>OU744792.1:9176071-10642780 GCA_916614155.1 Mesoligia furuncula
GCGTCCTTAAAGAGTGTAATTACAGGCTATAGGGCTATGCGAGATTTTGTTAAATCTATATCACTAAAAATCTATATCTTCTATCTATACTAATAACTAGCTTCTGCCCGCGACTTCGTCCGCGTGAAATTTCTTGCTCCACCGACCAAACAAAAAAAACAGTGGCACTCCGGAAGTGCCGACAGAAGTGAAAACAAAACACATATTAATACTTTGCCATTGTATCCTGTATACTTGTGGCTAAGTTTCGCTAGCTAATTTAATTTGATCCTGTATACTTGTGGCTGAGTTTCGCTAGCTAATTTAATTTGATCCTGTATACTTGTGGCTAAGTTTCGCTAGCTAATTTAATTTGATCCTGTATACTTGTTTTCAATTTTTGATATTTTGGAATCTTACGAATTTTCTGACGCGAGTTTGACATTTTTTACCCATTACAAAAAAAGTGTACAACGCCGCTAAAGAAGTGTTCACTTCAAAAAACACAAACTCTATAGCGGGGTAGGTGCGTAACACACTATCAGTAGCAATGGGTTTCATTTTGATAGTTCCACAACACTCATTACGTTATTTTCGTTGTTGTGCAGACACATTTTTCGAACATATGAAGCAATGGATTAGCAATATCCTTCAAAATGATTCAGATTGAGACTGATAGTGTGTTACGTAATTAGGTTGCTGTTTTATATTATACAACCTTATTTTTAGTATATGCGAAACCTGAATATAGTGTAGCGGTATACACAACGCCACATGCGAACAACGCGGCATACTGACGTCACGCAAAATCCTGCATCGTGCAAGCAGAGTTTACCGCGCAACTAGCATAGATACAACAACGGCCCGACATGAATCATCGGGCAGTTGCCTGCCAGACACAACACCCGTCTGGTAGAAGAATCCTCCCTTTTCTATAGAGTATCAGTGAACTTTACACCCTGTTCCTCATACCTCTATAATAGTTTGTTCAGATTAAGTAACTGAATCGATTGCAATAATTTTTACTCCATGTTATATTTTGGCCCAAAAATATTTAAAAAACGTTAAAAGTTGGACACCGAGCGACACTAAGTAGGTTATCCAATCTCCGCACCGAACGGTTAGGTACCTAGGTACTATTATCAATGAGCGCAAGACGGCGGGCGCGGTGCGGGCGGCGCGGGTGAGCATGTTTTTGTATGGACAAATAGGTAAGCTTATAACTTTGTGATTTTACATAATACAGTTTTGAAACTTTGTACCTACATAGATTCTTTACATAAAAATTCTAGACACGAGTTTCAGGTTTCGCATATACTAAAAATAATGTTGTATACATATATATACTAATCTATACTAATCATAATCAATCAATACAAATAAATAAAATTGAAGTGTCAATTTGTAATATCAAAATAACATCTTTTTTTTAGATGCATAGGAAATTATATTATATACGCTACTCATAACAAAAAAACTTTTTAAATGTTTGTCTGTCTGTCTGTTTGTTCCGGCTAATCTCTGATAGCTGATGTTGTGGAGTAACATTGTAAGAATTTCCGACATCCACGCGGGCAAGGCCACGGGCAGAAGCAAATCTTAAAATAAAGCTAATAAAATTATTACTCTATTGTTCCACCTACAATCCAAATTTACAGGGAAACGAAGCTCATGAGTATTAAACAACTCCATGCATACTGTACCAGCATACTCATAAGAAAAATTCTGAACAAGTCCATCCACACACAAATACACTTCACTAAATTACATGACGTACATAATCGTAGCAGTCGTAGGAAGGATCACATTTTGCTACAGCGAGTGCGGACAGTCAATGGCGAGAGAACAATTATTTTTGCGGGAGTACAACAGTATAATAAACTACCTAAAGAAGTAAAGAATGCGAACTCGTTTAATATTTTCAAAGCCAAATTAAAAAATCACATACTTAATAATCAAACATTACTACCATGAATAGACTTGCCCTACTGTTGCGTTGCTTTGTTGTGGCACCGGGTTCGCATTCCTTATCTATTATGAATATTTGCGACCATAGTAATTATTTCTTTTGCGGGTGGATTGAAAAGTTTGAAGTTTTGTACTCGTTAATGTTACTTGCGAACCTACGAAGTGAAATGTTATTAACTTAAATAATATTGCGTAAATGATTTTTTGTAAAGGAAAACAATATAGCTGCTTAGTTTGTGTGTCAAAGTTCTAGTTTTAAAAATGTTCTCAAGTAAGTGAAATCTTTGTAATTTCTTATTGAGAAATAAATTTCTTTAACCATAATAATAAAGCAGAAGGGTTTGTTAGTTATTTTGTTTGTTCGATTTCTACTAATCTCCGAAAAACTACCGGTCGAATTTGAAAAATGATTGCGTTTGATAGCCCAATTCCTGAGATAGGTACTTATACGCTTAACATCAAGCTAAGGCCCTTAGTAGCCGAGCAAAAACAAACAAAGTCAGAAAGAACGCTAAGCGAAAACGAAGTGATAGCGCGGACAGGCGATGCGATGCGACGAGGTGGGTCTAATAGAGAAAGATGATGTCAATAAATAAAGAAACAGAAACAATACTTAAATCTAACAATTCTTCACGAATGGCTGCGTAAACTAGACCAAGTTTAGCAAAAAGCAAAACTACTATTATACTGGTGCCTAAAAGTCTAGAGAAAAGGGACCAATACCTACTACGTACAAGTACCTACTGACCTACCAAGGAGTGGAACACTTAAGAGCGTTTACGCCGTACGGCATTTCATACAAACTTTCAAGCCCTTGTTTTACGAAATGAATGAACCGATTTTAATGAAACTTCATACTTAAGCAGGATACAAAGGTTTAAAAAGGTACTTATCTAAGAATATGACATCAAGCAATGGACAAAATTATCAACATTTTTTTAAGTCTGAGTACGAGACTTTTGACTACGTTGTGTGTGTATTTATATCTTTTTTTATTTTTCTTTCTTATCTTTTTCTATTAATGATATGAAAATCCAACGCGATCTAAATGTGATAAAAAGAAAAAGTATTCCCACAACCACGCCACCTAGCTGTTAATCAAATTATTTTACCATCGGTCTCTCTAGCTTGCAATTAATTGTTCGGCGAATATTTTCGCTCCTCTAATGATTTTTTGACGAGGGTACCCGAATTTGTTTCGCGAAACAACTCTGATTTTAATGCTTTCTTTCGATAGACGATTTAATTTTGGGGTACCTACCTCTAGTAATTAGTGCTTGGAGCTTTTGTTTATATTCTGAAATTCAATCAATTTGAAGAGATTTTCTAGATAAGTGTCCATTGTTATTTTGGCAGGCCACAAATTGTTATTTCAATGTCTTCGAGACTGTATGTATAACGATTGTAGAGGTAATAAGTACCAAATAGCATCATTTGCACTTGTATTTCACTCCGAAACACCGACCCATGACTTGACACATATCTTCTTCAAAAATAACCCTTAAGAACAAAAATTGTACCTACTTGCTTTTAGAAATGTACACCTAGCCCAAAAATAAAGTGCTCTGAATAAGTAAACCCAACTATACCCACTAAATAACTCAACCTAATTAGTGTAAAACAATACTGAGGGTCGTTTACTTGGGCTCTCTGGGTAGAAATAGATCCTATCAACACGGGCAAAAACTATTAGAACACTGGCTTGGCTACAGTTAATTAATCTGGATTGAAGTTCCAAGGATACACTTTTGTGCTTAGAAAAATCGTTGGTCTCTTATAGGATACATTAATTATGTTCTTGATAGTTTTTTGATACATACAACATCTACTTAACTGAATTAATGCACTTTATGAAAGTTATTAGTTCAAAATCGTTTACTGACTTGATTTCTGTCTTCTATACGGGTAATTTTTTATACCAACACTAGATCCTTATACGTGTGTGACGGTATGTGTGCGTAGATTTGTAATGTGACCACAATTTTCTCATACAATTAGTCCAACTAATTTAATAAATAAACAATGTTTTATAAATAATAGTACAAAATCAGTGAGTGTAATATGATTATAATATAATATTCTGATTGGGGTGTTTGGTGGTGTGTGTTAATTCCGGGACATGTCGTATATGGTTTATTTTACGACCTGCAGCATGTTTTTTCTTCGTCGTAATCGCGGTAGTCACTTCCTCTCTAGCCATATCAGCTTTCACACAGTCCATCCATCGTTTCTTTGTGAGTAGATATAGGTAATAAAATTTCACTAGGTAACTAGGTTGTGAAGATCATGATTATAGTACCCAGCACTGGAAGGTAAACTCAATATGGTGGACTAGACTAGGCTCTCTAAAAAAAGAAGTCCTTGAAAAAGACTGCGTTCATTATGCAAATAAAATCAAAGTTCAATATTTTCCTAAAAAGAAAGTTTGAAGTCCGTGATTTAAATATACACTTATTATTAGAAATAAATAAGTACCTACTTGGCTAGTGCCTATCTAGCAAATTATACAAAGGATGTTTCATGAGATTTTACTAGGTAGAGAAAAAACATTTAACCCAAATTTTGGGGAGGGTCGAAATGTATCAGAATTCTACTTGCCCTAAGGTCACTTGTACCAGAAGTGGAGTAGGTAGTTTTGATATCTGTGATAGAATGCACCATCTGTAACTAGTGAGACCGTTCGGCTATCTATTTATCTGGCATACTTTCTAGATTATCCGTGAGGGGCTCGTGGCTAAATAATAACAGCCACACGGGTCGATCGAAGGAAAAGTTACGCTTGCCAAGGTTGGTTCGTGGATAGGTTAAATCCATGACATATCAAGGCTCCTCTGTGCCTTGGAAAGCACGAAAATCCGTTAGTCCCGAATGTCATTCCTAAATCTTTGACAGTCGTTACGAGTAGTTAGAAGCCCAAAGGTCTGACAACCAGTCTAACCAAGGGGTATCGTGTTACACAGTAGGTTGTGGAGGTTAGATAGGCAGTCGCACCAAGTAAAATACTGGTATTCAACTGCATCCGGTTAGACTGAAAGCCGACCCCAACATAGTTGGAAAAGGCTAGGTAGATAGATTGATTTCCTAGATTATCCGCCTAGAAAGCTGTATTTTTTAAGACTGAGATGAAGCTTTAGACATTTTTGGAGCCTATCACTTCGAATTATTACAAACATAGGCCTTCAAACAAGTGCGTGTCGGGCCACGCACAGTGTAGGGTTCCGTAGTAGCCCGTTATCACAATGTAGTACGATTCAGTTGTTCTTTATTCTGAATATAAAAAAATAAAATATTTCAAATTTTGTCTTTCAATGCAAGTCTTTACACGTTATAAACAAGCAACTACTTCATCTTAGTCACTTTAAAGGATTAATGCTAAGGATTTTGTATTTGGTACAAAATTTTCCAACACCCAAGTTCAACGACTATTACCGCTAAACTAATAAAGTTATCTTAACCGCTATACTTTTCCTTTAAAGTTCATGAAATGCACTATCATCGTGAATTTTTCCAGATTTTTCAAGCCAGCAGGGAGGGGGACGCCCTACTGGAACAAAAATTTGCACTTTAAAGTTTAATATTTCGTAAATGGAGCATTAAATCGAAAAATTATTTTAGCAACCCCCAGTCATTTTAGAAGACCTATTCAACGATACCACACGATCGGGTACACGACGAAAAAAATTTTCATCCCCACTTCACATGTAGGGGAACTACCCTAAAAAAAAATATTTTCCAAAATTTTATTTTACCACTTTGTCGACGTAATTGTTATACGCACTCCTACAAAATTACAGCTTTCTAGTACTAACGGTCTCTTAGCAAAACCTCGGACAGACAGACAGACAGACAGACATGACGAAACTATAAGGGTTTCTTGTAGGAACTACGGAACCCTAAAAACACGTAAGATTCTCATTCTCAATTCAAGAGCACTAGAAGATTGTTTCTGCTAAAGTATATTCACTGGTTCTCTGTAAATAAAGTATCGCATATGAATTCCAGATACCCCCCCACCCGCAACATAACTTAAAACAGCAATAAATACAAACCCAAGAAATATTGCAATATTACTTTCAAAGTTCTGACAAATGTATGATTTCAGAGAAACCAACTTTGATGTCAATGGACTTTTTACTACAGAAACTTACACCTCATAGATTTGTTGATTTCATTTTCTAAGTGCAAAAGTCCTTTAAAGTTCCCAATCTAATCGGGAGGCAAATAAAATAAAATAAAATTAAACTTAGCCTTAAGTAGTAAAGTAGCGTTTAACACTTTAGATTTATGTTGGGTATAAAAATATTTTATATTAATAGAAAGTGGTAGTTGATATTTTATAGATTTTGAATTTATTTTCATTGGTTCTCTGGCTACTACCATAGCAAGAGAAATAAAATGAGGCTTTTTCTTCATTGCAAAAGGCGTGATTGTATGTACCTATATTTATGCCTGACACGTGGGTGCCAATCAGCGTAATTGGGTACCACATTGCTAATTTTCAATAGCCTACATCTCTACATACTAACGATATGCAAAGTCAAAGTCAAATCATTTATTTCAAATAGGCACTTTTGAACGTCAAATGTCACCTATGGTTCAATCTAAGGTCGATATTGTGACATATCAGGATTTTCACCAATATCGCTGTAATTACCCTTGCAACAATGTTCTATTCAAGGTGTAAAAAAAAATTACAATAAGTCATAAGTAATTTATTAATTTGTTGAACATAGATAGATTATTGTACAATAATCTATCTATCTATCTAGGGTCTAGGACTGTGGAATTTTGCACACGACTTCCTTTTATATTGTAGGGGAGCACTAAGAAGGGTTTTTGGAAATTCAACCTTTAAGGGGGTGCAAAGGGTTGAAAAATCTTATTCCTTGAGTTAATAAACTTGAAACTTGGCACGAATACCTACTTATCGAAGTAAATTATGAAGTTTGTAATTTTTTGTTTTTCTAAACTACCCCCTAAAGGGGGATTGGGGGTGTCAAAATCTATATGGAAGAATTTTAACACGCGGTCCGATTAACTCGACACTCGGTATTTATACTTCAAACCAAAAATAAAGAATAAAGTGTATCAGGGTTTTTCGAAAATCTACCCCTAACGGGGTGAAAAGAAGTAGTTAATTTTACAAGGGAGGATTTTACTGCGTGGCTTGATTAACTCGAAAATTGGTATAAATAAATCTTCGAGTCAAGTAATGAACGCATCCCAAACGATTATTCAAAATTCCACATCTGTGGGGGTGAAAAGCGAGGATACAGTTTATACGAAAAATTTTCTTCATTTGTTTAATAAATTTGAAACTAAAGGGAGATTGGGGGTGTAACATTTTGTATAGAAGAATTTTAACGCGCGATCCAATTAACTTGAAACTCAATAAATACGTAGAAAGAAAGAAAGAAAGAAAGAAAATACGTTTAAAAATGTACTCCTAACAGGGTGAAGAGGGATAGTCAATTTCATATAGGAGTATTTTACGTGGCTTGATTGGAAAATTGGTATAAATGATCTTAAAATCAAGCCATAGAAACTAGGCCGCCGGATAAAGACATTAAATTCGCAAAGCGTGATGTAGTGTTGCATTTTTCTGATTGTCTGTTAGGAGTGTTAGGGTAGTATGAATTCAAATTTGCAACTTCGAAAAACCTGTGGAAACTTAGAAAATCGAGAAAAACTTCGAAATTTTGGGACTTTTTTCACTGTTTGCTCTCCAGGGCCAAAACTCTGCATTTTTTTTAACAATATTTTCTACACTAATAAACTGTATTAAATTACCTACAATTTGAGCTCAATTGCAGCTCTATTGACCCCATAAGAGCCAAGCTATGGTACTTCGAACATGACCAACTTTTCTCGAAAATTAAAATTTTCAGGTTTTACTCACTTATTTCGCAAAATATTGGCAAAACCACTTGCCCTACGAAGAAAGGTTACTGATAATATTTTGTAGTACATTTATTTATCTTTTATTAGAGCCCAAAACGAAGTCTGTGAGACTAACAGTTGACTCACAATCTCGAAAAAACGAAAAGAAAGTAAAATAGGTTATAGAGGCAATGGGTTTTCGACGGCACGGTTTTAGATTCCCGCACGGAACAATTGTATGACCTACAAGTAGTTGTTCCGGGTCTGGCTGTTTGTGTATGTGAGTTTAAATGTTTGTAAATGCACCCACAATACACGCCTAGTGTGGGGCAAAGTTTAAAAAAAAAACTAAAATCAAATCAAAAGACACAAAGTATACAGAGTTATTGCAAATTAAACCGGAATCTTATAAGGGGCGGGGGGAGATGTCATTTGCAATAATATTGACCCCAAAAGTAAAATAACCTCTCCGTCCATAGCAAAAAGACTTGTAGATCGTAGTTCTTTCTTTTGTCTTTGTTGTATGTAGATGTGGATTAATGGCGTTAAGATCACCAATGTACAGACGCCAGCACATTAAGCTACCCGAAACTGTCAAATTTTCCCAATCAACTTTGAACCTTATGCTTTAGCGATAAAGTTGAAAATCTATTAAAGAAATTTGAAAGATTGTAGTAACTTGATGTGCTGGCGTCTGTACCATTGAAGTTAACTTTAATGGTTAACATTTACCTAATACCTAGTAGACCTGGCTTCCATCTTCCTCCAAACAGATGCAACGCATGCGAATATTGCGGCAGTTAGATACGGCGAAAAGAGTCTGGTGGCTCTTTACGGAAGCGTTGCAGGTACTCAGACACTGCACGACCTGAGGTTCCAATTATTTGTGAAGACAGCGGCAAGTGCAAAAGTGAATCTGGCACGTTTGCCCCCTACTACCGAGGTTTCCTCTTTCCATGCGTTTCGCACCTACCACCAAGTGCATAAGTGGATGGGGCTAGAAAAGGTCCCACCAAGTGTGGTTGGGAAATCAGCTCCCACGGCGAAAGAATGGTCTCCGACCCACGACCCCCTTTGCACGACAACATCCTTGTGCCACAAAGGCTGAAAAGCCGAAACAGTTTTTTTAACCGACTTCAATAAAAGGAGGAGGTTCTCAATTCGGTTGTATGTTTTTTTTATGTTTGTTACCTCAGTACGCCGTCATTTATAAGCCGATTTTGAAAATTCTTTTTTTATTCAATAGGATATACTTCCAGATTGGTCCCAACTAACAGCCCAAATTGGTCTGATGATGGGATCCGTGAGGAATTGAGGGAACTCCTCAAATATTATAAGCACACCCATAGCGATTTGGGTATTTTTTATAGTAACTCGTGCATTTGCTCTCGGAAACCACCATTTGGTGAAGTGGTGAAGAACTGATGAAGAAGACCACAGATGGCCAGTGGCCACCGGAACTACTCAATAATAATTATTTCATGGGTTGCGATTCGATTACTTTAATATGGTTGCTAAGCACTTTATGTTCGTCACAATGCGAATGGTGAAATAGAGCTGATGGTGGAATACCAGGAGCACTCCTCAACAATTAACGTCCCTGCATCGGGAAAAGCAATATTTTGTAAAAGGCGATGGGCAAGTTGACATTAGGCTATTGTAACTTAAATACATGATAAACAAACCCACTAAAAACGAGAAATAAAAACTTTTTAACAAAAAAAAACCGACTTCCAAAAAAAACACTACAAAGTGAAAAATAACTTTAATTTCGGAAGTCGGTGGCAAAAATAAAATACAGATCCAAAGACACCGACTTCCGAAATTAAAGTTATTTTTCACTTTGTAGTGTTTTTGTAAGTCGGTTTTTTTTTTTGTTAAAGAGTTTTTAAAGTGTGTTGTCCCACTCACTGGCGAACCATCACAAGAAAGACTGAAGCTGTGGCGAGACAGTGCTTCCTTACCCAAACCGTTCGTTCCACCCGCTGAAGACCTCCCACCTGGACATGAGTTACCCTGGGTAACCTGGAAGTCTTTAAACAGACTCCGGACCCAGGTTGGCCGCAGCAAGAAAAACCTGTTCAGGTGGAGATTCATAGACGACTCCGCCTTGGGGTGTAAATGTGGTACTTTTCCACAAACGATGGTTCACTTAATATCAGGTCCTGCGTGTCCTGTCAGCTGCACGTTACAGGAACTGGTGGACGCTGGTGATGGCGCCAAACAAGTAGCCGAATTCCAGGCCAAGTCCATTTAGATTGCTTTCGACACGCTAAGAAGAAGAAGAAGAGGTGTATTTTACTGCTTGCTTCCATTAACTCGAAAATGGATATCGGTTTTAGAGTCAAATTATGAACACATCAACGATTTTTCAAAATTTCCTGTGGGGGTGAAAAGCGGGGGAAACAGTTCAGAAAAATCTGATTCCTTTGATCTACAAACTTAAAAATTGGCCCGAATAGGAACTTATTTATCTAAATAAATAATAAAGATCATAAACATACATTTTCAAAATTTTTAGAAGAAAGTACGAAATAGACGCGGACGAAGTCGCGGGAGAAACTGACTGACTGACTGACTGACTGACATATCAACGCACAGCCGAAACTACTGGGTCTATGAATGTGGAATTTTGCACACGACTTCCTTTTATAATGTAGGGGAGCACTAAGAAGGGGTTTTTGGAAATTCAACCTTTAAAGGGGTGAAAAGGGGGGATTTCGTTTGTATGAAAAATCTTATTCATTTGGTTAATAAACTTGAAACTTGGTACAAATACTTATCCAAGTAGGTTATGAAGTTTGGCATTTTTTATTTTTCTAAACTACCCCCTGAAGGGGGATTGGGGGGTGTCAAAGGAAGTGTTTTTTTTTCAACCAAACTTTTACCGAGGTACGAATTAGAAGTTAAATTTATCGCAATAAATTGTGTTATTAGCAGTATTTAAAATGCTCCAATATTTGATAGATTAAGAAATAAAAAATCACTACCTGACATCGTAACTGCGTTCAACGAAACGTTCATAACAGCAGTGACAGCTGACAGCTATCAAATTAAACTAAATAAGTGTCAAGTCTCTATGGGTTAGTGCCTGCGCGCATTGCGGCAGCAACCGGTGCGATTTGCTCCCGCAAAAATCTGTGATGTATGAACTATAGTGAAGGTACGCGCACTGCGGCTGTTCAACCGCATGCGGCTAAAAAATCTGTGACTTGCTACAGATTTCTTGCGGTGCGGCGCCGCACGGTTTTTTTGCATACAATGAACTTGTATGCAAACCCGCGCACTGTGGCAGAAAAACCGTAGCGCGCAGCAGTCAGTAGTGATCGAGCCACGACGAAAGAATGTTGTCGCCGAGCGCTTCGTCCGACGACGCGGCGGCCAAAGCAGTCGCCGATGTCAATATTGATGCCCTAATCATCGAAGTACAAAGTCGGCCCGTACCAAAGACTACAATATAATGCAGTGTAATCCAACTCGTATATCCTTGTAGTAGATTTCGTAACCAACAATTCTTTTTAAATTGTCAAAGGTCTTGATGCTCATTCTGTAGTAACCAAATAACTTTTTTGGAAACATTCGCAAATCATTATTCTCATATAGAAAAAACCCTTCATAGGTCTCATTGCTGTTAATGGATGAACCCAATACTGCTTGCGTTTCCGTTTTCTTGCCGTTAATATTAGATAAATGCAAATCCGAAGCCTGGTTTCGTAGTCCACGCTGGTCGACCTTCCGGTACGAAAGCTGAGATACGAATGGCAAAACTTGCGGCTGTTTAGCCGCAATGCGCGCGCCAAATCTTTTTAGAATTTCGCAATGCCGGGTTTTAAAACCGCAGCCGCAACTCGCCGCACCGCAATGCGCGCTAGGCCTTAGCCAGGTCGTCAAGATGTAAGAAATCAATCGAAAATCTAGGGAAGAATAGCCAAATCAACAATTATGAAATCTCGCACGAAATAGCACTCCAAGAGACGGAAAACCAACGAACAAAGGCGAGGAACCGAAACGGAATGATGACATTATTGGCACAATAAAAAAAAGATAATTATCGGCTTTGGGCATTGACATTGTTTTTCCTATCTCAATGGCTTTGGGCCACAGTCTTTTGGCCTTTCAGAAAGCTACCCAAACGCATATAATAATCTGAAAAATAATTGTATTTTTTTAACTCTTGTTCGCTAAATGTTTCACTAAAATAATATCTTATTTATGCAAAAAACTTTTTAATACAAAAATAAGATAATAATCAGAATATTTTCAGGATAATTTCTTTATGTTACATTTATAAAATGAAGTAACGAAACGCATCATCGGAAGAATGTATCATGAGATTGCCAAATTAATTCATGGGTTGCAAGTTATTAATTAACATCTTTGAACGACAATTTCATGTGGTACAAATGTATAAATAAATCCCATGGTTTTTTTTTTTAATCTGAGATTTTTTTTTCTGTATTTCAGTACTTTTGTTCATAAGGTACATTGTTTAGCCACAAGTGTATTTAAAAAGAAACACCTCCTTTGTATAGAAGAATTTTAACGCGCGTTCCGATTAACTCAAAACTCGGTATATATACTTAAGACCAAAAATAAAGAATAACGTGTATCAGGGTTTTTCAAAAATCTATCCCTAACGGGATGAAAAGGGATAGTTAATTAACTTAATTTTACTGGGGAGGATTTTACTGCGTGGCTTGATTAAGACGAAAATTGCTATCAATAAATCTTCGAGTCAAGTAATAAATACATACGAAACGATTTTTCAAAATTCCACCCATGTGTGGAAGGGAAAAGCGAGGATACAGTTTATATGAAAAATCATATTTATTTGGTTAATAAACTTGGAAACTAAATGGAGATTGGGGGTGTAAAATTTTGTATGGAAGAATTTTAACGCGCGGTCCAATTAACTCGAAACTCAGTACTTAAGACCAAAATAAATAATAAAATATATCAGGGTTTTTAGAAAATCTACCCCTAACGGGGTGAAATCAATTTCATAGGATAGTGTTTTATTACGTGGCTTGATTGGATAATTGTTATAAATAATCTTTAAGTCTAGTCTATAGTCACATCCCAGACGATTTTTCAAAACTCCATCCTTATGGGGGTAAAAAGAGGGGATAAAATTTATATGACAAATCTTATTAATTTGGTTAATAAACTTGAAACTTGGCAATATTTGGCTCAGTAAATAATAAAGAATGTCACTTTTAGTTTAAAAAAACCACTCACAGAGGATTTAGGGGGTGACAAAGTTAATAGGTTAGAAAAATATGCAACCCGCTGTCGGATTAACTTGAAACTCGGTACTACTAAAATAAAAAAGTAGGTATGTGTTTTAGGGTTTTCAAAAATCGACTCCTACCAAGGTGGAAAAGGGTAATAAAGGTTAAGGGGTGGATTGCCGGGAAATATAGTAGGAAATGCTGTATCCACTAGCAGGAATAGCGCCACCAGTGGTTCGCAGAGCGCTGGCAAGCTTCAGCGAAAGAGCCAAAATGGTCTCTGACACACGACACCCTTGCACTACAACATCCTTGTGCCACAAAGGCTGAAAAGCCGAAACTATTTTTTAAAGTGTGTCGTCCCACTCACTGGTGAAAAATCACAAGAAAGACTGAAGCTGTGGCGAGACTGTGCTTTCTTACCCAAACCGTTCGTCCCACCCGCTGAAGACCTCCCCCCTGGACATGAGTTGCCTTGGGTAACCTGGAAGTCTTTAAACAGGCTCCGGACCCAGGTTGGCATTTGCAAAGAAAACCTGTTCAGGTGGATATTCATAGACGACTCCGCCTTGGAGTGTAAATTAGGTTTTGTTCCACAAACGATGGGACATTTAATATCGTGTCCTGCCAGTCGTGCCAGTCGTGTCGTGTCCTGTCAGCTGCCCGATACAGGAACTGGTGGACGCTGGTGATGGTGCCAAACAAGTAGCCGAATTCTGGGCCGAGACCATTTAGATTGCTATCGATACGCTAAGAAGAAGAAGGGGTGAATTTTACTGCTTGCTTCCATTAACTCGAAAATAGGTATCGGTCTTTGAGTCAAGTAATCAAGTTATGAACACATCCCAAACTAATTTTCAAAAATCCACCCCTGTGGGGGTGAAAAGCGGGGATACAGTTAATTTGAAAAATCTGATTCCTATGATCTACAAACTTAAAAGTTGGCCCGAATACTTATTTATCTAAATAAATGCTAAAGATCATAAATATACATTTTCGAAATTTTTAGAAGAAAGTACGAAATACACGCGGACGAAGTCGCGAGCAAAGTGCTAGTCAAAAACCTTAACTTGTCAAACACAGCGTGCATTTACCATGCACCGTACAACTTACTCACACAAAAACATCTATCGCTATCGTTGTGCTGTGCAAAAGCCATTTATTTTACATAAATACGCTAGTGATTGACAAAATCGGAAAGTTAACGGTTCTTCCATTCATTATTGTATATAAAAAGTTTTAGGGTCATGAAAACAGAATAAATAAAAACGATACCTATGTCCAGAACTTTGATTATATAAATGTCTATATGGAGCGTCACCCTACAATCGTATCAAAGAAAACGAGTCAACATTTTCAAGTATGTGTGCGTGCAGGCGTCGTTTTACACTGTGCGTCTACGTCTCTGTGTGAGTAAATAATGATATCAGCATCTCCCATTCTGCCATAAATCACATTAAAAAAATAGACTTATTAAAAGACCTATTCATCCAATTATACAGAAACTAAATTCCAAATTTAACGTATGGTATTTAGACGATGGAACGCTAGGAGGTGACGTAGACACTGTTTTGAAAGATCTACAACTCCTCAAACAGGAATTTCAATCTATTGGCTTGGACCTTAACCCCTCAAAATGTGAACTTTACCTTTCTGACACTACCGACAGACAATTGACTCTAGATAAATTTAATACAATAGCCCCACAAATCAAAATTTTAGACAAAAGTTCACTGCACCTCCTAGGTTCCCCGATTTTAGAAGATAGTTTTACTCCTTTTATCGACGAAAAAATTAAAAATTTCAACGAGATTTCGGACAGACTCTCCAAAATTAATTTACATTCGGCATTCACCCTGATTAGATACTGTTGTTTTGGCCCAAATTTTATGTATTTTCTACGCTCTTCCCCTTTATGGAAGCAGCCACACCTCTTGGACAAAATTGACCAAATTATTCGCAGCACACTAACATCCATTTTAAATGTGGCCTTGGACGACCGAGCGTGGCTTCAAGCCACACTACCCATCCGTTTTGGTGGCCTCGGCGTCCGCAAAATTACCAGTATTAGCTTACCGGCGTTCCTGTCTTCTGTCCACAGCACTGAAAAGTTGACCAGGAAAATATTAGCCCCTTGCCTGGTTGACTCTGAAGTGCCGTGCTTGGCCGACGCGGTGAACGCCTGGAAAGCGGCTTGCCCGGATACAGATCGGCCCGTAAACCCATCTTCCCAGAGACAGTGGGATGAGCCGCTCTGCAGGTTGGTACGGAATAATCTCATTAATACGTCCACCAGTTCTGCTGAGCGTGCCCGCCTGCTGGCTGTGGGTGAGTGGGAGTCGGGGCTCTGGCTTCAAGCACTCCCGTCACCCAACATAGGCACTATGCTGGGTGACACCACCTTCCGGCTCGCTACCTGTCTGCGTTTGGGCGCTCCTTGCGGAGCTCCGCATCGCTGTCAGTGCGGTGAAGCTGTCGACTGTCTCGGACACCATGGCCTATCTTGCAGTAGGAGCGCAGGCCGGATAGCACGGCACGCCAGCATTAATGACATCATCCGTCGTGCCCTTGTCACCGCTGGGGTGCCAGCTGTTTTAGAACCCAACGGCCTGGCACGCGACGATGGGAAGAGACCAGACGGGATGACCATAATGCCCTGGAAGTTAGGCAGACCTTTGGTGTGGGATGCAACATGTGTCGACACCCTTGCGCCATCTCATCTTCCTAGCACGGTGGGCTGTGCTGGAGCGGCTGCTGCAGGTGCAGAAAACCTCAAACGGCGTAAATATTCCAACCTGATTGGGAGTTATATGTTCGAGCCGTTTGGGGTTGAAACACTAGGGCCATGGGGTCCGAGTGCCCACTTGGTTTTTCGAGATATCGCCAAGCGGTTAGTCGACTCTTCACGTGACCAGAGGGCTGGCCTATTTCTTGGCCAAAGAATTAGCATTGCCATTCAACGTGGCAATGCTGCCAGCCTTTTGGGCACTGTTCCTGTTGACAGCGATGCGGACGAATTTTTTGATGCCCTATGATTATTTTTCTTATTTTTTCATATAAATGTACATATTATTGAATTTATTTTAAATATTAGCATAGATTATGTAAATACTCAAATATAAACATCCCGAATAACATAAAAAAAACTTATTAAATAAGATAAGATTTAGGTGTATGTATGTAGTGTTATTCAGTTTTAGTGTGTTTTAGTGTCTTTTTAATCAGTTGTTACTTTTTTAAATAAATCAAAACCACTAATTTAATTAGAGTATGGTGGTTGAATGTTGTAGTTAAATCAACTAAGTAGTTAAATCAACTAAGTTAATATATATAATTAAAGTCAAGACATTAAAAAAAAATGTCTTGACCAGGAAAAGCTATTATCTACGATTTAAAAATACACATTGTAAAAAAAATGTTTTAGTTCGGAACCCTTTGCACGCGAGTTCGATTCGCACTAGGCCAGTTTTTTGAAAAAGTACACGAACGAAATTGTATAAACGTAACCATAAACCAACTAATATGTACCCACAAAAATGACGTTAAGTTGGGGGAGTAAAAAAAGAACCTGGCAACACTTATAAAATATGGCGTGATTTTATAATCATAAAAACAAAAAATAAATATGTAGTTTCTTGGTTACTTACCGATGGTAGGTGATGTGTTTGGCATTTTTTATCCTTCCTTTATAATTCCGGCACAATTTAATAGCACATACTGTCATTTTGTCGCTGATATTTGTTCTTTACTTGGCGCGCGTAATCGCATTGAAAGTAAAGCGACACGATCTGCACTAATCGGCGGGTAAGCACTTGTGAGCCAACAGTTGGCAGACACTTTTTGACACGTTTGCACGCACTTGACGTTCCATCTAGACATTTATATAATCAAAGGTCCAGATCATAGTATATTACAAATCAATAAAATGTAGCTAAAAAAAATAATTGAAGTAGGTAAATAAAAAATATTAACATTATTTTACAGTTTGTCTATAAGTCGTGACATGAATGTTTGAGGAACTAACATTAATCACGTGTCTGGCAACACCCAACGTAAGTACAACAGCTGTCAATGCTGTCATCGAGTTTGAGTTGTGGAACAGTTTTCCTTTTGTATATTTTATTGTTTTCATTAAACTGCAATAAATTAAGACCAAACTACGCAGAAAGGTGTCAAAAATGAGTACAGTAAATCGGAGTGGCACGCGGGAAGTGATTTTTAAAGTTTTCCAGCGATGTTTCGCGGAGTACAAAGCTGGACGAATTTTGTGCGATTTGGATGATGTTTATGGGCGAACAGCATCAATGACGGGTATATAATCGTGTTATTGTTTGTTTTTAATCTGCCTGAAGTTACTTTACTGAATTTACGATTTGGGGACCAAAAAAGGCATTGTTTACATTGCACATTTTTAGGTTAGATTGACATTGTAAGTAGGTCATATTATAGTATGACCATAATTTTTGATACGTTAGGATGGTACAACTCAGTCCGTTCGGGTTTTCTACCAATTTGTATTAATTGCTTCATGTCTTCATGATTGTTTCCATTCCGTTACATTTTTTTTTAACTTTTTTCAGGAAAATAAGAGGGTACGTAAGGTTTTAAAAATGATGGAAAGTTTGAAACTCCTGGGATACACAGGAAAAGCCGGCCAAAGAAAGAAATTGATATGGATATTTGTGAGCTGCGCCAAAAAATTCAATTCTTTTACATATTGCCTGTACAGTTAACATTTTTTGCCAATAATTGCATGTTTTTATGTGTGTGCTTAAAAAGGCAACATTTAGCACAATCAATGGAACCCTTTGATATTTCAGGTACCAACCCTCAGAAAATTGCAGGTGATCGCCAGAACTGAACTGGATTTTAATTGTAGTCATGAAGTTCTCTGTAAAATTTTAAAAGCAATAGGCTTTGGCTACAAGAAATGCCAAAATAATAGAAAGGCTCTAATCAAACAATCACATATTGCTGCAAAGCGAGAGGAAAACTTTTTATTGTTGTTTTTTTTTTGTACTTACTGTAAATAAAACAGAAACAAATTTGACTGTATAATGTGTCTCACTTATCCCTCAAAAACATTTCATGTTAAATGTTGCCAAGACGAGACCATGTAGCTCGCACTGTCAAAAAGTAATCAGATGTCATATAGAGCCATGCTTCTAACTCGACACGCCCTAACTACAAGGCCTAACTTCGCAAACTCTACACCTTAGTCAAAATATTATGTGGCTTGGCCATTTCGCTACATTCAAATGAGCGTAAGGTGAAACTCTCATACTTACAAAATTTTGTTTATCTGGTATAATCCAACCCAAGTTAAGAAGGTTCAAAAATACGACGAACTGCTACGAGAAAAGGTAGGTAGTGCCCTTGCGCTTCGCTTGGCTCGTCTTGGCGGGGGCACTCCCGTGCCCCCAGATTATTATTTTTATCAGATTATATTTATTATTAGAAGCATAGTGAGTAAACACTTTACTTGAATGAACTGCTAGTATCAAAATCATTTTTGGTCACACTATATAGGGTTGCTACATGCACGTTAGCAACGCCATCATTTAATGTCACGACTTTATAGACAAACTTGTACATCTTCTCAAGGGTCTACCAACCGAATTTTAACGTCATCTTTCAGATCTTCTATAAACCCGGCTAAAACCGTTGACAAATTGAAAAAAATATAAACCGGGTTAAAACCGTTGGACAAATTGAAAAATTAACTATAATAGCAATATACAGTATGTTAAATAACAGAGGGCGTTCCCTTAAACTCGTTAATCTATATCATTAATAGAATAAAATAAAAATGTCAGCATAGAAAAATAAGCATAAAATAATCCGAATTCAAAAAAATAATTAATTGACAATAAATTCGAAACCTCCTGTTTAAAATCAAAATAGTAGCGCGGAATAGTACTTGTAGTACGCTATCGTAGCACGAAGCCGACCGAGCGTCTCCGAGAGTTCACGAACCCGAGCGAGCCGACCGCCCGCCGCCCGCGCCGCGCGCCGCGCTGAATGGCGAGCGGCATTTTTGATAAAGGCGGCGTATTGAATTACAAAGACATTTATGTAAGTATGTTTAGTTTTAGCAATAACATTTAACAACCCGTCTCAAATGCCCGGCTGACAACCTTGGGCTTGGAAGGACCTATTCGCAAACATAGTAAATAAAAAAAACATACATTCATGTACCTACCTATCTAAGCCACGTTTCAATAACACGCATCACTGAAGTGCCCACTGGCAAGTTTTTCTTTAAAATTTTAAAGGCTACGACGTGACTCATGTTTAACAGGCGGCCGGCTCTTATAATGCTTGAACCGGGCTCCTCCTCAAAATGCCTTAGCACGTTCTGTTCCTGCCGCACAGAGATCACGGGTCGGGGGCCACCAGAACGACGCGGCACTATCGGTTCATTGTTACGAAGCCAGGACCAGGGCACTCACAATAACACGAGAATTCCGCGGTTGATGTGCATTGGGGTACCTCTCAGCATACATCCTCAGAGCACGTGCACCATCATAATTACACTCAGCATAAATGAGCACCATGTTCACAATTTCTTCACATACTCCTGAGCACTGAACAGATAATGCGGCATTTTTCACACAAGAATGACGCAAGATGTTGCAATGCGAAAATAATGCACGTCCGGTCAGCGCGTGAGATTGGTTCCGAATAAAATTAGGTGGACATTCGGGGGCAGGGGGCGGGGCTAGGCGCATCAATTAGATCGCCGCACACGCGGCCCGTCATTCATAAATAAATTGCCACATTGCTGTCCTTCAAGTACGCGTGTACAGAGTGTTTCTTTAAAGTATCAATTTAACATTTTTAGTGAATATTTTGATATAAAAAAAAATAAAAACATTTTATTTTCGAATGGTAATATTTTTTTTAGCATGTATAGATGCTATACTATTGCGGGTTAACGGGAACGCCCTCTGTTAGTTAACATACTGTATTCGTTGGGCAATCGACATTGTTGTCGATAGCCTACGTTAGTGGATCTTCACAACCATGTCACTATCTCGCCGGTATATCTATATCTGTGATCTCGCCGCAAAACATACAGCGGCTGTACCATGCGACGCTCCGAAAAAATAAAGTATCGTTTTGTAATTTTTACATTGCTTGTCCAGTCACTTAGTGACATACCTAAGTAGTGGATAAGGAGCAATGTATTTGCTGCAAAAATAGTACAGCTGCTGCGATTTGAAAACAAAAATAACGTACCTACCTAGTAAAAGCAAGAAATATTTTACGATTGGTTGTTTTTCATGATTTTATAGATAAATTACAGTAAAATACTTTTACTTATTTATGGTAAGTGATTTCATGAGATACGAAGTATTTATTTTGACTTCGGTTTTTACAGGAAACCACTGAACAACTCGGCATTTTTATTATTTATCACAATCACGGTCGAAATCGCACTAGTTCGCGGAGACGGCCATTTGCCTAGTACCTACGGGCCCTTGCTGCTCATGGCGCGTGGACACAGACACATGCATGACGTATGCACGGAACCTTCGGTGGGCGAGTCTGACTCGAAACTTTTTGCTTTGTTTTAATAATTCGATTATTTTAAACATAATAGTAAGATCTGTTTTTCTATTCCGTGCATCTAAAACACAATAAGTATTATAAAAAGGACCAATGATAAAAAAAAAAAAAAACGCTGAGAACGCATCATCACACGGACACGGTCGCATTGTCACTGGCAACACATAAATCTGCCATTTACTCGAATGAGTGATGAGTGGGAATTCGAAATTTCGAATTGAGAACCCAAAAAAAAGTTAAATGGCTTTAAAAGAATTGTAATAAATAATAGGTACTGTTAGTGGTTAATACAAAAATGTAAATAGGAAGAAAAAATGTAGTGTTATTTTTTATTGTAAGTATGTCGTTTTAGTTCAGACGCACATTTGGCCACTGGTCTTGAGTTTTTGTTTTCAGATGTTTTCACAAATTCAAATGGTCACGTTTTTCACTTAGGAAAACTAAATTACCATGGTTTCTATTGGAAAAGTGTAACAACTAAACTGTAAGTATTTTGAGTTCAATAGAACAGTACTAAGTAAGTACCCCAAGATCTCATGACAAACGTATGTATTCATAGATTTCGTCTGTTCATGTTTCCATTATCATCATATAGAACGGTTATTTAAAGAGTTATACTTAAATCAGAAAATTATTCGGTCAGTGGTTCGACTTATATGTGCGTTCATGTAGGTAAAAATCAGGGGAAAATATATAAAATATTTTAATTAAGTAACCAATTTACAAGGATATTGTTTTGTTTTTTTTCGTTACTGTCAGTCAGCAATGCAGAAAACGAAACAAGATCCTCATTTAGATAGATCTAGGGATTTAGTTAAGTCATACCAAGTTTTAGAACCACAAACTTACTATCAAACATGACATGACAAAGTTCAAATGCTATTAGGTATAAGTATCCAGAAAAATATTTAGGACCTCTTTATTACTTTCCTAGGTACCTAAATAACACTAGGCTAAAGTAAATAGTTGAGTGAATGGCAATGTAATTTTAATGATACTTGATGTTTATTTGGTTAGGAAGTAACACTGACATGATGTCATGTCTGTTTTACTGAAGGGGTTTACAAGAGCTCGAGGAGGTAGAGGTGTACGGTACACCTCTACCTCCTCGAGCTCTTGTAAACCTCCACATTTCGCTGGTTATGTTTTAGTTGTGTAATAAGAGGCAGGCCTATTTATATCAACTGGGCACAAATCCAGATTCCGGGTTCCTACTGAGAATTTCCTGATAGCAAAACCCAATAACGCTATGCCAAACATTATCTAAGATTTTATTATAAAATCAGAGTTTATTATAAAATCCAACTAACATCATAAATGTGAGTGTGTATGTTTGTGAGTGTGGAAAGTTTATGGCCAAAATTTTATAGACATAGTATTGTATTAATATTTTATGGTACCTACCTACCTACTTAGTTAAATCTACAGTGTTCTTTTTTAATAGGGACAGTACCTATGGGGAAATCCGAATGTATCAGAGATATGGGGAAATTGTTGTATTATTTTTTGGCAAAGTGCAAGTTGTCCATAAAAAATGAGTAAAATTGACCAATTTATTTGTCAATGCAGTTAGACTCTGTTCCATGTAGGGATCACTTCATTGTATCAAGAAGAAAAATTCAGAACAGCAGAAGTGGGTAATATTTTATATATACCTAAAGTATTCTTACACTAGCTTTTGCCCGGATTTGTTCTTATAGATACATGCCATTACTGACTGCTTAGCTACTTGTATATGTATGTATATTGTATATGTATGTATATTGAGATGATGTTCATGACTCATCTGCAATTTTGTAACATGTCTCGTCAAATAATCCCACTGTGAACTGTAAACTGTCATGGACATAATGCAATATTGCTTATTACAAATAGCGTTATGATTTATAACCAACATGGTGACCTGACCTGTAGGGAATTCTTTTGCATAATTTAAACAAAATACATTGACACACATTGTTAAACTTTAGTTGTTTAACTTTTCGGCATTAGGTAGTATCGTCCCCACACCTCATTGCAATTAACTACTATTTCTTAAAAATATTCAAATAACAATTTTAAAATCGTATGACTTATAAGTAAAAATGCAATATTTACTTAAATATACCAGTCTAACAGAAGCTTGCAAAGTTTTTTGCCAAAATTAATAATGTAGGTAGACACATAAACTACAGTCAGGATTAAAACAATATCATCAATGTGTTTGTGTTTTTTCATTGTCCTGGTCATAAAGGAAACTGGAACTTCCTGTGTGGGGCGGGGATCAGTCTCAATAATGAAACTGAAATATTCCGTTTGGCGGTGATCAATGTTATTAACGAAACTGAAATATTCCGTATGGCGGTGATCAGTGTTAATAACGAAACTGAAATATTCTGTGTGGCGGTGATCAGTGTTAATAACGAAACTGAAACATTCCGTGGGTGGCGGTGATCAGTGTAGTTATGAAACTGAAAAATTCCGTATGTAGCAGTGATCAGTGTAGTTATGAAACTGAAAAATTCCGTGTGGCGGTGATCAGTGTAGTTATGAAATTGAAACATTCCGTATGTGGCGGTGATCAGTGTAGTTATGAAATTGAAATAAGTATACCGTGTGGCGGTGATCAGTAATAATAACGAAACTGAAACATACCGTGCGTGGCGGTGATCAGTGTAGTTAAAACTGAAACATTCCGTGTGTGGCGGTTTTCAGTGGCATGTTTCAGTTGCATTTACGGACAGGACATTGTATACTTCTCATGGATGACATTGTAGTCACCCTACCTAAGGCAATGTCTGCGACTGGGTTACCTACCCAGTCGCAGACATTGCCATTATGTGGGTACATGTTACTTACGTTCTCGCATAAGACCTAGGTACTATACAAGCTTGTGTTAGAGCAAATAGACTGACATATGACTTAAGCATTGATACGTGTATAATAAGATCGTAAGGTTTTTTAAACAGTAGGTACAGACGCCAGCACATCAAGCTACTACAATCTGTCAAATTTCTTTAATAGATTTTCAACTTTATCGCCAATACATAAGGTTCAAATTTGAATGGGAAAATTTGACAGTTTCGGGTAGCTTGATGTGCTGGCGTCTGTACATTGGATATGTTTGAGAAAAAGTATTTGATATTTTTTTTTTTTTTTGATGAGTACAATGACCCCTTTTAACGATTATAACGATCAAAATGTAAGGGTGTTTATAGACATTCCAATAAATGCAACCTATATACCTAAAGCTCCACAACATGTTTATATTTAAACAGGGGAATACACATCGCAGACAAAATAATCTGCGCTTAGCCCGACTAATCGCAACATAAATACGCAAAGACTGGACGTTGACACAATAATTATCCCAGTGACACTGGCCAGGCCTAGTGTTAGTTTACTACCTGTGGTCATACTGTCCATGGTAAACAGTTCCTGTAGGTACATTTGTGTACATACTTACAGAGTGTGTTCATATGAAGTCCGTTTAGTGAATGTTTAAACAGGAATATTATACTTATATTGCTTAGGTGTCTTTACAATTTTGAAAATTGTCATTTCAATCATTAAGGTGCTACTAGTCTTTTTTCCATACAAATTTCGGGAGAGTATTACTTCACTGTTAGACATTTAACATCCAAAGTTAAACATAATATCGTTTTGACTAATTAATAATTTTGTCTGTACGGAAACAGAATAGTAAAATAAAAAGCCATTAAAAAGTTATGAGCCAACATAGATTCGTTTTTCTTGCTATTTTTAACGGAACTTTGGGTGTAAATAACTAATAAAAGATCTGTAAAATCTTCAAAACCAACTTTATTTATAATTTATGAACTATGCCAAACATTATCTAAGATTCTAAGTTCAAATATCTAGATCAGAGTTTATTATAAAATCCAACTAACATCATAAATGTGAGTGTGTATGTTTGTGAGTTTGGAAAGTTTATGGCCAAAATTTTGTAGACATAGTATTGTATTAATATTTATGGTACCTACCTACCTACTTAGTTAAATCTACAGTGTTCTTTTTTAATAGGGACAGTACCTATAGGGAAATCCGAATGTATCAGAGATATGGGGAAATTGTCTGTTGTATTATTTTTTGGCAAAGTGCAAGTTGTCCATAAAAAATGAGTAAAATTGACCAATTTATTTGTCAATGCAGTTAGACTCTGTTCCATGTAGGGATCACTTCATTGTATCAAGAAGAAAAAATCAGAACAGCAGAAGTGGGTAATATTTTATATATACCTAAAGTATTCTTACACTAGCTTTTGCCCGGATTTGTTCTTATAGATACATGCCATTACTGACTGCTTAGCTACTTGTATATGTATGTATATTGTATATGTATGTATATTGAGATGATGTTCATGACTAATCTGCAATTTTGTAACATGTCTCGTCAAATAATCCCACTGTGAACTGTAAACTGTCATGGACATAATGCAATATTGCTTATTACAAATAGCGTTATGATTTATAACCAACGTGGGGACCTGACCTGTAGGGAATTCTTTTGCATAATTTAAACAAAATACATTGACACACATTGTTAAACTTTAGTTGTTTAACTTTTCGGCATTAGGTAGTATCGTCCCCACACCTCATTGCAATTAACTACTATTTCTTAAAAATATTCAAATAACAATTTTAAAATCGTATGACTTATAAGTAAAAATGCAATATTTACTTAAATATACCAGTCTAACAGAAGCTTGCAGAGTTTTTTGTCAAAATTAATAATGTAGGTACCTAGACACATAAACTACAGTCGGGATTAAAACAATATCATCAATGTGTTTGTGTTTTTTCATTGTCCTGGTCATAAAGGAAACTGGAACTTCCTGTGTGGGGCGGGGATCAGTGTCAATAATGAAACTGAAATATTCCGTGTGGCGGTGATCAATGTTATTAACGAAACTGAAATATTCCGTATGGCGGTGATCAGTGTTA
This sequence comes from Mesoligia furuncula, assembly GCA_916614155.1. Classification (NCBI taxonomy): domain Eukaryota; kingdom Metazoa; phylum Arthropoda; class Insecta; order Lepidoptera; family Noctuidae; genus Mesoligia; species Mesoligia furuncula. Next base: position 9,201,645 of record OU744792.1, read on the forward strand.
ATAACGAAACTGAAATATTCTGTGTGGCGGTGATCAGTGTTAATAACGAAACTGAAACATTCCGTGGGTGGCGGTGATCAGTGTTGTTATGAAACTGAAAAATTCCGTATGTAGCAGTGATCAGTGTAGTTATGAAACTGAAAAATTCCGTGTGGCGGTGATCAGTGTAGTTATGAAATTGAAACATTCCGTATGTGGCGGTGATCAGTGTAGTTATGAAATTGAAATAAGTATACCGTGTGGCGGTGATCAGTAATAATAACGAAACTGAAACATACCGTGCGTGGCGGTGATCAGTGTAGTTAAAACTGAAACATTCCGTGTGTGGCGGTTTTCAGTGGCATGTTTCAGTTGCATTTACGGACAGGACATTGTATACTTCTCATGGATGACATTGTAGTCACCCTACCTAAGGCAATGTCTGCGACTGGGTTACCTACCCAGTCGCAGACATTGCCATTATGTGGGTACATGTTACTTACGTTCTCGCATAAGACCTAGGTACTATACAAGCTTGTGTTAGAGCAAATAGACTGACATATGACTTAAGCATTGATACGTGTATAATAAGATCGTAAGGTTTTTTAAACAGTAGGTACAGACGCCAGCACATCAAGCTACTACAATCTGTCAAATTTCTTTAATAGATTTTCACCTTTATCGCCAATACATAAGGTTCAAATTTGAATGGGAAAATTTGACAGTTTCGGGTATCTTGATGTGCTGGCGTCTGTACATTGGATATGTTTGAGAAAAAGTATTTGTTTTTTTTTTTTTACGATTTCAGGTTTGGTCCCATAGTAAAAGTTGTTCATAATGATGAGTACAATGACCCCTTTTAACGATTATAACGATCAAAGTGTAAGGGTGTTTATAGACATTCCAATAAATGCAACCTATATACCTAAAGCTCCACAACATGTTTATATTTAAACAGGGGAATACACATCGCAGACAAAATAATCTGCGCTTAGCCCGACTAATCGCAACATAAATACGCAAAGACTGGACGTTGACACAATAATTATCCCAGTGACACTGGCCAGGCCTAGTGTTAGTTTACTACCTGTGGTCATACTGTCCATGGTAAACAGTTCCTGTAGGTACATTTGTGTACATACTTACAGAGTGTGTTCATATGAAGTCCGTTTAGTGAATGTTTAAACAGGAATATTATACTTATATTGCTTAGGTGTCTTTACAATTTTGAAAATTGTCATTTCAATCATTAAGGTGCTACTAGTCTTTTTTTCCATACAAATTTCGGGAGAGTATTACTTCACTGTTAGACATTTAACATCCAAAGTTAAACATAATATCGTTTTGACTAATTAATAATTTTGTCTGTACGGAAACAGAATAGTAAAATAAAAAGCCATTAAAAAGTTATGAGCCAACATAGATTCGTTTTTCTTGCTATTTTTAACGTAACTTTGGGTGTAAATAACTAATAAAAGATCTGTAAAATCTTCAAAACCAAGTCCGTACCGACAAAGTTCAGTTATCGAAGAGTTCAACAAACTTTATTTATAATTTATTTATGCAGTGGTTTTTTCATAAAACTCGATTTTTCTAAATCATAACTGGTGAAAGGATGTAGAATAGAATATGTTAGGTTTTGTTCCTTGTTAATAAATAGAAACTTATGTTTTTAAAGATAATTGTTAAAATTAGTTAATTTTGTTAGGATTTTTGTAAATATAATGTTTTAATTATTATCAAAGGAATTTTGTGTAAACGATTAATTACTATTGTTTGGGAATGTCAACCCTTGATTTAATATTGATTGGTGCATGGCGGGAAAATAGGTCGCTCTACGATTGGATTACGACACTAGTATCGCCTGATGTCGTGGGCCAATTGGAGAGCAGGATTTGCCGCGGGGATTTTGGGGGTTCGTTGGCTAGGCTAGGAGCGGGTGCGCGGACGGCATTCGCTCCTGGACTAGGCATGGGTAATATCGCTTTTACGCTATATCAAATCGTATCTATGTATCGGTTTAGAATATCGGATATCGTATCTATATATTTCGATACCTATATATTGGCTGAATCAGTGTGGAACTCGGAACCGAAAGTGCTACTGTGATTTTTAGGTTTCGGATTTGTTTGATTCATGTACATCATTGTATTTTATTTGTAACTGTGTACTCGAAATCAGTGAATGTATTTTTAGTAGTGTTGATATTGATAATATGGCACTGAAATGAAAGTAGTACAGGCGCTAATCGTTTCGGTTTCTTAGATTTATATTTTTATCAATGATTTAATTTAAAATTTGTATTAATTAGACATTAGTGTATCGCACTCTCTCGCTTGTTCATCTACAGCTACATCACTCCCACCCGCGCGTAACGCGTATCGCAAGGAATACTCGGTACCACGGACCACCTTACTACTCTACCCGAATCAGTTTGAACCGAATATCATAGAACATGCGATACGATATCGGTATAGTGTGTTGTTCTGTGACTCATCGCGCTTTATTCGCTATAGGTACGCGAATACCTGATATATAGATTCAGTACCGACCGATATATAGGTATTGGATATTGTGCCGATACATAGATATTGTATCTATATACGATTTGTATCGCCCACTCCTATCCTGGACCATCGATTGCGATATTCGATTAGAATCGGTTCCAAAGAAATGTAATAATAAGTATAAGTAACATAGTTGTTTTGTTGTAAACCCAATTAAAACTAAGTGAACAGTTTGAGTTTGTATTCATCAGTCTTCCCAGCTAGAATAGTATCCCTTGGAGAGTGGTGACCGCTGAGGCTGGTATTATTCACACTTCAGAAATGAAAAATACCCAAAACGTAAGTACTCGCCCAAATTGTATCTCTACTTTGTTTGATGTGATTATAATATCACGGATCTTGCCTCAGAATTAACTTGAGACCTAAGACTAGTTTTAGGATATTGCGTTAATTACGTAGTACCTAATACGCTTTTGTTTTTAGATTTCGTATAGATTTTGTACTGCTGAACGTTATTATGTTGAAGTCTTATAATCACATTTGGTTTATAATTAATGTTATTAGTTTTTGTGGGTCTGTCAACCGATATATTATTAGCGTCGCGTAATTTAGTGAGTGAATACCCGTTTACACTATTCCGTGTTACTACTGTGGAAGAAGTAACGGGCCGGCTAATAAACAGTTGAATTGACATATTTTGGTCCGGGTTCGAATTCCGGTCAGTAGCAAAATCGCAAGCTTGGAATCAAACGGTTGAGGTGGATGTCAGGGAACCCCTTTAAAACAAATGTAATTTAATAAAAAATGTAAAGTTTTCTGTAGTTTGTCGATGTAGATCTTTTAAAGTTTAGCATTATTGGGTTGAGACGGCGCTTACCAAGCAGAGCGTCACCCGACACCTCCCACGATAAGTATTGAACCGATGCGAGCGAAGCAGTTGACGCCGCATACCGCATTTATCGCTTTTGGGACTTAAGAGCCTATACTACCTCAGCTAAAATTCACTCTTTATCTCGCTCGCACGATACTGCTAGCGGACTGTGTGAGAGCGCGACAGAGTGCGGTGCTGGGCGGAAAGCAGCGCCAATAGTTTAGGTATTTGCTTTTTACGGTGAAAATAAAGGTAATTCAAAAAACTAAATAACATAAGACCTGCTTTATAGTTAGTTCAGTTAGTATGCGAAGTTTCATGATCTAATTTGAAGTATTTTTTGAATACCAGCGGTTTATTGTTCGGTTTGGAGGTAACTTTGGAATTTTTCTCTATCGAGAAAATTTTATGGAATCGTGTTTTCGTCTAACATAGTACTTAACATTAATCCTCAACTTTAGCATACATTTAATTTTATTTCAAAATTAATGCTGCGGTATTTTCGACATAACGAAGGATCATGATAAGCCATTTGAGGTAGTATAGGCCCTTAAGTGTTCTTACTTGGAACAAAGATGCCAGTTTTATTTTTAGAACAGGATGAATTAGATTTCATTATTTGTATAAGAAATACCAATCTTAATCCCACTGAAAAAATGCATAATGCTCAACCAAAATGATATACTTATCTGTACTGTCCAGTGGTATTTAAAGAAAGGTTAAACGATTGCTTAGAGTTTGTCTGCAAATCACTAACTTCTCAATAGGTGACAACTTCCAGTTCTCAAATTCCTTTATCGCGAGATTTCAGGCAATGTCGAAGTCACTGGGTCAACGGAGGCTCGTGACTCCGGGTCACAGGGAGCCCCACTGCCACGCGGAGCCGAAGTCGGCTGCGAAGTCGAAATCCCGAGCCGGACATCGAGATGGGCCGTGACCGGCTTCGAATGCTTGAGCATGAAGTACGGCGGGAGCGCGACCGTTTGCGCGCCGCCGAAAACATGCACCACGCGTCGCGTCGCAGCGACGAGCCGCGAGCGGACAGCCCGTCTCCGCAGCATCTCCACGTCTGCACGGCGCCAGGACGCCGAGCCACGGGCAGAGCAATGCGCGGAGCGTGGACTACGGCAGCACGACCGTGCAGGACGGATTGGAAGGTCACGTAGTCATTCTTTTCAAAAAGAGATTTTTTTTGACATCATTAGTAACTTGAGAGATGGTCTGCATTACCACATGTAAACCAAAGCGCACCACAACCACTACAGAGAATTGATTATAAAAATATATTGCCAAACTTTGATCCCTCGTCCAAAAACCAGCGAATGGACGCGTGGTTACGAAAGGTGAATGAGTGCGCTTCGGTATACCGAAGTGAGTGGTGGAAGTGAGTGGTGGTGGTACCGAGTGGTGGATCTTTCATCCCAACCGTATACGGTTGGGATGAAAGATCCACCACTCATTTCGCTATGCAAAAGTTGCAAGGTCTGGCCAAGACGTGGTACGAAAGTATAAATACTATTCTATTTACTTGGCAAGAATCGCAAGAGAAGCTATTGAACGCGTTTCCTTGCGAACAGAACTAAAAGAAAAAGCAAATATTACGAATCCATAGACCTCTATGGATTCGTAATATTTGCTTTTTCTTTTAATCATATCTTCCAAGGTCTGGCCGTAGTTCTGTTCGCAAGGAAACGCGTTCAAAAGCTTCTCTTGCGATTCTTGCCAAGTAAATAGAATAGTATTTATACTGTCATTAGAATAGTATTTATGATTCACTAGGCTTAGTTTTTCATAGTAATACACCTGTATTACTATGAAAAACTAAGCCTAGTGAATCAATGTTGATATAGTAGGTACCCGCGCAGCAGAATGCATAATACATGGCATTACAGACAAGACACTTAAGTCAGGAGCTTTAGCACTGCGTTGTACCCATCCCGATCAACTGATCGGGATGGGTACAACGCAGTGCTAAAGCTACAGCTAAAGCTGTAACAGCTGTTACAGTATTTACTCAGTAATAGGGACTTTGACAATTCTCACGTTTCCAATACAGCGAGCGCTAGAGCTAGTGCCAGACCGAGTCACGTCACATGTTATAATTGTAAGGAAAAGGGACATAGTTTCTTGCACTGCACTAAGCCGTTGGTGAAGTGCATGCGTTGTAATTGTAATAAGGTCGGTCACACTGCGGAAAAATGTTATAATAAGTCAGATGACAAAGTAACAAACTCTAGTTGTGCAACGCAGAAAACTATGAGAATTGATTTTATAAACAATGAAGACGCGCACCTAAGTTATAACCCTGGCTCTAAATTTATAAAAGAAATAAAAGTCAATAGTTATGTACTGACAGCTTTTATAGATTTCGGGAGCGACGTTACCCTGATTAGGAATAAAAAAAATATTATTATCGTGAGGGTATCACGATAATAATAAAAAATTTATTCAAGTATAAAGTAAAGTACAAATAGGATTTACATAAATTACAATCGACGAAAATTAAATTCTAACTGTGACCTGCCTGATCTAGGTTTATGGAAAACCTGTGCTTCAGGCCATCAATTTACACCAAACATTTAAAAAGAAGTTAACAATAAATGTCGTCGTCGTCGGTTCAGCCGATAGACGTCCACTGCTGGACATAGGCCTCCCCCAATTTTGGGGGTGGTTTGCCATAATCGCCACGCTTGGCAGGCGGGTTGGCGATCGCAGTATGGTATGATGGTGGAATAAATAGAGAACACTGCTGCCCATTCTCCGGTAAGACCCTTAGTCGCCTTTTACGACACCCACGGGAAGTAAAGGGTGGTGCAATTCTTTAAGTCCGGCACCACACAGACAATAAATGTATTAGAAGCTAAATTGAAAAGAAGGTATAATATGTTCAATGTCTGAAAGAGATAATGTCCCCACACTAATGAAAGGATTTAGTAATAGCGTGGCCCAGTCGCTAGGAAATTGACTCTTGACATGAGTGTCGATGAGGTAGAGGCTAGAGTTACTTGCAAAGTCGTGGCCGACCATTTACTAGAGGTCCCTGTGCTTATGGGACAAACGTTTACGGAGCAATCTCACATATCGGTATATAAAATTGCAATTCTATAATATCGGGAATGAATTGCCTTGTTCTGAACTTGCTGATGACAGTGATACCTTGTTGAGATTTTCGACATCTAGTACAATTGATATCATTGGCCCTGCAGCAGTTAGAGTGGAGACTCAACTTCGTTCAACAACGTTCGACGGAGACGTTCTTTTGAAAAATAGCGTAGCGGGAAAGTCCAACGATCAGTATTTCATCGTTCGATCAATGGACGTATTAACATATTGGTTGTACCATGTTTAGGTTTTTGCAGAATTTTACCTGAACTAATCTTTTGTCGTACTGAGAGAGTCGACGTTGTGAATCGAGTTGTAAATGAATCGTCAATTCAGTCAAAAGTTGGGCTGTGATTCGATGAAAGTCTGGTGCGTTCTATGGTTGGAGATATGTTAGATGCTGGCGTGATACAAGGATCAGTCTCCGACGATAATGACCATTAGTAGCGAAGATTGGCTTCATATGCATCGATTAGGCGACTTTGAGCTACGTATGATAATAGATATTTTGAATAGTAACCTTGATGAAAAAGGCCTACGATACATTAAACAGAATCATGTCATTAGAGACACTAGGTCATTTTGTTATTTAGACTGTGATAAGGTTAATGAGGCAGATGGGTATTACCAAAAGGGGCAAGGTGGCAGATATGTAAGCTCAATCACGACGACATTGGATAATTCGGCATTGAGAAGACTTTGAAGAGGATTAAAAATAATTATTGGTTCCCGGAAATGTCCAGGTCCATCAAGAAGTATGTGGGCGCTTGCATTGAGTGTGCATATGCAAATACAATACAAGCACTCGCGAAGAGTTACTGCACCCCATCACAATGGTAGGGATTCCATTCCACACGCTTCAGGTGGACCACCTTAGGTCCTTTGTGCAGTCAAATAGGGTTTTACTCACCTGTTCGTGGTTGTGGACGGTTTCATAAGACCCGTTAGAAACACCAACACCCCAAAATGTAATTAGGGCTTTAGAAGATACCTTTAGTTTACTTCTGTTTTACATCACATTCATTCAAGCATTTTGCTTAGACAAAGATTTAGAACACGTTCTAACGCGATAGCTAGCCCCAGGTCAAACGGGTCGAGCGTTTGTTACGTTGTTTTTTTGTACATAGACAGCTGCGTTACTAATAAGTAAAGTAGCATTTACCTGAAAACATAAATCGACGGCGAAGTGCCAATACCTCCTAACAGACAGTCAAAAATTTACACAAACTGATAAAAACGTTCAAAAATATACACGTTGCGTTGGTTTAGTTGGGAGGTACATATTTCTACATTTTAATTGAATGCTGTTGCAACTAAAAATACACTTAGGCGATTCACTAAAACATGCGAATAACGCTTTTAAATTCAAAACGATAAAAAGTGAATTTCTCAAAAAAATGTCGGTTAGGAGGTATTGGCACTTCGCTGTCGAAATAGTACATTTCATTTTGAGGTTTGCGAGTGTCCAGCAAGCTCACGGGCGCCCAGCGTCCGTCGCCGAATCTCTGGATGCTTTTTTTTATATATATCAGATTCTCATTATATATTAATTAATTCATGGTAATAAAAGACGTCTTTTTATTCTGAGTCGTCAAACGTCACTCCTTTTATTCTAAATCAACAACTTGACCACACAGGTTTCGTACGCAAGTAAAACCTCAACATCCTCGGAACACAGAAAAGGTAAACAAAACTTAGCAAAACAAACGTTATACTTACTATTTATCTTCAAAATAATGTTAGGTATCACTACTCTCTTGCCATACCGTGTGACTTTCTCAGGCTCACTAGGAACATGCCTGGTACAACCATCATTCGCCTGGACTGGATTTTGCACAGGGCTACTAGGTATAGGAGTATGTACTATTTTGCCAGATGTCCAAGCTTAAAACATATGGGATATGCCCTTTTCTTCTTTACAATTTCTAGTCTTCCCTCCACGGTGAGATTGTGCAGCTTATAACAATCAGCGCTGAGTGATTATTTCTATCGCACCATAGGCAGTTGTTCTTGGGTTGCATTTCCTTTTTAGGGTTCCGTTGCCAAATGGCAAAAAACGGAACCCTTATAGATTCGTCATGTCTGTCTGTCTGTCTGTCTGTCTGTCCGTCTGTCTGTCCGTCCGTATGTCACAGCCACTTTTCTCCGAAACTATAAGAACTGTACTATTGAAACTTGGTAAGTAGATGTATTCTGTGAACCGCATTAAGATTTTCACACAAAAATCGAAAAAAAACAATAAATTTTGGGGTTCCCCATACTTAGAACTGAAACTAAAAAAATTTTTTTTCGTCAAACCCATACGTGTGAGGTATCTATGGATAGGTCTTCAAAAATGATATTGAGGTTTCTAATATCATTTTTTTCTAAACTGAATAGTTTGCGCGAGAGACACTTCCAAAGTCGTAAAAGTAGTGTGTCCCCCCCCCCTGTAACTTCTAAAATAAGAGAATGCTAAAACTAAAAAAAATATATGATGTACAATACCATGTAAACTTCCACCGAAAATTGGTTTGAACGAGATCTAGTAAGTAGTTTTTTTTTAATACGTCATAAATCGTAAACCGCAATTTACCTTTTATTCAACCAACTCAAGTATAAAAAAATAAAAAAAAACATTTAATTTCATAAACATAAACCTTATGCATAAACCCGGATGTTACGGAACCCTCGGTGAGCGAGTCCGACTCGCTCTTGCCCGGTTTTTGTATTATTATTATTTGCTATAAGGTAGCTCTTAATCTCCGCTTTTAAAAAACAAATCAGGTTGACAAGGACTTCCTCTGGGTTCTTAGTCTGTATATGTCCCTTCTGTCGCTCCCAAATCTTTAAAATATCAAGGGGCTGGGCAGACTATAAGAGGTAAGGAATGTTCAAGGTAGATATTGTCGTGATGCATGAATATTAATTACAGGATTCCAAATTGCGCATACGCAGACAACTTTCCAGCCAGTCGAGGATCTTGCAGTCATTTGCTTTCTTCCTACGTCAACCGTGAGTATTACACCCGCTGACTATTTATCATAGATTCCTCAGTGTTATCCACGGTATTAAATTATTGTTCAAGGCAACGAGCCCTTGTCGTGGAGTTGATGAACCCCACGCCGGATCAGGCAAATAGAAGTCGTAGCTCCTTATTTTGTATTGGAATTATTTAAAAAAATCAAAAAACCCGACTGCGGTAAAAAACTTAGGTAAGTTAAAAGAAACTGAAAAGCTAAAAACAAGAACATTTTAAATTAAATAAAAGTTGGAAGCAGGCGGGACCCACATCATTTTTATTGTATTTTCAAATTCAAATGGGTCCCGCCTGCTTCCAACTTTTATTTAATTTAAAATGGGCTTGTTTTTAGCTTTTCAGTTTCTTTTAACTTACCTAAGTTTTTTTACCGCAGTCGGGTTTTTTGATTTTTTTAAATAACTTTTTTTATTTCCAGCTTTTTAGTTTACAAATTTGAAAGATTTCGCAGACGATTTAGTTCTTGGTAGGCGTTTTTTTGCGATTTGTCACTTCGAATTGCTTTTAAGTATATATGTTGTATATATTTTTGTAATCACCTTTTAAACCCCTTTATTTTGATACCCCACTCGATAGGTTTTGAAAAAAAAATGTTTTTTTTATTTATTAATATGGCGTCCAGTAGTCGCCATATTGAATTTTCACTAACGTCATGTCTTTAGTGACACTCGCCGGACTAAGAGGAATCGATTAACGTGTGAATCATAAAAATCGGCCCGGGCGTTTGGTCTATATGTATAGTGCTTCAAAGGAACATATAAACATACATACATACATACATAGGCTGATGAACACATTACCACTCCTTTGCGTCGCGCAGTCGGGTAAAAAGGCCATGTTAACCGGCTAATGTTTTAGCCTTCTAGATTTCCAAGCTCGGTCACCTCAAGAAATGTTAATTAGTTTCCCCCTATATTATTAGGTCTCCGTATTGTCGTTTCCAGGAGAGGCACCTCGAGAGATTCGTCTCGCCGCCAGGATCTAGAGGAGCGTCTGGGGCCTGGACGCGAGACCCGTTCCTTGAGTACGCTCGAAGCCTCCTGCGGAGACGACTGTGCGGCTGGCTGAGTCCGTCTAGCGATAGCGCAGGCGGGACGGTTTTTTTTTAATACCTTAGAAAACTTATTATCATTTCATACGGTTTCTATAAGAACCGGTTAGTTTCCTTAGTCCGGTTTTCTACACTGGAAACCGGTCTTCAACCTAATTTAAATTGAGGATCTTGGGTTCGACATTATATGTTCCTCTGGAAGAATATTGGACACCTTCGTCGGCTCCAGGATCCGGGACTCTTATTGTCCCTGGCGCCCATTTACTAATTAATCACATTATTAATAACTGGAAGGTTACTTAGCTATTCTCTTAAATTAGTGATTTATAATATGTAGGTTAACTAAACGTTTTAACCGAAACAGTACTGGGTTTATCTCCAACTCCCCACGCCCATAGCTCTTTCTGCTGAAGCTTTAGCTGGCTGGCAATCATAAGATTTATATATAGTCACCTACCTAGTTCATAAGTGATAAAGTAAATTTGTTTTGTTTTTAATTAGTGAGATTCTAACTTAAACTTTAACTTATACAGTGTTTGAGATAGTTTGTAGTTTCTATTTATTTCAAAACCAAGCCTAGATTGTCGTAGGAGGCTACAAATTTTAATATGTAACACGCTAAAACCGCACCATTCTCGATCCCCTGAAGGCGTTAAGCACTAGACATGGTGAAAAGAGCTAGGACAGCCATTTGGGTAAAATTCAATGGGAGGCTCAACAACACCATTAAAAAAAAAAAACATGGGAAGGACACCTTTAGAGGTAATGTTCGGAACCTGTATGAGCAGTGAAATTAATCCCATGCTTAATGTTGTCACAGTAGTCACTCGCAATAAGGATGATTTATCGGATATACGCGACGTAGTAAGGCTAGAATAGATATAGAGAGCAGGCAAAACAAAAAGATAGGTATGACAGAAATAGAAAACTCACGCGCTTACCTACAGTGGAGGTGAGCTCGTAAAAATAACAAAGACTTATTTTGGTAACAACGGACAAAACAAAAAAAAAAAAAAATCTTATGCCTTCTTTCGTAGAGCCATACCGTGCTAGCAAGGTTCTAGGTGTGGATATATTATTGTAGCACCGATACCGGGACTAGTCGATACAGGAAACAGACGCCCAACAACTGTCGCTGCGGACCGCATAGAGATCGACGAAGATGATGTTGATGATAGCTGTGATAGTGACGACAATAAGGGTACGTTTCCACTGAAGCGGAGCTGGGCGGAGCGGAGCGGAGTTGTGCAGGAATCGTCCAATTACAGACGAGACGAGTGACGCGATGAGAATTTCAACAATTGTGATTGGTTGATTCCACTCCGCTCCGCCCAGCTCCGCTTCAGTGGAAACGCACCCTAATGTTGGCTATAATTAGAGTTAGAATAAGAGCACCTTATTTGTTGCGTTATGTTGAAATTAAGACTATAATATACACAGAATGTTATTCGTTGTTACAGATCAAGTACGCGAGAATCGATCGGTTCGTGGCTTGATGCAAAAAGTGCACAAGCGGTGGCTTGATGCAAAAAGTGCACAAGCGGTGGCTTGATGCAAAAAGTGCACAAGCGGTGGCTTGATGCAAAAACTGGCCAAGTGCGAGTCGGACTCGCACACGAAGGGTTCCGTACCACAAGGCAAAAACGCCGAAAAAACATGTTTGTTGTATGGGAGCCCCCCTTAAATATTTATTTTATTTTAATTTTATTATTTATTATTAAAGTTAAAATACAACTGAGTATTTTGTGAATATTTCAAGGGCCTACCTATTACCATTTTTGATATCGAGCAAAAAAGGGCAAAAAAATCGCGTTTGTTGTATGGGAGCCCCCCTTAAATATTTATTTTATTTTGTTTTTAGTATTTGTTGTTATAGCGGCAACAGAAATACATCATCTGTGAAAATTTCAACTGTCTAGCTATCGCGGTTCTTGAGATACAGCCTGGTGACAGACAGACGGACAGACGGACAGACGGACAGACGGACAGACGGACAGACGGACAGACAGCGAAGTCTTAGTAATAGGGTCCCGTTTTTACCCTTTGGGTACGGAACCCTAAAAAGTGCACAAGCGCTGGTGGCTTGATGCAAAAAGCGCAAGCGGAGGCTTGATGCAAAAAGTGCACAAGCGGCGGTGGCTTGATGTAAAAAGTGCACAAGCAAGTCCTATCGGCTGCCATCACGAGTATGAATCGATCTGCTCGTGCGGGCGCCGCTAGGCATCCTGACGAATCGATCGTTCAGGATATTAGGGCACCCTGATTAATCGATCGTTCAGGGATATAGTTTGTTTCACGACAGAATCGATCGGTCGTGAACTTACTCTTAGATGTTTCGTGACCCAATGAATCGATCATTTGGGTTCACCTTGTGTCGATCCGGCAAATCGATTGCTCATGGATCATCATCTGCCTAGCCTTTTCCCAACGAGGTTGGGGTTGGATTCCGGTCTTGCAGAATGCAGCTGAATACCAGTATAATTGCTGATGGATATCGTTATTTAAACCTTTTCTGTGTTATATTTACAAAAAAAAAAAAACTTATATTTTCTACAGTTGTATGTAATGCTATTTTGTTTGATTGTTGTTAGTTCATCAAAAGAAATTAAGAAGTAGCAGTAGCAGTAGTTATTAACGAGGGATTTTCTTTTTCTTTTTTTTTAACGCTTCCCTAGTCGCTGGATAGATGGCGCTGAACTTGGTAAGTTACTGCAAGGAACGGAAGTCACATAATTTTTTTATTAATTCACTTGGATGTAATTTTGAGATCGTAAAACGAAAGCAAACGAAATTGTCACTCAACGAGCGTATATGACGTGACGCAATGTTTTTTTTCCCAAGCGTTTTGACTTTGGCATCTAGTAACGTAGTCAGTTCAACGCCATCTTCAGGGTTCTTGGAAACTGTTTTTTTTTTTAATACTGAAAAGAAAAACCTCTCATTATTATTGTAACAAGTTCAAGGAACTGGTCAAAAACTCGATTGTCTAAAAGGTTCAATAATGCTATTTTTTCTTCACTATTTTGTTTATTGATTGTTGTTATAAGTAGCAGCAGTAGTAGTAGTTATTAAATATTATTGTAATAAATTCAAGCAACTGGTCAAAATCCGATTGTTAGGTTTCCACCTGGAGTCGTGTGCAGGGCCGCACACGTGTCATGTCATGTCAGGACGGACGATTGTTAGGTTTTGTTCCTTGTTAATAAATAGAAACTTATGTTTTTAAAGATAATTGTTAAAATTAGTTTGTTTTTGTTAGGATTTTTGTAAATATAATGTTTTAAATATTATCAAAGGAATTTTGTGTAAACGATTAATTACTATTGTTTGGGAATGTCAACCCTTGATTTAATATTGATTGGTGCATGGCGGGGATTTTGGGGGTAAGTTGGCTAGGAGCGGGTGCGCGGACGGCATTCGCTCCTGGACCATCGATTGCGATATTCGATTAGATTCGGTTCCAAAGAAATGTAATAAGTATAAGTAACAGTTGTTTTGTTGTAAACCCAATAAAACTAAGTGAACAGTTTGAGTTTGTATTCATCAGTCTTCCCAGCTAGAATAGTATCCCTTGGAGAGTGGTGACCGCTGAGGCTGGTATTATTTACAAATAGAATAATTTATTTGTAAAACATAGGTAATTTCATACAAATATCTTAAAAATTGGTAGTGCGCTATGCTTTGCCAATATTGGGGTAAGGCCGCGGATTTTGCCACTTTGTAACATACAACTTCTATGTTACAGTAACGTAGAAACAACGCGAAAGTAACTCATAATATTTGTAAGGCTTATTGCATAATGTCGTATTTTTAACCGACTTCAAAAAAAAGGAGTAAGTTCTGCGATGTGCTAGGACCAAAAGCTTCCGAAATTTTTTACTTAATACATTTTGATAATTGTGAAAGTTTCGATGTTAACAGAAAAATATGCTAAGTACGCGTGATCAGAAAAAGGTGTTCGCAATTATCACAGCCATGACAATTTGACCACTTACCAAATTAAGGGAACATTATCAGGAAAACAAAAAACATTGATTTATGTAAGTGTAGTAACAAGATATTTATTGTGATATATTTATCAAAAACTCTTCTTGCAATAAAAGGCACTAAGTAACATTCATTAGAGATAATATTATGTTTTAACCTAGAAACTAAGCTACACACAATGAGATCAATGGTGTATAACAAAAATGAGAACAATCTTATAAAATAGGTACAGACGTAGACGCCAGCACATCAAGCTACCCGAAACTGTCAAATCCCAATCAACCTTGAACCTAATGCTTTAGCAATAAAGTTGAAAATCTATTAAAGAAATATTAAAAATTGTAATAGCTTGATGTGCTGTACCTAGGAACATAAAATATCTATTTAGATAAAGTTATCAGAAATTAGCATTTTTTTGGAATCACACATTCATTATCTTTTAATTATAACAATAACATATTAATAATTACTGTTTATTAAAAAGTCTTCTAAGAAATTTAAAATAGTCATGTCTTTCTTAATTAGAAAGTAGGTAGGTAATTAAATTATTAAATCACAGGAATAATAACAAATCTATTAATTCGTGCAGATCTTTCTTGTAGCTGTTCTTCGTATTTCTTCATATTTTTGAGGGGATTTTCGGTTTATATGTTGTCTCTGTATTTTTTTATCTTTCAGTCGCAGTCAACGGCACCTGTGAAAAAGTTTATATTGGTTAGACGTCAATTAGAAAAGTGAACTGAATCAAAAAAGTTAAGGTTAAAGGCACTTATTCAGTCAGACTACTCGTTTCGCAACACGTATTTTCGTATCTCTCTTGTTAACGCTAAATGACTTCATTTGCTGGAAAGATAATACCACTCTAGGTGCGTATGCTGAAGAAGGCGTACGTACGGTTCGCGTAATTTTGTTTTTCTTTAGACCTGCCATTAGAAACGCTGACTCCTAAATTACAAATAAGGTGGCAAATGTGTTACTCAACCGTTAAGTGATTATGTATTTTATGTGCCAGTAAGTGAAGTATTAGCCATCTTGAACTTCAGAAAACGCTACTCTACTTGGTGAAAACCTCGAGCAAATATTAAGTAGGGAACTTTTTTTTACAAGAGTTACCTTGCCGTGTAAAAGGTAAAATATAATAATCAACGATATGCACAAACCTTTACAACACTTCAACGTTACCGTAACATACAATCAACGTTACTAGTAACATAGAAGCAACATAGAAGTAACGTGTAAGCGCAATTTTCGAGGTTTTAAATAAGCATAATTTCAAAACCGAGCCGAATTTGAAACAAAGAGACATAATCACTCACTTCTAAGTCACTCGCGCATAGTAATATGTAAGATGTGTGTAATAAAATCTGTTATTTACCTTTGAAATCGCCAAAATTCACAATAAAAATCCGCTGCCGAAACACACGTGTACACTTTGACAACACTCCAGAGACGACAAAATTGCGTTTTTTTTTTTTTAAATCCGTTGCCTGCACAGTCAGTATTGCCAGTAAAATTACTAAAAACTGTCACTATCTGCTTTAAATAACTAGAAGCCAAACTTTGGTAACATAGAAAATAGTAACATACAAGTAAAAGTATGGAGACAAATGTTTGAATAGTGATAATTAAACGAAAATCGCTTAATTAACGATATGAAAACCAAGTTATAGCAGCTTAACTTTTAGAGATTTCAGATATTCACAAATAATTACTTAGACTTTTCTTAGAAGGAAAAAAGTTTTATATCTTCAAATGTGTGGCCGAACGAAAAAGACACGGTGTTTTTGACGAAATTTGGGGGTGCGAACTGATTAAGTCATTGTATTTTATAAACTGTATGACTTACATTCAGTTTGAGAATAGATCCTAAGAGTTTATGAATGATCTAATCTATTATGATATTTTCATTGCAATTTACCAAGCATTTTATTTTTTATGAGCAGTCAAAATTTGGGACATATTTTTTTTTCAAAAAGTGGCAAAATCCGCGGCCTTACCCATTGACATACAAATGATTGATGTGATTAAAAGACAATTAAATGAGTGGGTATCTACTATTAAAATTACAATGATAAATTTATTACAATATAATATAAGTATTTCAGTAGGTACCTAGTTGTGTCAACGCATGCATACTTATAAATTAAATTTCATTACAGTTCATAGTCAATTTTATTTCATCTCGGAATTTAATGTCAATTAAATTCAAAATATTAGTATTGATGTTAAGCATTAAAATTTATGTCAGCATTTTATATAATTAGAGAGATTCGTAATTAAAAAAATCATCTAGAGTATAATAACACCTTTCAAGCAGTAACGCTTTAAGTGTTTTTTTAAACTTCTGCAATGGCATACATTTTATTTCATCGGGTACCTATAGCAACACCAAAGAAGTTTTTCTTCATTAGAGAAGTTTTACATTTCACAAGGCATAATTATTTTATATATTGAGCACGCATCGGTGTTTTCTTTACTGCACATAGTTTTTTTTAACAAATGCGGATTCATTTTTACAAATAATGCAGTTACTTTTTACAAATAATTTACTTTAGGCACATGTCCAGCTAGCCATCCCCTAGGGGAAAATAGTAGTGAAAATATCAAGTTACCTACTTAAGTACACATTTTTCGGAACGACGGACTTTCATTTCAACCATAAACTAAATAGGTAATAGTACCTACTAGGAGTGCATAGCCACTAATGACATTGCGACGAATAGGGGTCAAACTCACACCTTTTTTTTTTTTTTTTTTTTTTTTTTTTTTTTGAGGATGGGAAATCATCAAATGACTCCTCCCGCTCTGGGTGGAGCGGAAGGGAGTGTCAGACTCTTACTGACTAAAACCCACCCGTGTTCCTTCCTTAGCCCTTTATGTTCCGGGCCAGCGGTAACCCTTTCGGACAATCCGAGATGTTGTTCCATTGTGGCTACGGAACCAAGCTGCGGTTCCTGCGATGACCACGATAAGCAACAACGTGTCGGCTCCACCCGTTCGTACAATATAGTTGATAGTCTATTCAGTTTACCCATTCATTGGACGTGGGTCTCACACCTGAGATGTTGTTCCATTGTGGCTACGGAACCAAGCTGCGGTTCCTGCGATGACCACGATAAGCAACAACGTGTCGGCTCCACCCGTTCGTACAATATAGTTGATAGTCTATTCAGTTTACCCATTCATTGGACGTGGGTATTAAATCGGAAGACGTGCACCCTTGTTTACTGAGTTTGAATTTATGAGTTGTGTTGTCCAGCTAGTGTTTATTACGGTCACGTTTATTAAGGTGACGGAAAAAATTACAATTAGGCAGTAGATTTGAGGGAAGAGTAAAATCATACTGTACCTAAGCGATTTAGGGTGAATTTTACCGATAAAACTGAACGCGATCAGCACATCTAAGCCGTGAGCTGTCAGTATCATCATTGTCATGAAATATTGATACCATTGACACAACTCAGGCTAAGCATTGCCATACAACCGAACGTGGCAATGCCGCTAATCTCTTGGGCACAGACGCCTGCACATCAAGCTAACCGAAACAGTCAAATTTTCCCAATCAACTTTGAACCATAGGCTTTAGCGATAAAGTTAAAAATCTATTAAAGAAATTTGACAGATTGTAGTAGCTTGACGTGCTGCCGTCTGTACATTACCAGTCGACAGATGCGGAGGAAGTTTTCGACGCCATATTTTAGTTTGTTAACAGTTTTAGTTAGGTTAGTTATCTTGCCTTGTTTACCTTACCATCTATGTTCAGGATTTGGGTTCTAAGAAGGTGGGTGCTCTATGCAATTGCCAGGTTTGTACATTGAAGGCAGCTAACCACTGCCACGTTTTAACCTAATTATACATCTGCAGTCAAATCTTCGACAAGATGACTTCAAACTTTCGTCTGTATGCGTTTTCTTACTTGCATGCATTCCTAATTATTATAATTTTTTATATGTACATAAAGGGATCATTCAAGTGTAATAATAGTATAACAATAGGTACACCTAACACTTCAGGAATAAATTCTCTTAATAATGGTGAAAACTGCATCAAAATCCGTTGCGTTAGGTACTTAGAAAAACACGACTGTCACACAGAAAGACACCAAAAGCAACATTATTTTATAACAAACTAGCGACGCTTCGCTCGGTTTGTAGGTACGACTTGACAAAACATTGAGATTTCGTTATTATAATGTACCTAAGTCAAATATGAATGTATTTCACACATGAGCCTTCCCGAATTAATTCTTTAAATAGTGATGAAAACCACTTCAAAATCCGTTGCGTAATTGTGTCATGCTCCGCAGCAGAGCCATCATCCTAGAAACCGATCATTTTTATCTTAAAATGATCTACGTCAAACGTACACATGATGTACGTATTTCCGTTATCGCTGTACGTGCATTAGATAATGATAAAATAGACATTGATTGTGGCTCTGCTGCAGAGCATACCTACTCCCTAGCAGAGCCACAAAGTATATGCACTCAGGAAAGATAAACGCCACTGTTTTTTAATAAAAACTGTTGTGCGAATAGTGTTTATTGCGTACGTGTTGAAAAATATCATTATTAGACAGTGGTTTTATTTATTTTAGCTTACTAAAATTTTCATAGTAAGCGCCTGATTATTTTGTGTCAGCAAAAGTTTTTTGTAGACAATCTGTTACCGTCAGGATGGCTGGACCAAACTAGACATGTACACGAGACTATGTGCACTATTTTATTCCACTGTTTCCAGATACCTTAGTTAGAAAAGCGCAACGTAGGATGCCAGAGCGAGCGAAGGGCATCCCGAGGTTAGGTTTGGTTACGTTACTCGCGTCGCTGTACCGGTGGCGCGAGGCGAAAGGCTGATGCAGCGCCATATGGAGCTGCGTCGGTCTCAGCTTCGCGAGGGCCTGGTGGTGGAATAGCGGGACAGGCTCTCACGCCCTACCGCCGGCCTCGGCACCATCGAGGCGGTTCGGCTAGTACTCGAGCCCTGGCTCGGGAGGAGGCACGGCTCCCTGTCGTTTCGGGTGACGCAGGTGCTCTCGGGGCATGGTTGCTTCGGGAAGTACATGTGTCGCTTAAACAGGGAACCGGACGCCCGGTGTCACCACTGCGTCGACTGCCGGGAGGACAGGCGTGGCATACGCTGGCAGAGTGTGCCGCATGGGAGGAGCCGCGCCGTGCCCTCATCTCAGAAGTAGGCAGTGACCTGTCGCTGCCGGCCGTGGCCGAGTCGATGGTCGGCAGCGAAGTCCTGGGACGCGGTGGTTTCCTTCTGCGAAACAGTCATCTCGCAGAAGGAGGCTGCGGAAAGGGAGAGGAAGATCTCGTCCACTCACCCAGCCCGCAGCAGGCGCACCGGGCGTCGGCGGAGGGCGGACAACGCCCTCTTCCAGCCCCTCTAAATGGGTTCAGGGGCGACGGACTCGGGGACGTCCGCTGCCCCCCAAACATCAGGAGTCGTGGTGGCGGCGCTTAGTGTTCCACGCGCGCCCCTCTTAGGCGTCGCGGAAGGAGTCAAACACCTCACTCCCCCCTCCCTGACCCGACGAGGCCCGCAGTGGCGGGCCTCGTCGGGACCAGTCGGGGGTTGCGGAAGGATCGTACGTTCCCGCGACCCCTGGCGTAGGTGTGAGATGGAACACCGAGGTGGTTTTTAGTCAGTAAGAGTCTGACAGACCCCGTCGCCCGCCCCAGGGCGGCGGACATTCATGAGGATTTACCACCCGGAACAAAAAAAAATGGCTAGGTTACTTTAAACCCTTGCGGGGCTCCGTCGACATAGGATGCAAGAGCGAGCCATTGGGAATACAGCTTACTTAAAAATAATTATCTAATTGGTTTTCGTGAATCAGAGGCGCTTTCTGTGAACCAAGGTGAAACAGTGGTTTCTATGAACAAAGTTTCCGGCAAGAAATGCTATCTATGAACAGAGATCTCTGTCAACAATGCTTCCTATGAACCGGGATATCTACGATTCGCACCCTTCGCTTGATTGAAAGCAAAACAGATTTGGGCCCAGTTACCCATCATCAATTTTTAAAAGGGGTAACTGATCCGCGGTCCCAGTTCCACAGTGGGCCGAACGACCCCTAACCCAGGTTCAAAGTTTCGGGTAGCTTGATGTGCTGGCGTCTGTACATAGGAAGATGATTCAAAACTAAATATTTATAATCGAATGTTTAATTAACTAACTAATATATAATTATATGTCTTTATAGTACTTTTTTTTTTAATTAGCGTACAATTTTGTACATTTTCCGTACATTTTTCTTGGCCCATAACAAAGTCTAAAAGTGGAATACTACTTAGTGAAATATATAGCGCCCGTTAGAAAGAATACTTCCTGGCGGTGACACGTTGATTATTGTTTTCTGCGAAGTCTTTATAGTACTTTTTTTTTTTAATTAGTGTACAATTTCATATATTTTCCGTGCATTTTTCTTGGGCCATAACATAGTCTAAAAATGGAATACTACTTAGTGAAATATACAAGATGTTGATTTGCATCCTCATCAAAGTTGTCATAAAATACATAAATAATCAATCGAAGTACGTTATGGGGGCAATAACTAGTAAGCGCTGCTTTTTTTTGTTGTTGAAATTTAACAGTATTTCAGAATTAAACCCTTATTTCAATACAAATAAAACAGAATCACCCGACTACGCACACAGCGACAATGCATGCAGCTGTGATTCCCCGAAATGGTAGCGCCATCGCGCCGCCGAGCAATGACCGGTAGCAATAATTTTACCTAATTTTATTTCGAAAATTACCTACATTATTGTCATAAATTTCGCTTGATAATTAACTCATTTTTGAGCATCATTGGAATACGAAAATCTTACTAATGACAGTAATACTAGTGCGCCAAAGAAAAGTTCACTGACCTGTTATCAGGTGATTAATAAATATCCTTCAACCTAAAGTTTTTGTAGTGATTTTGTTTTTATTTGTGGATTAAATTGGTTGATTTGAAACTTCCTACATAACGGGCTTAGGACCGGCAATAATACCTACCTTAGTTGGTGTACCGATCTACTAAGTCTAAAAATGATGTTTTCTACGTTTGATGAAATGGAAAGACGTGCTAGTTAAGTGTAAGTTCGTGGTATACTTACTTTCAACTCTTAGGTATTATTGGCGTAGTTAAAATTTGAAATTAACTTATTTACACTAATAAAATTGATGAAGCTAACAACGTATTTACAAAATGTACAAATAAATAAATTAAGTACCTACTTAAGTTACCCGGAGGTCAATTGGTAATGGCCACCATCACACTCTTCGCACAATCGAGAACGACGCAGCTGGTTTTCTTTCAGCTTACGTAACACTAACACATTCGTTTCTAGTGTCGAAAGCACTAATGATCTTCGCACGTAATTCTGTAACACTCGTCACTTCCTCCTTGTAAACCAACCTTTTAACATCTCCCCACAAATAAAAGTCTAGAGGCGTCAGGTCCGGAGAACGCGGAGGCCAGGCCACAGGTCCTCCGCGACCGATCCAGTGATCGCCAAAGCTTTCGGTCAAGTACTCGCGTACTTGCCGACCGTAATGAGGGGGGGCACCGTCCTGCTGGTAGTAAAGGTTGCGATGGAGTGCCAGGGGAACATCCTCCAACATCTCCTCGACAACGTGACGCAACAGCTCCAGGTATGTGGCACTGTTGAGGTACCCATCGATGAAATAGGGGCCAAGCACGTGTTCCTGTATTATGCCAGCCCACACATTCAGTCCAAACCGCACTTGGAACGCATGCCGTTTGGTTACGTGCGGGTTATGGTCGCGGTGAGCCCACCAATGTTCGTTATGAACATTGTAGACGCCAACTCGAGTAAATACACTGGATGTTGGTGTCTTGGTGTTCCGGCAACCAGCGACAAAATGTAACCCGCACGGCATTATCACCTGGGTGAATGTCTTGTGCCTTTTTTTTTTTGCGGATGGGAAATCATCAAATGACTCCTCCCGCTCTGGGTGGAGCGGAAGGGAGTGTCAGACTCTTACTGACTAAAACCCACCCGTGTTCCTTCCTTAGCCCTTTATGTTCCGGGCCAGCGGTAACCCTTTCGGACAATCCCTCTGACCCGGCAGGCTTCGGCCCTAAGGGGCCCCTCCTCGATGCTGACATCTCTTTGGGGCGCACGTGGAACACGTACGCGCCGTCCGGCATGGGCCTGGTCCTGATCGGACGGTGAGCTACCCATTACTCTCCGCCCGCAGGCCCGCGCCTACGGTGGCCGGGAGTCGTCACTCGGCTCCCGACGCCCGAAACGTCTCCCGCGGCGGCTGAGACGGGAGGCTCTCTCCCTGAGCCGTCCCGCCACCTCCTTCGCTAGCACGACTGCTTCGCAGAAGGAGGTGACTGCCTCCCACTCCCTCTCGCCCCGGACCATGGCTTGCACCAGGGCCGGACGCGAGAGGTCGCCGCCGCTGCCGATCGCCTCTACGAGGACACGGCGGCGCTCCGCCCATGCGGGGCAGATCTCCACCGTGTGCTCCACCGTGTCCTCTGGGCGATCCTGGCAATGGTGACACCCAGGCGTTTTCTCCCGCCTGATGATGTGCAGGAACCTCCCGAAACTTCCGTGTCCGGTGAGGACCTGCGTCAGGCGGTAGGTGAGGGCGCCGTGGCGCCTCTCTAGCCACTCCTCAAAGAGGGGTCTTATCGCCGCTATCGCGGCGTGCCCTGCGCTGGGTTGCGACAGTCGCTCTTTCCATGCCGCCATGAGATCGCGCCGGAGATCCGTCCGCTCCGCAGCGATTTGCCGCGGAAGCGGATCCTCCCCCCGGCGTAGTGCCTCCGCGCGCCACTCATACAGGCGCGCGAGGACTATCGCCTCCAGATTCCATGGCGGCAGTCCGGCAAGGAGGCTTGCCGCCTCGCCCGAGATCGTGCGGTAGCCCCGAATAAGCCTTATGGCTACCACCTTCTGGGGCGCGTTCAGGTAGTGGGTGACTCGCCGCCGCAGTGAACGCGCCCACACCGGGGCCACGTATACCCCCGTCCGCACGACCCCCGCGTAAAGCCTTCGGCAGGAGGCGTTTGGCCCCCTCAGGTTGGGCAAGAGCCGCTTGAAGGCGGCCCCGGCCCGTTCCAGTTTGGGGGCCAAACGTCGGAATTGCTCCACGAAGTTCCACCGGCTGTCGAGGACGAGACCCAGGTATTTCATCGTCATCTCGACGCCGATGTGAACCCCTCCTACCGTTAGTTGGGATCCCGATGGTGGCGGGTTCCGGGGCCCATGAAACGACATGGCCTCGGACTTGTGCAATGCCACCTCGAGACCCAACTGCCGGATCCTCTCATGTCTTGTGCCTTGCGGTAGTGGAATGGGTGTTGCAACTCATGCTTCAGTAAGCGCCACACTGTAGTGTGGTGCACTCCAAAGCGTTGACCAGCCTCCCGCGTGTTTGCCCGTGGGTCTCGCTGGAAGTATTCCAGGATGTCTTCCTGCATGGCGACAGGCAGGCCTACGCTGCCGCGAGCTTGAGCATGCCAGGGAACGTCAAACTGCCGATGATCCCGCAGTCTCTGCGTAGCAGCCAGCATGACGCTCTGTGACGGAGGTTCCCGATTGGGATACATTTCCACGAACATCCGGATGGCTCCACGTAGGCCGTCTCCACTGATGGCATACAGGCGGACCATCTCCACCAACTCGACATTTGAGTAATTGTCCGTCATCACACTTTGTAACTACGTCTCGATGTACGGAAATTCGCAAAGCGCACTCGTGAATGCTTCGGCGAGTTCAATCACATCTAGGAGCGGCGCGGGAGAGTACCCGCACCGTGATTGGGGGATGGGATTCATTACCTAGGAATTTATCGGATGAGCGTTGCATGTATGGTTTGCATTTGTGTGTGTGTGTGAAAGCGCGGTTATAGGGCTAGTAACAGACGGGCCGCGTTTAAATACGGCTGGTTCACACTTACGGATTTCCTTAAATAAGAAAAAAAATATAAAAAAATACCTACTCATTTTATTGTTGATTTGGGTCGAGAATCATTAGCATAATTACGTCCTTGAATTTGACTAGGATGCAAATCAACACCTTGTATAGCGCCGCTAGAAAGAATACTTCCTGGCGGTGACACGTTGATTATTGTTTTCTGCGAAGTCTTAATAGTACTTTTTTTTTAATTTAGCGTACAATTTCGTACATTTTTCGTACATATTTTAGAAATTAGACTGAAGTTCGTACAAAGTCATTTCACCGCTAGAAAGTATGACACGTATTAAGTAGTACATATCTAGCACATATCTAGTCTCGTGTACATATCTAGTTTCGTCCAGCCATCCTGACGGTAACAGATTGTCTACAAAAACTTTTGCTGACACAAAATAATCAGGCGCTTACTATGAAAATTTTAGTAAGCTAAAATAAATAAAACGACTGTCTTATAATGATATTTTTTAACACGTACGCAATAAACACTATTCGTACAACAGTTTTTATTAAAAAACAGTGGCGTTTATCTTTCCAGAGTACATGTACTTTGTGGCTCTGCTAGGGAGTATGCTCTGCAGCAGAGCCACAATCAATGTCTATTTTATCATTATCTAATGCACGTACAGCGATAACGGGAATACGTACATTATGTACCTACGTTTGACGTACATCTTTTTAATATATAATTGATCGGTTTCTAGGATGGTGGCTCTGCTGCAGAGCATGACACAATCGCCACGCTTGGCAGGCGGGTTGGCGATCGCAGTATGGTATGGTGGTGGAATGCATAGAGGACGCTGCTGCCCATTCTCCGGTAAGCCCCTTATTCGCCTTTTACGACACCCACGGTAAGTATGGGGTGGTGCTATTCTTTAAGTCCGGCAAAACACAGACAAATTATGTATAACTAACTTCCGCCCGCGGCTTCGCCCGCGAGGTATGTCGATAAAAACTATCATATGTAAGGACATATGATAGATTGCATCCCGGGGAAGGCCCCGGAATGCAATCTATCTCTCTACCAAATTTTATCGAAATCCGTTCAGCGCCAGCGGTTTAGGCGTGAAGAGATAACATTCAGACAGACAGAGTTACTTTTGAATGTATAATATTAGTATGGTATAATGTATAATGTCTATTCAAATTTGTTTCCAAACGATGTTATTTCCAGTTAAACAAATATCAACTTTATTTTAACGGCAAATAAGTTGATTTCAGAGTGACTAGCACTATTGAAAAAATTATCAAAATGTTTGAAGTTGTAGCGTAAACTGAACTTTATTGTGTAGAAATTAAAGTAATTTGTCCATAAACTCATATCAGTTTACATTTTTGGCAATTAAAACGCGATCGCAGATTAGACATATAGATTCGCAGAAGCCGTAGATTTTCCAGCAATATTCACCATTTACAGAAGTCGGCCCAGTAATTTCGTACTTCAATCTACACAGTACACAGTTTATCATTGGCAAATCAATGATAAACTGTGTACTGTGTAGATTGTCCAACTGCTATTGGTAGTCTAGTCGCTTAACCTGATGGATTAGTGGTCCCGTACACATCCGTCTGACGTCGGCTTCTTGTTTACATCAGCCATCAGTTGAGTTTCGGGACTCAGTAATGGGCTCATGTTCAGCGTTTGTGCATATATCGATACGTCTGGGCTCAAAGGGCGTATAGAACAAAACACAGGTTTTCAGGAGAAGCAAAAAACAAAAAAAACAATATTAATTTCGTTATATCTCTCTCATTTTTAGAGCTAGGTACATAAAAGTATCAAAGGGACAAAGTTCTTAGATTTTTGATGTGCTTAAGAAGGTTTTTTCCAAAAATGGGCCTGGTTTTGTATTGACTGAGATAGCATGTGCTTTACGACCAAAAAAATTTAATATATCGACTCTTTCCGCTACAAAGGGCGTAAAGACCATTTTGGCCAAATTCACTTTTTGATGCAGTCTTACTTAGTTTTTCACGCTCTTTCGATCTGTATATTTGAAATTGCGCTACGGTGAAAAAAATGGTTCTTACTACCCCACATTTTCTGAAAGCTAAACATCACTTTTTCGCAAAACCGAGTCATAAAACACAATTATTTTACATTTCGACAGCAAATGTAACTACAAACATACATATTTTGTCGAATGAAAAACGGGGTAAAACACAATAACAAAATAAATTGTGACTTACAACCTACAAAAAAAATACAATTATTTTACAATTCGACAGCAAACTTGATGTAACTACAAACATACATATTTTCTCGAATGAAAAACAATTCAAATATAGGGATTTGAAAATAGCCACATTCAAAAAGAAGACTTTGGATCAAATGGAATTCAAATACTCTATGAGGGAAGGCACTGAGTCACACACTTTGAAATTGTTTGAAGATACAAAATATCGACGCTTTCCGCTACAAAGGGCGTAACTCCAAATCCCCATACTTTTGGCAATGAGTAAAAAACAAAAAAAAAAACTTTTTTAAATAATTATTTTCTTTCTATACTTATAAAATTGAGTTCTAGGAAGAAAGTTCTTAAATTTTGGCAGTCCTTTGCCTCATTTAATTACAATTATGTTCAACAGTTATTAACGAAGTTACCATGGAGTTACACCCCTGAAAACCTAAAAAAATGTAGATACAACCCATAATTAAGTAGCCTGGTAACAAACGTCTGCAGTAAAAACCAGTTATGTACATACAAGAGTAATTTTTATAGTTGTAAAAGACAATTTTTTTTGCAAAATATGTAGATACCCCCTGTTATTATTAGTAATGCAATAACTCTATGAGCAATTTAATTAATAAGGATCGATAATAATTATTTAATAAGCATGGATTTTAGGTATTTTTAGTATAAATAATGATTACTTGAGTAAAAATGAAATTAAAGGTTTTAAAAATCAACACGTATTTATTATTAATTGGTACATAATAGGAACGTTCTGCACATACACAACAACTAAAACTTACAACTTATATGCTACGATTTATATAATTTAAATTATTTTTTTATTAATTATTACGTGTAAATATAGACAAATCACAATATAATAATATTAATTGAGCTAAAAGGTTGACAATGAACAACAACTTCTGCATTTTATCTTGGTGATATTATTCAAGTGCTCATTGATCGCTTTCAACTTCATCCTCTTCATCAGTTTGAGGAAGAGTTTCGATAATCTGAGATTGATAAGGCAGTTGTGAGTATTCAGCATGAAAACGTTTTGGAATTGATCCATTTTCACACAACCGTTTAAGATCATTATATTTAGCAGTAGCTATAGGCAGGCTACTTGTATATAATGGGTGTAAGTTTAATACCATCACTCCTTTCTATCTCTCCCTTTTTTCTGCAGATAGTTCCACAGTTCTATTGTTCCTATTTCCTTTTCCCTTTCCTTTTTCCAGGAAAAGGAAAGTAATGATAATGATCTTAAACGGTTCTGTGAAAATGGATCAATTCCAAAACGTTTTCATGGTGAATACTCACAACTGCCCTATCAATCTCAGATTATCGAAACTCTTCCTCAAACTGATGAAGAGGATGAAGTTGAAAGCGATCAATGAGCACTTGAATATAGAAAGAAAAGAATTATTTAAAAAAGTTTTTTTTTTTGTTTTTTGCTCATTGCCAAAAGTATGGGATTTGGAGTTACGCCCTTTGTAGCGGAAAGCGTCGATATGTCCTATACACCCCATAAAAATACGCCCAGAGGCGTAAGCCCAACTTTTCATAAATGATGCAAAGACACAGGGGCGTATAAATTACTTCAATTGTTGTATAACGTGGTAAAGGACAATATTTTTTTTTACAATTATTTTTCTAATGGATATTTTATTTATTGATTAGGCATCTATTCTTCGATAACTATTTAGAATAATATTTTATTTTGCCGTTATGCTGCTGGACAAACATTTCCCTAGTCCCTACTTTCTTTCCACATCTCTCTGTTCAGAACGGCTCAGGATTGGAAGAATACACATGTCGATGAGTCTTCTCTTGAAGTGATAGTGGAAGATCGCCCTTCATTTGATATTTCATGGCCCAATAGCTCTTCCAGGCATTTTCGGTGCGTCTTGCAACTTCTTTGTTTGGTCTTGCCTGTAAGAGGTCATTTGACCAAGATAGTGCTACTCGTCGACATATTTAACCTCCCCACCCGCCACGGTGATCCTGCGATGTACGCTATTCATCATCAACTTGGTCTTTGACATATTCATTTGAAGTCCGACCTCTAGGCTCGGCGTGCTGAGATCTTTTAGCATATGAGTCAGCTCGGAGACTGAAGACGAAAAAAGGACAATATCGTCGGCAAAACGGAGTTGGATAATCTCTTTTTTCCAACCCTCCTGTTTGCCCAGCTTGCTGCTAGCTTTCTGAAGACTTCCTCCAGAACGGCCGTAAATAATATCGGAGACAGCTGGTCTCCTTGTTTAACTCCTTTATTGAACTGGAAAGACGGTCCTGTCTTAGAATTGATTTTAATAGCTGGGTTGCTGTTTCAATCAAAAGATGTACATGATGTCTATTTCTTGATTTTGTAAGGCGTTGAAAATTGAGCTATGGCTGATGCTATCAAAAGCTTTTGAGTAATCTATAAATGCAATATAAAGTGGGAGCTGGAACTCTGTATGTTTCTCAAGAACCTGCTTGTTGGAATAGTAGAAAGGCCGCGACGAAATCCGGCCTGTTCGGGGGGCTGATGTTTGTTGAGGGCTCCGGCTATTCTGTTCTCGATTACTTTAATGAAAGCTTTGTACAGGTGTGAAACCAGACTGATAGGACGCTAATTTTATTGTCTATATCTGTTTTGTCACCCTTTTTGTCGAGAAGAATAATCAAAGAATGGCAAAATGTGCGTGGCAGAATTGCAGTGTTTAAAATACTGTTGAAAAAATTTATAACATGTGGAAGAAGGACAGGCTCTGCAGTGGTTACGCCATCGTTGCCTGGGCTCTTACTATACTTCATGCTCCGCAGTGCCTTATGAACTTCCCAGCCTGTGACAGGTGGAATGTTATCGGAGCACGAATATACAGTTGCGTTAGTTTGTACAGTTGGTTTCGCGATTCTTATAAAACTCTGTACAAATGCCTCTGTCATTCTGTTTCACATCTGCACAATCCTTTAAACACGCAGTTGTAGGTCGTCCTTTGCTTGATATTCTTTGTTTGGCGGATTTTAGTGAGGTGTTTTGTTCTAAAGCAATAGGTATTTATGAGGTGTGTGTGTTACGGTTTCTTAAGTCTTTACGAATACTGCGTTTACCAAGTCGGTCTACCGCTTTGTGTTCTGGTGTGTACATAGCAACTTGTTGTATCTGTTGTAGTGCTGAGTGGAATATCTCATAATTTTGTGATTCACATTGTATTTCCATTTTCACTTGTAGGCTTAGGTACAGCTCATTAACTTTTGCTCTTGTGTGGAGCTGAACTTCACCCACGGCCGATTTTCTTCCTTACCGTTTTCTCAGCTATACTTTTCTATATCAAGAAGTTTATAATTTATTTACTTCACCAAAAATAATACAATGGGTTACACATACGTACCTATAGGCTAGTACTTGGGAGCTTATAATGTCATGAGAGCATCTGTAGCTGAACTAGGCCGAGTCCAGTATCTCGGCATACAGCGCCAGACCCCTCAAAACAGACAAGAATACATTTATTTATTTACAACAGCTTCTGTGTATAATTTATCTTAAGTACAGACGCCAGCACATCAAGCTACTACAATCTGTCAAATTTGTTTAATAGATTTTCAACTTTATCGCTAAAGCTTAAGGTTCAAAGTTGATTGGAAAAATTTGACAGTTTCGGGTAGCTTGATATGCTGGCGTCTGTACTATAGATCACAAAAGTCTCGGTCTTACAAAGTCGCAAATTATAGGTTTACAAGCAATCTCAGAAATTTAGCCCAAAGACACAAAAAGGTGCATCAACGAATGATCTTATAAGAAAAACAGATCAAAAAAATTACAAAAATGAGTGCGTGTGTCTGTGTGAATGTGCGCGTGCTTTTGTGTTTTATACAGTTTCCTTATATTTTCCTTGTCTATCAGTAACTCATTAGGATTCATAAAAAAGTCAGTTTCAAATTCGCAGATATTTTAACTAACCATGTTCAGGGTTAGTTAAAATGCTGTCGAATAGAAGTTTGGTCATTATTAAAACCACGTGTGAGCGAAATTTGAATTATTTCAATAATAAATTGTCTGTTTGAATTTAATTTAAAGCTATTACCTACTTATCGCAAGTTCGAAATTCAAATGAAAGCTTTAAAAATCTTATACCAGTGGTTTGTTACGGGATTAGAATAAATATTTCTACTTTTGTATGTGAATATTCTTATCGTGACTTCAAACACTTCAGTAATGGACTTCATTAGAAAAACAGATTTCATTTGAGTCATCTTTAGGCAATTTTAATAAAGTAGCTACGTACTGCCCGCGACTTCGTCCGCGTGAATTTTCTTGTTCCCCCGAACCAGCCCGTCGTCGCATCGCATCGCCTGGCCGCGCTATTACTTTGTTTTCGCTTTGGGTTCTTTCTGTATTTTTTTATTTTTCCTTATCTCCTGCCTTCCTCAAGAATTGGGTTATCAAATTCAAAAAGAATTGTTCAAATCCGACCGGCAGTTCCAGAGTTTAGCGCGATCAAACAAGCAAACAAACAAAAGAATAACAAACAAACTCTTCGGCTTTATTAATAGTTTATAGATACAATATCGTTTCAAGCTCCCAAGATACAGGCAAATGCCTAGTTTGGGGGTCACCGTCTATTCTATTCTTGTACAAATTGTGACTAATCAATAATTTGAATTTGAATAAGTAAGTAGATTTTTCATAATTGCCTAAAATGAATACCCTATAAAAGCACAACAAATAAGACTTGTAAACATAGCTTAATTTTGTTATTGACTATAGAAACACAATGACAACGAAATTTGAGAGTAATCAACTCTCAAATTTAATTTCGGTATAATGAAGCAGTTAATACAAACGATAAATATAACAAAATGGCGTTGTTATTAATTGCGTCGTTATAATATCAGTTATCTCTTACGCTCTGACGCGTCCGTTCAGCTTGAAAGTTGAAATAATACATATAAGCTGAGTACCTACTGCGTATTTAACCGTTTTAAAAATATAAGTCTAACGTATTTTTTTAATAAAAAATACTCTGAGGTGTACACCTACTTCATGTTAGGATGAAAATCAAAATGGAAGAACTTTTTTGAACATTTGTTGCTGATACATAATCGTGTAAACCAAGGTGCCATTTCCGGTGAATCAACCTTCATTTTCTGAAAATATAATATTTGAATTCAAAGCTTTGGCAATCAACAAAAACAGCGCTGAAACACTTAAAAATAATAAATTCATTACCTGAATTCCCCGAAAACGGAGTGTCTCGTAAACACTTTTCACCAGCTATATTTTTGAGTTCCGTTCAAAAGGTTCGAGCCTATTATGGTAGGTTATAAATAGGCTCTGGACCCCCAAATCCAGCCTCTGTCATGCTAGGAATGTCTCATGGAGAAGTCTAATAACACTGTCCGACGAAGGGATGGAATCTGGCGGGGTAATTTCGTAAAACACTATCAGTAGCACTGGCTTTCATTTTTTGACAGTTCAACAACTTTCATTGCGTTATTTACACTGATAAGCAGACAATTTTTGCGAACATTTCAAGCAATGGATTGGCCATACCCTTCAAAATGTTTCAGACGCAATTATGGATCCTATGCTCAGCAGATTTGTTATCGATCACTAGATAAAAAATGTGCAAATTTGATACTAAAAATCAAAACAGAAACTTAATCCCGCGTTGCATTTGACGTCTGTTATTTCAGAAGGACATACATTATAGTATTAGACATAATGTGCATAATGTGTAGTGGACAACAGTTCAGGGGTCGCACACATTTTGTCAGCAGTTTGTTCCACACCGTCGAGTCGGCGGCCATTCTAATACTGCTCGCTACTGCTTGCTGCACAAACAATTTGGAAATCGAAGCTGTTTTTCCGTTTTTCGTAAAGAATCCGGAACACTTGATACCTACTTAGCTTTTATTAGTGGTGGTATATATTTTGTAACATGCATTAAGTACTTATTTCATTAATGAAGCTACAAATGTGCATGTTATAAAATGGGGTGCCGTCTATACAAACATAACATTACATTACATTACTTATTGTTGAAAATCAAAAAGTTTGTTTGTTACTTCTTGATGCTTCTACTCCTGTACCGGCTTTAACACACTATACTTAATTGGACCTTTTAAACCGAAAAATTGCTTAATCTTCGAAATAGAGCTAATAAGGTAAGGAACACAATTCTATAAGCAAATCAGTGGAAGGCTGGAAGCTAGTTTGATAATTAAGGCACAACTATAAAAAATATAATTATGGTGTGTGAGTAATTTTCTTTTTAATATCCGGCCAAATTCTCTCGCTGCCAACATCGGGGTGGCCGCAACGCGCTGCGGCTCGCTCGGTATGGCCCACCGTTCCGGGGCAATGGCCCACGCGTTCAATATCACCGGAAAATTCATTTTATAGGTACTACAGCGATACAGACGTATTCTTCACGTTTTTCGTGTGTTTTAATTTTTTATGTGTTGACATTTATGTAGGCTTGGAAATGGATTCGGGAGGTTTTTTGTATGTTTGTAGATGGGTGGTGCGAGACAGTAACCACGCCTTCATACCATCGGGGTAAGCAGAAACTACAGAACGCCACATTCTACGGTCTTTACATACTACTTTTGCTTCGTTTATGTTCATACTTATATTCAAACCACAGACGTTGCAAGGCAAAAATACCTACGATTTAGAATATAGATCTTTAAGATACCGTCATAACAATGTTATTATTTAACTGAACAGTGAAAGGCCCGAGACGGCGCGGCGCGCCAGGTTCCGCGCGCGCTTCTCTCTAGGTCTAGAGGGATGGTGGCCGTATGCGGCCGTTGAGGGTGACGGGTCTGCATGGATTCATGCGGGCCAACACCTGGCCGGGGGAGCGTGACGAAATGCGCAAGCACTCCAGTACCCCGGCTAAAGGTAGCAGCAGGACAACGTGTGATTATTTTTAAGCCAAATTTAGGTACGCACGCCGACAAAAAACATCAAGCTATACATATCCAGTATAATCTGAATTCTATACGAAAAACCTATACAATGCGAGGTCAGATAAAATTGGAAATGTATAGTTTGATATGTTAATGTCACCGTGTGTACAGACGCCAGCACATCACACTACTACAATCTATGAAATTTCTTTAATACATTTTCAACTTTATCGCTACAGCA
This sequence comes from Mesoligia furuncula, assembly GCA_916614155.1. Lineage (NCBI taxonomy): Eukaryota > Metazoa > Arthropoda > Insecta > Lepidoptera > Noctuidae > Mesoligia > Mesoligia furuncula. The sequence continues at coordinate 9,235,440 of OU744792.1, forward strand.
TAAGGTTCAAGGTTGATTGGGAAAATTTGACAGTTTCGGGTAGCTTGATGAGCTGACGTCTGTACAAAAACACGAAAAAACAGTCGCTTCCACGAGGCAAATCTCTCAATATACAAACATTCAAAATTCCAAAACACTAAACAATCTGAGCATTAACAGGAACACGATTTAAATACAGTTCACGATAAAAATACTACGTCCCACCCGATCGTACTGCGGACGAGGCAAAAAAGGTTTTTCATTAAATATTTTCACGTAGCGGACTCGCCCGTATCATGATAAATGGGTTTGACTCTTAACAATGTTAGTTCATCCAAAATGTATTGAGTAAAACGTAGCTGCTCTAACTGAACTGTGAATAAACGTGGGTTTTCAGTTGGTTTCTCTTTTGGGATAGGCAGATAACAAGGGCTAGACTTCGAATACCAAACCGTCGCTTAGGTAATTGAGTTTTCTTGACGAAATTTTGCAGTAGCATCACGGAGTCTGGATTAGTCCCTGGCTGGCAATGGACTCGTCCCCAAATTTTGGAACTCAACATAACTCTTCAATAGGCACATCTTTGCCTAACCCGTTTGGAAAAGCAAGCGTGAAGTTATTTTTTGTTACCAATAAGTAAGTATTCCCGTAAGCGAAGGTACGAGTGCTCTACAAAAAATACTTTCATTGTTTCCTACAAATATCACACTATCACACTAATATTATAAAGGCGAAAGTTGGTGAGTGTGTGTATATGTGTGTTTATATGTTTGTTGCTTCTTCACGCTCAAACGGCTTGACCAATTTTGATAACATTTTGTATGGAGGTAGCTGACACCCTGGATTAACATATAGGCTACTTTTTATCCCAAAATTACCTCGGGATCGACACTTATGCGGGTGGATCCGCGGGGCGCAGCTAGTTGTTTCATAAATCTCGCCTAGAACTAGGTACCTACAGGTACCTAATGTATGGCTTGGCCATTTCGTTACTACAAGAACCATTAACAGTATGAGAGTTTTTCACCTTACGCTCATGTGAATGTAGCGAAATGGCCAAGCCATAATATATTTTGACTAAGGTGTAGAGTTTGCGAAGTTAGGGCGTGTAGAGTTAGAAGCTTGGCTCTACATGAGATCTGATTACTTTTTGACAGTGCGAGCTACATGGTCTCGTCTTGGCAACATTTAACATGAAATGTTTTTGTGGGATTTCATTTCTTTTTGTAAGTTGCTTACGATATTTATACGAGTATTTTTTCTGTTGTTCATTTTTTCTTTCTTTTTTGGAGTTTATTTATAACAAGGACTCCCTATATAAAATTTCAGACCTCTAGCATCAAAATTTACGGAAGTTTCATACAAACTTTCCCCCCCTAGTTTAAGGGGTTGGGGGGGTTAAAGTTTCAAGTTTTAAGATTTTTTTGTTGTTTGTGTACTATTACTAGCTTACATACCAAATTTCAGCTTTCTAGGACTTCAGGAAGAACCTTAAGAATATTGATGATCATCAGTCAGTGAGTCAGTGACGAAATCGGGGTATTTTAGATATCAATAAAATCTAAAGTATAAGAGTTATGCAATTGAAACTTCATAGGTTTAATAAGTCAACCACTGATATCATATCCCGAAAATTTTGTTTATCTGGTATAATCCAAAGCCAAGTTAAGAGTGTTCACAAATACGACGAAGTGCTTCGAGAAAAGGTAGGTAGTGCCCTTGCGCTTCGCTTGGCTTGTCTTGGGCACTACCTACCTTTTCTCGAAGCACTTTGTCGTATTTTTGAACACTCTTAACTTGGCTTTGGATTATACCAGATAAACAAAATTTTCGGGATATGATGTCAGTGGTTGACTTATTAAACCTATGAAGTTTCAATTGCATAACTCTTATACTTTAGATTGGCTTGTCTTGGCGGGGGCACTCCCGTGCCCCCAGATACTGACTGTGCCATTTTTCAAAGTCAGTATTCTATAGACAAATAATATAATCATATCAATAATATAACATAATAATATATCAAATACTGCTCCGGCTTACCTCTTACAAAAATTGACCCTTCGCTACTGGTACCTATGTATATATAATAATCATAGGATTATTACCTAGAGGTACAATAACGTACTTAAATATAATAAAGGCTTTCACCTAAACAATATTATCAGAGTTTTCTAGGGCACATTATATTCTGACACGTGTAAGCATTGTATTGTTGCCAAATACTGGTGACCAACTAACCCGGACTACGCAGATTGATTTGAGTACACCAACATAAAAACGATGTATTCTATATGAATGTGTCCACTAGTTTCGTTTACCCAGTGTTTACTTATATAACAAATTGTAATGTCTAGTTGTATACAAAACTTGTACTATGGCAACAACCTTGCTGTAATTTCAGGATTGGTTCTGCAGATGGTCCCATAATATAAAAAAAAAATAAACAGTGGCGCTCCGGGAGTGCCCACAAAAGTGAAAACAAAACACAAACAGAATACTTTTCCATCACTTACTGACCTATCGGATATAGGTACATTAAAACCGAGTACATCCCGAGGACAGCCGAACACATCTGAAGCGGGTATTTTTTAATCGACTTATAAACAAAACACGCGCGGTGTCGCTTACGGTAACAGTGGCACGAGTTCAATGGTTATTTCCCATCTCAAAAAATGCCCAGCGCGCCTAAACAAGTTTTCACTTCAAAAACTTGTTCGGTCGGGTAACCTCCGTCAGGAACAAAGTTCCTTACTTGGTAACTCGTACGCAAACACACTCCTTTGTAAAAGAAAAAAACAGAGAGAGAGACAGAGTGTGGATACGCGATTTTAATAAAGAGCTGTATAAATTTTTAGAAGCTCTCATAAAGTTGTCACCATCTTGGATTTTCATTAACCGACTTCAAAAAAAGGAGGAGGTTCTCAATTCGGTTGTATGTTTTTTTTTTAATATTTGTTACCTCAGTAAGCCGTCATTTATAAGACGATTTGGAAAATCCTTTTTTTATTCAATAGGATATACTTCCAGAATGGTCCCATTTTTTTCAAAATCCAGTTCTGATGATGGGATCCATGAGGAATTGAGGGAACTCCTCAAATACTATAGGCACACCAATAGCGATTTGGGTATTTTTTATAGTAACTCGTGCACTTGCTCTCGGAAACCACCATTTGGTGAAGTGGAACTGATGACGAAGACCACAGATGGCCACCGGAACTACTCAATAATAATTATTTCACGGGTTGCGATTCGATTACTTTAATTTGGTTGCTAAGCACTTTATGCTCGTCACAATGCGAACGGTGAAATAGAGCTGATTGTGGAATACCAGGAGAACTCCTCAACAATTAACGTCCCTGCATCGGGAAAATCAATATTTTGTAAAAGGGATGGGCAAGTTGACATTAGGCTATTATAACTTAGATACATGATAAACAAACCCACTAAAAAGCGAGAAATAAAAACTTTTTAACAAAAAAAAAACCGACTTCCAAAAAAAACACTACAAAGTGAAAAATAACTTTAATTTCGGAAGTCGGTGGCAAAAACTAAAATACAGATCCAAAGACACCGACTTCCGAAATTAAAGTTATTTTTCACTTTTTGTAGTGTTTTTTTGGAAGTCGGTTTTTTTTAACCTCACTACAGGCTTCAACACCCTCGAAAACCATTAAAACGATACCCAAGATGAAAAATTTGAACATGTTCGCAGCCGCCATCTTGGATTTACATTTTGGTCTTACCAGTGGTTTCAGCACCCTCCAAAAAAGCGTACACCCCTTGGTGTACGCTTTTTCGTAACCCGACAGTTTCCTTCTCCTTTAGGTACCTAACCTACTCCTACCGCAAGCCGCCATAAAGAACTTCGTTCCAAAAAATATTACATTTTACATATGCATTCTGTGTGGTGCCGGACTTAAAGAATACCACCACCCCTTACTTCCCGTGGGTGTCGTAAAAGGCGACTAAGGATCGTACCGGTGAATGGGCAGCAGCGTTCTCTATGTATTCCACCACCATACCATACTGCGATCGCCAACCCGCCTGCCAAGCGTGGCGATTATGGCAAACCCTCTCAAAATTAGGGGAGGCCTGTGTCCAGCAGTGGACGTCTATCGGCTGAAACGACGACATAAGCACGAAAGTTTACCAAAAGCCAAGTCAGAAAAGTAGCCATCTCTCAGCCTTCCCACGTGGACCGAGCGACCAGTTAGCCCGGAGTACCGCATGCAGGTGACGTTGACATATGTGACGTAGGTAACTCATGACTACTCATGAGTATTTAATATACGTGGCCGCGGCAAAACGGCTTATGGAAATGAGCCTTTACAAATTACGTAGGTGTAAATATCTCCCACATCCTCCCTTCATATTTGATGTTTCAAACATAAAAATGTTCTTTTCTCTGAATTCGGGAAACAATAAAAAAGTTTAAGCCATATTATTATTTTTACCTGACTGCGCCAGAAGGAGGGTTATGTTTTTCGAGTCTATTTACCCGACTGCGCCAGAAGGAGGGTTATGTTTTTCGAGTCTATTTACCCGACTGCGCCAGAAGGAGGGTTATGTTTTTCGAGTCTATTTACCCGACTGCGCCAGAAGGAGGGTTATGTTTTTCGAGTCTATTTACCCGACTGCGCCAGAAGGAGGGTTATGTTTTTCGAGTCTATTTACCCCACTGCGCCAGAAGGCAAAAACACTGCTCTTGAAACTTGAGCATTACGAACTAGGTAAACTTGCTCTTAGCTTAATAGAATCATATTTAAATGATAGATTTCAGCAAGTTCAAATTAACGGTGTGAATTCATCGGGCTTAAAAGTCAAAATGGGAGTACCGCAGGGCTCAATATTGGGGCCATTCCTATTTTTAGTATATATAAATGATTTACCTCATTTATTGAAAAACCAACCACAAATGGTGTTATTTGCTGATGACACATCACTGATTTTTAAAGTAAGCAGACGTGCACAGGAGCTTGACGACGTAAATAACGCTATGCATGTGGTCCATAATTGGTTTACTGTGAATAATTTGGTATTAAATGAGAAAAAAACTAAATGCATTAGATTCGCTTTACCGAATGTTAGAAGTAATGAATGTCATGTTGTATTGAATAGGGAGACACTTGAATTCGTCGAAAATACGGTCTTTCTGGGGATCGCGCTTGACTCAAAGCTACAGTGGGTTCCGCACTTAACATCACTTGCAGGGCGGCTCAGTTCGGCCGCTTATGCTGTTTGGAAAATTCGCCAATTAACAGACGTGGATACCGCGAGACTGGTCTATTTTAGTTACTTTCATAGCATCATGTCTTACGGTATTTTGTTGTGGGGACGGGCTGCAGATATTGATTCTATCTTCATTCTGCAAAAGAGGGCTGTTAGAGCCATCTACAAGCTCAGCAGACGCGATTCTCTACGAGAACTGTTTAAAGAAATTAACATCATGACGGTTCCTTGTCAATATATATATGAAAACATTATGTACGTTCGAAAAAATCTACATCTTTTTAGTAAGATAAGTGACAGGCATAATTTTAACACTAGAAATAGGGACAAATTAGATCAACCGCGTTTCAGATTGTCTAAAGTAAAAACTTCTTTTATGGGTTACTGTGTAAAATGTTATAATAAAATACCATTCGATATTCTTCAATTAAATGAGAAGAAATTTAAAACATGCATTAAACGCACACTATGTAGACAAGCATATTACAAGTTGGATGATTATATCGTAGATAAAAATGCTTGGCTTAATGCTGGTCCTGCTCCACAGGCACTTGGGCTCACTACTTAAAATTTCAATATTTGGAAGAGGTGCTTCCCTTTTTCTTTTTCAATTTTTCTGACATTACGAACATAACTTTTTTATTTTGTTCAATCCAGTTTTAATTGTTGAATACTGCAATATTTGATACCTCTTCCTGTTTGGTAGTAAATTATATTAACATCTTAAATAAATTGCAAACTATAGTTTTGTATAATTTAGAAGCATTTTTTTTTACATTTTGTAAATGTAAGAACCATGTTTCCGTTTATTATGATTTTTTTTTTGTTGTTGACTTGAAAGAGCATGGCAGTTGAGAACGTGTCATGCTCACTTAAATGTCTCACCGATGGTGGCGCGTGTGTTGGATTATTCGGTTCCCTACAAAATGGTTGAGCTGGATGGTGCTGATCCACGCGTCATGTTCGTGAACGGGTGCCGTCGGTTGAGACTGGTCATCTCTTAACTGCCAAGGCTTATTTTTAATCTTATATTTTGAATTGTTTCTTCATTTGTCTTTTTTTTTTTACATTGTTCTCACATATAGAAGCAACAAGAATAATGTACCCAGGATTTTGTAATAACTTGATTTAAAAGAGTGTCCATGGGAGTTTCTTGCCCGTTCTTCTCCATAGAATTCTACGTTTTGGAATGGGCAACTAGCTTCAACTTTCTGACTAACTGACAGACTATTTAATTTTGACAATTCAAAAGTGCCTGTACAAGGTTTAATTGAAATAAATGCTTTGAGTTTGAGTTTGAGTTTGAGGAGGGTCATGTTTTTCGAGTGTATGTTTTCCTTTTATTCCGTGACTGTGTTTAAAAACGTCCAATGTTTCCGAATAAAAATATTCTACTCGGAAACAGAACAGCAAATGTAAAATAAACTTTGCAGAAAAAAAACTCCCAAGAAATGTAGAAGTATTAGTAGAACATGTCTCAGAAATGTGAAGGTAAACTGTATCCACTCTACGCATTAGTTTGGCAAACACGGAGTAACCTCTAAATGGAAACACTTAGAGCGTATCTAGTTGGTATACTCGTGCCTAACGATCTTGGTGCTCTCAGGAAAAGATCTTCACTGGAGGACATAACCCTCAGATGGATGTTAGTTAGAAAAGAGGCGTGAAATTATGTTTAAATTACATATGGGTACGCAAACCATACCGACTTTTTTGCAGTGTTCCTGTTCAGTTTTCGCTGTAAACCCGAGAAATATCGCGGCGAAATTTTGCAAGCAGCATTCGGTGATTTGAAATACTTATAGGTACTTATAAAAACTACAGACGTGCTACCGACTATACCAACTTGGAACTATCCGTACGTGCACAATATTATAAAACACAATGATGTTTGTATTTGGGTTTTATTTAGGTTCACAATTTTTCCGTGGCCATAGACACTTCGAAATGACCCATTTATTAACTCCAATAGTAAATCACACTTTCTAATAGCAACAATAGGTAAAAAACTTGCACAATATTTTTTATTTCAATGACGAACGCTGGAGGGTTTCTGAGCTCATCCTTGAAAAATCTCAACGATTTTTTCGCCGAATTTCTGAGTGGAAATCACGATGTCTCGGCCAAAGATGTCGATGGCCACTTAATATGATTAATTGTGCCCAAGTTTCTTGGCGGGGACACTTTATAACATCCTTTGTTGGGGATGAGCCCCGACGCAACTCCTCAGAACTCTGCAGTGTTTGAGACAGGAGAAATTATTCTATTAGGAACTTTTTGATGGGAGAGATTTTCTATCATATTTTACGGAGACAGACGTCCTCTGTTGGTAATGCGAGGTCTAAGTTCTGTATCACTATCCTGTTGTGTAAGTGATAGTTGAAGAATGATTGCAATCTAGGAGAATGCAGTTGGAGTAAGTATGTGATCGCGAAATTAAGAACGAAGTCGATCGCGTTGTTTCGATAAACGATAGGATATATATATATACTTAGAGAATTCAGTATTTGGTGCTTTCATTTAAGCGAACATTTGTTCGAAGTTGCAATCAAATACTTTGTATCGTTGTTATTTATAAAAAATAATCTAGGTTACATTATGGCTAGATTACTCTTTGTTGACAAACGAATATCAATGCTCGCGAAACAGAAATAACTGCAGATACATTTGGCATTGCGAGTTCATTTTCGTGCACCATCCAATCCTAACTAACCAGACCTTTTTATTATATTGTCTAGTTCCAGACAGTCACTAAGATGTATTCTTCCTTGACACACTGCCAACCAGTTGACATATAGGAAAACACGTTGTCAGCATATTTACATGAGGACGTAGCCTAAAGCCAGTTGAAATATTACAATTTCGGCTTACCACGCTTTAGTAGCATGTGTGGTGTGTAAGAGTTTATCATAACTTAGTCACGTGACAGCTGAAATAGGGGATAAGCGTCAGACTTGTGTTGTTTTGCCAATATCTGAACCAGGTCACACATAGTATGAGGTGAATTTATGGATTGCTAGCGTTGCGATTTCCACAGATCAATACTGCAATGGAAGACATTTTTCTTTGACTTGTTTCGACCAATATTCGGTTAAAACTTTACTCCATCGGCCATTTCTATATCTAGCCAGATGCCCTTAGCTCCACTCAGCAGACAGTAGGCATCATTAGACGACGGAGAATGGATTTTGGAAACATACATCGTTAAATATTACCCAAAGCCACTTAAGGGGACTACAGGACCTAAACGCGGAAAACGCAAGTTTTGTAATGCCTAAAAGTATTTGATCGACTAGGTACAGTAAACAAAACCAGAATAATATATGATATTCTTCAGGATATTATGCTTCTTAGTAGTAAGTATTATGTTTTCAACACACTATGTGTTGAAAACATAATACTTACCTACTACTAATTTGATACGATAAAAAAAATCATAAAGATACCTCTAAAAATTTTCTTTTCACAATAAAAAACATACTAATAAACATAATCATTCCGATTTTTTGTCAGATTATTCTACAAGCAACATACTTAAACAGTGTTCTAATTGTTTAGTCCAAACAATAGTTTTTTTGTAAATAGATAATTGCTTCATATTTCGATTTTTTTTTGTGTCATCGCGCTTCTGTTTCTTTTCTATGCAGCCCGACAAAGACCGCGGTTTAGGGCATGTAGTCTCCTTAAGTAAACGTCACAACTTTTAATGACAACTCACATCTACCACCCTCAAACAATAAACGCTAATGAAATCCATACATCGCCACGCACCCCATTCAGTTCAGTTCAGTTCAGTTCATCTAGTGATTTCACAACAAGCCCGATATCTTCCCGCAGGAAACGTACTGTATCGACTAGATGGCTATGTCGTTAAGACAAGTCCTTATCTACAAGTGTCTTACATAAGGGCTTACGACTCGCGTACACCTAATCCGTCATCGGTAACATTTTGAGCTTGAACTGGCCTGGCGTAGTACGGAGTTTCAATAGAATACGAGTCCAACTTATAATGGTTACAACTGACAAGCAGTCGACTGCACGTCGTCGGTCAAACTCGGCCGATCAAACTAATTATTCATTATTTTTGGGATGCATGAAGAAGCCTCCTCGTTTATCGCAGTTTGTTCCACCAGTTACTCAACTGAACCGAGCTCTCGGTGCATCTTGGATAGTCACATACAACATTTGACTGGCCAATTCTTGCCTTGCGGTAGCTGGGCGTCACCCCAAGGTGTACGCACTCACTTTCTTTTACGTACTCGTACATGTTTGGTTCCATCAGCCGAGTTCGGCCGACGACGTATGAGCATAGTTCGGCAGATGATAGTTTAGGTGTACGCCTCGCGTTACTCGCTGTCTAAAATGACTTGATTTTCTGAGTCGTAAAAGCCGTATCACTGCAGATGTTCGTTTGAATTCTGTATTTTACTTAAATAGAGTCTTGATATACTAAGGTCCTTGAAGCACTTAGTTTATTTTGAGTGTTGTGATGTTAAATCTTGGAATGATAGCTCTTTATGGGTTTTTTGGTGTGTGTATTGGTGCGAATCCACCAGTGTGCTGAACTGTGCGGCACTGTAATGCACAGTGAACTACATAAATGTTTATTCTGGTCGACTCACTGATGCAAACAATAACAAATTGTGCGCGAACATTCTAGAAATGTTCGCGCACATCTGTATACTTTTGTGCGCGCACACAGGCAAGCAGTGGACTCGCGTCGATGCGTACACACTCTTGTTGTTCGCGTACTCAGTCTTGCTTCCGCTACCAAGTGAGAACATTTATTTGTCCGCGCACATTGCCCCGATTAGACCCGAACACACGAACCTCCGCCGGCTCGGTACCGGATCCCATTGGACCCAAGAATGACGACATACGAAACCCTACATTATGTAAATATTTATTATGCTACCCACGCTACCCATCAAACCTTATGAATGTGCGTTAATTAAGAGAGTTAGATAAAAAACTCATAATTATGTTAACGCCATTAAACATTTCATGTTTCGCTAAATATGAAATATATAAAAGAATAAAGGAGCGCAAGTCTATTATTTTACCTTTATTCGTTTAATTGTTTTTGGCCATTATATTGAAACTGAGTCAATAACTGAGGATCTTTGACAATAGTAATAGAATCGTGAATTCATTTTAGGTATCGCATTATACTAGAATTATTGCAACGTGTATCTGAAAATTTAACACAACATTACATCTTACTGCAAAATGACTAATTGTGCCAAGGGCTCCAGTTTCATCATATTAGAAAATATTAAACCGAATTCAGTTGTCTTGATTCAGTCATTTGGATCTTCAGCGTATTTGCGTCACGTTATTTTCTTAATTCTCAATTCATTATTTCGTACCATAATGTATGTAGTTGATAGGGAATTAATTATATTAGTCACAATTATGGACCCTGTCGGGCACAGCATAGATCAAGTAGGAGAGAACTTCTTATATAGAATTTCTATATGTTTCTTCTTATACATTACTAGCTGACCCCGCAAACATTGAATTGCAAAAAAAAAATTGCCTTAGACCTATTCTCCGACTTACCAAATATACTTACACAAAAAAAAAATCATAAAAATCGGTCAAACCGTTTCGAGTTCGATGACAAACACTGTGACATGAGATTTTTATATATCTGAGATATAGAATAGAAGATTCTTCAATTATTTTTTTATGTAGGTAGGTATCTAGCGTACACGTGTACTCGAAACCAATTTATTTACAAACACTTCATAAATAAATCTTAAATCCATTACGTAGGTACACACACTCGTCTCCAGTCGTTATCATGTCATTCTGAAAGCCCTTGGGTAACACGATGAGACTCAGTTTCGTCAAAATTCAACGTAAACTTAGACCGCGCCTCTTATGTTAATCTAGTACTTTGGCTAAAGCTGAACATTTCTTATTTATTCTCGCGTTTCTCAAACCACAAAAAATACTAAGTTGATTTAAAATGTACTTACGTCTTGGAATTTTCGCGTTTCGTCTCCGAAACGGTTTACGAGAACAGTTATTTAGATGACTTTTTTACCGTGGTATTAATGTGGTTCTTTTAACAATTCTTGGAACTTGATAAAATATGCAGGTACCATTATGTAGATCACAATAGATTAAAAAAAATGCTGTAACGTCATTTCGGTTTTAAGAAAGTAACGTTCCAATTATTTTTGTGTTTTTCTTCAATTTCAATGACTTACATGTCTCGTCTCAATGTTTATATTTATAACTTAAAGCTATCGGCGTCTTATATAGACATGGTAGCTTGTGCTGATTCTCAGCCTTTGAATAAATTATTTTTGTATTTTGATACTAATTTAGTTTCATTTGCGTCGCTAAAGTTGTTATTAGATGATTTTCATGTAACATGATAATAATTAAAGCAGTGGAGGCCTAATGGTAACGGCCCCAACATACAAGTCGTCGGTCGTGTGTTGCCTGTTCACTTTGTGTAAATAATTGCATCACCACAGCTCTTAAAACAGTTAAGGAAAACATCGTGAGGTAATTGGCTTAACCTAGAACCAAAATTCGAAGACATGTGACATCTACCAACCCCCATTGACACAGCCCACTCCCAATCGAAGAGAGGAGGCCTGTGTCCAGCAATGGTAACATTTTAGACTGATTATGCTATACTATGTATGATAATAATGATCAGTTACCTACTGTTTAAAGCTCCTAAAAACAGGCGCGACACGCGATATAATCGCGCGCGACACAAAGGCACCACTCGTTGCGCGACTTGCCGTGCCTTTGTGTCGCGCGCCATTTTAAGGAGCCTTTATTCTATCAACACGCTCATATTTTCATGGATAATGGAATAATACAATTCTAAATTTTACCGACAATGATTTATTAAAATCTTTTTATACCTGTGATTACAGATTAGGGGGCCTAAAAAGGCCACTTGAAGCAATTCCTTAAAAAGCGAGTAATTTCCTGAATTCCCAGTATGTATATCCTTAGCAATTCCTCTATTTTTCGTAAAATGGTGACACATAATAGCTGAATCCTATAGAATTCAATTTCAAATAGACAGTATAGAGTCAAATTAAGTTATCTAGCGAACTCGAACTCGATAAAACAAAAAAAAAACTGGGCAAGAGCGAGTCGGACTCGCGCACCGAGGGTTCCGTACCATCATATGTTTTTATGTCAGCGCCATCTCTGGACCGATAGTGAAACTAATGCAAATTTCAAATTTTTCTCTTTGCAAACTTCCGAGATAAGGGGGCCGAACGGTATTTTTTTTTACATTTTTCATCAAAAGTCGAAAACTATGCGGCCTAAAAAAAAGAAAAAATGTTTGAGAGTGTACAAACTGCGCTCTTTCATATGATACCCCCACATGCTTTAGTAGTACTTCGAATTTTTCAGACCCCCTTTCAGTCCCTGTTGCAAAAAATATACATATATTTTTATTTCTTTCTTATTTGCAAAATAATTGGGCAAATTTCATCTAAAACTATTCCAAATTTAAATTTGATAGCATTAGTAGTTCTTGAGATATCCAGCTGTGACAGACAGACAAACATACATACAGACAGGCTTAGTCTCACCGTAAGGATACCGTTTTTACCATTTTGGTACGGAACCCTAAAAATGATTTCATGTTTTGTTTTGTCAACGACCGCTGGTAGTTTAGTTTACTTGAAGTATGCGCTTAGAAAATCAGTCTTTTATGTAAACATTTTGTTTTTAAATTTCTTATTATGTTAAATATCGTATACCCAACACGACTCTGTACCTATATTTAGACTTTCTTAGCAGTGCTTACTGCCTGTTTTCAAGACTGGGATCGTCTAGTAGGTGTAATTTCAAGGCGTTTGACCTGAAAAGGGATAATTGTACTCGTCATTATGAACTAGGTACATGAAAATCGCGTAATCTTTTTCACTGACTTGACAAAATATACTATACTAATATTAAAACGAATTTCGTAATGATTTTAATTTCGTCTATAACAATGAGTAACATATAACACCATGTTGCTCCTTGTATACAATATCGAACGTACGGGAGCTCTATTTATCCCAAATATGCTACTATCACACTATATCCTACTAATATTATAAAGGCGAAAGTTTGTGAGTGTGTTTGTATGTTTGTTACTTTTTCACGCACAAACGGCTAGACCAATTTTGATAAAATTTGGTGACACCCTGGATTAACATATAGGCCACTTTTTATCCCGATATTTCCACGGAATCGAGACTTATGCGGGTGAAACCGCGGGGCGCTGCTAGTCACACTAATATTATAAAGGCGAAAGTTTGTGTGTGTGTGTTTATATGTTTGTTACTTCTTCACGCTCAAACGGCTGAACCAATTTTGATAAAATTTTGTATGGAGGTAGCTGACACCCTGGATTAACATAAAGGCTACTTTTTATCCCGATATTCCCACGGGATCGACATTTACGCGGGTGAAACCGCGGGGCGCAGCTAGTCTCAAATAAAAACATGTTAGTTACGTCCAACCCAACTCCATTTCTAGGAAACACCGACAAAGTTTTTGTCCAAAACCACTTCAAGGGTTCCTTTGTGCTAATTTTCACACCTAATTCGGCTCAATACTGTCACAGATTAGGCCTAACAAATTGAGTGCTTGGCCTCGGGGACATCACAAAAGTCGATTAGACTCGTAATGAATTAAATCGACTCACGAGATAAAGACTAGAACTTAAAGTAAGCTTTTGTGGGTAAGCGGCGATCATTTGTCATTGAGGGAGATATTTTTGAAATGTGGGTAGGTTTATTAAGTTCAGTGAATTTATCGGTTTGTGGCGGAGATGATGGTATAGTAAACTCGGATGTAGATGTTAATTTTGTACTTACCTGAATTTTTGCACTAAGAATGACAGTCAACCAAAAACACATATCTAAGTGGTAACAATTTCAAAGTGCCTTTATTTCGTAGCAATAAGGGTCGATTTTCGTAGTGTGTAAGTGTTACCAATTATGTACGGTTGGCTGTACAATTTAAAAAAACTTTGATATTTATAAAAAAAAAAAATAGGTAGAAGGCTCAATACTTTCGTTCAATCTCAGAAGATCCATTGGCCAGATCCATGATGGATCTAGTGACGATTGTTTTCTCATTGGATCCTGACTTCAAGATGTGGATTCTCCTCCAATTTAAAGTAAAATATCGACCAAGAAGAATTATCTTTTGAAAATTCAGTCATAATGATCAGTTTCGAAAACTTTCGCCTTTATAATATTAGTATGATATACGATTACGATTTGAGTGTGTTGTTACTTGAACAAAAAACAAAAAAATAATAATTACAAAAACTACTGAACGGATCTGGATGAAATTTAGCACATAGATAGTTTATAACCAGGATACTTTTTATACCGATATTCCCACGGGAGCGACACTTATGCGGATGAAACCGCGGGGTGCTACTACTCTTTCTATATAAATAAAACGAAGTCGAGTTAGTTAAGCCATTTATAACTCAAGAACGGCTGGACTGATTATTATGATCTTGGATTTGTTGGATTCATCTCCGCAGCGAATAGCAGAGTAACTTAAAAATGGAAAACATTCACGAAAAACATAATAATGAAAATAATTAATTTTCTCATACAATCGTTCTTATTGATTCGTTCGTTTTGTTCTTTCTGATTCGGTACGAAGTTCGCCGGGCCAACTAGTTTTCTAATAAATAACAAACAGAAATTCAACTTAAAGAACAGCACTGCTATATTAAAACCATTGCAAACAACCCTAGAAATAATTACTCTTCCCCCATTTAGAACTTGAATAACAAAGGCTCGGGACCACAAACGAAGTAACTACGTAATAAAACTTAAATAGTATATAGTAAACTATTTATAGTTGTAGATAAGGCGACATCTCTTGTTTATCGTGTGCAGGAAGTCTTTAGCGTTGACGGGTAGAAGGGGGGGAGGGGGCTCTGCGGGGGGAGGCTGGCCGGCGAATTACGTCGTTATATGACGCTTTAGCATTTTATACACACTGCTGTTAAATTGAGAGAGCTAGAACGTAGTGCATTTTGGGCCACAGTTTATGGAGCCGATTTTTTTGTTGGATTCCCATGGAAAATACTGAACGTATGGGTAAATGTAAACAAGCTTTAATAACAAAATAGACACGTAACAAGCAACAAAAAAACCCATCATCATCATCATCATCATTTCAGCCGAAAGACATCCACTGCTGGACATAGGCCTCCCCAATTGGGGGGGGGGGGGGGGGTTTGCCATAATCGCCACGCTTGGCAAGCGGGTTGGCGATCGCAGTATGGTATGATGGTGTAATGCATAGAGAACGCAGCTGCCCATTCTCCGGTCTCCCTTAGTCGCCTTTTACGACACCCACGGGAAGTATGGGGTGGTGCTATTCTTTAAGTCTGGCACCACACATACTACTAAATTAAATTTCTTTGTGAATGCTGTACCAGTACTGCGTCCTAATATTTGTTTGCTGCACCGGGCGACGTCAATACGTCGGCGCCGGCTGTCGCTGAAAACCAGCGCTGGGGCTCTGTCTTGCATAGGGTCGCAGCATAATGCTGAGCGATAGCCGTTTTGCGTGGATGTGACGCATGTTTCCCCCAACCCTTTCTTATTTTATTTTTTGTAGTTTATGTTCTTTATTGCGTCATGTTTACCGCAAATAAACGTATTTTCTTTCTTTCTTTCTTCTTTCTTTACTAAAAAAAAAAACCGGTCAGTTATTATTTTATTTATTTATTTATTTTGCAAGTTTATAAAATAATCTTAACTTATTATACCTATGCCCCGCAAAACCGTTTTCACGGTTTGTCTGTGGGAACGTAATAAACAGTATTCTATCTGTGGTTTATTATCGCGGACATTTAAGTCGCTGTCAAGTGTGAGTCGGACTTGTGTAAATACCTTTGCACTTTTCATTTTTATCTTTTTTTTTGTTTTTGTTTGAAAGACTATTATCTGACTATCTGGTGTATTGTATGTCTTTTAGTCTGTGCTAAATAAATGTATTTTCTTTCTTTCTTAACCTAGTTTTAAAATCATTATTTTTTGTAATGTAACTACAAAACGGGTTCCGGATTTTTTCCGTACATGACATTGCTTCTTGCCAAATTTCATGATTCTTGGTCAACGGAAAGTACTCCGTTTAAATCAAAACCCATAGTTTTGATTTCGGAACTTTTGATTGCGTTGACTTAGAAGTTTGATTTTTTCACTGCTTCAAGGGATTGCAGCCCTGTTATTAATTTCAACTTGATAACTCCACGTCCCTGAGGAAAAGGGTCTTGACTGACGGACAGACAGACGGACAACGAAGTGCCCTTATAAGGGTTCCGTTTTTCCTTTTGAGGAACGGAACCCTAAAAAGTTCAAGAATCTAAATCAACTGACAAAGGTCAGCGAGGTAATTGCGTAACACACTACCAGTAGGAATGACTTTCATTTTGACAGTTCATTCATTGCGTTATTTACATTGTTCAGCAGACAAATTTTTCGAACATATTGTTGCGCGCCACAATTAATGCCTAGTACATGGCGACAGTAGTTACCACTAGCGCCATCTAGTATCGAGTAGCGGAACTAGTTGTCAAGACCCTTCTAGAAATTTCGATGCGAGAACTTTCTAGAACATTCCCGAACTTTCGACATCTGGTCGATCGGAGCCTGTATGTACTCGAACATTCTAGATGTTTCTACAATGGAAGGTTCTAGAACTCTCTTTGGCGCTATATAAGGCCGAGACGCGCCACGACCGACACAGTTTGGATAAAGCGATCGAAGTGAAAGCATCGAAGCGATATTCAAGTGCGACTTAAAGCGATCAGTAGTGCAATTGTGTTTTGTAATTAGTGTTGTTTGAGTTGTCATTAGTGTTGATTATTAAAGTGTCATTTTTTTGGTTATTAAATCGGCAGTTTTTATTGTCACGAACCCGAAGCTCGTAACAATTGGTGTCAGAAGAGGGGATTAAAAATCATGCCGGTTTTACCCAAAGACGACACGGAGGGTATCCGTACCCGGAGTCAACGCCAGCAAGAGACGGACCAGAGGCGATTTGGTGGAGCTACGCCGCAGGGGTCGGAGGGCCAGCTACCGACCATGGAGGCCGGCCCGTCCGCAGCAGCTCCAGCATCAGCAGCACCAGATTTGGCTGCTCTGATGATGATGCTGCAGGAGCAGGCCCGCAGACAGGAGGAACAGGCTCGTCGGTTGGAGGAACAGCTCCAGCGGGACAAGGAGGAACAGGCCCGTCGACAGGAGGAACAGGCTCGCCGTCAGGAGGAGCAGGCTCGCCGGTTGGAAGAACAGCTCCAGCGCGATAAGGAGGAACAGTCCCGCCGTCAAGAGGAACAGGCCCATCGATTGGAAGAACAGCTCAAACAAGATAAGGAGGAGCAGGTGCGTCGCCAGGAAGAGCAGATGCGCCTCATGAAGGACCTTCACGCAACCTTCGGGAAAGACATGAAGGAGGTGAAGGAGAAGGTTGCCCAGCATGACAACCGCCTGTCAGAAGCTGAAACTCAGATCAGCAAGTTTAATAACGTCATTGCTGATGTGAAGCAGGAGTTGGGTAATCTTAAACTTGGGGATGGAATCGCAGCTCCCGTAGCTACAACACCTTCGCTACGTGGATTCAAAGTGCCACCGTTCGACGGAACTTCTTCCTGGTCGGCCTACAAAATCCAGTTTGAGGCTGTCATGAAGGCGAACGGATGGAATAAAAGCCAGGCCATGACTGCTCTCACCCTAGGCCTGCGCGATCAGGCCTTAACTGTCCTGGAAGCTCTCGGTAAGGAAGTGACTTACGAGCAGCTCCTCGAGGCATTGGAGGCTCGGTATGGCGACGCTCACCTGGAACACGTGTTTCGTGCGCAGCTCAAGGATCGCGTGCAACGCAGTAGCGAAAACCTGCAGCAGTGGGCCCTTGAAGTGGAGAAGCTGGTTCGCAAAGCTTACCAGTCCGTACCTGCGCTTATTGATGGGAACCTGGTGCAGGCATTCATCGATGGCATCCGCGACCTTGAAGTTAGAGCTTCTGTGCGGCTCGGTCACCATGGGACGCTTAAGGACGCTTTGGCCCATGCACTGGAGGTGGAAGCTGTGCGGCAGGATCATCGTTCCCATCGCGTCAGGGAGGTTGCAGCGGCTACAGTTCGCGACCGCAATAAAGGATACAGCCCTAGGTGCTACGGCTGTGGGGAAAGGGGCCACCTTCGATCCAGTTGCCCTAAGCGAACTGCAGAAAGAGAAGACGGCCGATCTCCAGAGGGCAGTGCGGCTAACAGCACCGCCCAGCACCAGCAGCAGGGAAACGAGTAATAGCCAGGACTGCGGGGCGGGTGCTGGCTGATGTTCAAAGAGCCCCAAGGGTTTCGATCACACAAACCCATGACGGGAACAGCCTAATCATCAAGGGCGAGGTCAACGGAACGCCGTGTAAACTGACCATAGACACTGGAGCTTCTCGCACGGTTGTCAGTTCCCAACTTACAAGTCGGTCCCTTGGGGACCCCGCATACAACCGGGAACGCATTAATTTGGTAACAGCCACCGGTCAGCGCATACCCGTCCATGGAGAGAAGAAAATGGAATTGACGCTAGGCAACAGAATCTACCTGCATAATGTCATCGTGGCTGATATAATGGACGATTGCATCCTGGGCCTAGACTTTATGAGGAAGAATTGTTGCGAGATTGACGTCAAGCAAGGTGTTTTGAAATGTGGAGAAGAGGAACTTTTCATGGAAGGGGCGTTGCCTGGGAATGTGTACAGCCTTAAGAAGATTGTTCTTCCGCCGAGATCGGAAACGATTGTGCCGGTTAGTCTTCCTCGGAATCCTGGGCAAACTCATCGTTGTGTACTCGTGGAAAGGGTAGACAATGACCTTCCATGGAAAGTGGCACGGACTTTGGTCAGAGCCACTGACATCTCAGGGGTACGTGTGCTGAACCTTTGTGATCAGGAACAGATTATAGAAAAAGGCACACTTGTTGGTACTTGCGAGGAAGTGGATTGGTTGCGTCGATGCCAACATCTATCAACTGGGACCCTCAGCAAGGATACACAAACAAAAGTGACCACACTTTTAGAAGACTGCCGCAGCGCTTTGTCCCAAAATGAAATGGTCAAGGCGAAGAAGATGTTATTCAAGTTCGCCGATGTTTTCTCGTCAAACGAGGCTGACATCGGGAAGACTGGCATAGTTCAACACAAAATAAACACAGGAGAAGAATTGCCTATCCGTCAGCGGCCAAGGAGATTGCCGGTAGCACGTGAAAAGGAAGTGGAAACCATGATTGAGGGAATGGTGAAGGATGGTGTTATTGAACCTTCATCTAGTCCATGGTGTTCACCTGTAGTGCTGGTAAGAAAGAAGGACGGCAGCATGCGGTTTTGTGTTGACTATCGTCGTCTGAACGACGTTACAAAGAAGGACAGCTATCCTTTGCCAAGAATTGATGACACGCTGGACATGCTTACTGGAGTAAAGTGGTTTAGCACGCTGGACCTGAAAAGTGGCTACTGGCAAGTTGAAATTGATCCTAACGACAAGGAGAAAACTGCATTCTCGACAGGAAAGGGTCTGTGGCAATTTAAAGTTATGCCGTTTGGATTGTGCAATGCTCCGGCAACATTTGAGAGGTTGATGGAACTTGTACTTACCGGACTAATTGGCGATGCCTGCCTGGTCTACCTGGATGACATCATCATCGTAGGCCGCACGTTTGAAGAACACCTTCAAAACCTGGAACGCGTGCTCATGAAGATCCAGAGTGCCAACCTCAAGTTAAGTCCGAAGAAGTGTTCACTATTCAAACGACAAGTTAGCTTTTTGGGATATGTAGTGTCTGAAGAAGGTATCCGCACGGATCCAGAGAAAATCGCCGCTGTCAAGGATTGGCCGATTCCAAAAGACAAGACGCAGGTCAGAGCATTTCTGGGTTTGTGCTCCTATTATCGGCGATTTGTCAAGAACTTTGCAGATATAGCCAAACCCCTGCATAAGCTAACCGAGGAGAAGCGACATTTCTGCTGGGACGAAAGTTGCGACATCGCATTCCAGGAGCTAAAGGACCGTCTGTGCAAAACACCTATTTTGGGGTATCCTGATGCGGGCAAGGAATTTATAGTTGACACAGACGCAAGTGACATAGGACTTGGCGGTGTGTTGTCTCAGCGGAACGGCGATCAAGAGGTTGTGGTAGCATACTTCAGCAAGTCACTGTCGAAACCTGAAAGGAACTATTGTGTTACGAGACGAGAACTGCTTGCTGTGGTAAAGTCATTGCAGCACTTTAGCAAATATCTTCTGGGGCGGAAATTCCACCTACGAACTGACCACGCTGCACTGAAATGGCTATTGCAGTTCAAAAATCCAGAAGGACAAGTTGCGAGATGGATTGAACTACTGCAGGAATACAACTTCGAGGTCGAACATCGCAGCGGGAAATCTCATGGCAACGCAGATGCATTGTCAAGAAGACCTTGTCCTGAAGACTGCAAGCATTGTACTAGGCAAGAAAGTAAAGAAGTCGTACCTGTGAGGATGCTCAAGACAGACCTCAGTAACGAGTGGAAGGAAAGCCTACAACGTGCACAGCAGGAAGATTCGGACATCAAGCCGATTCTGGAGTGGATGAAGGCCAGAGCTCCTAAGCCCAGGTGGAGCGACGTCTCAGCAATGGGTTCGGCCACAAAAAGCTATTGGGCCCAATGGGACAGCTTGGTGATTCAGGATGGAGTCCTGTGCCGTAAATGGGAAAACGCTCGAGGAGACAGCTGTCATTTGCAAATGGTTGTCCCTAAAGCTCAAGTACCGAATGTTCTACAGCTGTACCATAATGGTTGTTCAGGAGGCCATCTGGGAGTAAAACGGACTCTACTGAAGATACGAGAACGGTTTTACTGGGTCCACTGTCGGGACGATGTCGAGGACTGGTGTCGCAAATGTACAAGTTGTGCTGCTGTAAAGGGACCTCAGACTCGTAGTAGAGGTGCATTGAAATTGTACAACGTTGGTGCACCATGGGAAAGGATAGCCCTTGACGTTGCGGGGCCGTTTCCGGTAAGTGAAAGCGGTAACAAGTATTTCATGGTTGTGATGGATTACTTCACTAAGTGGCCGGAAGTCTTCGCCATTCCAAACCAAGAAGCTTCAACAGTTGCAGATAAACTGGTTCATGAAGTCTTCTGCCGTTTTGGAGTACCCTTGGAGATTCACAGCGATCAGGGAAGGAATTTTGAGTCCCAAATATTCCAGGAAACTTGTCGAGTTATGGGTACTCATAAAACAAGAACAACTTCTTACCACCCACAATCGGATGGAATGGTGGAACGATTTAATCAGACCTTGGAGAGATACCTAGCAAAAGTTGTGGAAAATCGGCAACGAGATTGGGACAAGCACATACAACCGTTTTTGTTGTCATATCGAAGCGCTGTTCACGAAAGCACATCGGTGACACCAGCTTTCGCAAACTTTGGAAGGGAATTACGGCTGCCTGCAGACCTGATCACCGGAATACCACCCGATGCCCCACGAAGTATAACCGATTATGCGAATGACTTGCGAAACAAAATGAATGACATTTATGAGCACGTCAGACAATCGGGCCAGCAAATGTCTGAAAAGATGAAAACCCGTTATGACCGTAAAATGAACAATAAAGGGTTCGACGAAGGTTCACTAGTGTGGTTGCACAATCCAGTCCGCAGCAAAGGGAAATCTCCTAAGCTTCAAGCTAAATGGGACGGACCGTACCGGATTGTGACAAAGATCAATGACGTAACCTACCGGATACAGAAAGGTGCAAGGGGTACTCCTAAGATCGTCCACGTGGATCGACTGGCGCGTTATTATGGGGCCGATAATGCTCGGGACGAGCATGTCTTAGGAGGGGGCAGTGTTGCGCGCCACAATTAATGCCTAGTACATGGCGACAGTAGTTACCACTAGCGCCATCTAGTATCGAGTAGCGGAACTAGTTGTCAAGACCCTTCTAGAAATTTCGATGCGAGAACTTTCTAGAACATTCCCGAACTTTCGACATCTGGTCGATCGGAGCCTGTATGTACTCGAACATTCTAGATGTTTCTACAATGGAAGGTTCTAGAACTCTCTTTGGCGCTATATAAGGCCGAGACGCGCCACGACCGACACAGTTTGGATAAAGCGATCGAAGTGAAAGCATCGAAGCGATATTCAAGTGCGACTTAAAGCGATCAGTAGTGCAATTGTGTTTTGTAATTAGTGTTGTTTGAGTTGTCATTAGTGTTGATTATTAAAGTGTCATTTTTTTGGTTATTAAATCGGCAGTTTTTATTGTCACGAACCCGAAGCTCGTAACAATATGAAGCAATGGATTCGCAATATCCTTCAAAATTATTTAGATTGTGATTGATTGTCTGTTACGCTTAGGGTGCTGGTCCAACATTGTGCTCATCGCAATTAATGAATGCTTAACTTAAGACCAGAACAAAACAAAAAGAATGTCCCCTTTTGCTATACAGATACCTACATAACCAGTTTTCGAAGTGAAAACTTCTTTGCACGTTGGGCATTTTTTGAGATGGGAAAAAGCCATTGAACTCGCGACACTGTTACCGTAACCGACACCGCGCTACATTTATTTATTTAAACTTTTCGCACAAAAAGGTACAAAGGCGGACTTAATGCCTTAGGCATTCTCTACCAGTCAACCATTACCAACTCCCGTTTATAACGAAATCCAGGTTTCTCACCCAGTGGTGATGTCAGTACATTGCTGCCCGAAAATGTGCCAGTAAGGCGAAAGTTCCAAGCCAAGTGTGTTGTACCCACACCACCTACAACCACAAACTACAGGGTATCATCCGCACTTCGGCGATATACCGACAATTCGTCAT
Organism: Mesoligia furuncula; assembly: GCA_916614155.1. Lineage (NCBI taxonomy): Eukaryota > Metazoa > Arthropoda > Insecta > Lepidoptera > Noctuidae > Mesoligia > Mesoligia furuncula. The sequence goes on from OU744792.1 coordinate 9,258,540, forward strand.
ACTCAGCGCTTCTTCTTCATATTTATTATGCGCGCGGCCAACGTGTGGAACTCTCTGCCAGCGTCTGTGTTGATTCCTTGTGTAACCCATCAGCCTTCATAGCAAGGGCGAATAGGAATCATGATCATCATCATCACCGTCATTACGTCATTCGAGAGGTAGTTGCTGAAAATCAGCGCTGTTGACGATAGGCAAAAGTAGTTTTTTTTCCACTCTGCAACTGGTATTTTGTTTTTGTTTTGATTGTTGTCGCTTTGTTGTCATTGATATGCCAGTGTCGCGGGCGCATCGGGCGCATCACGGATTGTATTGTCAATGTCAATTAATGTGTGTTGACTTTGAATTTGCCCTGACATTAAGCGATGGAAAAAATTGTCAAAATTTTATATGCTTTTGACTACATTGTATGTGTATATTTTGTCTTTTATTTTTTCATTTGTAATGTGCGTTTTGTTTGTGCAGAATAAACAATTTTTCTTTCTTTCATCTTCTGGGCTTGCTCGTTCCATTATAGACATCATCGACCGCTTCACACCAGACGATATTGAGGTCCGGAGCTGGCCCATTTCGCAATAATTAAAAAAGAAATTAAAAAGAAAACTGTCATTCTACCAGCCAGTATGTATCACATCCGTAAGCCGCTAACGTCCAAGGAAGTACTGATAACACAGTCTTGTTGGCCACTCGATAAGCTTTGTTAACAGAATACAAGCAACATATTAACGAGTATACTGTCAAACTAATTGCGATCAGCTCGTTAGCGCTCTAAAGTTCATTAACAACTGCGATGTACCGAATAATGGTGTTCGGTTTATAGTGATAGACTAAGCTTGAGAAAATAACGTTTGTAAGTATTAATATTAGCTTAGAACTATTCAAATACAGGGCAAAGACCTCTAAGACGCAACGAGTATTTTCACCAATCCAGGAGGCTGAGTATGCTATGTCATGAGATAAACAACAACAGGAACATCTGATAAATGAACATTTTTTGTACTTGTTTAGTTTGAGCTCTGCAGTTGGTTGCCATGTTTCGAACAATAGTAAATCAAACAAAAATCATCAAAGACAACCCCCAAAATACACTCTTCACCATTTCCTACATACATACATAATCAGCCTATAATGTACCCACTGCTGTTCCTCTCGGTGAGAAGGAGTGAACTGTGTGGGTTGGCAGATGTCACATGTCTTCGAATTTTTGGTTCTAGAACATGCCGGTTTCCTCACGATGTTTTTCTTCACCGTTTTGAGAGCAGTGGTGATGAAATAATTTACACAAAGTTAAGTCACGGCAGTTACCACTTGGCCACCACTGCTCCTAACCTCAGACCACTATTTCCCACCATTTCATTAGAACTCAGAAAATCTCGATTTAATACCATAAATTGGTACCAATATTAACAAACGAAATCCATGACTGAGCATCGTTCTAAAATACGGGCCCTAGTTCCTTCGAATTATTGCCATTGCAAGAATTTTTCATTTCTTTGGGCTTGTTACTTTTGCTACCTACATCTAAAACCTCGAAAAACATTATCCAGGTAAATAACATATTAATATACTGACTAAAACACCAAACGTATGTGCAGGAGTAGTTGAGCTATGGATAACGTTCCGCTTTGCAAATGCGAAGTGTTTGCGAACCCAGGATCCGTGTTGTTAGCGTTTGCCCGAAGGAATACTTGCCATTAACTGGGTCGGGCTGTATGAATGTAGCTCTGTGTCTGTTTGTTGGAGATGTTTTTGATACTGTTGGGGTGGTAAAGAGTAGGTAATGGTTTTTCAAGTGTAGGGTCTGATACAAAAATCTCCACACTAATTATTTTTTTAAACGAGACACGTATTTTACCTGTTCTAAAAGCGTCTTATTGTTTGTATAGATAACTAACTATTTACACTAGGTACTAAATTTCCAGAATGGGTGTATGCCTACATAAAACTATATGATAAACCTTTTTAGTTTTTTTGAAGTGAAAACTTTTTAGGCGCGTTGGGCATTTTTTGAGATGGGAAAAAACCATTGAACTCGCGACATTTTACCGTAACCAACACCTCTGTTTTAAGTTTTGGCCATTATAAAGACATCAACGCGCGGTGACCTTCAAACATATTTAAAAAATTACTATGCTTTTTCAAGTTTTCACTTCTGTCAGCACTCCTGGAATGCCACTGTTTTGTTTTGTATGCTGGGTTATATAATAGGCCTCTTCGCCGGCGCAGTTTAATAAATAAAGATTTCATTAATAATTTGTAATGCAACCCACTCTGTTCTATTTCCTCACATTTTTAAACCAAATCACATACAAGAACGTGGCCTAATTCACTTACCATACTGGCAAGCCACCAACCAAAATAAATGTGACCAAAACCGCGGGTGAAAGCTAGGCGTTAAGACAAGACTAGGTACAACTTAATAACGTACTAGCTTAAGAGCACAAAGCTTATGTTAGTACGAGCTAGAATACTGTAAGTGGGTATTCCGGTGAAGGATTTAAGGAAGAGAAAATGTTACGCAAAGAAAACGTGAACTACTCGTATTCTCAGAGAGTTCATGACCTACTGAACTTTATTGTATGGCAAATTTTATTGGTGAGCGGATTTCAGGCGAATGAAAGGTTGAGCAAAATTGGACTGTGAGATTCGAGAAAATTCAGTCGTAAGTATATCGTATGTCAACTGTCTTCATTGTCTTTTACTGTTAGCCCAAAGGGCAAAGACATGACTTCCAGCTTTTCGATCTAGGGCTAAAGTGCACCACAGGTTGTTTCTTGTTTCCAGCTCGTCCCGCCAACTGCTACAGGGTCTGCCGCAACGCCTTCTTATTGTTTCCAGCAAAACAATACAAAAATCGACCCACAACACGTAACATTTATGTATGCAACCGAGCCATTTTACTACTTATAAAGTCCAGAGAACTTCAAACATTATCTTCACAGTAAACAAAACTTAAGGGAACAATAAATTAACACCAAGATCATCAAACCGTTCCGTCCTCATTACCTGCCAATTACGTCGCAAAATACCAACACTAAAGAGTAAATAATAAATCTACAAACTGTGCTAACACAGCACTTAAAAACACCCGCGTCTTAGCGCCTGCACTATTAACAAACTAGCGCAACTTTCCGCATGCAAAATGGATTTGCGCAGTTGAAATTATGACCATGAGTGCACCGCTTTAGATAATTGCAGCTAAACTTGTCTCCTAATGAGGGAACGTTCCTGTGCTAGTGGCTCGTGTGATTTCGTTTATGCTAGTTTGTGTCATGTGTAGTTTGTGTTTTGGCTTGCTTGCATTGAGATCATTACAAGAAATATATCAATAAAACAAATTGTGGTACGGTTTTAAATGCCTGTAAAATATTATAGTGCAGTGCAAGTACCTATAAGATCACCATAATTATCTAATAAAAAACTGGCCAAGTGTAAGTCGGACTCGCACATGAAGGTTTCCGTGCCACAAGGTAAAAACGACGAAAAAACACGTTTGTTGTATGCGAGCCCCCTTAAACATTTATTTTATTCTGTTTTTAGTATTTTTTGTGTGTGTGTGCAAAGAAATACATCATCTGTGAAAATTTCAACTGTCTAGCTATCACTATTCATAAGATAAAGCCTGGTGACAGACAGACAGACAGACGGACAGTGGAGTCTTAGTAATAGGGTCCCGTTTTTACCCTTTGGGTACGAAACCCTAAAAAGCAATGTTTGTTCGTGTTTTATAGACTGGACTGAGACTGGAAGGGGATGGTGTAGCAACACTATCCCCTTCCAGTCTCAATCCAGTCTTTCCTGCGGAGTTAGTGTGTAACATACTATTAGTAGCAATGGTTTTCGTTTTGACAGTCCAACATTCATTGTGTTAACTCAGACCACGCTGCTGCTCCGCTCTGTGCATACACGCTCACACGAACACATTTACAACCATTTATAATCAAACTACACCTCACTTTGTGCACACATGTTTACGAAACCGTTTACTGTTTTTTTTTTTTTTTTTTTTAATGAAATTACCGCGGACTTGGTGGTCCGCGCCCTTTTTTACGTAATTTTATTTGTTTACAAAGTTTATTACATTATTGGGGGAACAGTGACGGTTCTCCCCGTCGGACATATTAATACTAGAGATGCTTATACATATATAGTATCTTAAAATCTACGTGAGACCATCTTTAAAAATAAATATATAAACTTTTTTTTTTTTTTGACCTTTTACTGTTGACTAGTGTTGACAGCCCTCTGTCTTGGTTTTTAATTTGGTCTGAGCGCGTTAATTACATCACACATTTAAGTCTTCTCACACTCATCACACATTTAAATCTGAATATCGGTAGATGACCCGATGATGAGCAGTGGTGGCCAAGTGGTAACGGCTGCGATTTACGAGTCGGTTCGAACCCAGACAGGCGCTTTACTTTGTGTAAATTATTTCATAGATATTAATATTATGACGGTACCTTGCCAATTCATTTATGAAAATATTATGTATGTAAGAAAAAATCTACATCTTTTTAATAAAATAAGCGATAGACATAATTTTAACACTAGAAATAAAGATAAAATACATCAACCATTTTTCAGATTAGCCAAAGTACATACATCTTTTATGGGGTACTGTGTTAAATGTTACAATAAAATACCTAATGATATATTGCAATTAAATGAAAGAAAATTTAAAACTCACATTAAACGTACACTCTGTAAACAAACGTACTATAAATTAGAAGATTATATCCAAGATAAGAACGCTTGGAAACATGCTGGTCCTGCTCCATAGGACAATCTAGAGTCAAGACAAAATCAAACTGGTTGCTAATTTAATTGCAAAATTTATTCTTTGTTCTTCTTTGTTTTTTTTTTATACATTGATTTACATTCTGTAATTACTTTAACTCACACCCTGACTTATTACTATTATTATTATTTTTTTAATGACAATCGTTTATTTTTACCATGCTTGTAAATATGTGAGCACCATGTATCTATCAGATAATTAATTTATATATTATGGTTTCATTTTTAATTCTTTTACCTATTGTGGTACAGTAATTTTATTTTAGGTGCATCGTCTTCACATGTATATTATATAATTAATGTACATGCATAATATTGTAAAACATTTTAAAAGAGTAACGGTGGAGTTTCTTGCCCATTCTTCTCCATACGAAATCTACCTTTTGGAATGGGCGACTAGAATCAATTCTATTTTAGTAATTTTTGACGTTCAAAAGTGCCTGTTAAGTGCCTATTTGAAATAAATGCTTTGACTTTGACTTTGACTTTGACTTTGACTTCATCACCACTGCTCTCAAAACGGTGAAGGAAAACATCGTGAGGAAACCGGCATGTCCTAGAACCAAAAATTCGAAAACATGTGACATCTGCCAATCCGCGTGGTGGATTACGGCCCACTCCCTCTCACCGAGAGGAGGCCTGTGTCCCAGAAGTGGGTTCATTAATTGGCTGATTATGATTATGGATGCATGCTAGATATTTTAACAAACTCCTGCTATATTAAAACCTGTAAGCCCTAGGAATACATTACTGTAACATTTATGAGAATGCTGATTTGCAGGGATTTGCAGGTTCACTTTTAGAACAAACTGGCAAGGTCTTAGTTTATTTATTTAACCATTTATGTATACACATATAAACAGACAAGAAGAAAGCATCAAGCTACTACAATCTGTCAAATTTCTTTAATAGATTTTCAACTTTATCGCTAAAGCATAAGGTTGAAGTTGATTGGGAAAATTTTACTGATTTTGTGTAGCTTGATGTACTGGCGTCTGTACATACAAAGGTGATGGAGGTTTATTCTTTCTTTTTCTTTATTCTTGATTTATCAAAACTAGTTTTGACAAAAACTATAGACACCTCTCTTATTAAGTTATACAACCTTATATTGCGAAATCTGAATATGACCTGGACTTTTTGAATGCCATAATTACCCAATCAATTGAAAAGCCATTGCGTCTCGCGGGAATCTACGTTCCGGTGAATACGAAAGGTTAATATAAAGTTTTGAAAATAACTATTCTTCTGCGGCTAGCGACCCAGTTACAGTGTGTATAATTCAATTCGAATAACCGTTTCCGTAAATCAATAGGGCTGATCAAACAATATTTTTAATAGCTCCTAAAATAAAATCGAGCAGTTTTCACAACTCAAGTCCAGGTTGCGGTTGAAATTTACAAACCCGCCTGTTTGCGGTCAAAACTGTAACTGAAAAGTAATTCAGAGAACACTGAAAACGTTAAGCCACAAAACTACATTTGAAAAGTTTCGTTTCATTCAAAAACCGCTGAATATTTCTGAAACATAATTCGTGATTTCGTCGACAAACAATTTTCATAGGTTTTTATGTACTTATGTACGTAATATATATAAGAATGTACATTTTATCCCAAACAAGCTTGACCTTTTGTTTTTTCGGCCTAAAATAATAAAAAGGATATCATAATCGAGCCTCCTAACCCTACTTACATATCATCCTGTAAACGTCACTGCTAAACTTTGGGGTCTTTATCCGTCTATCTCCATACTAGCGAAGTTATCACGGATCGAATAGTTGCTCGTAATTTTACCATTCTTAGGTTGAATTTCACTTGCACGTTATTATTATTTTTGGAACGCAGTTCCTTGACGCGAAATGAGTAGAAATCGCCACGTAACGGAAAAATGTTATGAACCCTCCATGCGACATCTTGAGAGATATTTTTCATGGTTATCGAGAGTGCTGAAGCCACATTAAATCCAAGATGGCAGCTGCGAAAATTTTCAAATGTTTCATCATGGGTGCCGTTTTCATGGTTTTCGAGGGTGCTGAAGCCAATAGCGAGGTTGAAATGAAGATCCAAGATGACGGCTGCAAAAATTTTCAAAAGTATTCTACATGAATGTCGTTTTCATGATTTTCGAGGGTGCTAAAACCGATAGCGAGGTCAAAATGAAAATCCAAGATGGTGACAACTTTATGAGAGCTTCTTAAAACCTATACTAGATAGCCCTGTATTAAAAACGCGTAATAAATTCACAGTTTCTCTCTCTCTGTCTCTTTCTATTATATACGAGTGCGTGTGCGTATGAACAAGTATCGCGAAAGAAACTACGTTTCTAACGGGGTCCCCCGACCGCACTCGTTTATTTTTTTTTATTGCGATTTGTTCCTGCTCTTGGCCTCGATCCCGGCTAATAGGAAACGATAGAACGAGCGTGCCCAGAAGATACATGTTCACTCTTGCTTTCGTCACGAAACGACAAGGTCTATATAATTTGTCGGTGTAACATTTACAATAATTTCAACTTTACTAAAGTTTGAATTGACTAAGAATTGTGGTTAAAAGTGGTAAAGCAACAAATACAAGGTCGAGTTTACCACAGAGTAGCACAGTCTTATTTTACCACAGTACTTTTGGTAGATGCAGATGTAATTTTTGACTTAGTTACACAGGAGGAACCTTACTCGTATGAAAAAGCAGCTACTTCACTACTTAATACAAGACAAAGTTCCCCCCCGCCGCCGCCGCGTCAGTCTATCTAAACGCGATAAACTCAAAAACTACAGAACGGATGGATTCCATACGGTTTTCGCCGATGGACGGAGTGATTCATGAGAAGGGTTTAGGTGTATAATGAATAAAAGGTTTTTTTTGTAAATTGGCTAAAATATGACGATGACCGTTGAAGATGTCGGAATAAATCATGCCGACTGGGAGCTTTACTGGTGCACACCGCGTAAGCCGGTAGAGTTATATAAAAACAATGTACTACGAAATTTTTCCTTTATTCCCGAAAGTACGTTTCCGAAGGATAATTAATGACATCAACGCGGGCAAATTAACGTGCAGAAACTAGTTAAATCTGTAGGATATAAAAGTATGTGTGCACTTGCAGCTGACTTAACACCAAAATACACTGTTATTTAAATCGAGTTGCGGTATTAAATTAATATTCGTATCGATATTTCAGTTGTATCGTATTTATTTTAACGGGTGAATGGCTGTTGAACTGAATTAACTATTATTGAGCGCCACGAAGCGTAACGACGATTGTGTGAAAGACAAATATGTAGCGCTCGAGCTCATTGACTTCTATTCAATCAATTGAGTCGCTTGCCTCAAATATTGATGTGATTTTGTTTTTGTTTACATATTGTATGTAATTGGGCATTTGGGCCTCAACTGTTGGCATTGGTTTTGTTTTAGGATCATTTTTAACGCCGCTTGTAACATTGACGAGGTAAAACTGAAATGAGAACTCTTTTGTTCTAACAAAACTTAAGAGCATTCCGCTGAATTCACGTTTTCTGCTATTTGGAAAAAAGAAGGCATCTTAAAAGGATCGAGTCTGTAAAAAGAGGGTATCTGTGACGTATGTAGGATATTTCTAGACATCCCAAGTAAGCACTCCTGACGTTAAAAATCCAGCAAGATCTAAACGCCACCAAAACTGCTAAATAGCAAAATACTTGAGTTAGTAAAACTACGCTAATTTAAGAATAATAATAAAATAGTAACAGATAGCCCTATTAAGAACAGCTGACGATAAATATTGAACAAGCCCTAAACGCCGCCCAAATTGCTGAATAACAGACAGAAAACGGCATTTTATTGTTTCCAACGACCATGACAAAACAAACTAATTAAGAAAATGCCTTTTCCAATTAATCACCCAACATTTCGCCAATAACTCAACGTTAGAACAAAAACAAAATAAGTGAACGAACAAACAAACTAAGGGTGTATTAGGGCTGTCAATCTTTTCACGGAAGCTGTAGAGGGCAATTGAGGGTACCGCACTATTTAATGGTGGAGGAGACGGGTAGCCTCGTGGCAGCAATCTTATTTAATGCATTATTGCTCTGAAGTTAATACGATGGCGGGATAATGTTGATATTGTGGAGATAATGTTTGTAAGCGAGGCAAGCCTAAAGGCCTACACAGACCGGGACGGCATGGCAAGGGATTTTGCCGTCAGTCAGCCCACACTAGCCGCTTAGAAACCGCGGGCATTCCAGCGGCTTCTCCGCTTCTCTACCCCCGCCGCCTCTCCCCGCGGTAAGTCACAACAAGCGCGGGAAGCCTTGGCATGCCGTTGCCTACCGCAGGACGCCACGGCATCCCGCCTCGGGAGCCCGTGGCGCGTCTTTCAATGCCGTGCAATGAAATCCCTTTCGATGCCACGGCATCTTTTTAAAGCATAGCAATGTATGTCGTATTTCTATATCGATACGTTTGAATGTCCATTAGTAAAAATTTAAATCCCTTGCCATGCCGTCCCGGTCTGCGTAGGCCTTAACGCAGAAGGCGGATATCGGGTTTGCGGAACGACGAGAGATGAAAGTTCGTTGAGTTTAAGCCGTGCCCTGCCTTGGCGTTAACCCGCGGGGTAATCACGTAACTCAATTACTATTCCAATGCCTTTCATTTTGACAATAAATCTTCAACATCCATTATGTTGTCGAGCAAACTAATTTTTCAGACATTATGAGACAATGGATTAGGAATTTTTTTCACAATCCTTTATATTGTGATGGAAAGTGTGTAAAGGTACAGACGCCAGCACATCAAACTAACCGAAACTGTAAAATATTCCCAAGCAACTTTGAACCTTATGTTTTAGCGATAAAGTTGAAAATCTATTAAAGAAATTTGACAGTTTGTAGTAGCTTGATGTGCTGGCGTCTGCACTAGTCTGCAGCCGAATGCAGGCAGCAGCGTGTCGCCGCGACACTACTTCTTTTTCTTCTTAGCATATCTATGGCAAAAAGTTTAAATATTTTTGGCCCAAAATTCAGCTGCACAAATTCCGCCCACTGACGCAGTCATAAGATCATGAAGTGACAGGGCATGCGGCGCAGGATGGACTTTTGTCTGTGGGTACTACTGGTTTCTATGTATGTATGTATGTTTCTATGAAACACGTGTCGCTAGCTACGGAAGGTAACATGTCGCCTGCTGCTGTCGTCTGCAGTCGGCTACAGACTAGTACCTTTACGTAATTGCGGTGCCCGTCCATGGTAAGGTTACTAATTTGACCAGTAGAGTGACTTAAAGCTAGACAACTGAGGGCTGCTGTTGCTAAGCGGGTTAAGTAAACATACCGTCACGTTGTGTACCTCGTCTGCACGCTGCTCCAATGTTCTTGGTTGTATTCTAGCAGCTTATTCTATCCTACTTTGTCTCTGTCACCTCTGATCTAGACTAGAGTCAAGAGCAACCCATTTCAAAATAAAAAAAACTTTAATTTTCCTACGTTGCAAATATTTTCAACGATCTAGATTTGTGTCAATGGACAAAACGAGGTCTTAATGATCGTACCTAGATAAGATTTGCAGTGGTGGCCCAGAGGTAACGGACCCGACTTACGAGTTATGGGTCGTGGGTTCGAATCCAGGCCGGCTTTACTTAGTATAAATAATTTCATCACCGCTGCTCTTAAAACGGTGAAGGCAAACTTTGTAAGGAAACCGGTATGTCTTAGAACCAAAAATTGTAAGACATGTGACATCTTCCAACCCGCACTCCTTCTCGAAGAGAGGGGGCCTGTGCCCCACCAGTGGGACATTATAGGCTAATTATTCATGAGATTTCACCACGACACATTAAAATTTGAAGGCACGTGACATCCAAAAACCCGCACAAGGCCCGCGTGAAGGATTACGGCCCAGTCCTTCAAACAGAAAATTGGCCTGTCTCCCAGAAATGGGAATGTTGTAGGCTGATCACTTACGCTTATGCCTGCTACATGAAAATCACAGTTGGGTTTTAAAAAAGCTGTGCCTAATTCCACCAAGTAATCAGTTATTCCAGTATTCCTGAACTTCAGAAGCTTATTGCGACTGAGTTATTAAAGTCAGTAAAACGGCCGGCGCTGGCAACGTGCCCATCTTTCACCGCTGTGTACGCTGTAAAAAGATATGCTTTAATAGGAAACAGGCGAAGGTACTCGAGATATTCAGTGACCGTTGGTTTAAAAGCAAGAGCTATTTAATTTCGTTTTGTTTGGATTGTCGTCATAAAAGTGACTGAAAATACTCACTGCTGAAGTGCTTTTCTGTAAAGTTCATTTTGAACTTCACTCAAGTGTCAGCACTCAATTCGAAAGCATTAACTCATCTGTTTTTTTTAATAGATCTCTCGGATGCGTTCGATATTCGAAGTGATGCTTGGTAAGCAAGTGATCCGTGGTAAGTTTAACGTCAAGGTATCAAGGTAAGGTAAGGTACTTGTCTACGTACTTGGTACTTGTTGACAGGCCTACACTGTCCTCCCATACCTATTAACACTGTATTTAGAAATATTGTGAAAGTCAATTATTTTAAAAGAGAAACCGTGGAGTTTCTTGCTGGCTGTTCTCCGTAGGAAACGACCAAGCCGTGCACATAGCATCTGACGGTTTAGAAGTGCCCATGTATATGTATGGGAAATAAAATGTTTATAACTTATAGAGTTCAAAACAATTTTTAGGTATTACTTATAGAAGACTTGTCAAAAAGTTGTAATAGTTAACAAAACATGTCTGGAACAACGTCAATACATTTATGATACTTATCTACACGACATGTTTTTTTATAAGTCTACTATAAGACTTGTTGAAAACATGTATCACTGTTTGTTTAATGTAACTGCAGAGTTAGAAAAGAAAGTTCACTCATCCTTTTATTTATTCAACAATTTGTATGTCGAACAGACGTAACTTCTCAATTACCTTTTAACATATCCACAAAAGTAAGAAGAAAAAGGTTTACATTTAATCCTAAACGCCATAATATGCCTCTGGGAATTAAAGACCGCTTACTAAAGCATAGTTTTCCTACAAAAACTGATTGAAATAAACACAATCATTCTTTTATTTCACATTCTTTTATTTATTTATCAATTTATATCTCGAACAGACATAACTTTTCAATTACCTTTTAACATATCCACAAAGGTAAAAAGAAAAAGGTTTACCTTTAATACTAAACGCCATAAGTATGCTTCCGGGAATTAAAAGACCGTTTACTAAAGCATAGTTTTCCTACAAAAACTGATTGAAATAAACACAATATTTTAGTAGTCCAATAAAAATGAAAAGCTTCGTCCGTATATTTGAACACCGGCTTTATAGCGTGACCAATAAAATGTGTCCCACATCTTGCTAACCGTCGTGTTATAAAATTTTTGGTGCTTGTTCCGTAAAACCGAAACACTGGGTAACTGTGTCATGGTAGGTAATTACCGGAAAGACATTTTGTATAAAATAAAATATTTACTAGAATTTTGTGGAAAACTTAGGTAGGATAATATGAGAAAAATATTTTTCGTTTCAGTAATACGATTAACAAGGACTTGTTAGGTTTCATAAGCTCATATTTTTGGAACTGTAATATTGCTTTTTTCTTGGAAAATAAATATGTAGGTACTTTAATATAGCTCAAAGTATTCATTTTCCTTTTTTCAGTAAATAGTTCCTGAGCTTATGCCAAACTTTTTTAAATTAAATTCTTATATCAGAAAATTCGTAATCTTATATCAGAAAATTCGTAATTCCAAACTTCATTTTGACCTAAATTCTTATATGCTGAAGCAGGTACCTACCTACCTTCTAACGCTCACGTCTTTTTATAGGTAAAAGCCGCGCACAAATCTCGTAGACGCCTCTACGCCTCTACGAGGTGTCGTAGACGCCTCTACGAGGTTTCGTAGACACAGCGCGCAGCGTAGAAGCCGCGTAAACAGTTAGTTCGACAGATCCCTAGATATTTAACATCCTTTTACTTTTAAAATCCTTCAATCGTGACGTAGTCCTGGCCTGCCCTAGCTGTGCAAAACCAACTTCAATTTACTTTTTCGCTCACTTTTTCTACAATCCCGAGATCAGTCCGGAAAATTAAATTTAATTCGCTTTAATAAAATATATACGGGCAATAAAACATGATTAGACAATTGTAGACGAGAAAAATATACGAAAATAGTAATGAAAACCATATCTCTTGCTGCAAACAATTTTATAGGAGATTGCATGAAGAATTTTTACTATCTGACTTTCGTCGCTTTATACGAATTTAGTACGAAGAGATATGTACATATTTCTTGAAATTAAACTGCGTTGTATATTGAATTGAAAATTGTGTACTAAGGTATTTTCTGTTTAGGAGTCGTGACCCGTCTTGACTTTTGTTTCACTCTTTTTCTTTTTAAAGTCTCTTGGAATGAAATGTTTGTGAACTCTGACTATTTTTATAATTATAGTACTAGCTCCTGCCCACGACTTCGTCCGCTTGTTCGGCCGCTCGCGCTTTTACTTCTTTTCGCTTAGTTCTTTCCGACTTTCTTCTTTTTGCTCCGCTCCTAGCGTGATGTTAAGTATAGACTATAGATTTCCTCAAGAATTAGGCTATCAAATGCAAAAAGAATTTTTCATATCCGACTGGTAATTCTAGAGATACAAAAAAAAACAAAGTCTTCAGCTTTATTATAAGTGTACATAGATATAGATAGGGGTCCGTGGCTAAATAATAACAGCCGCACAGGGGGTGACCGTCTTTACATACCGAGACCCGTTAAGCCGTTGGTCCCGGCTGTCATTCGTGGATCTTTGACAGTCGTTACGGGTAGTCAGAAGTCCGAAAGTCTTACAACCAGTCTTACCTACGGGTACCGTATTACCCAGTAACTGGGTTGTGGAGGTCAGATAGACAGTCGCTCCATGTAAAATACTGGTATTCAGCTGCATCCGGTTAGACTGGTAGCCGACCCAAACGTAGTTGGGAAAAGGCTAGGCAGATATACATACATATATATAGATACTATCTTCTAAGTAGCTTTTCACCTCTAAATGTGTTTGAAATACGAGTTTGGTTACAAATATCCCCTACGTCATCTATGTTTACTCACGCAGGTAATTAAACATCAAAAGGATACGAACCAACAGTCTCTTGTGAATATAGTTGGCTTGGTCACTTGATAAAGAAAACAAATGCCGACTACAATAAATTAGAAACACTATTTTACTATCAACATAATCAAACAATAAAGATTAAGACATTGTTCACACCAGAGACATAATCATTTTGTATACCATAGACAAAAGAACTAAATAAACTCACGCCTTCTTCCATGTGGGTAGGCAGAAACTAGAGGCCGCCACCTGCTACGATCCTTACATAATCCTTTTGCTTCGTTTAATTGCACACATCCTGGTCATACACGCACGCCGGTTGCGAATACCTGATCGACCACCAACTGACCTTCCTGCGGAACATCACCAGGACATGATATGTCCTTCTAGGGCGTCCTCTTCTGACGTTTCCTCTCACACCTGCCTGAACCTTTTTCCGTCAGAGTATAGCAACAGACAAGAATACAATCATTAGATCCAGTAGTAAGAGTAAACGAGACAGAAATACATTTTCTCTATCTCTATCGCGTGTGTAACAAAATGGCTGTCACGACTCATGGTATGACTAAATTTGATAGTATCAGTACACAAGTGACTGTCAGAAACTACCGCTGTCTTACAACATAATGTGTACATGACGCTGACAGCTAATCTGTACAATACTCTATCTACGTTGTTTTCATAGAGAGGGCTCGTGACTAAATTATAACAGCCAACAGCATGGGTCGAAGGAAAAACTACGCTGGCCGCGGTCGGTTCCTGGATGACCATCTATTACATATCAAGACACCTCCGCGCCTCGCCGTTGGTTCCGGCTGTCATTCGTAGATCTTTGACAGTCGTTGCGTTCAGTTAGAAGCCCAAAAGTTTGACTACCAGTCTTATCAAGGGGTATCATGTTAGCCAGGAACTGGGTTGTGCAGGTCATATTATAGGCAGTTGCTCCATTTAAAATACTGGTATTCAGCTGCATCCTGTTAGACTGGAAGCCGACCCCAACGTTGTGGGCAAAAGTTTAGGTAGATTGTGGTTTAGACTCAATTTGCCCACTGCCTTAGGTACATAAAATTAGGTAGATATATGCACGCATACATATTTATGTACACGTACAGGCAACACACACGTCTTAATAAACCGTATATTCATAAAGCCGTATTACCCGAGACGATAAAAAGAATATATCTGAGCTTTAATTTGAATGTATGTTATTATTTTTATTGCGTTCTCTTTTCTGAGATAAATCGTGTTACTTCGTCTTTGCGCTAGCGCTGCAGAATGATTCATGACAAATCTTTTGAGTTACTCTCTTATGAGAGTAATCCATCCTTTGCATCCATTAATTTTATTATTAATGGATGCAAAGGGTAGATTTGAATTTGGCTGATATTTTATTGTTGGTGGTGGAGTCATATAAGGTTTCATATTTACTTGTAATCTTTCAATCATGAACTGCTGATCGTTGGTAAGTGCATCACTGTCTGACTATCTACGAAAAAAGAAATTGGGTTTAGATAAGTCAACCTCGTAAACATACCTACTCTTGCTTTACGCTATGTACTTTATACTAGGTAGCATCATATTTACATTAGAGTCAATGATTTCATTATAATAATATTAAACTTTTCAAAGAAAACAATAATATTGACTTGAATTACCTACATTTAAAGCTATTGAAAACGTAGTTTTTAGACTCGTTAAAATGTAAAATACTTTTCCTTTGATACGCAAAACCATCAGAAAATTATTATTTTCCATAAAATTATTTAATTAGTGATTGATTGATTAACGTTCATCAGACAGTCTTTTTGGTCGATATCTACACAAAAGCTGTCAAAGTTTGTTGCCAGTTCTTCAGTCAAACACCCTTCCCCGAACGCCAAAGTACGTGATATAACAATCCTTATTAATATTGAGATAAGATATAAAGTTCTGTGTACGGTCTGGCAGATGTTATCGTTTTCTGTATGACAGATTGCCTGAAAGTTTTCATCAATTTTAAGGTACTTTCAACTGTTTATTCGCTCAATACTCCATAGCTATAGAAAGTAAAATGTTTTTATTAGCTTGAACGGGTGAATATTATTTGGATAAGTTTCATAGAGGTAGGTACAGCTAGGGATTGATTTAAGGTTCCGAAGGTACTGCGCCTTTGAGGATTGTAGTATTATCCAGCAAAATTGAGTTTTGACGACTTTTTCTTTCAGAGACCGGCACAAAATAAATCGTGCATAATCGTGTGTAATCGTATATCATCCTTTTGTTTTTTTTTTACCGACTTCAATAAAAGAGGTTCTGTATTCGACCCGTATATATGTATGTTTGTATGTCCGCGATTATCCCAAAAACTCATGAAGCAATTTTGATAATTCTTTCACTAATATAATCTACATACTTTCAACAAGGTTTTGGTATATAATACATTAGGTAATTATTCTTATGTAAGAAGTTATATCCATAAACGTACTGCATCTCCGGCATTTCTATGCGAATTTTGATAATTCTTCTATTCGATGTCTTCAATCAAATTCTTCAATGCACTAGTGTTAATTGAATTTGTATGGGGTAGGTACAACTAAAAAATGATAAATAAAAACTTTTTTACAAAAAAAACAACCGACTTCAGAAATTGAAACACTATACACTGATAAATAAGATATTTATGACTGTATAGTGTTTTTTTTTAGAAGGCGATTGTTTGTTTTTTTGTAAAAAAGTTTTTGTTAAGATTTTAGGCCACGTCATTTTTACGCTCATAAAAATACAGCGATTCCTATGTGAAGGTATTACTTGAGTTCAATTATTGACTCAGACTTGTTTCTCTGTTCTTGTCACTACTACCTGCTACTACTGCTAACCTTTGCTAAGCTTCTAAGTATGGTCAAGATTTTCATAAACCGACTACCGACTACACCTGTAGTTCAATTCCAATCGCTTTCTAAAGCTTGAGGTCATCAATTATAACCCGGAAATCGTAAATCGTATCATAGCCGCTGTTTTTGTACACGCGTTTATACAATACGACAATAAAACATTCATATTTACATTTGAGCTCAGCATATACGGAACCCACGCATATTTTAGGAACATAAAATATATTTGTTTGTTTATTTGAATCTTGCCGAAGTCGCTACTTACTCTCTCCATGGCATAGGTATACACAGCATAGCACAGAAGGTTGACTCCATACAATGTATGTACTCGCACGCACACGTAGACACGGTTCACGTACAGCGAGTGCAAGCGCACTTGCGACACTCGGTTGAGGTATGTTGAGCGAAGTACGCGTGTGTCGCCGTTAGTCCTGCGCCTGATCTCTCTCCGGTCGTGACGAATTTACGTGCCGTCCCATCGGTCTATGAGAGTGAGGAAAGTAAGATTGCACCCGTGTCTGCGCACACACTTGTGCACAATATTGTGTATAATATCTCCTGCGCCGAAAGATAGCGTCCTTCCCACGAAAGAAGTCCCGAAGACGCGGCGCTACGGGCATGCAATGGAGTTATAAAACTTTATTTATTTATCTCAACATCATAATTATTACAATCTTAATAAAATGCACAATCTTAAAGAGAGAAAGGTGTGTGAGGGAAGAGGGTTGTTGTAGGAATGTTGCCAACTATACAGAGCTATTTGTACAACATTAACAACCTCTTAAGAGGTCATTGTACTCATCATTATAAACAACTTCTACTAATGGACCAAATCTGAAATCGCGAAAAAAAACAGCTGTTCCCTACATTTATGTTCGTATAACTTTTTTCGCGATTTCTGATTTGGTCCCATAGTAAGAGTTGTTTATAATGATGAGTACAATGACCTCTTAAGAGGTTGTTAATGTTTTACTAATAACCCTGTATAATAATAATAATTAGTTCCACTTATTGGCGCGGGACTTCTTTCGTGGGACGGACTCTATAGTCTCCGTTGAGATGAGCCGCCATGGGCGAAATACATTCTGGAAGACTATTAGGAAAGAAAATAAATTTATTTAGCACAGACTAAAAGACACAGTACACCAGACAGTCAGATAATAGTCGTAGGTACATCAGATAAAATAAAAATAAAGATAAAAATAAAAATAGCAAAGTTCGATGTAAGAAATTAGCAGGAGTGTATGCCTCACGGCTGCGCCAAAAAGGCCCAGTTTTGCAAAAATGCCAGACAACTAGTGCCTGACGCTGGTTTTCAACTGGACCTGATATTATTATTACGTACGCGTCTAGTGTGCGGGCGCCTGTTTTAGTTTGTGTTTCGTTTGTATGCAGCCGACCTTCTTTACTATTCAGTGCTTACTTTCTCCATGCTTAATGCATATTTATTGCGCCTTCTATGTTCCCTAGCCTCGTTTATGGGGTGAAGAGGACTGTCATACTGAACTTCGAAGTTCAAAATACCGATGTACTGTATTAGGTAATAAATTCGAAACACGTGAAATTGTTTGAATGGATTTTTCAAGATTCGACTTGAATCACTATATGGAGCTGTATGCGTAGAATCAAGTTTTTCTGTGTTGCTAGGGAATTTATTGCACCACTTCTTCTTTCCAGCTAAAACACTAGGAAGTTGTGAAGATTTTCTTTTGTTATTTTGATGTTCTGGTTCTGTCTAATTTTTTTTTTTCAATTTTTGTTTTGGATTGGCGACTGTAGGAATTAGTGTAGTGTTTTGTTTTGGAAGATGGTTCTTTGATCAGAATAATGTGATGATAATAAAAAAGGGACTTATCAAAAAATCTTAAAAGGCCGTAATCACTGAGAGAAAAGAACAATGATTACGGCGGGGGATTGATTAATGCTGTTTTCGGCAAAGTTGAAAAAGTCTGTGAACAGTGAAAAGTATCCACCCTACCGAGCAATTCACTTGTACTTCCTCTTAGCGTGTCGATGACAATTTGAATAGAGTCGGCCCAGAAATTGGCTATGAGCTTGGCCAGACTGAAAGCGCGGGGCGGGGAGCGGCGCGGGTGCGGAAACGCGCGCGATCTGCCTGTTCGCAGTCGAGCGCGGCTGCGTTCTGCATGTTGTCGTGTCCATTGTTTGTCAAAATATAAAATAGATGAAGAAGACTTATTTCGAACTAATTTGAGAACCCCGGTCCCCGCGCCGGCC
Source organism: Mesoligia furuncula (assembly GCA_916614155.1). NCBI lineage: Eukaryota > Metazoa > Arthropoda > Insecta > Lepidoptera > Noctuidae > Mesoligia > Mesoligia furuncula. The sequence goes on from OU744792.1 coordinate 9,277,538, forward strand.
GCCCGCGCACTCACTGCGGCCACTTGTATAAACGAGCTACGGCGTGAGTTGCCAGCGCGCTCCCCGCGCCGAGCAGCCCGAGCCGTTCACCGCGCCCGCGTGCTCACTATGAACACTCAAATGAAGTTCTTATGTTCTTTGACTGGCCCGTTGGTCTAGTGGTTAGTGGCCCTGACTGCTATGCCGGAGGTCGTGGGTTCGATTCCCACCCTGGACAAATGTTTGTGTGATGAGCATGATCATTTGTTCTGTGTCTGGGTTTAATTTATCTATAATATGTATGTATTTAGAAATATATAAGTATGTTTATCAGTTGTCTAGTACCCATAACACAAGCTCTGCTTAGCTTGGGACTAGACGGCGTTGTGTGATAGTTGTCGAATATATTATTATTATATATTATATTATATTATATATTATGTTTAAGTACGCTGCGCCGCGCCCGCCCCGCGCCCGCGTTGCCTGTCTGGCCAAGCACTATGAGTGTGGCGCCTTCAGTAGCGGCCATCAGTTCGTGTAGCGTGCAGACAAAAGGATACTCTGGAATCGATATAAAGTGTCCCATAGTTTATTCATAATCAGCCTATAATGTTCCCACTACTGGGACTCAGGCCTCGTCTCTTCAAGAGGGCGTGAGCGTCGTCCACCACGCGGGCCCAGTGCGGCTTGGTAGATGTCACATGTCTTCAAATTTTTGGTTCTAGGATATGCCAGTTTCCTTACGATATTTTCCTTCACCGTTTTGAGAGCAGTGATGAAATCATTTACGCAAAGTAAACCGCCTGCCTGGGCTCGAACCACGACCTAAAACTCCTAAATCGGGGTCGTTACCACTGAGCTACCACTGCTGGATCGTTTATGCAATTTATTTTAATAGTTGTATGTATACTATCTCTATACACCGGCTGTACTTTGATGCATCACTCTTGAAGTCCTTTTTAATGGACCTACGTCATCAAATAACAATACACAATTGAACCAGTATACCCAGACCATTCCCCCTCTAATCTCGAAGTCTCTGAATCTAAACATAATCTATGTTCCCACGGGGATCGAGACTCTTCATGACTGTCAACCCTCGTCGAAGTACAGCCTTAGTCGTGACGTCACGAGGTATGGCCGAGCGTTTACACCTTTTACCCTTGATATATGTGCCAATATCGAATGTGTCAATGGATCAAATATATTTTTTTACTATATGTGTAGGTTATTGATTTAAGACCTTATTGGATTATTAGATCTGAGTGGCGCTAGGAATGATGCATGATGACAATAAGTAAGTGTAGGGGAAATGCCGCCGATATTCGGACAATTTTTATTTTACAAAAAAAGGCAATTCGTTCCATTTATAAATTAAGTCCCAGACACTCCCTCAGAGACAAATTTAAAGAGATTAATATAATGACTGTGCCTTATCAGTACATTTATGATAATCTTTTGTATGCACATAAAAATATTAATCTGTTTAAAAAATACAGTGATATCCATAATATAAATACTAGGAACAAACACAAATTTGTTGTTCCTACAACAAGGCTCAAGAAAATAGGTGGCTCGTTTAGATGCCAATGTATACGTTTTTATAATAAACTTCCTAGCCACATTCAAGAACTAAGCCTTAATAAATTCAAATCTTTTATAAAGCGAAAACTATGCCAGAAAGCCTATTATAGGTACTGTGAAAGACTATATTGAGGACAAAAAGGGTTGGGATTGAGCTGCTCCAATAGGTTTAGACAGTGAATGTTATTTTGCTATTTTACACTTTAATTTTTTTTTTAAGTATCTATTTAGTTAAACAATGACATGTACATTTACTGTATAAAGTATTATATTATTTTAATTATTGTGAATGTGAGGACTATGTGGGTCATTGTTTTCATTTTAATCATGGTCTGGCAGTTTGAGTAGTTTATGCGGCCTACCCAAATGTCCTGTCTTTAGTATTGTTCGTCGAATCGTTGAGCTCCTTAAGTTCTGAGTTGAGCTGCACGGTTACTGACAAATAAAAAATAAATACTGGACAGGTCCACTCAATCTGTGTGTTCTTTCCTCAAAAGATCATTTCAGACACTAATCTACATGGTCCTCAAAGATTATGTCCGGATTTTTTTATATACACATTGACATTGATGAATTTTATTTAGACAATGACATGAATATTTACTTTGTAAAGTATTTTTTTTTTCATTTAATTATTGTGAATGTGAGGACTGTGGGTCATTTTTTTTTCTGTTTTCCTTCTTAGTTTTAATCATGATCTGGCAGTTTGAGTAATTTACGCGGCCTACCCAAATGTCCTTTCTTTGGTATTGTTCATCGAATCGTTGAGCTCCTCAATTTCTGAGTTGAGCTGCACGATTTTTGACAAATGCGTGCACTGATTGGACAGGTCCGCTCAATCTGTGTGGTTCTTTCCTCAAAAGACCATTTCAGGCATCAATCTACATGGTCTTCACACGATCTGACCAAGATTTTGTCTGGACTTTAAAAGAGACTGTGACCTCTGAGTTTGTTTCGGCCTTTCTTCTCAGAGTAGTCAGATAGGAAACGCCGACCACATCTAGTTTAAAAAATATGATGACGTGTAAATCATTTATCATTTATCAAGTAAAGTAGATGAGCAACGCAAAAACGTTAAGACGGTGTAAATTTTATTGCTGCTGCAACTTATGGTATGCCAAAACACTTAAATCCCTTCTCGTAAATCAGGCTTTAGCCCAACTCTACCCAAAAAAAACATATTAAAAAAACCATCACGTTAGTTGAATTATGTTTGTTTTACAAAGAACACATTGTTTTACGTCACAAATCAAATGTTATACTTTATTCTTAGACATTTCGTGAAGTGAATCCATCTATTATTCCAAGTTATCTTTAGCTGGAAATAATAGATAGATCTTTATTACATCAATCTCTCACGCCTAACCTACGTGATCTCGATTCGTTCAGGTCAAAAACTCGATAACAATTTAAACTTGACGAATGATTCATTTTAAAAAGGATCGATTCAGAAAACACCAGGCACGCGATTATTTTGATATTCCACGCACATCTGTGATCGTAAGGGTAAATTTTCTTTACACATATTTTAGAATCTACCACACGTAGTAGGCAAACCTTGGAATATATTGCCGCGATTCGATGCGATTTATTGCGGTTGAGAAAAAAGGAGTGTATTTGAAATCTTAGGTGTGTGAAGTGCGAGACTAGATATGTTTACGGGCCTCGTGTGGAGCGGGATTTATTTCATGATGTTCGTATGGCTGGGTTTTTTATGTTTTTTACGGGGGTTGTTTTGACGTGTCTTGCTTTATTGTTATCGGAGGTAGGTATTTGTATAGGGAGTTTGTCGCACCACTTCTTCTTCTACGCTAAAGTAATAGGAAGTGGTTAAGGGAGTTTTGTGGGACTGTCTTATGTAATTCTGACGTTCAAAAAGTGCTGATTCTCAATCTATTTTGAATGAGTAAAGTTTGATTTGATTTTTGTGAACGGAATCTTGGGAACGGTGTGTATAGAGATAACTTGAACCGTAGTTCAAGCGATTCCTATACCTTTAACTGACAGACAGGCATACAGATAGGTACAGTCACGAGCAGTAATACTTTTCTATTAATATACTTAGCAAAATTTAAAAGCGATTTTCTTGCGGAAAAATAAATAATTGACTAAAATCAACAATTATTACCTTTTGATTAATTTTATAGTAGGTAAGGTACAGACGCCAGCACATCAAGCTACACGAAACTGTCAAATTTTCCCAATCAACTTTGAACCTTATGCTTTAGCGATAAAGTTGAAAATCTATTAAAGAAATTTGACAGATTGTAGTAGTTTGATGTGCAGGGGGCCTAAAAAGGCCACTTTGGCAGAATCATAAAAGTAAAAAATCCCATTGGTGAAGCATTTTTCAGTTATTTTTTTTTTTGTCTGTGCTAAAATACCAATCAATCCAATCCAAATCCAATCCCAATCTCTTTGATTGTACCTACGTAGTGCAGCGAAAAAAAGAAAAACACGAACTGTCTTCGCCATTTTACAATTCATAATGTTATCCCTTTATGATTCTCCAAAGTGGCCTTTTTAGGCCCCCTTGCCCTGGCACCTGGTACCTATGGAATTTCAATGACTTTTATTGTTGTTTTAATGTAACTACTACTATCGATGTATTTGTGATTTATATATTGGGATTTGGTGCCGTAATATATTATTATATGTTAAATAATATAGCGAATGAAACTATGGAATAAGACATATATTATAATAGGGTTTAAAAATACTATATTCGTAGAAATATAAAATAACAATTCGCGCAAACCACTTTTAAAAGTTGGCCAGTGTATACGAAATTACATATTAGTGCTCATGGCTGTAGAGTAGGCTGAAGCTTTCGCATTTATAATATTAGTATGAATAACTTATAATAATCAATACATATGCATTAGCATGCCCTAGCAGAGAGGTACAGTCACAAGCAGTAATACTTATCTATTAGCATACTTAACAAAATTTAAAAGCGATTTTCTTAGAAACATAAAATAACAATTGACGCAAATCACTTTTAAACGTTGGCCAGTGTATACGAAATTACATATTAGGCTGTAGGGGTACCCATCGTATTTATATTATTAGTATGAATACCTTATAATATTCAACACATATGTATTAGCATGCTCTGGCATCTGCAGTTCTCGCCTTAGCCGGCTCCTACATAATCAATGTTTGTCCCAGTTCCAGTTGGGAACTTTAAAATATTACCGCGCTATGCTAAAACTTTTCTATTTGACGACACCACTATATTATAAGTTTAGCCTGCATAATATTTTCTAATGTTTTAAGAAAGAATTTCTTGATTTATTTTTATCCTCTTTGTTTTGTAATCTGATGTATTTTGTAATATGATATGTTTTAACTGTTTTGAACATCACAATTTTTTGCACAGCGTATAGAAGGGTTTCGACTATCTGAAGAGGGTCGTGTGATGCCCAGCCAGTGTAGCAAAGCGAGACTGCAATCTTCTTGTTCACATAACATATTCACATCTTCCGTTCTATAACGGATATATTCATGCTCATTCATTCGGAATTCTCTTTTATGCTAATACTAGCTGCGCCCCGCGGTTTCACCCGCGTAAATGTCGATCCTGTGGGAATATCGGGATAAACAGTAGCATAAATGTTAATCCAGGGTATCAGCTACTCCATACAAAATTTTATCAAAATTGGTCCAGCCGTTTGATCTATAGAAGTAACAAACATATAAACACGCCCCCACACACTCACAAACTTTCGCCTTTATAGTATTAGTGTGATTAATTTGTAATATGAAATGTGTGATTATAATTGTTTTTTTATTGTCCAGGCTTATATTATTTCATTATACTGTTCTATAATGGATATATTCATGCTCATTCATCCGGAATTCTCTTTTATGCTAATAAGATTGCAATCCGTTTTACACCCGGTTGTTGTGACGCAAATTGGGTAAAGCATTTGTCTTACATTGCACAGCAGCAGTAGAGCTGATTGATCTAAAAATAAATTCTGAGACTTCAGACCTCAAAACTAAAAGCCATTTATTCAAAATAGGCTGAGAATCTGCACTTTTGGACCGTCACAATGTATCTACCTACATGAATCGTTACAGGATAACCCCAGTGCGATAAGTGCGCTTATACTAACTTAATAATGATATACTAACATCTCGTATAACTAATTGTAAACAATGCATTAATAATTGTGAATTCAGTCAGAGAACAACAGAATAAGTCCGTCCACTCGCTATGAACAAAATTACATAAGACAGTCCAAAAAAACACTCGCCCTTCACATATTCCTAGGAAGAAGAAGTGGTGCAACAAATTCCCCCGTCTATCAATAGAACTCATATCATAAAAGATTACTCCCAATAATTTTCGTCAAAAAACCAGGTGCAATAAATTCAATTTTATTGCAGCAAATAAAATATTCTAATTCAGAGCTCTACCGCGCTATTGTATCGATGACATGCGCCAATAAAGTAAAAATAGGTCAGCGGGCTGCGAAGCGATATGTGCATGAAACACTGTGTTCCGAGTACGGAATCCGTTTTCCAATTATCTGCTATTTTGTCCGAGCCGAGCGTTTTCGGAAGAGGAATCGTTGGCATTGTGCCACTTTTATACACGGTGTCCTATTGTGTCGGCTGTTAAATATATAGTGTTCCTGTCGAAAGGTTTATTTGTGAATTAAAATTGTTGGAAAAGAAGGTTTTAATGTATTTGTTAGCATCATCGACCTGCTTGCAACTTTAGTGAACAGAGCATTCGTTTTTGCCATAACATAAAATATAATGAGAGGTTTTTCTTTTCAGTATTTTAAAAAAAAAATAGTTCCCAAGAACCCTGAAGATGGCGTTGAACTGACTATGTTACTAGATGCCAAAGTCAAAACGCTTGGAAAAAAAACATTGCGTCACGTCATATACGCTCGTTGAGTGACAGTTTCGTTTGCTTTCGTTTTACGATCTTAAAATTACATCCAAGTGAATTAATAAAAAAATTATGTAACTTCCGTTCCTTGCAGTAACTTACCAAGTTCAGCGCCATCTATCCAGCGACTAGGGAAGCGTAAAAAAAAAAGAAAAAGAAAATCCCTCATTAATAAACGTTATTCATTAACGTTTTATGAAATGTTGACTTATCTACGAAAGCTAAGAAATCGTACTTAAACCACGAACTACATAAAAACGACTCTGAAGGTTTGCAGTAGTATGATTATTAGGAACTCGCGACCTTAGCAGTTCGAAAACTTGAGGGCTCTCTACTGACACCTGGTGTCAGTAGAGAGCCCTCAAGTTTTCGAACTGATGCCCTCAAAAGCCCTACAACAATAAACTGGTTTTGACCAATCGATCTGCCAAGTATGATGATCATTTATCTATCTTCATTGTTTCTTCAGCTAATATGCCTTGGAGTTTTCAAAAATAACATAACAGCACGCTTGTAATCCCTGAAGGTTTAGATAAAGGTCTACCTAAAGTACACCTATATTTAGCCTGTTATGTTTCTCTCTCTCTGCAGTCGGTCCCTCATATCTGAGGATCGTGGTCAGCTTCGGAGTTGCATCTGGAGCGGATAATCCGCCTCCACTGGTTTCTGTCCAGCGCATCCCTTACCATCGTATATGATTTAGAGGACGATGATTCCTTCACCTGATCGGTCCATCGTGTTGGTGAACGACCGCGCGATCGTTTGCCTTCGGTGTTCACAACCACAACCAGTTTTTCCAAACTTTCATCGCCTCTGCGTACTATGTGGACGAAATAGGAGAGAATGCGTTGTTGGCATATGGTTGTCAAGCGAGTTTTTATTCGAAGCTAGGTTAAGGTCGATGCATTGATGCGTTTGGCAGTTCATGGTATTCTCAACATTCGCTGCCAAGTCCCATCTTATAGGGGGCGAGCCTATTGCCATCAATTGGCCACAAATCCAGTCTCCAGACTGCTACTGAGAAATATGTACCAGATATAAAATCCCAATATAACGTTACCCGACCCGGGATTTGAACCTTTTACTTAGCAGTACCTCTTGTGACCACTCGACTAACACGGTCCTCTATTTTTCGAACATGCCTACATCATTTACAAATTGATAAAATAATCAACTTACCGTGAATGCAACTCATCGTCATGAATCTTTATAACTCGCAATAATAAACACATATCATTAGAGGATTCACACCTGAATTCACGGAGTCCTGTAATGTACGTATTTACATAATCTAACTACCTTGATTAAGCGGTTCACGTCCACAGATCTCACACATAACGTGTAATTACGAGACAGCCATTGTTATTATGTAAGGAAATTAACTATTAGTGGTACATCGTCGGAATAATGGGATTCAATTTTGCAAATTGTCTGCTATACAATTGACAATCATCATGGACAGTGGACAGATGGCTCGAGCCGGGATTAATAATGTTATCAAGGAGAAAGCCAATCAATTGAAGCTAGCCTAGCCTAGAATGCTTTTTCAAGCATGTTCGTCAAATACCTATATTTATTCAGGATTGTTTCACAGATGGGGCTGGATATTTTTTTTCACCTTTAAAACACACATCCAACCTCGAATTCAGTACTGTCACACAATTATTGTTTGTCGCACTACCATAGTGTCGAACTACTGTCGCACAATCGTTTGTCACACCAGCATGATGTCGAGCTTCAGTGTGTCGCACAAGCGTGCTTTCGAACTATGGTGAGTCGCAGTACAGTTTTGTCGCACAAACGTTAAGAGCGTTTACGCCGTACGGCATTTCATACAAACTTTCAAGCCCTTATTTTTCGATCATACGCTTAAGCAGAATACAAAGGTCTAAAAAGTTAGTAGAGAACATTTTCGAAAAATAGTGGTAAAGCCAAATTAGACCGATTTTAAATTTTCTATAGAAACAGAGATTTCCAGTTATCTTTTTTTAAATAAAACATTTCGAAAATGTTCCCTACTAACTTTTTAGAGCTTTGTATCCTACTTATGGGTATGAAGTTTCATTAAAATCCGTTCATTGATTTCGAAAAATAAGAGCTTGAAAGTTTGTATGAAATGCCGTACGGCGTAAACGCTCTTAATCGCAAATCCATTTGTCGAGTTCATGTAGTACACTCAATGTTTAAGGCAAATAAAAATAGGGACATTATAATAATATAATAAAAACTAAGGTCACAACAACTAATAAAATACTATATAACAACATAACTTCACACCTGTGACCCCAAAGGGTCAGGCAGAGGTGAATCTATAGTACCTACACCCACATTTTGCCCGTCACAATTAAGCCCCATGTAATAAGGGGCGAGCCTATTGCCATCAACCGGGCACATATCCATACTCCGGGCTGCTACTGAGAAATTCCTGACGGAAAAATCCAATAACACTTTGCCTGACCCGAGAATCGAAGCCAGGATGCTTAGCAGTAGCGGTTCCGACCAACGACAGACGGAAAATACTACTTGTTTTTTACAGAAGACAAGCAAGCAGGGGATCGAGGAGGGGGGAGGAGGGGGGTTCAGGGGATCAGACCGGAATATTTTTTATTTTATTTATCCATTTATTTCAGGCATCAAGGCCCATATAAAACACCTACAATACAATATTATAATAACTCGTTATTTCCACAAAAAAGTTCTCCAGACCGAATTGCGGCCATGGCGACAAATCTTAGCGCAGACAAGCCTTCGGCGCGGAAGATACTATAGTGCACAAGTGTAAGCGCAGACACAAGTGCACTCTCTCTTCCCTCACTCTCACAGTCTGATGTGACGGCAATTCGACGCGATCGGAGAGAGATCAAGCGCAGGGTCAACGGCTTAACGTACTTTCCATGACCAAAAAAAATCCCAGGTATTTTTTTTTTGACACCGCCAACTTCCAAACTCAATAAAACGATAACTCGGTGATCTAAAAAAACATTTTTTTGTTTAAAGACTTTATGAATATAGTAGCGTTATACAATTTATAATCAGTTTCCGTCTGGGACCATTTTGAAGGTAAAAAGAAGATCTCCACAATATCCCTTTGAAGCTATTAAAGTTTTATATTTGCTGGACGTACTGTAGTTGATTGCTTCCGTGTTTCTTTGCACAGAAATAAGAACTTATTCCCTGAGTATTGTTTACTTGATATTAAATCTGAATCCGCTGTGGATTTCTTAAGTAACAGTATTATGAAGAAATGTGGTCTTGATTTCGTACTGAACTGCGAATTTATGTTTATGTATGAGACTAGGATGGATGGATAAGATATAAAATTATTCACATTATTTCACTTCAAAACACATTATTCATTCATTCAGAACTAATGAAATTTATAAGAATTTTTCACGAATTCACCCACACCTCCGAAGATTGGTGAATCAACCTACTCCATAATAAAATTGATTAAAATCATGTAATTAAACATCCTTTTTGAGAACCAACCAGCCAGCCTTTCCAGCCTATTGGGATAGTCACACAAAGAAACAGGTAAAACATTGTAACCGTTTCTTTCTGTAGATCAACCTGGAGCGGTTCCTACCGGGAAATCTACTGCTTTATGCAAGTACCCTATGGCGACAGGCTCGCCTATCCATGGGACTGAAATATAGGTAAGTATCTGACGAAATACGAGTGCAACCACCCTACATCTATGCCTACCTCGTCAAGGAATACATGATTATGATTATAATTCTAATCATTTATAGATAATTATGCAATAGGTATTTGGTCTTAAAGTTAGTAATTAAGTTTCCTAATACATAGATATTAGACATGCAAAACATTACAACCATAGATATCCGATAGATATGCCTTCACTGCATATTTGTTCAAGTTCTAGTCGGCTGCGTAAAATCAAAACATAGTAACTCGTTCCAACAAAAATGTTCAGGAGAGCCAAAAAACTAGTCGGCTACTTTGATTCGTTCGCCCGAAGAAACTAGAAATGATAGCAATTTGGATGTTTGGCGAAAAGTTGTGCTATATTGTTGACATTTTAGTTGTTATACTCGTAATCATTTTTAGAGTATAGTTACACTTGAAGCGCTCATACTTTATTTTTATTTGTGAATTTACCCAAATATAAATGTAAAAACAATATCAAAACTTAGTAAGTCTGCACAACATACCAGTAAAATGTTAGTTTTATTATGAAAATAATGCAACGACAATTATATTTTGAGGTTATGTCACGTTTCTTTTACATTTTCGTAACTATAATGAATAAGTTATTTCTTACCTGCATTCGTTTACGTTCTGCAAAGCACGCATTACACGCCTGGACCGATAAAATTGCCTGTAACTCATTTTATTATTTTTTAATACGAAGCGAAACACTGGGTGTTTCGCTCCGTATTAAAAAATAATAAAATGAAAATTTCGTTTAGTATGTCCAGTGTCACCGGCGCACGAGTCTCCGTGCGCCGGTGACACTGGACATACTAAACGAAATTTCATCTATTTTGCAATTGGCGCCAAATTCAAAACATAGCAAGTTGGTATTTCAAATTCATAACTTAGTAAGTCGCTTGAGCTGCTAGGGTTTTAAATTTGTATTTTGACATACTAAGTTTAAAATTTGTACTTCAAGGAAATTTTCGTAATCATGACAAATTGCTTAGACTTGCTAAATTATTTTTTTTAAATTACGTATGAAACTGGGTGTTTTAAGGTCCACATCATTTTGATACTATCTAGTAAGTCGAAAAATGCCAAAAACCGGTTTTTTTTTTCAAATCACCTGTTACTAGGTTTTGAATTTGGGCAGCCGTAGTGTCGCCACATATTCCCCGCCTCGGAAACTCCCACAAAAACAAAAGAAATAAATACTGCACACATTATCAAAAGGGGCGGGCACTAGAAAGTATAGATACAGTCACTGAATGCACACATGCAAAGTGTTTTTTGGGTGAACCACTGGACTCGACACAATACCTTGTAACACGATGGCTTTAATTTTTTTTTGTTCGCGGGCAAAGTGCTAGTAGTAGGTAAGTATATAAAATTCAAAGTCCTGGACCTGACTGACTGATATATCAACGCACAGCCTAAAACGCTTGTCCTAGAGACATGAAATTTGATGAGTGTGTTCTTTGTGAAGAGTAGGTGTGAAGAGTAGGTATCCACTAAGAAAGGGTTTTACGAAATTCCACCCCTAAGACGGTGAAATTTCACGCGGGCGAAGTCGCAGGCAGAAGCTAGTTCTATCTGTAATGTATGTTTGCAGGATATCGTCAAAATCATTGGGCAGCAGCTTAGATAGTATATCAAACCCTTACGGCAAACTCTATCAAAAGCTTGTGCTACATCTAGAAATACGGTGGGGCAGACTTTTTATCATTCCATATTGAACATATGAATAAATTATTGATGATGATGATGATTGATGATGAATAATACCTAATTAATAATATTTTTTTTTTAACTTCAAAGGGCTTTGAAGATCCGTGGCATACCTATCTGTCCACCATTGTGATTTTTTTTTCAGAACGGCGGCCACGCATGAAACCTACATAAATCGATATATGTATATGTATAGGATACATATTATAATTATCGATTTGTATGGATAGGCCTGATAGGACGATATACAGATAGGCTCCATATGAAAATCTTCAATCCCCTTTTAAAAGATAAAAAAGTACGAAAATACGTGTTATACGATAAAAAAAACTTGAAATTCCTATCTCTTGTTTTTATTATCAAGTAAACATGCAACAAACTGTAGACAGTCAAAACTGGCTTTACCAATGATACACCCGCGGCTAACCAAAAAACTTCTCAGTTTGAGTAGAAATAACCTTAGAGTAATAATAGGGACAATTACGGGCCATAACCCCCTTAACAAACATCTTTTTAACATAGGCGCCACAGACAGCCCCCTCTGCAGGGGCTGCCTTGACGCCGAGGAATCAGCCGCCCACGTCATCCTGGAATGCGAGGCCGTGGCTTCTCAACGTGCAGAAATCCTCGGAACAATGAGGTCGCTCCGTGAAGCCTCTGAAGCTCCCAGGAAGCTTCTGTGCTTTTGGGCGGAGCTAGGCTGGCTTTGCTAGCCAGAATCCCCACGCACAACGGACCGAATGGGAGTCAAGTGCGGAAAAGGGAGCCCCATCATCATCATCATCATCAAGTAAACATGCATAATATTTTTGCACGTGGCGTACGTACTAATAATAGTTAACTTATGGTTTCATATATGTATCTTAATTTGAGTGTAGGTACAGCCCACTAAAAAGCATGTGTCTTTTCGAGAACGGATTAAAACAATCCTCTTTAAAGTGTAAAGAACAAATTACACTTTGATTTGAGGCAAACCAATTATTTTCCCTGTGTTCAGTTGCATCTATCCATTTATTTTTCATTTCTGGATCTTTCGGGAAACTGAAATAAAATGTATTGTATGTATTGTATTGTTTTCTTGTAAAATAGGTTCTTAATATAATTTCGTATTTAGAAAAACTAACAATTATCGATATCCATATATCTCAGCGCAACGCATCACTAATGCATTTTTTGACATGGGTCCGTTGCTAGGCAATTTTCTCATATGACAACGGTGCTTACCGCCGCCGCCCCGTCGCGCGTACCAACTTATGGTCAGGTTGATCTTAACTAGGCGACACGCGCCACGCCTCCATGCCATATCCCTCGATATCCGTGATTACAACATATTTAATGCTAGATAATAATGTTCAATGGCATGCTTTAAATTCTATTTTCTTTTGATTCATTTCAATTTTACTATACACTCAATATTATAAAATCGCTTTCCCAGAAGCCAAAATTATGTTGAAAACAAGTTCATCAAGTTTTGAAAACATAACGCTACGCTTTGGAATGGGCAACTAGCTTCATAAGTATTTTCTAACTGACCGACTTCTTGGCAATTCAAAAGTGCTTGAAAATGGTTTAATTGAAATAAATGCATTGAGTTCGAGTTTGAGTTTGATAACCTTAAAACACAACACCAAATCCTACCTTCCCCACGCATAAATACATTTAACCACATAATATACCGTCCATTTGTATTATAATGTCGAGAGCCCAACAACAATTCCCGGGAGACTAATCTCTGGCCAGATTACGCGTTATTGTCGACTAGTGCGATTACGTCCCGAACTATTCCAGCGTTTGTTAGCCTCCATGTAATGCCCGTTGCTGTCCGCAGGACTCAGTGCTGACAGGTTTATGCTTTGAGCTTAGGATACCATGAACAGTCCACAGCAGTAATAACAGCTTAGAAATCAAGTGTTTCGACTCCTTGTTTGCCAAACTGTCTGGGTTCGTGCTTAATTTGCGTAACACGAATAAAGAGACAGAACAAGCGAGATTTGATTTCTCTTTCGTACAGACATCACAAACAGAAAAAAAAGATAAAAATAAAATAGACAGATATGATTTTCCTTAGGCCGAAATTCACCAAACTTTTATACCTAGAATAAATATTGAATTTTTAAAAGTCTTGCCATACCAGATCTGTCAGATGTCAATTTTATTTTACCGATAAAAGATTTGGTAAAATCAGCCCTGAGAGAGAGTAGAAAAAAATCTAAATATTTGATCTGACATCGTCGCCCACTCTTTATTCAAAGGGCTGTCTATTCAAGTATAAGATTGAACTAGATTTTTGCTAAGATGCAGGGCCTCCAGATTTTGAGTAATATTTACAGTATTCAAGCTACGGTTTTCTAAAAAAGCGGTGATAACAGCTTCTGTGACGGCTCTCATTAATATGATAGCAGCGGCAAAGATTTAAATCGTTAGATACGCCCTACCGCGTCAAAAGATAGTCGCGTTTCACCTTGGTTTTGACACCTCTCCAACAAGTGTGTAGCCACGCCACCTGTAATCAATATTTGTAGATACAATTTCAGCTATTTCTCCGAAGTTATATAATGTACGAACGCTGTGTATTATGTACGCGCGATAAGTATGAAAAACTATGTTAATTCCTAAGTTTAATTCTAAACTCACAAATTGTCCCATATAGTGTTTTAAACTAATGTATTGTTACGAGCTTCGGGTTCGTGACAATAAAAACCGCCGATTTAATAACCAAAAAAATGACACTTTAATCTCACTAATAGCAACTGAACACACACTAATTACATAAAAACTTTTAACAAAAAAAAACACTACAAAGTGAAAAATAACCTTAATTTCGGAAGTCGATTGGATCTGTATTTTAGTTTTTGCCACCGACTTCCGAAATTAAAGTTATTTTTCACTTTGTAGTGTTTTTTTTTATAAGTCGGTTTTTTTTTTTGTTAAAAAGTTTTTATTTCTCGCTTTTTAGTGGGTTTGTTTATCACGTATCTAAGTTACAATAGCATAATGTCAACTTGCCCATCGCCTTTTAATAAATATTGTTTTTCCCGCAGGGACGTTAATTGTTGAGGAGTTCTCCTGGTATTCCACCATCAGCTCTATTTCACCATTCGCATTGTGACGAGCATAAAGTGCTGCATAAAGCAACCATAAAGCAATAATAAAGCATAAAGCAACCATATTAAAGTAATCGAATCGCAACCCGTGAAATAATTATTATTGAGTCGCGTGAAAGAATTGATCCGGTGGCCATCTGTGGTCTTCTTCATCAGTTCCACTTCACCAAATGGTGGTTTCCGAGAGCAAATGCACGAGTCACTACAAAAAATACCCAAATCGCTATAGGTGTGCCTATAATATTTGAGGAGTTCTCTTAATTCCTCATGGATCCCATCATCAGAACTGGATTTTGAATAAAATGGGACCAATCTGAAAGTATATCCTATTGAATAAAAAAATAATTTTCTAAATTGGCTTATAAATGCCAAATACCTAGGTGTAGTCCTCGACAGGCACCTCTCCTTCGCAGAGCATATAAAGACGGTCCGTTCGCGCGCCGCCTTCGCTTTCGGCAGACTCCACTCCGTTCTCAATGCACGCAGCAAATTGTCATTCAATTGTCAGAAAGGCCGGAACAAACTCAGAGGTCACAGTCGGGAATTTAATTCTACAGGCTCAGCTGCGGCGCGGGCTGGCATTACATCGAGCAAGGGTCGGGGGCATTTACTTGGGGGCATTGCGAAAGACTTCGTCGGCGAGGTCGGTATGACGGTTTTTTGTTTTTGTTTTTGTGTACTGTACTGGTTGCCCTATTGCTCTCCTGGAGGAGGGTTATGGGGTCATCAGGGTCGGACGGCCCTGGACGGGGACAATTACTGATTTTGGAGGGAGTATAACTGGCGGCCTCGACAACCAGAGGGTTGCGATGTTTGGCGGCGGTATCGAAGAAGCGCTTGGAGAGGCGTTTCATGAATTGATGGATAATGGGGATTTTGAGGTCAAGATGGAGGATCTCATTACGGACGAACCATGGGGATTCTGTAGCCTTTCGGAGGAAACGGTTTTGGAGGGTCTGCATCCTATGGATATGGTGGGGCTTTGCGTGAGCGAAGACTACACAGGCATAAGTCATTATTGGTCGAATGCACGCTGTGTAGATGCGCAATTTGCATCTTAGTGACAATTTGCTGCGTGCATTGAGAACGGAGTGGAGTCTGCCGAGAGCGAAGGCGGCGCGCGAATGGACCGTCTTTATATGCTCTGCGAAGGAGAGGTGCCTGTCGAGGACTACACCTAGGTATTTGGCTTGCTTTTCCCAAGGGATCGGCTTGCCGAATATAGTGATGGGTCGGGGGATGTCCCGGTCGTGCCGCATCTCGGCCTTATATAGTGCCGCCGATAGTTCTAGAACCTTCCATTGTAGAAACATCTAGAATGTTCGAGTACATACCGGTCCCGACTGACTAGATGTCGATAGTTCGAGGAAGTTCTAGAAAGTTCTCGCATCGAAATTTCTAGAAGGATCTTGACTACTAGTTCCGCTACTCGATACTAGATGGCGCTAGTGGTAACTAATGTCACCATGTACCAGGCATTAATTGTGGCGCGCAACAGTATTTTAGCGATTACTTCAGATTGACAGGAAAATTAAAATAAAACTCAACAGTTTTCATAAATATAAGTTATTTATTATAAATCCGTGTTATCACAATGGTTATAAAACATTTTTCCTTTAAAATAATTTAAAAAAATTAAACAGAAAATCACTCTCAAACAAAGAAAAATCTGTAAAAAATACATTACACCAGATTTACAGTGTATTTATGTATCTACTTGTTATTATATTATTATTGTAAATTTAAAAAAAGTCCGAGTTAAATAGATCCTGAAAATACAGAATTAATGTTTGTATTTTTTTTAACGCGAATCACTTTAGTAGTCATGTCGTCATAACACTCTCATTCTGAATTACGACGGTAACAATATTCATTCGAAGTATATCCTTTGCTCGCCGTCCGCAAGCCCGCGCCTGCGGTGGCCGGGAATCGGCTATCGATTCCCGACGCTCAGGGCGTCTCCTGCGGCGGCTAGAGGAGTGAGGGCGCAAGGATTACCTGCCTCTCCCTCACGCGCTCCGCCTCCTCCTTCGCGAGCATCACTGCTTCGCAGAAGGAGGCGACAGCCTTCCATGCACTCTCGCTCCATACCATGGCGCGGATTAGGGCCGGACGCGAGAGATCGTCGCCGTCGATCGTCGCCGCCGATCGCCGCCGTGAGGACACGGCGGTGCTCTGCCCAACCTGGGCAGATCCCCACCGTATGCTCCACCGTGTCCTCCGGGCGATCCATACAATGGTGACACCCGGGCGTTTCCTTCCGCCTTATTCGTAACAGGAACCTCCCGAAACAGCCGTGTCTCTCCATGTCGCCATGAGATCCCGCCGGAGCTCTGTGTGCTGCGCTGCGATTTCTCGCGGCAGCGGAGTTACGCCCCGGCGTTTTACCTCCTCTCGCCACTTCCATATGAGGGCGAGGACTTTGGCCTCCAGATCCCATGGCGGCAATCCGGCAAGGAGGCTCCGCTGCCTCCCCGGAGACCGTGCGGTAACCCCGGCCATGACCCTCTGGGACGCGTTCAACCTGGCTGGCTGGATTTTTAATTTATGTACAAATTGTAATATAGTAGATAACTTACGATGACCTCGATGGCGCAGTGGTACAGGCATTTGGCCAGAGTGCAATAGGTCCCGGGTTCGATCCCCGGTCGCGTCAATTTGGGAAGCGAACTTTTCTAAATTGGCTCGGGTCTGGGTGTTTGTGTTACCTCCGTTGGTTCTGATTTCCATAACACAAGTGCGTAAGCAAAGTAATTGGGGTCAGATCAATGAATATGATGTTGTCTGATATTTATATATTCATTTATATTTAAGCATTTTTTTTCATACGTACATACTGCATAGCATTCAGTATACTGCATAGTATTCAGAATTTTTTATAACACAGATATATAATAAATAACTTCTATTTATGAAATCGGTTGAGTTTTATTTTAATTTTCCTGTCAATCTGAAGTAATCGCTAAAATACATTTGTTTAATACACTATATGGGACAATTTGTGAGTTTAGAATTAAACTTTAGAATTAACATATTTTTTCATACTTATCGCGTGTACATAATACACAGCGTTCGTACATTATATAACTTCAGAGAAATAGCTGAAATTGTGTCTACAAATATTGATTACAGGTGGCGTGGCTACAGAGAATTCTCCGCAGCAACGCCACATTAATTTACTTTTTTCTTTTAAAATAAAAGTCGTACATTCAAAAACAATGTATGTACGTCATGACCGTCAGCCGTACATAAAAATGGATTATATCATAATAAAAAAATAAACGGTGGCGTGGCCACAGAGCACAACACAATGTCGCAGGGACTTGACTTGATTGTCATGGAAACGCCTATGTATATAATAATAATAATAAAGTATAGAAAAAAATATTTAGTATCTAATAAAGTATATAAATAAATAAATAATAATGTGTTCACTCTTCTAAATATGGACACCTCTTCGCGCGACTAAGTATGGTGAGGGTAAATCTAGTAATTTAAACGTTTGGGCAGCGGGGTTTGACTTTACGGTGTCAAAAACGCTCGCAAGGAAAACACGCCAACTTTCTTTCATAGATAACGTTTCAGTGACATCACTGGTATGTGTTCGGTATCCGCTTTTCTAGGAAACTCTCGCTTTACTCGGGCTTGACTCAGGGAACTTAAAAAGGGACTGTCAGACAGGTGACAAAGATGACGGTAGTCGAACTTTTTCTAAATATCGAAGTGCCATATTTGCCACCGGCACCCTCACTCTAATTGCGTAACACAATATCAATCGGAATAATTTTGAAGGAAAGCATTAAGCTAATCCATTACTTCATAAATTTGAAAAATGTGTCTTCTTAACAACGTAAACAACGCAATGAATATTGTTGAACTATCAAAATGAAACCCATTGCTACTGATAGTGTGTTACGCAACAACCCCGTCTAATTGCGTAACACACTATCAATCATAATCCGAGAGGTTTGAAACACTCGTCTATTCAACAACGTAAATAATGCACTGTAATAAATTAATAGTTTAAAAAACACTACAAAGAAACGCTAGGCCTTTCTCACAAGTGCAAACTCGAACATGATACGATATTCTATCATGGAATTCCAGTGCCTATCTTCCGGCTTCATCATCAGACCTTGAAACCTAATCGTGGTCAAAGTTCATTACAAGACTTTTCTAAGAAATCCAAAACAGCTATGATACGATTTTCCATCATGAAGTTCCAGTTCATATCTTCCGGCTCCATCATTAGATCAGTTCGACAGTACCATATTATTGTATTGTCATCAGAACTAAATACAGCTGCCAATTTTCATTACGCTATGACTCTTGGAAGATGGTTAAATTAGTTACCTTAGATTCCATTACATAGTTACATACATGTCGACCTAATAAAAGCGTGTTAAAAATGAAACCCATTGCGATCAATTTTCATTTTATGTGTGTTATTTACGCAATTACCCCGCGGGTGCGATTTATTAGGTGCTATCTCGAATCCAATAGAAACTCTATGAATCTATCACAGCACCGACGTCAGTCTCGTGGAGACGGCGATTTGACTTGCACCGCTATTTTTCTTCAATAAAACCTTTTTAAGCATGCACGTTTTACAAAAGTGTTTTTTGTTACAACTACAGGTATAACTTTTTTATAATAACGATTCGTCGTTATTGGTCTAATTATCTAGTAGATATACCTATCTACTAGATGACTAGACCACAGACCAGTGTCTTACTGGTCACAATCGTCTTGCATGTTCTTACTGCTGGGACTCAGACCTCCTCTCTATGAGAGGGAGTGGGCCATAATCCACCACGCGGGCCCAGTGCGGGTTGGTACATGTCCCCGTACCGTTTTGGTAGAAAAAACTTTTTTTTAAAGGAGTTTTATTTTACAATTAACCATGTCTATTTCCTACAAAACATTAAAGTCATTTTCCCCACACCTTTCAATCAGAAACTGTTGAAATAAAGCGCTTTTCACACTACACCGCGATTTGTGTGAAAAATGTCCGCTTGTTAGCGAGGCGGGGTTATTTATAGAGGCACTAACAAGATAACCGCGGTAATGAGAAACGAAGCATCCCTTCGCACTTCGCTGCAGGTTTTTTTATATTTTTCAATATCTCGCATAGAATTCTCGAGTTAATGGTTGCGGATAGAGATCGTCTGGTGTTTACTTAATTAAGGATGCGCTTTGTAGTGTTGGGGCAAAAAATGTCTGCCATTTATTGTAAAAAAAAGTTTAAGCTTATGGTGTATTAAATCAGACACACCCTGAGTAGTCTGCGCCACAACATAATTTCATTACTGTATTATCTTTACAGGATATTAACGATCCTCCTATGACTCTAGTTGACTGGAGAGAAGAAGGGCCTTGGAGGAAAGACACTAAGATAACAAAGAATATATTCAGAGACAAAGAATCACCTAAAATTAAATTTAAAATTTAAAAAACCCCCGACATAAAATAATAATAAAATGAAATGTAATTGGAAAAAGAAAAAATAATTTAAAAACCCCCGACTAAAGAATTTATGTAACGAGACTAAAACAGATAAATTCATATGGCAGTCGGGGGACCTCTCAGAATAGAAGGTGTTCCACAGAACGGTCCCGCGACTTCCTTATGAATTTATCTGTTTTAGTCTCGTTTAATTTTATTATTATTTTGTGTCGGGGTTTTTTTAAATTGTTAATTTAATATTTTATTTCATGCTTTTTGTAGGGACTCCTTAATTTTTGTATTTCATTTCTTTTATTTTCTTCCGTTTTATTTTATTTGGTGTTTAATCAGGTTTTTTATCCGTCAAAAAATAATAATTATTAATTTATAGCTGAAGAATATTTTTAAGACTAAACAGATTTTTTTGCTTTTTCTAGTTCTTCCTTTAGTTATTCAACTTTTGTACATGTATTTCATAGCTATTAGATATCTTAGGTATTTCAGATCTAGTTTATAAAACGGGACTGCGACACTATCTGTTTCCATTCGTAAAAATGGTCAAACTCAGTGGTCGTAGGTACCAGTCATCACTCCTCTTTCCTCAGCAATCTAGGGCATTAATCAGTCAAAAAAATATTTTCAAGTTTTTAGTTTTCATTTCGTTAGTTAAGGCATTGACTGCCAACGCGGTCACCGGTGACCGCGAACAATACATTTTCTATTGTGTCTGCTGTCTGGCAGTCAACGTGTTAATATTTCTCATTCCCTTTCAATATAGTGTACATTATTCTACTAGTCAAGTCCTTTCATTTGATACCCATATTGAGGCAGTTGTGAAAAAAAAAATGTAATTCGCCACGTTGTGGTGGCGGCCATCTTGGATTTGAAATTTTTCATAGTGTATAGTATTCTAATAATCAAGTTCTTTCATTTGATACCCATATTAAGGGAGTTGTGAAAAAATATGTAATCCGCCATTTTGTGGCGGCGGCCATCTTGGACCGATTTTGATCAAACATAGCTAAGAACACTCCCGACTAATTCACCTTTCAAACAAAAAAAAACAAAATCAAAATCGGTTCATCTGTTCGGGAGCTACGATGCCACAGACAGACACACACACACACACACAACACACACACACACACACACACACACACACACACACACACACGCAGACACGTCAAACTTATAACACCCCGTCGTTTTTGCGTCGGAGGTTAAAAACAGCATTCTGTAAAAATACCCGGTGTAAATGAAAAAATATAGGTGAAGTGGTCTTAAGTGCTACATCATTTTTGGCAGTCCCTACTCCCTAGTCAAGGCATAATCATAGTGAACAGACCGCCATTGAAATACTGCTGTAAAAATCTGTGTAGTCATCGGTGCTTTGAGTTTGTAACTTTTGAGTAGTGTCATGGACGACGCGGAAGGGCCTAAGAGTGCACAGTGATTTAGGGCAATTACATACCGAAGATGAGGCGCCTCACTGCGATACCTCGAAGTCACGGTTTAGGTCGCTACCCGGATATCACCTCCATGTAAAACAAATGCATGCTAATAGACACGCGCGCACATGCCGAAGTATACCTCACTGCGACACATCACGGGCTGCTTGGAAGTTTACCTCGATGCCAGCATGCATTGCAAGCATTTGTTTTACGTGGAGGTGATATCGAGGTAGCGAGCTAACCCGCGACCGCGAGATATTGCAGTGAGCCATCTTCGGCATTCCTGAGTGCACAGTGATGTGAGGGCGGGTTTAGTTTACAGAATAGCAAGACTACAAAAGCCAGTAAAATCAAAACAAACAATAAATATTTGATAAAAACTAAAACACAAAACAAGAAAGCGCGCTCAGCTATTTGTTGTACCAGGCCAACATGCATAAAAGAAGGCTTGCGTTACACAACGCAGCGCACAGTAAATGAAACCACATTACTGTGGTGACAGTCGCTTTTTATTCCCTATTTTCTTCAGTATTATTTTCTGCATAAAGCTACACGTGTTTTCTATACGTATTTACTTTAATGTCTTGTTGTTTCTATGTCGGCTTTGTCTCTGATACTTTTGTGAAGTGAATTCCAGTTGGGTAAAGGAAGGAACACACAGCATGTTTGCTCTGTGTTTCTGAATCAACAGATGAAGTTCATACGGTCGTATATGTACGGTATTGTTACAATATACGTACCGACTTTATCCTTTTTTTTCATGATTATGCGATAAAATTGGTTAAATATATATCTGATATTTTTACTCAATTGCTAGTTAAGCATCTGGGTGACTACCGATATGACGACTAACAGAGAAGTATGGAAAAAAAGACATGTTGCACTGACCCCAAATAAATTGGCATCAGGGCAGGATAATGATTAAGCAAGTCAAGAATCTATGACTAGATTTGGTCTCAAACTACGCCCTTATTTACAAACTGATCACGCAGTGCATTGATACGTTCTGTAATAAGTTTAGGTGTCTATATTAACATCTGTCTTAGTTAATTTGAGAAGTTACAAGACGTGGTATAGTTAAGTTACAAGACGTGGTATAAGTTAAGTTACAAGACGTGGTATAAGTTAAGTTACAAGACGTGATATAAGTTAAGTTACAAGATGTGGTATAAATTAAGTTACAAGACGTGGTATAAGTTAAGTTACAAGACATGGTATAGTTAAGTTACAAGACGTGGTATAAGTTAAGTTACAAGACGTGGTAAAAGTTAAGTTACAAGACGTGGTATAAGTTAAGTTACAAGACGTGGTATAAGTTAAGTTACAAGACGTGGTATAGTTAAGTTACAAGACGTGGTATAAGTTAAGTTACAAGACGTGGTATAAGTTAAGTTACAAGACGTGGTGTATAAGTTAAGTTACAAGACGTGGTATAAGTTAACTTACAAGACATGGTATAGTTAAGTTACAAGACGTGGTATAGTTAAGCTGTCCTACAACAATACAACAGACTTTTAATCCCTGACGGGACAATCCTTATTAAAATCTCATCGACATCTTGAAACACGTTTTCTAGGATTTCATATAGTGATAGATTAAGCCATAAATATGCAATGCAATCGTTTGCAAAGACATCACTAGCCCACCATTACAAAAAAGTAGTTACAGAAAGGAAAAAGCAATTCATAAAAGTAATCTATTTACAAGGAACCTACAAAACAAACATTATCTGTCCAGAAAACGGCTATTTAGCTCACAAAGCAACAATTTAACACATGTAAACTTTACGCGACCGTAAAATTACTTTTTATCGTCCCAAAGGCATAAAGTTGAAATTCCAATAAAATAGATTTCCAGCGATATTATGACGACGTGTATTCGTTTAATTTCGCCATTTGTGTGGAGTTTACCCACCACGAGAGGCATTGTAAGGGCCATACCCGCGTTTTATATGAAAAAACCAGCCATTTCTATTTCAAATTGCCACTTGTGAACGTCGCGAGCACTTGAAACCGGGGAGAAAGTTTAATATAATACAAACAAGATAGTCCAGGGCCAAGCCGATTTTGAAAATTGAATTGAAGAGGAATTCTTAGCAGTAGTAAGTATGTGGTTGGTCGGAATTTATTGCATAAATTAAAACAGTGATTTTCTTCGAAATCGAATAATTTTTATTCCGAAAAAAAAATATAAACAAAAAATTCGGTTTATTGCGTTTTTGTCCATAAATTTGAAGATATGTTAGAAATTGGTAAATACAAAAGTTGTAGATATTTTAATTATCTAGAACTTATACTTTTAACTTTTTCCGGTGTAGTTTAGCCGGAAATCGTAAAAATCATTATTCACCCCTCAAAACGACTATTTCCCTACTCCTTCCGGGGCTTTCACCAAGTTCTATCCATTTTTTTCATTTACCTACTTATAATTTATTATATCAAATATGTTTGGCCCAGACCTAAGAGGTGTTTAGTATACGTTTTGTTCATCCCCCTTTGTTTTCGTTGAAAGATTAATTCTTTCGATAAATATGACCGAGTGGAAAGTCGATTTCCATTGATCTTTTGTGTTCATTGTTATTTTGGATACGGTTTGTTTGGTGACAGCGTGATAGCACGGATTACAGGGAACCCACATTAGGTTAGATAACGCTACCCATATAAGCTGCCGGGAATTTCGGAAAGGACATAATTTACTTATAATCCCAACATTTTCCTTTATTATAATAGCAGACCACTCAGTGAGGGCTTCTAGAGATCTTAGGGAATTCTTCTTTTCATTACAGAGTCACATTGACTACTGGACCAAACTCGAAAACTTCTAGATATTGCGTAGACGTAGACATTAGACACACATCTCGACTCGTTTTCGTGCCTCTTTGACTAAGTATTAATAGCGAAAGTCAGAAGTTTGATATTAATCGGTCCAAACTTAGGTTATTGGTATAGTAGAATAGTTGGATTGTGTTTGATAGTAGGTATTTCTAAAACAGATATATTTTGGTTGCACCTCCAAATTGTCCAACTTGAACCTAACTTTAACGGGAGGTTTTAACTGAATTAGCCTATTTTAGAATCAATTTTATATAGTCAAATTAATGTATTTAGTTCCTGAGGAAAATATATGCCATAGATATATCCTTGTATATAGAAATTAATAATGTTCAATCAATGATAAATTGTAATTTGTTCGATGAAAAATAAATCAGAAACAGGGTCGATTTCAAAACTATTTTTCGTTTCATTTTCTAATGACAGCACTAAATACATAACATAACATCGCGCCGGTAAACCACGAAGGCTTAGGCAGAAGTGCATCGTAAATAAATACAACGCGCTGCATTAGGCCTACAGGCCCGGAAAACCTGGCCTTAAGTGAAAAGAAATGAACCTGTCTTATAAAGGTTGAAATTGAAAACATGCGACAAACCGAAATGGGAGATTGTACTCATCAAGAACAACTTTTACTATGGGACCAAACCTGAAATCGCAAAAACAAAATCAACTGTTACCTAAATTTATGTTCGCTCGTGAAAATATATTCAACAGCTGATTTTGTTTTCGCGATTTCAGCTTTGGTCTCATAGTAAACGTTGTTCTTGATGATTACAATCTCCCATTTCGGTTTTTCGTATGTTTTCAATTTCACCGTGTGTTTCATTTCAATGATACGAAAAGCAGGCTTCTTGAAAAAATACAGATTACTTCGTCCCGCGAAGGTTGATGTATGAAAAATTCAAGTTGATCTTTGCTTAAGCACAAAGCCCACTCACCGGCACGCTGTACGGAGGATGCCGTGTTAAGTTAGGATAGGCTCACACGGTGTCATGGAATTTAAAAAAAAATACAGATTTTACTGTACTAATTTCTTGAGGTTTGATAAGTTTTTGTCGCCGAGATGTGATTGTGAATAGATTTTTAACGCTTTAATTACGGAAATTGGCCTTAAGATAGGCAGTAGCTCCATGTAAAATACTATGGTATTCAGCTGCATCAGCGCGGTTAGACTGGAAGCTGACCCTAATATAGTTGTGAAAAGGCTAGGCAGATGATGATATTATCTTTGTCACAAAAAACGTTGATGTTATAGACGTAACATCAACACTACGGGAATTGTTCTTCAGATTTGTGACGGCTGCTAGCAATATATATAAGGTCCCATTAAAATAGATGGACAAACTTTTAGAAATCATTCAGACCACCAAAATAAGGATGATGGTAAAAAAATATATAAAGAAAAGACTCATGTCGGCCCGTTATGTAAATGCTAGTTCCGCGGTAAACTCTGCTTGCGAGATGCAGGATTTTGCGTGACGTCAGCATAACGCGTTTTCGCATGTGGCGTTGTAGATACCTACAGATTGATTTTTTTTTTTTATCATCAACACTTCGGAACTCTTTTCATACAGACGTTGTGATTCCCACTTAAACATTATAAACCTGTTTTTGTGGTCTAACCTAAACATGGTAATCCTTTTTTAATGTTTCGGTCCCCTGATGTTTATTATCAGCTTCCGTTCTCGGTTGTTTCCGTGCCTACCCATTACAGCAATCCCAGAGAAATCTAAAAGAGAACTGATTTTCATTCATTACCGCAAAACCAAAAAAGCCACAGTGAACCATCAGCTTATAATGTAACCCAACATAAGCGGCCGACAACAGGTGTTATGTGATAATGACTAAACAGCCTTTGAATTTGTAATGAACGCAATGAGTACGGGGTGGCGGGCGCCATGGGGCCTTTGTGACGTCACAGGCTCGCAGCACAAAATAGATAGGTGCAGAAGGTCAGCTTGAGCGAAAACGCACGCACACATAGACACGGTTCACGTACAGCAAGTGCCAGTCGCGAATGGTATTCGACCGAGCTAAGAGATTATTCCACTTGGTTAAATTTTGCCGCCGCTCAATTCCTGAATTCAGACAAGTCTAATCGTATTCAGCAAGTTAGCCTACTAAAAAGTTACATAATTAGAATGAACTTATCGATTTCGTCCCTCCCTCTCGCACTTAAATCTGCAGATTAGTTCAGTAACTAGTTTAGTGTACTTAGTGTGTACAGAATGTAATCCGATCCAGCCTGTCCCTTGCTGCAACGCACTAAGCCAAGGTCTGTACACACACACACCACTCAGGGGGGCCTTAGCGAGTACTTGCTTAGATTTTAAGCCCTGACTGGAGGCCTTAATTTATTGAGGTACCCACAGGCGATCCCGGTTAATCAGCCGACAACCTTCTAGGATGCCATATATATCATCATCATCATTTCAGCAGAAAGACGTCCACTGCTGGACATAGGCCTCCCCTAAGCACCTCCACTTCGACCGGTTTTGTGCTCCTCGCATCCAAAGGGGTCCTGCGGGTTTCACAAGGCCAAATATACTCGTGGATGCCATACACATACACTCGTATATATTTTTTTAATGTACACGTACAAAAGCTATCTCAACAAGCCCCTTCTTCGTAAAAGCACGACTAAATTCAGACGACTGAATTCCACCGAGTGGAATATTCCTTTGGGTTGAATTCAGTCGTCTGTTAGAAGTCCAAGGTCTCCGTACGCACGCGTATATGATTGCATGCGATTGTTTTCGCTCGTTGTATGAAGACGACCTTCTGTACCCATTTATTTGCTCGCAGCAAGCTCGCAGCCTGCTATGGAAGTACATCAGTGACTTAATTGTGGGTAGGTAATGTACTTTTTTTTTTTGGATGGGAAATCATCCCAGGCTTTTAGGTAATGTACTTGGCACACACTTGATTTTTTGCTGGAGGTACAAAGGTTTATCGATTAAATGTTGAGAATGGTACCTACGAAAGGAGGTGAAGAGAGGTTTTTATTCTTGCCTGAAATAGTGCATGAAATTGGATGAGCAAAGTAGGATCTAAGTAAATACCACCTCCTGTGTCATCTTTTTCAGAAGGATTTTTGTATGGTATATGAGGAAATATGTCAAACTTTGTAAGAAAGGGTAGGTACTATAAAAATTATGATTATTTAGAAGACAGAAAGCTTGGGATTGAGCTGTTTGCTCTGCTAAGCCTTGTGATAAAACCATAAAACTTGACATTTAAATTATTATGCAAAATCATCATTAAAGGCTACTTTTTAGACACATTACACAAGAAATGACATGAATATATTATTAGGTTAAGAATGAGTTTCTGTACAGCTGTCATCTGAGACGTCACTCCAACGCCTATAAAAGCGGTTGTCAACCGAGCCGCGTCCCTTTTTCCTGTCAGCGCTCGTGCGGTAAGGTCGTTGGATTTCGTCTTGGATCATAGCTAAGTCTTTGTTTGGTGGTCATTTCCTTTTGTTTATTGTGTTTTGTTGAAGTTGATTGTTTCCTATTAAATAGTGCGTGATTATTGTGTTAATTATTTAGTTCGTTATTTAAATATAAGTTAGGCTGACCTGACGGTTGTTTTTTTTTATTTAAATACCACTCCTGGTCCCTAAGATCAGAAGTGGGATTCGCCCTGGTCCACTAAATTTGATTTACATTAGGAAACAATCAACTTATATCGTTGTCTTGAAAAATGCCTCGATCAAGATCGCGTAGTGTGTCGTCCGAATCGAACTACCCACATAAACGCATACATAAACAGCACCGTTCCCGCTCCCGCGATCGAGCCCGTTCCCGTTCTCGTCCTCGCGATTGGCCCCGTTCCGATTCTCACCGCGTTTCACGTTCGCGAGCTCATCATAAGTCGCGTGAACGATCGAACCGAAGATCTCGTAGTCGGGAAAGCTCCGTAAAACAAGCATTGCAAACGATCGTCTCGCGTTTGAATGCAATCGAGGAAAATTCCGCAAGCGTACCTCAAACTCCACCGCGACCCGCTGGTCACAGCACGCCTCAAGATGTTAGTGGACCCTCAACGACACAAACATTAACAGAGATACTAAACATGTTAAATCCTACAAAGTCACATGGTTATTACGTATCCAATTTTGATCCCGCTATCCATGACATTGAGGTGTGGTGTGAAGAGGTGGAACGCGCTAAGGTATCGAATCATTGGAATGATTACGAATGTCTTTCGCGAGTGTCTAACTGCCTTAAAGGCGATGCAAAAACCTGGCTTAGTGAGTGGAATACCAATGACCGTTGCTGGTCTAATTTTAAATTAGAATTTAAACCGTTGTGCCCGCGCAAACTCGACTACGCCAATATTTTGTTTGAGGTTATGAATTCTACTTCAGATAAACATTCGACTTATGCAGAATATGCCCGGCGTTCGCTGTTACGGTTGCGTATTGTTAAAGGTCTGAGTAATGAACTAATGGTGCAGATCGTCGTGCGTGGTATTACCGACCCACATGTTCGTGCAGCGGCTGCGAATGCCGACTTAACAATTGATAATTTGGTATCGTTTTTAGCAATTTATGTCAAGCCTGCCCGTACCAATAATGAGACACGCGTGTCGTCTTCCTCTAACACAATAAAAAGGCGCCATACTTCTATTAATGATAAATGCTTTTCTTGTGGTCAGACTGGACATAAAAGTTACAAGTGTTCGAAAAATCAGAAACCTCCGGAAAGTGCGGCAAAATCTTCGGAAAGTCTTTCAAAACCAATATGCTCGTTTTGTAAGAAGATTGGGCATAAGGAAGTAGACTGCTTTGCTAAACAGCGTTCAGAGGCACGAAACGACAATCAAAGAAAAGTTAACCTGTGTAGGGAACTCGCGAGTAGTTCTAGTGACAGTGATGTATCTACTGCTGTCGTTCAAGGTATTCCAGTAGATATTCTGATAGATAGCGGTGCGATAAATATTTCTTTGATCTCTTCAGACGTCGCCAAACTATTTTCCTGTCCGCGTAGGTCCACTTTTCGCGTTATTAAAGGGGTGAGCGATAGCGAAATAGTTTCTCGAGAATACGTGACTCTCACTATCGAGTTCGAACACGTTTCCCTCGAAGTAGACTTAGTAGTCGTACCCTCTTCATGCATGAATGCTCCAATTATTATCGGCACGGATGTTCTGAACAGGGACGACATTGTTTACGTTCGCACAAAACACAAACAGTACTTGAGCCGTGCCCCAAATGAAGTTTTTCAAGTTAACTCCACTCAAACTGATACGCAAATTAAAGTAGATACGCCCGTTCAGGGAGACGATCTTGCTGCGTTAATGGTCGTCATTAATGACTTTTCCAAGTTTTTAATATCTGGCACTGCTACCACTACAGTGAAAACAGGACAGATGCATATCAGTTTGACAAGCGAGACTCCTATAGTTTATCATCCCTACCGTCTTTCCTACCAAGAAAAAATTAAAGTAAGAGAGATCATACAAGATTTGTTGGATAAAAACATAATTAGAGAATCGGAATCTGAGTACGCCAGTCCTGTTTTACTGGTCAAAAAGAAAGATGGCTCGGATAGGTTATGCGTAGATTTTCGTGCCCTCAATCGGATTACCGTTAAGGACAGATACCCACTCCCTCTCATAGACGATCATATCGATCGCCTAGGATCCTCTAAATACTTCTCCTGTCTTGATATGGCCTCAGGTTTTTATCAAATTCCGATTCATAAGGATTCTATCCACAAAACTGGCTTCGTTACTCCCGAAGGCCATTTTGAATTTTTAAAAATGCCATTTGGCTTAT
The DNA here is from genome assembly GCA_916614155.1 of Mesoligia furuncula. NCBI lineage: Eukaryota > Metazoa > Arthropoda > Insecta > Lepidoptera > Noctuidae > Mesoligia > Mesoligia furuncula. Next base: position 9,308,020 of record OU744792.1, read on the forward strand.
GTAATTCCCCCACCGTTTATCAGAGAATAATAAACAATACTCTTCGGAAGTTGATTGAGACCGGGAATGTCCTGGTGTACGTTGACGATGTGCTCCTTGTAAGTGAAACCATTGCTGATGGCATAAAACTATTACGCGAAGTGCTTCAAACACTCACCGAAGCCGGTTTCTCAGTCAATATCCGAAAATGCTCGTTTCTAACCACCGAAGTAGAGTACCTAGGCCGCATTATATCACACGGTCAGGTTAGGCCGAGTCAGCGCAAAATCTTAGCCTTGGTAAACACCCCGGCCCCGACCAACGTTAAACAAGTCCGGCAATTCTTGGGTTTAGCTGGGTATTTTCGACGTTATATTGCCTTCAATATAACGTCGAAAATACCCAGCTAAACCCAAGAATTGCCGGACGCGGATTGTTTACGCGACGAAAACAGCAAGTATCTCGAGTTTAACTAAAAAGGACGTAAAGTTCGAATGGGGACCTGGGCAGGAGGCAGTTCGACAAGATTTATTAAAGAGACTAACAAGTGAGCCTATACTTGCTATTTTCGATACTAGTCTACCAACGGAACTCCACACTGATGCTAGCAGTGCTGGATATGGGGCCGTACTAATGCAAGTCCATATCGATGGCACTAAACGAGTGGTGGCTTATTTTAGTAAAACTACACAAGGCGCTGAAAGTAGGTACCACTCCTATGAATTGGAGACGCTGGCTGTCGTCAGGGCATTGCAGCATTTCAGACATTACTTGATTGGGTTAGAGTTTAAAATCATAACTGATTGCAACGCCCTGAAATCAACCGAGCGCAAAAAAGACTTGCTTCCTAGAGTGGCACGCTGGTGGATTTACCTACAAGATTTTAACTTCACCATCGAGTATCGAAAAGGCGCACTAATGTCACATGCCGACTATTTAAGCAGGAATCCACTGGTGATTCACTGGAATCCATGTGAGTCAGGTTGACAGACCTCGCAATTGGGCTCAGATTGCACAAAGTGCAGATAATGAGACCCAGGAGCTAATTCAAAAGTTAAATGAGGGTAGTCTGGATCCGCGGCGTTACGTCTGTCAACATGATGTCTTGTATTACCGTTTCTCGCCTACTGGTGAAGAATCTCGCCTATTGTGCTATATCCCCAAAGGCCACAGGCTAAGCCTGCTACGGATATATCACGATGAGCATGAACATATTGGGGTAGAGAAAACATTGGATCTTATCCTTAAGCATTTTTGGTTTCCCGGACTTAAAGCCTTTGTGTGCAAATATGTTTCTCACTGTCTTACTTGTATTTCCAAAAAACGCGTACCTCGAGCCCCATTACAACCCATAACATCATGGGAAAAATCAGACATTCCATTCAGCACTATACATGTCGACGCTTTGGGTCCTTTGCCAGAATCGAATAGTTACAAGTTTGTGCTAGTCTTGATCGACTCGTTCACAAAATTTAGTCTACTTTACCCTATGTGTCGACAAGACGCAGAGGAATTAAAGCGCGTGTTTAATAACGCGATTTCACTGTTTGGCGTTCCAAAATTAATAGTTTGTGACCGTGGTCGTATGTTTGAGGCATCTAGTTTTGTGAATTTAGTTACCGAAATGGGCTGCAGCATTCACTATATCACACCCGAGATGCATCATGCAAACGGCCAAGCGGAGCGTTATATACGCACAGTTTTGAACATGATTCGCATCGAGGCGAGTAATAAAAATACTCGTTGGTCTGACTTGTTATGGAAGCTTCAATTAGTTTTGAATATTACGAAACATAAAACCACGAAATCTTCCGCTTTAAACCTGTTAATTGGCACTGAGGCGACTACACCTATAATTCGTGCGCTGGTGCGAGATCTGGCGATGGAGGACGCTCACCCAAATCGCGAGGCTTGGCGTGTGATATGCAGGAGCCGCGCGAGTGAGCTCCTTAAAAGGAATCAGGACGAACAAGATTCTCGTGTTAATCGACACCGTAGATCTCCTAAGGGATTTAAATTAAATGACTTAGTGTTTGTAATAAAGTATTCACAGAGCACTGGAAAGTTGGACTCCGGAATGAGAGGCCCGTACAAGGTCACAAAGATCTTACCAAGTGACCGGTACGAGCTCAAATTACTGACCGGTGCTCGAGGCAAGACCACCCAGGCTGCGGCGCAATATATGGTGCCGTGGAAAGGAGAATGGTGTCCTGACACCTGTTCAGCCTTCTTTGAATGTGAGTAATTGTTTGTGTGTCACAGATTGGTTCGTGTATGTGATGCTTTTCGCCGGCTGCCTTATCGGAGCTGCAATGAAACAGCACGAGTGCGAAGCTGGCAAGCTACTGGCTTGATGCGCGCCGCGGTGCGAGTACCCAGCCTCGCCGCCATGCGTGGTGACTGGCACTGCGGTGCTGATTGAGAAGACAGAAATGCGCTGCGGTGCTTCTGTCTAATGTGTTGATGATGGATTAGTGCTGCGGCACTCTTCCATTCGTTTTTAGACATGCGCTGCGGTGCCTCTGTCTTGCAGACACGGCTTGTACGTGTATTATCGGACATGTGCTGCGGTATCATGTTCTCGATATTGTGTAGAAATGCGCTGCGGTGCATTTGTAGCGTAAACACTTTCTAAATAATGAGAATGTGTGGCGCCGGATGATATAGAGTGATGGATGTAAGAACAATGTAACTGTGATTGACTGAAAGCGATTTAATATCTTAGCTGGCTTGTTTCATTGAAAGGGGGCCTCAAATGTGTGATGAATGATTGAATAGGCAAATAAAAATAAGCTTTTAGGTCCTCATTTAGTATCATGTCATGATTTCAGGCGAAGATAATGGTGATGACGCGCAGGCAGGACCCTCCACTGATCCACCTGCGAGTCAAGACGAGGACCCAGCTCAAGACGCCGCCAGCCAGCCAGCCAGCCAGCCAGCCGCCACATCAGACGTGCCCGAGGACGGTGCACAGTCAGGAGAAGCCGTATTAGGTTAAGAATGAGTTTCTGTACAGCTGTCATCTGAGACGTCACTCCAACGCCTATAAAAGCGGTTGTCAACCGAGCCGCGTCCCTTTTTCCTGTCAGCGCTCGTGCGGTAAGGTCGTTGGATTTCGTCTTGGATCATAGCTAAGTCTTTGTTTGGTGGTCATTTCCTTTTGTTTATTGTGTTTTGTTGAAGTTGATTGTTTCCTATTAAATAGTGCGTGATTATTGTGTTAATTATTTAGTTCGTTATTTAAATATAAGTTAGGCTGACCTGACGGTTGTTTTTTTTTATTTAAATACCACTCCTGGTCCCTAAGAATATATATTTTTTATAAAGTGGAATTTTTTGTTTTTAATTATTGTGGGTAGGTTAGGGTACGTCCTAACCTACGGTGCTCAGACCTGGTCGCTCACCGAGTCGCAAAAGTTCTGCCTTGGAGTTTGCCAAAGAGCGATAGAACGCAGCATTCTGGGTGTTAAAAGACAGGACAGAATTCGGAACCCCACGCTGCGTTCCAAAACGGGAATACTGGATATAGGAAAGAAGGCTGCAGGCTCAAATGGGATTGGGCGGGTCACGTCAGCTGTATGCACGATGACGGCTGGGCAAAAATCTCCACACAATGGGTGCCTGAAGATGGACGGCGCCGCCAGTAACGTAGCAAATGCCGCGTTAGTAATTCCAATAGCATTGCAGGCGTAATCATGCCGAACATCGGTCGCGTACCTTCGATACAGTGTGTTTAGACACTTAATGTTGGTCTGGTGGTTTGAGTAGGTACCTTATGCGGCCTGCCCAAATGTCCTTTCTTTGGTATTGTCCGTCGAATCGTAGAACCCCTCAAGTTCTGAGTTGAGCTACACGATTGCTGACAAATGCCTGCACTGACAGAGCAGTGGTGGCCAAGTGGTAACGGCCGCGACTTACGAGTTGTAGGTCGTAGGTTCGAACCCAGACAGGCGCTTTACTTTGTGTAAATTATTTCATCACCACTGCTCTCAAAACGGTGAAGGAAAACATCGTGAGGAAACCGGCATGTCCTAGAACCGAAAATTCGAAGACATGTGACATCTGCCAATCCGCACTGGGCCCGCGCGGTGGATTACAGCCCACTCCCTCTCACCGAGAGGAGGCCTGTGTCCCAGCAGTGGGAACATTATAGGCTGATTATGGCCTGCACTGACTGGACTGGTCTACTCAAATTTGTGTGGTCTTTCCTCAAAAGACCGTTTCAGTCTCATCTTCATTGTCTTCACACGATCTGATCTGACCAAGATTATGTCTGGACTTTAAAAGATGCTTTGACCCTTTAGTTTGTTTCACATCAGTTTGTTTCATTTCTCATCAGGTGTATTCAGATCCATACTAATATTATAAATTCGAAAGTAACTCTGTCTGTCTGTCTGTTACCTTTTCCCGCCTAAAACACTGAACAGATTTCGATAAAATTTGGCAGAGAGATAGATTGCATTCCGGGGAAGGGCATAGGATAGTTTTTATCCCGATACTCCCACGGGATCGACACTTATGCGGGTGAAACCTCGGGGCGCTGCTAGTAGGAAATACCGACGTCATCTAGCTTACTTTTTTATGACGTGTAAAAGTGATTCCGGCGTCCTATTTACAGAGTAAACAATTTCTTTTCGTCCATTTCATTTCATCAAGTGAATGACGCAGTACCTACCTTAAACTCGGTTTGGCTTTTTGGCTCTTTTGGCTTAGGTTCTTCAAGTGCTCTTAAATCTCATGATCTGCGAAGATAGTTGCACCACCGAGCCTTTTGGTAGCCCTGAAAACCTTTTGATATCACTTGGTATCAAAAGAAGTTATTATGTTGCTAATAATTCTAAAAACCAGCGAAGTGCGAGTCGGACTCGCAAACGAACGGTTCCGTTCCACAAGGCAAAAAACGCCAAAAAAACACGTTTCTTGTATTAAAAATTTGAGAAAAATGTATTTTTCAAAATTTAAAAATGTTATAGCGGCTATAGAAATACACACTCTTTGAAAATTTTCTATTGTCTACCTATTATGGTTCATGAGATATAGCCCGCTGATAGACGGACGGACGGATGGACGAAATGACGGACGGGCCAACAGACAGAGGAGGCTTAGTAATAGGGTCCCATAAGCACCCTTAATATAGTAAAGTATTGACATAACTTGATCTTCTGTCTCCATCACATTCAAAGTGCGTATCGCGACTCATGTAAGAACATTATAAAGATGATTCGTGTTCCATCATTTACATTATGATTAATTCTCCATAGATTATGACGTGTTAGCGACGATGTTGTTCTCATAATGATTACACGACGTGCTGCTTATTAATGAAATGTATTCATACGTGGTAACTGTTAAGTCCTTAATCTGTACTGATACTTGCTTTTGTATTTGGTAGAGAAGATATAAGTTGTCTTTTTGTCGCTCTATACGGGTTCAGGGACATCGAGTGCAAACTCCATCAACTGCCTAGCCTTTTTCCAACTATGTTGGGGTCTGCTTCCAGTCTAACCGGATGCAGCTGAATACCAGTATTTTACATGGAGCGACTGCCTATCTGACCTGCACAACCCAGTTACCCCAGTAGGTAACTGGGTTGTGAAGGTCAGATAGGGAACGCAGGTCCTCACCGGACACGGAAGTTTCGGGAGGTTCCTGCACATCATCAGGCGGGAGGAAACGCCCGGATGTCACCATTGCCAGGATCGCCCAGAGGACACGGTGGAGCACACGGTGGAAGTCTGCCCCGCTTGGGCGGAGCACCGCCGTGTCCTCGTAGAGGCGATCGGCAGCGACGGCGACCTCTCGCGTCCGGCCCTGGTGCAAGCCATGGTCCGGGGCGAGAGGGAGTGGGAGGCAGTCACCTCCTTCTGCGAAGCAATCATGCTAGCGAAGGAGGTGGTGGGACGGTTCAGGAAGAGAGCCTCCCGTCTCAGCCGCCGCGGGGGACGCCCCAGGCTTCGGGAGCCGCGTGACGACTCCCGGCGAACGTAGGTGCGGGCCATTGGGCGGAGAGTAATAGGTAGCTCACCGTCCGATCAGGACCAGGCCCGTGCCGGACGGCGCGTACGTGTTCCACGCGCGCCTCAAAGAGTTGTCAGCATCGAGGAGGGGCCCCCTTAGGGCCGAAGTCTGCCAGGTCAGCGGGATTGTCCGAAAGGGTTACCGCTGGCCCAGAACATAAAGGGCTAAGGAAGGAACACGGGTGGGTTTTAGTCAGTAAGAGTCTGACACTCCCTTCCGCTCCACCAAGAGCGGGAGGAGTCATTTGATGATTTTCCATCCGAAAAAAAAAAGGTCAGATAGGCAGTCATACGATATACCCCTTGGTAAGACTGGTTATCAGACTTTCGGGCTTCTGACTACCCGTAAAGACTGTCAGAGATCTAGAATTGACAGCCGGGACCAACGGCTTAACGTGCTTTCCGGGGCACGGAGGGGTCTCGGTATGTACAGTCGGACACCCATCCACAGACCAACCGCGACAAACGTAGCTTAACCTTGCGACTGTTATTATTTAGCCTCGGGCCATCGAGGGGCAAACTGAAACCATGAATCATGAAAAAGAAAGAAAGAAAATACATTTATTTAGCACAGACTAAAAGACACACAGTAGGTACTTACACCAGAGACATACATCAGATAAAAACAAATAAAAACCAAATAAAAAACTGGCCAAGTGCGAGTCGGACTCGCACACGAAGGGTTCCGTACCACAAGGCAAAAACGCCGAAAAAAACATGTTTGTTGTATGGGAGCCCCCCTTAAATATTTATTTTAATTTTGTTTTATTATTAAAATTAAAATACAACTGAGTATTTTGTGAATATTTCATCTGTCCGTCTGTCCGTCTGTCTGTCACCAGGCTGTATCTCAACAACCGCGATAGCTAGACTGAAATTGAAATTTTCACAAAGTATGTATTTCTGTTGCCGCTATAACAACAAATACTAAAAACAAAATAAAATAAATATTTAAGGGGGGCTCCCAAACAACAAACGCGATTTTTTGCCCTTTTTTGCTCGATATCAAAAATGGCAACAGGTAGGCACTTGAAATATTCACAAAATACTCAGTTGTATTTTAACTTTAATGATAAATAATAAAAATAAAATAAATTAAATATTTAAGGGGGGCTCCCATACAACAAACATGTTTTTTTTTTTGCCGTTTTAGCCTTGTGGTACGGAACCCTTCGTGTGCGAGTCCGACTCGCACTTGGCCAGTTTTTTTTTTTCTATGGGTCGTTGGGTTTCAGTTTCAGTATCATGTACTGAATCCACGGTAACAGGCTGCTAGTTGATGCTCCTGCCACAAACATTCATTGCGTTATTTACGTTGTTGAGCAGACACGTTTTTCGAACATATGAAGCAATGGATTAGTAATATACTTCAAAATGAGACCGATAGAGTGTTACGTAATTACTGTTTAAAAAAGGTATTCAACCGCATACGATGAGACTTCAATCCGACCCAAACATATTTGGGAAAAGACTATAGGCAGATGACTAAGAGTACTACTTTGGTTGCTTTGGCGTCAGGCTAGTGATAAGAACAGTATCCGTGATCATCGAATGCTTTTTTTTTTTTAAGGTTCCGTACCTCAAAAGGAAAAAGTGGAACTTTTATAAGATCACTTCGTTGTCCGTCTGTCAAGACCTTTTTTCTCAAGAACGCGTATAGTTATCAAGTTGAAATTAATACCAAATACTCAAGGCTGCAATCCCTTGAAGCAGTGAAAAAATCAAACATCTAAGTCAACGCAATCAAAAGATACGGGTGTTTATGTTCCGTTTATGCCGCATATTTTGACACTTGCAAGGGAATCAAAACCTGTTGGCGACTTCCCGTTGACCTAGTATCATAAAATTTCGCAAGAAGCAATGTCATGTAGAGCTTCGAAACTGTAAATTTGTAGTTACATACCTATTTTGTACGGAAACCGCGGTGCGCGAGTCCGACTCGCACTTGACCGGTTTTTTATACAGAAACGTACTGTGTGCAGTCACAAAGAAAAAAAAAAAGGTTTTCAATCCAAGTGGGTTACCAACCAAGTGGGTCTTTTTTCGATAAAATATATTAGAATCATAAAGAACAAGATTCAAAAAATATAGTAAGTTCACCGAAAGAAAATATAATAATAAAAGAAAAAGTCTTTAAAGACAACGTGGAAGGTACCCATAATCTAACAAAAGCTTAGTTTTATTTATTTTTTTACTTACTATCAAATAATGTGCTTGTAATAGCCGCAAATGGTACGGGTTTTGGTAAGATCGGACGGATCTGAAGGCAGTGTACTGTGAGCTTTAATACCTAGAATAGAAAAATAACGTTTTAAGAAAATCTTAAGTTGGTTTTACAATGTAATCTATTTACATTACAACTAAATCATCAAAGCTTAAAAGTCGAAAACTAAATTCAATTCGTCAACACGAAAATGAAGTTATAAATAAAAAAGAAAGCTCAGGTACTCAGCAAAATGAGGGCATTACAAAGTTGACGTTTCGCATATTTTAATTTACATATTTTATATGTTGATGCGACTCAGCTCGTATGTAAATGGGTTTACCTAAATTACCACATTGAGAAAAAACTAAATCATAACTCATAGTGGGACAAGTTTTTCCATTTCCCCTAATAGCACACACCAGCGTACTTACACCTCAAGCAAACCCGTTAGAATTCAATAGTTAACAGGGCCGGACTAGTTAGGGCGAAGGGTGCTATTTTGGAAATGTTTCGGAACGTTAAAACAGCAAGAAAACAACAATACAATACAACAAATAATAATACAATTGGGTACCGCACAAGATAAATGATACGTTGCCGCGGGTTCATCCATTATTTGGTTTTGTTATACCTATGTTTAGGTTCATTTATCTGTATTTAAAAAATCGACTAAACTGACATATCGATTATTGAGAACGATTATTTATGTGGCAAAACCAAGCGCGCGGTGACGGTTGACAAAGTAGTTTAGGAAGGCGCGATGCGGCAATCGATTCGTTTACTTGGTTTTATTGCGAGCTAAGGGTCGGACCAACTAAAGTGTGTGTCTAGAATTCTAAATAATTATTGTAGCTGGTTGATTGTACTCGTAGTTGAAAAGATTGTTGGTTTGGAGTAATTAAATAGTATTAATATCTATCTAAGAAGTTTATTTAATTACACTATTTAAAATATTGTCACCATTACCATTAATATATTATTTCATGATATCTTTTCGTATTGTACCTATATTTTATTTCTTATTTTGATTGTTGTTTTTGTTTATATTTAATCGCATGCTGCACTGGCTGACGTCAGCACGTCAACGCCGGCTGTCTCTGAAAACCAGCGCTGGGGCTCTGTCTCGTATAGGGTCTTAGCATTATGCTGAGCGATGGCCGTTTTGCGTAGATGTGACGCATCCTTTCTCCCAATTTGTTATTTTGTTTTATTTTTTGTTTGTGTGTTTATTTTTATGCGTCATGTTTGGCGCAAATAAACGTACTTTCTTTCTTTCTTTTCTATCTTTACTGACATTCAGTTGAATCCGATTAGACTGGAAGCCAACTCCAACATAGTTGGGAAAAGGCAGTTGATGATGGCATTTAGTTACGGTTTTCTAACGGAAAACCAATAATTCGGAATGTGAGAGGTAGGCTTTCGGACTCGGATTGTTATCCGAAAATGACAAAATATCTTTTGCCTTAGCCACACACTTCTAACTACACATTGCGGCTATACAGCCACAACGCCTCCTTACCTTGCACCACATTTAAGTCACTAAATCCGACCCTGTTTAGTACTAGCAAGATGTCCTCGCCAAGGGAACCAAAACTATTTCTTGTAATATAGAATGTGCCATGAAACGCGATAGGAAAGCTATTGCTTATCTCAAAGCGTCCCGTGGGCGATTCACAGGACAATGTCACCCGACCTTGATGCCCTCAAATTATACACAGAGTTCTCTGTGTCAAGACACTGTGAAAGGTTGCGTTTGATCCCACGTAGAAAAGCTAGAGTTGACAACACTTGTGTAGGTTTTCAAAGGAAATGGAAATATAAAAGGTGAATGTACTGTCATTGCATAACTGTGTAGACAAAGTGACATTTAAAAAGAAATTCTAAGTTTGTAGCAAGTTTAAAAACATCTTTATCTTCATCTTGTATCAATTTTTTTTGCATCGTTTAAATTATCTATGCAAAATATTAGGGCAAATTATCAAAAAAGGGAATAATGTAATGGTCCCTCTTGAAACGAAGGTCGCGGAGGATAAGACTTCACCTACTGAAAACCAATCGATGGCCGTCTTCAGAAAATTATGCAAAAGGGTTCCGAGTTCTCCATTGAAACGCACCAGTGAGCATCTAAATTGTCGCTTCCGGCACCCTTTCTTTACTTAAAACAGCACGTGACTAACATGACGCTGTCCTCCTTTGAGAATAGGTTAGTAAAACGAGTTCTTATAACAACCAAGCATATTGCATTGGTGATCTTTACATCCCACTGACCTCTATAATACAAGTACGTCAGTGTTACATCCATACATACAGTCAGATAGGAAACGCCGACCTCATCTAGTTTTTAAAATATGATTGACGTGTAAATCTGTTTAAAATGTCAAAATAACAGCTTTTTACTAAAGGCATATGAAGTACTGTACCTATACGCTCTAAAAAACAAAAAACATCATGGCATTAAGTCCGCCTCTTTAGATTTATGTGCTTGAAGTATTAAATAAATACATTAAAAAAAGACTTTTTTAAATGTTTGTCTGTCTGTTTGTTCCGGCTAATCTCCGAAACGGCTGGACCGATTTTAATAAGACTTTCACCATAGATTTCACTGACAGATAGCTGATGTTATAATGCGTAACTTAGGCTAACTTTTATTTTAGAAATGTAATTAGGGTTCCGTAATTTTAAAAAAACGCCTTGCATGCGAACGAAGTCGCCGGCACAGCTGGTAGTCCAATTAATCCTGAAAAAACATATATTCAAAGTGACGGGACAACAATTACAACAAAACGTATATTCTTTACATAAAGCAATGTTGGCCATTGTAAAGATGATAAATGTACACAAAACCTTGGCGTAAAAATATTTATGAGGACAAACGTTGGGATTACGATCGTTAGTCTTCAAATGGTCAACTTTAGTATCAGGACAAAACAGGGATTTATGAATAACTAGCTGCGCCCCGCGGTTTCACTCGCGAAAATGTCGATCCCGTGGGAATATCGGTATAAAAAGTAGCCTATGTTTTAATCCAGGGTGTCAGCTACCTCCGTACAAAATTTTATCAAAATTGGTCTAGCCGTTTGAGCGTGAAGAAGTAACAAACAATAAACACAGGAACACACCCCCTCACAGACTCACAAACTTTCGCCTTTATAATATTAGTGTGATGAATAATCACGCCGGTAACAATGCCTCTTTAGGCCTTTCTTTTTTGGGTTGAAAATGTTATAGGCATAGATATCCGAGTTATAGATAAGTCGTTTCATGTTGTTTATGAATCTAGAGACAAAGTTCTTGTCGAGCTTCAGATAACCTTATTAATCATAGACAGGACACATTATTCATGAAAATATTATAAGACACATTACATAAGTGTCGATCCCGTGGGAATATCGGGATAAAAGCTATCCTGTATCCTTTCCCGGGACTGAAACTATATTTATACCAAATTTCATCTAAATCGGTTCAGCGGTTGAAGCGTGAAGAGGTATCAAACAGACAGACACACTTTGACATTTATAATATTGAGATTAAAACAGAAGAAGAACTAGCAGGGGATCGAGGGGGGTGGAGGGAAGTTCAGAGGATTAGACCTGAATAAACCATTCTTTTGTCATATAAAAGATTTTATTAGCTTGACTTATGTCACTTTGTCACATCAAAACACAAATTGCTACCTCGTTGGTATATTGATCGCAAACGCTACCGCTAATTATGAGGTCCTGGATTCGATTCCCGGGTCGGGCAAAGTATTTTTGGGTTTTTCCATCTGAATTTCTGAGTAGCAAGCCCGGAGTCTGGATTCGTGCCCGGTTGATGGCAATAGGCTCGTTACATGAGCGAAATGTGAGGGTACCATAGGTACAGTCACTAGCACTAATATGTCAACACTTGGCAACTTTCAATTGCGATTTTTTCGTGAAATGACGAATGCAACGTTGAAATACGACACTTTACATAAACCTATGGGTTCGAAAATACTATGTTCGTAATAACATAAAATTTCATTAAAAAATAAAGGAGAAAATTGGCTTTGAATAAAGCCAAGTGTATACAAACTTATGCTCGTAACTGCTACACCTCTGCTTAACTCTTCGGGAAAAACAGGCGCCATGTTAAACTATGTATCACCAATTTAAAAAAATACTTAAGTACATCAAGTTTATCTATAAGAAAAGTTAAGAACAAGCCTTGAAAAGCTCACGTCTCCGTATTACGGAGTATCGGCTAGATTTGGGCAAGTCCTTGTTGCCAATTTATTTTATTTTACGAGGGCAACTTGCGATAAGTGGTGCGGCACGTGATCCGACTGATCTATAGCGTCCTCATCGACCGGTGATGTGGGACTTCATATTCTTGGGAGTTACCAGGGAATTGGGCTTAGAACTTGACAAAAAAAAACAACGAACTTCTAAAAAAATATTGCAATGAGAAAAATTACTTTAACTTCATAAGTCGGCGCCAAAAAACGAAAATACAAAACCAAATACACCGACTTCTTGTTTTTTAGGGTTCCGTTGCCAAATGGCAAAAAACGGAACCATTAGAGATTCGTCATGTCTGTCTGTCCGTCCGTCTGTCTGTCCGTCCGTATGTCACAGCCACTTTTCTCCGAAACTATAAGAAGTGTACTGTTGAAACTTGGTAAGTAGATGTATTCTGTGAACCTCATTAAGATTTTCACACAAAAATAGAAAAAAAACAATAAATTTTGGGGTTCCCCATACTTAGAACTGAAACTAAAAATATTTTTTTTTAGTTTCAGTTCTAAGCATTTTATCTATGGATAGGTCGTCAAAAATGATATTGAGGTTTCTAATATAATTTTTTTCTAAACTGAGTAGTTTGCGAAAAACATTTAATTTCATAAACATAAACCTTATGCATAAACCCGGATGTTACGGAACCGTCGGTGCGCGAGTCCGACTCGCCCTTGCCCGGTTTTTTTTTTGTAATAACGTTTTATATTTTTCAGGGTCAGGTGTGGTACCTACCACACACATTAGTATACATTACTTGTTAGGTAAACAACAGTGACAAAGAGTTTTATAACAAGCAAACTGAAGAACTGCCCAAGCAAAGTTAACAAAATCTATAAGGGACAACCGCGCGAGATTCCACTACCAAATGAAAAAAAATCACGTAACTGGGCCCAGTAAGAAAAAATTATATATATAGAATACATAGCCTACTCCTTTTTTGAAGTCGGTTAAGAGTAGAATAGTGGTACTTAACTTATTTTTTTTTTTTTTGCGGATGATAAATCATCAAATGACCCCTCCCGCTCTGGGTGGAGCGGAAGGGAGTGTCGGACTCTTACTGACTAAAACCCACCCGTGTTCCTACCTTAGCCCTTTATGTTCCAGGCCAGCGGTAACCCCTTCGGACAATCCCGCAGACCCGGCAGGCTTCGGCCCTAAGGGGCCCCTTCAATTTATGCTGACATCTCTTTGAGGCGCGCGTGGAACATGTACACGCCGTCCGGCACGGGCCTGGTCCTGATCGGTCGGTGAGGTACCCATTATACTCTCCGCCCTCAGGCCCAGTAACAGTGGTAACTTGCTGTAGTCATCATCACTAGCTTTGCCTTGTTCCACCCTGCCGTTCTACTGCTAAGTATAGGTGCGCGGAGGCACTACGCCGGGGGGAAACTCCGCTTACGCGGCAAATTGCTGCGGAGCGGACGGATCTTCGGCGCGATCGGCGTGTCACCATTGCCAGGATCGCCCAGAAGACACGGTGGCGGTTTGCCCCGCTTGGGCGGAGCACCGCCGTGTCCTCGTAGAGGCGATTGGCAGCGGCGGCGACCTCTCGCGTCCGGCCCTGGTGCAAGCCATGGTTCGGGGCGAGAGGGAGTGGGAGGCAGTCACCTCCTTCTGCGAAGCAGTCATGCTAGCGAAAGAGGTGGCGGGACGGTTCAGAGCCTCCCGTCTCAGCCGCCGCAGGGGACGCCCCAGGCGCCGGGAGCCGCGTGACGACTCCCGGCCACCGTAAGCGCGGGCCTGCGGGCGGAGATAGGTAGCTCACCGTCCGATCAGGACCAGGCCCGTGCCGGACGGTGCGTACGTGTTCCACGCGCACCTCAAAGAGTTGTCAGCATCGAGGAGAGGGCCTTTTTTTTTTTCGGATAGGAAATCATCAAATAGAAAGAAAGAAAGAAAATACGTTTATTTGCGGCAAACATGACGCATAAAAATAAAAACACAAACAAAAAATAAAACAAAATAACAATTTGGGAGAAAGTATGCGTCACATCTACTCAAAACGGCCATCGCTCAGCATAATGCTAAGACCCTCCCTATACGAGACAGAGCCCCAGCGCTGGTTTTCAGCGACAGCCGGCGTTGACGTGACAAATGACTCCTCCCGCTCTGGGTGGAGCGGAAGGGAGTGTCAGACTCTTACTGACTAAAACCCACCCGTGTTCCTTCCTTAGTTCTTTATGTTCCGGGCCAGCGGTAACCCTTTCGGACAATCCCGCTGACCCGGAATCCCGCTGACCCGGAAACCCGCTGACCCGGAGGAGGGAGGGGCCCCCTTAGGGCCGAAACCTGCCAGGTCAGCGAGATTGTCCAACGTTACCGCTGGCCCGGAACATAAAGGGCTAAGGAAGGAACACGTGTGGGTTTTAGTCAGTAAGAGTCTGACACTCCCTTCCGCTCCACGTAGAGCGGGAGGAGTCATTTGATGATTTCCTATCCGAAAAAAAAAATAAAAGTATAGGCATCCTCATTTGTGTCATGCTTCCCTGGTCTGTACGAGTCTCAACCAGAGGGGCAATTCTCGTAAAAGAACGTCATAGGCTGATCTCGGTCTCAATCTGTCAAAAATACCTCTAATTACCCTACATTTTGACATCATCATCATCATTTCAGCCCAAAGACGTACTGCTGGACATAGGCTTTGGGTTTGTACAAACCTACTTACAGAGTTAAATCATTATTATTTATCATAGGCCTCCCCCAAGTACCTCCACTTCAACCGGTTCTTTGCTTCTCGCATCCAAAGGGTTCCTGCGGCCTTCAAAAGGTCACCGGACCACCTTGTGGGAGGCCTTCCAACGCTACGTCTTCCGGTACGCGGTCGCCACTCCAGAACCTTTCGGCCCCATCGGCCATCTGTTCTGCGAGCAATGAGCCCAGCCCACCGCCACTTAAGTTTGGCAATTTGACAAGTTTTTGACATTTTGTTTGTCGCCGAGATTAGACTGCGACCAGGTTAAGAACGTTTTAAATTACGAGAATTGCCCTTCGGGACTTACTCCCAATCTTTGGAATGTCAACCATTTTGAAATAATCACCTTCTCACAAAAACGGTGTTTTATATTTAGGCTTCTTATTTCATTTACAAAAACAGCTCAGTATATTTATCAAAGAAATATCATTAATGTCAAGTTTTTATGAACAGGGAGGTTAATTAGTCTTGCGAAGGTTCATAAAGGTGGACTCTGAACATTTGTAATATTTATTCTCTGACTGAACTCTGAAGATAGGACAAGCAATGAGGATATTTATTTTGCGTGCGAATATATATAGTAAAATGTACTCGTACATTATTAGCCTGGGTTTCTATACAAAACCGAATGATAATACGGTCCCAAGCGGCTTGCGTTTATTTTGAAGCGCGAATTCACGATCCCGCATTGCGTCATGTGGATCATCCACTTACCTACAGATTATTACTAACAGTACAGTATGAATACATTTTGACCTCATTGGTCTTCCAAAGTGCAGACTGCTGCCCGGAGTCTAGGTATGTGTCTGGTGTAACAATAGACTGTTCTCTTATTATGTGGAAATAAAGGTTGTACAATACACATCTGCCTACCTCTTGCGGCAATAAAGGCATGATGTTTTCTGATATATGGAAACCGTTATTTTCATATAGGTATCATAAGTTTTATTTTATTTAGTTTTATTTATTGCTCAGAATGTTACTAACGTAGTTTTATAAGTGTTACTAACAACAATATAAATCATTTGTGTTCGAAATAAATAAATAATAATAATAATAAATAATAAGCATATCCTGGATCGAAATGTAAATGTGGCTGTAATTTTACAAATCGTTTTTAACATGAATAAAAAACTTATCTTGTTGAGTTTTTGCGTGTTTGCGTGCAAAGCGTGTTTGCTCTCGTACGAATGTATAAAATTTTCTGTAACATCAATTTTAGATGTGACAAAAATAATATATTGAGCAAATAATACAAAATGTTTGCCCAATTCGTTTGCTAGAAACACGGAGCGACGAGACGCCCCGGCGGCCGCTGCTAGATGCGGCACTGCCAACTGTCTACACTTTTCATACATAACAAACGTAGCACCGTTAATGCGCACTACGACACAGACGACACATTCCCACTGCTGGGACATGGGCCTCCTCTTTGTGAAAGGGAGTGGGCCATAATCCACCACTCGGGCCCAGTGCGGGTTGGTAGAGGTCACATGACTTCGAATTTTTGGTTCTAAGACATGCCGGTTTCCTCATGATGTTTTCCTTCACCGTTTCGTGAGCAGTGGTGATGAAATAATTTAGACAAAGTATAGCGCCTGTCTGGGTTCGAACCTACGACCTATAACTCGGAAGCCGCGGCCGTTACCACTGGGCCACCACTCCTCTTGTTCCTGGCATGACGGATATTTAAATTTTGTTGGCCCAAAACTTTGCCACTTCCACGGCGTTATCAGTGGAAGCGCAGAGGTCATTTTGGCTGCATGTTTTGGGATATGAGTTGGAGCATAGTTTGTGACACAACTGAAATCCACACCCTACTGCCACTCCGTCGAGGTGACGGGGACTTTACGAGGTTCGACTTACACCTTCCCACTTCGGTTCGGAGACGTCTGTTTCAATGACGCATGACGAAACTGACGATTTTGTATGGCGAAGATGACAGAAGTGCCACGAATTTCATTAGTGCTGCCGTCTCTAGACGCTGCAGCTGTGTTTTCGTACTCTGCCGCTAGAAACTGTAAATGATCTTTGGTTTATTCGTCTTATTGATTTAGGCTGTGCGCAGAACAGAGTCAAGACTCTCTTTCAGACTAAGTTCCTGCATAGGAACGAGATTTTGTTTTGGCAATGACAATGACGGCTGTCTCTGTGGCCGTTATCTGGCGGCCATAGCTCATGTAAGAAACCATAGTTTTACACCTGCTTACTTACATAGTTTACAACTGAAGATTAATGAAGAATCTCTGAATACTTCCAGAGGTTCTTTAAAAAAATAGCCGGTTTTGGTAATTGAAAAGAACGTTAAAAATATTTAACGTGCTTTTAGTTCCGCATAATCTTGGAGGGATGTGATGAAACGCTTGTAACGAAACCATAGCGCGATTCAGAAAAAGGTACAATGCCATCTATCGAGCAAGGAGGTAAACTTTAATTAAATTTTTTGCATCATGTTTTAATGTAGTCCGAATTTCGTAAGAAAATACCTAAGCCTTCGTAAGTACCTACACACCTCTTTTTTATAATTTTAGTAATCTGAACAGAAATAAAAAGGCTACTTCTAAGAGAAAATTGTCGCCAAAATTATTGCTGTCACATAAGTTATCGAGCAATAGGTTTCACCTTCATAGATCGAAATGGAAATGTACCTGTAATTTCACAAATCATTTTTGACATAGGAATACTTACTTATCCTGTCTAGTTTTATTTAGCTATCGGTAGTAACATATATTTTGAACCGAGCCCAAAATGTGTTTCCTGTCGTAGGTATGTATTAAACTTTCTGTAACATCAACTTACGTTGTGGCAAAAATAATATCATCATCTACCTTGCCTTTTCACAACTATGTTGGGGTCGGTTTCCAGTCTAACCGGCGCGGATGCAACTGAATACCAATTTTACATGGAGTGACTGCCTCTGACCATCTGACCTCCATAACCCAGTTACTAATGTTTGTTACAGTTTGTATGTATTATGATTATAACATAATATTCTACTACTAGCTTCTGCCCGCGACTTCATCCGCGTGAAATTCGTACTTTCCTCTTATAATTTCGAAAATGTATGTTTATGATTTTTATCATTCATTTAGATATAAATAAGTATTCGGGCCACAATTTTTTAGTTTATAGCTCAAAGGGATCAGATTTTTCAAATAAACTGTATCCCAGCTTTTTACCCCCCCAGCAGGGCTAGCATGGCCGGAGACATTTTATCCACGGGGAGAGGAGAACGTACTATTCCCCTCTGTCAATTTTGTCCACCCTCCGAGCATGGCGACATGGGTGGATACACTATTCACGGTGGCAGTAAGCACGAGACATTTTTATAGTACAATTAATTATATTTTCTCCAAGAGATATACTTAAACCCACCATCTAAAGACGAGGACAAATTTCTCCCTGTTATGTCAAAATATCTGTAATTTTTCTCTTCCACTAGTTGCCATGCTATAGACGGGGGGTGAGTATCCACGTCTAATGTCAAAAAGTGATATAATTATCTTTCCCCCTGTTGCCGTGCTTTGGCAGGTGGATAAAATAATTTTATCCCTTGTCAGTGGAAATAACCGGTGGAGAAAAGTTTTATCCCCAGCCCATGCTAGCCCTGCTGGAGAGTAATTTTGAAAAATCGTTTAGCATGTGTTCATAACTTGACTCAAAGACCCATACCCATTTTCGAGTTAATGGAAGCAAGCGGTAGAATTTTCCACCTTCGTAGGAGTACATTTTTGAAAAACCCTAAATCACTTTTTTTAGGTATTTTTTGTTTTAGTAGTACCGAGTTTCGAGTTAATCCGACAGCGGGTTAAATATTTTTCTAATCCATCAACTTTGTCACCCCCCAAATCCTCTGTGAGAGATTTTTTAAACTAAAAGTGACAATCTTTATTATTTACTGACCCAAATATTGCCAAGTTTCTAATTTATTAACCAAATGAATAAGATTTTTCATTTAAACTGTATCCCCTCTTTCTATCCCCATAGGGGTGGAATTTCGAAACATAATCTAGATTATTTATAACAATTTTCCAGTTAATCAAGCCTCGTAATAAAATTCTGCCCTGTGAAATTGACTACCCCTCTTCACCTCATTAGCGGTAGATTTTCGAAAAACCCTGAACCACTTTATTATTTATTTTGGTCTTAGATAGGTACTGAGTTTCGAGTTAATTGGACCGCGCATTAAAATTTTTCCATACTAAATTTGACACTCCCAATCTCCCCTTTAGGTTAGTTTAGAATTCCAAAAAAATTTGAACTTTATAATTATTTGTGCCGAGTTTCAAGTCAAAATTTATTTGTACCATTTTTTTTGAGTTTATCAATGCACTCATTAAAATCCCCTTATAAATCGAATTACCACTTTTTGTCCCGTCAGGGGTCAATAACTTTCGAAAACCCCATACACTCCAACGGGATGCAGCTGAGTACCAGTATTTTACATGGAGTGACTGCCTATCTGACCTCCACAACCCAAATACGATACCCCTTGATAAGACTGGTTGTCAAACTTTCGGGCTTCTGACCACCCCTAGCGACTATCAAAGATCCACGAATGACATCCGGGACCAACGGCTTAGCGTGCTTTCCGAGGCACGGAGAGGTCACGGTATGTAAAGATGGACACCTATCCACAGACCAACCGCGGCAAGCGTAGCCTGCGTAACCTGATCGATCGATCTGTGCGGCTGTCATTATTGATTATTTTCTTTCAAAAGTTTATACTGAGTTTCGAGTAAATCGGACCGCGCGTTAAAATTCTTCCACATAAACTTTAACACCCCAACACAAGGGGTGTTGGGGTGTTTTGATAAACCAATAATGATAAACTTAGTACTTGCTTAGGCAAATATTCTTGCCAAGTTTATTAACCAAATGAATAAGATTTTTCTTATAAACTGTATCCCCGTTTTTCACCCCCACAGGGGTGGAATTTCGTAAAATTGTTTGGGATGTGTTCATTACTCGTCTCAAAGATTGTTTATACCAATTTCCAAGTTAATCAAGCTACGCAGTAAAGTCTTCCCCTATAAAATTAACTTTTCACCCCGTTAGGGGTAAATTTTCGAAAAACGATGATACACGTTATTCTTTATTTTCGGTCTTAAGTATAAATACTGAGTTTCGAGTTAATCGGACCACGCGTTAAAATTCTTCCATACAAACTTTTATACCTCCCCCCAATCAGGGGGTAGTTTAGAAAAAAAAAGCGAACTTCATAATTTATTTAGATAAGTATTCGTGCCAAGTTTCATGGTTATTAACTCAAGGAAAAAGATTTTTCATACAAACAAAATCCCCTCTTTTCACCCCTTACAGGTAAAATTTCCAAAAACCCCTTCTTAGTGGATATCTACTCTTCACAAAGAACACACCCTCCAAAATTAATTTCTCTACCTAGCGGTACCGACCAGCGTTTTAGGCTGTGCGTTGATATATCAGTCAGTCAGTCAGTCAGGACTTTGAATTTTATATATATAGATGGGTGTTTGGAAGTGTGCGTTAATTCCGGGACATGTTGTAGAGGCATATTATTTATTATGTTTTAACTAGCTTAGCGCGCGACTTCATCCGCGTGTAATTTCATCTCCCCCCAATCACCATCTTAGGAGTGGAATTTCGAAAAACCCTTTCTTAGTGGAGTGACAAATTTCATGTCTCTATTACCAGCGGTTTAGGCTATACGTTGATATATCAGTCAGTAAGGACTTTGAATTTTATCTATAGACTAGCTCTGCCCCGCGGTTTCACCCGCGTAAATTTGAGGAAAAGCCTACTAAAAAATATTCATTACTTAAGATTTTTACTTATGTATTTTGGGTAGGTTATACATAACGTGACCCAGTTTGGGCGGGACAGTCCCGCTTTCAGTCTGTCTGTCCCGTTATCTCCAGCAAAAATGTCCCGCTTTTACAAAGGTACCAATTTACATTGTATCTGAATATCAAATATAAGACAGCACAAAACATAAAATACCTATAAGTAGTCGATAAATTTTAATTACAAAGACTAACATCGACAAATCGTGGTGGTAAGCTCCATTCGTGTTTAAAAACTAGACCCGACATTTTAAAACTAATTTGCTCCACCGACCAATACAAAACATAATTATACTAAGCTAATATATTATTTTTCATGTCCTTTTCTCTTTTTAATAAATACCTAGTAAAATAAGTTTTTTTTTATTCCGCAAGCGTCCCGCTCTGACTAAAAACATAAATGCCTCACGCTCACGTCACGCTTAAAAAAAAAGGTATATCTACATCTCGCTATGATCAGTAAGACTGGAACTTAGTACTTATGACCGGCCGCCTCGCGGAGTTATTTTAAAACTATGATATCTCCTAAGATATTCATTGAAATCAAAGTAAAAGGCAATTTTGTTCATAATTAAATAGTTGTGATGAATAACTTGTGTATTCATTTGGATAGCTATGGATTAATATCATCATCATCTGCCTAGCCTTTTCCCAACTATGTTGGGGTCGGCAGTCTAACCGGATGCAGCTGAATACCAGTATTTTACATGGAGCAACTGCCTATCTGACCTCCACAACCCAGTTACTGGGTAATACGATACCCCTTGGTTGTCAGACTTTCGGGCTTTTGACTACCCGTAACGGCTGTCAAAGATCCACGAATGACAGCCGGGACCAACGGCTTAACGTGCTTTCCGAGGCACGGAGGGGTATGGATTAATATCATGTTTATAAAAACACCTTCGCAAATAGTGCATTATTTTAGAACAAATTTGATTACTGTATAAAAGGTTATAGTGAATCAACCTTAAAAGATGGTGGCTTTTTTTTTGAACTTTTAAAGGGGAATCATTCTGTTATACATGATTTTTGCGTAACTTTAACCGTCTACGCAGCGTAAGCAACGGAAGTTCTCAAAACGATAAATTTTTCCCGTTGTTGCAACATTTTTCATTGATGCTCCGCTCCTATTAGTCGTAGCGTGATGTTATATAGCCTATAGCCTTCCTCAATAAATGGACTAGCCAACACAAAAATAATTTTTCAATTCGAACCAGTACTTCCTGAGATTAGCGCGTTCCACCAAACAAACAAACTCTTCAGCGATATAATTACAGATAGTATAGAATGTAGAGATAACTAAAGCTTTTGTCTCGTAATACTTAAATAAATGGTCGTTTGTTGACGTTTATCACATTTATAATAAACATTTCTGAAATTATTCTAATATACCTAACATCATAAATTTGATCAAATTATTAAACTCGTTGGTCTAGTCGTAAGTGCTACTGCTGAGCAACAGGTCCTGGGTTCGATTCCTAGGTCGGGCACAGTGTTATTGGGTTTTTCCATCAGGAATTTCTCAGTAGCAGCCCGGGGTCTCAGCAGCGGCCGCCCTAGAATTTTTCTTAGGTGGTGCAAAATCTTAACGTGGCGCCCAAAATCTTAACATGGTACATAGAGATGTCCCATGTTCCTACGATATGTGCATAATTATGCAGTTGCTTGCTTGTGAACGATCCGCTTTATAGTAAGTTACTATCATCAATGACTGGTGCCTGTTGGACTGTCCACCAGGCACCAGTCCTTGATGATAGTAACTCGTCGAGGCGCTGAAATCAACCGAAATGCGACCACCACTGGTAGTCGCATTTCGGTTGATTTCAGCGCCTCTCCCATGACGGCGACCGGTGCCGTCGCACTGCTCGCACGGCGGTGCGAGCGGTGCTCTACTGAGTACTGAGTCTGGAGTTGTGCGCGGTTTTTTATTTATTTTATTTATAAATTACATGTTCTTCAAACTAATACAAAGCACACAATTAGACCTCTGGGGTCTGTCTTAGCATGCCATGGCCTGAGATTTGATCAACGCGCTATTAACAGTTAAGTTATAATTGAGTTGATGTAATGTTCTTTCAGCTTACTCTTTATGTTTTTACTGTTCATTGAGTCTCTAATGTCTACAGGTATTTGATTTAGTAAATTGGGTATTATATAGGAAGCGGTACGCCTACCATAGAAGTTATTTTTGCGTGGCACTTGAAATGATTTTGATTTGGCTTGTCGTGTATTCACGTCATATATAACTGGAATTTGAATATCACTGTTATCAAAATGTTCCATGAGGAACATATACTCAGCGCGCGCTAGAACAGGCAATACTTTGCAGTGTTTAAATAACCCTGTGTAATTGTCTTGATATTCATTTTTTACATAGTTTGGTACTACAAGTTTCAACAAACGTGTTTGCAAATTATGTATTTTATCTAGGTAAGTTTTAAATGTACGTCCATAACTGGTGAGTCCATAGGATATTACCGACTCAGCAAGAGCCATGTACATTTGAAGCAGGGTTCTGTACGGTACATTGCGCTTTATAATGGCAAATTTGGTGAGTATCGCACGCAACCTGCCGCAAACCGATTCCACCTGGTAACCCCAGTTGAATCGGTTATCAATTACCAATCCCAAATAGGTATGATATGGAACTTGTTCTATAGGCGAGCAGTGGCAGTCTGGCACGTTTTTATGCAGACAATCATGACTATGAGCTATGATTTGAAAGGGATGGAAGGTACTTATGTGACTTGAATGTACGTGTATAACTTTAGTTTTTTGTGGATTCAGAACAAGTCCCATATCATGGGCCCACTTAGACATAGAAATAAAATCCTTTTGCAAACAATCTGCGGCCAAGTTAAGGTTTGAGTTAGCAGATAATATACAGGTGTCATCAGCGTAGTGATAAAGAGAACAGTGTGTTATAACATTTTCCAGGTCATTAACGTATGCCAGATAGTGGAGTGGACCAGACACTGAACCTTGGGCTGTGCCTTTCGTCACGTTTACAGGTCTGCTAAGGCTAGGACCAACTTTGACGCAATAACTTCGGTTACAGAGGTATTCTTTGCACCAGTCGAGTAATTTCCCTCTTATACCCGAGTTTTCGAGTGTTTTTAATAGTGTATTGTGCCCGAGTGTGTCAAAGGCCTTGCTGAAATCAATGAATATAAGTATCACATGCTGCTTGTCATCTAGGCAGTTGTTAACTTCATCAGTAAAATTGGAAAGTAGCTGAGCTGTAGATTTCTTACTTTGGAAGCCATACTGTGATTTGGAAATTATGTCATTGTCCCGATAAAATGTGTGTATTTGGTCGCTTAAAAATTTTTCAACTATTTTATTTATGGCAGGCAATATCGTTATGGGTCTGTAATTTGCCAAGTCGTTAAATTTACCTTTTTTATGAATGGGCCTAACTATACCAGTTTTTAATTCTGACGGATATTTTCCTTGTTGAATACACGCATTAATGAACTTTACTATTGCATTTACAATTTTATTTCCTATCATTTTGATGTCCATGATTCTTATTGAGTCATATCCAGCTGATTTATTAGTGTTTAAGTTTTTAATGATTTTAGTAATTTTAAGAGGTGTAGCTTTTTTAAAAAATATTGATTTATTTTGGGATTTCATAAATTCGCATTCATCCAACAAGGGTCTGCCACATCTGGGCACAATATCAGACACACTGGTTTCCAATGCCATTGCAAAATCATTAGCGATACTCAACTCATTATTTGATTCATTTAAAAAAGCGTTCGTTATCACCTCATCTACAGACTTCACTATTTTACCAGTAAGTTTATTTAATATTTCCCACAGTTTTTTGGGATTATTTTTGTTTCCTGATATTTCTTCTCTATAATAATTATTTCTAGTGTGTAGTATTATTTTATTAACTTTATTTCTAGTTTTAGTGTATTCTAACTTAAGTATTTTATTATCTGGGTCATTTTTCCATTTTATAAATAGTTTGTCTCTATTGGTACAACTTATCCTTATTTTATTGTTAACCCATTTTTCACAATTTCTTTTGCTCGAGTTATTTATCTTTTTAATGTATTTACATTCATTGTAGCACTTTATAAAGTTTTCTTTTATGTACTTATATATACCATTGGGGCAGTTTACCTCATCTATCATTTCCCAGTCGGTGCAAGGTAAGAGTGTTTTCATTTTTTTATTATCAATAGAAACAATGAACTTTGGATCCCTACCTTTAGGTATAGACGCAAGTGTGACAATTGTCATGCGATGGTCTGCCAAGACAGTCCCCAGAGCAGCCGAGTAGAGGTCATCAAGGTGAGATCTCACGAAAATGTGATCAATGCAAGTTTTAGTGACTATATCACCTTTGGTTTCAACTCGCGTGAAGTCTGAGATCGCACATTCAAGTCCTGACTCAGCAAGTTTACTCAGATAATAACTGTTTACATTATTGGTAGTTTTAAGGTCTATATTTATATCTCCTAATAAAATAAGATCGCTTCTTTTTACATAATTAACATTAATCACACTGGATAGTTCATTAACAAACAGATGCTTGCTTTCTTTTGGAGGTCTATAGACTGCACAGATGTAAATATTACGATTTTGCTGCGTTGTTAATTTACCTAGTATACATTCACAATGTCTAGTTTGAGTCCTTATAGTTTGAAACTTATGCTTATTATTAACATAAATAATCCCACCACCTTTCCTGCTTTTACACAAGATACTATACAGTGTAAAACCATCCAGTTGATACATAGATACAATTAGTTCAGATATCCCCACTTCCGTGGGAACTACAATGTCAATTCGTGATTTAACCGAGATTAAACAGTTTACAAGATTAGCGAAATTTTTTATCAACGACCGAATGTTAACATGCAGTACATTTAAGTTATTTGTGTTTTTTGGTAGTTTACTAACATAGGAAGGTAAATCAATGCAATCAAATATTTCCTTAATATTACTAAATACAGCCATGATACTTATTAAAATACATAAAGAAGATTTTGTGCTTGTTTTTATTTTGAGTTAATAGATTTATTTTTGAGAAGGTTTTGTATATCGTCTTCACATCTAATTACAAATATCTTGTCTTTTCCAGTACTGTCGACCTCACCTTTCTTCACCAGCACATTTCCATTTTGAAACCATATATATTTAAAATCCTGTCGTAGGTGCTGTTTTGCCATCCACATAAGTTTTTTGTTTACTTGTGATAATGCGAATCGGACGTATATTTTTGACGGCGCATCATTACTAGATACGTTTGACAATATATCAGCTGATGTCCAATTAAATTGCTTAGCGGAACGTATCCAACATTCCACGTCCTTAGTGTTCCCTAGTTCTAACTGTAGAACGCCTGGGTTCTGCGTGTTCGAACGTTTTACGCTTTTTATCACAGACTTATCTATGCTCATTTTTTCAGCCATATTACTTGAGATTTGCAGCAGTTCTTCATTTTTTATATAAGGGATTCCTGCTATTTCAATACAGTTGTTCAGTTTATCTTGGTCTGACTCGTGTAAGCGCTGTTCTAAGGAAGAGATTTTGGTTTCGTAATGGGTGATCTTATTGCAAAGATAATTATTTTTATTTTCCATCTCTTTCAGCTTTTGTTTCATCATTTTAATCGATTCCACAAAATCATCAATTTTCCCGTTGCAAAATTCAATAGAAGACTGTAGGGGCTTCAGTTCTTTTTGAACTATTTTTTGAACCTCCTTGGAGATATTTGATAACAATTGTTTCATATCTATTGGAAAGTTAGATGATGTGGTCGGCCTTGAAGTTGGTTCGTCAACCTCATCATCGTCTTCCTCTGGGACGATAAATGGGACATTCGCTGCAAGTTCAAAGTTTCCGAGTTGCGAATAGCTAGTATTTGTTTTTGTGTAAGCCCGGTGCAAGTTGTATTTGCGTGCACGATTTTCCCACATTTGCAACATTCTAATCCTGGGCTTTTAGCAGTAATTGTTTTGTTACAATTGTCGCACTTCGGCATGGTATTATTGTTGGTTCAAATAGGTTATAGTTGGTTGAATAATATTCGTACGTACCCACACCGCCGCTAATAACGTATCGTCTGAGTAGTGAACGTCGCGACCAAAAGGTCATAAGCGCCGGGCACAACCCGTCGCTTACGCGTTTCAACACACACACATTCAATGTTCTCACTAAACGAAATTTTATTTAATGTTTATTTTTAACCCCCGACGCAAAAACGACGGGGTGTTATAAGTTTGACGTGTCTGTGTGTGTGTGTGTGTCTGTCTGTGGCATCGTAGCTCCCGAACGGATGAACCGATTTTGATTTTCTTTTTTTTTTGTTTGAAAGGTGAACGTAGTCGGAACGGTAGTCGGGAGTGTTCTTAGCTATGTTTGATGAAAATCGGTCCAAGATGGCCGCCGCCACAAAATGGCGGACTACATATTTTTTCACAACTCCCTTAATATGGATATCAAATGAAAGGGCTTGACTAGTAGAATACTATACGCTATTACAAATTTCAAATCCAAGATGGCCGCCACCACAAAATGGCGAATTATGTTTTTTTTTCACAACTCCTTCAATATAGGTATCAAATGCAAGGGCTTGACAAGTAGAATAATGTACACTATATTGAAAGGGAATGAGGAATATTAATAAACGAAATGAAAACTAAAAATTTGAAAATATTTTGTTTTTTGATCAGTGCTCTAGAATGATTAGGAAAGTGGAGTGATGACTGCATCACTCCACTTTCCTAATCATGGTGGTACCATGGAGGTACCAGTGGTACCTACGACCACTGAGTTTGACTATTTTTATTACGAATGGAATTATATTACTTAAAAAGCGTAGGTATTTCTACATCAGATAGTGTCGCAGTCCCATTTTATAAACCAGATCTGAAATACCTAAGATATCTAATAGCTATGAAATACCTACTTGTACGAAAGTTAAATAACTAAAGGAAGAACTAGAAAAAGGATACAATAAAACAAAAAAATCTGTTTAGTCTTAAAAATTATTCTTCAACTATAAATTAATAATTATTTTTTGACGGATAAAAAACCTGATTAAACACCAAATTACTTGAATCTTAAAATGCAAGAAAATAAAAGAAATGAAACAAAAATTAAGGAGTCCCTACAAAAACCATGAAATAAAAATTTAATTTAAAATTTAAAAAACCCCCGACACAAAAAAATAATAAAATTAAATGTAAGTAATTGGAAAAGGATCAAATAATTTAAAAACCCCCAACTTAAAGAATCTAGGTAACGAGACTAAAACAGATAAATTATGGCAGTCGGGGGACCTCTTAGTATAGAAGGTGTTCCACATTATTTTTTTGTGTCGGGGGTTTTTTAATTTTTTAATTTTTAGGGTTCCGTAGCCAAATGGCAAAAACGGAACCCTTATAGATTCGTCATGTCTGTCTGTCTGTCTGTCTGTCTGTCCGTCTGTCTGTCTGTCTGTCTGTCTGTCTGTCCGTCCGTATGTCACAGCCACTTTTCTCCGAATCTATAAGAACTATACTGTTGAAATTTGGTAAGTAGATGTATTCTGTGAACCGCATTAAGATTTTCACACAAAAATAGAAAAAAAACAATAAATTTTAGGGTTCCCCATACTTAGAACCGAATTCCAAATTTTTTTTTTCATCAAACCCATACGTGTTGGGTATCTATGGGTAGGTCTTCAAAAATGATATTGAGGTTTCTAATATCATTTTTTTCTAAACTGAATAGTTTGCGCGAGAGACACTTCCAAAGTGGTAAAATTTGTGTCCCCCCCCCCCTGTAACTTCTAAAATAAGAGAATGATAAAACTAAAAAAAATATGTGATGTACATTACCATGTAAACTACCACCGAAAATTGGTTTGAACGAGATCTAGTAAGTAGTTTTTTTTTAATACGTCATAAATCGTAAACCGCAATTTACCATTCATTCAATCAACTCAAAAATTAAAAAAAAACATTTAATTTCATAAACATAAACCTTATGCATAAACCAGGGTGTTACGGAACCCTCGGTGCGCGAGTCCGACTCGCTCTTGCCCGGTTTTTAAGTTGTTTAACCTTTTCACCGCCACGCCATATCGGTATTCCTATGCCCTGTACGCCAAGCCCGAAAATCTTAATTTCAAGGTGTATCAATAAAATACATAAAAGTAATGATTTAATAGGTTTATTTTGTATTTTTCTGCGACCTGTTTTTTGTCGAGTATAGCCGTCGTTGGCGCACAGGGCACGCTTGCTCATGTCGGCTATAGCCGACATTGGCGTTCAAAAGGTTAAATCACCACAATGAAATAAGTTTATCAATCAACTTATAGTTCGTGTTTTTGCAATTGTTGTATAATAAAGATTTAACACAAAACTGTACTCAGACACTCGCAAAATACAATAGATTTACTTTAGAGAAGCGCGTTGACCTTGCCGTGTACACAGTCGGAAATGGTTGATAACATAAATGCCTCACCCTCTATTACTTGGGACTTGAACATAACTGGTGCAATGTGTGTGTACTATAGGTACCTAAACTACTGCCAAAACCGTCGGAGATAAACAGATTTGACATACACATAATCAGCCAATAATGTTCCCACTCCCTTCTTCGAGAGGCAGTGGGCTAATATTCCACGGAACTGTGTCTGTCTGTCTGTTACCTCTTCACGCTTAAACCGTTGAACCGATTTAGATGAAATTTGGTATAGAGATACTTTGAGTCCCGGGAAAGGACATAGGGTAATTTTCATCCCGATATTACTGCGGGATCAAAACTTACGCGGGTGAAATCGCGGGGTGCAGCTATTGTTAAATAAAATTCAATCTTACTAGTAGCTAAGTTATTCAATTTTGAAATTCATTCTTTTTGTCAAGAATCGGTTTCAGTTAAAGGAAACTGGGCGTTATAAGCTTTTTACTTCATCAGGCTTAATTCACTTTCGGCGTGACTCTTGACTAACTTCGACTCGATCCATTATTGGTCGAACCGAAAGTTCGGCGTTCACACAAACGGCCTGACGTACCTACCCACCTAATTTGAAATTCTTATTGGCTGGCTCTCACATTTGTGAATTAGATTGTGCTCGTAGATTAGTAATTCGAAGAATAATGCTGACATTTCCTCGGGGGAGACTTTTTTTTATTGTGAGATAAGCGGTTCTGGTTCGGAATTTCTTTCTTTCTAAGTACTTTGTATTCTATTGTAATGTTCTTTGCTGAGAATGCTTTTCTAATCTGCATGAACAAGTATTTAACAGATTACTGATTTATTTTGGGGCTTTGAGCAGTTAATTTATGATAGGTTACGGTTCACATCAGCCTGCAGTTCAGAATAATCATCATTAGAATTACATTGATTACTGAAGGTACCTTTTTTAGGGTTCCGTAGCCAAATGGCAAAAACGGAACCCTTATAGATTCGTCATGTCTGTCTGTCTGTCTGTCTGTCCGTCCGTATGTCACAGCCACTTTTCTCCGAAACTATAAGAACTATACTGTTGAAACTTGGTAAGTAGATGTATTCTGTGAACCGCATTAAGATTTTCACACAAAAATAGAAAAAAAACAATAAATTTTAGGGTTCCCCATACTTAGAACCGAAACTCAAAAAATTTTTTTTCATCAAACCCATACGTGTGGGGTATCTATGGGTAGGTCTTCAAAAATGATATTGAGGTTTCTAATATAATTTTTTTCTAAACTGAATAGTTTGCGCGAGAGACACTTCCAAAGTGGTAAAATGTGTGTGTCCCCCCTGTAACTTCTAAAATAAGAGAATGATAAAACTAAAAAAAATATATGATGTACATTACCATGTAAACTACCACCGAAAATTGGTTTGAACGAGATCTAGTAAGTAGTTTTTTTTTAATACGTCATAAATCGTAAACCACAATTTACCATTCATTCAATCAACTCAAAAATAAAAAAAACATTTAATTTTATAAACATAAACCTTATGCATAAACCCGGATGTTACGGAACCCTCGGTGCGCGAGTCCGACTCGCTCTTGCCCGGTTTTTTTTTTTGAAGTGAACACTTCTTTAGCGGCGTTGTACACTTTTTTTGTAATGGGTAAAAAATGTTAAACTCGCGTCAGGACACGTGACCCTGATCGAAAATTCGTAAGATGACACGTGACCCTGATCGAAAATTCGTAAGATTCCAAAATATCAAAAATTGAAAACTAGTATACAGGATCAAATTAAATTAGCTAGCGAAACTTAGCCACAAGTATACAGGATCAAATTAAATTTGCTAGCGAAACTTAGCCACAAGTATACAGGATCAAATTAAATTAGCTAGCGAAACTTAGCAACATGTATACAGGATCAAATTAAATTAGCTAGCGAAACTTAGCCACAAGTATACAGTATCAATTAAAATTAGCTAGCGAAACTTAGCCACAAGTATACAGGATCAAATTAAATTAGCTAGCGAAACTCTGCAGACGTTATGGGTATATTGATATTTGAAAAAAATTAAAGGAGATTGACCCAAAGTCGTACCAAAAAGTCTCATGCATCAAGATCAAAATATTGTAGTACCTAATTATTTTCATATTTTTTACGACATTACGCGTCGGGGATTTAATTTTTGAAGTGAAAACTTCTTTAGCGGCGTTGTACACTTTTTTTTGTAATGGGTAAAAAATGTTAAACGCGCGTCAGGACACGTGACCTAATCGAAAATTCGTAAGATTCCAAAATATCAAAAATGCACAACGTTAATATTCAAGTTTACACTTCTGCCGGCACTCCCGGAGTGCAACCCGTCGTTTTTTTTTTTTTGTTGTCGTGGAAACGTTCAAAAGGCACCCGACCTCCGGGGAGGGAGGTCGGGGAGTGTGGGATTTTTACCTCAGTAAAACCCGGTTCCTCTTAAAAGATCAATTCCAGAACCCCCGTGCAACGCCTGGACGGCACATCCCTGGGTACTGAAGGTACCTAACTCAGTGCGGCCGACGAGAGGATGCGTTCTTGACACTTATCGGTTTCATTCAAACGAATACCTATGTGTTTTCCGAATTTGATGTTTATTAGTTACGGGGTAGTTAGAGTGGTGGTCACAACGAAGGGGGGCGTGCTGCATCGACCCACTCGAAAGGAAGTGTTGCTGGTCGCCTGCCAGTAAATTGGTGCCTTTACACCACTGACCTCTATAATACAGTATTATAGAGGTCAGTGCTTTACACCGTCGGGGGCCATGTTGACGACCAGCTACCAATCTTTTTTATACTCATATTTGTTTCCTTTTATTCTTATGTTTGTCTGCTGTCACTCTGTCTGTGTGAAAAATATATGCCTAAAATTGGGATCATGTTTCCATTTGGATGAGCATCATTCATACCATCTCCTCCGAGCCATCCTCAACATTGGTCTGACAACCAGTCTTACCAAGGGGTATCGTATTACCCAGTAACTGGGTTGTAGAGGCCGGATAGGCAGTAAAATACTGGTATTCAGCTGCACCCGGTTAGACTGGAAGCCGACCCCAGCATAGTTGGGAAAAGGCTAGGCAGATGATGATGTTTATTAGTTACTAGAATTGTCGCACTGGTAGGTGTCAGGACCGCATTCTCTCAACGGCTGGACTGTAGTGTACCTACTCGCTTTAGTCCTTCAGTATCTACACAAAATTTTCCTCGATATTAACCTCCGATAAAAACAAAAGTGTTAAAAGGATCTTTGTGTCTGTCTGCGGCATCATAGCTCCGAAACGGCTAAACCGATTTTGATTTTTTTTTGTTTCAAAGGATTGATCGAAAGTGTTCTTAGCAGATTCAAGATAATCTGTTCTGCCGCTCGAAGATTATCAGCTCTTTTCTAGTTGATGATTGGATGAAGGCGTCTTCCACAGGTATGTTCGGGTGAATATTTATTATTCTGTTATTTCGATGATATTAGAAGAACATAGTAACATTGAACTGATGCTGCAGCATCACCTGGAATTTGCAGGATACCCTATGAAAATGCCAAACAGACGAACCAGCAATATGGAATGATGCTATTGTACAAAGGATAGCTGCTGTTAACTTCCTATTTAAATTCGCCGGCCCCCGACGCGACGACGACACAAAATATTACCTACAAACTATATTAAACTAAAAGGTACAAGATCGTAGCCGAACCCAGACAGCAGCAGCAGACGACGTGTCGCTATGATACTCCTGGATTGTATGTATTTCTACGGTATACCTTGATACTCCTGGATTGTATGTATTTCTACGGTATACCTTCCGCAGCTAGCGACACGTCGCCCGACTACACGTCGCACGACCGCAGACGTCGTGTCGCCCGACCGCAGATTAGTAGTGCCACCGACGTGTCGCAACGTCTCGTCGTACTGTTGCTGCTGTCTGCAGTCGGCTACGATTATCTTTCTACTTTTAGAGGTTTTTATTTGTGTCGAGGGTTTTTTTAAATTTTCAAGTGATGAGGTCGTGAGCAGTGGTGGCCCAGTGGTACCGGCCCTGACTTACGAGTTGTAGGTCGTCAGTTCAAACCCAGGCAGACATTTGTGTATTTAATTTCATCACCAATGCTCTCAAAACTGTGAAGGAAAGCATCGTGAGGAAACCGGCATCTCCTAATAGGACCAAAAAATTCGAAGACATGATGTGACATCTACCAACCCGCACTGTGCCTGCGTGGTAGATTAGGGCCCGCTCCCTCTCACCGAGAGGAGGCCTGTGTCCCAGCAGTGGGGACATTATAGGCTGATTGTGATGCGATTGTGAGGTCGCGAACCAAACTACTACATACCAAAAACGTCATAGTCAAATGCAGAGATGAAAGAAAGAAATAAAAAAGTTTATTTGGACACAATTCGTGAAACACAACATACAAAATTAACAAAATAAAAATAATCTTTCAACAACAATAGTGTGTGCCTCACGGCTGCGCCAAAAAGGTTAATTTCAGCATTGATTCCTGTGGGTCGACTTCACTCAGAGGGCATACAGCGACCTACGCGTTCAATATAATAATGCACTGAGAGTGCTGCTGCGGCTGCCGTAGCGATGTAGTGCGTCGGGGATCATCATTTCAGCCGAAAGACGTCCACGACACCACGGCCTCCCCTAAAGGGGGGGGGGGGGGGGGGGGGGTTTGCCATAATCGCCACGCTTGGCAGGCGGGTTGGCGATCGCAGTATGGTATGGTGGTGGAATGCACAGAGATCGCTGCTGTCCATTCTCCGGTACGCCCCTTAGTCGCCTTTTACGACACCCACAGGAAGTATGGGTTGGTGCTATTCTTTAAGTCGGACACCACACAGACGTCAGTGCGTCGGGGATTTTTGTAGATAATAATATTGATGGTTTTGCCGCTATTATTAGGAACAGATGTGCATCCCTGATGTCTCGTGTTCGCGACAGTACCAACAGTATTCTCAGTGTATTCGTGGATCGGTGGGATTCCCCGTTGTTGCGGAGGTGGATGCGGCTCCATGCCGAAATTTAATTTTATATTTTTATGTGTCTGTAACCTACTTACACTAGAATTTAAGTTAAATTTGTTACTACCTATATGGACTCCGGTCTGAAATAAAAATATTCTATACTATTCTATTCTATTCGATTAATGCCAGACAGATGTTGTCTAACGCTGGTTTTCTAATGAACGATAATACATAAGTATACATGCTGCCTCGTTATTCAAACAAAACACCTTGAAATGTTCTAGAGAACATTATTTTCTGGACTAATGAAGTGTCTGGAATAGTCAGTCTTTTAAAGTAGGCGGCGGGCGCGACAAAGCGATTGATCACGTGCCCAGCCCTCCAGTTGAGAGTGCTCAGTCGAACAATTAGAACATGCTGGGTTACGGGATTCTTTAAAATTCATCGTGAATTAAATTCAGCATGTTCAGACGAGTGTAGGGCTCTCGGTTTAATTTTTACATTAAGAAATTAGAAAAAGTTTTTTTTTGGGTATAATGAGGGGTCAAAGTGTCAAGGCTTCAAAGGACAGGGTCATAACGATTAATTGAATTTGGGTGTTTCGGTCAAAAAATATGACCGGGTGGGTAAACCTCTGGTAATTGATGAATGGAAGTTGTAGAATGCAATTAGAGACATACTAACCTTTATTAATAAACGTTGCTTAAATTTAAGTAGTGATTAGCTACCGTTTAACCATACATTTTTGAACGTCACTTAACTTGAATCATCGTTTATAAATAAACCCCATTTTTTTTTTGGGGATGCGAAATCATTAAATGACCCCTCCCGCTCTGGGTGGAGCGGAAGGGAGTGTCAGACTCTTACTGACTAAAACCCACCCGTGTTCCTTCCTTAACCCTTATGTTCTGGGGCAGCGGTAACCCTTTCGGACAATCCCACTGACCTAGCAGGCTTTGGCCCTTACGTGTAGGTAGTGACGGTCGATGAAGGGAATCAATGAATGATCTCAATCTCACTTTAACTTGAAATGTCTGTAAATTAAAACAAAGCCCACGCATCAGTAATTGATTTGTTCAAAATTAAAAGCGTACGGTCCCTTGAGAGGTCATATTTCCACAGTGCCCGCAAGCAGTCATTAATTTCCCAAAAGATCGAGTAGCTAATTATAAAGGTTTACTCCTAACTGCCCCGCAAGGGATTCCATTGAAGCAGCCTGTTCAGTTTCTTACAATATTTTCTTTTTCATTTAATTTACAAATGTAATAAATCGTTCGTTTTAAGTAAACGTTTGTTAGTTTGAATTTGTAACCGTTATTTTTGGATATCGTTTTAATTATGTTGCGTGGAAACCACACTTAAGAAAGTATCTCCTCCATTTTTAGGGTTCCGTTGCCAAATGGCAAAAAACGGAACCCTTGTAGATTCGTCATGTCTGTCTGTCTGTCTGTCTGTCTGTCTGTCTGTCTGTCTGTCTGTCTGTCTGTCTGTCCGTCTGTCTGTCTGTCTGTCCGTCCGTATGTCACAGCCACTTTTCTCCGAAACTATAAGAACTATACTGTTGAAACTTGGTAAGTAGATGTAAACTATGAACCGCATTAAGATTTTCACACAAAAATAGAAAAAAAAAACAATAAATTTTGGGGTTCCCCATACTTAGAACTGAAACTAACAAATTTTTTTTTCGTCAAACCCATACGTGTGAGGTATCTATGGATAGGTCTTCAAAAATGATATTGAGGTTTCTTATATCATTTTTTTCTAAACTGAATAGTTTGCGCGAGAGACACTTTCAAAGTGGTAAAATGAGTGTCCCCCCCCCCCTGTAACTTCTAAAATAAGAGAATGATAAAACTAAAAAAAATATATGATGTACATTACCATGTAAACTACCACCGAAAATTGGTTTGAACGAGATCTAGTAAGTAGTTTTTTTTTTAATACGTCATAAATCGTAAACCACAATTTACCATTCATTCAATCAACTCAAAAATAAAAAAAACATTTAATTTTATAAACATAAACCTTATGCATAAACCCGGATGTTACGGAACCCTCGGTGCGCGAGTCCGACTCGCTCTTGCCCGGTTTTTTTTTTTGAAGTGAACACTTCTTTAGCGGCGTTGTACACTTTTTTTGTAATGGGTACAAAATGTTAAACTCGCGTCAGGACACGTGACCCTGATCGAAAATTCGTAAGATGACACGTGACCCTGATCGAAAATTCGTAAGATTCCAAAATATCAAAAATTGAAAACTAGTATACAGGATCAAATTAAATTAAACTAAAAAAAATATATGATGTACATTACCATGTAAACTTCCACCGAAAATTGGTTTGAACGAGATCTAGTTAGTAGTTTTTTTTTAATACGTTATAAATCGTAAACCGCAATTTACCTTTTATTCAACCAACTCAAATATAAAAAAATATAAAAAAAACATTTAATTTCATAAACATAACCCTTATGCATAAACCCGAATGTTACGGAACCCTCGGTGAGCGAGTCCGACTCGCTCTTGCCCGGTTTTTATGTCCTCCATAAATTAAAGCAAAAAATAAATAAATTAAAACAACATCAAAGTCAAATCTTTTGATCTATGGCATCTTCAAGACGTAGAAAATTTTATGTAGGTAGGTACACAATTTACTACTTAGATCTATGTGGACAAAATATACCAAGTAGCATTTCAGTTATACATACATACTTAGACCAATACATCTTAGTATACCTTTTAAATGTCACTATGTCTTCTTTAAAACCGCAACGTTATATTTATGGTTCTGGTAATCAGCTGCATCCGGTTAGACTGGAACCGACCAGATGGGATCACAAATATATAAATTTTACAACATTGGTAAAGCCAACGTGGAGTTTCTTACCGGCTCTGCTCCACAGGAAACGACCAATTGGAATTGGAACTGTGCGCTCATAAGTGCCCATGTAAGTTTATGTGTAATAAAATATTTTGATTTGATATAGTGAATATAGTAGATACAATGTAAAAAAGCATTGTAAAACAACTCGCATATACAACGTGTCCCAAAATTCAACGATTAGCATCTCAATTTTTTTAGTAATTACAATTGGAATGAAAGTAAAAAACTTTGAAAATTTTAATGAAAAAATTATTTTGATTGATTTTTGTATAAAAACTACAGGCATTATGGAATTTTTAAGGGTTGTGGTGGATAGCAGCACTATTTGGGTTACCTTTACAAAAAAAAAACAGAAATATTTGGAAAATGGTGGTCATGGTAGTTAAAAATACCTTATGAAGTGTAAATTTTTGAAGGATTTCATTGTAATTTCCTAAAACAATTTGATTTTTTTAAATTATTTTTTCTCGAGTAGTCATGAGCAGATCTACCCTCTGGTGCCCGCTTATAGTTGAATTTTGGGACACGTTGTATATTGAATAATCCTAAGAAGGAAAACAGACGGCTTTGTATACGTTTGAGTACAACAAATTACAACATACACTGAAGACAATGAGTGTTACCATGTAACTATGGTATGTAAGCATTTATCACTGTAGTTGACAACCGATTAAGTAGCTCGGCTTATGTCACAAATTGTACTGGGTAGGTACAGACGGCAGCACATCAAGCTAGGTAGGTACCCGAAACTGTCAAATTTTCCCAATCAACTTTGAACCTTATGCTTTAGCGATACAGTTGAAATTCTATTAAAGAAATTTGACAGATTGTAGTAGCTTGATGTGCTGATGAGTGAAACGGAAGAAGAATGAACGAAGATAAATATAATAGTAAATACATACATAACATAGTCAGCCTATAATGTACCCACTGCTGAGACGCAGGCCTCTTCTCGGTGAGAGGGAGTGGGCCGTAATCCACGCGGGGCCACTGCGGGTTGGTAAATACATAGTTCAACTACATAATATTATAAATACGAGAGTAACTCTGTGTCTGTTACGGTTACCTTTTCACGCTTTAACTGCTCAATGGATTTCGGTGAAAGGTACATTGGTGGACCATGACCTGGATTAAAACATAGGATACATTTTATCCAGGTATAAGGTCCCCTATGATAATTTCCAGCCTCCACGCAGGCAAAGCCGCGAGAAATGCTAGTATTTTATTTGTTGTTTGTAGATAGGTATTCTAACATCTTCGTGGTTATTCTGATGCTTGGTTCTTGGGCTCCTGCGATACGTCTCGTATAATGGAGTGCTTGTTAAGATCTTGACTAATGCGGTGAAAAGAGGGTTTAAATCCCAAGGGCCATCTCTTCCAACCTGCCCATAATTGTCTTATAACCTACCTATATCACTTATTTACTAAAGACACAAAGAGACTCAAACACAATACCTTTTTTTTCCCTTTTTGGTGCCCAGTGGAAATCCTCGTGGACTCTGGACTTCCTCCATCGTGGGGGTGACAGAAGGACATGCCGAACTCTTACCGGCTAAAACCACCGCGGTGTTCCTTCTCTGCCTATGGCCCCCGTACGGGATTCGCGTAAGCATTCAATACCTACCTGTCCATTATTTCTTCATAAATATTAAAACAACCTAATATTTATCAATTGAAATTCGTCTTTAAGACAAGGTAAAAAAAACAAAATGAATGAGTTATGACTCGTCGAACCGCGCCCCGTATAAGGAAAAACTCATTTTAGTGTCAATGACACTCACACATATCGACCGCCAGTATTGACTGTCTGTGTTTGTTAGGTACTTCCCCTTATCCACGACGAGTGATCAGACAGACTCTATTTGTATTTCTTGAATAGGAAACCTGTTTCAAATTAAAAAGAATGGTTAAAATCTATTTCTATGAAAGTGACATGAACGGTAATGTATATACAAATACCTCGAAAAAAATAGGTACTTTTATGTATGAAGATATCTTTAAGGAAAACTGCTTGTATTTGTTTCATCCTTATTGTATATGTCAAACATGCTCTATGTTTAACATTTTCCTTATAGCTTTGTCTATAACAATATAGTGTTCTTTGCTGCTTTTCTTTTATATTATTCTGAAAAAGTTTATCCAAATATACTAAAATTGCTAAAATCAATTAGTTATGATGGCCTGTTTCACAATCTCCTGATGAGTTTTAGTTAACTTGAGGATTGTTTCATACACATTGTGTTAGGTATATTTTTTTATGTATCTGTTCTGATTGCATTCGTATAGGTACTCCCCGTAAACGAATACTAAGATCCACCCTAAAATACCGCCTATTTTGGACACCCATCCACCCTTAAATCAATCACTTTCTAACAAATACAAAATGCCACTTTAATATGTCTTATTTTGTTACATACTACTTTAAACTAAACATTTAGACCAATCTGCATCATCAAAAATTAAGCAGGTGTATCTTCGTAACCTACATCTCTAAACTACCGAACGTAGTGTGTTATCTCTCTCTAACAAACGAGGCACGAAAGAGTGCGTTCTTAGAAGTACTCAGGTTTCTCCGCGATTATCAAATTCTTGAGAATACATTACTGTGTGGGCCGTCCTACATACATCTGACTACATTTTGGTCACAGGGGTGAACACAAAATATCATTAGGAGAAAACGAACGATGACAATGACTAACTCTTCTTAGTGTTCCAAAAAATACATGATCATATTGAAAAATGGTAAATTTTCAAGACATTTTGCAATAAATATGACTTCGTATTTTTTCACAAAGCAACTTAGTTTAAGGAGCTTACATGACCTAAAGCGCGGTCTCTATCGGTGGCATAGAAAAGAAAGAGAAGCGCGATGACACAACCCTGGTAATTTATTGCAAAATATGAAGCAATTATTAATTACAAAAAATCTATTGTTTGGGCTAAAAAATTAAGACACTAGTAGTAAACACTTGTAGAATAATCTGACAAAAAAATCAGAATGTAGGTATATTAGTATGGTTTTTATTGTAAAAAGAAAGTTTTTAGAGGTATCTTCATGATCTTTTTCTATCGTATAAAATTTGTTGTATTATGCGTGCACTGACTATACAGGTCCGCTCAATCTGTGTGATTCTTTCCTCAAAAGACCGTTTTAGACACCAATCTACATGGTCTTCACATCATCTGACCAAGATTTTGTCTGGACTTTAAAAGAGACTGTGACCTCTGAGTTTGTTTCGCCTTTTCTTCTCAGAATAGTCAGATAGGAAACGCCGACCACATCTAGTTTAAAAAAATATATGTTTGACGTGTAAAAGTGTTTGTACAAACCTACTTACAGAAAATAAATCATTTAGGTATCATGTTTTCAATGCACGCACTATCTACCTAGCAAATATCCTGAAGAATATCATATATTTTTATAACATTGTTTACTGTAGTCGACCATATACTTTTAGTGTTTCTAAAACTTGCGTTTTTTGCGTTTAGGTCCTGTTAGCCCCTTAAACGATTACAGGTCCAAGAATATAAAACTAGAACACCAATTTATCGCAGTATTGTGATATTAGGGCAGGAGCTCCCTACCTACAAATAGTAAGTACTTTTAAACTGTAGTCCTTGTCATAAGTTTGATCATTTTTAATTTCCTGTGTCCAAAATACTTTAGTATCTTTTCTTTCACCTACTAGTTACAACTTTGTCATATACACATTTTTTTAAAATCATCTTTATTCTGCAGTCCATTCATCAAAATGCTTGTAAAAAACAAGGCCTGACTGAAACCCACACAAACTGCGGTGAGTTATCTATGGATCTATTTGAAGACATTCGCGCTTATTGTTTCCTTGACAAAAGGGCGGTGGTGGCAGTGGCAATTGATCACGTAGCTTCCCTTCCCTACGTCCGTTCCAATAATATTGGGCGCCGTACACATTCGACAGAAACTCAGCGGGAAAAGATTTTAATGTTCCAAAATGTTTATTCGAATATAATTATTTATATACATAAACATCGTAGTTATCTACATACACTTCGCAGATTTATGTTATGAATATCACAAACTATGTGATGTCTGTTTAAGAGCATTAGTTTGTCGTTTATTGATATTCAAAACCTATTTGAACACCGCTTTCTATGAATGCCAAATGAGAGATACTCTAAGACCTTAGTTTAGCTCAAGTACTTCAATTCAAACTCATTATTACCTCGATTACCGGTAAACGATAACTCCCAAACAAAATAAAAGAAGGGCTTAAACAGAGAAACAGAATAACAAAAAAGATTTTCCCCAATAAAGGGCCACAAAAGATCCTAACATTGAACGTTACGCTGCATTTTATTACAGCCAGTGTACACGGTCCGTTCGGCCGAACCGTTACGGCGCGTCAATTATCCGGAGTCGTTGTGACGGCTCGGATACGGATTGAATTAACGTCGAGAAAAAACGCTCCACCGCGTTATATTAAACCCAGCCAGTTGAGATCAAGCTAACCGATATTAAATGGTGGCTCAGGCTGTTTAATTAAAGATGTGGTTAAAGTTTTGCTTGGTGTGCTGAAAAAATACTCTAGGGCTGTCGGGGCTACGGTCTACTAACAAAAATAATGTGGTCTACAGTAGATCGATAAGGGATAATAACTGTTTGTCTATCAAGCGTTGTTATTAGCGTGATTTTAGGTGTAATGTTGTTTGGGACTCAGAATTGTTCCTTGAGACATACTTGTTGTAGTAAAGTGATTCATGCTTGAAAAAGGAATGCCAGACGCTAATATTTACATTGCATCATTATAGATACGTTAGTATATTATCCAGTGTGCTACGAATTGTGCTCCAAAATGTATTTCAGATGTTTTCGTCTCGACTTGTTTCTACATACTCAGTCAAAAGTAAATCTAAGAATACAGTTACTATAAAATTTAATCGAGAAAGTGTATCGCAACAAAAAATTACTTTGTAAAGCACATTACGTTACTGAGATTTGAATTGTTATTACGGTTATTAATACAAATATCAGAAACAAACAGGATTTCTGAACTCGTAACCGACCAAGAAATTGTATGTTTTCCAACCACAAGTTCACGCCTCCGTCACCCGAAGTTTCATTTCCTGAAGGCAGGGCAAACATTTGTGTGTTAAGGCGAATATGCTATGGTAGGCTGGGAAATTCAAAACACTATTTTTTTGCAGCTCAGCATCAGATTGTACCTATGTTACAAGACAGTAACGAGCTTGTATATTCATTAAAATCATAAGTAAAACTGTCGAAGTTAAATTGGACGTCGTGTTGCCTCGAAATTTATATTAATTTTTTTGATTCTAGAGTTGTAGATCCGAAAATTGCAAAAATCGTAAGTGAATTTCGTGAGCTGCCTTAACGCATCCCCCTTAACTTCGTAGTAACGTCCTTTCTTATAAACGGGACTCCTTACTTATAGACTCGGTCGCGACTTGGAACGACTGTTTCCAAACTGATTATATCAGTTTTACCATTGTCTTCTCCTTATTAAGATAGTTTTTGGGTTTATTCAATTTTTTAATTTGGTTGTAAGAACCTACCTACTTCGTTAGGCCTTTATTTTGTTATCGCCTTCATTGGTTTCAGTGAGCATTCTTTGTGTCAGGTTACAATGTAAATATACAGTTTCATGAAGTTTTTTTTTTAATTAGGTATTTTATGAAAATTAAGCTGTAGTCTTTGTTTGTGACTAAAGTTTTCAATATATATTTATAACGATTTTCATCATAACTTTGGATGCTGATTTGTATAATGGAATCAACATACAAATTAAATAAATAAAATTGAAGGGTCTGTTTGTAATGTCAGATTAGCAACTTTTTACTAAATACATACTCGTACCTACCTATTATGAAAGTATATACGGTACCGTAAACTGGGGTTACTTTGAATAGCGGGATGACTTTGGTCAAAACTTCCATTTCATATAAAATCGCGAATTGCTTAAAACGAAACGCAATTTGTTCGTTTTTTTTCTAGGTTAGCAAAATTGAAGAACTGTTGAATCCTTTCTTGAGGACACGCTGGGAATTCACAAACCATTTAAATTGAAATCTACGGCTTTTCGTGCATATTCATAACTTAACTAATACATGACCCAAATAGACTAGTGAACAAATGGTGGGGACTTCGCAGATGTATTGCAATTCTTCAGTATCAAACTAACTGTGGAAAACATCACACTAATATTATAAAGGCGAAAGTTTGTGAGTGTGTGTATGTGTTTGTGTGTTTATATGTTTGTTACTTCTTCACGCTCAAACGGCTGGACCATTTTTGATAAAATTTTGTAAGGAGGTAGCTGATACCCTGGATTAATATATAGGCTACTTTTTATCCCGATATTCCCGCGGGGTCGACACTCACGCGGGTGAAACCGCGGGGCGCAGCTAGGCCTTAAAATATAAATACATACATATATAAACTCACGCCTTCTTCCTATGGGGATAGGCAGAAACTACAGAACGCCACCTGCCTCCACACGCACCTACTTCTTACATACTCCTTTTGCTTCATTTACGTTCATACGTCATCAATCATCAGC
Source organism: Mesoligia furuncula (assembly GCA_916614155.1). Taxonomy (NCBI): domain Eukaryota; kingdom Metazoa; phylum Arthropoda; class Insecta; order Lepidoptera; family Noctuidae; genus Mesoligia; species Mesoligia furuncula. The sequence continues at coordinate 9,351,837 of OU744792.1, forward strand.
AGGGTAATTGCGTAACACACTATCAGTAGCAATGGGATTCATTTTGACAATTCGACAACATTCATTGCGTTATTCGCGTTGTTAGGCAGACACATTTTTCGAACATATGGAGCAATGGATTAGAAATATGCTTGAAAATTATTCAAATTGAGAGTAATAGTGTGTTACACACACGCACGCCAGTTGCGAGTACTAAGCGTCTGACCTTTCTGAAGAACTTCACCAATAAGCTCACTCTATGTTCTTAAATACTCCTCCTTTAATCGATTTATTCCGGTCTGATCCCCTGAACACCCCCCCTCCTCGGTTCCCAGCTTGATTGACTTCTGTTTTAATCTCTGTCTTATCCACATTATGTAAGTTTACTCTTTTTGACAGGTAAGTACAGTCAAAAGAAAATAAAAGTTTCATGATTTACATTTGAGTTCAACCTCTTAGGTACGTATTTTTATAACTTCTGCGTGCTATGTACTTAAAGGATATATTTCATCTAAAACAACATGATTCAGCTGTATTTTCCGAGTACTAGGTATCCTATTTTTAGCCTTTCTTGAACTTTCATTATTAATCGACACTTTGAAATCTACTCCAGATCCAATCGGATCGAATGTCTAGGAATCATTTAATGGGTGAATAGAGAAGTCGAATATAAAATTGAATGAAGTGCAGTTCCATGTTCCTTGCTCCCGTTCGCGGCGAAGCCTCCAAGACACTTGATAATTGATTTTGTAACAGTTTCAATAGAATGATTTTATTAGTATTCGGTAGTTGAATGAAGGAAAGGCGAGCTTTAATTTCATTTATTCAAGACTCACGATTGGATGAACATTATGAAAGCATATCGCTTTCAGATAACTAAATTATCTTTGATACAAATTCACTTGAATAAATAATATTGTGATTCAAATATGTAAATGGAAACTTGAGTGATACCTGTCTGTAAATATTAATTAATTAGTTTTGTCATTTATTGTCTTCTAGTATTTTATTACAATACTATATAAATATTAGGTACTGAGACTGACTGACCTTCAAATTCGTTAAGTTAAATTCGTGACCTTGACATTACTCTTGTAAATTTGGGTCTTGTATATTTCATAATATCTCGTTATCAACTAGGCTATCATAATTTAACTATGTGCTTTTTATTTTTTCACCTTTATTGTAACCCAGGAAACGGCCTTCATAGCCAAAATAATTATCATAAATAAGCTTTAAAATAACCTCATTCAATCAAGCCCTGACTTATGAGACACAATTACCTAAATGTCTATTTTTGGGAAGCGTTCTATGTGACTTTTGTATTCCAAATTGTTGCGCATTTGGTCCCCTAGGGAAGACCGAATGCGCATAAATTTTTAAATACAGTCCCTTACGCATCAATCAACTTAGTCTATCGCAGTCCACTGCTGGACGCTCTGGCCTCCCAGCCTGGGCCTCTCTCAGGCTGTGCCACAAGACCCTCCACACGCACCTACTTCTTTCTTATTTTTGTGCCTACCCACACCCACATGGACCTAACACGTTTTCAACACCCAACACTATCAAGCATCATATCTAGGCCACTCATTAAATACAATTTACACTAGCAATCGTGACAGTAAGGCCGTTCTATCTCGGATCGCGTGAATGCGGCTCGAGTGGGTGCCACGTTTCATTAATCAGGCCAAGGGCTGATCCCATCCCGACTAATTGACGCGCTACTGATAGTCCAATAATGACTGCTTCGCCCCTACATCGAATCCCGTCTAATCTACTGCCCAATACATTATGTATTAAACCACTGGAATGAGTTTTAAATGAGAATCGACGTTTAGCAATGTGAAAATGGCGCGGTTTAGTCATATATTTTAACTGCGATATAGGTTAGGTAACCTGCTCTATTTTCTTTAGGTATGGAACTGTTATAAATTAAAGTATATGATGCAAAGAAGGTCTGTATCGAGTTTATAAAAGAAAGGATAGAATTTCTTATTCGCTATTTACCTAATCCCCCAAGATAAAACATATTTTCTTAAAATAAAAAAGGTATTTTTAGGTACAAAACCGACGTCTACATTGAGGTTTAATAAAAAATTAAATGATAGATCGTTAATGACAGTATTGTTTACCACTGAAACGATGTTTAAACGACGAACAGAAAATAAACGTTCTGACCATGCTATGGCAGCTTGGAACATCACACAGAACACTATTACTCCTAGCGCCCCTAGCGACCAAGTAGCAAACGAAAATACTGTGATACAATATAAAAATATTTAGTGATGATACCGGGAGATGTTGTGACGAACAAACACATACATAAAATAATTGTCTCAAAATATTGGACATTAAACAACAAAAATAAAAATTAAGCCTAAACCAAGTGTAACAAGTCTATAGTGATTTGTTAAACGGTTCTGAAAGGTGTTTTTTTTTTCATTTAAACAATGGGAATTTGTTATTGTTGCATTGGTAACACTTTAATTGAAATGTCTGTCAGCGCGAGTGTCAGTTTCGGATTTTGCTTTTGCAATAAAATTAAATTCTGGTTGTTTCGCTAGTGAGCATAGGCACTATTTATAGTTTGGACCCATAATATTATTATTGTGAATACTGAACTGAACACTGAGTGCAGTTCCATCATGTCTCAAAACTCTTGTTGTGTACCTGGATGTCTAGTGACTAGGAAAGAAAAGTGCTCATTCTCAGCCTACATGATTTTGATTTTAATATGTTAGTAAATGTTTAATTTGTATGTATTTGTGTGTTTTTTATAAGAATAAACAGTTTGTTCTTGTCTTTAATATTCCGAGTACATTCATTCATACTCCTATTCCTAATGCAGTTAAAAATCTGGAATTTTTACATTGTCGTATAAATTATTGTTTACTACTACATTAAGTGTGTTTTTAATAATTATGTAATTGTTAAAAAAACATTAATAGGTAGTAAACAATAATTTATACGACAATGTAAAAATTCCAACACAATAATAATATCATAGAGCTCCATCTACCATCTATATCGGTGACTATTAATAGAGCTCCATCTACCATCTTCCGCTGTAACTAATAGTTTTAAATACTTGAGTCCTAGATGGCGAATTGTGCTGTCAACACAAAATGAAGAGAGCTTCCTGTCTATTACACCGCATTATATTGTAGTCTTTGGTTCTGACCAAGAACTTGAATCTTTGGACCATACCTACAATACAAAAAGAAAAACAAAGGAAGAAGAACTACGTTAATTAACGCAACTAGACTAAGTAAGTATTGAGCGATTTTCATATAGTTTTAACGCAAAATTACAAACATAAATGTTCGTAGAAGTAAAGGATGATACCCCTTCATGTTTTGCACGAGTTAATCTTAACTCCTTCGATATAAAACGTTGATATATCTACATTACAGATTGGGTTTCCTAAATAGCAGATAATTATTATGATTCTTATTTCCCTTAGTAACAATGACAATATTGGAACAAAGCAGAAGAAATTGATTTGCTTTCCTATTAGCTACAACACTCATAACTTGTGTTGTTTTGTTTGGTAATGTGCGTTTTGTTTGTGCAGAATAAACAATTTTTCTTTCTTTCTTTCAATTTAGAAAAATAATCACTCAAGCATATATTTTTAATGACTGAGGTGCTTTGGCAGAATATCATAACAGGGGCTGCAAGTAATTGTTTCATTCATATCATAAGCAATAATCATAAGTAATCTAAAATATCCTGAAACGGTAAATGGGCATAGTGAATAAAAAATAATTGTTGGTATGTACGGTCACGAGCACTAATACGTCCACATTTGGCAACTTTTAATTACGATTTTTTCACGAAATAACGAATGCAACGTTGAAATACGACACTTTACATAAACCTATGGGTACGAAAATACTATGTTCCTCATAATATAAAATTTCATTGAATAAAGCCAAGTGTATACATACTTATGCTCGTGACTGTACAAACCTACAATTTTTTTTATTCACAATGCCTCTTTAAACCATGCATTCAATTTTGCCTATTTAACGAAGCTGTCGGTATCCTTGCTGATACATATCATTAAGGATACTGACAGCTCCGTTAACATAACAAGTAAGGAAAAGACTAAGACCGAACTTAACGAATGCACAATGCAACTAAACGCGACGAGTATATTAAGGGGATTACAGGACCTAAACGCAAAAAACGCAAGTTTTAGAAGCAATAAAAGTATATGATCAACCACAGTAAACAAAATCAGAAAAATATATGATATTCTTCACGATATAATTATGCTAGGTAGATAGTTTGTTGAAAACAATACAACTAATTTGATACGATAGAACAAAATCATGAAGTTACCTTTAAAAACTTTCTTTTTACAATAAAAACCAAACTAATATAATTATTACATACAATAATTCTGATTTTTGGCCGACTATTCTACAAGCAATATACTAAAGCACTCGTGTTTTAATTTTTTAGTCCAAACAATAGATTTTTTGTAATGTAGATGTGTTGATTGCGTTCAATTTCAAAGTCAAAGTTTTTTATTTGTTAAAGATAGGTGTAAAAATAGGTTTTATAAAATAAAATAGTCACAAAAATCTCTATGTTTTGCCGTTAATGGCGTACATATATCAAATAGGCGCAATATATCAAACGGCATACAAAATTAGAATTTACTAACAGAAGTTCTGATAAAATTAAATGACATGCTATCAAAGATAATAAATCCTAAAACTAAGTGAGTCTGTGTGGTGCCGGACTTAAAGAATAGCACCACCCCATACTTCCCGTGGGTGTCGTAAAAGGCGACTAAGGGGCGTAGGTACCGGAGAATGGGCAGCAGCGTTCTCTATGCATTCCACCACCATACCATACTGCGATCGCCAACCCGTCGCGCACCGAGGGTTTCGTAACATCCGGGTTTATGCATAAGGTTTATGTTTATGAAATTATTTTTTTTTTTTTTTGAGTTGATTGCGGTAAATTGCAGTTTACGATTTCTGACGTATTAAAAAAAAACTACTTACTAGATCTCGTTCAAACCAATTTTCGGTGGTAGTTTACATGGTAATGTACATCATATATTTTTTTTAGTTTTATCATTCTCTTATTTTAGAATTTACAGGGGGGGCGACATACATTTTACCACTTTGGAAGTGTCTCTCGCGCAAACTATTCAGTTTAGAAAAAAATAATATTAGAAACCTCAATATCATTTTTGAAGACCTACCCATAGATACCCCACACGTATGGGTTTGATGTAAAAAAAAAAAATTGAGTTTCGGTTCTAAATATGGGGAACCCTAAAATTTATTGTTTTTTTTTTTTTGTGTGAAAATCTTAATGCGGTTCACAGAATACATCTACTTACCAAGTTTCAACAGTATAGTTCTTATAGTTTCGGAGAAAAGTGGCTGTGACATACGGACGGACAGACAGACAGACAGACAGACATGACGAATCCATAAGGGTTCCGTTTTTGCCATTTGGCTACGGAACCCTAAAAACCATTGAACTCGCGACACTGTTCTGCCGTCCTTTAACTAGAAGGCCGTTAAGCCTAAAAAGTTGTTTCGGAGAAAATGGCAAAAAACGCGGGAATCGTTGTTTCTTAAAAACTATGATACTTAGGTTAATGATTGTTGGAAATATCAATTGATATTTCTTTTTGATTATCCTAAATAACACTTTCTGTCCTATAACTATTATTAATTACTTTTAAAATTCATTTTTCCTATTTTGTTAAGCATATATCCTAGTTATCGCATCTTATTACTGTACTATAAGGCCGTTAACCATACCTTAGCGGCTTTTTAGTAAAGCAATTTATTTAAAATGTTAATCTTCATAATGTTTGATAAATTTTGTTTAGAAATACTTAACTAAAAAGTTGTTAAGTGACATAACTGCTTTATAGTCATGACATTCGCTTAGATTTCAATTTCAATAACTTTCCTAATGAGCGGTTATGGGGGTTTAGATGCCTTTTAGGTAATTGTTGCCAATGTTTTAGGGAACTTCTGTAAACTCTTAACTACTTTACTTAACTAAAAGGTGGCTAAAAATATTTCGCTTGTGGTTAACTTCTTTGTAGTTTAGCATTCTTAAGGAAATATGTGAGTAATTAATTAAATAAAAATGTTCTCTTAAAAATAAAAAGTTTAATTCAACACTTAAAAGGTAAAATAAGTACTTATAATTTTAATAGGCAATAATCAACTAATAACTAATTATGATCTAACAGATCATGAGTTCATTATTTGGCATGAACAATATACTTAATCCATGTTCTTTATAATTCCATTGATTCAACCATTGATTTAATAGAAAACTTCTAACCCAATTATTTAAATAAACTAAGACATCTATGACATTATATCAGCCATGAGGCAACTTCAGTCTTAATTTATTTAAATAAATCACAAATAAAAGTAATAAAATAATTATGTAGTAAAATTGCACACTGAGTAAATAATAAAACATAAAGAGCACTTTCAAGTGTACAAATTAAATCTATCATATCTTAATCCTACTAATATAATATACTCGTATATCCTACTAACTAGCTTTTGCTTGTGGCTTCGCCATCGTTGAGTTTGGAAATTATTCTACGGGAAAGTACTACCGTGGTCAAAAGCATCATACATCCTAACCCTGATCATGATCTACATAGGTGCCAAAATTCATCTAAATCTGTACAGCCCTTAGGACGTGAAAGATAACATACTCAGTTTCGCATTATAGTATTTCTTAGATACATAATAAACTAAGTAATTATATCAAAGTCTGTAAGTTTGATGTTTGTTCGCCTCAACGGCTAATTGGATTTGATTGAAATTTGGCACACTGGTAGACCATGACCTGGAATAAGACATAGAATACTTTTTATCCCGATTGTTCATTCCCGTGGATTAATTATTCGAAATGATATCGTTTACAAACCTCCACGCGGATGGATCCATAAGCAAAAGCTTGTAGTTTTATGTATTTAGGAACATAACAGTATCTAAATTAAACAATGTCATCAATCAACTCAGCCTATTGCAGTCCATTGCCGGACAAAGGCCTCTCCTAGCCCACTGCCACTTTAGTTTGCCTACTCTGCAAGCTATGTCAGTAGTTCCGATTCTTTTCCGGATAATTTTATTCCTGATTTTATCCTTCAAAGAGACTCTGAGTGAAGCTAGCTCCATAGAGCGTTGAGCGGCCTTGAATTTGTGGACCAGCCCGACCGTCAGTGTCCTCGTTTCGGCACCATATGTCAAGACGGGCAGGACGCACTGGTTGAAGACCTCATTGTTCAAAAACTCCGTCAAATAATTCTCGTCGCCATCCCGGCGACGAGAAGACTTGACCAAAAAGTTGTTTGAAGTTTTCCAAATGCTGCCCAGCCCAACTGGATCCGTCTGTCGGCTTCTTTTTCAAAGTTGTGTCTACTGAGCTGGATGACTTGTTATAGACATAATCCTTCAAAACTTTAAGAAGCGGCTCTTCGATGTGGATTGGAATCGTTAGATGTGCGAATTGTATATGAATTTTGTCTTGTCCAAATAAATGTCGAAGCCAACCCGCCGAGAGGCTCCATTTCGGCTGAAGAGACTCAGCCAATATTACGATGTCATCGGCAAATCGAAAAAGACGAACAGACGCTGAAATAGATAGACCAGATGTTGCACGCCAAAATGGAGCCTCCATTTAAGCTATGCAGCATCTGGTCTAACTGTTCCAGCGTCTCTGCCACTATGACGATGTCATCGCCAAATTGAAGATGTGAAATACATTTCTCGCCGTTCACGTTGATACCCAATCCAGTCCAGTCCAGTCCAGCGGACAGCGTCTTGAAGGCGGCCTCTAACGCATGTGTGAACAATTTTGGGGATATTACATCCCCCTGTTTCACCCCTCTGAGCAGTTGGATGGGGTGATTTTCTGATCCTGGATCTGAACAGTCATCGTGGCAGCGTCTTACAAACATCTCAATGCCCTCACGCGCGCGCGCGCTCTCTCTTTCTCTCTCTCTCGTCTCTCATCGATGTAGCACCAGTTAATTCGACATCGTTGCAGAAAGGCCAGAACTGCCCATGGTTTGATGGAATCGAAGGCTTTCTCGTAAATGCACAGAGACTGGTTGTACTCCGTGGTATTCTGTACAATTTGCCGAACATAGATGTGGTCTAATGGTACTGAAGCCTTTTCAAAAACTGCCTCGATCTGACGGCTGGATCTCGACAAGTCTTTTGGCGAGACGATTCTTGACAACTCTCGACAGCAGCTTGTACCTACACGTAGTTCAGAAGTGAGATTGGTCTAAAGTTCTTCAGCGAGGATTTGTCACCTTTTAGATGACGGAATTAAAGAGACTAGCTAGATCTTTGATTTTATTGTATTTATTTTTTTGGATCGTTTTCTGTAGTTTTCGGTTTTTCTGTTTCAATATCTTCATCTGTATCATCACTTCTTCGATCTTAGTTAGATCTCGTAGTTCTTATTTTTGACATATTCAGTGTCAGTGGTAGACGGTCCTCCGGGAGGAAAGATTAAGTCCGACGGGACGGCGGATGGCTTGATCGGGGCACCCGCACCTCGCTCACCCCCGGAGTGAACGCAGCGCGAGAGTCGGCTAACTGCCTTTTACCTAAGTAATGAGGCTTAGCCGCTTTGTAGCTAAGCAAAATTATATTTTTTTTTACCGTATTCATCAAACAGGCAAGCATTATTTTCAAAAAAAGTATTGTGGGAATAAAATGCTTAACTAAAATAGCGTTAAGGGCGGGTAACTGCAAACAAGTTAAGTTTTTCACTTAAACTGTTCTTTAAATGCTTAACTATAAAGTAGTTATAGTCCTATAGTGTCTTTATAGTCAAGAAAAATCAGATAACGTACTTGTAGTTAAGCAGAAGGCTAGAAAATAATCATCACATCGGGCAGTTAAGGTATTTTAAAGTACATTAAGCGAAGAAATGTGGGTTAGACGCTTTCAAGTGATGGAATCATCAAAAATTATGTTAGTTAACGGCCCAAAAGATCTTCATATCTTTGGAACTATTAATATTATAATAATGTTTCTTAGACAGAAAGATAGAGAATTTTGAACGCTGTCACAATCTATTAAAAAGTGAAAATTGACCATTTGAGGGTTAACGGCTTTCTAGTTAAAGGACGGCAGTGTTACCGACACCGCGCTACATTCGGATGTGTTCGGCCGTCCTCCGGATGTACTCGGTTTTGAAAATGAAAATGAAAAAATGAAAAATGGTTTATTATTTTAACAAGTAAACTTTAAAAACTAGTGATTGGAGCCTCCTTTTAAGCAGATAAGCCTGTATTAGGAGACTCCGCTCTTCCATAACTTAATAAGTATCATTTAGGTTCTTGTTTTAAGCAAAACTAAAAGGAATAATATTACAAAAACAAAAAAGAAGAGGAAATTAAAGCTAAACATGCAGCACGCACGCACGCAGGCATGCGAGTGTGTAGGTGATAGTGAATGTGTGTGTGAATGCGTATATATATGAGGGTGTGTGAATGCAGATGCGAGGGTGTGGTGAACGTGATCACGAATGAATCAGAGTGTATGCATACGATTATGAATGTGCAGGCATTAGGCAGGTGTACGGTTACATTTTATCCTAGCAGCGCCTCCGTGTCATCATAGGTTAGTGGTTTTATCCAATTAGTTACAATTTTTTTAAATTCATTTTGTTTCTTATTATATACGTAAATATCTTTGTTAAGTCTGTTGTAAAGCTGAGCTGAGCGTTTTTGGAATTGTATACTGGCGAACTTGGTTTTGGTTTGAGGAACTTCCGCTATCATATCTTTTCTTCTTTTCAAAGTTAATCTGGGGTCAAAAGGAAGTGTTTTGTGTTTCTTTAGAACAGTTTTAATTATGTATAGTTTTCGCACCGAGAGTAAATCGCTTATATGGTAAAGACTTTGTGTAGGATATCTAAGGTTTTTAAAGTAGATTAGTTTTATTAAAGCCCGTTGTCCCCGCTCCAGGTCTATAAATTTAGTCTTAGCCGCACCCCCCCAAATGGGGATGCAGTACACTAGAACAGACTGTACTAAAGCTACGTATATTTCGTTGAGTAGGTTTCTGGAAGTATTAGTGCTGGTGGGTACTTTTTTTGGTACGATATACCTCAGCGTTTTAAATATCCAGCTTAGTTTCCTGATTCTGTTTTAAATTCTGTTTTGGTTTTAAATCCGATATGTCAGTGAGTGATGGCAAAGTATTCTGTTTGTGTTTTATTTTCACTTCTGTCAGCGCTCCCGGAGTGCCACTGTTTTTTTTTTTTCAAAGTAACAACAAACTAGGTAAGTATAGGATATTTATCTTTGAAACATATAATGTCTCTCCGTCTTATTACAAAACGAGATCTAATTTTAGACCTAGCCTAAACCTTCGAGCCAGTTACTCTATTTTGAACTTTATTCCGACAAACGTAAAGTTCTTAATGCAAAATTGACAACTTAGACTAGGGTTTAACGTCAGTTTTTGTGATAAAAACTTTACCTTCGTTGGATTATAGTTCGAAATTTAAAAATGGCTGGATGGTTTAAACCTGGGTCTAAAGATAAATCTTGTTTTGTAATAAGGCCGTTTATGTTCAAAGTCCTATTGTAGGAATCGACCATTTTGCAAACAGGCGAACGCAAGCCAGAGTTGGACTGAAGAGAAAATCAGAAACATTTCCAGCATCTAAAATGTATACAGTGACATCGAATATTTGTCGCGTGGTTGTTCTCAGAATAGTGAATGGAGAAGCTTGATTAATGTTCCCAAACGAAAGGGAAATTCGGCCTAAATCAATTCACAACAATTTATAACTCCCTCGATTCCATTAAATTATAATTGTTGTTTTACATTGTTAAGATTGGAATAAGTTTGCCAAACGTCTTGTCTTAATTGCTAATGAATTATTTATAATTGTATGTGCACGTTGGTTAATGTTATTGATTGGTCATCATCTGCCTAGCCTTTTCCCAACTATGTTGGGTCAGCTTCCAGTCTAACCGGATGCAGCTGAATACCAGTAATTTACATGGAGCGACTGCCTATCTGACCGCCACAACCCAGTTACCGGGTAATACGATACCCCTTGGTAAGACTGGTTGTCAGATTTTCGGGCTTGTGAGTACCCGTAACGACTGTCAAAGATCCACGAATGACAGCCGGGACCAACGGCTTAACGTGCTTTCCGAGGTACCCCCTCCGTACCTCAGAAAGCACGTTAAGCCGTTGGTCTCGGTATGTAAAAATGGTCACCCATCCACAGACTAACCGCGGCAAGCATAGCATCCTGATCGATCGACCTGTGCGGCTGTTATTATTTAGCCACGGGCCCCTCTCGACCTCTCTATTGATTGGTACGTAAACATAAGTTGTTGGTTTTTGTGTGTTAGTTCTTAATCCATCTGTCTAGCTTTTTCTTAACTGTGTTCGGATAACAGCAGTTGGCAGCCCTCCTCGTAGATAGAACAGACGCAGACGCCATTATGATGATTTTGTTTTGTTTGCGATTTCCGTAAATCACTTATCGCGTGCGGCTTGCGTTGTTGTTTGTTATCTGATCTGTGGCTGAATTTGAAATAAGGTAATCAAATCGGTGAAAATGGGACACAAAGTCTGAGCTGTGGCTATATTTTACAAAAATAATGAGAAAACAACCACGGGCAAGAAATGCTTCAATTTTTCTGATAAATACTTAGACTATGTACAGTCAACAAAAGAGATAAGTATGCAGGATCGTCGGATATAGTTGAAGTTTAGTAAGAAACCGATGAATGTTCTCGAATAAAATTTTATTTTATTAATAGAAAACAAACAGCTCATTTATCAAATTAAATTCCAGTCGACAATATCCATCGGTTTCGTACTAAACTTCAACTATATCCGACGATCCTGCTTACTTCTTTCTTTTGTTGACTGTACTTAATACTGTTCTTATTTGCTTCTAATACTACCTACGAAAAAACTCTCCGCAACAAGTTATCATCGATACTTTTCATTCGATACCGATTCGGTAAAGGTATCGATCCTTATGACCGATACGGCATCGAGTATAGGTCTACCAGAATCTCATGGCGAAAAAAAAACATTGTGATTTTCATACATATGGCAATGTCAATCCATATGATCATTTTTTTTTTTTTTTCATGAGATTCTGGTAGATCTACAAAAGTATCGATACCTAGATGGCATCGTTTCGACCCTAGGTAATACAACCAGTATTACCTAGGGTCTGAGATTCGGGCTTCTGACTACCTGTAACGACTATCAAAGAGATATGAATAACAGCTGGGACCAATGGTTTAACGTGCTTTCCGAGTCACGGAGAAATCTCAATATGTAACGGATGATCACCCATCCACGAACCGACCGCGGCAACCATAGCTTAACCTTCAACAGACCCATGCGGCTATTATTATTTGACAGATATTGATATGGCTATCGTATTCTAATATATATATGCAACCATTCGGCCTTTTCATAACATTAAATTAGTTCCATTATCTTCCTAATGATCTTTTTCTTCTTCGATATTAATACTTTTTTAGGGTTCCGTACCCAAAGGGTAAAAACGGGACCCTATTACTAAGACTTCGCTGTCTGTCCGTCCGTCTGTCCGGCCGTCCGTCTGTCTGTCGCCAGGCTGTATCTCAAGAACCGCGATAGCTAGACAATTGAAATTTTCACAAATTATGTATTTCTGTTGCCGCTATAACAACAAATACTAAAAACGATATAAAATAAATTTTTAAGGGGGCTCCCATACAACAAACGTGTTTTTGTCGGCATTTTTGCCTTGTGGTACGGAACCCTTCGTTTGCGAGTCCGACTCGCACTTGGCCAGTTTTCTTTCATACAAGTCGATATTCCATTTGAAATAAGATTAGACATTTAATTAAACCTTTTTACAGTCCGTTCAATCGATTTTGACTTCTATACCGTAGGCATAATGATGGTATTAAAAGCAAAAAAGTAGCTACAATACCAACTGTTTACTGCAGCTGCCATAATTATGTCATGCCACCAACGCAATAGAATTCAAAATCGGTTGAACGGACTGTAAAAAAGGTTTATTTAAATTTCTAATCTTATTTCAAATAGAATATTATACATATAGTGTAATAAAATTGTTACAAGCAGCATTTAACGTATCTGCTGAAGCAATCCATCACTAGTCACAATGTTTCCACTGCTGGGATACAGGCCTCCTCTCTCTGTGAGAGAATGAGCCATAATCGACCACGCAGGCCCATTTCAGGTTGGTGGGTGTCACATGTCTTCGAATTTTCGGTCCCAGGACATGCCGGTCTCCTCACGATATTTCCTTCACCGTTTCGACAGCAGTGGTGATGAAATAATTTACACAAAATAAAGTGTTTGCTTGGGTTTAAACCTACGACCTACAATCTCGTAATTCGCGGCCATTACTACTGGGCCACCAGTCACATATCTATTTGTAGCCTTGCTTTGCCTTTGCTCTTAAGTAAACCCACCATTAGCTTCATCAATAACTTGCTTATAAACACCATAGGATTATAGAAGTATGAGGAACAGAGTGTAAAGTTCACTCATACTCTATAGAAAAGGGAAGATCCTCCAACCAGTCGGGTGTTGTGTCTGGCGGGCAACTGCCCAATGATTCATGTCGGACCGTTGTATATAATATAAAATATGCTAGTTGCGCGGTAAACTCTGCTTGCGAGATGCAGTATTTTGCGTGACGTCAATATGACGCGTTGTTCGCATGTGGCGTTGTAGATACCGGTACAGGATTAACCAACCCTATAAGCCATAACATCTAAGTGAAAACCATAAAACTTAACTACAAACTATGTAATAACAGCTTTTTAACCACATTACGGCTTTACGATCTACTTCACTTCGGGTGTACTCATTGTGTTCGTACAATTTCTACTAACACTTTAACAAAATATTAGCCTACCCCTATTAAAAATTGACGTGGCGTTTCAACGCAACTGTTTTATGTTCAAATTATAATATGACTATGGATGTTTTTGTGTTACATGGTAACAGCGTTCTCAATACTTACATTAAAAATATTAAAGTGTTAGTGTTACGATTACGCATTAATCGTTTTAATGTCCTTAACTTGACTTTAGAATGACCTTAATCATGAATAATTTTTTGTATATTTTTTTCCCAAATTGTTCTAAATATTCCTCAGACTGATTGAAAAATATTATGTTCGTCGAAAAAATGGGTATATATATTAAAAATGTGTTAGTAAGCGCATACAAACATCACTAATATTACAAGGGCGAAAGTTTGTGAGTGTGTGTGTTTATATGTTTGTTATTTTTTTAGGCTCTAAAGGCAGGACCAATTTTTATAAAATTTTGTATGGAGGTATTTTTATCCAGATATTCCCACGGGATCGACATTAACGCGGCGAAGCTAGTAATATATGTATATACATATATAATCTCACGCCTTCCTCCCATGAGGGTAGACAGAAGGTACAGAACGCCAACAGCTACGATCCTTACATAATCATTTTACCTCATTTACGTTATCCTGGTGATCCTGGTCATACACGCACGCCGGTTACGAGTACTACGCTCCTGACCTAGGTTAAGTACAGACACCAGCACATCAAGCTACTACAATCTGTCAAATTTCTTTAATAGATTTTCAACTTCATCGCTAAAGCATAAGGTTCAATGTTGATTGGGAAAATTTGACAGTTTCGGGTAGCTTGATGTGCTATCGTCTGTACATCAACAAATATTTTTCTGATTACATTCTGTCAGCTGTTGTCGGACTGAGAAACTGACGTCACACATAATTACTCCGATTTCCTGGTTTCATTCCGTACACATTTTCACATTTCGCATAGCCTACTGACCCAACCCGTTATCTATGTAAACCGAACATATATCCCTATCATGCAGAAAGAGAATTCGGATAAAAACGACATCGTTACTGAGTTGATAACAAATGCTATCGACGAAAAATATTACGCCAATATTACAGGAACCATTACCTGGGACGGGAAGCAGGAGAGCAGACAAAACGAATCGTGTGAAATGTTGGTTCCACGCCTATAACTGCTCATGTAATAGAAAATAGACTCAAACTGGAAGGTTATAGAGTTGGAAGTTGGTTGTTAGATGTGGTGATTCGACGGTATTTAACGCGTATCACGCATTTGGATTGCCGCCTCTGCCCAGGTGGAAGCAACGTGATCGATTGCCTCTTTGTCGTCTCAGGCCGTTATTACGGGAAACATTTCTTCTGTGTTGTCATCACCCTTTGCCTTTCCACAGTGATATTTATATTGATGAATTGCAGCCGTTTTATAATGACGCGCCAGAATGTTTTATTTCTGATGGCATTATTTAAGTGGAACTACTTATACTTGTAACGGAGCTTTTGTACGTAACTTTGCTCTTTTGATGGATATTTTTTCTTTTATAATTTACGTACTGACTATTTGAAACACTTTTTTTTTGACACTCTAAGGGTCAAATCACACCGAGATGGCAGCGAAGCGGCGAGCAGTTTCAGTGTCATATAATTTTAAACTTTATCGTCATTACTATAACACATAGTATCGCTTGAGAAACTTGAAAAGGCGCGCGGCCGCCCGCGGCGCCGCGAGCACTCCGACGACTCAAGTTTCTCAAGTGATACTATGTATTATAGTAATAAATATAAAGTTTAAAATTATATGACACTGAAACTGCTCGCCGCTTCGCTGCCATCTCGGTGTCATTTGACCCTAACTGATTTTGAAGGATAATGCTCATTCATTCGAAAAAAAATGTCTGCTCAACAACGTAAATATCGCAACGAACGTTGTTAAACTGTCAAAATAAAAGCCATTGCAACTCTTAATAAATGAAAGCGGCATGACTTAACGAGAAACTCAAACTCAAACTCAAAGCATTTATTTCAATTAAACCAATTACAGGCACTTTTGAATTATCAAGGGGTCGGTCAGTCAGAAAGATAAAGCTAGTTGCCCATTCCAAAGCGTAGGTACCTATGGAGAAGAACGGGCAAAAAACTCCATGGACACTCTTTTAAATCAAAATAATATGGTTACAAAGTCTTGTTTCCTTCATTCATGTTAAAAATTATGCATGTGAGAACGATGCAGAACGTTAAAAGCGTCCGTAATGAAAAGAAGAAAACAAAAAAAAACAATTCAAAGATTAAATTAAAATAAGCCATGGCAGCAAAGAGATCATCAGTCCCTACTGACGGCGCCCGTTCACGAACATGACGCATGTATTAGCACCATTCAGCTCAACCATTTTGAAGGGAGCCGAGAGAGAGTTTCATAGTAATCTGTTATAATCATGCGATGCTTCTTGGAGGGTTGGGCGCAGCCTTCGTAAAGTCAAAGACTGCTAGGTATAGTCGAGTCAACATGTTCACTACCTTAGTTCAGTTTTATCGCAATTTCACTTAAATGCTCAACGCTCTGACGATGATAATCATTTCAATCCGCCGCATTCGTCACATATTGAACGTAATCAGTCAACTGTGGGATCGTAAACCTCATTTTATTGCAGTTAAACATTAATTTAATGATACCGTTATCATAAATAGCCAAGTTTTGTTCGAATTGCTGTTTTTATGGGATTCACGTTTTACTTAGCTATTCTATTTATCTGTTTTCCATTATCCATGCGAAAAATGCGAAAATGCGATATTATAATTGCGTAAGTGTGTCTGTCTGTCTGTTACCTCTTCGAACCGATTTAGATAAAAATTGGTATCGAGATAGTGTCCCAGGAAAGGACATAGAAAAGTTTTTATCCCAATATTTCCACGGGAACGAAACTTTCAATCCACTAACCTCACATGTAGTTCATGTCCATGTCTTACCTATCAACATAGAGCTTCAGCTAGAAATAGTATCATTTCGCGCCAATCAGCAGAATTAGCGGTACGAAGTACCCCTGAAAGCTGAACACATTACGCACGGACTATCGCTTTACTCGTTTTAAAGGAAGGAAACCGTGATGAGGTCATCAGAACTGGTTCACAACTCCCCCCCCCCCCCCGCCCCTTTCCTCAAGCAGTGCCGGCCATTTCCTCAGCCCCAACTTTAATAGACATCATTTGGTAAATCACTGGTGTTCCTTTTAATTACACATTCCAATCTTTCTTTTAAACTACGCTCGTATTTTTGCCGTTCAACCTGTAAAGTATTCTCGTCCAGAAAGTTTGGAATCACGATTTCTGTAAGCCAAACTCGGAAGTAGGTCCTTTATTTTTAAAATGCGACACAAATTGTTACTTACTCCTGGTGACGAAGATAAATCTACCAAGTCAAACTTTGGAACAATAATATCAATTAAGGAACAAAATATTGCTATACGACTCAAGAGGTCTTAGTTAATTTTAAATGGGTTCTTGCAAAGCACCTAACGCCTGATTCAACTAACTTGGGCTCTCAGTTATCGAACCAAACTGTACTCTCCTATATAAATAAGTTGTGCCTCGGAGCACTGCCACTGAAACCGGCTGTTGACGAACTTAAATTGTGTTTCCGAACCGACTGGGTGTTTGCTTTCGAGATGAGGCCCGAAATAGAAAAGATATTTCCAAAAATATTTGTTAAAATAAATTTTGTTTGGAGAGAATTATTCACGTTTGTCCAGGAACCGTTTTTAATTGGTTTCTTTGGAATTTTGTTTATTGAACCAGATCATGAAAAAATATAGCGATGGCGCCTGCTTCGGGTCGTCATATCCTAACAATGTGTACCTTGTATTTGTGTTTGGTTCGACAATGAGGGCAGTGGTGGCCCAGTGGTAAATGCCCCGACTTACGAGTCGTGGGTTCAAACCCAGACTGGCGCTTTACTTTGTATAAGTAATTTCATCACCACTGCTCTCAAAACGGTGAAAGAAAACATATTGAGGAAACCCGCATTGCCTAGAATGACCACCAACATCTGCCAACCCGCGTGGTAGATTACAGAGAAGGCCTATGTCCCAGCAGTGGGAACATAATAGGCTGATTATTCTTATGCGA
This sequence comes from Mesoligia furuncula, assembly GCA_916614155.1. Taxonomy (NCBI): domain Eukaryota; kingdom Metazoa; phylum Arthropoda; class Insecta; order Lepidoptera; family Noctuidae; genus Mesoligia; species Mesoligia furuncula. The sequence goes on from OU744792.1 coordinate 9,369,839, forward strand.
CAAAAATAGTCAAATACCTTCATACGGACCCTAAAAAAATCCCAGCAAAACGCCTTATAAAATCCGTCGGTACACTGAACTGGTTTACTACACGAATGTAAGGAATACGCCAAAAATAAACACGAGGAAAGTGGAATAACGTGACGCGAAATGAAGGACGTAAAAACCGAAAAGCGTCCACCCATTGTTTCGGACCTGACCGTGTTACATGTTGTTATTATTTAGGCGAGTTACGCCGCATTAAACATCAGAAAGTTACCCGTTATAACCTTTAGGTGAGTGTTCCGAAAATAAAGAATGTCAACGCTTCGGTCCTCATATTCGAGAGACCCTCTTGGTTATGATAGGTGAAACGTAAAATGAAATTATTTAGATGCTTCCACACCTCGCTTTCAGATTCTTGGTACTTATCTCAAGGTTTTTTATGGGGTTTACCCATAGAAATGTAAAAAAAAAGGATTTACCCGTTCTGCGTTTTGTAAATTAACTTTATGAAATTTTCTAGACGCTATAAATCTGAACAGGTATTTTCGATACGGTAATGAAGAAATTTTTTTTTTGTGGAGGTCAGATAGGCAGTCGCTGCATGTAAAATACTGGTATTCAGCTGCATCCGGTTAGACTGGAAGCCGACCCCAACATAGTTGGGAAAAGGCTAGGCAGATGATGATGATGAATGAAGCATTTTAAGCAAACAATTTTCGAAGTAGAAGTTTTTTACTGTTACTACCACAGATATAGATACACCTAGATAACGCAAGAGCAACTACTTCACGTACCAAAAATAGCACCAGCTATCGTGCAAAAATCGTAAACCGCCACTTTCGCGATCAGTCCTGTGTACTGCTGGCTGGGAGAGCGTGAGCGCTGGCGCCGCTAGGCCCCGGGGCTGGGGCGGGCGGCGTCTTTGAATCGATTTGGTTTTCGCATCACTAAATAGTGCTTGTGACGTCATAGAAAAATGGCAGGCTTGATTTTCATACAGATCGTGATACTTGCGTTATCTAGGTCTATCTTTGTCTGTGGTGACTACCAATTCGTGTAATTTAGTCACTGTTATACAGAAAATAAACTTAACATCACGCTATTAATCCCCGAAGGTTTAGGTTGAGGTGTAAATACCCAAGTAACATTTAATTCGGGCCTAGGTTGTAAAAATGCCTTTAGGTTTTATAAGGGTCGTAAAAAGGTTAATGATTTGCTTTCAGGTCATATTAAGTACTTGAGAATGATTAATAAGTCCTAAAACTAATTGTTTATTATTACAACCTTGGAGCCGATGACAAGAGTTTAAATTAACGTTATTTTGACTTGGGTTTCAAGAGCCTTCAGTCCTAGGATCTTATAGTTGTTGTAGACTCCTGATTAAGTTCTGGAAAGGCTAGCATTATTCTAAAGTGAGATCTAAAGGTTTAATTTTTAACTTTGATATAACCATAAAGTTATGGAATGTTGAAATCGCTTATTAGTAATTTCTAAAACCTACTTTAAACTTTTAGGCTGTATTAGAGTTGTCTAGGTAAACAAATTAGGACTGTGTGGTGAAAACCCAAACCAATAAGCTATTTTTATGAGCTGAAGGCATGCCTAAAGTCCTACAAGAATATTTTAAAGCTTTAGATGCATCCTCTAAAAATGTTAGTGGTGTCCGCGACTTCAAAGCATTACGTTGTCTTGCAAAATGAACCGACACAGAGTGTTATCAAAAAAACGGAGTGGAAGTTTCAGCACTCTTGTCGAACCGTCGAACGCACGTCCTCCTACAACCAAAACTTAAAAGCAAACAATTGTGCGTAGAGGTTTTTTTCACGACTCGCAACTCTTCAAGGACTCCTGGAGATAAACTTAAAGCTGCGAAAACAGCTTTGTCATTTTAAGTAGCTCCGCGAGATTACCTTTAGCTCTTATTTTCGTAAACAATAAGAGCTTTTAGCTGTTACAGTTCTGAAAAGGTTAATTGTAATACTTTCTAGTAATTTCCTAACGCCAGCCATTTTGTTCACTCAAATAAAAAAAATCTAAACAAAAAGCAATATTTTAAGTCAATAAGGCAAAATTAAGTAACGTGTGCTATGTGATTTAAAATATATGTTTTTTATATGAATAGAAGTTTTATTTCTAATGCAACTTACTACCAACCACCTAATTTTATAATTTTTATTCTAAATTTTTTACTTTCGGAAGGCCCGTCTCGTATACAGCACTATTATCCTAAAGTATCACGATAAAGTGCCAGTCGCACTTTTTTTTTTATTTTCCCTGACTTCAGCAAGCTATTTATTACTTTTTATGATTATGACACTTACTTACATCTAGCCATTTTGAAACTTGGTATAATGACAGGGAATGGCGCCATTATAAATAAGTATTTAAATCCACGATTGGTGTTTTTGTGTAGAAAAAATCTTACACAGAAACATTTTAAAACCTGAGAGTCCCGGAAAGGCATTTATTCATGTCCATCAAAAAGGTTTTAAGTTGTCATTGAGTTACATCCATGACTAATTTAGAACTTAAAAGCTGCCTTACAAGGTTATATTAACCTTAAATTAAGGTTGTGAAGTTTACATTTGGGTTCTGTGTAAGTAGTTCGAAAGGTTCTGGATTTGAGCTTTAGGTTTTGCTGTAGCTCCCAGAAAGGTTCTAAAACGTGGGCCCTTTTTGCACTCAGGAGGTTATTATAAGGTTAATATAACGTTATTAAGTCTATTAAGACTTACGAGCAGATGTCCATACAAAGGTTCTAGAACCTTTTCAAAACCTTTCTAAAACCTAAAATGTTACTTGGGTAAGTACACCTATATTGTGAAACTTATGATAATTCATTATGGTTTTTTTTATTTCATATTTTGTTTTTTAATGCGAGTCTTTACCCGTCATAAACAAGCAATTACTTCATCTTAGTCACTTTAAAGGATTAAAGCTAAGGATTTTGTATTTGGTACAAAATTATCCAACACCCAAGTTCAACGACTACTACTGCTAAACTAATAAAGTTATCTTAACCGCTATACTTTTCCTTTAAAGTTCATGAATTGCACTATCATCGTGAATTTTTCCAGATTTTTTAAGCCCGCAGTTTAGCTTTTAGAGAGCGAGTAGGGAGTAGCGACGGAGAGTAGGGGGGAAGAAAAATTTGCACTTTAAAGTTTAATATTTCGTAAATGGAGCATTAAATCGAAAAATAATTTTAGCAACCCCGAAGTCATTTTAGAAGACCTATCCAACAAAACCCCACACGATGGGGTAGATCACAAAAAAAATATTCATCCTCACTTCACATGTAGGATTTTATTTTACCACTTTGTCTGCGTAATTGATATACATACTCCTACAAAATTACAGCTTTCTAGTAGTAACGGTCTCTTAGCAAAACCTCGGACAGACAGACATGACGAAACTATAAGGGTTCCTTGTAGGGTTGTAATCCTGGTTACAAGCCATATGTGTGCCAAATTTCATCCGAATTCGTTTAGTAGTTTTTGCGTAAAGAAGTAACAACCATACAAACACATTCACAAACCAAATAATATAGCCTTTATAATATTAGTGTGATGTGATGTAATAAATAGGGGGCGAGCCAATTGCCAATGATGCGGAGGAAGGAGTCGCGGGCTCGATTTTGATGGAAACTGAAACTAGTTTCCATCAAAATCGAGCCCGCGACTCCTTTGAGTAGTTTTCGCTATTCCTCATAGTTTCGGATTTGGCCATCCACGCCCACTTGAAAAATTCACCCTGTGTATATTCATCTTTTTTAGGGCTCCGTACCTCAAAAGGGAAAACGGAACCCATACAAGATCACTTCGTTGTCCGTCTGTCTGTCCGTCTTTTTCTCAGAAAAACGTGAAGTTATCAAGTTGAAATTAATATCAAATACTCGGGGCCGCAATCCCTTGAAGCAGTGAAAAATTCAAACTTCTAAGTCAACGAAGTCAAAAGATAGGGGCGTTTATGTTCCGGAATCAAAACCTGCTGTGAACAGGCTGCCTCAAAAGAAATAAACCTCAATGGGAATTTATTTAGCTGACCCGGCGAACTTCGTACCGCCTCAGATATTTTTTCCCATGCTTTAATAATTAAGAACCCTCACGGGCGTCCCCAGAACACCCTACCAAAGTTTCATCACGATGACATGAATATTTACTTTGTAAAGTTTTTTTTTTTATTTAATTATTGTAAATGTGAGGACTATGTGGGTCATTTCTTTTTAGGGTTCCGTACCCAAAGGGTAATTCTGTTTTCCTTCTTAGTTAGTTATAATCATGACCTGGCAGTTTGAGTAATTTACGCAGCCTACCCAAATGTCCTTTCTTTGGTATTGTTCGTCGAATCGTTGAGCTCCTCAAGTTCTGAGTTGAGCTGCACGATTTGTGACAAATGTTTGCACTGATTGGACAGGTCCGCTCAATCTGTGTGGTTCTTTCCTCAAAAGGACACCAATCTACATGGTCTTTACACGATCTGACCAAGATTTTGTCTGGACTTTAAAAGAGACTGTGACCTCTGAGTTTGTTTCGGCCTTTCTTCTCAGAATATTCAGATAGGAAACGCCGACCTCATCTAGTTTAAAAAATATGATTGACGTGTAAAAGTGTTTGTACAAACCTACTTACAGAAAATAAATCGTTTATGATTTATCATCACAATCTGAACAAATGGTTTCGGAACGCATAGAGTCCTCTATGCGTTCCGAAACTATTTGGTCAGATGCAAACATTGATTTTTATTTATATAGATTTAGAACTTCGATTACATCAATTAAATAGATAGTAGTGAGATAAATTTAATAATAACGAACCACGGTCAGATGCCAGAAGACAACAGTTCCTTATGTCCAACTTGAAATTAAGCCAAGGCCAAAACCAACAAAAGAAAAGCAAGAAAGATTTAATACAGTAGCACTTGCATACAATTTCGTTATACGCAGTAAGCGGGCAATATAAGGCGACATCTCACCACTAAACTATTTCTCAGTTCCCAGCAGTAAGGCAGTTGCTGTTGATAAATTAAGTTGTCACTCGACAACAGGGCGGGACTCGAAATTGCTCGATGCGGTCCTTGAGAGAGACTGCGCTTTTTACGGCTTATTTTATGACGCTTTCTCGCTTTTGAGTATATTTGGTGCTAGAGTTGTCATAGTATGCATACCTAAGTAGTTGAGGCTTCTCAGTGGTATTTTGCTCACTGTTATGCCAAATAGAAGCTTTAAGGTTTTTTAAATTACTTTATTAGCTACTAGCTGCGCTCCGCGGTTTCACCCGCGTAAGTGTCGATCCCGTGAGAATATCGGGATAAAAAATAACCTATATGTTAATCGAGGGTGTCAGCTACCTCCATACAAAATTTTATCAAAATTGGTCCAGCCGTTTGAGCGTGAAGAAGTAACAAACATATAAACACATACACGCACACTCACAAACATTGCCTTCCTAATATTAGTGTGATTTAATTTCCAACATCGGCGGCTTACATACATAGTCAACACGCTGACTCATTTTAAACGAAAGGACCCATCTCCTGTGATACAGTTTTTTAACTAGTACAGCATCGGAATTGCGTAACACACTATCAATCTGAATCACATTGTACTTCGGTGAGTGTGCCCAAGAACTCCACGACCTCATTCCACCGGCCCCTTTCTACCTTCGGACATCAAGACGCACTGCAAATTACGATCCCTACCTAGTTGATATTCCACCAATTCGCACTAAGCATGTGTTTTCAAATGTCCTTTATAATGCGCACAGCACAAGAGTGGAACTCTACCAGCGTCTGTGTTTCCGAGCGCATACAACCAGAAACTCTTCAAAGTAAAAGTGAACAGGCTTCTTCTGGGTAAGCTCATTCCATCGTCGACTTTGTCTCTGTCACCTCTGACTAAGACTAGAGTCAAGAGCAAACCCATTTCAAAAAAAAAAAAAATTTTGAAGGATATTGCTAATCCATTGGCTCACATGTTCGAAAAATGTGTCGGCTCAAGAACGTAAAAAACGCAATGGACGTTGTTGAACTGTCAAAATGAAACTTGTTGCTACTGATAGTGGGTTACGCAGGTACCCCGCTAGATACAGGTGCTCTTTTCCACTAAAGTTAAGTAGGTACTGTATTATATTGCATAGTTTTTGCTTATCAATAACTAGTGCAAAAAAAAACAAAATCAAAATCGGTTCATCCGTTTGGGAACTACGATGCCACAGACAGACACGTCAAACTTATAACATCCCGTCGTTTTTGCGTCGGGGGTTAATAATCTGTAACACTGTTTCTGGAACAATAAAATTATTATTAAATTGTTTCTAATATTATTATAGTTGTAGTTGCTAATATAAATCTGATATAGCTGTAGTTGCAAAAGCAAGCTATTAAGAATATTAAGATACCCAAATGTCAACCCTTGGCTACAGGACGATTTTTTTTTATACTGCTTCTGGTTTATAGGCAATACTAGCTACGCCACGCGGTTTTACCCGCGTAAATGTCGATTTCGTGGAAATATCGGGATAAAAAGTAGCCTATATGTTAATCCAGGGAGTCAGCTACCTCCGTACAAAATTTTATCAAAATTGGTCCAGCCGTTTGAGCGTAAAGAAGTAACAAACATATAAACACACACACACTCACAAACTTTCGTCTTTATAATATTAGTGTGAAGTGTAACAACGACATTGTCTGCATAATTTAGCATAGTTACCTTCATACTTTTACTTTTTTATATCTTGTTTAAAAGTAATTCTGATATCTAATTTACAGAATTAATAATTTCATATCACTAAGAACAATGATCAAAAAATGTGCTTTCACTTGCGGAAAACACAAAATCTATTAGGACTGCCTTATCTTCGCGAAGAATTGTGGCAACCGCCGTAAAACCGAAGAGTTTAAATAAGAAAAAACACAGCTAATGCGCTCTCCATAATGTTCACCCCATTTCACTAACTCCAGTCCTGTATTCAATGTCCCCAGTTATCCAAGACGCGGATATTGTTTCTCTACTGGCGAGCACTTAGAAAAATTACAATTACTCCAATGAAAAGAAGATTTGATATTGCCTCAGCCTTTATTGTTGTTCACCCCTGCTCCTTTCATAAATGATATTGTATTTTCTTGTTGTCTGTCTTACTTTAGGTGTAGAACCTCTGAGTGTGTATAAAAAATCTCACCGTGAAATCTTAGGTGAAGTGAGCTGAATTGAGTTGTCATTCCACCTACTAGGGATTTATAGCATTGAAAGCTCACGTCAAGCTCACTTTATCTAAGTTTTCACGGTGACAGTTTTACAGAATAGGTATGAAAAATCATGTTGATAATAAGGCTACTAACTCCAAGTGGTAGGTATTTATGAAGGCTTATCACGCTACTAAAAAAAATGCAAAAGTAAAGATAGAACGAAAATCATGCTTCCCTATAATCAACTATGCTGACGTGTGCTACTTTGACTTGAACGCGGTTTTGCTGGATAAGCTCGACAGATTACTCAACAATGGTATCCGGTTCATATTCAACCTCAGGAAATATGACCATGTATCAAGCTATAGGTCTGAGCTCAAATGGATGTCCATTGGTCAAAGAAGAGGTTTGCGCGATTTGACCACGCTTTTCTCCCTTCTCAACTCTGCCACTCCTCCTTCTTATCTCGTGTCTCACTTCCAATATCTATGTTCTTCTCACGCTAAGAATCTGCGTTCTTCTAACAATCTTCTCCAACTCTGTCCTTCTCATACTTCTGACTTTGTTCATTCTTCCTTTCATATTCAGTCCATTCTTCTTTGGAATGCACTTCCTCTTGATATCAGGACGGCCACCAGTCGATATGCATTTAAGCGAAAATTACAGAGTTATTTTCAAAACAAATAGAGTAGAGTCATCTCAACACCTCTCTCCCTTGAATTTGTATGTATATATGTCACGGCTAAAAGCCGAAGTGCGGCTACACCTAGTTTTAGCCGGCAGAAGTGCGGCTACACCTAGTTTTAGCCGGATATAACTAGGTGCAGCCGGCCACATGCGGTTCGTGTGTACTTCGAGTGGCATCGGTTGCATGGTTGCGGTCGATCGATAGACGACGTAGGATGCAAGAGCGAGCGAAGGGCACCCCGAGGTTAGGTTTGGTTAGGTTACTTTAAACCCTTAACACAGAAATAGGAGCTCCGTCTCTACTAAAACTAAGTGTAGCCGTACTTCGGCTTTTAGCCGTAACATATATGTATATATATATTATAAGTATGTATTATAGTAAATAGTATGCATGTGTATATAATCTATTTATGTATTTGTGTACCTAGTTTTAATAGTTTTTTATTTTATTTTATCATTGTTCCTCTCAACCAAAGCACCTGCCATCCAACCTCTTCACCACCCTTGGTTGACTGGTAGAGAATGCCTAAGGCATTAAGTCCGCCTTTGTACCTTTTTGTGCGAAAAGTTTATATAAATAAATAGAAAATAGAAGTGTGAGAGCACCCTTGAATTTAAACAAACTTATAGAACAACTCACAGTTCTTGAAAACCGATATTCAACCCGTACCTACCAAAAGAAAACCAAACAGCGACAGTTCTCCGAATTTAAAGTTGCTGCGAAAAGCAACCTTAACGACACCCACATTCTCATGTGCTTTCACTCCCTGAACTAATATTTAAAGCATGTCTAATTTTTAACCGACTTCAAAAAAGGAGGAGGTTCTCAATTCGACGGTATGTTTTTTTTTTTTGTGTGTTTGTTACTCTCGAGGTGTCCCATTATCATGAAGTTGGAATCTGATGAGAGGATCCCATGGAAATCGAGGGAAACCCTCAAATTTTATAGGCAAAGCTATAACGATTTGGGTATTTTTTTTTAAATAACTTGAGCATTTGCTCTTGGAAATCATCAATTGGTAAAGTGGAGCTGATGAAGAAGACCACAGATAGCCATTGGAACTACTCAATGACAAATATTTCACGGGTTGCGATTCGATTACTTTAATATAGTTGCTAAGCAATTTATGCTCGTCACAATGCGTATGGTGAGTGGTTGTTGAGGAGTTCTCCTGGTTCTTACCAGGAGAACTCCTCAACAATTAACGTCCCAACATCGGGAAAAGCAATATTTTGTAACAAGTGATGAGCAGTTGACATTTGGGTATTGTAACTTAGATATATTACAAACGGACCCACTAAAAAGTGAAAAATAAAAACTTTTTACAAAAAAAAAACAACCGACTTCCAAAAATAATACTAAAAATTGAAAAATAACTTTAATTTCGGAAGTCGGTGTCAATAAACGAAAATGCGGAACCAAAGACACCGACTTCCGAAATTAAAGTTATTTTTCAATTTTTAGTATTATTTTTGGAAGTCGGTTGTTTTTTTTTTGTAAAAAGTTTTTGTCAATAAGAATACTAAGAGGCTTGTGCCTAAGTAATAACAGCAGCACGGGTTGATCGATCAGGTTAAGCTAATACGCTTGGTCCGGGGCTGGGTTATCTTTACATACCAAGACCCTCCCGTGCCACGGAAAGCACGTTAAGCCGTTTGGTCTCGGCTGTCATTCGAAAGTCGTCAGAAATCCGAAAGTCTGACAACCAGTCTTACCAAAGGGTATCGTATTACCCACTAATTGGGTTGGGGAGGTCGCTGCATTTAAAAAGATAAGAATGCTTAGATTAGAAACATGCTGGTCCTGCTCCATAGGACAATCTAGAGTCTAGACAAAATCAAACTGGTTCCTAATTTAATTTATATTTTTTAAATTTTTATGACATTGACGTTTACAACCTGTGACTACAGTAACTCACACACTTGTTAAAATTATAGGAAAATCATCTACTTTTACAATATTTGTAAATAATTTGTAAATATGTGAGCACCATGTATCCATCGCATAATTGATTTATTTACCTGTCATTGCTTCATTTTTAATTCTATTTACCTTTTGTGGCAGACTAATTTTATTCTAGGTGCATCGTCTTCACATATAATTATATTATATATGTGTCGCATCACCGGGTGGCCGAGATGCGATACATCGGGTCTTCTTCACGATCCGACATAGTTTAGATAGGTGTGGGCACTACAGTGGGTACTCGAACGAAAAGATTATTTGAATTTACAGTAACTTTAATAAACTAGCTATTAACAACCGAAACGCACACGTGCGTCGGAAACAAACACGTGCGTTGGTATTGAGCGTTTGCCGAGACTGTCCGAGCTCGACGACTGTCCACTGTAGACTGTCACAACACTCGGTCTCTCCACCAGTCCTCGCTGCATCCCCTCTACCGACGATCGTGTCCAAGCGGTAGGGCTCGCTTGCGTTTCCGATCACATGATTCTTCGTTTACCAAACAAATTGTTAGATGGCGTTGTTCACTATACTGTGGCGTCATCTATCCACGACACGGCCATCCCTGACTAGCACCCGTCCTCGGGTGTAGTACCTGCGGACCAAAAATACTCACAGAGTAAACAAGCTCGGCTATCCTGCCAATACCTAATAACTAAGGTAACTCGGCCTATCCTGCCAATACCTAATAACTAAGGTAACTGTAGCTCATTGTTACTTTAATTTCTCTAGTCTTACTATTTACAATGCCTTGTTGTCAAGGTTTCACACCCTATACAACATTATTCATTAGAAAAGGTTCGATCATTAAGTTGAACCAAAGAAAATCAAAATTGTAACGAATCAGTTACTATTTACCAAAATCTGTGCAAAAACACAGTCCAGAATCACACCAATGATGCTTACCAGATCAGTTGTCACATTTGCTACTGCACATAAGGTGCGGTTGAGACTAGTCACGACATGTGCTTCCTACACATGAGGTGCTCTGTGCATCAACACAGACTACAATCGACCCATTGATTCTCAGAAAAAGAATACTAGCGCAATATGTGCTACAACACATGAAACGCTCTGTGCACCAACACAGACAGAACTCGACCGATCAACAAGTTATACCATCACAATTGTTGTGACAAATCAGTTAGAATTTACCGAAATAAAATTCATAGGCAACGTATACTCAACTCATGAAACTTTTATTGTGAACTGTGCACCAACACAGGTCAGAATCGCACCAACGACTCTTTACATATCTACCGCCACATATGCTACAACACATGAGGGGCTCTGTGCACCAACACAGAAAAGAATCGCACCAACGACTCTTTAGATATCTGCCGCCACATATGCTACAACACATGAGGGGCTCTGTGCACCAACACAGAAAAGAATCGCACCAACGACTCTTAAGACATCTGCCGCCACATGTGCTACAACACATGAGGGGCTCTGTGCACCAACACAGAAAAGAATCGCACCAACGACCCTTTAGACATCTGCCGCCACATGTGCTACAACACATGAGGGGCTCTGTGCACCAACACAGAAAAGAATCGCACCAACGACTCTTTAGATATCTAGCGCAATATGTGCTACAACACATGAAGCGCTCTGTGCACCAACACAGACAGAAATCGCACCAACGATTTCTTATAGACCCATCGCCACATGTTACTCATGAGGTGCGGTCTTAAGTTTTGAGTTTGAGTGTACAAGCCATTCTTAATCAGAGGTGGTTTCACTACCACTGTCCTTAACTGATGTAACTTGGTGATCGGGTACCCTCCTCACAAAATCATGAGGGCATTCTTAGGTTCGCTCAGTCAAGCGCCTTTAAAACAATCATTTAAAGCAAACTTAGAGACTAACTTTACTTTAGTCAAATCGAATGTTATCGTAATTGCATTTTTTTTAAGACCCCGTGTCACGTGGTCTACTATCTCATCTAAGTGAATATCAGTCAACTCATCATCAGTTGTCACTAAGCTAAGCCAATACACTTTGACGCAACACAATCTTTGATGATAGAGCGACAGAGTCGTAATAAAATGGATGTGACTCACCCAGTATTCATCTGCTCGGATTGCTGACATAGCAAACTTGAACCGTATCACTCGCTACTAGCCGCTGCTGCAGGCGCTGGCCCGAAACCGCCTGAGCCCCTAGCCCTACTGGCGATGGCGCCTCCATCTTTGTTTCGTGGAAATATCGAAGCAAAATGTCTGGTGTTGCTGCATCGAAAACAGATGCGGTCTGAAACTGCCATCCTGCTTGCACTCGTTCTCGTGTGTTAATCTGTCAACAAACATACCCGCAAAGTATCACATAGCTCGGTCACTCCTGACCAAATAGGGTACAGGCAAAAAAAACACAATTAAAATTTGAACAAAGTAAAAAAAATTGCAGAGTTCAGAGCATTACTCATTATTTGATTCCCAAATCTCAAGATCACAAAGTAAACAATCAACTAAGCCAGTAAAACATCCTTAGAGCATCACAAAACACAAAGCAGGAATCTTATTCGTGGCCTGTGGCTTTTCATCAAGCCCAACAAACAGAGTCCCACGGACTCAATGGTCTCTACAAGACCCGACCTAAGATTCACCACTATCACTCGACTTAATCTCTACTCTCTTTCATCAACCAGACTTTTACTTGGCTTTCCTTAAATTCGTTAGTAATACTCTGATTTTCTGGCATTTTTCGCAACCTCCCATATGAAGACTGATGAGATCATTAAAAGGGACTCGACTCTTTAAAATCTGTTTTATCAATTTGCAATAAGCATTCAAATTAGAAATCAAAAATTAGGCTAATCTAAGAATTTGAACTATCTAGTTTCGAGATTACCGAGACCAAGTACAACGATTCCACACTACGTTAGTCAAAGAAAACAAAACCTCAGGTATCCCATTCACGGTCCCACACATTTGTCACATACGCACTTCCCGCAGTAATGCAGAGTCATCCTTGACTCTACGGTCTTGGCTTCAACGCTAGACCCGACCATACTACCCAGAGCTACCGCGTATACCACGTACCCACGATACTCTGGTACGGTCTCCGACCCAATGAACCGAGGACCTGAGTACACAAACTAAAGTGATGCCAACTCATCATCCATTTCGTCTACAATCTCAATTGGTACTTGGCGCTCGGGCATCTTCCGAACACGGTCATAGAGCGTATTTGTAAGTACGCACCTAAGTCAACCTACTGACCAAAAAACACCAACCAGAGCCATGTACCATCGTTATCCACGTTACAACAATAATCTTTTTCACTAAGAGCCTTAGGAAAACCACACACGAGTAAACCACTAACGCCACGGCTCTCCGGCCGACTAGCAATCGCATTGCTCTCACACATCCAGCGCATGGATCCGTGTGCATCACCCTGTGACTACACACTTTTTACTACGGCCCATAGAGAACCCCTACTCGTGTGGTTCCCACTACTTAGGCTTGCTCATCACCACTGTGATCACCATCTACTCCGATTGGTACATGACCTACTGGCATCATTCGTAATCTAGAGTGAGCGTCTTTAAAAATTGCATTTTAAACTAGACTGGGCTTTACTTCTCAATGTAACTGTTTTTGCTGTTGTTTACAAGGGAAGCACTCAGTACCCGAGTCATAACAAAATGAAAACGACTCGCCAGATTCGGTAGACAATAGATCTGTAGCTGGCTTAATGGTACAGACATTCACTCGCTGTCACTGCCTCCTTGGCAGAAATCGCGAAGCTTCTTGCACGGAAAACACCGTCCTTGATCAGCGATTATTCATACAGGAGATCCACAGAGTGCAGCGTTCTCCGACACTACCATTCTGCTTGTACACGTCCGTGTGTGTTAACCTGTAACCACAAAAACAAACCAACAGCAGTGCATGTTCCACTTGGCCAATTCTGTTTACCAATTCTGTTTACACATTGTTATCGAAACGCATTACTTAATTTTGTAAAAACGATAGCAATCATCGACAACAAAAGATTCCTCTAAGCCTTAGTAATAACAAGGACAGGTCAGGAACTATATCAATTTAGATCACATACAACGCTCATGGCCCTGCTGTCGCAGCAGCTAGTGACACTCATGCCACCCATATCGTCATCACCTCAAGTGATACGATCAACATACTTCACTTAACATAGAGTCTACGACTCCCAGGTTACTACAAGACCAACACAATAGTCTCCATTGAGACCCTGGTCCCCGCTGCACCACCAGCTGCCCATTGCTCCCTGAACAACTCACAAGTGAGTTGCAGTTACGACTACAGACAAGTGCGTACAGTGCGACCTAACCATGGTATGTGCTCTAACTACTCGGTGGAAGAACTCTCATCACCGTCTTCTACTCTTAACTCGTTAGGAACACTACTTAGAGGCATCTTTCGTATGCGACCGTGAGCATACTTGTAAGTACGGTTAGAATTTAAAGCTTTTAACGTATGGGGTCACCGTCCAAAACATCAACTACCGTAAGCGGACCTCTGAACTTCCGATCTAATTCTGATGATCTGAACTTAGTATCTGATTTTGCTACTCAATAACACTAAATCGCCAATGTTGTTATAGCTGCCATTGTTCTATCATAATGTTACTTTGCAAGTAAATGTCGGGTAGAAAAATAAAACCTCAAGTTGTTGCTAGCTAATCGCAACGCTACACATGATTTGTTCTGTGCTGAATACACGCGTTTGACCAATGCCCGTTAACACAACAACGGTATTAACTCGTTTGCCACTTAATTTGGCTGCACAACTCGCTTTTACTAACAGCACTTTTATTCTGCACCAGAATCGTAAACAAAACAATACAGCTCACCTTTATTTTGTAGCGTGCCTGAGGGCAGATAAACGTCATCCACTCGCCCTTCACTACTTCCAGCACGTTGTCTACCATCAGCTTGGCTGCCACTGCTCGTGTTTCTCACTTGCAGCACACGAAGGGTTTCACTGACGGCTGCGAGGCTGCTTGACTCGATTCTCAAAGTCACTCCATGTCCTTATCCAGGTGAAATCCAGTCAAAGAAATATCGCACCGTGACGTCAACGCTCAATTCTCCATAATTTTTCAGCTCGAGTGTATCCCACTTCTGATGTCGCATCACCGGGTGGCCGAGATGCGATACATCGGGTCTTCTTCACGATCCGACATAGTTTAGATAGGTGTGGGCACTACAGTGGGTACTCGAACGAAAAGATTATTTGAATTTACAGTAACTTTAATAAACTAGCTATTAACAACCGAAACGCACACGTGCGTCGGAAACAAACACGTGCGTTGGTATTGAGCGTTTGCCGAGACTGTCCGAGCTCGACGACTGTCCACTGTAGACTGTCACAACACTCGGTCTCTCCACCAGTCCTCGCTGCATCCCCTCTACCGACGATCGTGTCCAAGCGGTAGGGCTCGCTTGCGTTTCCGATCACATGATTCTTCGTTTACCAAACAAATTGTTAGATGGCGTTGTTCACTATACTGTGGCGTCATCTATCCACGACATATGCAAGACCATGTAAAACATTTTAAAAGAGTAACAGTGGAGTTTCCTGTCCATTCTTCTCCATACGAAAACTACCGTTTAGGAATGGGCGACTAGAATCAATTCTATTTAGTTGTAATTTTTGACGTACAAAAGTGCCTTTAATGTGCCTATTTGAAATAATTGATTTGACTTTGAAAATACTGGTATTCTGCTGCATCCAGTTAGATTGAAAGCCGACCCCAACGTAGTTAGTAAAAGGGTACGCAGATTGATTTTGAGTCAATAAAAATAGTAATTTTATCATTTCTTAGTATCTTCCTTTGAAAAAAAAAAAAACTTCATGATTAACTTCAACATAACTTATTGAAAAATTTCTGAAGCAAAAAAAAAAAAATTTCCACCCGAGCAGAAAGTTACAAATAAATCTTGCTTTGTAGAATGGCATGTTTTATAATTATGTACAAGGGAGTTTATTCTGAGCCCGAGGCGTTTGGTCGTACTTCCTTTAATACTGTCTGTTGCAGAAAAACTCACTGTTAAACAAAGAAAACCGAATAATGATCTAATATGATAATTTTTTTTATGCTTTGTGACGTACGCTTGTTTTAACAAAGATAATTTAATGTATTTTTTTCTGTTATTTGATTACAAACTAGCTTCTGCCCGCGACTTCGCTCGCGTGGAAATCATAAGATACACAATACCTATACTAAAATAGAGAGAGCAGTGGTGGCCAAGTGGTGACGGCCGCGACTTACGGGTTGTTGGTCGTACGTTCGAACCCAGACAGGCGCTTTACTTTGTGTAAATTATATCATCACCACTGCTCTTAAAACGGTGAAGGAAAACATCGTGAGGAAACCGGCATGTCTTAGAACCAAAAATTCGAAGACATGTGACATCTACCACCCCGCACTGGGCCCGCGTGGTGGATTACGGCCCACTCCCTCTCGAAGAGAGGCGGCCTGTGACTTGTGGCTATAGGTTATTTAACATCAAGGAAGGACTAAAAAAAACAGAAAGAACGCTAAAGGCTTGTCGTCCCCGCTCTTACGACTCGTCGTCCCCGCGCTTACGGAGAGACGTAAGTCTCTTCGTCCTCCCTTGCCACACTTTGCTTGCTCCGATACGTCGACTCGGCTATGGCTAGGCAACGCCGCGCTTACGGATCGACGACCGCTGGTTGATGGTGCTGCAGGCAGGCCGCGGGAGGACCAACGGGATTGTCCGAAAGGGTTACCGCTGGCCCGGAACATAAAGGGCTAAGGAAGGAACACGGATGGGTTTTAGTCAGTAAGAGTCTGACACTCCCTTCTGCTCCACCCAGAGCGAGAGGAGTCATTTGATGATGACCCATCCACAAAAAAAAAAAAAAAAGGCCGCGGGAGGAGTGAGAGGGGCAAGGGTGGACGAAGAGATGTAAGCTCCGATTCCGATTAGTGTGCGTTGCAGTAGGGAGTTTCATACAAAGAATACTGAATGGCTCGAGTTGATACGGTAACGATCCCTTTCCGTGTTGACATGTGTGCAATTCAAATTCAAACATAAAATCAAATTAAAATCACCTTTAAGGGTAAGGTGAGAATTTCAGGAGATTTGATAAGTTAATATATATTAACTAGCTGCCCGTGGCTTCGCCCTCGTGGAGGTCAAAAATTATCCTTATAGGCGTGAAAAGATAACAAACAAACAAACTTACTTTCGCATTTATAATATTAGTAAGGATGAACAAATCTATTCAATTTGTAAGTGGTTCTACAAATTAGTATCCACTTTTGTTTTTATTTTCATCAGATACTTTTAGAACGGGTTTACTGCCAGGTAAATGATAAATGAGTTATTTTCTGTAAATAGATTTTTATAAACACTTTTACACGTCAATCATATTTTTTAAACTAGATGAGGTCGACGTTTCCTATTTGACTACTCTGAGAAGAAAGGCCGAACTGAACTCAGAGGTCACAGTCTCTTTTAAAGTCCAGACAAAATCTTGGTCAGATCGTGTTAAGATCATGTAGATTGGTGTCTGAAATGGTCTTTTGAGGAAAGAACCACACAGATTGAGCGGACCTGTCCAATCAGTGCACGCATTTGTCAAAAATCGTGCAGGACAAGTCAGAAGTTGAGGAGCTCAACGAAGGTGACAAACTTTTAGGATCGGAGTTCTTTAGCACAGCTTAAAATTGATATAAATGGTCACGTAACGAAAAAGCGTTATCTTATATAACAGAAAGAGAGAGATAGTTTTCATGGTTTTCGATGGTAGAGATAATTAGTAGTAGGTAGGCCAAAGTACGCCTATACATAGGCGACCAAATGCCAATGTTTTCGAGCGTCGGGGCACTGTATGCGCAGTCAAGTGGTGGTGGTGGTCTTTGGTTCGAACCAACGACCAACAACTCAGTAAGTATACGGGAAGGTTCCTATGACAAGGATCTAAAAAAACGTAAGAAGTCTGCTGCCAGATTGGTTTAGGTACAGTTTTCAAGCATGAGGTCAAATTAATCAGGCAATATGTATTTACTTTCTAATGTAATTTTTGTTTGTTATAAATGCTTCTTTTTTTACTGTATTTCCTGTGCATGGTCCCGTACATACATACATAATCAGCCTATAATGTTCCCACTGCTGGGACACAGGCCTCCTCTAGGCGAAAGGGAGTGGGCCGTAATCCACCATGCGGGCCCAGTGCGGGTTGGCAGGTGTCACATGTCTTCGAATTTTTGGTTCTAGGCCGATTTCCTCACGATGTTTTCTTTCAACGTTTTGAGATGTCATGTTTTGCATCTCCCAAATAAAATACACACACACACTTCGGGGTCCGACTGCTGGACACAGGCCTCCCCTTTCTCCTAGCAAACCTTCCGCGATTTTTTTTTTGTGCGATTTCTGAAAGATTGGGGTAGCATTACTCAAAGATGTATTTTCCGATATTTTGAAGTAATTATAATATAGCAACAGTCTTGCCCCTTGTTGCGAAAAAACGGGCCAAGGTCCTTAAAAGCTAACTTTTGTTGAATTTGCAACTGGTGGACCATAAAGACTATTAGTACCTAACGAGCTCGACCTACTTTAACTATAACATATTCATTTAAGAGATAACATTTTCTGAAATCAGCTACATAACTCGCTGCAAACAAAGAACGCTGCAATGTAAAACAAAATTAAACAGGAAAGTAAATTACAAAACACTACAAGCTAAATACTTACCTGTAATACCAGATAACAAGAACACATGCAATGATAACTGACGTTCGCAATATCAAATAAACATCACCCTGTTTAAAGATTCATCGTAACAAAGAATTATCAACTTAATCTCCTCCTAATATAGTAGTAAATTGAATGACGAATACGGGATGTATCACTTGCAATTCTATGCCGGAGCAATTGACTCAGGGTATTCCCTCCACATCCAATATTAATGTGGTAGCATATAGTGCGAAGCGACTGATTGCGCGAGACTGTTTCTGCGGTATCCATTTCCGTCTGAACACGATTGCAAATACGTTGCGGGAATGGTTTTGCTTCAATGGATGTGTTGGTGAAATGTATGTGGATGTGGTCGTGTTATGTATTGATCTGGTGGCATAGTTTGGGAGAAGTTATACGTGGGTTGGAGTTAGTATAAATAAGGTGAAGCTTGCAAAGTTCCGCACACTCTGAAAGGTTTTAGTCATGAAGACTTGCTTGGTTGTTGCGCTGTTCCTCGTCGCTTTCGCGGTCATGACCTCGGCTGCTGAAATAGGACTTGCTGGTTGGTTTTGATTCTTTATTTAGAATTTTAATAAAAGCATGTTCTTTTTTCACCAACCCGCATTGGGCCCGCGTGGTGGAATACGGCTCATTCTCTCTCACAAAGAGCCGTGTCCCAGCATTGGGAATATTAGAAGTTCATTATAGGTTCTTTGTTTTTTGCATCTTTGTCATTCTTGTTTTTTAGCACCATGATAATATTTGCAGCATAATTATCATGCTGTAAGGGCCCTTTTGCATCTCAGTTATTGAGCAAGATATTAGTTCAAAATTGCAGCAAAAGTACAATGCAATTTTGAACAAATATTTTGCTCAATAACTAAGATTTAAAAAACTGAAGTGTTAATCGACTTTTGTTGCTGACCGTACCACAACCACACCACATCGAAGCGACAATATGTGGGCAAGCAGTGGTTCCGTGGGTATATTATAGTGTCGCTGAAACTTCTTGCAGTTGCCTTGTCGCTAGTAGTTGCGGAGTTGTTACGTTGTGGCTATTGTTTGCAGACAGAGATATTGTTGTGTCTGCGATGTGGTCTTGCTGCTGGTTGCATTGTGGCTGCGATGTCGCCTTGATGTGGTCTGTATCCCACACGGTTGATTTTGACAGCCAAATGTGGTCCGTGTAAACGAAGCGACCACGAAGTGTCGTAGTGGTGTAGTTGTGGTTGTGTGATCGGGCCCTAAAATAGAAACATAAATCTACGTAAAGTAGAACGGCCTATCATAAACACCCACCTTAAATTTGTTTGTTTCTTTCACAGAGCCATCCCACATAGTGCTAAAAAGAGAAACGATACAAGGGCCTACGTTCCCGAACCGCTGCGTGTTTTTCGAGTGCATTGCAAGTTGCAGGAACCGAGGACACAAGTCCGGTGGATACTGCACCATCAATGGATGCCAATGTCTGCGGTAGTGTGCGCTAATGTTAATACCAAACATTCGATACAATACCGATGGAATATTTTTTAAGAAATCTCTTATCCAAATAAAATACTGATGCTAAAGTTAATTAGTTGATTATTTTTCTAAAATCGAACGCAACTTCTACACCAACAGAACTACGGAATCCAGTGTCAGATAAAAGAAATATTCTTTGTTAAAACCCATTGTATACAGATGATGGCTTAAGAACGTCTAACATTAGAATAACAAAATATTCAATTAAAATCTTCCAACTCTCGCCAACTCACGTAAGTAGTCAAAGAATACGTTGGTATAGCTGACGGAAGGATCACTGGTGTGAGTTTTCCCCAACATCCTACCATACCCGGCCCTAGTAGTAAGCCGAAAGAGCTTAGAGCAGTATCAGGGGTTCGACAACCAAAAATCTGAGGAAGTACAGGGTGTAAAAAGACCCATCACATAGCCGTTATTTATTTATTTATATATACCTTATTGTACACCAGAAAATACATAACAAAAAAATACGATTATTAATACAAAACATACAATGGGCGGCCTTATCGCTTTCTGCGATCTCTTCCAGGCAACCTTGGAATGGACAGTGATTGCGTGGATATAAAAATGGGGTTGTCAGTGGTGCAAAATAATATACTATAATAGATACATAGATATAATAATATATATAATGCTGTATAATAGATACATAAATAAATACATACTAAATATACATATAAACAACGAAAATAAATGATGACCTTAGATTATCTATGCCTTCTGTACATCAAACTAAGTAACATTGAGCAAAAATTATTTCTGTTTTTTTTTAGTTTTTTTTATTGGTCTTTTTACGGCAGCGCGCCATGTAACACACACTAAACGTGTTTTGCATAATCGCAACGGTACAGGAGTTGAATATCCCCATATTTAAAATTAAGTTATAATAATATTAAAAACTCGTTATTGTTAACACAATAACTAATACAATAACCTAATCAATAATAACTTTAATACAATAACCTATCCGTAACCAAAAATATTACAATGACGGGGAGTGCAAGTGGCTTTTGGCTTCGTTAAGCGTCGTTTTACACCCGTTATAGGAAACATGATAGGTCTTCTTAGGGCCACCGTGAACTCTATACTAACTCTAACTCTACAAGCCCTAACTTCACAAACTCTACACCTTAGTCAAAATATGAGGCTTGGCCGTTTCGTTACTATTGTATAACAGAAAAGTAATGAACAGTGAATATTTTTTTTACTTTACGCCCATGTGATGATAGCGAAACGGCCAAGCCACCATATTTTGACTAAGGTGAAGTTAGGGCTTGTAGAGTTAGGGCGTGTAGAGTTTAAGCATGGCTCTACATGAGATCTGATACCTTTTTGACAGTGCGAGCCATATGTGGTCTCGTCTTGGCAACAGTTTACATGAAAATGTTTTTGCTGGGATTTCACATCTTTTTGTAAGTAATGAAAAAAATTTTTTGTGTTATTTTTTGGGGGGTTTTACTACAAGTCCTGAAATATGTATTTAATAATTTATATAGGGACTTCCGCAAATTTTAATGCTAGAGCATCATGCGGAAGTCTCAAACAAACTTCCATCCCCCAGTTTAAGGGGGTTGGGAGCTAAAAGTTCCAAGTTTTAGATTTTTTTTTTGTTGTTTGTATACTAGCTTACATACCAAATTTCAGCTTTCTACGATTTCAGGAAGTACCCTAAGAGTTTTGACGATGAGTCAGTGACGAAATCGAGGTTTTGTAGATATCAATAAAATCTAAAGTCTAAGAGCTATGCAATTGAAATTTTATTAATGTTTAATAAGTTCACTATTGAAATCATATCCTGAGAATTTTGTTTATCTGATATAATCCAAATCCAAGTTATGAACCAACCAAACCCATATCTAAACATATCATATTATATCTACCTGTCGCGAATCATATTTTGATTAAGATACAACCTGACACTGACCTGCAAATTGCAAAAACCGTAAGAAAATTTGAATTTCTACCACTGCGCATTCACCGTAGTAAGAATTTTTTTATCAGTCCACAGGGTGACCTACGAATACCTCGAGATATAGATAAACATAACATAACATAACGCCTTTAATCCCCAAAGGGTTAGGCAGAAGTATTCATATAGTGAAGGAAAACATCGTGAGGGAACCGGTATGTCCTAGAACCAAAAATTCGAAGACATGTTGTGACATCCATCAATGGCACTGGGCCCGCGTGGTGGATTACGGCCCACTCCCTCTTACTGAGAGGAGGCCTGTGTGCCAGCAGTGGGAACATTATAGGCTGATTATGATGATTTTTGGCGCAACCGTGAGGCACACATTCCTGCTAATTTCTTACATCGGACTTTGCACTTATTTTTATCTTTATTTTTGAAGTGAAAACTTCTTTAGCGGCGTTGTACACTTTTTTTGTAATGGGTAAAAAATGTTAAACTCGCGTCAGGACACGTGACCCTGATCGAAAATTCGTAAGATTCCAAAATATCAAATATTTAAAACAAGTATACAGGATCAAATTAAATTAGCTAGCGAAACTTAGCCACAAGTATACAGGATCAAATTAAATTAGCTAGCGAAACTTATCCACAAGTATATAGGATCAAATTGAATTAGATAGCGAAACTTAGCCACAAGTATACAGGATGAAATTGAATTAGATAGCGAAACTTAGCCACAAGTATACAGGATCAAATTGAATTAGCTAGCGAAACTTAGCCACAAGTTACAGGATCAAATTAAATTAGCCAGCGAAACTTAGCCACAAGTATACAGGATCAAATTAAATTAGCCAGCAAAACTTAGCCACAAGTATACAGGATCAAATTAAATTAGCTAGCGAAACTTAGCCACAAGTATACAGGATCAAATTAAATTAGCTAGCGAAACTTAGCCACAAGTATACAGGATCAAATTAAATTAGCCAGCGAAACTTAGCCACAAGTATACAGGATACAATGGCGAACAATGACGATGACGATGGCAATGTTATATATGTTTTGTTTTCACTTCTGTCGGCACTCCCGGAGTGCCACTGTTTTTTTGTTTTTATCTGATGTATGACTATTATCTGACTATATGGTGTAGTGTGTGTCTTTTAGTCTGTGCTAAATAAATGTATTTTCTTTCTTCCTTTTTCTTTCTTATATTGTGATACCTATAGTTCACCCACATTTTACCAGTTATGTTTAAGTCCCATGTATTATGGGGCGATTCCATTGTCATCAACCGTGCACCAATTCAGATTCCGAGCTGCTACTGAGATGTTATACAACTTGAACACACAGTTTCCAAGAACTGTGTCACATTTACGACAATGACTTCATAAGTTCATAAGAGGAGATAACTGAAAACGAAAACGTTATTTTGACCTTTGATATCACAAACCAAACCAAACAATGAAAGAATTAAGAGTTGATGCATAAAAATAAACCAGTTCAAATAACATCACGTATACTAAAATTGTTGTTTCGTTTTCCTTCCTTTATCTACTGGTAGTCCCCGGCTAATAATATATAGATTTGTTATTTCCCATGAAGCAGGGATCGCCTGAACAACAAAAATGTTGAATTGACTGAATAGAATGGACCCGTACAGATTTTGCTTTTGCGTTTACAGGATGTCATCGGACAATTCTTGAGGTCCACTAGTCACAGTCACAGTCCCATACTTCCCGTGGGTGTCGTAAAAGGCGACTAAGGGTCGTACCGGAGAAAGGGCAGCAGCGTTCTCTCTGCATTCCACCACCATACTATACTGCGATCGCCAACCCGCCTGCCAAGCGTGGCGATTATGGCAACCCCCTTGGGGGAGGCCTATGTCCAGCAGTGGACGTCTTTCGGCTGAAATGATGATGATGATGCCTAGTCACAGAGAACAACAGTGTCCAGACGCCAGCACATCAAGCTACTACAATCTGTCAAATTTCTTTAATACTACTACTTTCTGTTACTTTATCGCTAAAGTATAAGGTTCAAAGTTGATTGGGAAATTTGTACAGTTTCGGGTAGCTTTCGGGTACCTTGATGTGCTGGTATCTGTATACAGGCCGCAAGTCAGTGTTGAAAAAACCAGTGTAAGCTGACCTCTTATTATATTAAACCTCCGTAATATGCTAGGCTAGCTCAAGGACAATGTCTCACCACGACGTGCTGTCAACTGTACCAAACCATGAACGCTAATGACATCAGTAATGCGATAAAATGTCATTGTTATCCCTAACCATTATTTGACTCACAACCATTTCCCTTCGACAAAATTATAGAAGACATTTGTATGCACACTTATTCAAACTATGTCGTAAAAAGCGGCTGACTGTAGTGATGTACCTATAAAATAATTATTCTGGCCAAAATACCGAAAAAGGGATACCGAATACCACTGTGAAATCAAGCGCTCCTACGTTACTATAAAAGGTCGCTGATTAAAATGGAGTTATTTTAATGTTCACAATTTAGTTTGAGGGCTGATTTTTCAATATTCAGATAACTTTTATTTGATGAATAAATATTGCGGTTTGACAGCTTTTGTAGAAAAATATGTCAAATTGACAAAATTATTCTTCAAATATATATATATCCGACTATTGAATAATCAGCCCTAAACCTATTTAACTATGCTGTAGCCACCATGAGTAGAAAAAAAACGTTTAATTTTTGTGGGAATTCATACCTATCCATGAGCAACATGTGCATAAAACAAACAGGATACTTTTTGCCAAGTACGAAAATGGTGAAGTTTCACTTATCAAACGTCCTAGTTTTAGAATCAACCATGTTCCGTTCTCTGTACCGTCGTTGCACATCACTAGCAGCACGCAGTGTCCATTCTGTCCCAGCTAAGATCATTATTTGGCGGTCGTTTTGGGTAATATAGGGATCTTCAGATGCCCCAATAAATATAACAGTAAGAAAGCGGCGAATTAAAGATTACGCCAGGGGCGTGGAAGAATAGGTATACCTACCGTAACGGTCTGTCTTCATTTCTAATTGCAAATAGCAACTCAAGATGCTAGGAAGGATATCCATCCTTCCTAGCATCTTGAGTACATGCATACAGCATCATCATAAGCCGTCCACTGTAACAGCAGTCCACTGCTGGACATAGGCCTCTTCAATTGCACGCCATTCAGCTCGATTTTCTGCAACTCTCATCCAGCTGCTACCCGCCAACCCTGCAAAGATCGTCGCTCCACCTGGCCTGAGGGCGTTTAGAACACGTACACAGCGTAAGAACACGTCCATTCTAACGGTCATCGGTTCTACGGCTATTATGGCCGGCCCATGAGAGATGTAGAGAACAGTTGAAAACAATAAAAACTCTAAACTCGACGTTTTTTCTTACGGTCGTATTAACTTCGCACTCGCACCAGTTCCTTTCGAGCATCATTGGACATTGGTTTCTATCAGTAATTTGGTTTTCATGACACAACACTAATAAATTAGTATGCATGACGAAGGACCCGAAAACAGGTCCCCAATAACACTTGAGGTACTTATGGAACCCAAAATAGCTTCCGTTAATTTGTTTAAACCAATTAATTGAATTCTGCAGACTCTCAATCATCAAGTAGTTTGGATTGTGGGAGATTTGTATTTGCATTTCACGAGTAACCGCTAAGTCTATTACCTAGTTTAATTTTGTTTTAAATGTCACACTTATTTCTTACACGAGTACGAAGAAATTAAAGTATTTTTTTTTTACAAAATAAATTACATTTACAGTTAAATGTCACAAATAATATTATTCAAAACTATTATTTAATATTAGTAAACAACACAGCCGCCGCGATGAAATAATGATAAATACATTTTATAAATGAAACATACTCGTAGATAAGAACTTTCATCAAGAATACAATTAGTATTTTCCTTTGTTCACCAAAGTATAAGGTGACAAGAAATATGTTGGTATTGTTGTCGGAATGATTAACGTACTTTTCGGATCTCCTATAACTGCCTTTGAACCGGTTCCGTAGTAGAAAGCCTGAAGCACGAGCTTGGAACAGTAGCTAGGGTTCGTTGACCTGAAGTCCGGTGGAAACAACTTATAAGTTACATGTATCGTCTTCTTAGCACCACCTCCCGGGTTGTAGTACTTGCGGTCAGCCCAACTTGCAGCCTGTAGAGCCACCGATCTATCACGATTACGATACACCGTCGTCCAATCAGAAGCGTGCTCATCGAACCACTTGTCCTTGGGAATTTGTCTGTTATTGTCCTTGATACCTTCCACATATCCACTGCCACCAGGCATCTCTAACACCCAGTAATCCGAGGTCATAATCGCCGCGTGGCCAACTAACCCTCCAATACCTCGGCCGGTGATCAGGATGTCCCCTTTCTTCACAGTGTTTACAAAACGTCTCTTATTATCCGCTGTACTGCGCTTGCTAATTTTTCTTTGAAACAAAGATTCCTGAGTATCGCTTAGTATACCGTAGTTGTTCATTATTAGCCACTCCTGGTAATTAATCGGCTCACTGGCGTTCAGTGAAATGTATTCCTGGTATATATCCTTGAAGATGTTTGTCTCGTCTTGTTCGAACGATTCAAGTGAATATTTTTCGGGATTGATTATTCCCATGTGGACCCCGACGCTGTATGCGGTCGCCGTCTGGTTCGATACCGCGTCATTCCGACCTGAAAACAATAAATTGTGGACCGCCATTTTATTGTTTGTTCCGTTCCATTTTTGAAGCAAAAAGGTGACGTATAAAGCGTATCGTTGCGATACATCATTTTGCTTGACATGTATGCAGATGCGACCACACTGACTTGAGTAACTAAAATATTTATTTATACATATTATGTTTGGTTCGATATCACTTTGTGAAGACGACAAAGCGACAGTAAATTTAACCGCTTATAATTATCTAATGACGTTTCCAGTCTGCATACAAAAATACAATAAAATTATATTCAATAGTTTACTCAAAGATTGGCAAAATCCATAGTCTGTCCATCACTACTAGTTAGAAAATATCACTTTTTAATTTGGTTTAGTCCCATCTCTTCCCCTATGCGTTTATACCTAGAAAAAGGACATGTTTGTAGTATAAACGCATAGAGATGGGACTAAACCTTTAATTTTAATGTTAGGGTTTATTTGGTAGTTCCTAAGCATTCCTATGCATTGTATTGCCAGTATTTCATTTATTTGTCGTATTGTCATCTCCACGTTGTATATTTTGGAATACACTATCAATATGAAAAAAAAAACAATATTGGTCTCACCAACATGGCGAATAAAACAAAAACAGAAATATACTAAAAACACAACTCACCAAAATCTAGTTCTTCAGTCAAAGCATGTGATCCTGCTACCAAAAGAACCATACAAGTGCACATGTGTCGAACCTCCATGATAGCATCTTCAATAATGTGATTCATTTCCTGGTTAACGCTCCACTTTATATTTAATTAATACCTAATTGGACAAGTTTCAAATGTACAAATACAGAACTAGTACAGATTAAAGTACTCAAGATTAGGGGATGTCCTGCGGCCTACTATTTATAACACAGTTTCAAATAATTATGACACATTCATTACACACAATGATTAATCATACATAAGTGTGTTTGTAGAAACAATATCATTTTATAATTCTTTACCTACTCATTATTTTTTTTCCGTGTTTCTGCAATGAAATGTAATCAGATAATGCCCCCCATTTAAGGGGGTCAGTGCCCACTCGACCCACTTAGACTCGACCCGAAGAATAATATCAGATGTTTTACTACCAATTCAGTGCCATTTGTACAGTCAGGCAAAGTGATATTATCCTAATTTGATTTCTTTTAGATTCCGTTGCGATCGCAACGCATCAATCAGCCAAAGGAAGAAGAAAAGTATTGAAAATGATAACACAGGGTTTATTGACAAAAAAAATTCAAGAAAAAGATAATAAGTACAAGAAACTGCTCGATTGTTGATTATTTCAAAAATTTTTTTATTTATTTGTATTTTTTTTTTCATGTCAATTATTTATAGACAGAAATTGATGATTTTGTACTGAAAATATGTTTTTTTTACATTTTAGAAGTTAGTTACTTGTTAACCTAATAATTATAATCACGTTTAAAGACTTATTCAATAAATACCACCGTGCCACTAGCTATAAGATTGTAATGATAATTAACAATAATCTGTGATTTTGACTACAAAGAACAAAGCGTACCTATACTTTAATAAAAAAAGTATAAGTACTTGTTTAATTATTAATTTATTTATCCAAACATTATTTAAATTTGACACTCTCTGTGGTGCAAGCGTTAAATCGACACTTTTTTGTCTGACTATACATCGACGTTTTTACGCCTATCAAAACAGAAATATTCTTCGGGTCGAGTCTAAGCGGGTCGAGTGGACGCGGACCCATTTAAGGCACTGTCTAAACGCTGTAGAACACGTAAAATGCTCAGTTTTTTGTCGCAAGGTTTGGTGAATATTACAAACCAAAATCAAATTAGTGTATTGTCGCAATTTCAAAGAAAAAATATTTCAATAACATCAAACGCATCGCTATTTTGAACCATATTTGTTCACATACAACATAACAACAACAACAATATTTGTAAATTACACAAAAATTTGCTTTATCAAGCCATCCCAAAACAAAAGAGAAGTAATCTTCAATAATGCTAACACCTTATTTTTAGCTGTTTTTGTATTTGGAAAGTTTCTGGGCCAAGCGCGCACCACATTTTACTTTTTGCGACACGATTTTAGAATCGCGCTGTAAAATATCGCAGAAAGTCAGTGCAATAAGAAAATCGTTGCAAAGTACACTGCGATAAAAAAATCGTTGGTCATTGCTCAGTCTCACCAATCGTGGTGCGCGCCAAGCCTAACTGATTCAAAGTGGCGTCAGTTGTCATTCCATATACTTAGGGATTTCACTGTTGCTAAGCTGTGAAAAAATAATGCGATGATACAAAGTCCCTGTTTACGTGAGTGTTGTAGTTTGAGTTATAATTACGTTTTATTTGCTCAGCAAGTTTTTGACCCACATTAGAAAAGTAACTATTAACATGATTTGCTGATGTAAGCGGCGAAGCGTGCGTTTGTAATAATTCTGCCGATGATTCATGTTGTTTTGATACAAAAGCTAGATTTTTTATATGGCGCCACAGTTTTTTATTGTCTTTTCCTGATTCTTCAAGTAAATTTCTGTTATACGTATTTTTCAACTTTTTTAGTAGATTGTTACAGAAATTTCTATATCTTTTATATGATGTTTGTAAAATGGTATTATCTGGAGAGACTTTTACCTGCATGTGAAGTTTATCCCTGTGCCGAATGCACTTTATTAGCCCGGGTGTTATCCATGGTTTTAGGTTATTGTTTTTCTTAGTTAGTTTTATGCTCGAAGTATTACTTACAATTGCATATTGCACTTTATTAATAAAGTAAGGCAAAGAAATGTTCACATCATCAGTTTTGTAAACTGGATTAAAGTCAATATGACATAATGTGTGTTCAAGGTGTTTCATATTGATTTTAGTAATGGTGTTAGTGCACTTAGATCTAGGGGTATTTACTTTTAAACTAAGCAGGACTGCTCCATGATCGGAAACTGTGGGATCTGTTACAAGGGTAATGGATGAGAGGTTAGTTTTAAGCAAGGTGTGGTCTAAACAAGATCCACTCGAATGTGTTGGAAGCAAATGGGCCGGAAGCAATCCCTTGCATGCGCACATATTAAGGTAGTCTTTGGCAACTCTATTACTGTCTTCTGGGTTAATATCTATGTTCATATCACCGGTTAGTACTACATTTTTATATAAGGATAGTTTTTGGAGTGCAACATCCAACGACGCAATAAAAGTATCGGTTTGCTTAAAAGCACACGGCCTATAAATAGCTAGGATAGCAGTTTCTAAGCCCACTTTTATCAATAATCTGCTACAGTTTTGTATCGGTGGTTCTTCTACCGATATGTTCAGACTTTGTTTGGCAAAAACAACTACCCCGTCATTTTGATTATGAACAGTCTTACTACTAAACATTTGGTATCCTGACAGAGATGGAAGGTACTGTTGACATTTAGAAAGCCAACATTCTGTCAATACAATAATGTCACATTCCGTATCCAGCCGTTTCAACAGAATGTGAAGGTTGTCCATGTTTTTATTAATACTGCGAATATTTTGCGTAAGAATAGTAAGCGATGTAGAGGGATCAGGGAGATATAGTTTACATTTTTCAATCTCGCATGATTTTGCCACTGATAATGAGACCACATCAGTATCAGTAAGTAACTTATCCATAGTTTTATTTACTACTAGTATAAAATTAAAAATTTACAAGTAAATTAAAACGACTTATTGACTAATGCAGGAAATAAAAGATTAGGGGCGACGCTCTTAGGCGCCTTCATTATAATTTATAGAGTTTATGTACCTGCTTTCAGCAATTTTCTTTGCCGGGCATTCCAGATCACCTGTTTTGTGGTTGCTGGGTTTTTTGAAACGCAAACATGTTGCACACTGCGATGGTTCAGCACTCTTTGTGCAATCGTTAGTCTGGTGACCCTGTTGTCCACAATGTCCACACGTGTGGGTTTCCTCCCGACAGGTCTTTGCAGCATGCCCGTACTGTTGGCATTTAAAGCACCTCGTCACAAGTGTGTAATCCTTAACTGGGCAAGAAGTCCAATTTATAAATACTCGATCCTGGTTAATAAGGGCTTTTCTTATGTTGGCAGGAACTTCTAAAATAAAATTGCACGTTGGTCCTTCTTTTTTTCCCGACTTGTGACTTAATTTTAAAGAGGATAGGACAGATTCACGAGGCAGATTAGGAAGCTTGTCGGCTAGGTTTTGCTCATATATGCACTCGTAGACTTCTTGGTCAGTTAGGGCTGAGGGTACTCCTATCACTATAATTCTAGGTCTTTTCTTGTGGGGCTCTTCAACTTTCAGGCCGGAACTACTTAGCTGTGACGAGTTTCGTAGTTTCTCTATGTCATCCTTGGTTTGAGTGCTGATGATAACTCCTCCATTTTTGGTTTTACGCAAACCTCTGACGTGCAGTTTCAGTTGTTCTGGGCATATTATTTTTTGAACCAGAGATTTTGTGTCGTCACTAGTTTTCAATTTATCATCAGGATAAATTGCGATAGAGCTAAGGTTACTGGGGCGCAAGTAGTTATTTTTGTTCATCTTTACCATATCAGCAAAGGAGGCATTTTCTGTCTTTATTGGTTGGGCGCAATTTTCTACAATGCTGTCTTGGATTGTTTTACGGAAGTGGTCCAGGCAATCCGTGAGGTCTCGTTTTTCTCTCAGTGCTTGTAGTGAGATTTGCACTTCTCTGGCCTTTTGTTTTAAGTCCTGGTAGAATAATGCCATCTGGGATACGCCATTTCCTACCCTGCGCGATAGGGAATTGATCCTCAGCTTCTGTTCGGAGTTCAGTTTTCCGTCCTGAGCAATGGAACAAACTTCATTCAGACACTTTTCGATAGTAATCATCCAGTTGCTTATTTCATTGGTGTCCAAGGTCTCAATTTCTTTTTCAGCCTTGTGGTGTTGGTCCTGTCCTGGTTGTTGGGGCGATGAAAGAGCCTGTGTCGATATCGGGGTTGGTGTTGGTTGTTGGGGCGATGTAGGAGCCGGAGTCGGTACCGGGGTCGGTGTTGGTGGAGGGCTACGTCGAATCATCGTGCTCCGATTAAAAGGGGCTGCCTTCAATATATCACTTTAAAAAATATGTTACGTAATCAGTCCATTCTTTTAACTTTTCACTATAGTATTTATTTGTATAACACGCAAAATCACTATAACTAGGTCACTGATTATACAAGCGTAATTTATTTTATTAATATTTCGCATTGATGAGCACGTCTGCAAGCGTTGAATGCCAAGCAATTTAGCTTTTAATATGAGATGAGATGTATATGTTTTATATGTACAGACGCCAGCACATCAAGCTACCCGAAACTGTCAATCCCAATCAACTTTGAACCTTATTCTTTAGCAATAGAGTTGAAAATCTATTAACCGCTTGTGTGCCGTAATTACAGACACAACTAAAAAGCCATTGTGTCTCGCGTAGATCTACGTTCCGGCAGGCTAAAGGTTAATGAAATTTGACAGATTGTAGTAGCTTGACGTGCTGGCGTCTGTATGTTACTAGGTTAGATCAATTCTTCGTTTGCGTAGTGTTATTAGTGTTTAGGTTGGGCTTCCGGTTTCAAACGAGAACATGATAGTGTCAATCATATTTAGCATATTTTCAGATGACAGCCAAATAAGATAAAAAACCGGGCAAGAGCGAGTCGGACTCGCGCACCGAGGGTTCCGTAACATCCGGGTTTATTCATAAGGTTTATGTTTATGAAATTAATTGTTTTTTTTTTAGTTTTGAGTTGATTGAATGAATGGTAAATTGTGGTTTACGATTTATGACGTATTAAAAAAAAACTACTTACTAGATCTCGTTCAAACCAATTTTCGGTGGTAGTTTACATGGTAATGTACATCATATATTTTTTTCAGTTTTATCATTCTCTTATTTTAGAAGTTACGGGGGGGGACACACATTTTACCACTTTGGAAGTATCTCTCGCGCAAACTATTCAGTTTAGAAAAAAATGATATTAGAAGCCTCAATATCATTTTTGAAGACCTACCCATAGATACCCCACACGTACGGGATTGATGAAAAAAAAAATTGAGTTTCGGTTCTAAGTAAAAAATACTAATAACAATTTCATAATTTTAATTTGGATTACAACGCAATTAATAAAATAATGTTAAAGTATGTATTGTTTTGCAAACTAAGGCCTTAGTTTAAATGTTAATGATCCTAAAAATGTCTACTTAAATATTAGTAGGTATGTCTACATCATTTTTAGGGTTCCGTAGCCAAATGGCAAAAACAGAACCCTTATAGATTCGTCATGTCTGTTTGTCTGTCTGTCCGTCTGTCTGTCTGTCTGTCTGTCCGTCCGTATGTCACAACCACTTTTCTTCGAAACTATAAGAACTATACTGTTGAAACTTGGTAAGTAGATGTATTCTGTGAACCCTAAAATTTATTGTTTTTTTTTTCGATTTTTGTGTGAAAATCTTAATGCGGTTCACAGAATACATCTACTTACCAAGTTTCAACAGTATAGTTCTTATAGTTTCGAAGAAAAGTGGTTGTGACATACGGACGGACAGACAGACAGACAGACAGACGGACAGACAGACAGACAGACAGACATGACGAATCTATAAGGGTGCCGTTTTTGCCATTTGGCTACGGAACCCTAAAAATGATGTAGACATACCTACTAATATTTAAGTAGAGATTTTTAGGATCATTAACATTTAAACTAAGGCCTTAGTTTGCAAAACAATACATACTTTAACATTATTTTATTAATTGCGTTGTAATCCAAATTAAAATTATGAAATTGTTATTAGTATTTTTATGTTATTGCTAATTACTAAATGTGTACCTACTGCATGCTATATGTTTAACCAAGATGTAAAATCTAAATATTTGCACGGCTGAAATGCCGAATATAGTGAAACCCAGAGATCTTAAGAACTTATGTTAGTTACCTATATTCTTGCAAATAAATATATTATTCATTCATTCATTAGCATATTATTATAGACTACCTTTTGCCTGTGGCTTCGCCCGTGTGGAGGTCGGAAATTGTCTAACAGGAATGTACCACCGAAATAAAAGTATCCTATATTCTAACCCAGGTAATGGTCTACCCAAATTTCATCCAAATCCGTTCAGCCGTTTTAGAGTGAAAGCTTAAAAAAAGAACTCACTTTCGTATTTATAATATTAGTTAGGATTTATTTTCATATTCTTTAGGTGTAAAGGTACATGAAAATCTCATAGGGATCAACTTTCAATAAATTTATTTATCTCAGACAAAAAATACAAAACAAAATAAAACAACGGCATTAAAACGAAGATACCTTGAAACAATTAAGACTCATGTAGCAGATACGAGTATTTTTTTATCCTTAGTATCAACGTCTTACGTGGGGAGTAAATAAATTAACACAAAGGATTGGCCAGACGAACGATTTGTGTCTGATAATTGTCGATTATCCAGCAGTGTTCCTGTTTTCGTAAATTACATTTGGACCTACTTATAGAAAACATCATTAATAGAGCATTTAAAATGTACGGCTTCGTTATCAGAACAGCCACCGACTTTAGGCGCCCTTGCAGATTTTTACATCTGCATGTATCGTTCACTCATTCGTTCTCAGGTTGAATAATATGCCTGTCTGATATGGGACCCGTTATATAATAAATATAAAATAGCCATTGAAAAAGTACAACGAAAATTCTTACGAATTATGCAATTCAGATGCCAACTACCTTACGAAGACCTTTTAGCAATGTATAATTTACTCTCACTCGAGAAGAGACGATTGCTTCTGCAAGTAATGACACTGCATGACCTCTATCATAACAAGATAAATTGTACAGACATTAGTAATGATATTAAACTTGGAGTGCGCGATTATCGATTGTTTGTTCAGGCATCAAACCGTAATATTAAAGAGAAAGAAAGAAATAATTATATTTAATACTACCTTTTGACCGCGACTTAGCCCGCGTGGAGGACGAAAATCATCCCATAGGAAAGTACTACCGGGATGAAACTTATCCCGGTATATAAGTATGTCCTAACTCAGGAGATGGCCTATTCGTGCGACAAACATCCAAATCCGTTCACCCGTTAAGGCGTGAAAATGTAACAGACAGACAGAGTTACTTTCGCATTTATAATATTAGTATGGATGTATGAAGTACTATGAACTTCCCGTCGAGTCCCAATAAATCTATTTTCGTTTCAAGAAGAATAAGTAACGGACAGTGGGTCAGATTGAGAAACTTCTTCAAGTCTTCTCGTCGCCTATCCCGCAGTGTTTGAAGACCAGTACGTCCTGCTCGTCATGACATATCGTGCCAAAACGTGGACACTGATGGTCGGGTTGTTCCACAAATTCAAGGTCGCTCAACGCGCTTTGAAGCGAGCTATGCTCGGAGTCTCTTTGAAGGATAAAATCAGGAATTAAATTATCCGGAAAAGAACCGGAATTAACGACATAGCTTGCAGAGGAAGCAAACTGAAGTGGCAGTGGGCTAGCCATGTCTGTCGAAGGACCGATGGCCGGTGGAGACCACGGATTGGCTAGCGTAATGTGGGACGCCTCCTAGCTAGATATACGGACGACCTAAAGAAAGTGGGGTAGACTGGATGCGGAAGGCGGAGGACAGGGTGTTGTGGCGCAGTCTGGGAGAGGCCTATGTCCAACAGTGGACTGCGATGGGCTGAGTTGAGTAAGTCAGATCAAACGAATCCCCGAATGGAGACCACGTATCGGCAAACGTAGCATGGGGCTCCCACCAGCTAGATGGACTGACGACCTTAAAAGACGGCTACAATCAGCCACATACTGGATGCGTGAGGAATCATCTGTTGTGGCACAAATTGGAAGATGAATTGATTTAAGTCATAAAGCACTGAAGTTGAAATTGAAAATCGTCAATGATGATCTAATGTAAAATTCAAAGTCCTGATCCTGACTGACAAATATATATCAACGCACAGCCTAAATCGCTGGCCCTAGATACATGAAATTTGGAGGGTGTGTTCTTTGTGAAGCGTAGGTATCCACTATCAAAGGGTTTTTCTAAATTCCACCCCTTTTTTTTGAGGGTGGGTTATCATTTTTTTTTTTTGAGGGGTCCGTGGCTAAATAATAACAGCCGCACAGGTCGATCGATCAGGTTAAGCTAGGCTTGCCGCGGTTGGTCTGTGGATGGGTGACCATCTTTACGTACCGAGACCCCTCCGTGCCTCGGAAAGCACGTTAAGCCGTTGGTCCCGGCTGTCATTCGTGGATCTGTGACAGTCGTTACGGGTAGTCAGAAGCCCGAAAATCTGACAACCAGTCTTACCAAGGGGTATCGTATTACCCAGTAACTGGGTTGTGGAGGTCAGATAGGCAGTCGCTCCGTGTAAAATACTGGTATTCAGCGGACGGTTAGACTGGAAGCCGACCCCAATATAGTTGGGAAAAGGCTAGGCAGATGATGATATCATCAAATGAGCCCTCCCGCTCTAGGTGGAGCGGAAGGCAGTGTCAGACTCTTACTGACTAAAACCCGCGCCTACGGTGGCCGGGAGTCGTCACGCGTCTCCCGACGCCCGGAGCGTCTCCCGCAGAAGCTGGGACGTGAGGCTCTGTCCCTCAACCATCCCGCCACCTCCTTCCCTGGCATGACTGGTTCGCAGAAGGAGGTGACTGTCTTTCACTCCCTCTCGCTCCGGACCACGGCTTGAAACAGGGCCAGACGCGAGAGGTCGCCGCCGCTGCCGCTCGCCTCTACGAGGGCACGGCGGTGCTCAGCCCAAGCGGGGCAGACCTCCACCGTATGTTCAACCGTGTCTTCTGGGCGATCCTCGCAAAAAATTCCACCCCTAAGAAGGTGAATGGAGGGAGGGTAAAATTTCACGCTGACAAAGTCGCGGGCAGAAGCTAGTTGTCTATAAAGGATTTCCACATGCGGACTTGTATTTTTATCCGGAATATTATAGGTCAGCCAGTCGTCCGTCTGCACGCCCGCTAGACGTATAAATATTCTCAGCGAAGAGCAGCCCAAAAGTTTATGTGTGTAAATGTAGGAAATGCTTCGTAACTGACAAGTTTCCGCCCAAGGCGGATCACCCTCAAATTAGATACTTACCTAATTAAGCATTCAGTAAACAAATATTAGTATTCTTTGAGAGCTCTTCGACAATCGCTCATGGGCAGTTGATTATTTCGATAAAGTTCTGTTTGAAGGTGAGATAGTTTTGGCTTTGATACTCACTTTTTGGCAGCAGTGGCTGGGGCCACTGCTGCCAAAAAGAAACTTGCGAGTTGTAGGTCGTAGGTCCGAATCCAGAGAGGTGCTTTACTTTGTGTAAATTATTTCATCATCATTGCTCTCAAAAGTGAAGAAAAACATCGTGAGGAAGCAGGCATGTCCTAGAACCAAAAAATTCGAAGACATGTGACTTCTACCAACCCGCACTGGGTCCGTGTGGTGGCCGACTTCCTCATACCGAGAGGAGGTCTGTGTCCCAGCAGTAGGAACATTACAGGCTGATTATGATTATGATCCTCACTTTTTGTGTATTACAATCTTGGAAGAAATGTTTCGAGTTTCTCAATAGCAACCCAGAGTCTGGATTTGTACCCGGTTGATGGCAATAGGCTCGCACCCTATTACGTCGGACTTAAGGGGCTTACATGACCTAAAGCGCGGTCACTGTCGGACTGCATAGAAAAGAAAGCGCGATGACCCAACGCTGGTAATTTATTGCAAAATATGAAGCAATTATTTAATTACAAAAAATCTATTGTTTGGACTAAAAAATAAAACACTAGAGCTTTAGTATGTTGCTTGTAGAATAATACGACAAAAAATCAGAATGATTGTGTATGTTTTTATTGTAAAAAAAAGTTTTTAGATGTATTTTCATGATTTTTTTCTATCGTATCAAATTAGCTGTATTATGTTTTCAACACACAATCTACCTAGCATATACCCTGCAGAATATCATATATTTTTTTGATTTTGCTTACTGTAGTCGATCATATACTTTTATTCTTTCTAAAACTTACTTTTAGTGTTTAGGTCCAGTAAGCCCCTTTTTTTCTTTTTTTTTTGGGTGGGAAATCATCAAATGACCGGGGTGCCGCTCTAGGCGGAGCGGACGGAGTATCAGACTCTTACTGACTAAAACCCACCCGTGTTCCTTTCTTAGCCCTTTCTGTTCCGGGCCAGCGGTAACCCTTTCGGACAATCCCACTGACCCGGCAGGCTTCGGCCCTAAGGGCCCCTTCCTTAAACATAACCCTCCTGTAAGCCCCTGTAACACATAACTGGTGAAATGTGGATGTACTAGTACGTATCGGTACAACTCTGCCCTGCCTGACCCTTCAGAGAAAACAGTCTGTTATGTTTGAACAAAATTCGTCGCTATTATTAATTTTCGTGGTCGATTTTCGGTACTTCAAAGTGGAAGGACAAACTTATACTGGTATACTGGTATTTATAACTTATACAAGGTTATACTGTCACTGCCACTGCTTTCGTGCACGTTCTTCTTTAATACCTAATGCAATAACGTAGCCCGCGAAATTTCTTTCTTTTTTTTTTGCAATTATGAGTTTAGTGTCAGATGTAGGTATGTTCATTAAAATATGATTCGCGACTGTAACAAATATGACATTACATAATTACAATCTTTAAAGTCATCGATACAACCCTCTAAGTTCATATAATCCTATTGATTGGTATTCCAATAAATAGTCATAAAACACGCAGTTTCCTCAGGTCAAAAGCACGCAATCTCCTTAACAGCTCATAACAACCCCCTAAGGATTATAGCGCACGTTAATTTAGCAGCAATAACAACACAGCATTAACGGGGTACAGGTGCAGGCAAGCACATCAAACAGCGTGTGTACACGGCTGAAGCAGTAACGTTGTCGTATGCAAATTATTCACAGAAACTAAATGGAGGGTAATGGAGGGTATTAGTAACATGCTGCGACTGCCAGCCAATCAGAATGCGAGTAGCATCGACTAGCCAATCACGTACAAGATGGATGTTCGTAATTTAATATGTAATGTGTTTGTGGTGCACTGTGTCATTGGGGTCTGGGACTCAATTGAGATCCTATAGACATAGGTTAAATTTCTGTAGCAGTTTTGAGGGGCAATCCTCGTAATTTTAAGAACGTTCACAGTCCGATCTCAGTCACAATCTGTTAAAAATATCTCCAATTTCTTTTCATTTTTGACAAGTTTTTGACATTGATTGTCACTGAGATGGGATTGCGACCAGGTTGTGAATGTTTTTAGTTACGGGAATGGGCCTTCAGTTTAAAAGTGTGCACCGTGAAAGACAAAAGGCCTACGTCTAAACAACCACAACAAAACCTTTCCTTAGCCCTATGGGGGGATCCCCTAAGGCAGAGGTTTTTACTATACCCACATTTCGCTATTCATTTTTAACAGGTGGTGTAGCCTAAGCATAGCCTATAATGTTCCCACTGCTGCCTTCCTCTCGGTGAGAGGAAGTGGACCGTAATCCGCCACGCAGGCCCAGTGTGGGTTCGTAGATGTCACATGTCTTCGAATTGTGGGCTCTAGGACATCAGGTTTCCTCACGATGTTTTTCTTCACCGCTTTGAAAGCAATAGTGATTAAATAATTTACACACAGTAAAGCGCCTGTGTGGGTTCGAACCTACGACATAAAACTCGTAAGTCATGGCCTTTTACCTCTTGCCACCACTGTTCTTATTAATAGGGGGCGTGATTATTGCCAATTAAAAAAAAATATCATTAGGCTATACTGCTGACTATTCTCACAGGAATTAGAACGTTGTTACAGATTTTAATCATTGTCACTAGGCTTTCAAGGCACGGTTTTAATTTGCATTTGACGCATGCGATGCTGACCCAGATGGATTACATGCACGATAATCCAGTGCGCTCTCATGAAAAACGACTCTTTATATCCAATGTTAGAGCAATCTTTATGAAGAACCATCACTCACGCCGGTATCTTTAAATTTGGCAGGCAGAGGTGTATGCCAAGTTGCTGTGGGTACCAAACAGGGTGTGATCGTCCTAGTGGACCTGCATGGTAATGTGTTATTTTGCATTTGTCAAGTACTTAATACATACATACAGATATAGGTGGAGGGTGGCAGAGACATTGACCCACAACCTGTTACCATGGCTTCAGAACAAAATTCTGGACCACCCTGCGTTGAAATTTTACGTTGGTTATTAAAAAAAGAATAGCCGTAGTTCTATACGTTTTGACAGAATAGTTAATGCACTTTTCAATGACTTATTACTACTTTTTTTTTTACCGCAGACAAAAAAAAATTCCACGCTGGTCTAGAATTATGTATTGTGCTGAATTCGTGGTTGCTGGGATAGGAGCCTTTTGGCCTTTCTGCTTCTTTGTTCTTTTTGTTACTTTTTTTTATAATTTTTTTTTTGACCGTGTTTAATTTAGTTGGTGATCTTCCTGTATGAGTCGCAGTAAATCATTTTTCTTTTTTTTTTTCTTTGTTACAGTTTGCGCGTTGATGTGCCTGCCAGGCTGTATTCGACCTGGAAATTGAATCCAGACCTTTGTTCAGCAGTCGCGCATGTGACCATGTGACCAGTACACTAATGCCATCAAAGTCAGTCAAAATCTATGAAGATTCACCATCACCAAGAGCTTATAATCTAATTAACACAAATAAAACAACACCTTACAACTCAAATTGTATTTGTACCCTACGTATAAAAATCATTTATGCTTTCTTCAACAACACTGTTGAGTGAAGTACATCTGCATATGGACCCCGCACAGGTACCGTGGCTGGTGCCTTGTATTTGGCACAGCTCGTCACAGTCGAACTTGCATGACCGCTTCTTTTTAGTGGCTGCTTGCGACCCTGGAATCAAACAAAAAGAAAGGAATAAATAAAGGAACACAAAAACATTTTAGAACCGTAAACGCTACTA
The DNA here is from genome assembly GCA_916614155.1 of Mesoligia furuncula. Lineage (NCBI taxonomy): Eukaryota > Metazoa > Arthropoda > Insecta > Lepidoptera > Noctuidae > Mesoligia > Mesoligia furuncula. The sequence continues at coordinate 9,410,416 of OU744792.1, forward strand.
TCCTTCTATATCCTTTGATAATAGGGATCATGGTGGATTTCTTAGCATTTTAATGGATTTTTTTACAGGTGAGGATAGTAGCTAATTAGTAATAATGTTATCTTCCCCAAAATGTATGTGTAAATATATTTATTTATTTTTTACTTCTGAGCCAATATTGTTCTTTGAAAAGAGTTAGTTTGACCTGCAGATTTTGTTAGTCTTCAGATTTTGTGTAGAAAATAGAAAACCCTTTTTTGTATTGAGTTAAAGTTCCCCCCCCCCCCCCCCCCCCAGTGCTAAAGTAACCCGCGTTTACCGTACCTACCTAGTTTGTATGTAAAGGTGGCAATAACATAACATATTCAGCCTATACTGTTCCCACTGCTGGGACACAGGCCTCCTCTCGGTGAGAGGGAGTGGGCCGTAATCCACCACGCGGGCCCAGTGCGGGTTGGCAGATGTCACATGACTTCGAATTTGTGGTTCTAGGACATGTCGGTTTCCTCACGATGTTTTCCTTCACCGTTTTGAGAGCAGTGGTGATGAAATAATTTACACAAAGTAAAGCGCCTGTCTGGGTTCGAAACTACAAGCTACAACTCGTAAGTCGCGGCCGTTACCACTTGGCCACCACTGCTCAATGTGCAATGCTGGTGGGGAATCTGTGAAGAAGTGGCTCACCACTTCTTCACAGCTAGAAGAGGAGAAGGGTGGGTGTTTTGGGAGACTGTCTTTTGAATTTTGACTTTCAAAAACAGCAAAATTTAAATTTTATCAGCCTTATTTGAAAAAATTACTTGGAATTCAATTGGAATTAAATGGGGCAATACTAGTAGGAGGTCAAATAGCTTCAATTTCAATATTAGGGGCAAGTCTTCTATGGAAAAATGCTCATTGAAACTTTCAAATATTAAAATAATCTTCATGAGTTAGTGATTAAACTAAAAAACACTTTGGAGAGACGTTACGCAGAGGCGATGAAAGTTTGGAAAAACTGATTGTGGTTGGGAACACCTAAGGCAAACGATTCACCAACACAATGGACCGATCAGGTGAAGGAATCATCGTCCACTAAATTCTACCCGGACAGAAACCGGTGGAGGCGGATCATCCGCTCCCGATGCAATTCCGAAGCTAACCACGATCCTCAGACATGATCCCTCATGTCTACTACAAAGAGAGACGTTATGGTTTCAGTTTTAACGAATTAGGGACAAGACTGACCACTAATGTACTCTGAGCTGTCTCTACTTGAACACCTTCTAATAAGCTTCAAGAGAAGCTGTTTCATAGCAATGCCTACGTGGTCAAAACGTATGGAATAGCTAATTTATTTTTTAATATCCGACGATAAATTTTAACGCAGGGAACCCATGGTAACAGTTTGCGCGTCGATGCCCCTGCCAACTGATATAGTACAGACGCCAGCACATCAAGCTACTACAATCTGTCATATTTCTTTAAAAGATTATCAACTTTATCGCTAAAACATTAGGTTCAAGGTTGATTGATAAAATTTGACAGTTTCGGGTAGCTTGATATGCTGGCGTCTGTACGTATAAATACCTTAATTCTCTTGGAGATGAATTTTACTACAATACAAGCACTATTGAAGTTTAAAGTTAACAACCGCATAATTAAAGACGCAATAAACATAAATAATTGTCGAGATATATCAACACTTTGAGTATTAAACCAACTGGAGGCGCCATTGTCAGGCGATCCCCGCTGCCAAAGGTACGAGACCGCCGGTCATAGCGGTTATATACATGTGTGCGTATAGTTTATGCTTGTGTTTGTTTTTTGTTTTGTGTGCGTGCGTAACAACGCGATCGAATTGCATTAGTGTATTATTGCGTTCCCTCGTCCCCCGCGATAAGTGACAGACTTCTTTGCATAGATATTAGTACTCGTGGCGTCTCCGGTTGGTTTAATACTCAAAGTATCAACAGGATTTATTTACATTAGTTAGCGGGTTTGAGAACAAAGGAATAGCGTAAAATACAAAATGGACTCTTATTAGTTTTCAGACTGCAGTGTGGCTAATGTTACCGTTAGCCTGCATCATCCCACAGCTGGACAAAGGCCTCTCACAATGACTTCCAGATCATTCGATCCAGGGCTAAAGTGGACCACTGGTCGTTTGTTTTCTCCCACTCCTCCCGCCATTTCCTACGGATTCTACCACGACGCCTTCTTGCTGTTTTCGCCATCTTCTACGAGGTCTGCCGCGACGCCTTCTAGCTGTGTCAAGGCTCCACGTAGTGGTTATTTTGGCCCACAGCTCATTGCTTATTGGGTGTGGTAAATATTTTTCAGTAACACTATCACGTATGTATTGGTGTGGAAGAAATAATAATAAAATCTCTGATGTAAAACCGAGACCAACACGGAGTTAAATTTAGGTGATTTTTTGTTTTCTTTCAAGTTTTTTTTTATTTAAATGATGCTACGAGTACTAGAAGGTCACCTTGATTTTTTTTTGTCTTCGTGGTAATTTTTATATTGATATTTCAATCTTCAAATAACGTTTATTTGAAGAATAAATATGGCGGAATATATATATAAAGAATATATTTAAAATAAATATAAAGAATACATTTGTCTGTGTGGTGCCGGACTTAAAGAATAGCACCACCCGATACTTCCCGTGGGTGTCGTAAAAGGCGACTAAGGGGCGTACCGGAGAATGGGCAGCAGCGTTCTCTATGCATTCCACCACCATACCATACTGCGATCGCCAACCCGCCTGCCAAGCGTGGCTATTATGGCAAACCCCCCCTTTTGGGGGAGGCCTATGTCCAGCAGTGGACGTCTTTCGGCTGAAATGATGATGATGATGAAATATGGTGGTTTGACATAATTATTTTCTATACAAAAACTGTCAAACTGCAATATTTATTTTTTAGATAAAAGTTATCTGAAGATTGAAAAATCGGCATAGACAATTTTCCCATTTTTGTGTTCTGCATATTTGATGGCAATGTTACCATGAATATATATTATATTATACAACATTATTATTAGTATATGCTAAACCAGAAACACGTGTCTAGTATTTTTATATAAAGAATGTATGTACTTACGAAATTTCAAAATTGTATCGTGAAAAATCACAAAGTTATAATCTTGTTAAGTTACCTATTTGTCCGTACATAAACATGCTCACCCGCGCCGCTCGTGCCGCGCCGGCTTGCGCTCATAAATAATAGTACCTAGGTACCTAACCGTTCGGCGCGGAGATTGGATAACCTACTTAGTGTCGCTCGGTGTCCAACTTTTAACCTTTCTTAAATATTTTTCGGACAAAATATAACATGGGGTAAAAATTATTGGAATCGATTCAGTTACTTATTCTGAACGAACTATAAGTATTCAAGTTTCGCTTATACTAAAAATAACGTTGTATATCATAATTATTATCTTTTATTTCCGTTAACTTGGGTTTGTTTAACAGACCGGACATACAGGGATTACCATTTTTTTCGTAGCAGTTTTATGAGTGTGAGTGAAACCCGCACGGAATTCACCTCATATAGTTTGAACATTCAAAGGATAATTAATAAGTAGGTAAACATAGAAACAGATACGCAACGCAACTATAACGCAACTACATACCTACGCAACTACATACGCCTTTTAAGAATGCGCCGCGTGATAAAAAACACAAATGATAAGAATGTGATTATTATCAGGAAAACATCAGTGAGTAACTTATTACGCATATACAATTCAAGGATAGGTGATTAGCATAGTGACACTAGTATGTGTAATCCATGCTTGATATCTTTGACAGTATAGTTCCTGCCATAGCCAGTTAGGGGCTGTTCATTAATTACATAAAACAATTTTGACCACTTTCTGACCTCCCCCTACGTAAGAAAAAATAAAACTTAGATAAACCCCCTCCCTTTCAATCTTACGTAAGATCAGTATCAACCAAAATTGCAAAGAAAAAGTGTCAAAAATATTAATAACTTAGAATTTTTGCTTACTTTTGTTATCTTACGTAAGAACAATCTAGACCCCTCCCGTTCCCACGTAAGAAAAATAAGAGTGGTTCGGACCCCCTCCTTCCTCAAATCTTCTTACGTAATAAATGAACAGCCCATTACTAAAAATACGGGACTTTTCACGTTTAGTGATCCTTTCATGTCAGGGTGTCCTTCTAAGGCTCCTTCTACCCATCCGCTGTGTCAGAAGAGCTGGATTTTAGGTCTACTATCTACACGACGAAAAGCAGCTAAATGGGTTTTTTTATTGTTGAATTTTCTCACCTGAACAACAAAGTTAAGAAAAAATAAGCAATAGTAACCAATATAGGTACTCATTTTTTTCTTTTATATTACTTTCCTTTGTTTATTGTGTGTACATAGCGGATTAAACAGTAAATGAATAAAGTCGCCATCATAAACTTTTACCAACACAGGGCATAATAAGGCATTTTACTTCTGCGTCGGTAACCAAGTCACATGAAATCAATCTGGTATTCCCAGTCGTTAGCTAGTTAGTCATTGTTGTACTAAAGGTTGATAACCTAATAATTGTGCGCGTGCACATTTATATCAAAACGCTCACTGCTCGCGCGCTGCTCTCAAAACGGTGAAGGAAAACATCGTGAGGAAACCGGCATGTACTAGAACTAAAAATTCGAAGACATGTGACATCTGCCAATCCGCACTGGGCCCGCGTGGTGGATTACGGCCCACTCCCTCTCACCGAGAGGAGGCCTGTGTCCCAGCAGTGGGAACATTATAGGCTGATTATGGTATGGTACATTTATATAGTGCCATATTGTTGCGGTATTACCTTGGATTCGTCTGATAAAATAAAACTAAAATGGACATGTTAAAGTATATAATATATACCTACGCTGTTAACTAGGTATATCTACTGGTGTCTACTCATAACCGGTCTAACGAGGTACCTACATTTTTAATTCAGTGTCGTCTAAATTCCTTTGATACGTTTTATTAATCGTTTTTGACTTCTGTCCACATTGCATGACTACTGCGAGGTAATTGGTTTCATTTTGACAATTAAACAACATTCTTTGCGTTATTTACGTTGTTCAGCAGACACATTTTTCATACATATAAAGCAATGGATTAGCAATATCCTTCGAAATGACCCAGATTGAGATTAATAGTGTGTTACGCATTTAGGTTGCTGGTCCTCGGCATACAGAGAATGACGCTTGCCCGATAGGGGTTGACGAATTCAGAACATTTGTAATGCAGAGTTGTAAACGTTTTTGATTAAAACGTGTTTTTTTTAAATAAACGAACTAACCAATTTTTCATACATAGTTCTGTAAATGCTCGATGTTTGATACTCATAGAAATTGAACCTGCAATTTATTATCAACTAGCTGCGCCATGCGGTTTCACCCGCATGTCGATCCCGTGGGGATATCGGGATAAAAAGTAGCCTATATATTAATCCAGGGTGTCAGCTACCTCCATACAAAATTTTATGAAAATTGATCCAGCCGTTTGAGCGTGAAGAAGTAACACACCCTCACACACACACACATATAGACAAACTTTCGCCTTTATAATATTAGTGTGATGAACAATCAACTCTGCCTATCACAATCCACTACTGGACATAGACCTCTTCCAGGATGCGCTATCCTCCGCCCTTTCCTGCCCTGTCCTCCGCTTTTCGCATCCAGTCTGTCTCAGCCACCATTTTAAGGTCGTCGGTCCATCTAGGCCTATTTTATTAAATTGTTTAAAATACCTTAATACAAATTCTAGTCATAAATACGAAACATAAATCTTAAAGTAAGGACAATTTTATTGTTATCTCGCGTGAAAGAGTAGCCTCGGTTCGTGGGTTATGAGAAAACTGATAACGCTCGTTGCAGTCGTAATTTTCTTTTAATTTTCTCGGCTAAAGTTCCTAAAGGTGGTTTACCATTACACCGTACCTACCATATAATGCAATGAACCAGATAGGCACATGTAACTAAAAAATCTTTGTTTAATTTGAATACCAAGACAAATGAGCTGAGGGCGAAAATAACCACTAAGGAGCCCTTTTTTTTCTGGGGTGGAAAATCTTCATGGATGTCCGCCGTCCTGGGGCGGGCGGCGGGGTCTGTCAGACTCTTACTGGCTAAAAACCAACCCGGTGCAGCGGTGTTCCTTCTCACACCTACGCCCCTCGCAACCCCCGACTGGGACGGCCCGCCACTGCGGGCCTCGTCGGGCACTATGGAGCCCTAATACAACCAGAAGGCGTCACGGCAAACCCCGTAGAAGGTGGTTGGATGAGCTGGAGAAAACAAACGACCAGTGGTCCACGTCAGCCCTGGATCAAAAGAGCTGGAAGTCATGGGGAAAGGCCTTTGCTCAGCAGTGGGATGATACAGGTAACAGTAATTTTAATCACTAGACCGTTCCGTCATCGTTCATTGCACGTGACAAAAATATTTGTATGTCGTGTCATGCCATGTCATTTCAATTTTTGAATTTTCATAGTACCTTTTCTCCTCTCGATTCCATTCAGACAATATGTTTTATGATAATGTTTAAAAGTAATTAGGTTCTAATATTTTGAGTTACTAACGAGGGACTCTATAGTGACTTTTGTCGCCGACTGTTCGGTCTAATGAGCGAAAACCTTAAGCCGTAAAAGTTAAATAGGCACGAATATTTGAAGACATTAAAACGTTGCAGTTAATTATACTGTCGTTTTTTGCAGTACCATTGTGGTTCCTGGTGGCGAATAGTTTTTAAACTATTGTCGTGAATTTCATAGCAAATTACTTAATTAGAATAGAAGTAGTGAAACGGTGATTTTATTTAACATTAGTAATGGCTGATTATTCCATAGTTAGATAACTTTTATCTGAGGAATTAATATTGCGGTTTGACAGCTTTTACAGTATAAATGTACGCGATATAAATGTTGCTTGCATTTCTTTTGCTTTTTGTATAGATATAATGTCAAACTGTCAGATTTATTCTTTAGATACAAGTTATCTGATGACTATTGTCGTCAAATATATTTTATCTGTGGAATAAAATTGACGTCTGACAGTTCTAGTATGGAAAAACCAGAAAAAAATCAAAATTTATCATCAGTATAAGACTTATTTTAGATATTATAAAAGTTTGGTGAAATTCGCCCTAAGCCGAGCGGCACAGGTACTCGTTGTTGAGCCTCTTTTTTGCAGGCGGACGCAATTCAACTTACAATTAATTGACAGAAGTAATCGATTACATAGTTGATTATTCTAAAGAATGTTCATATTTTCGTCTCCGTTGTTCCGGTGGTCTCGTGGACGCAAGCGCGACTTCTGAGCGTGGTGTCCTGGGTTCTATTCCCAAGTCGGGCAAAGTATTATTGGGTTGGGTTTTATTAGGAATTTCTTAGTAACACCCCGAAGTTTGGAAGTTGGCGGTGTTATACCCTCGTACCTCTGAAAGCAATTTAAGTCGTTGGTCCTGCGCCTGATCTCTGTCCGTTGGAGTCGGATTGTGTGCCGTCCTGTCGGACTATGAGAGTGAGGGCAGTGCACCTGTGTCTGCGAAGGCCAGCCTTGAGTTTGGCCGCCTTGGCCAACCTCAAGTCCTCGAAATACGGTCTGGAGGACTACTTATTTTATATACGTCCAGTAGAGAAGCATCTAACAATAATACAAAATTATTATCATTGAATCCCGTGTACCGAAAGACCAAAAAATTATGATATTTGATTTCCTTAGGTTCATAATAGGTAATTAAAATCATTTTCTTCCAAATCTACGAGTAACATTCAGAACATACGATAGAATACGTCGGGGAGAATTTCACAGGACACCTTGTAACAAGATTCACCATCAGTCATCTTGACTGAGACGAATGTTAGCTGGTCGTGTCAAGCACATACGTGATGCTATTGTCTATTCTCAAAGTATCATATTAAAATGTCAACAAATGGATCGGAAAACGTACTTGTGGTTATCAATTTGAAGTGTCACTTGCAATTTGAGTGCTTTGAATTGTTTATTTGAATATTTAAACCTGAAATTCTAATTTTAAATCACCTTGAAGACGTTTTTCATTTGACAAATGAGGATAATTTTAAATCTAATCTAAATTTTCGCCGATGAATTTTTAATCACATTTTTAATCTTCTTCCTTCAGTAGGTATTGTCTCTAAAATTTGTCCCATTCAAAGATTGTCTTTAAAAGATCGCTCTTAGCGATAAGACCGCCCATTCTGTCACCCTTTGTAAAATTTCTACATTTATATCTGTAATTTATATCGTTTACAGTCAGTTAGCTGACCCACCTTTGCATAAATGGTTGAGATTTTTTAGAATACGAATCGATAGAATTTTATACATATATTATTTTATATTTTAATTATTTGAGCAAAGTAAATAAAATACACACACACTCACTCTCAGACACTTATGTGTCTGAGATGAAATTTTAAGGAAATAACTACATAGATTTAAGGAGACCTGGGGCCCTAGTCTGCTATTTTTATAAATTCGTCATTCCAACACGATCCCACCACCATCCCATTGTCGTTTTGCTAAAAGTTCGTAATCTGCTAAATTCATAATGGTGGATCATTGGTCGGTCAATGGCACAGAAATTTTACGATACTCGTAACGAATTAAAAGCAATGACTGCACAATGACGTTCTAATGGTAGGTCACTGATCAAAGGAACTGTCAAATTTTTGCAGATTACCGCGTAAGTCAGTAATTCATTTTTCATAATGTACGAGATTACCATTCTTTGTCATTTATTTCAATGGAGTGTCAGTGGTTGACCATTGGAAAGTCATAATGACGCCATTATATTAGTAGATTACCAAACTTGTCAAAATCAACAATTATGAAATCAATGACAGACCATTCTGACACTATTGTAATAGCAGACTTGAGGCCCTGTCCAATCAATGCACGCATTTGTTAGTAATCGTGTAGCTCAACTTAGAACTTAAGGAGCTCAACGAACTCATTTGTCAACTATGGTCTGTTGCTGCAGTACCTAACCAAAAAATTTCAATCTATTTTTACAACAATAGAGCTCCTCCTAAAATTATACGTCGCGTGACCAATATAATAATATTGTTTAATGTTGTAAAATTTTATCAATTTGAACTGTACACTTGAGACCTTGTCTCCCGCCCGATGAAGTAAATTGTCTTGTAACTGTCAATTGCTAATCACAATAATAATCTCTAGTGGACTACATGACCTAAAAGCGCGGTCGCTGTCGGACTGCATAGAAAAGAAAGAGAAGCGCGATGACACAACGCTGGTAATTTATTGCAAACTATGAAGCAATTCAATCAATCAATCAACTCAGCCTATCGCAGTCCACTGCTGGACATAGGCCTCTCCCAGACTGCGCCACAGCACCCTGTCCTCCGCCTTCCGCATCCAGTCTACCCCAGCCACCTTCTTTAGGTCGTCCGTCCATCTAGCTGGGGGGCGTCCCACACTACGCTTGCCGATACGCGTCTGTCGAAGGACCGATGGCCGGTGGAGCAGACGAGTCCTGGAGTGGAGACCGCGTATCGGCAAGCGTAGTGAAGCAATTATCTATTTACAAAAAATCTATTGATTTGACAAAGAAATTAAAACACCATTACGTTAATATGTTGCTTGTAGAATAATCTGATAAAAATTCAGAATGATTGCATGTTTATTAGTATGGTTTTTAATCGATAAAAGGAACTTTTAGAGGTATCTTCGTGATTTTGTTTTATTATGTTTGCAATACACTATCTAACTAGCATATATCCTGAAGAATATCTTTTTCTGTTTTTTTTTACTGTAGTCGATCATATACTTTTAGGCATTATAAAACTTGCGTTTAGGTCTTGCAGTCCCCTTGAACTCACAGATTTAACGAATGCCTATACGAGTACTTTTTAGATCTGGATCATTTCATAGATAGGTAAAATAAATATGAGAAATGATACAATTATGCAAAAAATGTTAGCATATCGGCATTTCCTTATCATATTAGGTCACCGGCCACAATCATGTTTGTTTTGTGACCTCGACCATTCTTAATGAATTTATAAAGTGTTTTTCATTGACAAAACTGTTCATTTAAAAGGTGGTGCTTGTACTTGGATACTTATCGAGAGACTACTCAAACTTCAAATGAACTATGCAATGATGTATTGGAACTATGTATTAACATAATAACCTACCTACACGTGTTCTGTTAGATATTAGGTACCTATTTAAGTATTATGTACCGGTTCAAGCAGATACTCGACGTGCTTCTTATTTTCCTCAAGAACCAGTTTCATTTAATGTTTTTTTAATAATATTATTGTTATCGTTCAAAAAACCATTGACGATCGTAACCTAACGTACATACATAAGTCATGTTACAACTTGCAGTCTAAACAATAACTTAATGATAAAGATGAAACTTAAACGCGATAAAAGTTCCTAAACAATACGACTACAAACAAAAGAGACAATACTGTGCCAGAACAATATGAACCGCGAATCAGATAACAATTATGTCAGCAACACAATTGTAAACTCAAAAACATGTTTATATACTAACCTTGTATACTTAAACTTAATATCACAATAAAAATGATGAATAAACTAAATAATTTCACTTTCATTTTCTTAAATTGTCTTTTACAATCAAACACGAGTTTTTCACTATATTTTTACTACACATTCTACAGTAAAGCACTGTTTATAATGTTTTGATGACTGTGTACAGCTTCATCGAACTAATGAGACGATCGGGGATCGACTCATGCGCCGAGTGATGCCAACTTCAGTGCGCTAAAAGCGCCGACTTGTAGCAAATGTCAGAAGGAAGAATTAAGAATTGACGCATAATTATGGACCGGCGGAAAACTCGTTTTGAGAATAACGAATAAGTATCTATTATGTCAACTTTTTGTATGTAATTATTTATTAATTAAAGAACACCAACATCATACTCGTATTATTCAACATTGGTTTACAAATGTATTTAGGAAAGGTATTACTGCTAATGTACCTATAGGTGCACAAATTATAGACGGCTGAAAACTAGCGCTGGAGCTATGTCTCTCGTAGGGTCTTAGCATTATGCTGAGCGATGGCCGTTTTGCGTGGATGTGACGCATATTTTCCCCCACCTTTTTTGTGTTTGTGTTCTTTCTTTGCGTCATGTTTACCGCAAATAAACTTATTTTATTTCTTTCTAAATTTTAATAAGACATTGGACAGAAACTGCTTATAAATTAAAAGTATATAATAGAACATAATCAATATAGAAAGATTTTCTTTTTCTTTATATCGATTTTTGTTCCACTACCAAATTATACGTAGTCTCCCAGACTGCATTTCATCTCAACAGTGACTATGCCAACTTCGGCGCCATCGGCGCAGGAGATGTTATAAGTGCACAAGTTTGTGCGCAGACACAGGTGCAATCTCTCTTTCCTCACTCTCATAGTCCGATGGGATGGCAATCTGACACGACCGGAGAGAATTACAAATACAATTACTCTCAAATGACATACATACAAACATAAGCTCGCGCATTCTTCCCATCTTCGTTTACTCCCAAAAGTCCCAAATAACTTCCAATTTATTACTGTCGCTCGATTTCTAAGAAAGAACTGTCAACATTGAAATATTAAATAGACGTAGAAACTTAAAACCATTAAACTTGACAGAAACGATTGTCTTATATTCTTATTGGCATCTACTTTGGGATGGTTGATAGACTAGGCAAAACAGTTACTACAATCAATCAATCAATCATGTTTATTGTGGATCATAGGTACAGAAGTAGATACAGGTGTTAAGAATTACAGTGATGTTGATCAGCTATGGCCTTTTGGGCATACAATACAAATTATTCAATATTAACATTAACGTGTCATATTATTATAAAGAAATTAAAATTACTGTTTTAATAAATTAACAAAGAAAATAAAAAAATAACATTATTATTGCAATTTAAAGAAAAATTTAATTAACTAGTTAGGTGGGAGTTACAATCTAATATTACAACAAAAGAAAAAAAAAAAAACACAAAATATAGGTAGGTCAGTTATAGATCTCAAAATTAATAGAAAGCAGCACTGACTGCACCATGGTCTCGGTCAAAATATTATTTAAAGGGACTTGTCTGAAATAAAGTCTTTTAAACAGTAATAGCATTTATCGACTAACAACAGGCCATGAAGTTTCTTTTTACCCGACTGCGCGACGCAAAGGAGTGGCAATGTGTTCATCAGCCTATGTATGTATGCATGTATGTTTGTATGTTCCTTTGAAGCACTATACAGACCAAACGCCTGGGCCGATTTTTATGATTCACACGTTAATCGATTCCTCTTAGTCCGGTGAGTGTCACTAAAGACATGACGTCAGTGAAAATTCAATATGGCGACTACTGGACGCCAAATTAATTTTTTTTTTAAACCTATCGAGTGGTGTATCAAAATAAAGGGTTTTAAAAGGTGATTACAAAAATATATACAACATATTATATACTTAAAAGCAATTCGAAGTGACAAATTGTAAAAAACACCTACCAAGAACTAAATTGTCTGCGAAATCTTTCACATTTGTAAACTAAAACTCGAGCATTCAAGACTCAAAACCGTTGTATCAGGTCTATGTTTAATCTGCATCAGACCGATTCTTGTCAGCCATTTTTCACAAACCTTAGAATACTAACATTACCATGTTTATACATATTCGAATGCGCGGTATTTGTAAAGAGCAATATTCACTTATTTGAATACCGTAGCCGAATACGCCATCGGGATAAGTTGTGCACAATCACGAGCAAGACACGTTTTCTGCAGCAAAGTGTATTGTGGGTTGCTCCAACAATATTTAATAAAATTCCAAAACATATTAAGAGCATCTCAAAAATTAAATTATTTAAAAAAGTTATTTAAATAAATTAAAAAACCTGACTGCGGTAAAAAAACTTAGTTAAAAAAAAAACCTGAAAAGCTAAAAACAAGCCCATTTTAAATTAAATAAAAGTTGGAAGCAGGCGGGACCCATACCATTTTTATTATATTTTCAAATTCAAATGGGTCCCGCCTGCTTCCAACTTTTATTTAATTTAAAATGGGCTTGTTTTTAGCTTTTCAGTTTTTTTTTAACTAAATTTTTTTACCGCAGTCGGGTTTTTTTATTTATTTAAATAACTTTTTTAAATAATTTAATTTTTGAGATGCTCTTAATATGTTTTGGAATTTTATTAAATATTGTTGGAGCAACCCACAATACACTTTGCTGCAGAAAACGTGTCTTGCTCGTGATTGTGCACAACTTATCCCGATGGCGTATTCGGCTACGGTATTCAAATAAGTGAATATTGCTCTTTACAAATACCGCGCATTCGAATATGTATAAACATGGTAATGTTAGTATTCTAAGGTTTGTGAAAAATGGCTGACAAGAATCGGTCTGATGCAGATTAAACATAGACCTGATACAACGGTTTTGAGTCTTGAATGCTCGGTCCTTGTCTACGCTGTTCCCCCAGAATATTAAGCCATATCTGAGAGTGGAACTTACATATCCGTGATAAGCTGTTAATAACGCTGCCCTGTTGACCACTAGAGTGCATATGAGTATTGACTTACGTTTTTGCATAATTTATCAATATGTATTTTCCAATTAATTGTATTATCAATATTTAATCCTAAAAACTTTGTCACTTCGGTTTCTGCTATGTTATTCTGTACATATCTAATATTTAAAGGGGGGTACGGTTGGTTCTTATTCGAAATTCATAACAGTTATCTTATCAATATTTAACCTAAGATTATTTTTATTCATCCAATTCATTATGGAAGTCAAAGATTGATTAATGTCGTTTTCTAGATTATTGGAATTGTTATCTATACATATAATAAATCTGTAGAAGGGTCAATTCTGTACATTGAAAATATTGAAAAAATAAATAGCGGGGGGTGTTGCTGGATCGATACCAAACCCAAATATGTGTTTAAAAAAATTTTTGTCTGTCTGTCTGTCTGTCTGTCTGTCTGTCTGTATATGCAGGCATCACGTGAAAACTAACGGTTCGATTTCGATGAAACTTGGTATAATTATACCTTATTATCCTGGGCATAAAATAGGATACTTTTTATCCTGGAAAAATACGTAGAAAAAAAATTCTTATTTTTCGGTTTTATTCATAGACGTTGTTCTGTAGAACCGCGAACACACGTTGCATTACCCGTAGTGGATAATTTTCCATTTCAATTTAAGAGAATACAGTTTCCTGTAGCTTTGTGTTACGCCATGACAATAAATAAGGCTCAAGGTCAGACCCTAGGAGTTGCTGGCGTAGATCTTACCGCGAGTTGTTTTTCACACGGGCAACTTTACGTAGCTCTTTCCCGTGTGAGCAGTCCAAGAAATCTTCATGTTCATATTCCGGACGAGCTCACTAGCAATGTTGTGTATGCTGAAGCTCTCAATTAACTTTCTGTCGCATTGTCACGATCACTTTTTTATTATTGCAAACTTTTCGTCACTGTCAGTAATTTACTGCTACATGCTACTTATCAAGGTCGGAATTACTATGGAAAAAATACTTACTATAGAACGCGAACTCAACAGCAGTAGCTCAATAGAGGGATCTCCTTAATTATTATAGGCTTAGCCGTATTTGGGTCCAATAGATATTTATAAGATGTCATTGTCAGAGTTACTCAAAATGGAGAAATAAACCATCCACGCGAAGACCGACATCCGCGCGGACGGAGTCGCGGGCGGAAGCTATTTGTGAATAAAACAGTGCTGTCGTCTGCAAAAAGTATGGTTCCATAGTCTAACACGGAAGGCATATCATTTATAAAGACGAAGAAGAATAACGGGCCTACAATAGTGCCTTGTGGAATACCCAGTCGAACAGTTCCTGTTTCTGAAGCATAGACTTCTTCAGTTTTTGTTGCAAGATTTTGCTTTTTTATTTCAGTGAACTGTTTCCTGTTTGTGAGGTATGATTTAACGAGATCATAAACATTACCTCTTTATCCAAGCGGTCAAAAGCTTTAGAAATATCCATGTATAAAGCTACAGCAGGGAGTCCTTTGTCCAGGTTAGTCATAATTTCATATAAAAACTTATATATGGCCACATTTATTGATTTATTCTTCCTAAAGCCATATTGAGCGGGTGTAAATATATTGTGACTCTCAAAGAACCTAAACAGGGAGTTAAATATAACTTTTTCAAAAATCTTAGCAAATATGGGTATAATAGCTATGGGCCTATAATTATTGACGTCTAATTTATCCCCTTTTTTAAAATGAAACTTACCTATCTGCTATTTATTGGTTGGCAACCTTGATTGTATTTACCTATCATAAAATCACGCCTGTTCCTAAAAGGAGCCGGCAGCGGCGTTTAGTTAACAGATTTCGCTAGTTATGTGTAATTCTCCCAAGCAGTATATTGCGGTGTAGGAACCCAAAATCCGAGCAGCTATTGAGATAATCATTATGAGACCAATTATTTACCATAAGGTACACTTTGGCTGACCATACTGGGGGTCTGTCCCAGGAACTCACTCTAAGAAATCGCTCTTGCGACCACTTCACCCACGAGGCCTTCAGTAACTTGGAACTTATTTGAAAGATTGTTTTAAAGGTAGTTACCGACCTATTTACTTTGTGTTAATTGGTCTGAACCAACTTACAATCTGCCAAAGGCTCAGGTTTACACGATATCCTTAAACAAAAAGTTTATAGAACTAGGATTAGTTTGAAAAACTTTATTCCGACAGTCACAAATACGAATCTCAAAATATCGATATTCATAATTCCGAATGGTTCAAAATTCCTAATATAACAACTCCGATTTATCATTCATCCTATTTTTATAATTCCGAAATTTCAATATTCCTAACGTTTATAATTACTATTTTCAAAATACCGAGTTTCAATACATCGAGTAACAAAAAGTCCGAATTAATGATAATTCGAAACATCAAAAATACGAATTCCGATTAATTAGAATTCCGAAATAAAAACGCCTTTTAAAACTGAATAGCAAGACAAATATACGCGTAGAATACGAAATTTCGACGCACAAAATATCGATAAATGCTAATACGATGCTACGAAATTGCGATGCACGTTACTGCGAAAGACCGTCTCTGCGACGCCACTACACTTCGATTTACGTTACCGCGATAGATCTTCACTGCGATACTACTTGACTTCGATGCACGTTACCGCGAAGATTTTCACTGCGACACTACTTGACTTCGACCCACGGTAAATGTATTCGTATTGTCATTCGCTCGCTCTTGCATCCTATGTCGACGGAGACCCGCTTCGCGGGGCCCCTATTTCTGGTTAAAGGGTTTAAAGTAACCTAACCAAACCTAACCTCGGGGTGCCCTTCGCTCGCTCTTGTATCCTATGTCGACGGAGCCCCGCTTCGCGGGACCCCTATTTCTGAGTAAAGGGTTAAAGTAATCTAACCAAAGCTAACCTCGGGGTGTCCTTCGCTCGCTCTTGCATCCTAAGTCACCTATCGACCGACTGCAACCATGCAACCGATGTCACCCGAAGGGTTTGTCCTATCGCGTGTAGCGTAAACTTGTTTGGCCTAGGCGAAACTAGTTCATCCTAAAATCGTTAAGGAGAAGAAGAAAACACAAAGAAATAATATTAATACACAAATATTAATAACAAAGTAGACGTTTTTAAATTACATTAAACGTTACATAAAGATTTTGAATTTATATAGGACCAATAGGTAGGTAGGTTTTTTATTTTATTTATTTATATTTATTACTGAATATTATACTAATTGAATCAGAATCCTAATTTTAGCAGGTTATTCGGAAAACTGAAAATCGGAATGTCGTTTTTCGGACCGAGAACCCATCGAGCATTTGATTCTTCGAACATATGAAAATCGGAAAAGAAACAAATCGCATTTATGACTTTCGATGAAATAAATTTCGTGATTTTTAATAGTAGACTTTTGAAAATCGGAACTTCGAAATTCGGAATATTTTGGGTGTTCCCGTTTGAAAGACTACAATATGATGACATTTTTATTCTGTTGGAGACGCTACTTTTTATCAACTCTCTCTTGCAAACCTTACATAAATTGTAAGATATATTTTTCAGATAAGAAAAGATAAAAGAAAAAGAACAGATAACACAACATAAAAGCATGCCTATCACCGAAGTATTAGCCAGGGTGTTCTTATATTAGCTTGGCTAATGGGTAGCTTGATTTAGTCGCTAGTGCGAACCGTTAATTTTTGAGCCAGTACAACTTGAAGAATATACTCGTGGGAACAGCATGGATACAATTTTAAAAACCAAAAACAAACCAACAGAAGAGGTGAGGAGTGATGCGGGGTCGGAGTCCGACGCCGCATCTGGAGGTGCGAGCACGGGAGGCTCAGGGAGCCCCTGTCGTGCCAAGAAGGTGGCCGCTGCGAAAAAGAGCAAGCGGCCAAGGTCAGAGGACAGCCAGGCTAAGGAAGGAACACGGGTGGGTTTTAGTCAGTAAGAGTCTGACACTCCCTTCCGCTCCACCCAGAGCGGGAGGAGTCATTTGATGATTTCCCATCCTCAAAAAAAAAAAAAAAAAAAAAAAAGGGTGTTCTTATATTAAAAATACATCTTTCATTGAGAACAATCCGGGTGCGACAAAGTTCACCTAAATTTTCAACTCCGAAAATTGGAAATCCGAAAATGTTCTTCCTAAAAATTTTCATCATAACAATCACAAATCCTAACTACTCTGTCTTTAATGTTCATAAATTCCGAAGCATTCAACTTCATAATGTCAGTAGCAATAAACATCTATCATACTTTGTTTTGTTTTCCTATATTTTCTCAACATAACCATCTTTTACACTATTATTCAAAGTCATATCTTTTTTGTTTAGATTTCTTTTTATAGTTTTTTTTTGTTCAGGTTTTATTTATAGCGGTAACCGACATAATATACAAAAGTAACACATTTGTAATGACAACTTAGGATGCAAGAGCGAGCGAAGCGAGCTCGGGACTTGGGGCACCCCGACTCGGACAGGTTAGGTTCGAAGTGATGACGGGGGCTCGAGTGAGCGAGCAAAGCGAGCGAACGAGCCCCCGTCATCCCCTTCGTGTTAGGTTCCTTTATTAAACCCTGAAGACAGAAATAGGGGCCCCGCGAAGCGGGGCTCCGTCGACTACGCCTAAGCACATATTTTTGTAGATAAAAAAAAAAAGTTTGGGATTTCTTTTCTCGACCACTATGGTTTTGCAAACTTTGCGATTTTCAAATATATACACTAAAAAGAGTCTATCCTATCCAAAAAAATAGCTACTATCAAAAAGCGCCGGGTGTGGAAGTACAGTGGTTCCATAGACACAACTCAGTACGTTATGTAAAGCATACCCCCAAATAATAATCATACCCTCATATTAAAACTATAAATATCATTTTCTAATATTATGGTAATTATATTTAGGGATAAAAGCGTTATGATAAAAAACAGTAAGAGTTTAAATATATTTACATTAATGATATTATTAATTACAATTTTCGGAAACATGAGTGTTATGAACATCGCCGGTAGCACTACAAATAGTATGAATTAGGAAGACTGATTATTCGGATTAAAAATCATTAGGAAGAACAATTTCGGGTAAAGAACTTTAGGTGAGCCAATATGGACCCGAACAATCCTACAATTGATACAATAAAAATGCTCTGTCAGTCGATTGTTCTTTAAAAACAAAACCCTTAAAACACTGTTCCATACTTCTAGAAACATCTGGTGACGTATGCTTAGATTAAAAAATGTCCAGATTCCGTGTTCGAAACAAAACGCAGCGTTTTAAGTGAAGCCACTTTTTTATAAATGTGTGAGTGAGCGCCACGGTTGGGAGTGTATTACGTATCGTAATTGCGTTTGTGTGCAATGTGCGTGTAATACCAGTGGCGTTACGTTTAGCGTAAAATATAATTCATCAACAGTAATGACATGATTTTTTTATAATTACGGTTGTTGAGTTTCAACGTTATTTCTTTAATTTGTGTAATTTGTCATGTGCGACTTTATCAGAAATTATTATGTTACGACTTTTTGTGATATTTGCTTGTAAGTTAGTTAAATGTTTGTTGTTTTGGTGTACTTAAATAGGTAGTAAGCAGAAATAGCACAAACGGTAACTGTTAAATAGCACAAAGTTACAAATAATGGGTAAAAAAAATTATGCCCCTGGCAACACTTAACAAATATGGCGTGACAGTAATGTCAGGTTATACTTTTTGTTTACATAAATTTAGAATGCGATAACAAAGAAATACAAAGTGAAATTGAATACTTACTTGTGAAATGATATATAGTGGCACATTCCTTTTTTTTAGTGTGATTTCTAAACCATTTCACAACACAAACCTTCATTTTAAAATATCAAAACACGGACTCGTGACGTAATTTACGCGGGGAGCGCTACTAGGCGACTGACGTATGGATCGTACGACGCGGGACATTTGTCCCCCGTGTTTTTGGCTTCAATTCTCAGTGGCCTACTATCCATCTGGACATTTTTTAATCTAAGGACGTATGGTTAAACGAAATTGCCGATCGATTTACACATACTATCGTTAGTTACTCTCTGTTAGCAGTAGTTTTTATGTGTACTATAGAGGTTAATGCTCATGTCATTAGTATCTAATTATATCTCAACCATAATCACGGTGATTACGAAATGAGTTACTTAGTTTTTGGAATGCACTTTTGTAAAAAATAAGTATTTAATCAATATTATTTTTTAATTATTCTCATCATAAAATTTATTAGTAGGCTCTAAACTACAAGTATATTATAAGTAAATCGATCGGCAACTTCATGTAAACACGTCAAATATTTGAAAAATAATATATAGAAAATTCAAAATTTCAAAACTTTGCTACGCGCAAAGCGGCATCCGAAGGTGCATGAATTGGATGTCATCTTGATCATCGTGTACGGTATAATCACTCGTGTGAGCACCAGCCCTTCAGTTCCATTCAATTTTAAAAAAATGTACTTAAGGGGAATGCTCCAACCAGCCCGCGAAATTCAAAATTTCTTGCGTTTTTTGCAATTTGCAGGCCAGTGCTAGGTTGTATGTTGATTAAAATATTATTCGCGGCTGTAAGACGTATGTAGTCACAGAATTATAATAATCAAAATCACCAATACAACCCTCCAACTTCATAAAGGTGTAAGAACAAAAAAAAAACAGAAAAAGTAATTCTAACAGCTTTATGAACTTAGAGCGTTTTATTGATGATTTTCATGATTAGAATTCTGTACCTATATATGTCTTACAACCGCGAATAATATTTTAATCAACATACAACCTAGCACTGGCCTGCAAATTGCAAAAAACGTAAGAAAATTTGAATTTAGCGGGCTGGTTGGAGCATTCACCTTAAAGTGTTTTCTCCCATACAAAAAAAAAGCACAAAACTTTTTTTCTCACGCGTGGAGCTGCTACTACCGTCCATACGTTAATATCACACATAGGGAGATATACTAGTCCGATGGGACGGCAATCCGACACGAGATTAAGCGCAAGACCAACGGCTTAACGTGCTTTCCGAGCTACGGGAGTATCTCACCGCCAACTTCCAAACCCGGACTGTTTCTAAGAAATTCCTAACAGAAAAACTTAACTCAACACTACACTACAAAACTCACACAACACAACACAACACATAAAACAAAGCCCACAACACATATAACAAAAACACGACTAAAACAAAGTAACTGTCGGGGTAGGATCTACGTTACGACAACGCCTTTCTATCCAACTGCAAAAAAACTCCCTAAAGTTGTGACAAATCAATGTTACAATGTTTATTTTGCAATCCAATAATTTCTTATCAGTTTAACTCCACCAACAAAGACCTTCGGGATTGAACATAAATTAATGACTCACAAAAGATCCTTTTCGCACTGCTGGTGAAGTCCCGATGTTGCAACGCTCCCTATAAAAAGGCTTCACAGGGAGCGACCTATGTCATTAGCAAATAGTGTTAGTATCGAAGTAGTACAAAATTCAGTTAAAAAATCATGTTGTCTAAAATCATTTTCGTCCTTGCGCTGCTGTACGTTGTTAACGCGTCTGTGATTACCGTCAATGTTTTTGATGGTAATTTTTTTTTTTTTTATTATTCTTTTAATTATCATGTGACATTTTTTACAAAAACTGCTAAAAACGAAATAAGTAGTTTTGATTAAGTTACGGAAAGTAGCATAAGTTGTGATATATGTATGTTCTTATCACAGATGATCCCGCGACCGAAGTTGCAAGCAATCCAAAAGACTGCAACTTCCGAGCGTGCGACCAGCTGTGTCGCAGACTCAAGTTCTCCGGTGGCGTCTGTGTCAATGGTCGCTGCAAGTGTGACAACTTCCTCAATGCAGAAGGTATTAATGACCTTTCGGTATTAAAAACTGCTTCGTTAATTATAAAACCCTCATTCTACTATTTTTTTTACTTACCTGTCAAAACTGCATTAGTAAGTAGCTCTCCTTTCAAACACTCTTCCATCTTTACCGATGTTTTATACTTTTTACGGTAACTAGAAGACTTAGTTTCACTTATGGCATTGACTTATATATTACTGAAATCATTGCTTAAAGGTAAATGTTTTTGAGTATGCGCAATAATTACGCAACAATCTCTCTGCAACTGACAAAACTGAGTGTTGCAGCAGTTAAATATTATTTTTAAGTATGGACATCTCTGACGAAGCCTTGCAAGGTGGACCGATGACCATGTGAAGGCCGCAGGAATGCGCTGGATGCGGGAAGCACAGAACCGGCCGAAGTGGTGGTGCTTGATGGACGCCTTGACCTATGTCCAGCAGTGGACGTGTTTCGGTTGAAATGAAATGGACATCTCTCTTTTTCTTGCAGATGACATGACTGAACCTGCTGAATATACCTCACCGGGTGATTGTAACTTCAAGGCGTGCGCCGAACAATGTTTCAGACTCGGCTTCACCGGCGGCGCTTGTGTCAATGGGCGCTGCAAGTGTGACAATTTCCTTAACACAGAAGGTACCTATAAAATATCCGTTGTTAGAACTCAATTTTAAATTAAAAGTCAACATTTTTTGGTCGATATCTGCCCTTTCAAAATATGTGTCCAGAATGCTTTCCTTTTTTATTTATTTTTTATAAAAGGGAAATATATTAGTTTTTTTTGTAATGATTGAAACTCAGATGCAGTTTCTGAATTCAACGTAGAATACTCTGCTAGAGCTTGCAACAACAAAAAATGCAAATAACTTTGCCGTATTTTTATACCACATACCGTTTTTCTTAAACATACTAAGTCATTTGTAATACTTTAGAATTTCTCTTTTTTTTCTTGCAGATGATATGACTGACTCTGCGGAATACACCTCACCGGGCGGTTGTGACTACAGAGCATGCGACCAACAATGTCGCAGACTCGGCTTCACCGGTGGCGCTTGTGTCAATGGGCGCTGCAAATGTGACAATTCCCTTAACACAGAAGGCATAAAACGTAATATTTGCTATTAAAAGTCTTGAAACAGTCTGCTACTAGTTTGTCAAACACGTTTCCATGGTGGTTTCCATTTTTGTTTTAATGAAGATGAATAATTTTCACAAAATTGTTTAGATTTCTCGGATGCAGTTTCTGAATTCAACGTTGAAGACACTGCTCTGCTAAGAGCTTGCAACAACAAACAGTGCAACCAACTGTGTCGTAAGAAGAAGTTCCGTGGCGGTGCCTGTCTCGGAGCTAACTGCTACTGCCATAAGTTTCTTGCTGCTTTCTTAGAAGGTCAGGATTAGAAAATGTAATACAATCATGAGAGCCTTTAGACTATTAATTTAACAATTCACTTATTAGTAACAAAATCGCATAAAATTTGTATCTAGGTTTGTAAAATAATATAACCCTAGAAACAAATAAATATCTTTGACGCGTAAGTAATTAATACTTTGCACTCCACCTAATACTTGGGATTAACACTATAGACAGCTCACCTCAAGCTCAGTTCTCAAAAGTTTTCACAGTGAGATTTTTAAGGAATAGTTCGGCTCACCTGCTTCATAATTTATCACTTAGTTCAACTTCCTTTTCTTAAATGTGAATTTTCGGAAACTAGACCAGCCCTTTCTAAGACTGCAATTTTTCTTTTTTGTTGCAGATACCATGACTGACTCTGCGGAATCACTTCCACTATCCTCATGCAACTCCATAGCGTGCGACGATCAATGTCGGAGAACCGGCTGGCACAGTGGTGTTTGTATCAAGGGGCAGTGCAAGTGTGACTACTTCCTAAACACAGAAGGTATCGCATATATTATTTCTTATCAAAAGTCATTCCACAATACATTGCCTATTGTCAAAAGCAACTTTTAAACGTATTCTACCTTGAACTCAGTTTCCCGGTAGCGCCTGTGACAATGGACGCTGCAAGTGTGACAATTCTTTCGGAACAGAAGTTGCTAAATAGTCAACACTATTTTGATCTTTCCCAAAACGACTTCTTTTATAGAACATCGACGCTTATTCGGCTATTTAAATTTTCTTTAACATTGCATAACTTTCTCTGGTCTAGTAGTCTTATTTATGTAATTCTTCGTCCCTACATTACCTCTAGCTCTATATTTACCATGTAAACATATTTTTTTGATAGATGCAGCTAATCATTCAGAATTCCCGATACGCGTCTGCAGGTTAACAAAATGCAGTCGTAAGTGTACCCGTCGCGGCTATGAAGTCGCCAAATGTGTCAATGGTCGCTGCAAGTGTTACAAAAAAACACAAGAAAAAGGTTACTTTTTATTATTTATAGAAGATATATATCATCGTCATCCTTTACTTGTAAGTTGCACCTTTTCGGCATGTTGCGCCTTTTCACGAACTATTCGGTAGCAGCCCGGAATCTGTACCTGTATTAACCGGGTATAAACCCGGTTACTGGTAATAGCCTCGCCCCCCATTACATGGAACTTTAACATAACGATCGAAATGTAGATGCACTACAGGCATACATCTACCTAATCCTACGAAAAGCGTGGTCAGCGGGATTGGAAGGGTTACCACTGGCCTGGCCCGGAACATAAAGGGCTAAGGAAGGAACACAGGTGGGTTTTAGTCAGTTAGAGTCTGACACTCCCTTCCGCTCCACCCAGAGCGGGAGGAGTCATTTGATGATTTCCCATCCGAAAAAAAAAGTCCTACGACAAGCGTTACTTGTGTCTCAGCATAAGAACTGCACCCGGGCGATGAAAAAGAAACAAACTGTCACACAGATATAAATGATAGAGACAAGGCTCTACAAAGCCGCTGTTTTCGAAAACTTGCTTGCACCTTGGCTTGTAGTTTATGAAAATTAATCAAATTAAGATAACAATACCTTGTATTTTTAATAGACGCATCTCCACATAACGATGTAATTGGCGATGAAAATGAAGAATCTAATGTCATCTTGAGGACAAATGAAGGTAAAGTTTTAAAATATTTTTAAAGGAGTTTATGTAACAGTATTCTAACATTTTCTTTGGTTTGCGTTTTTTTCTCGAACAATCCATATTAATCGATAAAGCTATATTTTTAAATATAATAACAATAATACTAGAGCTTTGTAACCAATGCCCAATACATCAGTTTATTTCTTTGTGTCTTTATGAATTCTACTCTCTACACTACATTTTCTATCACTACAAAACTTACCTTCTATATCGTTTTACAGAGGAGCCGACTGTACCTGCGGCTGCGCCCCGCGTCTGCAACACAGTGGCTTGCAACCAAATGTGTCACCGCCTCAATTACGCCGGAGGATGGTGTCGCTTTGGTCAATGTCAATGCTACTAAACTTAATTTATAATGTGGTTCTATAATCTGTATGTAACTTTTGAATATAATAAATAATTAATGTTATATAAAAAGTAGAAAACATATAGGTAGGAAGTTATTATTATTATTACCTAGAGTAGTAAATTAGGTACAAATTCAAAAAAGAGCTACAGAGCATTCAACATGATTCTAAGTTTGAAATAAATATATGACTGGTTAGATTTTTACACCCGCGACTGTTTAATTTTTTATGAATGTATAATGTTGTTGTTGTTTTGTTAATTTTATATAATTTATTAGAATAAATACATGACAAAACAAACAATGCATTTTATTGTAAAAGTTTTTGTTCAGCTCCTTCATTCATACTTCATCATTGTCGTCATCATTCCCTTGTCCTTTTCCCCCAATTTATTAAAGATCTCCTTTCTTTCATACTTCTCTGTTAGTAGATAGTGAGGGTGAGAGTGCTAACGCCGATAGTGAGGTCTAAACGAAAATCCACGATGGCGGCTGCGTAAATTTTCGAATTATTTCATCATGGGTGTCGTTTTTATGGTTTTCGAGAGTGCTAAAGTCGATAACGAGGTCAAAATGAAAATCCAAGACGGCGACAACTTTTTGAGAGCTTCTAAAAACTTATACTAGATGGCTCTGTATTGTGTGTGTATAAATTCACTTTCTCTCTTCGAACTTCGTTCTTGACCGGAGTCCCTCGACTGCACACGATATTATTATTGGGCCTTGTTCTGCCAGTTAGTTAAAATTAATCTACGAACAAAAACAAAAAGGAGTGTTTTAAAAATAACAATAAATATTTACTCCTTTTGTATAAGTCTGACTATTTAACAACCCACTATGAAATTAGAAAAAAAATATTTGTTCAAAAAAAAGTTGTATAAAATTGTATGCCTCGTCCTTAACCCGCACGGAATTTGCCTGAGGGTGTTGGAAACTTAATGCTCGAGATCAAATTCCTCAATTGTTACATTACTTGTCCTGTTAGCGTTATCGACCCAAAAATTCAGCATTTGCATAATCTGCTAACTTGAGGACTATTCAATTCAATTTATTTATTTCAAGTATCATGACTCATTTGTTGGTAAAAAAACTTATCCTATGTTAGTAATTTAACTATAATACCGAGCATTGCACAACTGTAGATTAATAAATATCGCCTATTACTAAAAACTACGTAAATATGAGTTAGACAGACTATACTGAACATAACGATACGATACGTGACGAGTATTAATTTCAATCTTACAGTATTGTAATAAGTTGCAGGAGCATAAAGACTTTTAAAATGAACCTGCCCGATGAAGCATTACTCGTCAGGCCGCACACGATCATACGAATATCAATGGCACAGACGATCACATTATTTTTTGTCCGTTTTGGAAATCTTAATGTCGACTAGTGACCACGGGACTGCACTTACCCAGCTATCTACTTTTCGCTCTGCATATGGTTGCTCAAAACCTGGGCTCTAAAATAATGTCCTCTATCAATACTCAATACAAATAAATAGAATTGAAGTGTCTGTTTGTAATATCAAAATATCAGCTTAAAACAATAAAACATTTTTGTTTTTTTTTATTTTTGTCTGTCTGTTTGTTCCGGCTAATCTCTGAAACGGCTGAACCAATTTTTACCGCACTTTCACTGGCAGGTAGCTGATGTTCTCGAGTAACACGTTGCATGTTGTGGGAAGCCGCGGGCAGATGCCAGTTGTTTTAATAAAACTGTGATAGACATAACAAATTAAACACAAACAAAAGGACGTCGTTTTTATAAGTCTGGGTGTATTGGTCGTCTTGGCTACAATTACTTGCAAAACTTATAAGATTATTCAAGCACACAGTAAAGGTGCAAATGGTAAAAGGTTGACAATGAATGGTACAGTATACTTATGAGAATTTGTAACTAATACTAAAAATAATGTTGGTAATTTTAGGCATATTTCTATCTTACCGACATTTAGTAAAATATTTGAAAGTTAATACTCAAGCAGTTGCTAAGACATTTTAATTTAAATAGCTTCCTTTATGATGAACAATATGGCTTTACAAAAGGTCGTTCGACTACAGATGAGGGTGTTGCACTACTAAAAGACATATTTAATGCATGGGAAAACTCGCAAAATGCTATTGGAGTTTTCTGTGATCTCTCCAAAACCTTTGATTGCGTGCACCATGGTACGCTTTTGCGTAAACTACGCCATTACAGTGTTCAAAACAAAGCTCTCAACGTAATTCCTTATTTACATAATAGGCACCAATGTGTAGATGTTAATGGTGTGAAATCTTCCGGGCTGCCAGTTCAGCTAGGTGTACCTCAAGGCTCAATACTAGGTCCATTCTAATTCTTTGTTTATATCAATGACTTACCATTCTATTTAAAAAGTATCTCTGACGTTGTACTGTTTGCTGATGAAACCTCTCTTATCTTAAAAGTAGACAGGAAAAGACAAGATTTTGATGATGCACTCTCAATGGTTATGGATTGGTTTACCACAAATAACCTAGTTCTCAATGTCAAGAAAGCGAAATTTATAAAGTTCGCCTTACCGAATGTTAGAAAATCTATGACCCACAGACTCGGCAGTTTTTCTGGGCATAACAGTAGATGCCAAATTTCAGTGGGAATCACATATCAAGCCTAGCGGGAAGGCTCCGTTCGGCCGCCTTCGCCTTCAGGAAAGTAAGACTATACATTGACTTTGATACAGCTCGGTTAGTCTATTTTAGTTATTTTCATCGCGTTACGTCCTACGGCATTCTTCTGTTGGGCAAAGCCGCTAATATTCAAAATATATTTGTTCTTCAAATATGAGCTGTTCGAGCAGTTTACCAGATAGGTGCTAGAGTTTCTCTTCTTCTTGAGAGATTTGTTTAAAGATATTGCTATTCTCACGATGGCATCACATTTCATCTTGGCCAACATTTCAAATAAGTTATTCAAAATATACACTAATACACTAAAAATAATAATATTCATAATTTTATTTGGTATCCTTATACCTATTATAAAACTCTTCATTTTATTTTATTTTTAAAGCTAAAGTTAAATCCAACCTTTGTTCAAAAGCAAACTATTTTATCAACGACTACTTGTGCGATAAGAAAAGTTGGTAATAGCTGTAATTATTTCAAGATAATGTTTTTGTTCTTCCTCCAGAACTATCTTACCTGCTGACAGGTTATATGAGTTCATATAGATGTTTATTTTATTTGACTGTATAAGTCAATTATTTAATTTAATTTATTAATGACATAGTCTAACTATCACAATGTTTTTTTAATGAGTTGTTTTGCAATAAGTGGTTACCTAGTGACCTCGACAATAATTGATCATATTATTCTTGCCTGAGCAATCGGCTGTAAGTTCGTCATGTTCCCTAACATGTCACTGCTTGCGACAGCGTCGGGGGTCGGGTTGCCTCCTTCCCTCAAATATGGCGTGGGTGGTAATAATAATAAAACCTTTATTTTTAGGCTACTTTGGCCCATAGATAAATACCTTACAGACTAACATATAATAATAATAATAATAAACTTTTTTATTTTCTCACCACAATATACATATTATTTTACATCGGTCAGATTCGACAATGACATATAATTCAGTTGAGTATATATTGTGGGAGACTGGTGCCTAAGTGGATCCGTGGCTTAGGCCCCCAGTGGTCGACGCACCTGTGGCCGACGCCCCCGATACGATTAATTTAATTCAAAGTAATTTTTGATCAAATGTACTGTCAGGCACAAATCGAATCGGGGGCGTCGGCCACAGGTGCGTCGACCACTGGGGGCCTAAGCCACGGACCCCCGCAGTTAGGCTCGTGGCCTGTGTTTCAGGACACCAGGATCCCACCCCTTTACATTTTCATTTACAAATTATGTACTATGCGCGCTGACAGAATGTAGTAGGGTATGACATTTAATAGTTTTTATTTTAATTAATATCTAGATTAAGTATGCGAGACAAATGTTAGTAAATGTGTAGTATTTGTGATTGAGTGGGTGTGTGGGTGTGTACGTGTGTGGGTGTGTTAGAGTAAGTGATTCTGTGTTTAGGTCTTTGTAAGGATATTTTCAGTATCATTATAATTTAACTTTAGTAGCCAGTCAGTTAGCATCTTTTTGCATTATATATATTATAATACAAAGTGTGTTAGTGTATAAACATAAAACTATGTTAGTAAAACTCACTTCACTCAAGCACTGTCTTTGTGCGACCGTGTGGCACTTGTCCGCGGAAGCGACGGAACATTACACCTTGCGGCCAAAAGTCCTCTGCCATGACGAGGTGCAGGTAGCATGTAGGTACTCGCACCACGAAAGCCTTGAAGTTGAGACCCCACGCTTAGCACTCACACCTGCAACCACTAGACCAACGTAGCTTTCAGTAACTTGGAACTCATTTGAAGGATTTTTTAAGTCAAATCAGCTATTAGGTCACACCGATTTACTTTTTGTTAATAAAATTGGTCTGAACATAGGATTAGTTTGTAAGACAGGTATTATACCACAATCAATCTTTCAAATCAATATTTCACATAGAGCGACTGTCTATCCGACCTCCACAATCCAGTTATTAAACCACAATAGTATAATAGTAACACAATAAAAACGTTCCGAGAATCGATTTTTCTTTAAAAACATACGTAAAATACTTTACATATTTCCTCAAACATTGGATTTCTCAAAAACTTTACTGAGCATTACCTGTGAAATCTGATCACAGAGATGGCCGGGACAGCAATGAAATACAAGGCCCATAACTAAACAAAGTACATATCGCAACAGGTGATAGAACCCACCTTACGACAAAGCCTTTCTGTCTGATACTGCGAAACACTTCCTAAAGTTCTGACAAATCAATGTTTACAGTGTTTATTTTGCAATGCAATAATTACTTATCAGTTTAACTCCACCAACAAAGACCTTCGGGACTGGACATGATTAATGACTCACAAAAGATTTTTTTCGCACTGGTGAAATCCCGATGTTGCAACGATCCATATAAAAAGGCTCCACTGGAACCACCAGTTTCATTAACATAAAGTGGTAGTATCGAAGTTCTGTAAGTTTCAGAAGATTAAGTTGGAAAGTCATGTTTTCTAAAATAATTTTCGTCCTAGCGACGGTGTGCGTTATCAACGCATCTATGTTAAGTGTCAAAGAGTTTGATGGTAAGTGATTCCTTTTTTTAATAACTTTCGAAAATCCTGTGTCCTAAAAAAGATGTACCTAAGATTCGAATTAATTAGTCTTATTTCTTACTAAAGGAGCTATATGTAATTAATGTTCTTATAACAGACGATCCTGGGACCGAACTTACAAGCAATCCAAGAGACTGCAACTTCCGAGCGTGCGTCCAGCTGTGTCGCCGTCTCAAGTTCCCTGGTGGCGCCTGTGTCAATGGTCGCTGCAAGTGTGACAACTTCCTCAGTGCAGAAGGTATTTATAATATTTCTGCACTGCTTAAACTTTAATACTACTGATTTCACTAATCGGTCAAAACTTAATTTTTATACCAATTGTTGCCATTGTGTAATCTGTTTTAGATGGAGTTTCTGAAAAATCACTCTGTAACGTAGAAAACCCAGTTTCACAACATGGTAACTATTAACTTAAATTATTTTAATTTTACGCAACTACTAAGAAGTACTTTATAATGAATTACGACTGTTTATCATACGAGTAGATGAACCCGAATCTGAAGTTGCAGCGGGTCCGAGTAAATGTAACCGCAAAGCATGCGACCTGGTGTGCCGTTGGCTCAAAAAGAAAAGTGGCTCCTGTGTCGATGATCGTTGCAAGTGTGCCAAGTCCTTCGTTACAAAAGGTAATAGAATATTCCTTTATTGTTGAACTGGCCTTCAATTCTCTATATTATTTAGGGTATCAGTCATAAATTCAAGAAAATACATGTTTCGGCGATCTCAAATAAATAAATGATGACCACTCAAGAATTCATTCACGAACTTCCAATTTTAAACCATACACAGATCTTCAACAGATCTTTTAAGCCTGATGTACACGGTGCGACGTAATTGCCTGTGGCATTCCATAAATTGAAGCAACAATAAACGTTGAACCGTCTAAAGCGTGTTTAGATGGGTTCCCTACTTTAGGGGTATGGTGCAAGTCATTACACACATATCTTTCATCTACTTCACTAGACCAGGATTTCTAACACTAGAGTTTCTGTTTTTCTTTGGCAGATGGCATGACTGACCCTACAGAATTTCTTTCATCAGGCAGTTGTAACTTCAGAGCGTGCGATCAACAATGTTTTAGATTTGGCTACCCCGGTGGTACTTGTATCAATGGGCGTTGCAAGTGTGGCAAATCCCTTAACGCAGAAGGTTCACAAAGCTATTTTTGTTATTAAAGAATAACATTTTGCAGAATAAGCAAGATAAAGTGGCATTGGTCTGGCCATGTCGCCGGTGGAGCAGATGAATCCTGGAGTGGAGACCGCGTATCGGTAAACATAGTGTGGGACGTCCTCCATCTAGATGGACCAATGCCCTTAAAATGATGGCTGGAACAGACTGAATGCGAAGCTGCTGCAGCTAAATGTCGAAGGACAAAGCGTTGTGGGACAGCTTGGGAGAGGCCTATATCCAGCAGTGGACTGCGACAGGCTAAGTTGATTGAAAGTCCTTCTACAATTTTAAATTATTAGTCAACATTTAATGAGTAGCCTGACTAACTGGCCTTCCAGATATATTTCCACATTACATTACATTTTTTGTTCAAATGAAGGTGTAAAATTCCAATTTTCATTGTAAATATTAAAACTCAGATGCAGTTTCTGAATCCAACATAGAAAAATCAATTCTATCATGAGCTTAAGCTAACAACAACAAGTGCAACCAACTGTGTAAGCTGCAATACATTTTTTCACTGCTAGATGGTAGCGATCTTGAAAATCTTGTGATTATTCACGGATTTGACAATTCATTTCTGATTATTAGTATCAGCATTTTTATAAATTCATCGTTATGTTAGGTTTCTAGGTCTGTACAATTACTCTTGTTTAATTATACAATCCTTGAAACAAATAAATCTGACCAATTTCATCTTTTACTACTTGGTACGTTTTTACTTCTCTTAAATATGGATTTTCAGAAACTGGACCAGCCCTTCCTAAGACTCCAATTTTCTTTTTTCCTGCAGATACCATGACTGACTCTGCGGAATCACTTCCACTATCCTCTTGCAACTCTATAGCGTGTGACGACAAATGTCGGAGAACCGGCTGGCACAGTGGTGTTTGTATCAAGGGGAAGTGCAAGTGTGACTATTTCCTAAACACAGAAGGTATCAAATATTTGTTATCAAAAGTCATTCCACAATTCATTGCCTCCTTAATTGACAAAAGTCTTTCAAACGCGATTCCACATTTAATTTAATATTATAGGGTAAGGAGCAATTAAACTGCGGTAATACCAGTCTATTTTTATATTGTTAAAAGAACAAGATAATCGGTGAACACAACACAAGTAAAATAATGTGAAGACCGGGTCGGCGCGCGGCCAGAGTGCGCGTACGTGCTCATCGATTGCTAGCTCGCGTAATACTACTGAGAGGGCCGCGCGGATTCCGTGGCACGAACTCTCGCGCCAATACGGGCAGAGCGTCGACTCGGTTAGGGGGGCTGAGGAGTGCGGGCTTGTAGCGAACGACTATCGCGTAATATACTACGCGCTATAATATAATTTTATTACGAAACCTTTCATATATGCAGTTACAGAAAATACTCTCTCCAACTTAGAAGATTCTATTTCGCCAAGACGATGCACCTACCAAGCATGCAACGAACTGTGTCGTAGACTCAAGTTCCCCGGTGGCGCCTGTGTCAATGGTCGCTGCAAGTGTGACAACTTCTTCGGAACAGAAGGTAATGAATATTTTTGTAAAGAACATAACAGTGTTGATCACTGTTATGTTCTTTACAAAAAGGATTTCTTGAAATAAACACTGACGCTGTTTGGACTATTTAAATATTCTTTGACATTGCATAACTTTGTCTGTTCTAGTAGTGTCTAATTTATCTAATATCCTTCGTTCATATATTGCCTCTAGCTCTCTATTTATCATGTAAAAATATTTTTTGGTAGATGCTGTTGATGAATATTCAGAATTCCCGATACGCGTCTGCAGGTTAACAAAATGCAGTCGTAAGTGTACCCGTCGCGGCTATGAAGTCGCCAAATGTGTCAATGGTCGCTGCAAGTGTTACAACAAAACACAAGAAAAAGGTTACTTTTTATTATTTACTAGCTGCGCCCCACGGTTTCACCCGCGTAAATGTCGGTCCCGTGGGAATATCGGGATAAAAAGTAGCCTATATGTTAATCCAGATTGTCAGCTACCTCCATACCAAATATTATCCAAATTGGTTCAGCCGTTTGAGCGTGAAGAAGTAACAAACATATAAACACACACACACTCACACACACACTCACAAACTTTCGCCTTTATAATATTAGTGTGATAAAAGATATATCATCGTCATCCTATACTTGTAAGTTGCGTCTTTTAACGAAATATTCGGTAGCAGCCCGGAACCTGTATTTCTCTCGCCCCCCATTACATGGAACTTTAACATAACGATCGAAATGTAGGTGCACTACAGGTATACATCTGCCTAATCCTACGACAAGCGTTACTTGTGTCTCAGAATAAGAATTGCACCCAGGCGATGAAAAAGAAACAAACTGTCACACAGATATAAATGATAGAGACATAGACAATGCTCTACAAGGTAGCTGTTTTCGAAAACTTGCTTGCTTCTTGGCTTGTAGTTTATAAAAATTCATCAAATTAAGATAATAATACCTTGTATGTTTAATAGACGCATCGCCATTAAACGATGTAACCAGCGACGAAAATGAAGAATCTAATGTCATCTTGAGGACAAATGAAGGTAAAGTTTTAAAATATTTTTAAAAGAGTATAATAAGTAACACTATTTTAACATTTTCTTTGGTTTGCCTTTTTTTTCTGGAACTATCCATAATAATCGATAAACCTAGATTTTTTAAGTATAAATAACAATAATACTAGAGCTTTTTGAACCAATTCCCAATACTTCAGCTTATTTATTTGCGTCTTTTAATATTTCTACTCTCTTCACTACATTTTCCATCACTCTAAAACTTACTATGTATATCTTTTTACAGAGGAGCCGACTGTCCTTCGCCCCGCATCTGCAACACAGTGACTTGCAACTAAATGTGTCACCGCCTCAATTACGCCGGAGGATGGTGTCGCTTTGGTCAATATCTATGCTACTAAACTTAATTAATAATGTGGTTCTGTAAGCTGTATGTAACTTATAATAATATTAATGATAAGTTAAAAGTAGAAAACATATAGTGAGGAAATTATTATTATTTCATAGAGTAAGTAAATTAGAAGTTCTAACAAGAGCCATATATAGCGTTCAATACGATATGTTTTAAATCAGATATTTAATTACGCCCGTGATTATAATTTTGTTATGAATTTAGTTATGTATTTTCACAAAATATTTAATAAAATAAAGATATTAAGTATAAACAATGTTATGTTGTTTGTTGTTGTTGTTGTTATTGTTAGGTACTATTTTTGTTAAATTCCTACAGTCGTCTAGCACATATATACCTGTGTACGTGATGCTATAGTCTGTTTCAAAAGTATCTAATTAAAATTGATGATTAAACGAACTTACTTGTACGTGAAGTTCGATCATAATTATACGAAGTGCTTCGTTCGAAGAGATTAGTAACCTGAAATAATAAACCTGTTACTTATTTACACATGTAGTATCACCCAGGATTCACCACATAGCACTGTATTTTGAGAGATAAGAGTGTAATTTTTTTTTTTTTGCCATGTAGGTAGACGTACCCTACAACTCCGCTTGTCATTTAGTTTAGAGTATTTGTAATATCGTTGATATTTTTGGAATGATTTGGGTTGGGCGGGAGGGAGTTACTAATCTCTTCGAACGAAGCACTTCGTATAATTATGATCGAACTTCACGTACAAGTAAGTTCGTTTAATCATCAATTATACTCGTGCTTCGTTCTCGAGATTAGTAACCTGAAATAATAAACCTGTTACTTATTTACACATGTAGACTTTGAGAGGTATATTCTGAAAATATCAACGCCAATATCAGAATCAATATTATATTTAATCACATCATCAAAATCGTGTTGTATCTATGATAATACATAATTATAAATAAGTTAGTATTTTATATTCACATTATAAATAGGTATACTTAGTACGAAGACGTAATTAACTTTTACATGATAATAGTTATCTTTTAAATCAATTACATAGTTTAATCATCTATATTATTAATAATAGCTCTTGCTAAGACTGACGGATCGTATTTAGTTATATTTCTTTGATAAAATTTGAAAAACGTATCTGAATTGTTACACCAGCCAGCGGTTTTTCTGATCAGGTCAATATTTACGCCTAGCTGGTGGGCCTTAGATGTAGAGGCGTGTCTCGTGCTATGCGCCGAGAATATGGATACGTCGATCCCGCTCGCATGGAGCGTACTCTTTATCCAGCGACACAGCGTCTGTGTGGTCGCCGTTTTATGGGGCTTTTTGCATCCGATAAATAAAGTGTCATCTTTACGTAAAGATGAAGTTTTATTAATGTAATCCACTAATGCTTGTGCAGGACATATTTCTTTTTTCTGTAAAAAGTAAGGCAACACGAAGAGAGGTTGATTGGTTCCTTTTTTTGACGTTTTTATTAAGTCAGGTATTTTTATTATGATTTCGTTAGGTTTGATTTCAATGTTCTTTATATTGATTTTCGAAAAGGTCTGGACCCTATGGGCCGTAACAAGAGCTAATAAGGTTATACATTTTTTTGTCAGTTGATCTAGCATTAATGTTTCATTAGGATAACAAGTAGCTAAGTGAGATAGAACGCATGAGGTATCCCACGTTACATTGTATTTGGGCATGGGAGGACGTAAACGGAACACACCTTTAAAAAACCTTGTTATTCTTTCATCTTTTGAGACACTAGGTCCCAATATCAAAGATAGGGCTGCTCTAAAACTATTCAAACTGCTGTATTTAGTACCGGCATCAAAAAACATTGTTAAAAATCTCAGTACATCGGTAATCGATGTGGCATAAAAATCAAGAGAATTCTGGACACAGAAATCGAACCATTTTTTATAACAAACATCATATTGTCTGATAGAACTGTCGGCTAAAGAGGCGAGCATTATATGTTCCGACGACTCCGGGACGCTTCTTCGCGATAAGGCTCCCCTGATAAAATCCCTGCAGCCAGGGTAAGATGGTTTTGAATGTTGCCGTTGCTGGAATGATCAAAAACTATATTGTAACTGTCTGATTTAAAAGTAATTAATTCAGATATTAATAGGTTTTTAAACAAGGGGAACCAAGGCTGCGTAGGCCATAAAGGTACTATTACAATGCCTTTTGCTTGATCATTCATGATTTTTTTTAAAGTTTTTAGAATAACTGTAAAAGGCGGAAAAGCATAGAAATACATCTCAGACCAGTTAATTGTGAAGGCGTTTATTGCGAACGCGTCTGGATCTCTATGCCAAGCAATGTATTTTGTACATTTTCTGTTACAACGACTCGCGAATAAATCAATGCATGGTGTGCCTTTGCAAACTTTTCAAGTATATAGGAAAACATATTTTCGGTTAAGGACCATTCTATATCTGGATGGTTGCGTCTTGATTCTTTATCAGCTATGGTATTGTCTGCAGATTTAATGTAATACGCATACACAAAAATTTTTCGGGCCTCGCACCATTGCCAAATATCCTTTGCTACCTTGGTTAGGTGTGGATATTGAATTCCACCCATCCGATTGATGTAACTAATAGCAGTTGAGTTATCAATGCGTAGAAGTATTTGGCAATCGTGAAAGTCCCTTGCAAAAACTTTAAGTGCAAAAAAGGCGGCCGAAAGTTCCAGGTAATTTATATGTTGTTTTTGCTCTGACAACGACCACCCGCCACACGCTGTCTCTGAGCCACGCGCTGCACCCCACCCAGTAGTTGAGGCGTCAGAGAATATTTCTACCGAGTAGGTATCATCTTTGATACGGTTCTCGGGCTTTACTAAGGCCTGTAGCCACCACCTCAGGTCATCGTGTAGGTGATCGGGGATACTCATGTAACGATTGTAATCGTCGTGACCTTGTAAACTAAGGTACTTACAACGTTCTAATTCTTTGGTATAGAGCCAGCCGTATTCTACGGCTGGACAAACAGAAATTAATAAACCGACTAATTTAGCAAAATCTTTTATTTTGATACGCTTTAATCTCATAAACATGTAAATCTCGTTAATTAGGCGTTGTTTCTTAAGATCGGGCAAAATAATTAAAAAATTTTGGGAATCAAGAATAAAACCCAAATATTTGCATCTCATGGAAGGTTGTAAGCAACTCTTTTCATAGTTGATAATAAATCCTAAGGCTGTTAGTAATTTAATGGAAATATTAATATTTTTTAAACAATCGTTATATGAATATCCAATTAAACATAGGTCGTCTAGATATATAGTAGATATAAAACCAGCCAATCTGAGCAATCCAATGACGGGTTTCATCAATTTAGTGTAAACATATGGAGCTGTGTTTAAACCGAATGGCAAGACATTAAATTCAAATAACTTACCGTCAAATTGAAAACGGAGATATTTTTTGGAATCTGGATGGATTTTTAATAAAAAATATGCATCTTTGAGATCACAAGTTGCCATATAACAATTTTTTGTCATCAATTTTACAGCTGTGCGTAAATCCTCCAACTTGAAATGGTCAGTCTGTATATGTTTATTTAGATTTTTTAGATTCAGGATAAACCTTTTTTTGCCATTCGGTTTAGGCACAAGTAAAATACTCGATATAAATTGATTGGCACACGGAGCGCATTCGGATATAGCGCCAATTGTCATGAGACTATCAATAACTTTGTAAAAATCATTGATCTCAGTTTGTGTCAAAACAGGAACAGAAGGTACAATTTCTTGTGAGACATGATTAAAGAATTTTATCCTATAGCCTTCAATCCAGGAAAGAACAGTTTTGTCTTGTGTAAGGCGAGACCATTGTCTTGCAAACGACGCTAAACGACCAGCATATTGTACCTCATTTACTGGCGGCGGGTCGGCCGCGGCTGATAGCGCGATGTCCTCGACCAGCTGGCGTGCGGCGGCGGCGGTTGCCGGCTCGGCGGCGGCGGTGGCGGCGGTGGCGCCCTCGCTCCAGCAGGCGGGAAAGGCTGGCGGCTCCTCTGCGGCCCCGACTGCCTGCGAGTCGAAGGGGGAGCCTTCCAGTTTAAACCACGCGAAGTTGATGGCTGAGGTTGAGTGGTCTTCCTATTTTTATCGTAAGCGACTTTTATATCGGCACCAGATTTCGTCACAGCTTTGGCAGTCTTCAATGTTTCAGCCAGGGCCTCTCCGAAAAGATACTTGTCTATCTTTGTCTGCATCAAATGGTCGTTAATGTCTTTCTTTAAAGACGACAAAGCAAAATAGCGCCTTTTGACTGAGTCTGAGTGTAACGTGTCGCACATTAACTTTGCCGCATCCATAAGTTGTTTCAAAAGGGCCTGGTCTTTGTCCTTTTCTTGCATTTTAGTTGTTATGATGTCACTCAAACAGGCCAAGGCAGTACCAACCTGTCTTTGCCTATTTTCTATTCCCTTGTCGCGTTTCACGCTTGCTTCGGGCAAGGCAGCCTTTATTTCCGGATTGAGCATCGGTGGAATTATTCTAGGGCAGTTGGCCGGTGTCAAGTGCTTTTTCCCTAATTCCTTCCGTACGTCGTTGTCCAGTCCATTGACAATTAAATGCTCTAGGCGGTTAGCTAGGCCAACGTGAATATCTTTGCCATACTCGGTGGTTTGTGTGGGATCATCACCTAATATGTCGATCAAGTCCTCATCAGGGGTAATAGTTACATCGCTGACGGTGGCAGCGATTGCGCTAGGCTCAGCGACCGGGCAAGGCTCAGCGGCTTGCGGGTGCGCCGTCGTTGAGGACGGATGCGACAACGGGTTAGGCTGTGGCACCGGCGGCGGCGATGGCGCGCGTGGTTGCGGCGCGGGGGACGGCGCAGGGGGTGGCGCGGGCGCCGGCTCAGGGGGTGGCGCGGGGGACGGCGCAGGTGGCGGCGCCCGCGACTCCGTTGTCTCATCTGACGAGACGGCCCGTACAATTGATGCCAGTCTAGGTCTTGCCATATTGTCATCGTCCGAGAAGATGTCCATTGAGTTTCTTGCTCCTGCAAGTCAAAGAGAAAGGTTGCAATTCCAGTGAATTGAACGTCTTTCCTAAATGAATGGTAGATGTTGCAATTCCAATGAATTGAACGCACCATAGTAGATAACGATATAAACAGCCCTTTGTACTGTTCGAGTTCGAATAAAGAGTAGGTATGTGTCAAATTCCAGTGAATTCAACGAACCTTTGTTTATGTATTGCACGGCCAAGAGATTTGTTTATGTTACGCCTGTAATTTGTAGCAATAACAAATATTATAACATACCTTCATAGTTATGCTCCGATAGCATGGAGTCCTCTCGGGATGACGGTGATATTGAAAACCGTTGCCGCTCAGCACGTTTTAATTCTTTCTCCAGTTTACGAAACTTCTTTTTTAATTTTTCGATGTTATCACGCTTCCTCTTCGGCATTTTTGTTTTGTTAAAACTTAAAACACACTGGAAAAAAACACTTTTAGTCCGTACCGACGAGAACGGGGTGTGCAGTGGTGAAGCACTGTAACGTGAATGACAAGCGGAGTTGTAGGGTACGTCTACCTACATGGCAAAAAAAAAAAAATTACACTCTTATCTCTCAAAATACAGTGCTATGTGGTGAATCCTGGGTGATACTACATGTGTAAATAAGTAACAGGTTTATTATTTCAGGTTACTAATCTCGAGAACGAAGCACGAGTATAATGTAAATAAATGGATCAGAAAACGTGCCTGTGGTTGCCAATGTGTAGTGTCACTTACAAATTGAGTGCCTTGATCTGATTATTTGAATACTGAAACCAGTACTTATAAATTTTAATTGCCTCATATGTAGATGTTTTCCATTTCACAATTGAGATTATTTTATAACCTCTGTTTTTGTCGATGATTTTTGATGACAACGGAGTTAAGAGCATTTACGCCGTACGGCATTTCATACAAACTTTCAAGCTCTTATTTTTCGAAATGAATGAACCGATTTTAATGAAACTTCATACGCATAAGCAGGATACAAAGGTCTAAAAAGTTAGTAGAAAACATTTTCTCAGTGGAACAACATTGAATAACTGTTTATCTTTCATGTAAATAAAACACAGTGAATTCATTTGAATCACAAGCAAGTTTTATTTAATAACCTGACGAAATTCAAACCGTACACGATGCAGCCAGTTTTATTGATCTCAATAGATAGGAGTTGGAAGGTTGATTTGATTAATTATCGTTGATCAAAAGTTATAATGAAATAAATTGTAGGTGGTAAGAAGTTCACAGGGTCGCCCGGTTTACCATAATTTATATAATATCACACCACAAGTGCTTTAGGGAAAAAAACAGACTGAGTTCTTTTGGGAGCATCACCAATATATTAATTTCTCTCAGAAAAGTCTTGGTCTAAAAAGGAGTCGAGGCTACGTGCAGTAGCCTCGACGAAATATTGTGTCTCAATTTTTTTTTCGGAGCGGTTTCTCCCACGGTTTTCATCTTTTAACATCTTTGGCAAATCCGTTACTTGCCCGTGGTCCCCCAGTCTAGTGCCCCTTGGGGTACCACGAACAAATATTTTTGCCGGTGGAACCCCCAAGGGGGACAAAGTGGTACCATAGGCAAATTGTTTGGCCCGTGGTACCCCTGCTAATCGCCAGACATATAAAATGCAAATACAATCTTTTTACTTAAATAATCAAACGTTTATCAAATTGTGGATCTGAAAACATACATTTTTGATGATTTGATGACAAACGCACTTTAAAATTAATGTTTTACTCTTTAAAATGTTTAGCTTTAAAATTAATTGAATGAACTATAAAAATAATGGTTTCCACTATAAATATGCTTAGCTTTAATATTAATTGAATGGACTATAAACATAAGGTATAAGCGATCTCGGGACTTGGGGCACCCCGACTTAGGTTGGGTTAGGTTCCTTTAAACCCTGTAGACAGTAATAGGGGCCCCGCGAAGCGTGGCTCCGTCGACTACGTCTTATTATTATTGCTTGTAAACCAACTTAGACCCGCCACGTGATCTTCCCCACGGGGTGGGGTCTAGTGAGCGAGGTTCACCCTTGTTTGATAGAACAACGTTTGATATAATATTACTAAATCGAATTTTAGTTGCAATAAAGTCATTTCGAAGAATTATTCATTTGACCGAATAATTCATTGGTAAATTTTTATTTAGCGTAATTATTTATTTGAACTAATTTCATTTGAACTAATTTCATTTCGCCGAATTTTCAAATGCACTAATTTTATTTAAACTAATGTTTCACTATAGGTACTAATAATGATTTAGTCGAAAGATCGTATCGAATATTAAGTTCGGTTCCCTATCCATTTGCATAATCGATAAAGCATAACTTTTTTAAGCATAATATCCTAAAGCATAAATTTGCCCGAAGAGGATATACCGATTTATTTCGACGATTGGAAAAAAGCCATTTCTCCTGAATCAGGTAATAAATAACATATTAATATAATATAACGTATTGAACAATTTTGTGGGTTTTTTTTTCGCTGTAGAAGCATGAAGCAAGCAAGCATACAGCATGCAAACAAGCATGCAAACAAGCATGCAAGCAAGCACGCAAGCAAGCATGCAGCAAACAAGCAAGCATGCAGCATGCAAGCAAGCATGCAGCATGCAGCATGCAAGCAAGCATGCAGCATGCAAGCAAGCATGCAGAATGCAGCATGCAGCATTCAAGCGAGCATGCAACATGCAGCAGGCAGGGTTTCTGTCACGGCTCCGGCGCTGCGGGCCTCCGGCGGCCCCACGCGTGCTAATCGTCGCAGACGGCTTTCGCTCACCACCGCAGCTTCGGCTTGTTGGCCGGCTTCGCCGGCCAGCCTCAGCCGCGGCGGCTCGCTCGCAGCCGCCCGCTCCTCAGCCCGCGGGCCGCCTCGCCCCTACGCGCCTACGCGATTTTAAATTACACTCTAGGGGTAGGACAAACAAGACTACGTGGAGTCGGTTTTGCAGCAATTCGGTTCTGTCACTAACTTTTGTTGCACAGCATATTAAATTTAATTAATTGTATGCCTAAATATTATTATGCTAATAGTCATTAGGCCTACTAACGTTATGCGAATCAAACTTATGCCAAAACAAATTAGTCTTTAAGATGATTATGCCAACATAAAATGTATGCCAAAAAAAAATGCCGAAGTATTATTATGCCAAAACAAATTGTGCCAAAATCGTTATGCCGAAGTATATTAGGACAAAGAACATTATGCGAAAAGAAGGGATCCCATTTAGTTCATTAATAATTCGTTTCTTTCATCGTCTATAAACTAACATTGTTCTTCACCTATCGAATTAATGCCACGCCGCGCGCCGTACTTCTAATGCCATCTAGTAGATGTAAGTGGAACAATATTGAGATTTACTATAATCGTAAATATGAAGGTAGTACCAAGAAAAATGCATCATTCAGGTTGTCATTGTCATGCACTATAATGATTTGTGTCTCATCATAAGTCATTACTAAGTAAAGAAGGATGCCCATTTTTCACCTGACAATGTATAGAAATGAAATAAATATTAAAATTTAGCTAATTTAGTTGTACATTCATTACACTAATCACAATTTTAAAAGAAGGCCAGGAAAAAAATATTTATTAATTTTTCTTTATCCTAACTCTATGTCTTATTACCTTATTTTGAACGCATCTCAATTACCTACCCTGAACGCATCCAACTACTCATTTTTTACAACGTTCCGTTTTGCACACTGCTTCTTGACTTTAACTCTTTTTCTGAGTTTTATATATTATTTTAAGTTTTATTTAATCAATAACTATTTTTTATTAGTCTGTGCATAATACAGATCAATTCAAAATAACATGATAATTAAATAAATTAATTATGCAGATTATAATTGAGTTCGCACGAGTGAAACGGATTTTTTAGATATTTTGACAGTTCTGCGACTTCATCGTTGCGCTTGCGTCTCGTTGTGTATTGTGCCATTTTGTGTGTGTAACTACTGAGATGGGCTAGGTTTCAAGACAATATCTCTGCTCCAGCAGAATTTCTGGATGACGTAGTAGGTAGGTATATATGTACTGCGGTCAACGAAATGGGTAGGCAAGTGATCACTTTTGACAATACAATAGCAAGTTAGACTTTTTATATGTAAACAAACTATCGTAAAGGCAAATCCTAACCTAAAAAGTAACATTAATATTTTTTGGCCTTTGTAGACTTTAAATCGTAAAAATGACTATATAACATTTTTTTCTAATCTTACAGATACTCTTTCTACTATACCTTATAACTATACATTAACTTTCATTACCAGGTTTTTAAATGTATGGAAAGTGGGCATTGTTCTTTAACTGTTTTCTTGTTCAAAATAAATAATTTTTCAAATATTTACAATGTTTTTTTTTCTGCAT
Organism: Mesoligia furuncula; assembly: GCA_916614155.1. Lineage (NCBI taxonomy): Eukaryota > Metazoa > Arthropoda > Insecta > Lepidoptera > Noctuidae > Mesoligia > Mesoligia furuncula. Next base: position 9,453,918 of record OU744792.1, read on the forward strand.
TACATTACACCAATTGAATATTCGATAAAATACATGGTTATACCATCTGAACATTACATCAAATGAACATTATACCTTTTGATCATTAGCGCAAATGTTGTTATAGCAAATAAATATTCGATGAACTGAAAATTCTGTCAAACGATATTATACAAAGTGATGATTTTCTTAAACGTTGTTCGATTTAGTAATATTATATCAAACGTTGTTCTATCAAACAAGGGTGAACCAGTGAGCGAACTTAGCGAGTGAACTCAGATCCCGCCCCAACAACAGCGTCAACATTGTTTTTAATTGAAAAATCTCATATGAAGTGGGAAAACAATTTATTTGTACTTATTTCTTTATTTGTCAAGCAACAGTTAATTTTTTTTTTTCTTCATATATTGAAATGTTTGAGAAGGGGTTCCACGGGCAATAAAAATATATTTAATAAGAAGATTGTTATTCAGGGGGTTCCACGGGCAAAAATATTTGTTCGTGGTACCCCAAGGGGGACTAGACTGGGGGACCACGGGCAAGTACCGGGCAAATCCATGAGTCCTCGCATTTTGCAGTCAACAGCTGCTCAAAGTGGCATATTAATTAATTATGCGTGAAAGAAGTCATTACATAAAACGACAATAAATGGCTTGTTCGAACGGCTTGATTGCATATAAAAACTAATCCTGGTTCTATATCTAAGACTAGTTTTTTTTTATTGAATCAATCAACTCAATCTAGCGCAGTCCACAGCTGGACATAGGCCTCTCCCAGGCTCCATCACAAAACCCTGTCCTCCGCCTTCCGCATTCAGACTGTCACAGCCACGGTCCATCTAGCTTGGGGGCGTCCCGCACTACGCTACGTCGATACGCGTTCTCCGCTCCAGGAAGGGCGATTGTATTATTATGATGAAATTTATATTATGATGCCATAGTTTGTGAAGAGAAAATAAATTATTTGAATTTACTATAGGTACAGACGCCAGCACATCAAGCTACTACAATCTGTCTTTCTTTAATAGATTTTCAACCTTATCGCTAAAGCATAAGGTTCAAAGTTGATCGGGAAAATTTGACAGTTTCGGGTAGCTTGATGTGCTGGCGTCTGTACTTACCACAATATGTTAACTTTGCGCAGTGTTAAGAAGCTCATTTTTAGGACACCCATTCAGCTAATACATCTAGTTTTTGAGTGGGTAAATTTTTTTGAAAATCCTCAAATTTTCATCCGGATATGTAAAAAAAATTATTACGCTTATACTTCATCGATGCGCATGATACGCAAAAATGACATAAGTAGTATCGATATAAGCTCTTAGGCTGAATATTTTAGAGCACAAATGAACCTCGTATCTTTGACAGATTCAGATATAATTTCAGGTTTTATGGTTTTTCTTATTTTTCTCGAAAAATCTGCCGTATTGGGAAAAGTTACTTGTATTGAAATATTGTCTTTACTTTCCCCACACACTACATAAATTGCATATCCAAATTCCATAAAATCTATTTTTTTTCTCTTCTAAATATCCGGAAAAAATTGGACGATTTTCAGCAATATTTTTCCACAAAAACTAAACATGGAATATATACGAAACAACTAAATGTGGAATTATTATTAAATCTTAAATCATTTGAATTATTAAATCTGAAATAATAATGCGATATCCGAAAAATAGGCTTTATAAAACACTGCTTTGCCACAATGACACAACGGCTCTAACCAATGTTTCGATTAATCTCAAAAAACTTGCAAATTACTTATGAAATCTGGTATCAAAGATGACCCAGGATATATACTTAACAACATTAGATAGGCTTATGACAACGGCTTTTTATCCAATAGGTAGGTACTGCGAAACTCTTCCTAAAGTTCTGACAAATCAATGTTTACAATATCTATGTTGCAATTAAATAATTACAAATCAGTTTACCTATACAAACAAAGACCTTCGGGACTGAACATAGATTTATGACTCACAAAAGATCCTTTTCGCACTGGTGAAGTCCCGATGTCGCAACGCTCCATATAAAAAGGCTCCACAGGAAGCCACCTCTATCATTAAGTGTTAGTATCGAAGTAGTTCAAGTTTCTAAAGATTAAGTTAGAAAGTCATGATTTCTAAAATAATTTACGTCCTAGCGACGGTTTGCGTTATCAACGCGTCTGTGTTAACTGTCAATGTTTTTGATGGTAAGCAATTTTTTTTTTTTGTAAAATCTTTTAATTAGGTATCATGTGACATTTAAAAAACTAATAAATGCTGCTGCTAATAAATTCGAAAAAAAACGCAATAAGCCATCTTGATTAGGTTGCAAAAAGTAGTATAAGTAGCGAAATAACTAAAGAAGCTGTATATAATTAATTTTCTTATAACAGATGATCCTGATACTGAAGTTGCAAGCAATCCAAAGGACTGCAACTTCCAAGCGTGCGACCAGCTGTGTCGCAGACTCAAGTTCCCCGGTGGCGCCTGCGTCAATGGTCGCTGCAAGTGTGACAACTTCCTCAACGCAGAAGGTATTACTTAAATGATCAGTCAAAACTTCAATTATTAGTTACTGTCCCAGCTAGAAGCTCAGTATCTGAAATCTAATTGAAATGATACTCCACTAGACCAGGCATTTCTAACACACGCAAAAATTTGACGAATAAGCAAGCTAAAGTGGCATTGGACTGGCCATGTTTGTTAATGAACCGATGGTCGGTGGAGCAGATGAGTCCTGGAGTGGACACCGCGTATCGGCAAAAATAGTGTGGAACGCATCATTGTGTATTGTGTGATCATTGTGTGGGTCATCTAGATGCACCAATGACTTAAAAATGGTGGCTGGGGACGACTGGATGCTGAAGGCGGAAGACAGCGGCTCAGCTTGAGACAGGCCTATGTCCAGTAGTGGCTGAGTTGATTGAAAATCCTTCTACTATTCTAAATAATTAGTCATTGTTTAATAAGTAAGCAACTGGCCTTTCAAACATTTTCAACTTTCTGTACATTTCTTATTCAAATGAAGGTGTAAAATACCAATTTTCATTGTAAATATTAAAACTCAGATGAAGTTTCTGAGTCCAACATAGAAGAAGACTCTGACTTCAGAGTCAGAGTCTTCTTCCATGTTGGACTCAAATCTTCTTCAGAGAAGATTTCTGATTATTAGTATTTTAGTGCGTATACTGACAAAATCATCGTCAGGTTAGGATTCTAGGATTGTACAATTTTCTCTTATTTCATTTCAAAATCCTAGAAACAAATAAATCTGACCCATCTTATCTTTTACTACTCTTCTCTCTCTTCTCTCTCTCCTCTCTCTTCTCTCTCTTAAATGTGGATTTTCAGACACTCGACCAGCTCTTTCTAAGACTGCATTTTTTTTTCTAGCAGGTACTATGACTGACTCTGCGGAATCACTTCCACTATCCTCCTGCAACTCCATAGCGTGCGACGATAAATGTCGGAGAACCGGCTGGCACAGTGGTGTTTGTATCAAGGGGCAGTGCAAGTGTGACTACTTCCTAAACACAGAAGGTATCTAATATCGTCATGTTCGTGAACGGGCGCCGTCGGTTGAGACTGGTCATCTCTTAACTGCCAAGGCTTATTTTTAATCTTATATTTTGAATTGTTTCTTCATTTGTCTTTTTTTGCACATTGTTCTCACATATAGAAGCAACAAGAATAATACCCAGGATTTTGTAATAACATGATTTAAAAGAGTGTCCATGGAGTTTCTTGCCTGTTCTTCTCCATAGAGATCTACGTTTTGGAATGGGCAACTAGCTTCAACTTTCTGACTAACTGACAGACTATTTAATTTTGATAATTCATAAGTGCCTGTACAAGGTTTAATTGAAATAAATGCTTGGAGTTTGAGTTTGATATTTGTTATCAAAAGTCCTTTTTCAGTTTTGAATTTATTATTCTGAACTTTATTGATCAGAAATAGTTTCAATCCTAACTCTTACCTTGCACTTCGTCTATTGAAATTGAAGATGTAATTACGATTTCTATTTTATGCAGTTGTTGAAAACTCACTCTCCAACTTGGAAAATTCTGCTTCACCAAGAAAATGCAGCCATCAGGAATGCAACGCACTATGCCGTAGACTCAAGTTTCGTGAAGGCGTCTGTATCGCCGGACGCTGCAGCTGCAATAACTATTTTCCCAACTCAAAAGGTTATATAACAGATTTTTTTTATAAAATAAAATGTTTTAAACTTGCTCGTAGGTATGATATGAAGTATATCTGTTAATAGTGCTAGCAAGTGCAAAAGCTTCTCTTCTTTAAGTATTCTTCTTTGCAGATACCATGAACAACTTGGAGGAATCCATTTCACTAAACAATAACTTCCTACGCACAGAAGGTAAAAATATTACGCTCTTAGTCCATTAAAGGCGATAAAATAACTAGCTCAAATTAAGATATTAACACGGCGTTAACTGTATGTAGTTGTAGCGATAGTTTATTGCAACTTTGTTCTAAATTATGGCTGCCAGTTTTTAATAAGACTCTGTATTGTGTTCTTGTAACTTAAAACATTTTTTTTAATAGATGTGGTCTCAGACGAATCATTACCTATCTCTGAATTGTCAGAGGATCAGACTGAACGCGGTTGCAACATGCGGGCGTGTGACCAATTATGTCGCAGACTCAAGTTCCCAGGTGGCGCCTGTGTCAATGGTCGCTGCAAGTGCGACAACTTTTTCGGAACAGAAGGTGATAAATAATCATCACTGTTTTGTTATTTGCATAATGGACTCTTTTTGAAAACACTGACGCTTATTCAGATATTTAATCATTCCTTAAAATTGCACTACTTTGTCTGTTCTAGTAAAGACTTATTTATCCAATCTCACTCATTCATACATTTTCTCTCGCTCTCTTTATTTAATATATAAACATTATTTTTTAGTAGACGCTGTTGATGAATATTCAGAATTTGCTGCGAGACGCATCTGCAGATTACCAAGATGCAATCGTACATGTACCCGTCGCGGCTATGAAGTCGCCAAATGTGTCTATGGTCGCTGCAAATGCTACAACAAAACACAAGCAGGAGGTTACTTTTTAATATTTCTGCTGGAATATAATATCTATATACTTTGCTTTCAACGCTGTTCTTTTATTATTATAAGTTCTTATTTCAATTCTGTTTGCAATGCAACTGATATGTTCATTTGTGTAACCATGTAATTTGAACTGCCATCATACTGAGGACCCTTTTCCTATATTGTGATACTTGAATAACTTAAGACATTCCACTTTATTTTTACTTATGTAGATGAGATTTCTGAAACATCGCTACCAGTCTCTGAACTGTCAGAGGATCAGACTGAACGCGGTTGCAACATGCGGGCGTGTGACCAATTATGTCGCAGACTCAAGTTCACCGGTGGCACCTGTGTCAATGGTCGCTGCAAATGTGACAATTTCTTCGGAACAGAAGGTAATATTACTATTACCTATAATATATTTAGGGGACTACTTAAAAAAAAAGGTTTGGAAAAAATAATAATAAACAAAAAATTTTTTGAGTAAATGTACCTAACATTTACTCAACTTTTTTTTCATTGTATTTGTGGTCTCACAGTCTTATTTATGTCATTTGCCTTTTCACCCTTAATCATTTATCTCTGTCTCTCTTTTTACCATGTAAACATTATTTTTTAGTAGATGCTGTTGATGAATATTCAGAATTAGCCACGAGAAGTATCTGCCAGTTAAGGCAATGCAACCGAACGTGTATCCGTCGCGGCTATCAGAGCGCCAGATGTGTCAACGGTTGGTGCAAATGCTACAACAAAATACAAAGACAAGGTTACTGTAAAATATTTATTTTGGATACGTCATCAACTGATCATCATCCATTACTTGGAAGTTGCAACGCTGTTCACATGGTATTTGTAACACATTTAGAAACTAAAGCAGGTCACCCATTTTGTTCGGCGACTTGGGATAAAAATAAAGAATCGGCGGCCAGGAATGAATTACATTTTATTTGAATGGTCGCAGTAGTAGAAACTTTTATTTGTATGGCGACAACGCTGTAATGAATTTGAGAACAAAGACTTACAACGGTCTTATCTTTCGATCCGCCTCCAACCTATAATATATATCCGAATCCAAATTGTTCTCGACTTTGACGCATTAGTTATAATAATGAGTTATATGTGTACTTTAAAAAGGCACTGATTTAAAGAGGCAGTTGTAAATAGCGGTTTTGGTAAGTTAAAAATTATAAATGGCACGTTTAATAACTTGTTCAGCAGTTAAAACTAAGCAGTAAAGTAAACAAAAATGAGTAATAAAAAATAATGAAATGGATCAGTGAATATATAATTGAGTGGGAAAATAATTAAATGGGCGGTAAAAATGAATGAATGGGCAGTTACGTGTGAGCAGTAATAAATCGGAATTTGTCGGTAATAAATCTCATTCTAAGCAATTCTATAAACAATGAGGTGGTAAAGTAGTTTTGGGTGTGTAGTCGACGGAGCCCCGCTTCGCGGGGCCCCTATTTCTGTCTACAGGGTTTAAAGGAACCTAACACGAAGGGGATGACGGGGGCTCGTTCGCTCGCTTTGCTCGCTCACTCGAGCCCCCGTCATCCCCTTCGAACCTAACCTGTCCGAGTCGGGGTGCCCCAAGTCCCGAGCTCGCTTCGCTCGCTCTTGCATCCGCTATGATCTGCCTAACTATTTAGCGAACCGCCCATTCCATCATTTTTACCGCTCATTTAGTTATTGGACTGCTCAATTATTTTTAGAATTGACATTGTATGATAAAATAACAGTCTAATTGATCTTTTATTACTGTCCATGTTTTACTGTCGCAATAATTAATCAACCGCCATTAAATTAAATAACTGCTCAATATGTTTTTCAACTGATCATAATAACATCTCGAATATTTAAATAACAGCTCAAAAAATTAGTTCCCCTTTAAAAATATATAATAATTATTTATGGCCGCCAAAACAAAATATCCCCGAATAGGTGATGTCCTTTTTACTTCTGTGTCAGCATTAAAACAGCTCCCAAGCAATATACATATACAATAATAAAATAGCACATCGAGAATAAGGCACTGTCAAAAATGTATGCCTGGTTCAACGCTCTAAAAAGACGATTTCTATATTTAAAAAAATCGATGTGCCATATCCCATTTGGCTCATATTTTCTGATAAATTAACAAACTAAGATAACAATTCCCTTTATTTTTAATAGATGCATCTCCACTAAACGATGTAACCAGCGACGAAAATGAAGAATCTAATGTCATCGGGACCAATGAAGGTAAGGTTTTAATTAAATTTTAACATAATTTAAACGAGTGTGAGTCACAGTATTCTTACATATTCTTAGTATCTTAGTATTCTTACATATTCGAGTTCAATACAACAATGCGTTCAGGATGCTGTTGGGGCTTCCACGCTTCTGCAGTGCGTCGGGAATGTTTGCTGATGCGCACACTGATGGCTTCGCAGCGATCAGACGTAAGCGTGCCGCGTCGCTGCTGCAGAGGGTCCGGGGCAGCTCTAACAGTCTCCTGAATGTCATTGCAGGGAAATTTGACTGCCCGCTCGTCCATTATTTGTCCAACCTGCATGTGTACTAATAGTTCTTTTTTTATGTTTTACTAACAAATTATGGATTTATAATTCTGAAATAAAATGATTATTATTATTAGGTATCGCAAAGCGTTAAATTTTGTCGTAACTGAGATATTGGACAAATTGCCCCCTACAACGGTACACAAAAATACAGCTCTCTAATTTAACATTTCAGTTTATTTATCTGTCTGTTTTAATAATTATTATTCTACTCTCCCCGCAACATGTTTTGTCATTATGATAAATACCTATATATAAATTAAGCATATAAGATCATTTACAAGTTATGGAACAACAAATTGGATGTTTTATTAAAATTCAAAAAACACATTTTTTGGTACACACTCAAAAATCAACTTCAACTTATCAACTGAGCATACATTTCATTAGTGAAATGTATGCTAAGTTGATTTTTAACAAGTAAGTTAAGTTAGTAAAGTTGTTTTTTGTTGAGTAATAACTGATTAAGTGGTCATGGAATGTAAATTATCTGAGATTATAAACACTGCTAAATCCTGTTTTCTCTTACAGTACTTTCGCCCAGCGCCTGCAACGCTGTGTACTGCAACCAAATGTGTCGCCGCCTCAAATATGCAGGAGGATGGTGTAGTAGAGGCCAATGTCGATGCTACTAACATTAATTAATTATGTTATTCTGTAATCAGTGTATAACAAATAAAAAAAAAAATTCAAATTACATTAAAAGTAGAACGGTAGGAAGTTATTATTCTGCCGCAGTTTAAGTAAAGTAGGCACAATATTATATAACCTAAGTCTGACATAAATAGGTATGTGACTCTTCAGATATTTTTGGCCGTGCATGTACAATATTTTATACATAATCTTTTTTTAAAATAAACACTACAATGAACCAACAATGCACTTTATTGTCAAAGTTTTTGTTAAATTCCTACATTCGTACAATGTAGTGAAAATATGTTTTCATTGCAGTGCATCCCTGTCCCATTTTATTATTATTAGGCATTGATATTTAGGTACTACCAGTTACTCAAAGTTAAACTAAGTACAGACGCTAGCACATCAAGCTACTACAATCTGTCAAAGAATCATGCCCACTTTCCATACATTGATTGACCTGTCACTTGATTTGTTTTACAGGTCGCGTCTACCTACAACTAGTGTTGTATAAAAACAATTATTGTTCATAATAACACAATAATTTATTATCATTTCATTTAGAGGCCAGGGAAAAATGTTATTAAGTAAATAAGATTTTGAGGTTATAGCAGCTGTCAGATAAGGTTTGACATCTGTTATAACCTCAAAAACTGTACGATAATTAAAATCAAATAATTGTTTCTTAATCGCTGAGAGTTACAATCACTCAGAAATAAATCCCTTTTCAATGTAATAACATCAAATCATCGTCATCAAATTGGCGCGCGGTCGCAAACAGCAGTTATTATTCTCGTAATAACCCGCCGATGCTGAGTTATAAAGACTTCGTGTGATGTTGTTCTATCCTTGTTTACTACACTTTGTGCAAGTTTGAGCAATTTAGGTACCTACTTACAGTTCATTGAAGTAGTTATTGGTCAAAATCTGTCGTCGCCGTCGAAGCGGACCAGACTCCAGGAGTCGGCCTGACAGACGACATAAATAGATAACGAAAAGAGCTGCCCACCTACATGTTTTTGGCGAGGACAGGGAAATTAAATAAAAAGCAGGATTTGATTTATTATCATTTATTCAATATCTTCTCGTACAACCACTTCATTTAAAAATGCCACTGGAGCCACAATGTTGGTTTCATGCCTGTGATCATGCATTAAGTTGATCATCCTTAGTGTGAGGCTTGATGGGTTTTCTTTGAGAATGTGGTCACTTTGACGATTGAGCAATGATCGACCACAAACGGGGAACACTTGAGCATGACCACGTCGAGATGAACCAACAGATGGATCACACTCATTTTTTCCGTGAATCTGAGCATTAATAGTTTGCATGGATACATCAAAGCACGCTTCACAAATGTAATCTTCTTCCGTAATCTGAAAAACAAATAAAATAAAAAATAGTTTATTTCTCACCGTTAAAAGTTACAATTATACAAATAGGTACATTACAAGTAGGTACTTCAACATTTTGTGGTGATCATAATAAGGTGCACCTAGTATTGACCCTTGCCCCTAAACTAGGTAGGAACCTGTATGTCAGGGGATAGTGTTCAGCTATTTACATTTTAATTTTTATCTTAGGACTACTAAATCACTATCACACTCACTATTAATTTATTAAATTATTCATCTTAGTAAGTAACATTAGAGAGTGCTAGGGTTTGTTGGTGAGTTTGAAGATATGAGGTATGGATGTGGGTATGTGTGTTAATATGAGTGGTGAAATAGAGGTATGTGCGTGAATGATGTAGTGGTGAAGAAAGTGTGTTTGTGTGGTAGATAGGGTTATAAACAAAGGGTCATTAGATTTCGTAAATTATGAGATTTTAAAGCCTACAATGGAAATAAGTATGTATATTTAATTTGTATTTTTACATTTTTTGTTTTAAACAGCTGTCTAAAAGAACCACTATAACTAAAACATGGGGAAAATCTAGATGTAACTAACACATTCGGTCAGTGGGTCGTCTTAGGGGCGTCACCTATTTCTAGTAGGTAGTACTAGTTATATTTTTCGTGTAACTTGAAAAATATACTTTACCACTTCTAAATATAATTCTTTTTTATAAAACAATTAATACGCTAGCCTCCGTTGACTGGATACTAAATCGTTAGGTACTTGATTGTTATTATACTTACTATTACTGGAGATATCCAAGTGCTAATTAGTGAGATGACTCTGCTATCAAGCTGAAGCGCCCGATGACGCCGAAGCGTATTAACATTTTGTTGCAGTTTTTACAAAGCAATCTCGTAGAAGGCTCCATAACACTTTCCAACAAGAGCGATTACGATAACTTAGATCCCAATCAAAAGCACTAAATTGGTGTCCGTATAACACAGGCCAAAGTAATCGTAAGTGGTAAGTATCGAAGTCCATGGAAAATGCAAAAGTTGTAAGGGTATCAGAAAATCCAAAATCGCACAGTACATTATGAAACGAACGACTGCAACAAAACGTCAAACAAATGACAGCGGTCACACTGACACAGCGGCAGCCTGTCATTCGTTGCGGCTAAAGAAGTCCGTTTTACGCGTAACCTGTCAACTGTTCACTTAAAATGGAACGTGTGTAAAACACGTTCCGTTTCCAAAAGTATATTGAGAATGATAAACATAATATAAATTGTATTTTTTCCTGGCTTCATTTGAAAATTCAATTAAGTGATACGAAATAAGCAAAAAAAATGCAATTTTTTAAGATATTTTACATAACTAGACGGGTTCGAAAATTTTCAGGTCAAGACTGGACATGATTCTTTCTTTAATAGATTTTCAACTTTATCACTAAAGCATAAGGCTCAATGTTGATGAAATTTTGTCACTTTCGGGTACCTTGATGTGCTGGCGTCTGTACTTGTCTTTACTATCAAAAACAAAAATTCTGAAACTGAAACTGTCAATGTTTAATCATTTAAATTTTATTTCAAACTTCTAATCAAATCGAAAACAAAAAGCGATTTTCCAAAACAAATTTCGAACTTTCATTTCGATTGATCGCGCGCTAAACGGAAAGCCACACTTTTGTTAAAATCTTTTCACCAACTGAAACTAAACAATCAAAATAAAAGTTAGACGTCCAAAGAAAAGAATTTCGTCTGGAAGCGTCAAAGAAAAAGACGAAAGAGAGGCAGACGTTGAGTACCTTCTTAGTACTACCGACGCCGAACCACCGAACAGCCGAGCCTGCCCTTTGTACAAGTCCTTACAATTAACTTGAAGGACAACGTCTTCAGACTTGGTCGATTGTTGTCTCTGAACTTCGCAGAAGTGGCCCGGTCGGAAGATCAAAGATTAAATAACAAATATGTGTACAGCTAGCTAACATTTTATTAGTGTTATTACCGTCGTAAAGCTGAAATGTGGCTATGAATCAATCGGAGGTTAAACACACTGAAATGACAAAATATAAAACATAATATAGGTAAATTTTGTTAAATGACACTAATAATGTTGAACTTAGTGTGACATCTACATCTCCACATGCAAACTAGGCACGCATCACACTGACGTCATCAATGATATTATATTAAAGAGGTAGATATCGCAATAGCGGGCGCAAATTGTTGCAGACAAATTCAGACAATTGTTGTAGTTTCATTTAGTCCGCTAATAGCAGCGAGCAACGCACTACAGATAGCTATCTCTTTCTGTGTCATACGTTCCGTATCATCTATCGCAGTCGTAGTTGAAAACTACTATACACCTATAAGTAAGGCGATTCTCACACTGCACCGCATCACGCAGCGGGGCGCAGATAACGCACCCACGCGCGTGATTTTTTACATACAAATTCAATAAAAACGCACTCCCGCGCGTGGCGTTTGGCTCCGTTTCCCGCTCACCGCTGCGTGAAACGCAGCAGTGTGCCAATCGCCTAAGTACTTTGTAATAACAACGCAACAATACAGAACGTCGCTCAGTATGAACGTAGCGTATCTTTCCTTTATAATATCATTTTACGTCACACAAAATCCTGCATCGCGCATGCAGAGTTGCACACATACATAATAACATCAAAATCACAAACGTTCTGTAAACAAAACTATCCTTTTTGCCGGAATCGTCACATCAGGCACCCAAAAACAAAAACAAAAATTTCTTAATAAATTGCCTCCCAAATAATGTAATGAACGCAAGATCTTACGTAATTATCCCCTGTCTTACGAAACTACGGAATTAGAGAGCAGTGGTGGCCCAGTGGTAATGGCCGCGACTTACGAGTTGTAGGTCGTAGGTTCGAACCCAGACAGGCGCTTTACTTTGTGTAAATTATTTCATCACCACTGCTCTCAAAACGGTGAAGGAAAACATCGTGAGGACACCGGCATGTCCTAGAACCAAAAATTCGAAGACATGTGACATCTGCCAACCCGCACTGGGCCCGCGTGGTGGATTACGGCCCACTCCCTCTCACGAGAGGAGGCCTGTGTCCCAGCAGTGGGAACGTTAGGTATATAGGCTGATTATGTTTACGAAACTAACTCATCACGTTGATACTATATTGTCTCTAAATATACGGTGAAAGCGACCCCGGTCAGTCGGCTATAATTTTCTATTTACGGCATCTTTCATTTCTAGGCACTTGTTATTGGAAAAGCGTTCTTGACATCCCCAGTGTATTCACTTGCTGGTCGAGGAAATAAAACACTGATTTATACCAACGTTTTGACGGTGGAAAAATGTTGTTTGTTGATTCGGTTGCTATGTTTTTCAGCAAATAGTAATATGCGTATACTGATAACGGGTCTATGTAAGATTCCTGCTGAAGGAGGATATTTACACACTACAGGAAAGAAGCTATTTAATTTATTAGTATTTTATTCCATGCTATTTATTCATCATTCTCAAGAACTTTTAGCAAAATAATCGAGTCCGCGTATCACTGGTCAGTTTCCCTTAGTCGTCAGTTTATTTAATTCGCCAGTTTCGCTGATTAGTCAGTTTCACTGATGCGTTAGTTTAACCGATTAGACAGTTGCGTTAACTCGGCAATTTCCAGTGTTTGCCAGTTTTCGTCGATTCAATAACCATAGGTCCAGCACCACAAATCACTAATCTACGTTTTAAACTAAGCGTATTTAAAACACCGTTCTGTCAGGATGTTGTTTTAAATGATGATGATCAGGATAGTGCAAGCGGGCCTTCGTTATCATTGCAACCTTGTTTCACCCACTGCTGTATACAGGCCTCCTCCCTTTTGTGCGACTTTTCCCAGCACCCTGATTGCACACACTATTAATCGGAATCTGAATAATTTTAATCACATCACATTTAATATTATAAAGGCGATAATTTGTGAATGTGTTTGTTACTTCTTCACGCTCAAACGGCTGGACCAATTTTGATAAAAGGACCAATTTTGATAAAATTTGGTATGGAGGTAGCTGACACCCTGGATTAACATACCTATAGGCTAATTTTTAACCCGATATTCCCACGGGATCGAAACTTATGCGGGTGAAACCGTGGGGCGCAGCTAGTTATATTATAAAGGCAAAAGTTTGTGAGTGTGTTTGTATGTTTGTTACTTCTTCCCGCACAAACGGCTGGACCAACTTTAATAACATTTGGTATGGAGGTAGCTGACACATACAAGATAATTTTTTATGCATAGCGCAAATTTTCACAGATAGTTCTACTCATGAATATGAACAACTTTCACTGTGGGTTCAACTCTGAAATCACGAAAAAAAAATCAGCTGTTTCATACATTTTGGTCAAGTAGGTATTGAACTTTTGTACGAAACAGCTGATCTTTTTTTTCGTGATTTCAGAGTTGAACCCATAGTGAAAGTTGTTCATATTCATGAGTAGAGCTACCTGTGAAAATTTGCGCTGGACTGTGGAGCATTATCAGCCTATAACGTTCCCACTGCTAGGACACAGGCCTCCTCTCTGTGAGAGGGAGTAGGCCGTAATCCAGCACGCGGGCCCAGTGCGTGTTGGTTGATGTCACAAGTCTTCGATTTTTTGGTTCTAGGACATGCCGGTTTCCGCACGATGTTTTCCTTCACCGTTTTGAGAGCAGTGGTGATGAAATAATTTAGACAAAGTAAACCGCCTGTCTGGGTTCGAACCTACAACTCATAAGTCGCGGTTGTTACCATAAATATAATAATAATTACCCAACGCGAGCTTCCTGCGACTAGTGTTGTGCATCACGTCGATTGGAGAGCACGTCCTTTTACATCGCCGAACATGTCTAAACGATGTCGGAAGAAGTTAATTTAAAAAAATGCAGAAACAGAACCAAAACAGGTAAGTTTTTAATTGATATTTTTGTAGGTAGTGAAAAACTCCACAATATACATTATCATTGTTATTCTCATCTACGATCTAACCTAGTAACAATGCCAGTTTTATTACGTTATCTTTACATTTTTGTTATTTTTCAGCACCTGAAAGCAGCGCACGTCATTGCCTCGAAAAGGGTGAAAAAAGAAGATGTATTGGTTGTTACCAGAAACTACGCATATATTTACCATCTCGTGAAGCTGACAAAAAATCCAAAAAGATTTTGACTCAGTGCTCTTAGTGCAAAAAATCTTATTGTCTACCCTGTTTCAATGAAAAACACTCATAAATAAGTACAAAATATATATTGCGATTTTTTATAAAAAAGTATATTGTTACTGATTTTTTTATGTTAATTCAAGTTCTAATAAGTGTATTTTTTAAGCCCGAGGCAGAATACATAGGATAGTTTCTTTTCTACTTCTGGTTTTCTTTTTTTTCTATTCTGTGAACCGCTTTAAGATTTTCACACAAAAATAACACGATACTCCCTGGTAAGACTGGTTGACTATCGGGCTTCTGACTACTCGCGCTACACAATCAGCTGACCGTTTGTCATAAAAGATTACGCTGCTACATGACATAATCCCTTTTTTGTTAAATGCCTTATTTAATTGGAAAACCCTTAGAAGATGGTTAAAAATCCATGCAGTAGGTATCAATTGGGAGAACCCAGTTGATACCAGTAGGTAGGTAGGTCCAGTAGGTATCATAATGTTGCTCGTTAGCAACATTATTTTAGAATAAGTAAAAGGGAATCTTTAAAAACAGTTCTGTATTGTAACAGTCACAGATCCCTGGAACGGAGATTTTTTCATAAAAGATAATAATTAACTAAAATGATGATGAGATTCAGCGCCCATTTATTTTTCTGTAAGGGTCCATTTCTGTGAGTTCATTTAGGTTCCTAATCGCCATGAGTAATGAATGTACCTAAAATGTTGAGCTTTTATTTCAGTTTTCAATGTTTTGAGAAAATCGTCCCAGTAACCAAAAATCTTTGAATAGTTTTATTTAGAAAAGTCTTAACCAAACAAACTATAAACTCGCAAAGTAATTCACGATTTGCTCTGTCAGTAACCTTGTTTAAAAAAGTGATCCAAAATTAGAATATGTGTATATACAATAAATTAAATTTCATGTATCAAATGACGTTCTCAGTCTGCATACGAAAATTCAATCAAATATATCCAATAGTTTAGTCACTATAGCTAGTTAAAGATTGGCAAAACCAAAAGTCGGCCTATCATTTGTTGGAAAAAATCACTTTTAATTTCGATGTTAAGAGTTATTTGATTTTTTCCCCACATTACATTACTATATTGTCCACATTGTATTTTATTTTGTATTTTCGATAAAATCTATCAAATAAATATTTCTTTTCATTTGTACTTATAACGTGTACACGGGATTACAAAAACGTCGCTACATGAAAAGAATATTTTATGACTTATTATTTTCTATTCACATATGCTGGTCATGAATAATGAATTCTTCTGAAATGTTTTAAATTAGAGAAATATTTAAAATGTGGTGAAAACATTTATTTTGAAATGGGAATTTTAAAATGCATTCGCATCTGGGCTTTCTTCAGGCCACGTTACGTGGATCACTTATCACGCTGAAGACATTCCCATTTCGCTGTGAGGTCATTAATCGTGGCGAAAAGTTTGTGCAAGAGTTTGTGCAATCGAGTCGACGAGTTAATATGGTTCCATATTTCTCTCTCTGGCCAGTGCTTATTGCGATTTGGACGTACGTCCACATTTATGTGTTGCTTGGCTTTTATTAGGACGACAAAACGAAAAAGGAATCGGTGTGTGAGTTATATTGGACGTGAGTTATTGGAGCTACGAGTTTTAAGAATTAGTTTTCATGATGATTGCTATAGAATAGCTGCTTTTTAGGGTTCCGTACCCAAAGGGTGCCAATGGAATCCTATTAGGAAGCCTCCGCTGTCCGTCCGTCCGTTGTCAGAGGGCTGTATCTTCTGAACCGTAATAGGTAGATAGTTGAAATTTTCACAGAGTGTGTATTTGTATTACCGCTATTACAACAAGTAATGAAAATTAAAGGTGATCTTCATATAAAAAATGTGTTTTATTCGCAGTTTTTTGCCTTGTGGTACGGAAGCCTTCATGTGCGAGTCCGACTCGCACTTGGCCGGTTTTATGTATATAACCTAGATTAGATTTAATCGTTACAAGCTACCGTCATCTTCTACGAACTTAACCAGTCAGAGAAACAATAGAAAGGGTCAAAATGACCACAAGTAGATGAAAAAGGCTAAATTTCACATCTGTTGAAGTTTTTAATCTCTATAAAATGATTTATTTTCTGCAAGAATGTTTGTACAAGCCAATTATATTGTTTTAAACTACATGAGATTAGCGTTTCCTATCTGATTATTCTGAGAAGAAAGGCCGAAACAAACTCAGAGGTCACAGTCTCTTTTAAAGTCCAGATACAATCTTGGTCAGATCGTGTGAAGACCATGTAGATTGGTGTCTGAAATGGTCTTTTGAGGAAAGAAAAGAAAATCGTGCAGTCATCTCGGAACTTGAGGAGCTCAACGATTCGACGAATAATACCAAAGAAAGGACATTTGGGTAGGCCGCGTAAATTACTCAAACTGCCAGATCATGATTAAAACTAACTAAGAAGAAAAACAGAAAAAAAGAAATGTCTCACATAGTCCCTCACATTCACAATAATTAAATAAATAAAAAAAATTACAAAGTAAATATTCACTCACTGTATATGTAAAATTCATCCATGTTGGTGTATATAAAAAATTAGGTCTGTGGAGGTCTAAGAATTATTTTATTATTTTGCTACAAGTTCTTGCTACCCGCAGTTAAATAAAGTCAACAACTCAGTGCAATTCTCATTAACATTCCGTGTTCATAATTTCGTCTATCATTCTCACATTGTGTGTACCGAACAAGTTGTTCTGAACAAACTTAATTAACTCAGTTGCAATGTCTTCAGAATTTAGGCTCTTTCATTAAAACTTAAATTAATATGCGTCACGTATGGCTGTTTTGCGGTTGTTAAGAATACGCTGTCATTTGAATACTGTGTTGAAATGAGGTTAATTTAAACAGAGTGAGGGATAGGAGAATGAAGAGTACCTACAAAGTAAGTAAGTACAGTATTTACACTGTGGTGACCCTGTAGTGACACTGTGGTGACGCTGTAGTGACACTGTAGTGACACTGTGGTGACACTGTAGTGACACTGTGGTGACACTGTAGTGACACTGTGGTGTCATTGTGGTGACATTTTGGTGACACTATGGTGACAACGTGGTGACACTGTTGTGACATTACTGTGACACTGTGGTGTCGCTATAATTTTTTGTGTCGGGACAACTATTTTGTGAAGATTGTGAGGTGTGATCGATCCTTCGTTTCATCATCAGAAGGATAGTTTTGAGGTCTGATAATCCATACCTACTAAACTGATGGTTTAGTAGTTTCGTTAAATGTCCTGATCAGCCAGGGAAATTTATTGCTAAGCAAAATTAACACCATATAATATAGCCATTTCATACAACTGTCATTGAATGACAGTTGTGATTTAAATATAGGTAAAGATGGATTACTAGCATGTCGTCAGAAACACAAATTGTCAAATACGCATTTCGTCATCTCTCAGGATAGACTCGCAACTTGTCAGAAAAGTGTTTGTCTGTGTGTTTGTGCACGCTAATATCAGAAACGGCTTATTCGATTTAGATGCGGTTTCACGTCACTAATATATTATAGTAAGCTTCACTTAACATTTAGTGTTTATTTCATGTCAATCGGTTCATAAATAAAAAAGTTATGTCAATTTAAAGAATCACGGCGAACATTTGTTAAGGTATTCTATCAGAGTACGTACACGCCGTTGTCTGTGTGGTGCCGGACTTAAAGAATTGCACCACCCGTTACTCCCCATGGGTGTCGTAAAAGGCGACTAAGGCTCTTACCGGAGAATGGGCAGCAGCGTTCTCTATTTATTCCACCATCATACCATACTGCGATCGCCAACCGAGCGTGGCGATTATGGCAAACCCCCCCCAAAATTGGGGGAGGCCTATGTCCAGCAGTGGACGTCTATCGGCTGAAACGACGACGTACACGCCTCGCGCCTACGCGTCCGTGGCTATATAAAGCACGCCTGAGTTTGTTTCGGCCTTTCTTCTCAGAGTAGTCAGATAGGAAAAGCCGATCTCATCAAGCTTAAGTAATAATAATCTGATCCAGCCTGTCCCATCTTGCTGCCCTCTCCCCAGCGACGCCCTAAGCCGAGGTTCATACCCCACAGGGGGTGCCCTTAGCGTGTAGTCGCTTAGTATAGTAGACTAGCTTCTGCCCGCGACTTCGTTCGCGTGAAATTCGTACTTTCCTCTTATAATTTCGAAAATGTACGAGTATATTTATGATTTTTATCATTTATTTAGATATAAATAAGTATTCGGGCCAATTTTTTAGTTTATAGCTCAAAGAGATCAGATTTTTCAAATAAACTGTATCCCAGCTTTTTACCCTCCCAGGAGAGTAATTTTGAAAAGTCGTTTGAGATGTGTTCATAACTTGACTCAAAGACCCATACCCATTTTCGAGTTAATGGAACAAGCAGTAGAATTTTCCACCTTCGTAGGAGTCAATTTTTGAAAAACCCTAATTCACTTTTTTTAAGTATTTTTTGTTTTAGTAGTACCGAGTTTCGAGTTAATCCGACAGCGGGTTAAATATTTTTCTAATCCATCAACTTTGTCACCCCTCAAATCCTCTGTGAGGGATTTTTTAAACTAAAAGTGACAATCTTTATTATTTACTGACCCAAACATTGCCAAGTTTCTAATTTATTAACCAAATGAATAAGATTTTTCATACAAACTGTATCCCCTCTTTCTATCCCCATAGGGGTGGAATTTCGAAACATAATCTAGATTATTTATACCAATTTTCCAGTTCATCTAGTCTCGTAATAAAATTCTGCCCTGTGAAATTGACTCTTCACCCCATTAGCGGTAGATTTTTGAAAAACCCTGAACCACTTTATTATTTATTTTGGTCTTAGATAGGTACTGAGTTTAGAGTTAATTGGACCGCGTATTAAAATTTTTCCATACTAAATTTGACACCCCCAATCTCCCCTTTGGGTTAGTTTAGAATTCCAAAAAAATTCGAACTTTATAACTATTTGTGCCAAGTTTCAAGTCCAAATTTATTTGTACCATTTTTTTTTGAGTTTATCAAGGCACTCAATAAAATCCCCTTATAAATCGAATTACCACTTTTTGTCCCGTCAGGGGTCAATAATTTTCGAAAACCCCAAACACTTACTATTGATTGTTCATCTGCCTAGCCTTTTCCCAACTATGTTGGGGTCAGCTTCCAGTCCAACGGGATGCAGCTGAGTACAAGTACTTTACATGGAGCGACTGCCTATCTCACCTCCACAACCCAAATACGATACCCCTTGATAAGACTGGTTGTCAAACTTTCGGGCTTCTGACCACCCCTAGCGACTGTCAAAGATCCACGAATGACAGCCGGGACCAACGGCTTAGCGTGCTTTCCGAGGCACGGAGAGGTCAAGGTATGATCCACAGACCAACCGCGGCAAGCGTAGCCTGCCTAACCTGATCGATCGATCTGTGCGGCTGTTATTATTGATTATTTTCCGTCAAAAGTATTAATACTGAGTTTCGAGTAAATCGGACCGCGCGTTAAAATTCTTCCACACAAACTTTAACACCCCAACACAAGGGGTGTTGGGGTGTTTTGATAAACGAATAATGATAAACTTTATTACTTGCTTAGGCATGTATTCTTGCCAAGTTTATTAACCAAATGAATAAGATTTTTCTTATAAACTGTATCCCCGTTCTTCATCCTCACAGGGGTGGAATTTCGTAAAATTGTTTGAGATGTGTTCATAACTCGACTCAAATATTGTTTATACCAATTTTCGAGTTAATAAAGCCACGCAGTAAAGTCTTCCCCTATAAAATTAACTTTTCACCCCGTCAGGGGTAAATTTTCGAAAAACGATGACACACGTTATTCTTTATTTTTGGTCTTACTGAGTTTCGAGTTAATCGGACCACGCGTTAAAATTCTTCCATACAAACTTTGACACCTCCCAATCCCCCATTCAGGGGGTAGTTTAGAAAAAAAAAGCCAAACTTCATAATTTATTTAGATAAGTATTCGTGCCAAGTTTCATGGTTATTAACTCAAAGAATAAAAGTGGGTGTCGTAAAAGGCGACTAAGGCTCTTACCGGAGAATGGGCAGCAGCGTTCTCTATTTATTCCACCATCATACCATACTGCGATCGCCAACCGAGCGTGGCGATTATGGCAAACCCCCCCCAAAATTGGGGGACGCCTATGTCCAGCAGTGGACGTCTATCGGCTGAAATGATGATGATGAAGTATTTGGTATAGGTTAGGCATTTCTTTTCTTGATTTTCTTTATTACTTAAGTATAAGTTCATTAGCTCAGGTTAGTAATTAATTTTTCTAGCAATTCTTCAGTTTTATAAAGTTAGTACGTTTGGTTTGCACGTCTTAACACTTATTACTTAAACTGTGACAATTTTAGTATAATAATCTGTAAGTATTTATAATTTAATTGTTTACGATAGTACGTGTTTACTAAATAACTGTGTGTTAAGTAGTAAGTACTATTTTATTGTAAGAATGCCTCGAAGAAGATCCAACCTCTCCCAATGTAGCAGAAATAATAATAATAATAATGTTTATTTTATCCCACAAAGTACAATTACAGTAAAATAGAGGTGTTACAAAAATATTGTAGGTACTTGGACTTGTGGGAGTCAGGAATCCAAACTAGGATACCCTGTGCTATGGACTCCTGGCCCCCCTCGCCGACATTGGAATTTTCACAAAATAATTGCACGTAAGACATGTGACAAAAAAGAAAACAATAACAAAAAAAGGATACTAATAAATCAAAAGGAAAAATAAAAATGCCTGTGTGTGTGTGTGTGTTAGCGTGTGAGTGTGAGTGTGAATTGGAAGGTGTCGTGTGTGTGGTGTGGTGTGGTGTTGTGTGTGTGTGTGTGTGTGTGTGTGAGATAGTAAGATGGTGTAGTTGTGTGTGCGTATAAACGTGGGATGGTGGTATGTATTTATGAAAACGCTAGACTAGGATAAGATTGTGAGCAGTTTTTCAGTTTCTTCATAATCAAGTTCTAAAAGCCACTGTGTAAGCTTCTTTTTACATTCTATCTTAGACAAATTAACAATTGCAAGAATTTTGTTAATTTTATTATATAATCTGCTTGCTCTGAAATTAAAGAAATTCTGGGCAAAAGATGTTTTGACCGGATTTGTTTCACACACTTCATAAAATCGCCTAGTATTAACCTTCTGCTTAGTTGTCCAAACGTCTATAAAGGAATGTTTTTTTATAACTGTTAATAGTATATAAAGCTGTCTGACTGTTAATACGTTTGCTTCGTTATAAAGTGTAGTTGTAGCGTATAAACGTGGTTTGAATAGAGCAACTTTTAAGAGAAGACGTTGAGCTCTTTCAACGTTTAGGATATTCGTTTTATACGAGCCGCCCCATGTGGTAATACCATACGATAAGATTGATTGGCAAAGGGATTCGTACACAGTTTTAACCAGTTTCCAACTCGCTACATGCCTGAGATTTTTAAATATATGAACGAGTTTTCTTGTTTTCTGGACCAGATGTGAAATGTGATGTTTGAAAGATAGGTTTTTATCGATTATTATACCTAAGTATTTTATTGATTCTGTTTTAGTTATCATTGGGCACATGGTACAGTTTGTGGTTAGAGGATTACATGTGTGTGCATAAATATTGAAATTATTTTTATGTGCTGCTAAATTATGTATTGTGAACTCTATATATTTAGTTTTGGTTGCATTTAGGGTCAGTTTGTTGAGAGCAAGCCAATGAGTTACAATATTGAAACCTTCTTGGGCCGCTACAAAAGTTTCTTTCCATGAGTTACCATAAAACGTTAAAGTAGTGTCATCGGCATAAGACATTATATGACAGTTTCTAATGTTCAGCTGGCAAAGATCATTAATGTAGCAAAGGAAGAGGGGGGGACCTAAGATACTGCCTTGTGGGATTCCAATATTTATCGGTCTTTCTTCACTCAGTATATTATCTTTCCGAACTGACTGAGATCGATCTTGTAAATAGTTCTGGAATAGTTTCAATTGTGCGTTCCTTATTCCCATATGTTCTAGTTTGGATATTAGTATATGTGGGCACACAGTATCAAACGCTTTCTGAAGGTCAAGAAAGATAGTCAGGCATTTTTTTCTATTATCTAATTTACTTACAATATGTTCAGTGAATGTATGAATACAGTCAGTTGTAGATTTACCTTTTCTGAAACCATATTGGTTAGGTGATAAGATGTTTTTATCTTCTAAGAATTTCACAAATCTGTTATTTATAATCCTTTCAAATACCTTCGAAATAGAGGTGAGCAATGAAATTGGCCGATAATTTGCCACTTCTTCCTTGCTACCGCATTTAAAAATAGGGATAACAATTGATTTTTTAAGGGATTCTGGAAAAATGCCTTCTGCTAAACATCTATTCAAGACATAAGTGAGGGGAGGGACTATATAGTTTTTTAAATTCTTAAGGACCGTGGACGTTATATTGTCCCACCCTGCTGCACAATCTGAGCGAAGGTTGCTGATGACTCCTTCCACTTCCTCTTCAGATGTCTCCAAAAGCACAAAAGAGTTACAAGAGGACTTGACATTTGCCGCGTTCGTTGGGAGTGGAGAAAGCCCACTTGGAATTTTACTTTTCAACTCCATGCCTACGTTTGCAAAATAGGAATTTACTGCGTTAACTAAATCTTGTGGAGATGTTTTAATTTGCAAAAGTTCCAACGGTGGTTTGGCTTTTTCAGGTGGGTAATAGTTTTAATAGCGGACCAAAGCTTTTTATTATCACTTCCAGCGGCATCAAGTATACTCCTGTCATATTGTCTTTTACACTTTTTTAATATATCATTACAAAAGTTCCTATATCTTTTGTAGGATATTTTTAAGATATTATTGTCAGGATTGTGTTTTAGTTTGTTATGCATTCTGTCTCTTGTTCTTATGCATCTCAGTAGGCCAGGAGTAATCCACGGTTTTATAGTAATTTTATTTCTAGGAATTTTAATATTTATTGTGTTGTCTATTATGATTTTTTGTAAGTTTTGAATGAAATGAGTCATGAGGTCATTAGGATTTATATTGTTGTCGTAGAGATTATTAAAGTCAATATTTCTGCAGTCACTGTTCATATTCTCAAAGTCAATTTTGCTCACAAATTTTGCTTTGTGGTTTTGTCCACTTAATCGCAAACAGAAAAGGGTGGCCTCGTGATCAGTTATTGCAGATTGAAGAATAAATGTAAGAGAAGTAGCCTTAGTTTTAATTATCACATGGTCCAGACAGCTTGATGCTCTAGTTTGTTCATAATGTGCTGGTATCATACCAAAGAAAGAGAGTAAGTCAAGATAGCTCGATGTGTCACCCATCAAGATTATATTTTTGAAGCCGGATAGTTTTAATAATAGTTCCTGTAAAGTGCGTAAAAAATTATCTAATGTGTGAAAACTAGGCGGTCTGTATATTGCAATTATGGCGGTAATTTTATTTATTTTAATAAGTAGGCAGTTTGCTTCTAAGACACCAGGTTCTTCTATATTGTAGTTAATATCGTTATTTATGTAGACGACTACACCGTCGTTTTGGTTATAGTTTCGTGTAGTTGAAAAACTAGAGTAGCCAGGTATAACTGGCAAGTTATTAACGGATGAGAGCCAGCATTCAGATAGAATTATAATATCACAGCTCAATTGTAATCGTTTTAGTAAAGTATTAAGGCTGAGATAATTTTTGTTAATACTTCTAATATTTTGTTGCAAAATTTTTACAAATGAACTTGGTTTAGTTAAGGTTGATTTACAAGATTCAGGCTCACAAGTATACAATTCCGTCAGAGTTAAATTTTCTAAATTGTTTATATTATTTAGATCAGCGAATGTTGTTTTTAGTAAGTTGTTGGTGTATGGGTTTGTGATTGCAGAGTGATGGTATGTTGAGCGTTTTTCTTTTTAGGTGTATGTGGAGAATGATAATATTGAGATTCTTACGTGTATTCATGTATAATATCATTATAATGAAATGTGAGTAAATGTATATAAGTGTGATATGTTTATAGTCGTGTGGAAATGTGTATGAGTAGGCACAAGGTTTATGTAAAGAAACAAGTAAGACATGCAAATACCTAATTGATAAAGTTAAAAAATTACAACACAGGTTATATAGTCAGATTTTCGGTACCAGTTTTTCAAGATCCGCTTCACATTTAACTATTATTGGCTTTTCTGGTTCACTTTTTCGCAAGAAAACTCTACCAGCTGAGGTCCAACAGTAAGAATAGTTATGTTCTTTTGCAAATTTTCTAGCTAGGTAGAAGAGGTGTTGGGCTTGAGGAGGCAAGAAATCAGACACATAGATGGGTGTAGCCGGGCCGTCCATATTTAGGTGTACAGAGCTGAGCTTGTTCTGCTTGTTATTTGAGTTGAATTGTCTCACTTTCTTAATTATAGTCTCTTTAGTAGCAGTGCTAGCTAAGTCGACAATAATTTTTGATGCTTTGTCCTTTTTGCTCATGCTATAGACCTCTTTAATTTCCGATCTTTGGAGGGGAGCGCCAACAGCATTGGCTGTATTTAATACAAACATACTGAGTTCTTCTTCACTCTCTTTTAAGGATAGAGGAATATTTTTAATTTCCAATTTTTTGGTGTACAGCATCCGCTCCAAGTTGTCAACTCTTTCCTCAAGTTCGTGAATATACTTGCGGTCCGTTTTCTTTTCAGATTCTAACTGGTCCACTCTGTTCCGCATATCCTCATATTGGTCCGATACAAAGGAGATGGAATCTTTAATTTCGGAGTTTTGTTTTAACAACTCCGTCATCATAAGATGCAAAACATTTATCGAAGCATCTGTTTTGTTACTACGTGATTCTGAGTTTTTGCAATGAGAATCCAACAATTTTTGCATATCACTCATAAAGCGCTCGTTTTCGTCGTCATGTTTACGCTTTCTTGTAGTAACAAATATTCATTTGTTTGAATAGTAGTTAAATTTGGCGCCGACCCACTTTGGGTAATGTTTTGTGATTGCATGTTGGTACATTGCGCATACGATTCCACAATTAAGGGCGTTGAAGGAAGAGTTCGAATCTGGGTATCATTTTGTTTTGGGTTGCCAACCTGCAGTAAATTTTGTTCAACTTGTGTAGGCGTTGAAGGTGGAGTACGACGTAGCATCATATTATAAGGATTGCTTTCCGTCCGACCACTATATAAACGATGACACGTTTAGAGAATAGAAAGTTAGATGTCCCAAAAAGTTTTGCAATTCGCGAGGCTCGAACTCAAGTCTCCACGCGCTCCGTCGTTTTGGGCGAGCGACTTACGCCTCTAGACCACTCAGGCTGTAGTAATTGTTGCGAATTAGGCGATGTGTTACGATGCTAATATTGTCATAGACGTGTGTCATTGGTCCGTCCAAAGGTCATTAACCACGGCACAGAGACAAAGATTTTATAACGACCACTTTAAAACTTTGAAATGTTTTTCTTATTTCTCCAGAAATAGTTTATACACTGATTTAGTCTCTTCACTGTATGTTCTAACTTTTGTTCTGCATGTATTGGTGTAACTTTAGATCAATTTACTGTACTATAGACTAATTTTTCGAAATAAAATGTTCGCGAGTACAAAACACACGTCTGCTCGACACAACGACCGGGCGGGGGGGGGAAGAAATGCTAAAAGGATGAGATTAGTTTGATCACAAGAATCTGAGGAAGGTCGTGAGGCAAGGCTCTCTACAACTCGGGAACATCAGGCTAGGTTTCGTGCTGCAGAAACTTCGACTCAGCGAGAATCTCGACTGAGTTCAAATCGTTCTCGAATGATGACAACTAGAAATAGTTAAAACGGGGAACAACGAAAGGCACGTTTATCTGTCGATCGCGAAGCTCACGCGCTATCGCGTGAGTCTGAGACTTTTGCTGTCAGGGAAACCCGCCTGAGCTCCCAGAGAGTACGGACAACAAATGCTCGATCCCAGGAGACACAAGACGAACGGGAAATACGTCTCACTGCCGATCGTGAACCTCATGCACTATCGCGTGAGTCTGAGACTTTCACTGATAGGGTAATTCGTCTGAGTTCTCAGAGGGTTCGGACAGCAAATGCTCGGTCTCAGGAAACACAGGAAGAACGAGAAATACGTCTCACTGCCGATCGTGAAGCTCAAGCACTATCGCGTGTGTCTGAGACTTTCACTGATAGGGAAATTCGCCTGAGTTCTCAGAGGGTTCGGACAGCAAATGCCCGGTCTGTAGACGGTATATGTAATTCAAAATATGCTGCCTGAAAGGTCACTATTCCACGCGAACGAAGTCGCGGGCACAGCTAGTATTATAAATAAATAAATAGGTACAATATGATGTTTATGACATATTTTTAGGGTTCCGTTGCCGAATGGCAAAAAACGGAACCCTTATAGATTCATCATGTGTGCCTGTCTGTCTGTCTGTCTGTCTGTCCGTCCGTATGTCACGGCTACTTTTTTTCAAAACTATAAGAACTATACTGTTGAAACTTGGTAAGTAGATGTATTCTGTGAACTACTTAATATAAATTCCAAAAAATAAAAAACTAACACGTTTTTACGTAATCACGAAACACCAAGTTTTTCGATTGCTTTTTTAGCTAACTGGTAGCAAATAATGATCTGAAAAAAATCCTAAATACTAGGCATATAGTACCTATATTAGTAAGTGTACGATTTTTTTTTTAAGTTTAAAGAATTAGTACTTGTAAAAAAATGTTGAATACGCTGAAAAAACCGAATAAAGTCATGCGCAAAACCGTCGTCTACGCGTAAGAACTTTATTGAAAATAACAAAAAGTGTTAAAATTTGAGGTGTTTATCTACCAAACTCAATTTTTATATTTTTATTTTGACTACTAAATAATGCCTTATAAACGAATTTTTTATTAAGTAGTTATCAAAACTTATATTCGTAGACTTACTAGATAGATAGGTGATAAATATTTGTGTATTTTTAAAAAAAACTAGATAACTTAAGGATATTGAGAAATTTGCGCTGAAAAAAAATGATTTTTCAGTTTTTAGTCCGCGAAACTGATAGGGACCCTTAAGATTTTCACACAAAAATAGAAAAAAAAACAATAAATTTTGGGGGTCCCTATACATAGAACTGAAACTCTCAATTTTTTTTTCATCAAACCCGAACATGTGGGGTAGGTATCTATGGATAGGTCTTTAAAAATGATATTGAGGTTTCTAATATCATTTTTTTTCTAAACTGAATAGTTTGCGCGAGAGACACTTCCAAAGTGGTAAAATGTGTGTGTCCCCCCCTGTAACTTCTAAAGTAAGAGAATGATAAAACTAAAAAAAATATTACCATGTAAACTTCCACCGAAAATTGGTTTGGACGAGATCTAGTAAGTACTTTTTTTAATACGTCATAAATCGTAAACCGCAATTTACCATTTATTCAATCAACTCACATATAAAATTAAAAAAAAAAACATTTAATTTCATAAACATAAACCTTATGCATAAACCCGGATGTTACGGAACCCTCGGTGCGCGAGTCCGACTCGCTCTTGCCCGGTTTTTTTAAATAGTATAGATAAGGCTTTACTATACTATTAAACTGGGCAGCGGAACATTTCTCAATTCTTCATAATCCAGTTGGTAATTGGACGATGGAAGCATGTCATTTTCCCCATAGACCCATTGGTCAAATTTTTTTGGTAATTGGTAATTGGTCCAAGGAGCACCGACGGATAATTTAAGTTGGTAGTCAAATTGGAGTATTCCCGTTTGAGCACCTATTTTTACAGCACCAATTACTTTACTTGATCCTACCTCATTGTATCTTGAACCTACTTACCTTCGTATAATTGCACAATCCTATATTACAATATACAAGCTAAAAATATATATTTATGTAGGTACCTACAAGTATACAAAAAAGGGAGGAGCTCATTGGCATCAGAAATTCGGCCGCATCCATGGGATAAGTGCCCAAAAGGCTGAGAGCATTACCACGTCGGATGGCAATGTTGATTCTTTTGGCTAAAAATAGGCCAGCCCTCTGTTCACGTGAATATTACATAGCTGCATATAAAACATAAAGAAAACCTTTGAAAATATGTGAAACACGGAGTTGTCGGCCCTCTCGAAATAGAAACGTCGCGGGCTCTCTCATGAATATTGATGCTCTGTAAAAACCTACTTTCCGTAGAAAGCTCTGGTGTCTACGTACTCGTGGAACTGCCGATAAAGAGTGCAAAAGATACTATTGTTATGTTAAAACATTGATACACTTGCAAATGCAGCGAGTAGTCTCGGGCTTGGATGATAGTGTCATTTCCCGTGAGAGGGCGAGTGAAGGCAGAGCGCATAGGCAGTCATAGTCTACTTAAAAGTCTTTAATGTACAAAAATAGCCGAGACTACTAAAATAGCCCAGAATACTGAAGCATACAAATATATAATAAATTACCTTAAAATATACGGTCCACGAAAACATGTGTATTTAAAGATAGGTTAAAAGCATTGTTAAAAAATTCTTAAAAAAACTCTTAAAAAAATGTTACTACAGTATTCAAGAATTTATGGAAGATGTTAAAATAGAGTTCAAATGTATATCTGTGCGTTAATTATAATAATATGTATATATTTTTTTATGTTCATAGCTAGAAATAAGTTTAATTAATACAATATTTTAACTAGAAGTTCCAAATCTACGTGATATTAGTTAATAGATAGGACTCATTACAATATTATTAGTTTTAAGTTATATTGCTATGCACTAACAGGGTCATGTAATTACTAATTTAAGCCTAGCATGTAACTGTGGTTGTGTACATTGTACACTATATAGATAAATAAATAATTCACTTACAGACATCGCACAGCATAAACCGTTGGGTTGAAATTTTAGAAAAGAGTTCCTTATAATATCATATTCATATTCATTTCATTGTAAAACATAGGTACATTATAAGTTCTTATTTAGGCCCTATGCTTTGCCTCTAGGGCGTACAAAAGTAGTAAAGCTGTAACATGCAATATAATTAAAGAAGAAATTAACATAGATATAAATGTAAATAAATTAGATCATCTCACTGAACAATGTCGATTTGTTAAACTTGATAATGCAGTGAGAAAAAAAAAATTCGCAGTTATTGTAATAAAATGAAAATTCAGCACTTACTTACATAAAGAATGACAAATAAATTGAAGTATGTCATAAATTAAAATTAAATGTCACTAAGGAAGATCAATTACTTAGGAAATGTCAGAAATTTTATAACAGCATGTCATTCAAAGTTGCGAAAACGGCCGGAGGGAAATGTTCGGTAATTGAAAAATAGCATTTTTCTACTAAAAAAAAACTCACTATCAAACGAAGATAAGCACTAAGGCCGCCTATTTTGTCACCCTATGTAAAATTTCTACATTCATATCTGTCATTTGTATGGTGTACATAGTAAAGAGTGTTCTATTCTATTCTAAGGAAGGATTTTTGGAAATTCATGCATTCATTCAAAGTGGAATGTTCAAGATGAAATTTGTATGAAAGTTGGCCATATTTGTCGATGGGAAATGTGTAAAGATAATTTCGTATAGTAGGCCGCAGACAGTGGCAGCACTTTGACCTTGAGCTGGCCTTTCAGAATAAGGGGCCAGCTTGTAAGCTGGCCCCTTACACAGCTGGCAGCTTACACTGGTTTTGTGACCACTGACGTGGACCGTTCTAGGAAAATGTATGAAACAAAGGAATTCAGCTCTAAGCGGTAACCACGATCTGTTCTTGCGTACCTTGGCAGAAGCCATAAATATTAAGAAGAAGTCCATATGATACTTGTTAAATATAATGTTAAAACTCTTCTCGCGAGTGTCGTTAAATACAACAGCGGTTTAAAGAAGATGGGAGTATCTATATTTTTACCTAATGCGGTGATTTTTTTTTAAATTTCGGGCCCCGATACTGCAATGCATCAGAGATGTTCTTTGAAGCTCACGGTGATGCGGAAGCGGTGCCCATCCTTGGTCCGTAGCGTACGGGGCAGCGCCAACAACATTCTGTCTATGAAGCAGGCTTGATTGTGCGTTTGTGAACCACTGTGCACTGCTGCAAGGTTTCGGTTGGGCCTGTCACCGTGCAGCAGTGATGTCACAATCTGTTTTATGTTTTTGGTTTTGTTTGTCTTTGTAAGTGTATTACTAACATATTTTGTAAGTATGTTGTTACTAACACTATGAGTCTTGTTGCTCGAAGTAAATGATTATTATATATGGTACCTTACCTTACATGTGCTTTCTACCAAAACCAATCTACCCAAAACAAAACCATCACAGAAAGTGGACTCAAACCACTACCGGTCAGCCATGGGACGACTCCCGGCCACCGTAGGCGCGGGCCTCCGGACGGAGAGTATGGCCGCTTGTATATGTCCGTTTTTCGTCCGGTGTCCGTTGCGCCGAGGGGAGGCGGCGTTGCATCCAGCGTAACTTTTTCGCCGGACCTGTGTCCGATGCATGTGCACACATTCATTATAAACCATACACCACCGCGAATCCGGCGAAAAAAAACGGTCCGTTGTCCGGTGAAAAAAACGGACGTATACAAGCGGCCTAATGGGTAGCTCACCGTCCGTCCAGGACCGAACCCATGCCGGACGGCGCGTACGTGTTCCACGCGCGCCTCTAAGAGATGTCATTAAGGAAAGGGCCCCTTAGGGCTGAAGCCTGCCGGGGCAGCGGGATTGTCCGAATGGGTTCCCGCTACACCGGAACATAAAGGGCTAAGGAAGGAACACGGGTGGGTTTTAGTCAGTAAGAGTCTGACACTCCCTTCCGCTCCACCCAGAGCGGGAGGGGTCATTTGATGACTGCCAACCCAAAAAAAAAACCACTACCGGTCTCTCTCTTAACATTATACTTATGTATATAACTAAGTATCTAAGTTATGTACCTACGTTTGTATATGAATGGGACCTTCATCTGACGGCTTAAAGCAAAATACTGTACATTCTCTGGATCCCTCGAGTATTTGATGCAATACATGCTTGCTGTCATGTTAGTGTTGCTTACTTATTTCTCAAAGAGATTCAACACTTGTACGTACTTATAAAATATGTTATTTAAGAATATCATGTGATGCAGACAGGAGTATGTGGTGATCTGTTTACTGAACCATCTTCGTTTCATCCAAGTCTTTTCAGTGATGTCGTCACCGTCGCCAACCCTGCTGATCGTGCGCTGGATTACAGCCCATTCCCTCTCACACAGGCTTATAATTCAAACCCTGGACGTGTCCATATTGGCTCACCTAAAGTTCTTTACCCGAAATTGTTCTTCCTAATGATTTGTAATCCGAATGATCAGTCTTCCTAAAATTTTTCATCCTAATGTTTTCATTAATACTAATTGTAGTGCTACCGGCGATGTTCATAACACTCATGTTTCCGAAAATTGTAATTAATAATATCATTAATGTAAATATATTTAAACTCCTACTGTTTTTTATCATAACGCTTTTTAGAAGATGATATATTTTATAGTTTTAATTTGAGGGTATGATTATTATTTGGGGGTAGCTTTACAGTTGGTTTAATACTCAAAGGCTTCACATAACGTACCGAGTTGTGTCTATGGAACCACTGTACTTCCACACCCGGCGCTTTTTGATAGTAGCTATTTTTTTTGGATAGAATAGACTCTTTTTAGTGTAAATTTGAAAACCGCAAAGTTCGCAAAATCATAGTGGCCGAGAAAAGAAATACCAAAGTTTTTTTTTTATCTACAAAAATATGTGGTTAGGCGTAGTCGACGGAGCCCCGCTTCGCGGGGCCCCTATTTCTGTCTACAGGGTTTAAAGGAACCTAACACGAAGGGGATGACGGGGGCTCGTTCGCTCGCTTTGCTCGCTCACTCGAGCCCCCGTCATCCCCTTCGAACCTAACCTGTCCGAGTCGGGGTGCCCCAAGTCCCGAGCTCGCTACGCTCGCTCTTGCATCCTAAGTGGTCATTACAAATGTGTTACTTTTGTAATTATATTATGTTGGTTACCGCTATAAATTAAATCTAAACAAAAAAAAAATCTATAAAAAAAGTTATTTAAAAAATCAAAAAACCCGACTGCGGTAAAAAACTTAAGTTAAAAGAAACTGAAAAGCTAAAAACAAGCCCATTTTAAATTAAATAAAAGTTGGAAGCAGGCGGGACCCACACCATTTTATTGTATTTTCAAATTCAAATGGGTCCCGCCTGCTTCCAACTTTTATTTAATTTAAAATGGGCTTGTTTTTAGCTTTTCAGTTTCTTTTAACTTAAGTTTTTTACCGCAGTCGGGTTTTTTGATTTTTTAAATAACTTTTTTTATTTCCAGCTTTTTAGTTTACAAATTTGAAAGATTTCGCAGACGATTTAGTTCTTGGTAGGTGTTTTTTTGCGATTTGTCATTTTGAATTGCTTTTAAGTATATATGTTGTATATATTTTTGTAATCACCTTTTAAAACCCTTTATTTTGATACCCCACTCGATAGGTATTGAAAAAAAAAAAAAAAAAAAATTAATATGGCGTCCAGTAGTCGCCATATTGAAGTTTCACTAACGTCATGTCTTTAGTGACACTCGCCGGACTAAGAGGAATCGATTAACGTGTGAATCATAAAAATCGGCCCAGGCGTTTGGTCTGTATAGTGCTTCAAAGGAACATATAAACATACATACATACATACATACTAGTGAATAGTCCCGGGAAATCCCGGAACCGAAAGTACCGGGAAATCCCGGAAATTTGCGTCGTTTTTGGAACCGGGGTTTTAAGACCAAATCCCGGTTCTTTCGGTACTTTCGGGAAAAGATACTTCGCGTTTCGAATATTTCTAATTTTATAGCATAAAGCCCGACCGCTTAAGGTGACTCTAGTCGATATTTTTTCCATACAAATTTCGGGAGTGTATTACTCCACTGTTTGACATTGTGCATCCAAAGTTAAGCATGATATCGTTTTGTCTTATTATTAATGTTGTCTGTACGGAAACAGAATAGTAAAATAAAAAGCCATTAAAAAGTTATGAGCCAACAAAGATTCGTTTTTCTTGCTATTTTTAACGTAACTTTGGGTGTAAATAAGTAATATAAGAACTGTAAAATCTTCAAAACCAAGTCCGTACCGACAAAGCTCAGTTATCGAAGAGTTCAATAAACTTTATTTTTAAATGATTTACGCATTATTTTTTTCATAAAACACTTTTTTCCGAAGCACTTTTAATTTTTTTTCCGCGCCTATCAGTTCGGAATGGTATTTCTGTGGGTGAGAACTAGACTTTTTTCATGTAGACTAGCGTCTAACTGCTCATCACTGATACTAGCTCAGTCGGGCACGAAGCCAGATAAGACAACGTGATTTTTGGCCATGACCACCAGTGAGTTCGAGCTCGCGACTAGTTTGCTCTTAAAGCGTGGAATACACTTGCTACCTAGCATGCACAAGAAGCATGCATGCTACAAGAGCATGCTGCACAAGGGTGCGGGAAAGGCTGGTAGCGGCCATCGCGTCTTCGGAATGTTGTGCTTTGCGTTGTGTTTGTGATTTTGGTGGACAGTGCTTCGCAAAAAAGACTCAAACAAGACTGCTTCTTTTGGGCAGAGCCAGCTTACAAAACTAAAGACAGATGATGGCAGGATCGTATCCGCCAAACCTGAGCTGTTGAGAGAGATCGAGAGGTTCTATGGACAGCTATACACGTCAACAAGTAACCCCGTTATGGATCTGGCAATTTGGCAAATGACCCAAGAGCTAGATTGACCCGACACTATACCGAAGACATCCCGGACGTCAGCCTGTACGAGATTAGGATGGCTTTGAAGCAGCTCAAAAATAACAAGGCGCCGGGTGATGACGGAATTACGGCCGAGCTCCTGAAGGCCGGCGGAAAATCCGTTCTTAAGGCCCTTCAGAAGCTGTTTGATTCCGTCATACTCGAGGGCAAAACACCACAGGCATGGAACAGAGGTGTGGTGATACTTTTCTTTAAGAAGGGCGACAATGCCCTTCTTAAGAATTATAGGCCCATCTCACTTCTGAGCCATGTCTACAGGCTTGTTTCGAGAGTCATCAGGAACCATCTCGCGCGCAGGTTTGACACCTCCCGAACAAGCCGGATTCCGTAAAGGCTTTAGCACCGTAGACCACATACATACGCTGCGACAGGTTATACAGAAGACCGAAGAATATAACCTGCCTCTCTGCTTAGCGTTTGTAGACTACGAGAAAGCCTTTGATGCGATTGAGACATGGGCTGTGCTGCAGTCTCTTCAACGGTGCCAGATCGACTATCGGTACATCGAGGTGCTGAAGTGTCGGTACGAAAACGCCACTATGTCAGTCCGACTCCAGGATCAGACCTCGAAACCTATCCTTTTGCAGCGAGGTGTGAGACAGGGCTGAGACTATGGAGGACCTCAGTACAATACTCGATGACCTCAGAAGAGGTCCGAAAGAGTGGGTCTTAAAATGAACATGGACAAAACGAAGGTCATGTCAAATGCCCATGTAACACCCACTCTTATAAAGATCGGAGACACTCACTCGAAGTCGTGGACGAGTATGTTTACCTAGGACAAACTGTCCAGTTAGGTAGGTCTAACTTCGCAAAAGAGGTCGATCGTCGAATCCGACTCGGCTGGGCAGCGTTCGGGAAGCTACGCAATATCTTCTCGTCCCACATACCTGAGTGTCTCAAGACGAAAGTCTTTGACCAGTGCGTGTTGCCACTGTTGCCAGTGATGACATATGGCACTGAAACGTGGTTACTCACAATGGGCCTTATAAGAAGGCTGCAAGTCACCCAAAGGGCAATGGAGAGAGCTATTGAGTTTCCCTGCGTGATCGAATCAGGAATGAGGAGATCCGCAGGAGGACCAAGGTAACCGACATAGCCCGAAGAATTGCCAAACTTAAGTGGCAGTGGGCAGGGCACATTGCTCGCAGAACAGATGGCCGATGGGGCCGAAATGTTCTGGAGTGGCGACCGCGTATCGGAAGACGTAGCGTTGGAAGGCCTCCCACAAGGTGGTCCGACGACCTTGTGAAGGCCGCGGGAACCCGATGGATGCGAGAAGCACAGAACCGGTCGAAGTGGAGGTGCTTGGGGGAGGCCTGTGTCCAGCAGTGGACGTCTTTCGGCTGAAATGATGATGATGAATTATGTTAGTAATTAACAATTTAAAAAATGTCGGTTAAGATTATCTAATCAAATAAAACGTTTTATTTGATTTGATTAAAATGTTTTGATTTTGCCCTGTCCTTTCGTCTTTCTTTTACTTTCTCCGTTTCAACTCTTCATCTTATAAAGGCTTACTTAAAGTATCAAAAGTACCGGGAATCCCGGTTCTTTAGCCAGAAGGTCCCGAAAATCCCGGTTCTTTAAAACAGAACCGGTTCTGCATTCCCTAATACATACATACATACATAGACTGATGAACACATTACCACTCCTTTGCGTCGCGCAGTCGGGTAAAAAGAAATTTAAACAAAAAAGATATGACTTTGAATAATAGTGTAATAGATGGTTATGTTGAGAAAATATAGGAAAACAAATAAAAGTATAATAGATGTTTATTGCTACAGACATTATGAAGTTGAATGCTTCGGAATTATGAACATTAGAGACAGAGTAGTTAGGAATTGTGATGGTTAGGATGACAAATTTTAGGAAGAACATTTTCGGATTTCCAATTATCGGAGTTGAAAATTTAGGTGAACTTTGGCGCACCCACCCTGGACACAGAAATTGTATTAACAAAACAAAATGGTGGTGTTAGTTCCGATTTTGGCCACGCGCGAAAAGAACTTTGCAGCGTTGTAGGTAACGATATATGTACATCTCAGTTTACATTGCTCTATGAAATTATGGCGCGAGAATGCACGCGTCTGCGATGTTTACAACTGCTTTACACGGCCCGATTGTTTGACTCGATTTGGGCTCGGAAAATATAATCGGTTTCCTCGCAATCCCCACCCTTGTACCTGGAACCTTCGTAAAGAGCCACATCTGAAACACACCGCATAACTCATGTTTTCGAATACAGGGAGAAATATAATTGATGCTTAATGGGACCTATAAGTGTTTTTAGGAAACATTGGCTTAAAAGTGATACCAGGTGCGACTAGTAAGTAGGTATCTAACATAGTTCGACTTATTTATTAGTCTCTGATCATAGCTGAAATAGCTGCCATTAAAACCCATATTTCGTATTATGTCAACTAAGAATTACCTTAGTTTTTCTTGAAAATATAAATTTTCCTGCATACCCATTTAGTAACTTAACCACAATATAATGTAGAACTATCGCACCTATGAATAATTTTGCCTCAGTAAATTTAATTATAGGCAGCGTGCACACCGCAGCAGGCAGCGGTTCATTTGTTAATGTCGTCGCAACGCGAGGCGCATTTCTAATTCACTACCGCAAAAAATTCGATCCAAGCCCAGATAAATTCTGTTAGGGAAACAATAAGTGGTCGGTTTTACGGAGTGTAGCGATCCGTGGTGTTATTAAAGGAAAGTGTGTATTTTCATATTTGGTTTTGCCTGTAGTGTTGGAATGTTTTGACTTCCAGAAGGCTTTTAAAACGGTGAAACGATTCTGAAGTCAATTTATTGCTAGTTCTACGAATAATACTTTTAAAACGTAGAACTACTTCAGAACCATTACCGGAAAGACGTTTTCACGTCAAAAGGGACAGTTTTAGTACAAACAGCAACAAAATCAAGTCTGCAACGACTGGAACCAGATATTATAATACAACCTTTAAACCAGTACTTTCTTGCCGACTGCCGACCAGCTAAGAACCGCACCACCACTACAGTACAGCAAACGAAAACACACCAACAAATAAGACCAAATACAAAGAACGAAACAGAAATACAGTACACCAACGTTCCACACGCCCAAATTGAACGGAACTCCAAGCAAACTTGTGAATTTGATAGCACCAACATGGCACAAACAGGGTGCACAAAGTTGCACACAGGACACGTGTGGAACTAGCTGAATAATTCACCGACACATATTTGTGCAAAGTAAACTATCCGTAGGTCCTATTCGTTCGGTATCGGAAGTAGGTAAGTGAAGGAACCTCTGTTTGTGTCCGGCCGAACTCGGGAACATTGTCATATGCTCCGCAAACTTGCCTCGAGATCATTTTGTGAAGATTCTCTTTGAGTTTTTTTTTTACTTTGATGAATAATATTTCTGGATGGAAACTATCATTGCTTCATAGGCTATCAAGCTGAGTACCATTATGGATTGGCTTGGTTCCCCTCTGTGTATCTTCATGAATCATGAGGATCAGAATCTATTGCATCATCGATATGATCATAGATGATGGTTTGAAAAACAACTGAAAGCAGTATGGTTGTTAGGTAAATCACAATAATCGCAAAAAAGGTTGACATAATAGTTCCATATTTATCGTTGCCTTGTACTTGTGAACTTGTCTGCCGGTACAGTCCAGCAACGAATCTTCGTCTATTCAAAACTCAAACGGTTCTGTCTGTCTTTTCGTAAGCACACAGACTTGTACAACATTTTCATCAGATTTTTCCGATATTTTCTAAAATTCACCTTACATTCCTTTGCCTGAGTTTTAGTAGAGTTTACGCGAACGGAGCCAGGAAATAGCTAGTCATAAATAAAACTTTTGTCTCCAGGTTCCTTAACAAAAACTAGTCTGAGTCAACGGATAAAGTCTTTGAAGTACCCGATGTCCTATCCTCAAAGGCAAATAGCAATCTGAGCGCAAATATTTCAATTCGTTCGAGCACCGACCGATAGCGCAGAGGTTATTTCCTTTGTCGCTTTATCTACATATTGAGCCAACATTATCGTTTTATGATTCCCACTTGCGTTGTAAAGTTAGTTTAAAAGATAAAAAATTATAAATATGTTTTAACAAATTTTTATTTAGTTTCACCTGTCCCGGTCTGTCTGTAATCAAATCTTGCAAGTTAAATTTGACCCACTTCCCGGTTTCCAATTAAGCTGAATTTTTTTAACCTCCAAACTGCTGAATTCTCACCAAAACAGTAACAGTAAGCCTGCCAACCCGCACTGGGCTCGTGTGGTGGATTATAGCGTTCTGCCTCTCACAGACATGAGGTCTGTGTTCCAGAAGTGGGAACGTATACACTGATTAGGTTTAAGGGCTCCTGCAGGCCATCGACTGTTTGACAATGCGCTAAGTCGTAGTTAAAAATTTTGGAATCGTGTACGACGTAAATCATGGAAGTAACTGATACACAGCTGATTATTATAACTTTCAGATGAATTGTAACCGAAATTTCTTCAAGCATTTCTAATTGAATCAATAATTCGAAGTTGCTAAGTTCAATGTCTAAAATAAAGTGAGTTTTTGAAACTGAGTCTTTGAAACAAAGTCGCACAGAAAACCGTATTGTTATTACCGTAATGTTATCAACAACTTTATAATGAACTTTTATAATTGGCTCATTAACAACTTTCATTGAGCAACTTTCTTCTTTAGCGTCACTCACTTAATCATACTTTTAATATAAAAACATTACAAAGTGTTTGCAACAATTAGCGTCTATTATGAAGCTAAGAAAATAAAAACAAAAGAACGTAATTAACATTTGATTTTTAATGCTCTTTTTTAAATAAATAAAGGTCATGTTTCACCCCAGACATGGCTTAGAGACTGAAAACTGAATGTTGTGAGTTTGTGGCCACAATCACACCATGACAGATGGGTGGAGCATCAGTATGTTTCTGCGTACCGGACGGGCGTGATCCACGGACGCGACAGGTAAGGGGAAATGATTAATTTGACAGGACTAAACTATCTTCTGTCCTTTTCTTAATGAGATAGAAAGAAAACAGATGCACTGAAGTTAAATTTAGTTTAGTTTGTGAACAAGGGAATCGGCACCATACTGATGTTTTAATTGCATTTATAGTGCGGCCCACAAGAGAAAGCGTTCTTGACACCTGTCAGTTTCATACACACGAATACGTGTTTTGCGAATTTGATCTTTATTAGCTACTAGAAGTGTCGCACTGAATTCGAAAAAAACGCATTTCCTCGACAGACGGACTGTAGTGGATTATGTTTCAAGTGAGCCTAAATCCCCGGACCCTTTACACCAACAAAAAAACCAAGATAGGTACTTAAAGTGGCCTTCCAAAATTAGTTGACATTATTCCACTTCATCTGTGATACACCACATTATGATTAAAAATTCTAGTGATCCAAAAATACCTTTGACTTATCATAAAAACCGGCCAAGTGCGAGTCGGCCTCGCACATGAAGGGTTCCGAACCACAAGGCTTAAAACGCCAAAAAAAACGTTACTTCTAAACCCCTTTAAATTTTAACTTTATTTTATTTTTATTATTAACTAGCTTCTGCCCGCGACTTTGTCAGCGTGAAATTTCACCCTCCCTCCTTTCACCTTCTTAGGGGTGGATTTTTTTGCGAGGTTCGCCCAGAAGACACGGTTGAACATACGGTGGAGGTCTGCCCCTCTTGGGCTGAGCACCGCCGTGCCCTCGTAGAGGCCAGCAGCAGCGGCGGCGACCTCTCACGTCTGGCCCTGTTTCAAGCCATGGTCCGGAGCGAGAGGGAGTGGGAGGCAGTCACCTCCTTCTGCGAACCAGTCATGCCAGGGAAGGAGGTGGCGGGATGGTTGAGGGACAGAGCCTCACGTCCCAGCTTCTGCTGGAGACGCTCCGGGCGTCGGGAGCCGCGTGACGACTCCCGGCCACCGTAGGCGCTGGTTTTAGTCAGTAAGAGTCTGACACTGCCTTCCGCTCCACCCAGAGCGGGAGGGGTCATTTGATGATATCCCACCCTCAAAAAAAAGGGGTGGAATTTAGAAAAACCCTTTGATAGTGGATACCTACGCTTCACAAAGAACACACCCTCCAAATTTCATGTATCTAGGACCAGCGATTTAGGCTGTGCGTTGATATATATTTGTCAGTCAGGATCAGGACTTTGAATTTTACATTAGACTAGCTTCTGCCCGCGACTTCGTCCGCGTGAACTTTCCTCTAAAAATTTCGAAAATGCATGTTTATGATCTTATCATTTATTTAAAAAAATAAGTATTCAGGACAACTTTTAAGTTTAAAAATACAAAAACCCTTTGATCTATCAAAGGGTTTTGTATTTTTCAAATAATTTGAGCAACCTCCTCCTTTTTTTGAAGTCGGTTAAAAAATACAAAAACCCTTTGATCTATCAAAGGGTTTTTGTATTTTTCAAATAAACTGTGTCCCCGCTTTTCACCCCACAGGGGTGGAATTTTGAAAAATCGTTTGGGATGTGTTCATAACTTGACTCAAAGACCCATACCCATTTTGGATTTAATGGAAGCCAGCAGCCTTGGTAGAAGACAATTTTTGAAAAACACTAAATCACACTTTGTATTTTTAAACGACTTCAAAAAAAAAACCGGGCAAGAGCGAGTCGGACTCGCTCACCGAGGGTTCCGTAACATCCGGGTTTATGCATAAGGTTTATGTTTATGAAATTAAATGTTTTTTTTTTTTTTGAGTTGATTGAATGAATGGTAAATTGCGGTTTACGATTTATGACGTATTAAAAAAAAAAACTACTTACTAGATCTCGTCCAAACCAATTTTCGTTGGTAGTTTACATGGTAATGTACATCATATATATTTTTACCCGACTGCGTCAGAAGGAGGGTTATGTTTTTCGAGTGTATGTATGTATGTATGTATGTATGTATGTATGTATGTATGTATGTATATTTCTTTGGCACGCTCTGTAGCCTAAACGGCTTGATCGATTTCAGCTTGAGAGGTGCCGTTAGATTCGTCTTAATTGTGAGAGTGATACTGGGTATATCAAAATTGAAAAAAAATTAAAATGGCCGATTTATGGCGCAATATGTTATCAAAAAAAATTTTTTTTTTCTCGAAACCTATCGAGTGGGGTATCAAAATAAAGGGTTTTAAAAGGTGATTACAAAAATATATATAACTTATATGGTTAAAAGTAATTCGAAGTGACAAAACGTAAAAAACAAGTACCAAGAACTAAATCGTTTGCGAAATCTTTCACATTTGTAAACTAAAAAGCTGCAAATAAAAAAATTATTTTTTTTTATTTTTTCTTTATTTTTATTTTTAAGTATACATACTCAGTTTCGAGTTACTCGGTCAGCGCGTTAAAATTCTTCCATACAAACTTTGACACCCCCCAATCCCCAAATTACAAACATAATTTGATCCCCCTTTTCACACCCTTAAGGGTTGAAATTCTAACAACACCGTTGCGTTATTTTTCAATTAATTTTCAATCCATTTGATGATCCTAACTTCAAAACTGACGGACCTTCATATAAACTTCCATCCCCTATTTCACCCCTTGAGGGGTAGAATTCCCAAAAATTCTTTCTTATGGATACTTACTCTTTACAAAGAACAAACCCTCCAAGTTTCATATCTCTAGGACCAGCGGTTTGGGCTGTGTGTTGATAGATTATATAATTAAAAACATTCCATTCCCCTTTTCACCCCTTTAAGGGTTGAAATTCTAACAACACCGTTGCGTTACCTTCCAACCATAAGCCTAGATAATAAATTTAGTGATTTTTCTTCGAAAATTAAGGACTTTCCATACACAACTTCATCCCCCTTAGGGGTAGAATTGTCGAAAACGCTAAGACACGTATAAATTAGTTTTTAATCTTCAGCCTAAACACAAAAATTGAAGAATCTAACTTCAAAACTGACGGACTTTCATATAAACTTCCATCCCCTATTTCACCCCTTTAGGGGTAGAATTCCCTAAAATCCTTTCTTAGTGGATACTTACTCTTCACAAAGAACACACCCTCCAAGTTTCATGTCTCTAGGACCAGCGGTTTGGGCTGTGCGTTGATATATCAACAATCAGTCAGTTTACCATTTTATATAAGAAAAAAAAAAAAAGAAGATTTGATGTTATAGCGGCAACCAGAAATACATCATCAGTGAAAATTTCAACTATCTAGCACGGTCTATTACGGTTTATGAGATATAGCCTGGTGACAGACAGACAGACGGACAGTGGAGTCTTAGTAATAGGGTCCCGTTTTTACCCTTTGGGTACGGAACCCTAAAAAATAATCGAGTAATCCCTTAGGAGTACCAGATTATTTTTTTATTTTAAATCATAATGTGGCATCGCAGCTGAAGTGGTAAGATGTCAACTAACTTTTGGAGGACACTGTATATCAAGAATTATAAGCAGGCGAAAATACTGAAATATATGAGTATCTGTGAAAATATTATGTTACCTAATGTGTAGGCATTAGGTAACATAATATTATCACAGGTACTCATTATATCAGTTCAGCCTTACCCAAAAGACTCGTCGTTTCAGCCCAAAAGACTAACAAATAATATTTTAGAAACTTAGTTTTGCTTTCACAGGCACATGGGCCAGTGGAGAATTCTCGAGTGGATTTTAATAAATTTAGACAAGTTATTTTTAAACTCTTTCTCAAGGGACTTGAACAGTTTGGCACATTTTACAACAAATTCATAACGATCGAACGATTTCATAACTTAATTTTTAATTAAATATTAATAAGATTTGAAGTAAAATGTTTTTAAAGTCGTCAGGGGTGGTCAACCTGATTATTGAATAGGGTTCAATAAAGT
The DNA here is from genome assembly GCA_916614155.1 of Mesoligia furuncula. NCBI lineage: Eukaryota > Metazoa > Arthropoda > Insecta > Lepidoptera > Noctuidae > Mesoligia > Mesoligia furuncula. The sequence goes on from OU744792.1 coordinate 9,497,310, forward strand.
AGACCATTTATCATTCATATACTTACTACAAGGATCTTTAGGCGCCTGAATGACATTGACAGGGGAGCGTTGTTGGTGAAATAGTCACGGAAATGAGAGGTTTTTCTTTTGAGTATTAAAAAAAAAACATAGTTTCCAAGAACCCTGAAGATGGCGTTGAACTGACTACGTTACTAGGTGCCAAAGACAAAACGCTTGAAAAGAAAAACATTGCGGCACGTCATATACGCTCGTTGAGTGACAGTTTCGTTTGCTTTCGTTTTACGATCTCAAAATTACATCCTAGAAAAATTATGTGACGTTCCCTTCCTTGCAGTAACTTACCAAGTTCAGCGCCATCTATCCAGCGGCTAGGGAAGCGTTAAAAAAAAAGAAAAAGAAAATCCCTCATTGTAATGAAAAAACAAGATGGTTGCGTTAGTTCCGATTTTAACCACACGCCGTAAAATCCGTGTACAGCTATACCTAAAAGGTTGTTTTTATAAACATGGATAGGACCTTTGTTGGTGACTGACTTCGTTCGAAAAATCCGCGTTTTTTAATGACAATACGTTTTACAAGATATTTTCGGGAGGGAATTTCGGGATATTTCAAGAGGGGCTCGTGGCTAAGTAATAACAGTCGCACGGGTCATTCGATCAGGTTAAGCTATACGCTTGCCGCGATTGGTCCGTGGATGAGTGCCCATCTTTACATACCGAGAACCCTCGGTACCTCGGAAAGCACGTTAAGCCGTTGGTCCCGTCCATAGCAATGTAAAAAATATCTGTAGGTCGGACAATGGTCCCGACTGTCATTCGTGGATCCTTAACAGTCGTTATGGGTCGTCAGAAGCCCAAACCTCAACCAGTCTTACCAGTATTAGCCAGTGAATAAATTGTGGAGGTCAGATAGGCAGGCGCTCCATGTAAAATACTGGTACCTGTCAGCTGCATCCGGGAAAAGGCTATGATGTGTGGTTTTAATTGCAAGATTTGAGTGGCAGACATTTTATTTACATCAATTCACACAACCATTACATATAAATCAACCTTTAACATGCCACAAACAATACAACAATTAAATTAATATCACGATCGCAACCAAATTAATATTTGCATTGTAATTTGCACATCTCATATTACACATTGCAGTGAGTCAAAATATAATTTATTTTCCGTCGATGTTACCGTTTTCATAGCTCTTTTACACTATACCAATCAGCTAATATATTTACTTAGATATTATATTTTCATTACTTATTTAGCCTATTATGTTCCCAGTAGTGGGAGAGGCCTCCTCTTTGTGGGAGCGAGTAGGCGGTAATCCACCACGCGGGCCCAGTGCGGGTTGGTAGATGTCAAATGTCTTCGATTTGACATGTCGGATTCCTCACGATGGTTTCGTTCACCGTTTTGAGAGCAGTATCTAGTGATGAAATAATTTACACAAAGTAAAGCACCTGACTGGGCTCGAACCTAAGAACCCAAAGCTCGTAAGTCGCGGCCGTGATCACTGGGCCACCATTGACTGATTGATTGATTTTAAATGTCTCTGTAACGCATAATTATGAATGCTTGTGTGTTAATTTATTGAAAATAAGAAACCTTCTTCTTCATAGCGTGTCGATCGCAATCTACATGGCGCAGAGTAATTTGGCTACGTATTTGGCACCTACAGTAGCGTTCATCCGTTCCTGTAACTTTCACGCAACAGGACACGCTGGACGCGAAGTTAAGTGGGACATTGTTTGTGGGACAGCACCACATTTACACTACAGGGCGGAGTCATCTGTGAATCTCCATCTTAAGCAGGTAAAGGAAGGTTAATCACCTCTTACGTTTCTGCAGCTGGTTAAAAATAGCTGTAGTATGTACTTAGTTAGTGACTTATCCCCTTTGTGGTACGTGAATTAATCAAATACCTACATTTATGAATATGTAGACACCTGTCTAGGACTTAGGAGTATACTCAACAGACACAAATTACATTTGTCAGATCATACAATATTGATGCACATCGTCTTACTTAGCCCAATTGTGTCTACGAATCTATAATTCAGACGCAATTGTACATGTGACGACTTCATTTAGTCACACTAATTGATTGAGTTGTAAGTTATGCAGGATTTGGCATTCTGTCTATCACTATTATTGAACTACCCTGCCAGCTGGATTAAAAAGCCTTCACCATTCGAACATCAGCATGCAACAATACTACCAACAATTCACCTAACAAATTCCACTGTACATTCCACGCTTCATTTAATCGAGTTTGTCAGTTCAAAACAAAATGGGTGTAGCTGTAATTTGAAACAAACGTACAGTTTTTATTTTCACTGTTTTTTTTGTTCCATCAGAAACGAATCTATTATACATTGATGGAAATAACTATGAACTTCTGTTTATGTGGTTTTTAATCACTAGCTGTTACCCGCGACTTCGTGTGTGTGTGTTTCATAAGTTTTTATACAAATATCCAGGATAACTAGACTATGTTCTTCTCCAGGTCCCAAGCTATCCATCGGTGTAATGCATAAATTGAAATTCAAAATTATTTATTTGCAAACATGGGTAAATAATATGATGATGTTTTACATTCATGTAATAATTGTATATCAAAGTCTTGGTATAACGATTGGTTTAGTGGTTTAAGCGTGGAAAGGTAACAGACAAACTAAGGCAACTTTCACTTTTATAATATTATCATGGATTATAGAGAGCATAGACACAACAAAACAGTTTAATTGGCTTACGGGACCCTAAACGCAAAAAACTCAAGTTTTAGAAACAATAAAAGTATATGATCGACTACAGTAAACTAAATCAGAAACATATATGATATTCTTTAGGATATATGCTAGGTAGATAGTGTGTTGAAAACATAACACAACTAGTTTGATACGATAGAAAAAAATCATGAAGATACCTCTAAAAACTTTCTTTTAACAATAAAAACTATACTAATATACATACAATCATTACATTTTTTGTCAGATTATTCTACAAGCAACTTACTAAAATACTAGTGTTTTAGTTTTTTAGTCCAAACAATAGATTTTTTGTAATTAAATAATTGCTTCATATTTTGCAATAAATTACCAGAGTTGTGTCATTGCGCTTCTCTTTCTTTTCAGACAGTAACCGCGCTTTAGGTCACGTAAGCCTCTTAACAGTCAAAGCTGACAAAATTTACTGAAAATCCTGTTTCAACGTATGACCAAGCTGTTCTTTCTGCGATAGACAAAGCTTTAAGCGTTTCAGCATAATATTTTTCAAAAAGCACCATAAAATGCTGGCTCTACTAAACAATTTTTCATAAACGTAGCGCAGGAACCAAGTTCTACGTTAATTTCTATAGATTTGGTCCCGCCCTTCGCAATTAACGCTCGCAAATAATTAATTTGCCGGCGCGACGCCGTGAAATGAGTTCCGACCGGGCTAGACTTAGATTACAGCCAGAGTACCTGCAGCGTACCTAGGTATCGGGTTTTAATACGTGAACGGTGTTTGTGACTTGTTCACATGAGCGGTAAAAAAATAATCACTTTTCGTAAGAATTTATTACCGCGAGGGCTGGTTCTAGGCGGCGGCGCAGGAAAAGAGTTCTTGGAAAGACAGGGGGGAGGTCTTTGCTCAGAAGTGGGACAGTGTAGGATAAACATTTTTTTTAATAGTGTTTATCTAAGTACCTAATAATAAAACCATCTTCGTGTAGTAATAGAAAGAGTTACTTTCCGCAGTGGTGGACACCTTTAAAAAAGGCTAATCAACACAAGAACTGACAGATCGTCAAATGATACACCTACAGCCCCTTCCCATTTTATAAAGATCATTGTGACTTTGACAGATTTGGCAATGGCAGTAACCCAATAGAAACCTTATTGCCAAGACAGTAAAGATCGCTGTGATTTTAAGGGGCTCACATTACCTAAAGCGCGGTCACTGTTGGACGGCATAGAAAAGAAAGAGAAGCACGATGACACAACACTGGTAATTTATTGCAAAATATGAAGCAATTATTTTACAAAAAATCTATTGTTTGGACAAAAAGTTAAAACAGTAGTATTTTAGTATGTTGCTTGTAGAATAATCTGACAAAAAATCAGAATGATTGTATGTATAATAATGTGGTTTTTATTGTAAAAAGAAGGTTTTTAGAGGTATCTTCATGATTTTTTTCAAATTGTGTGTATTATGTTTTCAACACACTATCTACCTAGCATATATCCTGAAGAATATCATATATTTTTCTTATTTTGTTTAGGTACTGTATTCGATCATATACCTACTTTTATTGTTTCTAAAACTTGCGTTTTTTGTGTTTAGGTCCTGAAAGCCCGTTAACAGTGATGCAAAATCAGAGGTAAAGTAACTGTGAACGGACTGTAATTTGACTGCTGTTATTTCAGTCAGTTAATGTCAGTTCGACAAACTATCAGCTTATTTTGGTCAAGATTGGCTGACAATGACAATCGTCTTGACCTTGATTGATCTTGATCTTGAACTGATTTTAAGCTGTGATTGGTCATAGGACATAGGAGCAATTTCTTTAACACTTTTTCTTTCATAAAGCCTATATTCAGAAAACAATTATGGTTGACAAGACAATTTTTCTCACACCCTGTACCACCTCCCCTCTTAATGAAAATCCATACGATTCATAATCTGCCATCACCTTAAAACTTCTGAACAAAACCTAGGCAAACTTAAGCGCGCCTATCTCCGATAACCGTAACCATATTACGATAAGATTAGTAGCTATTACGAACAAACTGCTGGTTAGCTAATCTGCCACAGAGTTTAGCCACTTTGCCTGTTGCCATGGTTTGAAAAAGTCAAGTGGTTCCAAGAATATAACGTTGGGTTTTGTATTTGTGTTTAAGATAAAGATTTTGATAACAATAATTTATGTTGGCTTTTTGAATAGGGTTGCTTTTAGCAACGCTCGCGCTGTAGCTCCGTCTCGCATAGTGCTGACTGACCGATAGCCGTTTTACGTAGATGTGTTGTGATATTATGGTTATTTTGTTTGTGTACTTAATTTATTTCTTTATGCATCACGTTTAGTGCAAATAAAAGCATTATCTTTCTTTCTTAAAGCATCCTTAAGGCCCTAATGATCGTTGTTTAAGAGGCTTTCAGGACCTAAACACAAAAAATGCAAAATTTAGAAACGATAAAAGTATATTATGATCGACTACAGTAAACAAAATCAGAAAAATATATGATATTCTTCAAGATATATGCTAGATAGATAGTGTGTTGAAAACATAACACAATTAATTTGATATGATAGAAAAAAATCATGAAGATACCTCTAAAAACTTTCTTTTTATAATAAAAACCATACTAATATACATACAATCATTCTGATCTTTTGTCAGATTGTTCTACAAGCAACGTACCTACTAAAACACGAGTGTTTTAATTGTTTAGTCCTAATAATAGATTTTTTGTAATTAAATAATTGCTTCATATTTTTCAATAAATTACCAGCGTTGTGTCATCGCGCTTCTCTTTCTTTTCTATGCAGTCCGACAGTGAGCGCGCTTTAGGTCATGTAAGCCCCTGAATGTAAGAAAGTGTACCTACACATAATAAATAAGAAATGATTCATCAGCTCCTTATTCTGCAGTTACCTAAACCATATTAGCCAATATTATTCATTGGAAATGACTAATATTGGTTGTATTGAGGGGACTTCCCAACCCACTCATCCGTAGGTACAGTCTCAGGGACAAAAGAGGGCACACACACTAACTGGTGGAGCATAGCTTTTTTTTAAATCATCGTGTCAGGCATCGAGCGATGTATCGCGGTGACATATCCTTTGACATGTGCGTGCATGTCTATTAGCACGCAATTGTTTTATATGGAGGTAGCAAGCTAAACTGCGATAGCGAGTTATTGCGATGACGCATCTTCGGCATGTAGTTACCCTAAGGCTTGTTTACCTACTTCAGCAATATTACAATTGTCTGTTTTTATACAAATGCACAATTATTTTAAAACAAAACCTACTTCTTTTAGGTATGGATTACCTAGATTACTTTACCTGAAATTACCGTAATAATTCTAACAGCAACTTCAAGGTAGACATAAATATCGCTATAAGTTGCCACTGTGCAAAGATGGAGGTAGAAAAAGTGTTGTAATCATTCTTACTTTCTGAGACGAGATACCTGGCCCGGAGAGACGACATCATTAATCTGCTGCGGAGGCAAGGTCGGCCCTTATGACGTCATGTCGTTTTTGCTTGGTTTCTTTCTTTAGATTAACTGTGATGTGAAAGAAATTGCTATGATTGTGGAGTCAAATTATCCGGTCTCTGTGTATGTCGTTAACAATAAAACAAAGAATTCAAACACATCATTTTATTAGATACAAAACTAACCTACATTTAGCACCGTATTCATTGACAATATTACGCCTTATGCAAACACATAAAAAACACCTACAATTTAAATACCTAAAATCATTTGTTACAGCGACGGATATAAAAATACAACAAATCTAAAAATTAGTATTTAATGTGCCGCAATAACGCCAATAAGTGTAACATAAATTTTATTTGGACCAGCCAGCTGTCAAACGGTAATTTAACCCGAATTTGAAAAGGAGGAGGTTCGTTGAAACTCATTAACGGATGATAGCAAATTACCCACGATTGCTTTTCCCTGTATTTATGTCACTCAAAATGAAAAATAAAATAAACTTAACAAAAAAAAAAAATGCAAACCGTCTTTTTGAAATGTAAATCTTGTGAAACAGTCTCAATCAGCCTATAATGTTCCCACTGCTGGGACACATGCCTCCTCTCTGTAAGAGGGAGTGGGCCGTCATCCACCTAGTGGGCCCAGTGCGGGTTGGTAGATATCACATGTCTTCGGTTCTAGGAGACACCAGTTTCCTCACGATGTTTTCCTTCACTGCTTTGAGAGCAGTGGTGATGAAATTAAATACACAAAGTAAGGTGCCTGTCTGGGTTCGAACTCACGACCTACAACTACCACACTGGACCACCACTGCTAAACATTAGTAATGCTGTGAAAAAAGGGAATTCGGTACGTAGCAACTTTTTTATAAATCAAATCAACGACACTATTTCCTAAAATATTTGACCTATGACATTGTTTTCAACTTTTTAAGTCGGTTTTCGACAAAGGATCTGTGGTTTTTACTAATCACAATTTATACACCGAAATTTGGAGCATCGACAAACTGTCGTGGACTCACAGTAGCTAACTTTGTAGTCGAGGACTTCGCAAATGAAGGTACAAGTAGAGTCAACACACCTCCTTTTTTCTATTGGGAATCTAATAAAATCGGGAATCTTGTATGGTTCTGGAACAACAACAAAACAGCTTTGGTCTAGATTGATTGACTCTTTAGTATGTACACCATAAAAATTACAGATATACCTAAATGTAGTTATTTTACAAGGGGTGACGTAACTTTTAAAGACAACCTTTGGAAGGATTAAGGGAGAAGGAGAGACCATACTGAAGGTAGTCTGTGGTGTAACATTCACATATAGGTATACGATAAGTACATATATACGGTCCCATTAAAATAGATGGACAAACTTTTAGAAATCATTCATACCACCAAAATAAGGACGATGGTAAAATAATATATGTATTTGAAAAATACATTAGATACATACAAGAAAAATAATCAGCTAGCGAAAATAGACTAGTGTGGCAATTTATTATTTAGGTCAAAATAAAATCACTTTAATCAGTTTTGCTTGGATACCTTTGGTTAGATGTACTGAACGTCGTTTCAGCCGATAGACGTCCACTGCTGGACATAGGCCTCCCCCAATTTTGGGGGGGGTTTGCCATAATGGCAGGCGGGTTGGCGATCGCAGTATGGTATGATGGTGGAATAAATAGAGAACGCTGCTGCCCATTCTCCGGTAAGACCCTTAGTCGCCTTTTACGACACCCACGGGAAGTAAGGGCTATGTACTGAACGCTGTGTTAAAATTTGTCCATCTACATATTTTAATGGGACCCTGTATACCTTTTATATATATTAAACTTATCTATAAATGGTCTTGGTCTAATATTCAGCTACATAAGGCAGAAGAATTTTCTTTGAATGAAAATACGAATAATGAGTAGACGTATATGTGAATGTTACACACAAACTACCTTCAGTATGGTCTCTCCTTCTCCCTTAATCCATCCAAAGGTTGTCTTTAAAAGTTGCATCACCCCTTGCAAAATAACTACATTTAGGTATATAACTATGGTCTGTTCCAAAAGTAATAGTAAACCAATGGACGAAAAAACGTACCTGTGGATACCAATTTGTTGTGCCACTTACAAATTGAATGCTTTGATTTGATTATATGAATTTAATTAAACAATTGAGGTTAATTTTATAACCTTAATTTTCGCCAATGGAGCAACCATTACAATTCAATAATGTAATTTTGTTTTTAAGTTGAAACCATCTAAATATAGATGAATATGTTCCTAATTCCCGGTAGTGAGTGATTGCGTAAGAATTGAATCTGAGCAGGATTTGTTTTCACTTTTTTCAGATACTTTTTGAAAAGACATTAAAAACCTTGTAACTAAGTTAGTGAGAAAGCTAGTAAGCTAGCGTCTCAAGCTAGGACAGTTTAATAGGATGGGGATTTTTGAGATAGTAGGTCCCGCCATTACCGATTTTACATCCTAGCCTTGCGTGGCCGGCGAAGATAAGTACCCAAACGTATCGTTTTACTCCACGGACTGTCACCGCAATGCTATTACTGGCTTAACATTTATTAGCATCGTGTACGAGGCACTAGGTCTTGGCAAGCCAGGACGGCAAGCCAGGATAGAATGCAGAGGTTTCTAGCTTGCTATCCTAGTTTTGAAAAACTAGCCTCGTGTATCCTGGCGGGGTCGGCTTCCAGTCTAACTGGATGCAGTTGAATACTAGTATGTCCTCCGCAACAGACTCCGCAAGAGACTGACCTCCACAACAGTTACTGGGTAACACGTTATCCCTTAGTAAGACTGGTTGTCAGACAGAGCAGTGGACTGCTATAGGCTTCATCATCAGCCTATAGCAGTCCAGTGGCTGGACATAGGCCTCTCCTATTGCACGCCACTCAACTCGATTTTCGGCAACTCTCATCCAGAAGCTACCAGCCATCCTGCGAAGATCGTCGCTTCACCTAGCCTGAGGGCGTCCCACCTTACGTTTACAGATTCGCGGTTCTCCACTCAAGAACACGTCTACACCAACGGCCATCGGTTGTACGGCTAATACGGCCGGCCCATTGCCATTTCACCTTGCTTATTCTAATGGGCTTCTGACTACCCGTAACAACAGAAATTTTCTTATACAAACATACAAAATCACTAACAACAATATACATTTTTATACGTTTGACATTATTCATGACGCAATAATTTATATGCCCTAGCTTGTATCACAGGATTCACAGGTGCCAAAAGCGATTTTTTGAAATGGGTGTGAGACACTGACAAACTTTTTGGGTTTCACATGTACCCTGTGCGTAGTCGAGGAGACTGCAAAGGTATGCACACGAAGTGTTGGCACAATGCTTTATTGTAAATGGGACTTTAAATGTGTCAGGAGGCACGAATAGTTCTGCAACAACGAAAATGAAGATTATTGCCGCAGTATATAATATAGACAGAATATTTGCCGCCGTTTGGATCTAGCTTTACTACTGCCTCAACTACGTCGTTGTAGGTACAGACGCCAGCACATCAAGCTACCCGAAACTGTCAAATTTTCCCAATCAACTTTTAACCTTATGCTTTAGCGATAAAGTAGAAAATCTATTAAATAAATTTGACAGATAATAGTAGCTTACTAATTCCATGACTTCCTTGTTTAGTTTAGTCATGGATGTATCTGACTATGCCCATACCCAAATTGGTTTAATTGAAATAACTGCAAACATAAGACACCTCATCCATTGTTATACTTATATTGATACGGCAACTATTATTGATTTACATAAATCGTAAAAGCTATTTGTAATTTTTTGGTATTGTCCTAGTCGATAAGACCTATACGTAAAAAATAACCTACCTACATTAAAAAATTGTAATTTACGTTGTCGAGCAGACAAATTTTTCAATCATATGTAGCAATGGAAAAGGAATTTCTTTTAAAATCCTTCGAATTGTGAAAGCAAGTGTGTTACATGCCGGAGACTTTACGCGGGGGTCGTGCGGTCCATGGCCATATACGGGGCCCCGGTGTGGGCGCGTTCACTGCGGCGGCGAGCCGCCCACTACCTGAACGCGCCCCAGAAGGTGGTAGCCATAAGGGCTATCCGGGGCTACCGCACGATCTCTGGCGAGGCGGCAAGCCTCCTTGCCGGACTGCCGCCATGGGATCTGGAGGCGATAGTCCTCGCGCGCCTGTATGAGTGGCGCGCGGAGGCACTACGCCGGGGGGAGGATCCGCTTCCGCGGCAAATTGCTGCGGAGCGGACGGATCTCCGGCGCGATCTCATGGCGGCATGGAAAGAGCGACTGTCGCAACCCAGCGCAGGGCACGCCGCGATAGCGGCGATAAGACCCCTCTTTGAGGAGTGGCTAGAGAGGCGCCACGGCGCCCTCACCTACCGCCTGACGCAGGTCCTCACCGGACACGGATGTTTCGGGAGGTTCCTGCACATCATCAGGCGGGAGGAAACGCCCGGGTGTCACCATTGCCAGGATCGCCCAGAGGACACGGTGGAGCACACGGTGGAGGTCTGCCCCGCTTGGGCGGAGCACCGCCGTGTCCTCGTAGAGGCGATCGGCAGCGACGGCGACCTCTCGCGTCCGGCCCTGGTGCAAGCCATGGTCCGGGGCGAGAGGGAGTGGGAGGCAGTCACCTCCTTCTGCGAAGCAGTCATGCTAGCGAAGGAGGTGGCGGAACGGCTCAGGGAGAGAGCCTCCCGTCCCAGCCGCCGCGGGAGACGCTCCGGGCGTCGGGAGCCGCGTGACGACTCCCGGCCACCGTAGGCGCGGGCCTGCGGGCGGAGAGTAATGGGTAGCTCACCGCCCGATCAGGACCAGGCCCGTGCCGGACGGCGCGTACGTGTTCCACGCGCGCCTCAAAGAGATGTCAGCATCGAGGAGGGGCCCCTTAGGGCCGAAGCCTGCCGGGTCAGCGGGATTGTCCGAAAGGGTTACCGCTGGCCCGGAACATAAAGGGCTAAGGAAGGAACACGGGTGGGTTTTAGTCAGTAAGAGTCTGACACTCCCTTCCGCTCCACCCAGAGCGGGAGGAGTCATTTGATGATTTCCCATCCTCAAAAAAAAAAAAAAAAAAAAAAAAAAAAAGTGTGTTACATAATTGGGGTGCTGGACAAACTAGTTTCACCTATAGTCAACTGCACGTCCATGTTAACAGTTTGAATTTGACAACGCCTTCATATCGTAACAGTAAGGTTTTCGTAGTTTAAGGTGTTACTATATATTGACGTGCAGTTGACCTTAGGTACTATGTTAAGAATATCGTGTTTACTTACTGGCTGGAATATGTTGGATTACGAATTTCCTTCGCGAGGTGTTATGCGGCCTTCGGCGTTCGGCTTTAGGGAATTTACGCCGATACGTCTTAGGAGTAGGTGCTTCGTATTCATTCACGAATGTGTTAATGTAGAAAACCAGGATAGGGTTATCCTCGTCATCAGATGAAATAACTTCAAGGTTTACTATCAGCATTAATGCACTAATGACCACCACCAGAAATTTCATTTTAATATAGGTACGACTTTATTTTACCGGACGAGATACAGAATGAAGTCAGTATATGAGCTTCAATTACTTGTGATGGATAGAATCTATAGTAAGTAGGTATTTACATTAGAAAAATGTAGACAATACGCATTCTATGGGTATAGCGAGAATGGGTGAATAAACTTAAGATCATACAAAAATGCTCGTTATTTTATGTTTACTTATACATTATACTTACTTAGATGTTTTTTCCGCAAGCATATTTTTAATTATCGACATAATCCCATCACTAGAGAAAGGCGTTAAAAGTTTAGTTTTCAGTCGAGCATTTCACTTGGTCAGTTACAGAATTACTGACTGACTGAATTAACCGTTTGAAAGTATGAAGTGTTTTGGCCTTGATTACACGTAACGAGTACAAGTCCAAGGCCAAGACTTACAGCCGAGAGAATCTAGCCACTACACTCGCAAAGTGTAATCAAGTCATCTGCAGGCCTCATTTAAGGCAGGTCTTATAATGATGGCCTTGTACTTCATAAAAAACTGCGGGATAATTGCGTACCATACTATCAGTAGCAATGGATTACATTTTGACAGTTAAAAAACATTCATTGCATTATTTACGTTGTTAAGCAGGCGAATTGTTCGATCATATGAAGCAATGGATTAGCAATATCCTTCAAAATTTCAAGATTCAGATTGAGATTGATAGTAAGTTACGCAATTAGGGTGCTGATCGTATAGCAAATGTCAAGTCAGCGCATTTATGTATTAACAATAAATGTATAGATTCAATAAAAAATAAAGAAACAAAAATATCTTAGCTTGAAAGAATTATTTATTTCAATCACAACATTGATTAATCACAAAACATTTACATGGTACAGACGCCAGCATATCAAGCTACTACAATCTGCTTTAATTGATATTCAACTTTATCGCTAAAGCATAAGGGTCAAATTTGATTGGGAAAATATGACAGCTTCGGGTAGCTTGATGTGCTGGCGTCTGTAGGTACATTTGTCCAAAAACGTATTATGTGAAGTAGTATATATTCTCACATAGTCCAAAACCTAAGATGGATCACAAGCAGTTTGTTTACAGTGGGTAAATCGTCAAGGTAACAAAACCTTGACGTATCAGAGCCATATGTTGTTATTTAAAACACAGGCAAGAGCTGGGGGATATGCAGATGCCATATCTGTAGCCAAGCCGATGGCAAACGTTGTTACATGCAGCGTTAATGCAGGCCCTCGAAGCTATCGGGATGTAAATGCCAGTTTCAGGAGCCGGAACGCTTTCTGAAACAATAGAAATTATTATTTTTTATTTTCTGTATCGAATATAACCCTAAATGGAACCTATGTTTTAGGTCAACAGAAATAAGAAATCGTTTGAATCTACGTTCAAAGAATGTGCGAGAAACATCGAAGTTTTGAACTACTAGGACCACTAGCTCACCGCATAATAAAGTTTCCTGTCAGTCTCCACCTCATTTCTACATCAGATACATCCACCAAGTAGATAAAGCCTATATTTCAATAATAATAATAAAAAAACAGTAAATTGTGAAAGAACATCCTTGTTAATAGTGACATTTCGTTCACCCACGTTGTGCGAGGTAGCTCAAGGGTATGTATTTATCCGAGTATAATGACTGCTCCTGTAAATCCCCCAAAAAAAGAAAGCAATGAGAAAGTTAGAACAGGAAAAAAAATTGGTGGTAACTTACCGGCTGCAGGCTCTTCTGCTGCATAAGCCCCTTGTGGTTCTTGCGAGGAACTAACCCTCGGTTCGTCTTCTATATCAAATACGCGTACTGCTGGAGCTTCTTCGGCGAATACACTCTGAGGTCCATCATCAACCTCGGGTGGAATAACATTGCCGTGTGCTACCAGCACCAAGGCACTTGCGAAAACAAGCAGGAGTTTCATTTTGATATGTAACGACTTTCTTTTACCAGAACGAGTTACAATATGAAGTGTTAATAGTAACGGTTGAGATTAAATATTGTAGTATTTATACTGAATGTTAGCCAATACGCAGTGGTAATTGAACTAAAGATTACGATTAAAATCCCCGTGATTGCAAATACTTAGAGTGTTAGTACACGATGACGGATTGCTTAACGAAATGTCAACTCCTTTATCTAAACAAAATCCTTCTTTCAGGGTTCTATACCCAAAGGGTGGCAACGGCACCATACCATACCATTATACCTATTTCTCCGTTTAATCACCATTTTTTGAGGATGCGGGCGCATGGGAAATTTCAACTTGGTATTTGGGATACAACGTTGGAAAGGTTGTGAAGATCAGATAGGTAGTCGCTCCATGTAACATACTGGTATTCAGCTGCATCTGGTTAGACTGGAAATCGACTCCAACAAAGTTGGGAAAAAGGCTACGCAGATGATGATGATGATTTGGGATACAACGGACCTGCGATACCTCTAATATCGCAGAAATTATCTCTGGCGGCGGTCATGTCTTACCATCAGGTGGGGTCATGTCTTACTTCATGGATGTTGCACCGGCCAATTACACATCAGGAATCATACTTCTTTCAGGGACAACATACACCATCATTTGTGTCAAAAGTGTCGTTTTCGTCGGAGCTATGGTGCTGGTAGCACACGACAATGTTACTCCATCTGTTAAGGACCTGGCGTCTGTATATCTCTTGACACATGTTGGTGCCACAACTAACAACATACATCTTTGATACTTGAAGGTAATAAATAATCCCTCGTATATTTTTAACAGTATTGGAACTTCGAAAGATTTTACTTTACTAACGTTTAAATCAAGTTTTTGTAAAGGTGAATGACCAAAAGTCGTAGGTACCAAAAAGTCTCATGCATCAAGATCAAAATATTGTAGTAGTTATTTTCAGATTTTTTTACGATGTGACGCGTCGGGAATTTAATTTTTGAACAGGGAATTTTATTTAAAGTAAAAAAGTGTTGATATTGTTTTATTCCCTTTACATAACGTTCCGTTTCAAATGATATGAATGACCTTGAATTTTGAAAGTGCTATGATGTCTTTCAAAAACATGTAATAAATTAAACTTTGTCGATTCTACATTAATTAAAAATAACTAGAATAGAATAGGCTGTTTATTTAATTTTTTTTTTAATCTCCGAAACCCGGGTTTTGTTTACAAAAATAACTTTTGTAGGAGTTAATATGATAAGTGTAATCTATTAAAAACATAGTTGCATGTGTCCATTTAAGGTTATATTCGATACAAAAAATTAAAAAAATAATTTCTATTGTTTCAGAAAGCGCGTTTCGGTTCCTGAAACTGGCGTTTACATCCCGATATCTTCGAGGACCTGCGTTAACGCTGCATGTAACAACGCTTGCCATCGGCTTGGCTACAGATATGACATCTGTATATCCCCCAGATCGTGCCGGTGTTCTAAATAACAACATAATTATATCTCTGATAAGTCAAGGTCAAGGTTAACTTGACGATTTACCCACTGTAAACAAACTGCTTTTGATCCATCTTAGTTTTTAAATTATGGTTCTGGTAAAACTACAATGTAGATGTGAATGTTTCTTGTTTAAAGATAATAATAAATTTAGTGATTGGAATGTAGGAGATTTTCAAGAGATTATTTTATTTTTTTTAAAGATGCCTTTTTTGTTGTTAATGCTTGCTAGTGTTTGCTAGTGGAATGCAAAATGTTCAGTATGTCGTGGATAGATGGTAACACAGTATAGTGAATTGCGCCATCTAACAATTTGTTTGGTAAACGAAGAATCATGTGATCGGAGACGCAAGCGAGCCCTACCGCTTGGACACGATCGTCGGTAGAGGGGATGCAGCGAGGACTGGTGGAGAGACCGAGTGCTGCGACAGTCTACAGTCGACCGCCGTCGAGCTCGGACAGTCTCGGCAAACGCTCAATACCAACGCACGTGTTTGTTTCCGACGCACGTGTGCGTTTCGGTTGTAAATAGCTAGTTTATTAAAGTTACTGTAAATTCAAATAATCTTTTCGTTCGAGTACCCACCGTAGTGCCCACACCTATCTAAACTATGTCGGATCGTGAAGAAGACCCGATGTCTCGCATCTCGGCCACCCGGTAATGCGACAAGTATATTAAATGTAGAGTGTGGGAGTGTGAGAACAATTACCATGGTTTAATAAAACTTTACTGATATGATATGGATACAATAGGTAGTAAATCTTAGCCTTTTTTCCTCTGCACCGTATGACTCACGTAACGTTCCCTACCCGTACTAAACCCGTCAATATTCATGATCAGTTGTTATTCTGAATAACAAAATCAGGGTGATATGCCCTCGTCTCTTCTGGATAGGTAAGTCGCCCCTGAAAGTAGTATGAGTTTGCCGACTATATGATCATTTCTGCAATACTAATATTAAGCGGGTTCGTTGCAACTTGTATCCCAAATACCAAGTTGAAATAACACAAGTGCTTGTATCCTAATCCTTCAAACCAGAACACAGCATAATATGCTGATAATCAGCAGAAACAGGTACGGTGGTATGGTCCCGTTGGCACTCTTTGGTTACTAAACCCTGCAAGAAACAAATTTTCAGATAAAAGATTTGACATTCCAATAAGGTATCCATCGTCATGTACTAACGGACTAGGTACTTTTTTTTAAGTGAAAACTTCTTTAGGCTGTTGGGCATTTTTTGAGATGGGAAAAGACCATTGAACTCGTGACAGTGTTACCGTAACCGACACCGCGCGTGTTTTGTTTATAAGACGATAAAAAATACACACGTAATTGTTCAAGTTTTAACTTCTGTCGGCACTCCACTGTTTTTTTTTTTTTGGTGCGTCGCATTAATCCTCATGGACTTCCTCCATAGTGGGCGTAACAGAGGGGCATGCCGGACTCTTATCGGCTAAAACCACAGCGGTGTTCCACCTCTGCCTATAGCCGGGATTCACAAAAGCATTCACCGCTCGATTTAAATTATTTAATCGTTATCTGAATAAAGAAAGAAAATAAAATTATGAAAGAAAATCCTGTTAATACTTAATGAAATTGTGATCACCAATCCACTCTTATAATTAATTCATCATGATGTTCTACGGGTGCGTAAATATATACTACAGGATATCTTACAAGATAAAACAGGAAAAATAATGTTCGAGCTTACTTACCAGCTGCAGGCGCTTCTACCGCAAAAGCCCGTTGTTCTTGCCCCGGACCAACATATATTTATTTATTTGCTAATAT
The DNA here is from genome assembly GCA_916614155.1 of Mesoligia furuncula. Classification (NCBI taxonomy): domain Eukaryota; kingdom Metazoa; phylum Arthropoda; class Insecta; order Lepidoptera; family Noctuidae; genus Mesoligia; species Mesoligia furuncula. Next base: position 9,514,239 of record OU744792.1, read on the forward strand.
ATAAACACTTGAAATATTGTGCTACTATTATATTTTGTAAATAAAAGATCATAGACAAGTCGATTTTGATTTTGTGGTTGTTGCAGAAGTTTTGATGATTTGGTGTACCTACACATTCTGTCATGATATTATTAAGTCTCTGGTATTCCTTTGCTGTTTTAAATAATCTAAGTTAAAATCTCCAGGAATTATGAGGGGTTTGTTTTATATTTTAGTGTAATGAGCTTATGAAGTTGGTTTAAAAGTTAAAGAATTGTTCTATACTTCGATCAAGTCAAAAAGTGTGGTCTTCGGGTTATCTAAGACTTACATCACGGTGGCTGTTTCTACATTGTGGAGTACCAAATACAAAGTCAAAGACAAAGCTATTTATTCGTCGGATATGGTAGGTACGAAATTGTTTGGTAAGTTCAGGACACATCCGCCACTAAAAGTGTCATAAAAACTTGACTATGGACATACATATACTATACTAGCTTTTGCCCGCGGCTTCGCTCGCGTTAAGTATTATTTAAAAAAAACTAATACATTTACATCCTCCATCATCCCTTATTTTATCCCCATGGGGGTTGAATTTATCAAAATCCTTTCTTAGGGGATGCCTACGTCATAGTAGCTATATGCATGCAAAGTCTCAGCCCGATCGGTTTAAAATTGACAAAGTTTCATACAAACTTTCATCCCCTATTTTATCCTCTTGGGGGTAGAATTTATCAAAATCCTTTCTTAGCGGATGCCTACGTCATAACATCTACCTGCATGCCAAATTTCAGCCTGATCCCTTCAGTGGATTGGGCTGTGCGTTGATAGATCACTATGTCAGTCAGTCACCTTTGAGTTTTATATATTTTAGATGTTTTGAATATACAGGATCCAGAGAAAGACACGTGCGACAAGGATAGTTTCATCAAGGTGGAGAAGAAGAAGAAGAATCCTCCTTGTCGGAACCAGTGCGACACCGCGCTGGCAGGACCATGCTGCTGCGTCCAGCAATCCCGACGACGCAGCTGTACGTGTCCAGACTGCACCACTCCACGAAGGTTGAGGAGATCGTGGAGTACTTGCGTGTGAAGACCAACTGGACTTTGAGGGTCGAGAAGTTGGAGTCACGTCACAACACGAACTTAAAGTCGTTCATGGTGCGTGTTCCGACACATCATCTCGAGAAGTTCCTCAAGGAAGAGTTCTGGCCGAAGGGTGTTGTGTACCGCCGGTTTCGTGGCCGGATACATGACACCAGTCAGCGAAACACGACGCAGACACTTCGTGTTCGTTAGTTTTTTAGTCGTCGTCGTCGTCGTTTCAGCCGATAGACGTCCACTGCTGGACATAGGCCTCCCCCAATTTTGGGAGGGTTTGCCATAATCGCCACGCTTGGCAGGCGGGTTGGCGATCGCAGTATGGTATGATGGTGGAATACATAGAGAACGCTGCTGCCCATTCTCCGGTACGATCCTTAGTCGCCTTTTACGACACCCACGGGAAGTAAGGGGTGGTGGTATTCTTTTTTAGTTTTTTAGTGTACCTACTTAATTATAATGTTGTATGTAATTATAGTATTTTTAGGTTATTAATAATGTATTGCATGTGTTTTATATGGGCCTGATGCCTGAAATAAAAAAAATAAAAAATAAAGATACATTTATACTCTATCATACAATATAAAATAAAAACACAAGAATTTGAACATTTCTAATATACAACTAAATAAATCTATGTGGTTGTAGCGGATGTGGTTTGTGGTGCAGTGAGTGTTTTAGGATGATTTTTTATTGTTTCTTCGCGACAGATTTCGTTCTTCTCTATATCTATATATTTTCTTCTTCCATTTAGTGCGTCCGAATCGAGATATTCTGAAATATAAAGACCTTGCCCTTCCAAAAATTTTGCCTGTGTTATGATATACTTTGTCATTCTTTTGCTGGTGAGCTCTATTTTTACTGGGCGTTTAAGCCCATTTCTACCTATGCGATGTAATTCCTCAATATAGCCTGTTAGATCAATGTTCAGTGTGTCTTGGAATGTGTATATTATTCTGTCCTCAAGATCTCTTTCAGTTTCCCTATAATACTCATTTAGGCCGTAAATAACAAATCTTTTTGTATTATCGTCTGTTTGTGTACCTTGGTTTTGCAACTTGTCTATTTCGTTCTTAAGCTTGTCGTTTTCAATTTCCAGTTTCCGAATCTTTTCGTTTACGTTTCCTATGTTCGTATTTATTGAAGTCTGTTTCAAGAGTAAGGCCTCTGTTGTTTGAGTAATTTTTGACTGTAGTTTGTTTATTGCTGTATTTATTTCACTCTGTACTGTGCCTTTTATTTCATTTAATATTGCTATTTTATTATTTTCTTTTTCATCTAATAGTTGGCTTATTTGTAGTAAAGTAATGGAATTTGTTATTTTTGAGCTCAACTGTGCGTTTGCTGGGCTTGCAGGAGAGCTACTCCTTCTAGTATGGCCTAGTATACTGTGATCGTCTTCAATATAATCGTCAATGGACTTTGTAGTGTCGTTCAGCGAAGGCAGCGGCTGGCATCGGGCGGGAGTATCATCATTTTTAATCCGTTTTTTTGCGTTTGCACATGATAGGAAGCTCCAGGACATTGTTAAGATTTTTTTATTTTCCATATAAAAAGAGGTCGTTATGTTTATGCATCGATATTGGTGAACATATTCGCATGTAAAAACTATTAAAACGTGCACTCTCGGATAACGACTAATTTTATTCTTTTTAAAGACAGTATTGCCAACTCCACTACCACAGATAACATTACCAATATAACACCATTACACCTTTTGTTACTAAAATATAACACCCCTACTTAACAAAATATTTTAAACATGAACATTCTTAAGCTTCAATTTTAATTGGGGATAAGACCTATCTTTTCTAAGAATTTATAATGTTTATTTGGTAATAAGCCTTTTGTTAATAAATCAGCAGGCATATCTTGAGTTGAGATATACATAACTTCAATTAAGTTGTTTTTTATAGCATCTTTGACATAATGATGCCGTACATCAATATGTTTAGTTCTATTGAGTGATTGGTTACTTGTTGCCAATTTCAAAGCACTTTGGTTATCACAATATAACATTACAGGACATGTTTTACCTGTAATCTCATACAACAAATTTCTTAAATATATAGCTTCCCTAGTTGCTTCTGATAATGCGACATATTCGGCTTCAGTACTTGACAGAGAAACTGTCTTCTGCTTCCTGCTCTGCCATGATATCACAGAACCACACATGGTAAAACAGAAACCAGTATAAGACTTTCTGTCTAGTTTGTCGCTAGCCCAATCAGCATCAACAAAACCCTTTAACTCCACATTATCTGTACTATATTTTAAACAATAATGTTTGGTTTTTTTTAAATACTTCAATACTCTTTTAGCATGGTTATAATGAGTAAAATTATGACAGTTATTAAATTGACTGAGATAACTTATAGAATAAGCAATGTCAGGTCGAGACAAGACAGCCAGGACAGACTTCCTATAAGTCTTTGATATGGTACATCTGTTACACATTTTTCAACCTTTTCAAGATTCAATTTACATTCTATAGGAGTATCTATGTAACTACAATCAAACATTCTAAATCTTAATAACAATTGTTCTATGTACTGTTGTTGATCTATTGTTATAGTATTAGAGCGTTTATCCACATTCACTCTCATACCTAAATAGCGTTTTACACAACCAATAAACACTGTTAATGACAACTTATTTTAAAACCCAATTTACATAAACAATCTTTCACTCTTTCATACCACATTAAAGAGGATTGTTTAAGCCCATAAATAGCTTTCTTAAGTTTTAAAATCTTCCCTTTATCCTTACATTCAAAACCTTCAGGGATAGACATACAAATATTTTCTTTTAAATGTCCATTTAAAAAAGCAGTAGTCACATCAAGGTGTGTTATGTCCATACACCATTGTACACTGAGAGCAAATAACATTCTCAAGGTTGAATGTTTTACAACTGGAGAAAAAGTGTCCACAAAATCAATTCCACTTTTCTGTGAAAACCCATTAGCCACCAGCCTAGCACGATATCTCACTTTGTTGTTAACATCTAACTTATTATTAAAAACCCACTTGCTCTGCACTATTGAAGTATCACTTGGTACATCAATGAGCTCCCGTGCATCATTGTACTCAAATGCCTGCAACTCCTCACGCATGGCCAGCTTCCATTGTTCTGCTTCAGGTCCATTCAGCGCTTCAGAGAAATCAATTTCCTCTGCTCCTGGCAAGTTGTTTGAAATACACATGTTAGTGTAACCATAGCGAGTTGGAGGTCTTCGTACTCTCTTACTTTCAACTACTTCACCACCTCCTAGAGTTTGGAGTTCACTTGATGAAATATCTGTTGATATAATGGAGTCAATTGAAGTATCAACACTAGTCTCATATGGATCCATATAACTTGATGAATCAGAACTAGGACTAGCCAGAGATTCATTAGTAGCAATGTCCCCCACTGAATCTCTGCTCTCTACACTAGGTGTCAGCACAGTGTCTTCTCTCTGGACCAAGTTCTTTTCTTCATTTTGAACCCATATAGCATTTTCTTCTGTACTTTCAATTCCTTGTTTTCCTTCCATCACTGTTATATCTCTTTTCACTGTAATAACATTTTTCTTAAAAAATGACTTGATCTCCATAGGCCCACATACATCGGCATGGATTATTTGTAGTGTCTCCATGCTGTTATGTTCACTACGTGTGAATGGCAGTCTCATTTGTTTTCCCTCACAACAGGTTACACAGTTCTCTTTCTTTGTGTCACTAGGAGCAGAAAATGTCACTCCGTCTACGATGCCATTTCTCATTTTATTTAAATCACTACTATTAATGTGAGCCAGACGCCGATGCCACAATTCCGCACTTGCCAATGCTGGTGCTGCTAACATACAATCTGTTGTTTTTATACTCAACTTGTAAACACCATTGGTTAAGTGTGCCGTCGCTACTAGCTCATTTCTCACATTTCTAATGTAGCAATTATTAGTTTCAAACACAACTTTGTTTCCGTTTTTTATAAGTTCGCTTACCGATAACAGATTTGTTGTCAACTTTGGAACACATAAGACATTCTTGACTATAATATCATAATTGCAATCTGTAGTAATCTGTACATCTCCGGAACACAATACAGGCACTTTTGTATTGTCGGCAACCATAATTTCTGTTAAACTTGGTTTAATTGCTTTGTTTATCCAACATTCATTCGACGTCATATGTGCTCTCGCCCCAGAGTCAATGTACCACTCGTTTTTATTATATTGTCCATTTAGGAATACCACACTGAACGCATTAGATTGCTTAGTTTTCTGTAATAACGGACATTGATTTCTGAAATGCCCGGTTTCTTTACACTTATAGCACGTAATTACTTTTTTAGGCGACATTTTTGACACTTGTGAGTGAGACGTATCTGTACTGCCATTTTGTTTTTTATAATTGTTCCGTGTCTTGAAATAGGATTTATTTGCAGCAAATGCAGCGCCACTGGAATCCAAACTAGTGTAATTTAAAGAAACCTCCATATCAATCAATTTCGATTTTATTACATCCGTGGTGATCTGTATTCCCGAATGTTCGATCGCCATGATCATAGGAGAATACTTTTCTGGCAAACCAGCTAATAACAATGATCCTATCCATTCATCCGTAATAGCAAATCCTGTTCCTTTCAATCTCTGTGCTGTCTCGACAATTTGCGTTACATAGTTGGTCATTGAATCACAACTTTCTTGCTTTATTGAAATTAAATGTCGCAGCAAAGATATTTTCCTCGAAAAACCGGAATCATCGAACATATTTTTTAGCTTTGTCCATAATTCGATTGAGGTTTTTGTTTCTTTAATATGAACATACAATGCGGAATCAATAGTCAAAATTAGCTTTGCCTTAGTCTTTGCGTCTTCTGCAGGCTTTGTTTCTGTGTCAGGCACTGGCTTGATGTAATGAACCATACCTTCGAGCACAGGTTCTCTGCCGCAAAACTCCACTCATCATAATTTTCCCTTCCTTTTAATTTGGGAACACTTTGTATATAGTTCGCAGCCATTATTTACGCGAAAGTTCAGCACTTTTCTTAAACTGTAACTATAAATTACTTAAGAAAAAAAGGATATTCGCCCATAACCTATTAAAACGTGCACTCTCGGATAACGACTAATTTTATTCTTTTTAAAGACAGTATTGCCAATTCCACTACCACAGATAACATTACCAATATAACACCATTACACCTTTTGTTACTAAAATATAACGTAGTAATCCGCCGCGGGCTATTTGCTTTTTACATGCTTCGCAATTCATCTATCATCATTTATATTCATCTTCTCAGTTTATTTTCGATCTTTCGTGGATCTTTTATATATTGTTCAACTTAGCTCAGATCTTGTTTAGATGTAGTGAAAGCTATTATAGTTAGATTTTGCAGAAACAATCTCAAAAAAGCTTCATGTGTGACCGTGGTTGGAACTCGGGACACTGATTTCTCAAGCACGTCACACGGCCAATTGATCTTATAATTTACGTGTCAAAATTAGTTAATCTTTCTTGGTGTTCATTGATTTATTTTATGGGTTTATAGACGTTGGCACAACAAGGGTCTTAAATGTTCTTGATTCACTATTAATTAATTAACTCCCTTGAATTTTGATATTGTTTATTGTCACATGAGCAACAAACATGCAGATGGTTTCTTTGCACTATAATCTTGGTTTATGGTGGTTGGTTTTTTGCGTATTGCCACTAATGTTCTTGGTGGTTTGTAGATTATGAGTTTTTGTTTAAACTTCTCAGTTTCTATATAAAACTCGTAGATAACACTTTCACGTAGTTAATAGTCGATGTTTTAACTGGTGCACTTAATTTTAATTACTTATACGCACAAATAGTATTTTTAAAAGATTTATTATGACACAGCGTTGGCAATTAAAATATAGTTTCATACTGAAAAGCAACTACGTATTATTTTTATGATGATAGTGATGGTGCACTTAAGATTGTGATTGAAACTCTTCAAGAAGTTGGTGCATGATTCATCGTGGATTGCATATGGAAATATCCACTCTATAACTCGATGATAGAGCTTGAAATGTAACTTGCTGTTTCGTTTTTCAATCTTGGTAAGGTCAGTTGTTTTCAACTTTGTCGATGAATCAATTCTTTATTTAGCACACTGCATCTTTAGAAAGCTGTAGTTGATGATACCTACACTTTTTGTCAATATTAAAATAAAATATTTGTTATTCATTCCACTTAACTATGAAACAATTTTTAAAAAATAAATGACGCAAAATTTCAACGCAGATTTCAGAGTAACGTATTGAATCCATGGTAACAGGTTGCAGGTCGATGTCACTGCCACCCTGTGTTTGTAACCATGAATTTATGAACTGATTTTCTAAATGTATCAACTGATTTTCTAAATTAATTAACTACCTGCGGTTGTTGAATCCCAAATAATCATCAAATCATTAGTTTTTGTTTTAACGTGTTTAGATATTAATATCCATTACGTCCGTTCTGTTTCGCTAGCTAATTTAAATTGACCATGTATGTATATCAAATATTTTTATTCTGACCCAGTGTAATCTAATCAATACTCGTTGTGATACAATGATCTCCTGAACAGATTCGTTTCATTGGCCAATCCTGCATCACGATGCGACACGTCAGCCTAGTGTGAAAACGGCTAAACTTATGCCACTATGCACTATTTACATTCCGACGAAGTTTCGCGCTTACAAGTACTAACGTATTCTTAACTATAAAAAAAAAGTTGAAATAATGATTTGTTTCGAAGTTTCTCTTGATTTTGAACTTTCTTTTTGTCATTATTCAACCCTAGCTGTGTAGGTAACAGCTAGGAAGTCGGGGGACCGTTCTGTGGAACACCTTCTGTTCTAAGAGGTCTCCCGACTGCCATATGAATTTATCTATTTTGGTCTCATTACATAAATTCTTTATGTCGGTTTTTAAATTATTTTATCCTTTTCCAATTACATTTAGTTTTATTATTATTTTGTGTCGGGGGTTTTTTAAATTTTCAATTTAATTTTTTTAATGAAATTCTTCTATTTTATGAATCGATATTTTGTTTTTCATATAAATCTCCAGTTAGTTCTTTTTTATCGTGTTTGCATTTTTAGTTTAATTATTATTTATTTTTAGTGTTTCGTATTTGCTTTATTGAAAAATTTCTTTATATACAATATTTGGTGTACGATTTTCTTGGGCTAAAACAACAACACTACTGACATTCCTCGCACGTGAACATGCCACGTATAGTCACCCACGGGTAAAGTAACCCCTAGTAAAATCTATGCCAGCTTTGCTTAACGTTTGCCCTTGTGACTTGTTGGTTGTCATAGCAAAACTGATATTGATAGGGAATTGCAATCTTTTGAATTCAAGTGGAAAATTCGACTGTATTATAGGAATCCCTGGTATAAATACTATCTCACTTTTTCCGCATCCAGATATTATACGAACTTCTATAACGTTTCTTTGCAACGACACTACTCGCAACCTAGTACCATTGCAAAGTTTCGGTGGGTTTAAATTACGGAGTAGTATGATGGGCACGCCAATCTTAAGTTCTAGTTTGTGAGAGGGTAGATGAGGCACAATTATACTGTTTAAAAATTCTGTTGAGTAATTAACCACTTCATCCGGATTGCAAACTCTATTGATGAAAAGGTATAATAATAGTTTATAATAAATAATAATAGTTTATCTGTCACCTCTGAAATTACAAATTTCTCTTAATCTATGTACAAAATGATGGCAATGAATACATATCTATAAGAGATTACGTTGACGACTATACTAGTATAAACTGTGTCACAGTCGTCAGAAAGTAGTAAAGTAGTGTGTTTGTGATTCACCAGATAGCTTATCTAATATGCACTGACTAAGCGCAGCCTGGTCATTCATAGGTGCTAAAATTGATCTTTCACACAAACTCACCTGGTCATTCATAGGTGCTAAAATTGATCTTTCACACTACTACCTATGTATTAAAATTTCAGTGTCCGCCACAACCTGACAAAGGCCGGTAGGTAGTTCTATATCATAAGTACTATTCACTTCTGGACACTTTCCCTCTCCAACATCAAGAAGAATTTTGCTAAATTCTGAATCGGTTAATTAATGTCCTCTCATGTTTTCTTTTAAATGAAGTATTTTACAATTTCTCCAAAGTACTGAAGGTTTTAAACAGGCGTTAATTTCACCGGCTCGCGTACCTTTAGTCACGACTGGTAATATTTGTCTAAAATCTTCAGCGAATAAAAGTATGACTCCTCCAAATAATTTAATAGATTATTACTTCTTATGTCCTGCATCGTCCTATTCACGGCTTCTATATAAATTTTGTTTGCCATAGTGCATTCGTCCCATACTACAAATACACAATCTTGTAGTGCTTTGAGACTACACACATCAAAAGTGTCTAGGGATCAACATATATTTTTGCAATAACTTTTTGCAATAACTCCTGATTGATATTAATTAAAATTTTCTTTAAGGATTCATCAAATAAAGTGTTTTCGTTTGTCACAGTAACGATAAACCAAGTCACCTTTGCATTAATAAAGAAATTTGCCATTTTCCTAATAAAGGGATTTTTGACATTTGAACCACTAACACAAAAGTTCGAAAAAAAGACTGAAATAACAGTTTTCTTTAAAATTTTATTGGGTAACTTAAACAATTAATAATCCGTGTTTCTACCGCGAACACTAACAACACAAGAACATCGGTTTGGCATACTCAAAATGAGTTCATCCAAATCACGCTGTGGAATGGCCGCCCATGTTCGTTGCAACAACAAAAAAAGGTCTTCTTGCGACTGGATACCCTCCATATTCGGCAGAGCTCTTCTCTGTAGCATATCCCATGCATGCTCAATCGGGTTCAAGTCTGGCGACTGAGCAGGCCAGGGCAGGACATTGATGTTAGCTGCGCCGAGAGTCTGTCTTACAACTCTTGCGGTGTGCGGTCGTGCATTATCATGCATTAACTGAAATAAGGGACCGATTTGCACTTGTAGAGGAACGATGACGTCTGATACAATCGTCTCAGCATAAATTTGAGCGTTGAGGTTGCCTCTGATCCAAATCAACTCAGTTCTTCCGCCGATCCAAATACCCGCCCATACCATGATGGTTCCACCACTATAAGGATGGACTTCCTGGCAGGATTTTAATCGCTGTTGGCGTCCAGGGGTTCTCCAGTGTCGTATACGTCTTGTATCCGGTCTCATACCAAAACGAGACTCATCAGAAAAGCACACGAAACGCCATTGTTCTTCTGCCCAATTTCTGTGTTCAAGAGCCCATTGATATCGAATCCTACGATTGTGCATTGCTATAGGTGGTACCCGTAGCGGTCTTCGGGAATGAAGGTTCACTTCATGCAAGCGGTTTCTGACTGTTTGGTCGCTAATTAAGTTCCCTGAAGAGTGATGAAGCCTCACGGCTAACATCATTGCGGTTGTTGTTGGAGCTCTTCGAGTTAAGATTTGAATGTATCGGTCTTGTCTCCGTGTGGTGCAGCGATACCGTCCTCCATGGCGCTCAGCCACGGTACCAGTGCTTCGGTAACGTGTCCAAAGTCGACAGATAACACTCTGACTTGTATTCAGAGCTAAAGCCACAGTACGTTGCCGGGAACCAGCTTCTATCATTCCCACGGCTCTGAGCATTTCTTCCCTGCTTAAATGACGTCGCCGCTCCATAATAACGTTGGTTTTAATCAGTAGTAGGGAAACAGTAGCACTAATAATGTCTTCAATGCGTTGTATGTTTTTATAGGGAAAATATTGACAGCTGATTTTCATCTTTTACTCGAATTTGATTCACAGTTCCTGATTCAAATTATGAAGTGCACCAAAAAGGATCCATATAAATTTATAAAATCATAAATTTATTACAAAGCCACATCTCAATCTCAAGAAATCCGCATAAAAATGCTTGATCCCTAGACACTTTTGATGTGTGTATTTCTGGATATACTACAAACTGGATTTTCCATGTGGTCTAAATCTAGTGGTATTTTAAACATCGAATGTGCCGTTTCCCCCCCAGAAAGTAAGGTGACCGCTATGCCGGACGATGCGACTGCAATGGCATACTTCTTTTCTGCACGTATTTTGGATCGGATATTTTTAAATATTTCATTTCAATGGTTTTAATTTTTTTTCGTGGGACCATTTTTTTCTAAAATAAAAGTGGCCTAAGGTACTGCTTATTACATCAGCTATTTGCCAGTGAAAGTACCGTCAAAATTGGTCCAGCCGTTTGAAAGATTAGCCGGAACAAACAGACAGATAGACAGACAAAAATTGTAAAAAATGTTATTTTTGTATATGTACCGTGTATACATCCACATGCATTTAGTAAAAAGCGGTTATTTTAATATTACAAACAGACACTCCAATTTTATTTATTTGTCATAGTAACACGTATTCTGTGAAAATCTGGACTAAACAACTATTTTGTTTCTAAAGATACATCCCTATGGCAAACAGAATGCCAGACAGACGGCGCAAGTTTTATTATAGTGCACCATTGGCACCCAACTACAAACATTACAAATGCAAACCATGATCCATCAATTTGCATCAACTAGATTCTTGAAATATCGGGGGTTTACATCCTTATCTTGAATGTCATTGCCACCACCAACATTATCATCATAACCATTCAGTATAAATACTACATTAATACGATTCATATTTACAATCAAATAGTTCATATTGTAATTCGTTACGGTAAAAGAAAGTCATATTACAAGATGAAATTCCTGGTCGTTTTCATCAGTGCTTTGGTGCTGGTAGCACACGGAGATGTTAGTCCATCCAATGAAGAGGATAGTGTGTATGCAATTCAATCTGAAGTAGTGGATGGTTATGCCGTACAAGAGGTTGGTGGTCCTCATGGTGTATTCAGCGAAGAAGCTCCAGCAGTACGCGTATTTAGTGCAGAAGACGAACCGAAACCACAAAGGGCTTATGCAGTAGAAGACCCTGCAACCGGCAAGTTACCACCGCCAATTTGTTTTCCTGTTCTGGCTTTCTTATTCCTTTATTTTTGGGTTAGGAGAGCAGTGATCACACTCGACGGAAAAAATAACATACCCGTGCACCGTCATGATGAAAAAATTATGTAGGAATACGTTGGTGAACAATTTTTTTACAAGGATTACTTTCAAAATATTTTTAATATTGCTTTATATTATCACTTAAATTGTGGCGAGGCAACTGAGGAGGAAATGAGGCGAAGATTGACAAAAAATCTGTTTTCCTCGTACATTGATAAATCGTAGCGTCAAATGATCAGAGGGGCATTCATAGTCTGATCTCAGTCTCAATCTGTCAAAAATACCTCAAATTTCCCTACATTTTTGACACATTGTTGCTGAGATGAGATTACGACTAGATTTTGAATATTTTGAATTAAGGGGAATGCTCCAACCAACCCGCGAAATTCAAAATTTCTTGCGTTTTTTGCAATTTGCAGGCCAGTGCTAGGTTGTATGTTGATTAAAATATTATTCGCGGCTGTAAGACGTATGTAGTTACAGAATTATAATAATCAAAATCACCAATACAACCCTCCAACTTCATAAAGGTGTAAGAACAAAAAAAAAACAGAAAAAGTAATTCTAACAGCTTTATGAACTTAGAGCGTTTTATTGATGATTTTCATGATTATAATTCTGTACCTATATATGTCTTACAACCGCGAATAATATTTTAATCAACATACAACCTAGCACTGGCCTGCAAATTGCAAAAAACGTAAGAAAATTTGAGTTTCGCGGGCTGGTTGGAGCATTCACCTTAAGGGAATTGGCCTTCTGATCTCTTCTTCTTCCTTGATCACGTGTCTCATTTACTTGGGGTCGGCCTGCAAGGGTCATATCAGATACCAAAAAAAACTAAATATTATGTTCTCTTATTTCAGAACGCGTTCCGGCTCCTGAAAGTGGCGTTTACATTCCAATTGATTCGAGGGTCTGCACTGACGTTGCGTGTGAAAGCATTTGCAATCGGCTTTTCTTCAGATATGGCATCTGTATATCCCTTAACAAATGTCGGTGCTACAACTAACAACATACGCATTTGATACGTCAAGTGACAAGTACAAAATTACTGCTTTTGAAACCTCCTATTTTAGAAGACACCTATTTTGAACAATGTTAAAAAATATTATTGTATTAAGGATTAAATTATGTTTTGGAAAAACTACAATTATGTTTTTTGATTAATAATTTAAGTACATAAATGTTGTGATTGAAATTTTATAAAAAAGGTTTTATATTTTATTTTTCATTGAACAGATGCATTTTGTTTTTAATAATGTAGGCACTAACCAGACATTTGCTAGTGGAATAGTGTGTTGACTCCATAAGAGCTTGCCAGATGTGTCGACCCTGAAATTTCGATGTTGTCATCAAATATACCGGACATTCCGGCAAACCTACAGGAGATGAGACATGACCGCCGCCGCCTGAAAACATTTCTGCAATTCTAGAAATATTCTAGGAACCAATGTTACCGACATAGCCCGAAGAATGACCCACTGCTCGCAGAACAGATGGTCGATGGGGCCGAAAGTTTCTGGAGTGGCAACCACGTACCGGAAGACGAAACGAATCGGCCCTTGTGAAGAAAGCAGAAATCGGCTGGATGTGAGAAGCACAGAACCGGTCGAAGTGGCGATGAGAAATGATGATGAGAGGTATCGCAGGTTTGTTGTCTCCCAGATACTAAGTTTTCGGATGAAAATAAAACCTCTGGGTTACCTCCCGAAGTCCTAGAAACCTGAAATTTGGTATGCAGGCTGGGATTTGTACACACAGCGTCAGTATGCGCTAACCCTTCAAGTTTTAAACAGGAGAACAGGAAAAATAATGTTCAAGATTACTTACCAGCTGCAGGCGCTTCTACCGCAAAAGCCCGTTGTTCTTGCCCTGGACCAACATTTATTTATTTATTGGCTAACATGTAAAATATTTGAAATTTTGTACTACTATTATATTTTGTAAATCATGGTGGCATTCCACTAGCAAATGTCTAGTAAGTACATACATTAGTAATAAAAAATGCATCTTTTCAATGAATAAAAAATGTAATATCTAGAAAATCTCTTTTATTCCAATCACAACATTTATTATTATTATTAAACAAGAAACATTCACATCTACTTTGTAGTTTTTCCAAAACCATAATTTAAAAATTAAGATGGATCAATAGCAGTTTGTTTACAGTGGTTAAATCGTCAAGGTAACTAAACCTAGACTTATCAGAGATATATGTTGTTATTTAGAACACCGGCACGAGCTGGGGGATATACAGATGCCATATCTGTAGCCAAGCCGATGGCAAGCATTGTTACATGCAGCGTTAATGCAGGCCCTCGAAGCTATCGGGATGTAAACGCCTGTTTCAGGAGCCGGAACGCTTTCTGAAACAATAGAAATAACTTTTTCGATTTTTTGTATTGAATATAACCCTAAATGGAACACATGCTTTATGTCAGCAGAAAGAAGAAATCGTTTCAATCTCCGTAGATTCAAAACTTCAATGTTCCGACCACCACCGAAGTTTTGAACTACTAGAACTACTAGCTCACCGCATAATAAAGTTTTCTGTCATCCTCCACCTCATTTCTACATCAGATACATCCACCAAGTATATCATCTCTCTGGCTGCATCTTAAGCCAATATTTAAATAATAATAAAAAAACAATAAATGGTAAAAGAATATCCTAGTTAATAGTGACATACACTGCTCCCGTAAATCTCCAAAAAATCGAAAGCAATAAGAAAGTAAGAACTGGAAAAAATGTTGGTGGTAACTTACCGGCTGCAGGTTCTTCTGCAGTATAAGCCTGCAGCCTTGTGGTTCTTGCGAGGAACTAACCCTCGGTTCGTCTTCTACACCAAATACACATACTGCTGGAGCTTCTTCGGTGAATACAGCCTGGGGTCCATCATCAACCTCGGACGGAATAACAATGCCGTGTGCTAGCAGCACCAAGGCGCTTGCGAAAACAAGCAGTATTTAATCTCAACCGTCATTATTAACACTTCTTAACCTTTTGACCGCTTGTGTCGCATTTATGCGACACACATTTTCATTTCATCATGGCTTGCTTTCATCAACCAGGAGTTTCATTTTAATATGTAACAACTTTCTTTTACCGGAACGAGTTACATTAAGAAGTGTTAATAATAACGGTTGAGATTAAATACTGCTTGCTTTCGCAAGCCGCCTTGCTTATGAAGCCGGTGACCTTATGAAGCTGGTATTTGTAGTAAAGTAATGGAATTTGTAATTTATGAGCTCAACTGTGCGTTTGCGGGGCTTGCAGGAGAGATACTCCTTTTAGTATGGCCTAGTATACTGTGATCGTCTTCAATATGAACGTCAATGGACATTGTAGTGTAGTTCAGCGAAGGCAGCGGCTGGCATCGGGCGGGAGTCATCATTTTTAATCCGTTTCTTTGCATGATAGGAAGCTCCAGGACATTGTTAATATTCGTTTATCTTCCGTATAAAAAGAGGTCTTTATGCATCGATAATGGTGAACATGTTCGCAAGTAAAAACAACGTAGTAATTCGCCACGTGCAATTTGCTGTTTAAATGCTTCGGAATTCATCTATCATATATATATATATATTCACCTTCTCAGCTTATTACGGTTTAAGACATTTATTTCTCAAAAAGAATACAATTCACTTATCATGAGAAATACAAGTTAATCATGCATAATATTCGATACACAAACTTATGAAGAACGGTAGGTACTCGTAAATAAACTAGTAAGAATTAGATGCGCAGATATTTTCTTACAAAGCTGTGGGTAATAAGAAAAAGTTAGTGCACCATTACATATCGTTTCTTGATAGCAAGTCAATAGCAATTACACATTGTTATTAGTAGCAAGCTGATAATATTTTTCAATCTTTCGTGGATATTTTATGTATTGTTCAACTTAGCTCAGATCTTGTTTAGATTTAGTGAAAGCTATAATGGTTAGATTTTGCAGATAGACTCTCAAAAAGACTTTGTGTGCGATCGTGGTTGGAACTCGGGACACCGATTTCTCAATCACATCACACCTATTGTTATAGGGCCAACTGACCTTCTAATTTACATGTCAAAATTAGTTAATCTTTCTAGGTGTTCATTGATTTATTTTATGGATTTATGCGCACGATGGCAATACAACGGTATTGCCACTAATAACTATTTAACTCACTTGAATTTTGATATTGCTTATTGTCACATGAGCAACAAACATGCAGATGGTTTATTTGCAATATAATCTTTGTTTATGGTGGTTGGTTTTTTGCGTATTGCCACAAATGTTCTTGGTGGTTTGTGGATTAAGAGTTTTTGTTTTAACTTCTCAGTTTGTATATAAAACTCGTAGATAACACTTTCACGTAGTTATTAGTCGATGTTTTAACTGGTGTACTTAATTTTAATTACTTATACGCACAAATAGTATTTTTAAGAGATTTTTTATGACACAGTGTTGGCAATTAAAATGTAGTTTTATACTGAAAAGTAACTACGTATTATTTTTATAATGATAGTGATGGTGCACTTAAGAGTGTGATTGAAACTCTTGAAGAAGTTGGTGCATGATTCATCGTGGATTGCATATGGAAATATCCACTCTATAACTCGATGATAGAGCTTGAAATGTAACTTGCTGTTTCGTTTCTCAGTCTTGGTAAGTTCAGTTGTGTATAACTATGTCGATGAATCAATTCTTTATTTAGTACACTGCATCTTTAGGAAGCTGTAGTTGATGATACCTACACTTTTTGTCAATATTAAAACAAAATATTTGCTGTTCATTCCACTTAACTTGAAACAATTTTTTTTTTTTAATAAATGACGTAAAATTTCAACGCAGATTTCAGAGTAGGTAACGTATTGAATCCATGGTAACAGGTTGCATGTCGCTGTCCCTGCCACTCTGTGTATGTATCCATAAATTTATGAACTGATTTTCTAAATTTATCAACTGATTTTCTAAATTCATACTTCACATGCGGTTGTTGAATCCCAAGAAATCATCAAATCATTAGTTTTTGTTTTATCGTGTTTAGATATTGACAACCATTACGTCTGTTCAGTTGCGCTAGCTAATTTAAATTGACCATGTATGTAGGTATATGAAATATTTTTATTATGACCCAGTTTAATCTAATCAATACTCGTTGTGATACGATGATCTCCTGAACAGATTCGTTTACTTGGTCAATCCTGCATCACGATACTACACGTCTAGTGTGGAAACGGCTAAACTTATGCAACCATGCACTATTTACATTCCGGCAAAGTTTCGCGCTTACAAGTATTAACGTATTCAACTACAAAAAAAAAGTTGAAACAATGATTTGTTTCGAAGTTTCTTGTAATGACCCCACTAGATTATGAACTTTCTTTTTGTTATTATTCAACATAATAGCGGTCATAGTAACACGTATTCTGTGAATATTTGGACTAAACAGCTATTTTGATTCTAAAGATACATCCCTATGGCAAACAGAATGCCAGACAGATGTTGCAAGTTTTGTTATAGTGCACCATTGGCATCCAACTACAAACATTACAAATGCAAACCATGATTCATCAATTTGCACCAACTAGGTAGATTCTTGAAATATCGGGAGTTTACATCCTTATCTTGAGTGTCATTGCCACCACCAACATTATCATCATAACCATTCAGTATAAATACTACATTGAAACGATTCATATTTACAATCAAATAGTTCATATTGTAATTCGTTACGGTAATAGAAAGTCATATAACAAGATGAAATTCCAGGTCGTTTTCATCAGTGCTTTGGTGCTGGTAGCACACGGAGATGTTAGTCCATCCGATGAAGAGGATAGTGTCTATGCAATTAAATCTGAAGTAGTGGCTGGTTATGCCGATCAAGAGGTTGGTGGTCCTCAGGGTGTATTCGATGAAGAAGCTCCAACAGTACGTTTATTTAGTGCAGAAGACGAACCGAAACCACAAAGGGCTTATGCAGTAGAAGACCCTGCAGCCGGTAAGTTACCACCGCTAAATTGTTTTCCTGTTCTGGTTTTCGTTTTCCTTTACTTTTTTGGGTTATGAGAGCATGATCACACTCAACGGGAAAAATAACATACCCGCGAACTGTCATGACGAAAATAATTATGCAGGAATAGGTTGGTGAACATTTTTTTACAAGGATTACTTTCATAATATTTTTAATGTTGTTTCAATTATCATTTAAATTGTGGCTAAGATACAAAAGGATTTGCCATTAGCTGGAGGCAGCTGAGGAAGAAATGAGACGAAGAATGACAAGAATCTGTTTTCTTCGTACATTTATAGATCGTGGCGTCAAATGATCAGAGGGGCAATTCTCGTAATTTTAAGAACGTTCACAGTCTGATCTCAGTCTCAATCTGTCAAAAATTACCTCTAATTTCTCTACATTTTTGACAAGACTTTGACATTGATTGTCGCTGAGTAGAGATTGCGACTAGATTTTGAACGTTTTTAATTTAGGGAATTGGCCTTCTGATGTTCTTCTTCCTTGATCATGTCTCTCATTTACTTGGGGTCGGCCTGCAAGGGTCATATCAGATACCAAAATACTTACTTACCTACCTAAATACTTATTATATTCTCTTATTTCAGAACGCGTTCCGGCTCCTGAAAGTGGTGTTTACATTCCAATTGATTCGAGGGTCTGCACTAACTTTGCGTGTGCCAACGTTTGCAATCGGCTTGGCTTCAGATATGGCGTCTGTATATCCCTTGACACATGTTGGTGCCACAACTAACAACATACGTCATTGATACGTCAAGTGACTGTACAAAATTACTGCTTTTCAACCCTTCTATTTTGAACAATGTTAGAAAAATTATTGTATTAACGATTAAATTATGTTTTTGGAAAAACTACAATGTATGTAGATGTGCATGTTTTTTGATTAATAATATACATAAATGTTGTGATTGAAAATAAAAAAGTTTTTCATATTTTATTTTTCATTGAATAGATGCATTTTGTTTTTAATAATGTAGGCACTAACCAGATATTTCCTAGTGGAATAGTGTGTTGACTCCATAATCAGTTATTATTCTGAATAACAAAACCAGGGCGTCATAAGAGCTTGCTAAAGTGTCGACCCTGAAATTTCGATGTTGTCGTGTAATTACAAATATACCGGACATACCGGCAAACATACAGGAGATGAGACATGACCGCCGCCGCCTGAAAACATTTCTGTAATTCTAGAAATATTCTAGGAACCAATGTAACCGACATAGCCCGAAGAATGACCCACTGCTCGCAGAACAGATGGCCGATGGAGCCGAAAGGTTCTGGAGTGCCCTTGTGAAGACCGCAGAAATCGGCTGGATGCGAGAAGCACAGAACCGGTCGAAATGGCGATGAGAAATGATGATGAGAGGTATCGCAGGTTTGTTGTATCCCAGATACTAATCAAATCAAATCAAATCATTTTATTTCAGGTATAAATGTTGTGATTGAAAATAAAAAAGTTTTTCATATTTTATTTTATAAAATTTAACCGGATTACAAATTACAATCAAAAAATAAATTAAAAATTAAAATTCATATCAAAAATTGAAATTACAAATTATATCAAAAATTAAATATTAAATTATTACAAAACAACAACACAACAACAAAGGAATAGACCTTTAAACGTATATGGCAATTAATATTCCAGCCGCAATAACATAGGTGTTATTGCTGCTGGAATATTAATTGCCATATACGAAGAAATAGTTTACCTCGTATATGGCCCTCAATATTCCATTGTCAGATTTATGTATACGGTTCATAAAAGAGGAATGTGACTTTCTCATGGCTGAGTAAGTCATCCACCCTGCTTTCGGCAAACATGCCGGACGCACTACACCGCCAAGGCAGACCCAGTATGCATCTGAATGCGTTATTATATTGAACACGCAACGTGTTAAAAGCACGCTGCGTGTATTTGTACCATAGGGCACAGGTGTAAAGATTCCGGCAGTATGCGTTAAACTGAATGATTTTCACTTGACTTGAACATTTCTCAAATCGTCGCGCCAGCATATTACTCTTTGCAGCGAGCGAACGTCTTTGTCTTTCAATGTCTTCATCATCTTTAAGTCTCTCAGTCAGTATATGACCTAAATATGTGAAACATTTTACAGATTCCAGCTTAGCGTTGCATAGAAATATGTCCGGAATATGCATTGTGCTGTTATTGTAGCGGAAACACATTGTTTGGCTCTTTTTAACATAATATTTAAGACCATGCTTATCCGCATAAACCTCACATATCCTATCAACTTTTGCATTGCCGTGACGGACGGGCTGAGCAGAACCATATCGTCGGCGTAACTAAGATTATTTACTGGTACGTTGTTAATTGAACAGCCGACTCCGGCTCTCCTCATCATGTGCTCAGCTCCTCCATCAGGTCATTCACATATAGGTCAAATAATATAGATGATGTTAATCCGCCCTATCTTACGCCCGTTCTGAGAACATACTCGCTGGACAAGGCTTCCCCCCATTTTACTGCGTTAGCTTGGCCCTCTTATCAATACTTCATGATGTAAACAATATCAAAACTTCAACCGTGCATCTGGTTTTATTTTTAAGCTTACTTTATACTTGTTAAACCTGCCCATCGGAAAATAATGTTGAATATTTTTTTATTAACATTTCCCCTGTGTTATCGCGTACTACATTGTTACAGTTTAAACTACACAAATGTATACCAAACAACCTCATGATATCACCACCCAAAAGAGGCAATCGTTTCTCATTTGTTTTGATAACAAAAAAAAATATTTGTTTAGTTCGGCCTTCGTAGGCTATAGACAATGACAAACAGCCTAACGGAGCAATTTTTACTCCTGTATAAAAGTTAAAAATCTCCTTACACGGCTGTAAGCGATAATTCCTATTGTTATCGCCTCCGAACAGCTGTTCGTATATAATAGCCGGTAAAACGGAGACAGCACTACCACAATCAATTTCACATAAGATTTCCCTGTCATCTAACTTGACTTTACAAGAGATGGGCTGATCCTTAATAGTGTTTTTAAAATTAAATAAATTATAAATACCTCCGTCAACAACATCATCGTCATCCGTTCCCAAGAAATTGCTATCACTTATCTTAGCTTTGCACACTCTTTTTAGATGACCTTTTTTGTTACACTTTTGACAGGTATAATTAACAAAACGGCACTTTTCTTTCGAGTGATTTTTGTACCCGCACACTTCACAACACTTAGACACTCGGGAATTATTGTCGTTTGAAGCAAAACCGCTTGGCCGCTGCTGTAGCGCGAACACAGGCTGCGCCTGCGCTACCTCCGCGGAGCCCGCGCCAGCCGTGCCGGCCGCAACGTCGCGTCGCCAGCTCGCGCGGTTTGCAAAACGGCGCGCGCACACCGCACGCTCTGCGCCATCTCCAATGCCTTGTTGAATGTGAGGGTTTCAATGCTTTCTGCAAACAATTTTTCTTTTTCCATGGTATTTTCTAATCCTAAAACGAACTTGTCGCGTAAAGCAGTATCTAACTCGGTCTTGAATCCACAGTACTGTGCCAAATTGCGCACTCGCGCCGCCCATTCGGCTAGATCTTCCCCAGGACGTTGTTCTGCCTTGTAAAAATTGTACCTTTCAGCGAACGTACTCTTTTTTGTTTGGAAGTGGACGTTCAATTTTTCAAACAGGTTTTTATACGCGACGTTGTCCAGGTCTTCAGGAAAAACCAAATCTCTTGCGACGCGGTAGGTATCTTCCACCAGCGCAGTGAGCAGAAAAGCTCGTCTTCTCATTTCAGACTTATCGGTGTCGTCTCCAATGTCGTTCGCCGTGCAGTACTGGATAAAACGACTTCTAAAAATGCTCCACTCATGCACGAGGTGATCAAATGAGAGGTTGCCGCCAAACGCCATATTAAATGATTTTGCGTGCTCCTTGGTCATTGAATACACATTTACTAGTGACACAGACAATAATAACACACGTGAATAACGATTCGTCGCCAAATGTTCTGTATTTAAGGATAATCTTAATAAAACACCGTAATCACATAGACTCGTGTAATGGCTAACAACCAACTGATTTGACAGCCTACCCACATATATAATTATGATCAGATATACCACAATGGGGTATACCGGTTTTGAACATTTTATCCCATAACGTGTTATAATTCATTATATCAAATGCGCGACTTAAATCCAGGAAACATGCGTATACATTAATTTTTCTGTCTAAATAATATTTAACAGTTTTCTTTAAAGCAAATATAGCAGTGTCAGTTGCATGCTCAGCACGAAAACTAAATTGAGCATTATTAAGGTTTAGATATTTTTGAATTTGAGGTTCTATTAAACTTTCAAATATTTTAAACAACACTGTTGCTGGTGTTATTGGCCCATAATTAGACATATCTGAAATATCACCTTTTCTATTTTTAACTAATGGCACTACTACTGACTTCATAAAATCTTTAGGTACTAAGTTTTCGCATGTGCCTGAACTCTTATCTTTCAAACCGGAACATAGCAAATGCCGATTAGCGATAGAATTAAAGAGAGGTGCAAGTCTGTATACAAAATAAAACCTGTGGGGTACCTCCCAAAGTCCAAGAAAGCTGAAATTTAGTATGCAGGCTGGGATTTGTACCCAAAATACATAAATTTCATTAAATCTGTAAGTTTCACCCTCCAACTGCGCTCGCAATGGCGGGTGCAGATCTTTTTACAAAATAAAACCTCTAGGGTACTTCCCGAAGTCCTAGAAGGCTGAATGCTGAAAAGAAATGAAGTCCCACAAAAAAATGTTCATGTAAAGTAGGTGGCTAAAACTTATGGATTGGCCGTTCCATTGGACTATTCCATGACACAACATTAAAGATCAGTGATATAATATCTTACCTTAAGCCCATAGTAGTGTCTGTGCGACGACCGTGAAACGACCAAGCCGTACCTTTTGACCAAGATGTAAGGTTCATAAAGTTAGGGGCTTGGCAAATAGAACATGACATTACATCTGTTAATTTTTAACCTTGAAAGCGTTACGTTACCCTTGGCAACATACTTTTATGTGTAAACTTCACGTAGCGTTGTCTTCAGTGTTCTCAACGGCACGCTCGTTCCATCATAGACGCATCATCATCATCTATAGCTTTCCATCAGGCGTGATCGGGGTCAAGAGCGGGCCCGTTTAGTAACAATTTTTTTTTTTAAATAGTCCAGTGATGCTAAATATTTTACAATTACAATTCAACAGTGCCTGTAAATGATTTAATTGAAATAAATGCTTTGAGTTTGAGTTCATATTCCCACTGTTTCGGGTTCAGGTGGGTTGCATGACTTCTTTAGAATAATAACTAATTAAGCACAATGGAGTAAACTCACCATTCGTCTAGCACAAAAACGTATCTTATACTTTAGTGAAAAAATATAAGAACCCTCTACTTAGGTAAGAAAAATCATAAATTCTTTCACTGACATAGCCTAAACCGTTGGGTCTAGAAGCATGGAATGTTGCACAGGAGTTTCATTATAACAAAAGTGAGCACTAAGGAAGGATTCTTGAAAATTAAACTAAACGGATGTACTAGCACTACTGTTTGTGTATGTAAGTACTAACAAATTGGATTTTATGATCTGAAAAATAAATAAATGAATGAAATAGGGGATGAAAGTTTCTTTGTAATTTTGCCAATGGGGAATCCTATAGAGCACACGACTTGTAATAATAAATCTTATTTTGAAAAAGTCTTTAATTTTAATCACAACAGTTGTATTTTGTAACCACCAAACATTTACATTCACATTGTTTTTGTTGAAACTCAAGGAATACTTTTTAAAACAGTCCAAGAACTAGGATGGATCAAAAGTCGAATTTACTACAGTGCCAAAACCATTTGTTACAGAGTTCTAGAAAGACAATTATATATTTAAAAATAGCACTGGCATGTGGTGGTGGACAAACACACGCCTTTTGGATAGCCGAGCAGATTGCAAACGTACACGCACGAAGAGTTGGTACAGGCCCTCGAAACAATTGGGACGTACAAGGTTTCAGGAGCGCCGTAGATATTAAGTTCTGGAAAAGAGGAAACAATATTTAGATTACAACAATACAATATGAATTGATGATGATTGTGCGTATAGCTACTGCGTGAAAATTCTTATAAATCTATATATATGAAAGAAAGTCGTGTTAGTTACACTATTTATAACACAAGAACGGCTGAACCGATTTGGCTGAAAATTGGTGGGGAGGTAGCTTAGAACCAGGAGACGGACATAGGATAATTTTTATCCTTTTTTTTTTACCCGGTTTTAGACAGACATGGTATTTAATACTTTTATTTACTTATAGGAGTAGGGTAGGAGTAGTGTAGGAGTAGGGTAGGAGTAGATTGGGAGTAGGGTAGGAGTTTTGTAGGAGTAGGTTAGGAGTAGGGTAGGAGTAGGGTAGTAGTAGGGTAGGAGTAGTGTAGAAGTAGGGTAGGAGTAGGGTAGGAGTAGGGCAGGAGTAGTGTAGGAGTAGGGTAGGAGTAGGGTAGGGTAAGGGGTATGACAGCACGCGAACGAAGTAGCGCCGGGCAGCTAGAAATTGCACATGAAAATATCGACTCTATTGCTCAAGATAGAACCTGACATAAGCTGGATGGAATGGACATTTCCTATCTCCTGTCAGGGGTAATCAGCTAGGAAACTACTCTTTCTAGTTTTATTTTTTAACTGACTTCAAAAAAGCAGGTTCTGTATTCGACCCATATGTATGTATGTATGTTTGTATGTCCGCGATTTTCTCAAAAACAAAAGATTTAATTTTGATAATTATTTCATTAATGTGAAATAATGATCTACATACTTTCAGGAAGGTTTTAGTATATAATACATTTGGTAATTATTCTTATGTACGAAGTTATATGCATAAATGTACTGCATCTCCGGCATTTCTATGCGAATTTTGATGATTCTTCTATCGATGTCTTCAATTCTTCAATGCACTAGTGTTAATTTAATTTGTGTGTTGTAGGTACAACTAAAAAGTGAAAAACAAAAACTTTTTTACACAAAAAAACAACCAACTTCAAAAAGAAACACTACAAAGTGATAAATAACTTTAATTTCGAAAGTCAGTGGCAAACAACGAAAATGCGAACCCAAAGACACCGACTTCCGAAATTAAAGTTTTTTTATTTTTTGTAGTATTTTTTTTTTAAGTTGTATGTTTTTTTTTTAACATAACGTGTAAAAGTGATGTCAGTATCCTATTTACAGAATAAACAATTTTATTTCATTTACTTATGATGTAGGGTCGTACCGGAGAATGGGCAGCAGCGTTCTCTATGTATTCCACCATCATATCATACTGCGATCGCCAACCCGCCTGCCAAGCGTGGCGATTATGGCAAACCCTCCCAAAATTGGGGGAGGCCTATGTCCAGCAGTGGACGTCTAACGGCTGAAACGACGACTTATGATATTAGTCATGCCAACACAACACGCTTCAGTCATAAAATACAGTATTTCTACATTCATTTTTGTCCCTTGTTTGCCGAGGACACTAGAATAGGGTCTCTCTTGAGAAGTCGTTAGTGGTTGTTACGACGCATGCGCCTAAATCGAATAATATTTACGACATGTCCCTAATTACATATGTACATCAACCCTTATTTTGTCCTGGAGAAAATCCTTCCTAAAAAAAAGATTTTGTTTTAAGGAAGGAATCTTGAAAAAAAAAATCGTTTTTTATTCAAATTATGCTCAGAATCAGGACTTCTCGAACGTCAAAATTACAAAAGACAGTCCCCCAAAACCTCCGCCCTTCACCACTTCCTAGTGCTTTCGCTGAGAAAAAAAAGTGGCGCAACAAACTCCCCAGCAGAAAATTAAACTACAGGGGCTAAATAGGGGATGAAAGTTTGTTTGTAATTTTGCCAATTGAGAATCCCATCGAGCACACGAATTGTAAATAATAAATCTTATTTTGAAAAAGTCTTTAATTTTAATCACAACAGTTGTATTTTGTAACCACGAAACATTTACATTCACATTGTGTTTGTTAAAAATCAAAGTATACTTTAAACAGTTCAAGAATTTCGATGGTTCAAAAGCCGAATGTAGTACAGATCCAAAATTTCTTGTTACAGAGATCTAAAAACACATTTATGTATTTAAAAATAGCACTGGCAGGTGGTGGTGGACACACACACTCCTTTTGGATAGCCGAGCAGATTGCAAAGATACACACACGAAGAGTTGGTACAGGCCCTCGAAATAATTGGGATGTATAAGGATTCAGGAACGCCGTAGATATTACCGTCTGGAAAAAGAGAAAATAATATTTAGATTATAACCATTACAACAATACAAGATGAATTGATGAGGATTGTGCGTAAAGCTAATGCGTGAAAATCCTTATTACGGGGTCTGTGTTCCCCGATGCTATGAGAGTTTGAAGTCTCAAGTGAATAGTTTACTTCTAGGCAAGCGCGCATCATCGTTGATCGCATCATCACCTACCATCAAATAAAATAGTGGTCGCACGTGAGCATATACAAGAAAACTTTCTGAAACAAATTGCTTTTCTCAATGTCCAATCTATCTTTTTCTTCGGGCACCAGTCTTGTTCACTTACTTTCTAGTTTTTCATACTGGTGAACAGTTTTTTGAAGTAGGTAATCAAAAACCGAAAACCGAGTACGTAGCACCGAAGTCCGTCGTCGACCGAAATTCCACGACGTCGGGGACAGGGCGATGCGCCTCAAGTGGACTTTGGTAGAACTTCTAGTAAGACGAGGAGATGGCCGATGGAGTAAAGCTATGAATGGTGGCCAATGAAACCAGGGCTGTTCAAAAGCTCGTTGGGTTGACGTTACGGTCAAATACTCAAGAAACACCTGGATGAGAACCTGATGAACACTTGACGGAACTGGGAAGTGTAGTAGAACAAAGGGGACGCCTATACCCCTCAGTGCGTAAACGATGACGATGAAAAAATTTAACAATTGTATCGGGTGTGCGTGTGCACAGTGAAACACTAGATTTTGCGAAAGGGTGAAGGGTGGGGAGACGTATGCGATACGTCCGTACGCAATCTTTCGTAGTGAATACTAAACAATTGTTTTGCAAATCGCGACGCCGCCGCTAGGCAAGCGCCCCCTTCCCGCTCGCATGCGTCTCCCGCTCCTGTTACCACCCTGGATTTATTAAACATATTACAAATACAAACGGATACAAAATATAAAATAGGGATACGATTACGCGTCGCCTACATTCCCCTCCCTAGTGCTGCTACAGCACTCATCACCCGTAGAGATAGGCGCGACGCGTGTCGCATTCCGCCGCAGAAGGCCGGATTTAGTCTTGACATCGACCACTCGAATGCGGCCATCTTTGCCAGGTATTACGGCCTGCACCACACCTTTCGGCCACACGTTTCTAGGAGAGTTAGGGTCCACGATGAGAACGAGATCTCCCACTTGCAAGGGTCTCTGTTCATCGTGCCACTTCTTTCTTGGGCGCATATCAGGTAGGACTTCGCGCACCCAGCGCTTCCAGAACATATCCGCCAGTTTTTGAGACAGCCGCCATTGTTTTCTAAGATATATGTCAGATTCATCAAAAACACCCAAAGTCGGCAGATTAGACGATGTTCCCAAGAGAAAGTGGTTGGGGGTTAGAGTCTCAGGACTGTTTGGCTCCACCGTGACGTGGGTGAGGGGACGGCTGTTTATAATCTGTTCTACTTCGGCGAGTAATGTTTGAAGTGTCTCATCCCGTGGCGCTCGTTTCCTCAATATAACTTTAAGTGCGCCTTTTATGCTTCTTATAAGCCGTTCCCAAGCCCCTCCCCAGTGAGGACTAGCAGGTGGAATAAAAACCCAAGTTGTCGTTGTGCTGTAGGTCGTTGCTCCTTCTTTGAGTTTTTCCGCGTCCAGCTCAAGGACACATTTCTTCAGCTCCGTATCAGCGCCTCTCAAATTCGTACCATTGTCTGAGTACAAGTACCGTGGCCAGCCTCTTCTAGCTGCCATTCGTCTGAGAGCCATTATTAGTACGTCTGTGGTCAGTTTGTTTACTATCTCAATGTGAATAGCTCTCACGGTGAGGCAGGTGAAGATTACACCATACCTCTTCTCTCGACGTCGGCCAACGGTTACTTCTAGGGGTCCAAATAGGTCAACTCCGGTGAATGTGAAGGGGCGATGGTGATGAGCGAGCCTCGCTTCAGGTAAGTCACCCGTTCTGGGTGGATGGGGCCGAGCCCTCTTAATTCTGCATAACATGCATTTTGAACTGATATACTTCACAGTAGGTCGTAGTCGTATGATCCAGTATAGCTGTTTCAGTTCATTAACGACCATTTCCTGGTTTCCATGGCAAGCTTTTTCATGGTAGTACTTCACGAGGAGGTGAGTGACATGGCAGCGGCCGTGCAGTATCACAGGTCGTTTTACATTTGTGGATATCTCAGGTGCGGCATCAATGCGGCCAGACAGTCTCAGCAGGCCATCATTGCCAATAATTGGCGTCAAGGTAAGTAATTTACTTTTTCTATTTAATCTTTTGTTATGTTTCAGGTTGTGCAGGTCATCTGGAAAAGCTTTCATCTGGGAGTATTTCAACAACATGTTCTCAGCGCGTTCCATCATCGCACCATCTGCATCAACACTAGAAACTTTCTTGCATTTATCTATAAAAGATAAAACCACACACATGGATCTCATCAGTCGAAGCCACGAAGAAAACCTTTCTGGTTCAGGTACAGCAGGTAAGCACATAGGTGCAACGTGAATATTGTTTATACATTCTAGGTCCACATCGCGAACATCAGGTAGCTGTATATTTGATTCTCCAGGCCAGAATCGTTTTTCTTCATATAAAAATGACGGCCCATATAACCACTCATTTTCAAATGTTTTCATATCGCAGGTTTCTCGTGTGGCAATATCGGCAACATTCAGTTTCGTGGGTATGTACTTCCAGTCTTCAATTTTCGTTAGCTCGTCTAATTCGCCAAGGCGGTGAGCTATGTAGGCTTTATAACTTCGTGCGTTATTGCGTATCCAGTGTAAAACTGTAGATGAATCACACCAGAATATTTTTCTTTCAGCCTTTATTCTATGCTCGTTTATTATAGTATCGGCCAATCTTCCCGCCATAACGGCTGCTTGTAGCTCTAAGCGTGGCATCGATACATACTTTACCGGCGCAACTCGACATTTACTGGACAAAAGGGCCACTTGAATATTTTGTTTACAATGAATCCATCGCCAGTATGCGGCAGCGCACATCGCTTTAGTCGAAGCGTCACAGAACACATGTAGCTGTAGGTTTGTATAGCGCTCGGTCGCTTGCGTCGGCAACGCGCTATTCGGTTCATCCGTAATTCCGTACTAAGGTCGTGCGTCTCGCTTTCACACGTAGGTAGTGCGCCACCAGTACTTCTAGTTGCTGACTCGTAATGTCTAGGTAGGCGAATTTTATCAATGCTTGTCATTATGCTCAGCCATTCGACCCATTTTATAAATATTTGGTCTGTTATTTCATTGTCCCAGCTCACGCCAGACCTCCAAGTGTCTTGTAACATGATCTTGCCTTTGATCGTGATAGGCGAAAGGAAACCATAAACATCAAATATGGACATTAGTACACGTAGCATTTCTCGTTTTGTAGGTTTCTTTTGTCCAAGCAATATTGGTGTAGGAATTCTTTTGAATGATACGTCGAATCCCAGGTTATCATTAGTCGGAAACCAAATTAGGCCCAGTGTACGTTCTCCGTCATACAGTTGTCCGTTTTTGAATTTCACAGTCGTCGATTTCAGGTTTTCTTTGGGTAAGTCTTTAAGTACAGACTGCATATTAGATGTCCAATTTCTCATCTCAAAACCACCTTGTTTGTGGACAAATGTGATGTCATTCACAAGTTGACTGGCCGTTTGTTCATCAGGTAAGGAGTCGATATAGTCGTCAGCGTAGTGTTGTGTAAGTACAGCTTGCACGGCATCCGGCATTGTGGGCCAGAATCTTTCGGCGTTTTTGTTCTTTATGAATTGGGCAATAAATGGGGAACAGTTTGCGCCAAAAATTAAGCTATTCATTACCCAGGTTTGTACAGGTTTGTCTGGAGATTCTCGCCATAAAAAGCGCAAGGCATCTCGATCAACATCTTGTATTTTGATCCGTAAAAACATGTCTTTTATATCACCCGTGACTGCCACCTTGTTTTCTCTAAATCTCAGCATTATCCCGTACAGTGAGGTAAGTAGGTCGGGACCTTGCAGTAGGTAGTCATTTAAGGACATGCTGTTGTTCCTAGCCGCGGCATCAAATACCAGTCGTAGTTTTTGTTTATTAGGGTTATCAACTCCAAAGTGCGGCAAGTACCATATTCTATTCGGATTTTTAGTTTCAGTGAATTTTGATGCAAAATCGTTACTGAACAGGTGGTCGATCCTTTCTTTGTATCGCTCTGCGAAGCTTGAATTAGCTTTCATTTTCTTTTCGACACCTTTCAGTCTTGTGAGTGCGTTATCGTATGAGTTAGGCATCTCACCAAATGAACCTTTCCACGGGAGTCCCACGTACCATCTTCCATCTTTCAAAGTGGCCGTTTGTTGTAGGTGTTCCGTAGCTTTTACATCTAGTAGGTTTTGGCGGGGCTTATTAGTAACTCCAACAGACTCCAATGCAAATGAATGGCGCATCTCGTTTTGCATTTCTCGCAGGATATTCTCACATTCATTGTTTTCTTCTTCTGACAGGAACAAAGTAGACTGCAGCTTAATGTCGTGATCGACCGCAGGCTTGGTGCGCATGCATCCGTGCATGCACCACCCTAATGGAGTGCGGGTAAAGTAGGGATTCGTAGGTTTACCCTTAATTATTTCCAAAGGTAAGATCAAATCGTAATTGTCCTGCCCTATCAACAGTTCCGGTCTGTTTTGTTCATCAAAAATCACATTTTTCAATTCCGGTTTCATCAGTTCATAATCACTCAGGTCCGCGGTAGTAACATTTTGCACAGGTAAGTTCATATTTGTTACACTGCGCGCACGTATTGTAAACTTAGTTCCTTCACAGTTAGAAAGTTCAAGGTCAAGTATCTCACTATGGCATACCACTTCGCTATTGTCCCATGCACCGCAAACACGCATAGATTGTTTATTACCGCGCAATCCCACTTTCGACGCGAGCGCAGCGCTTATCAACGTCACAGTTGACCCGTCATCAAGGAGCGCAACACTACGAAAAGTACCGTTAGGTCCGTGTAGGTAAATAGGCACAGTTTTTAGCAAAACTTTACGGCAGTTCACTTGAAGATGATTAACAGTTTCCACTTGCGACTCAGTCTTGGTACCAGTCTCGGTGACCTCGGTTATATTCACACTATCACGGGGCACTGAGTTCTTGTTTACAATATAATGCAACAAACGATGGTGAGGTAGTCCACAGTTGTCCACATTACAAGCCGGTGCGGTACAAGTATCTTGTTTATGTTGTGACGTCAGACACTTATAGCAAATACCATGCCGTTTTACAAATGCCCAGCGGTCTTTGCGCAACGATTTTTTAAACTTTTTACAGTCTTGCAGTAAGTGCTCGGAAACGTGGCAGTACCGACACTCCTTATCAGTTTTTTGTTTATTATTCACTTGTTCACTGTTCACTACTAGAGTACGATGTTTAGAGTTTTCGTTGATACTTTGTTTACCATAGTTTTGTATGGATGGTAAATTCACAGAAGCTTTTGTTATTTTTAAAGCTTCATCACTGAGAAACTCCGACAAAATAAGCAACTTTGGTTTTTCTGTATTACTGATAAGAGGGTAACAGTAATCCGCCCACTTTGAGACCAGTATCATTGGTAATTTCGGGAGAATGACCGATACTATGTTCATTCCTTTCAGGTATTCTTCGCGTCCGATGGCAGTCACAGCAGCGACACAGTTACTTACTTTCACGGAGAAAGAAATAATATCCTTCTGATACTCTTGTGCCATGGGGCGTAATTTACTTATGTCCTGCAGGATCCTCGAAATTATTACATCAGAGTTTCCAAACTGAAGTTCCAGTGTGTTCATTACGTCTGCTGCGGAGGTAGCACTAATGAGTAAGGCCGTCACCGCTTCTTTTGCTGGTCCTTGTAGGCTCTTCCTTAGGCGCCACAGGTTTTCTTTATCACTAAAGTTGCACACTTGCGACGATTCTTCAAATGCTTGTTTGTACTGAAGCCATTCAAGTGGGTCACCAGAGTAATTAGGTAAGTCCCTTGGTGTACACAAGCGATTCAGCATTCTGTCGTTAGATCTATTGGTACCGGTAGCAGCGGCTGCGGCAAAGTCCTTCAGAGCAATCGCCAAGGCTCGCACGGTTTCATCAGTGCCACTAGCAGCTGCAGGTGGCGGGCGTGCTTCGAGCTTGAGTTCTGTAGCGGGAGGTTGCGGGCCGACGGGGTCCATATGTTGCAGGTTCAATTCCTGCGGTGTCGGGCGCAACACGTCATCACAGATGTCACGATTCACATCCAGCCGATTACTTTCCAGCCACTTTTCCACTACGCGGTCATTATTTACAACAGAGGTTAGACTGCAGTTGCTGCTGTCGTCTTCCAGTTCTGCTAGGTCTGCATCTAGTTTTTTATCTATCAACTCCAATCTAATTTGAGCCTTTGCTTGAGCGGCTTCCAGTTCCAGCCTTTTCTTTTGCGCCGTAATAGACGAAGTTGACGATTTTTTGCGGGTAGACTTTTTAACACTTTGTGCTGTGGAAGGTCCGGGTTGATTCTCGTCCATCTTGCTCCCGGGTTCAATAGGTTTCACAGCGTCTTTTGAAGTGTCTATGTTTTCCCTTATGCGTTGTTCATGAGCATCACTTTGTTGCGCTTCCGTTTGCTCCGCTTCTTTTTTTCTCGCACTCCTAGTGTTCACCATGCTTCGTGGTGGTGTAAAAAACATTCACAGATCCGGCTCGAAGGACCAACTAATGTATCGGGTGTGCGTGTGCACAGTGAAACACTAGATTTTGCGAAAGGGTGAAGGGTGGGGAGACGTATGCGATACGTCCGTTACAAATACAAACGGATACAAAATATAAAATAGGGATACGATTACGCGTCGCCTACAACAATGAAATTCTGATCATTAATCCGCTCTTGTAATAACTTCATCATGATGGTCTACTGGTATGTAATATATATACTGTAAGAGAGAACGGCAAAAATAATGTTCGTGACTTACCAGCGGCAGGCTCTCCTACTGCAAAAGCCCGTTGTTCTGGCCCCGCACCAACAACGTTCGGTTCAAATACTGCTGAAACTTCTTCGGCGGATGCACCCTGGGGTCCTACATCACCCTCCTGCCCGGCGTCAACAACAGCATAACCAGCAACTACTTCAGATTGAACTTCCTTAACTCTTTCCTCTTCTTTGGGTGGAGCGGCTTTGCCCTGTGCTACCAGCACCAAAGCACTTACGAAAACAAGCAGAATTTTCATTTTGAAATACGACTTTCTTAATCTGGAACTAATTACGAAATGAACTATTACTTGGATTAATTGCAATTATAAATCGTTTAAGATGTGGGTAGTTTTATACTGAAAAACAACTACTTACGTTTTATTTGTATGATGATAGAGGTGGCACTTAAGATTGCGATTAAGGCGCTTGAAGCAGTTGGTACATGATTCATTGTGGATTGCGCATGGAAATATCAACTCTATTACCCGAAGATAGAGCCAGAAATGTTATTTGTTGTTTCTTGTGTGTAAAACTTGGTAAGTTCAATTGTTTACTGCAAATGATGATAAATCAGTTATTTATTTAGCTCACTGTATCCTAATACCATTAATATGTTTGATTTTATTCCAAACTAGCTGTTGCCCGCGACTTCGTTCGCAATCCGGGATGAAAAGTAGCTAGGTCCTTACCCAGGTCTATGTGTGTGCTTTTCATTCAAATCCGTACAGCCGTTTTCGCGTGAAAGCGGAACAAATAAACAAACCAACTACTTTCGCATTTATAAGTTAGGATATTTTTCAACGCAACAAAATAAGGGTTGATGTTTCTCGTTATGATTCGATTTATAAGCATGGTTTGCAACAGCCACTAAAGACACCCCAAGAGAGAGCCTATTCTTAACGAGTCGGAGTCTCGGCACACACACAAGGTAGAAACAATAAAAATGAAATTAAAAAATACTGTATTTTATGACTGAAGCATGTTGTGTGTTAGCATCACCAACTTCATAAATTGGTCCATATGCTAACATGACTGAGTTACGCGCTAGAAGTTTATAGTCACTAAGAACAACGGTCGAGCCATACCTACCTACAGAGTGACAAAATAGGATCACCATATTTAAGATTTAAGTCAGGACCACTATACTGTGTGCAAGTTCGAGCCGGACTCGCACACGAAATGTTCCGTACCACAAGGCAAAAAACGCCGAATATAACACATTTCTTATATGGACACCCTTTAATTTTATTAACCTTTATTTTATTATTAGTATTTCAAATTCAAAATATTTTACTGTGGGCATATGTTAGTTACAGGCCTAAACAATAAATTAACTTCACAATATCTCCTGCTTAATAGGCATACAATAATTATGTAGTGGCATTACATTTCAAATTATTATACATGTCAAATTTAGTTATTATAAATGTCAAAATAGCAATATATAGTCAAATGAATACATTGGTCAACAATTCAATCAATGATTCAAGAACTCTTGGACCGTATAGTATGCTTTCTAAATTAAAAATTTACGCGGTTTATTTTTAAATACTGGAAGTTCCTTAATGCTCAGAATGTCAATATGTTGTATATTTTTGATGAAGAATGCCAATGAAGCTTTTGTTAATTAAAGCCTTTTTATGTGGTGCATTAGAAATTTTTAACATATATCTTCTCGATTTGAGTTTATCAAATAGATTTTCATTTGTCTTTATAAATACGGCTACTTCATAAATGTAAATCGCAGGAAAGGTCAAAATTTTACATTCTTTGAAATATGGATATATGTATATAAATATATCGAGATATATATTATAGTATACCAGGCTACCACATACGGGAGCTATATTAGAAATGGGTAGTGAGCTACCCATTTCCGGGCATTTACGGACCTGGTTCTGATTGGACGGTGAGCCGTCCAATCAGAACCAGGTCCGTGCCGGACGCCGGGTACGTGTTCCACGCGCGCCTCAAAGAGATGTCAGCATCGAGGGGCCCCTCCTTAGGGCCGAAGCCTGCCGGGTCAGCGGGATTGTCCGAAAGGGATACCGCTGGCCCGGAACTTAAAGGGCTAAGAAAGGACGGGTGGGTTTTAGTCAGTAAGAGTCAGACACTCCCTTTCGCTCCACCCAGAGCGGGAGGACTCATTGGATGATTCCCCAAACACAAAAAAAAACCATATATATATGGAGATATATTATATATAATATTTGTTGTTATAGCGGAAATAGAAATACACTCTGTGTGAAAATGTCAACTACCTATTACGGTTCATGAGATACAGCCCGCTAACAGTCAGACTAACGGACAGCGGGGGTTTAGTAATAGAGTTCCGTTGGCACCCTTTCGGTACAGAACCCTAAAAAGGGAATCTGATCAAAACCAGAGTATCACTGATACTAGGGTTCCGAGGTTTAGTAAGTAAACCAAAGTTCCTATGAAAGCGACGAACGGTCACAGAATAACAGAAGGCCAATTCTCGTAATTTAAAACGTTCAAAATCTAGTCGAAGTCTCATCTCGGCGACAAAAAAAATGTCAAAAATGTAGGGAAATTAGAAGTATTTTTGACAGATTGAGACTGAGATCAGGGAGCCTAAAAGGGCCACTTAATCATAAAAGGATAACATTATGAATCATAATGGACAGTTAACTGTTAAGTTAATCGTACCAAATCTCATTGGTGGAGGATTTTTCAGTTATTTTTTTAAAATACCAATCAATCCAATCCAAATCCAAACCCAATCTCTTTGATTATACCTACGTAGAGCAGCGAAAAAAAGAACACCACGGACTGTCTTCGCCATAATATATTATGATTCATATTGTTATCCTTTTATGATTCTGCCAAAGTGGCCGTTTTAGGCCCCCAGACTGTGAACGTTCTTACAATTACGGATATAGCCCGTTTTTTGACTCCTACTGGTAAAAATGACAGGTTTTCATGATGGTCACCGCTCTTCAAGAAAACCGTATCCACCGTCACTCGCATAAGTGTCGATCCCGTGGTAATATCGGGATAAAAAGTAGCCTATGTGTTAATCCAGGGTGTCAGCTACCTCCATACCAAATTTTATCAAAATTGGTCCAGCCGTTTGTGCGTGAACGTGAAGAAGTAACAAACATACAAACACACTCACAAACTTTTGCCTTTATAATATTAGTGTGATTCCCGCTCAGAGAGGAGGCCTGTGTCCCAGCAGTGGGAACTTTATAAGCTAATTGTGCAAGTTATAGTGATATATACGTATTTTTAAAACGGGTATATTGATCCAATCACTCGGTAACAAGTATTAATAATAACAATGTAAAGCGCAATATTCCCTATTCGCTGTTTACAACGTTATTAATGCATGTACAATATAATACGTTATGGTTCAACAGCCAACTGTATTTCAGTAATGAAATTCATTGATTAAATTATAGTTAAAGCTTTGCAGTGCCAACGGGCACTGCAAAGCTGTAATACCGTTAATACCGGATTTGTAGTCTGTCAGGGAACGGTAAAACCTTTTGATGTTAATTAATTATTCGACTTACCTGAATATGTTTTTATTTTATAGATACCCATCTGATTTGTGCTTTATAGGTTCACATGATGCATTGTTGCCGATTCCCTTGTTCACAAACTAAACAAAATTTAAGTTCAGTGCATCTTATACATTTTAGTTTAGTCCTGTCAAATTAATCAGAATTTGACAGGACTAAACTATAATTAAATCCAAGTTCAAAATTTGGCAGACTAGCTGTTAGCCGCGACTTCGCCTGCGACCCAAGATGAAAAGTAGCATATCGAATACCAAATTATCTGCCCATCGTCATGGAAGAAGACTTCTGGGGGCCTAAAAAGGCCACTTTGGCAGAATCATAAAAGGATAACATAATGGACAGTTAACCGTTAAGTTAACCGCATCAAATCCCATTGGTGAAGAATTTTTCAGTTATTTTTTTGTCTGTGCTAAAATACCAATCAATCCGATCCAATCCCAATATCTTTGATTATACCTACGTAGTGCAGCGAAAAAAAGAAAAACACGGACAGTCTTCGCCATATTACGATTCATACTGATCCTTTTATGACTCTCCAAAGTGGCCTTTTAAGGCACCTAGAAGTCTTCTTCCATGACGATGGGCAGATAATTTGGTATTCGATATGCTACTTTTCATCCTGGCCGCAGGACGTGGTGTTCCGTCGCTTCCGCGGACAAGTACCACAGAGCAGCACAAAAACGAGCTAGTGTAGTGCTATTTTATAATAAAAATATGTACGTTTAGATTAATGTATAGGTATGTATGGGCCAGCGTCGCCTGAAAAATATGTCCTTCTCCAGGTCTACCCATGTGCCAAATTTCATCCAAATTCGTAATAGTGTAACAAACAAACAAACTTACTTTCGGATTTATAATATTATTTAGGATTATTTAGATTTATCCGCGTTTCGTGTTTATTTTTCCCATAGAATCAATAAATATATTCAATAAATATATCTAAGTACATTATTTGAGTTATCATCCAATGGATTCTTGCTAGAACTTCGAGGACTTCAAAACAAATAAATGTTTCAAACGTGTGTTTACGTGAAACACACGTTTGAAACATTGCCGGAGAAATTTTAATTACCTACATTCGAATACGCCAATTTTCCTAAACTGTTTGTGGAAAGGAAAATGAATAATTTTGGGTTTGGTGTTTTCAATCCTACCTTGAATCCGGTATTAATTAATTTTACTAATTTTATTTATTTATTTTATTTTATTTCATAATATACCGATAGTTGACAGTTAGTTAGTTGTCACTGACAATAATTAGGGTAGCACCAGTCAGTAGACAGGCAAGCGAACTCGGACAATCCCGCATAAAGAAGGAACACGGGTGAGTTTTAGTCAGTAGAGTCTGTCATTTGTCATTCCCTGCCGCTCCACCCAGTGCAATTTGATAATTTCCCACCCTCATAAAAAAAAGCAAGCACTCGGAGAGAATTAAGATATTAATAATTATAATACTTACTAGTGCTCAGCTAATGCTAGAAGCAGCGAAGCCCAGTGATAACAGCCGCGACTTACGATTTGTAGGTCGTGGGTACGAACGCCTGTCTGGGTTCGGACCCACGACTTACTTACTTTGTGTAAATTACTTCATCACCACTCTCAAAACGGTGAAGGAAAACACCGTGAGGAAACCGGCATGTCCTAGAACCAAAAATTCGAAGACATTTGACATCCACCAACTCGCACTGAGCCCTCGTGGTGAATTACACCCACTCCTCTCACTGAGAAGAAGCCTGTGTTGTGTCCCAGCAGTGGGGGGAACATTAAAGGCTGATTGTGGTGTTCTGCAGCTAATGTTTGTATGTGCAGGAGTGATCGGGAATATTCGTAGAAACACGAGACGAATAACGAACTGTAGGCGGTAGATTGTAGGAATCGGGCAACATCCATTATTATTATATTATCCATTTCAATCATTTATTATTGCCCGTATCTACTCGACCCTAGCTTTGAAAAGCGATGCCTAATCTCGTCAACCTCACGATTGAAGAACAGGCTACCAATTATCCGTAAAACGATACAAATTGTAGGTACTGAAAACCCTTTCCCTAACAGAAATTTGTACTCGATTAAACACATTATTTCGTGTACGAAGCAACGAAGGATTGATGAACTGGAATTCATTTAAACCGATTTGATTTTAGGCAAGAGCTCAATGGGTTTAGAGACGGACAATATATTTGAGCCTGTAATCGAATGCGTGACTCGATATTCTTAATCCAAAAAGAAGTACTTATTTTAAAAAAAAGAAGTTCGTTCGTCTCTCGTCGACAGAGACAGTTATTTTAGTTACTACAAGCCTTTTACAATTATTTTACCTTTGACAGCAGCAACCCATTAGCAACCATAATGTAAGGACAATAAAAATCACTGTGATTTTGACAGACTGGTCAAATGGCAGCAACCCAACCACAACCTTATCGCTACGATGATAAAGATCGCTGTGATTTTGACAGTAATGCAAAATCGAGAGATATCATTAAAACACTAAGCAAAATGCATTTGCAGGCCAGTCATTTAAACCATCGTAGGTCGCAACAAACTGCACTGTACCTACTGATGTTTTAGAATAATATCAATAGTATAAAACCAAGTTTGCAACTTCAACCGAATGACCAGTCCTAACTACGTGGTACTCGAAAAACGACTTTTGGGTCTACGGTAAATGGCGTAGTAGTGAAAATGACTGCAATAGAAAAAATATATATTTATAAATAAACATCCGAATTAAGAACCTCCTCTTTTTTTTTTTAGTTGGTGAAAAATTCGATATCGGGGAAAATTTAAGAACACGCGCGCTGAACCCAACTAACACAAATACAAACAAGTTAGGTACAAAAAATCGCAATTAATTATTTAGAATCGATTCTACTATAATCGATAGTCCCAACTCAAGCCTCGCCGACAAACAAGATAAACAAAATGAAGTAAGTAACCCATCCTTCAGATCCACTGTAAATATTTTATCTATTAAGCTAAACAGATTTTTCGTTTAAAATTGATCGCCTGTAAATATTTATTTTGTTAACTTCAGATTTGCACAAATACTCGTAAGTACAATTTAAATGAAAGTTTTTATTTGTCAACATTAAAGGGATCTTATGGATTAATAGTCTTGTTTGTTTGTTTATTTGAATTTTCTAATAGTGTTTGGCTATTCCAAACACTCAACTTAAAGCACCAAATTTACTTTTGCTTTTTTGCCATCGATGGGAGGTTGGTCGTACATTATAAAGTAACTAACTGTCCCCCGCGGTGTCACCCGCTGCTCAGCGCCTAAGGGTTATAGCGTGATGTGGTATAGCCTAAAGCCTTCCTCGATAAATGGACTATTCAACACAAAAATATTTTTTCAATTCTAACCAGTAGTACCTGAGATTACCGCGTTCAAACAAATAAACTCTTCAGCTTTATAACATTAGTTTAGATTGGTGCCTCGCGTGGATGTCAAGCAGATCGAGCAGTGGTAGCCCAGTGATAACGGACGCGACTTACAAGTTGTAGGTCGTAACTTTCTGTTAGCTATTCCATCACCAAGGTGAAGTAAAACATCTATAAGAAACCGGCATGTCCTAAAACCTAAAATTCGAAGACATATGACATCTACCAATCCGCACATTGGATATTGGCCCACTGCCTCTCTCTGAGGGGAGGCCTGTGTGACGCCTGTGTGCTGTGGGAACATTATTGGCTGATTATGTTATGGATGTCAAGGTGTCTCAAGAACCATATGCTTAATTTGGACATGAGAAATTAATAAAATATTTCAGTGCCTACTTAAATGTAGCAATCAACAAGCGTTCAAGTGTTATGCGTAGTAAGTGTATAGCGCAGTCCACCATTTTCCTGTTTTGGTGTTTTCTAACACTTCATAGGTGCGTTAGATTCTATATTTACTTACAAAATATTTGTACCTATTTCGAATTAAAATTATCGTGACAGGTGTAGGTACAGACGCCAGCAGGCTACTGTCATTTTTAACTTTATCGCTAAAGCCTGAGGTTCCAAATTTAATGGGAAAATTTGACAGACTGATCGATTTTAGCGGTCGATTTTATACCGAATTATTATAAATAATTTTATTGCTAGTAGTTGTTTATTTTTCAATTATCGTCACAATGAGAGTCAGCCGCACCCAAGGTTACAAAAGTTGTAAAACAAGAAGTCTTCCATAGCACCGCACAATATTATTCACATCTAAGTACATCTTTTTTTCACAGTTCACAGTCTGATCTCATTCTCAGTCAGTCAATCATCAGTCAGTGGAATACCTCATTACCTCTAATTTCCCTACCTTTGACAAGTTTTTGAAATTGATTGTCGCTGAAATTATGACCAGATTTTTAACGTTTTTAAACTACGGGATCTATGGGCAAACTGTTATGATTTTCAGCCGGTATGAAACAACTTGTACAAACTAACACCACCGGTACCGTACCTACTATAAAAAACAATCGTGAACACCAGGCAAAACATAGTATCAAAGATTAAAACAGGAGTTTATTTCACGACAGGTGCAAAAAAAAACAAATGAACATCACAAACTGCAATATTTGTGAACTATGAACTCCGAAGACGTGAGAACTCGACTGTCAACCCCGTCTAGTAATTAAGGGTGATATTAATACAGAACTACTGAGCGCATGCCGCCGCGGAGGTATTCCGATATTGCGAAGCCGTATTGGTGATCGCTCAAGTGATACGGAATATTCGACATAGCTCCGAGATCATTATATTCGCTTTC
This sequence comes from Mesoligia furuncula, assembly GCA_916614155.1. Taxonomy (NCBI): domain Eukaryota; kingdom Metazoa; phylum Arthropoda; class Insecta; order Lepidoptera; family Noctuidae; genus Mesoligia; species Mesoligia furuncula. The sequence goes on from OU744792.1 coordinate 9,555,887, forward strand.
TTTGTTCATTATTGTGTGTCACGAATAAAAGGCCCGTGTTTGTTTATCTATGTTGATGCTTGGGCTTATCTCGGGAGGCGTTCTTTTAGTAAACAACTTTAGTGAAAGTGCCTACTTACTTGAATAACAGAGCGATACTGTTTTGTGTTGTGTAGCTCTTTTGTTTTTGTTTATGTCGTTAATTAAACTTATGTGTGGGCGCAGTTAACTACTTAAGCCGATATCACACGCTTCGTTTATTGATCACTATTCACTAGCAGCGCCCCGCGGTTTCACCCGCATAAGTGTCGATCCCGTGGGAATATCGGGATAAAAACTATCCTATGTCCTTTCCCGGGACTCAAACTATCTCTATACCAAATTTCGTCTAAACCAGTTCAGCGGATTAAGCGTGAAGAGGTACACACTTCCGCATTTATGGATATGGATTTCATTCGGTAGGTATCTTTCACTAAACACAAAATTAATCAAAAGTGAAAAATGATTTTCATTTGTGAATCGATGCAACGATGTCGGATTTCGGCTTATCGAACAATGAGAAAATCAAAGGAGTAGATGAAGTTCAAGCAATTTCATATATTCAATCTTTTCAGCTGGGCAAATACGTTGTTCTAACAGACTCTAAGAGTACACTACAACACATTGCTCGATGCACCTCGAATAGTCGAGGCACACCGATAGCTTAGTTTTAGTTTATTTTCAATACAATAATCAGATAATCTATTCAAATCTTCCTGCAAAAGGCTGCTATCAACAGTGTTTTTTATTGTTCTAAATACCTTAAGATCATCAGCGTATAATAAGAAATTACTATTTTGAAAACAGTTACAAATATCGTTTATATACCGGATGATTTTTTTTACCGTCTCGAAATTTTTACACGGTGTTCTACCCATGAATATGAACGACTTTCACTATGGGACCAACTCCGAAATCACGAAAAAATAATCAGCTGTTTAATACAAAAGTTCAGTACCTACTTGACCAAAACGTATGAATTATTTATTCTTGGAGTCACTTTCCACATTAGCCACTAAAAATTATACTATAGTATTGCAATGGATACCTTCACACGTAGGCTTAGCGGGAAATGAAGAGGCAGACTATCTCGCTAGACAAGCATTATCTGATGGTATCCCTATGGTTTGTTTGCCCTATTATACCGACGTTTTTTATATATTTAGGATTAAATGTAGAAACATGTGGAACAAATATTTTGATGAGCGCTCTCTAGTAAAAGGCATATGGTATAAAACAATCCAAAATAATTTGTCCCGTTCTCCTTGGTTTATTAATTCAGAACTGTCTAGACACACTATAGTATCTGCTATGAGGCTGCGTTCCGGACATATCCGACTGAATAGTTTTGCGTACCTAATGGGCAAAGTTGTTTCTAAGAATTGTACTGACTGCGATGTTATTGAAGACGTTTTTCATATTTTAATGGAATGTGTTCGGAACGAAGCCGAGAGGTTATCTTTTAGGCTTGCTTACGGCATTAGCTTGCACGACACTGGTGTATGTAACATTTTTCCCTTATCGGAGGAAACGAGATTCGTAGGTATATAAAATAGTTGATTGTGCCCTAAAACGTAGATAAGATGTGAATATGTAAGATGTATGTAACTATGGGGATGACATGATCATGAATGATCAAATCCTCTTTTTTTCAATAAAGATTTTTTTTTTAAATCCTGTCCTATACATATGATTTTGTCGGTGTCATGTGAACGTAAAATGAAACAAAAACATTCACTCGAGTAAAGCGTCTCACACCGTTTTAGACACTTCATAGAGCCTTTAATACTTTGCATAGCAGTAACAGTTGTTTAGTCTGCACCGTATTGAGTTCCAGGCTCATAATATGGAACTCGTTACGGGTCGTCAGAAGCTCGAAAGTCCAACAGTATAATCAAGGGTTATCGTATTACCCAGTAGCTGGACTGTGAGTTCAGTTGGGTATTCGCTCCATGTAAAATACTTGTATTCAACTGGATCCGGTTAGACTAGAAGCCGACTCCAACATAGATGGGAAACGGCTAGGCAGATGATGATGATGCTGCTGAGGGCCACACTGTGTACTGGCGGAAACAGGGTTCACCCAGGGCATAGCTTAGCTGGTGATAACGATTCGAGTAATACAAAAATATGGACAATAACGTCCCTCATAAATAAAATAACGCGTGAGTTATGAACAAGCGGAAAATCCAGAGTTATGGTATCCGAAAATTGAGATCTAGATTTATGTATGCAGTTGTTATTAGGGCCGTGGCTCTAAATAATAACAGCCGCACAGGTCGATCGATCAGGTTAAGCTACGCTTGCCGCGGTTGGTCTGTAGATGGGTGACCATCTTTACATACCGACACCCGTCCGTGCCTCGGAAAGCATGTTAAGCCGTTGGTCCCGGCCGTCATTCGTGGATCTTTGACAGTTGTTACGGGTAGTCAGAAGCTTGAAAGTCTGAGAACCAGTCTTACCAAAATCTATATAATATAATACCCATAGAAATCTTCTTTCATATAACTATAGTATTATCCAATAACTGGGTTGTGGAGGTCAGATAGGCAGTCGCTCCATGTAAAATACTGGTATTTAGCTGCATCCGGTTAGACTGGAAGCCGACCCAAACATGGTTGGGAAAAGGCTAGGCAGATGAGTTGTTATTAGGGCCAGTTTCACATAATTAGTCTCGGTGACACTATTTCACGCAAACAGGCTTTCAGCAGCCTTATTACGTAACACACTTCCAATGAATTATCGCTTTGACTTCGACTATAATTATTATGACAGCAAAAAACAGAGGGAAAACTTTATGGTAAATAAAAGTCCTCCAGACCAAATTTCGGCCAGGGCGACCAATCTCAGAATATATTATAGTACAGTGTGTGTGTGTGTGTGTGAAAGAAAGAAAAAAAAAGAAAGAAAATACGTTCATTTGCGGCAAACATGATGTATTTAAAGAAAAAAAACACAAAACTGGCCAAGTGCGAGTCGGACTCGTACACGAAGGGTTCCGTACCACAAGGCAAAATCACCAAAAAAACATGTTTGCTGTATGGGAGCTCCCCTTAAATATTTAATTTATTTTGTTTTTAGTATTTGTTGTTATAGCGGCAACAGAAATACATAATTTGTGAAAATTTCAACTGTCTAGCTATCGCGGTTCTTGAGATACAGCCTGGTGACAGACAGACGGACAGACGGACAGACGGACAGACGGACAGACAGTGAAGTCTTAGTAATAGGGTTCCGTTTTTACCCTTTGGGTACGGAACCCTAAAAAACAAAAATAAGAAGTTTGGGGAAAACATGCGTCACATCCACACAAAATACAAAGGTAGAGTGCACCTTGTGTTTGTATGTTCTCTTCCCTCACTTTCTTTGACCGACGGGACGGCAATCCGACACGACCGGAGAGAGGGTGCAGGGCCAACGGATTGACGTGCTTTCCGAGGCACGGGGTATCAACACCACCAACTTCCAAACTCCGAGCTGTTACTAAGAAACGCCTAATGGAAAAACCCAATAACACTTTGCCCGACCCGGGAATCGAACCCAGGATCCCACGCTCAGCTATCGCGCTTGCGACCACAACACCAATGGGGCGGTTATGGTACGTAGGTACTATAGGTATTTGAACTATTTGTACATAACTCATAAGATATTCCGTCTTTTTTATCAATAACTCTATGTTAGTTATTACTCTGTGGTTACTGAACAACAGAATCAGCGCATTTGTCTATTATTTTTCGTGTTCCAAATTTGAATTGCGTTTTCAGGACCAAGGACAAAATAAAGCGTGTTTAGGAGTCCGACAGTCGTTTTTGAATGCAAAGCGTGTTCACTCGTCGCTAATTGTATTGAAATAATTAGCAGCCATTGTGATGATCATTTTAATTAGAGCGTTTTGTTTGAATTTATTTATTTTGTTGAGCAATTATGAGCTTCTTCTTTTTAAAGAGGAATCTTTTCAGCGTCATTATTAAGTACAGGACCGCCCAAAAAGAGTGTGTATTTTGCTTCGTTCATTCATGTAATGTAAGTAGGTACCATTGTAATGTGTGAATATTTTATATTTTTTTCTTAAGGTTTATGTTTTCTGAAAGTAGTTTAAAATCTCTTCAAAAACAATGTAAGGACTTTGGTAGCTGCTCTTTTTGCCCCATTTCAATAACTAGCCGATAACCTTTTTCAAGAACTGGGCAAAGAGTTTTTCAAATCCGACCGCTAGTTCCAGAGATTAACGTGTTCAAGCAAACAAACAAAATCTTCAGCTTTATTATTAGAAAGGTTCATTGTGGACATTTAGTAAGCTCAACCTATATTAAACGCTATCCCCACGATACAGTATTACGAATATACTACACACACGTGTATACTCCGGTGACAAACCTTCCAACTGCTGATCAAACACTCAAAAACCATTTCGATCACCTATTCCCGCTATAAATAACACGAATGGGCTGACAAATTTACGTGCTGGCTGCTAAAATAGGGGTAGCATAGGAATTTCATAGGATGGCGGGGTAGGTACCTATACCTAACTACGCTGTGTGTCTGAACCCGGCGACTTAATCGCGTACATGTCAACCTGTCTAGACAAAGTGATGTTGTGAAATTGATAAAAATATTATCTATCGTTGTAAAGCGTCGTCTTAAAGTCAGCCATCTTTAAATTCCAACTTTTTTTCAAAGACTGATGCTGAAGATAACAAAAGTTCCATATAACCATTCATAACAAAAACACATAGGTACTTAGTCCATTACGACTTTAAGGGCGAGTTTCACTAAACTTTTATACCTAGAATAAGTCTTACCAGAGCATAGAATAAATTTCGAATTTTTATCCGGTTTTCCATACTAGAACTGTCAGACGTCAGTTTTATTCCACGGATAAAAGACACACTTAATATAAGATAGACTTTCGTATAAAATCAGCCCAAAGGCGCGTGTCGTATACAGCAATTCAGTAGCGATATGAAGATGGCTGGTACAAACTACCATACGCAAGCCTTAAAACAGAAAAAAACAAGAATAATTGCAAAGCAGTACCTACCACAGAAAAAACCTCACATCTTTGTACGAATAAATATCTCACACATGAAGCTGACAGATAAACGGGTATCGAGGGCCGATAGTACCCTAATAAATAAAATGCGAGAAAAATCGCTGGCAAGACGAGAACCCTTCCCGTGGGAGTGCAGTAGCCGAGGCATTTACATACATAATGATGACCTCTTGGGGCTGACTGCGACCCCGGTACCTTCCCTACGAGACGACCGTTGACGACCAACAAATGTCACTTTTTAAACATTTTACGACCCGTCTATAGTTACGACCGCTGACGTTTTCGATTTTAAAATGTTGTTTCATGGGAGATAAAATTACCTACCTACTTTATTTTCTACAAAATATTATCTAAACGTTTTTTTTTGTTAATATGAGTCAAGACTGAAAAGCCTGGTATAATGGTCTGAAACAAGTTATTAGGCTAGTATGTGGATTGTCGGTACATAAAAGTTTTAGACATAAAGCTGCTCAAAACCAATACATCATAAGGCCATCTTATAAGGGGCGGTCCAAACTGCAGGGTAAATACGAGTCAACCTTAAAAGATAGACATAATTATTATTATGCTGTCGCCGGTCGTGCTTTTTTTAGAACTTTTAAAGGGAAACAATTTCGTCATACATGATTTTTGCATAACTATGTGAACTAGAAAGTCAGTATTAGTGAGTTATGACTTTGCAGTAACACAAACAAGTAAACGAGCCTTAAAGTAAAATAAATGGGGAAAAAACAGAAAGTACAAACATTCACGTAACAAAACTACAGTTTTTCCAGGCAACGCCTGTATACCTCTAACTATTCTAGGTATAAATACGTACCGCCAAGATATTTCAGTAATGTTAATAAATCTTATGTAGGGGATGAGCCTAATGCTGTTAAGTGAGGGCAAAGTCTACTAAAAACATCATAATGGAAAAAACCCCATACGTGTCCGGGTCAGGTATATAAAAAGTATAAACAAATGGTGTGTTAGAAACAAGGTTTTTTTCTCCCTACGTGAAAAAGCCCTAACAGTGATTTCAGCAAGGAAGTGCCCACACAGCCATCGGAAATTACATTTTTAATCTCCTCTCGCACGCGTTACCACGATTGTGGTTTGAGGGTTAATACTTCAGTAGATACACTACACTGTTATAGTGCACAGAAAATAGTGAAGAGGCTAAATGAGAATCTTTTTTTTTTTGTAACTATGCTACAGACGCCAGCACATCAAGCTACTACAATCTGTCAAATTTCTTTAATAGATTTTGAACTTTATCGCTAAAGCTTATTGTTCAAAGTTGATTGGGAAAATTTGACAGTTTCGGGTAGCTTGATGCGCTCGCGTCTGTAATTGAATCTTTTTTTTTCATCTAAAGCTAATATCTATGCAGAGCAGCGGTGGTCCAGCGGTACCGGTCCCGACCTACGAGACACGTCGGTCGAGTGGTGATTTACTGTGTGTAGGTACCTAATTATTTAATCACCAGTGCTCTCAAAACGGTGAAGAAAAACATCGTGATGAAACCGGCAAGTCTAGAACCGAAAATTCGAAGACATGTCATGTGACATCCACCAACCCCCACTGGATCCGCGTGGTGGTTTACGGCCCACTCCCTCTCACAGAAAGGAGGCACGTGTCCTAACAGTGGGAACATAACAGGCTAATTATGCTATGGCTAATATCTGATTTGCAGAGCGTCCCCGTCACTAAGGGCCATACTACACGGGTGGTTCTCCCGCCGCGGGAATCCGCTTTTGAACCGCACTAGACACAATTTAATATGGAAACCGCGCAGTGTACTATACAGCATACAACTTCCATATTAAATTGTCTCTAGTGCGGTTCAGAAGCGAATTCCTGCGGCGGGAGAACCGCCCTTGTATTATGGCCCTTAGTAACTCTTATACCACCACCCGGTGGAGGGAGGTCGGAGGTGGTTAGAGTTACTTCTTGTCTACTTCTCCGTTCTTAGTCTACTTCTGAATTGAGAATTTGAAGTTGAATACTTGTCAAACTCTCTTGTCAAAGTCTTTTCCCAATTATGTTGGGATCGGCTTCCAGCCCTTCCAGTCTAACCGGATGCAGCCGAATACCTACCAGTATTTTACATGGAGCGACTGCCTATCTGGCCTCCACAACCTAGTTACTGGGTAATACGATACCCCTTGGTAAGACTGGCTGTCAGACTTTCGGGCTTCTGACTACCCGTAACAACTATCAAAGATCCACGAGTGACTTGTCTTGGGTTTTCGAGGACAAACAGGCAGCAACTCCATGTAAAATACTGGAATACTCCTGAATCTGGTGAGACTGGTAGGCGACCACCACATACATATTTTTGAAAATGCTAGGCGGATGATGATGACCGTGTCTCCTACCGATTTCTTTCCGTTAGCCTATGTTGTCCCACTGCTGGGCAAAGGCCTCTCCCATATTCTTCCACCTTTCCATGTGCTGGGCCTAGGAAGGAACGAAACCAAATCGTCACGCCAGCGTTTCTTCCGTATATTATAGGTATTGTACCCCAAAAACAGGTACGTCCACTACATTTGTGCAAACTGGGTAGCTCTAACTACAATGCCCGATTCTTATGCAACTACGAAAAGAAAAACACTAGAGCGAACAATAGTGGCTTTTTGTTGGCGACTGGCGCTCTGTACCGGCGGCGCGCGGTTGAACTAATGGCTCATTCATACATAAATAAGGGATCGAACAAAGGTCCTAGCTTTTTTGTGGCAGTCGAATGTTCGAGAAAATATACTAGCACATGTATAAAAGTACTGCGGGGCAATTGCGTAACACATTATCAATAGGAATCGGTTTCATTTTGACAGTTCAACAACATTCATTGCATTATTTACGTGTTGAGCAGACAATTTTTTCGAACTTTGGAAGCAATGGATTAGCAATTTGCTTCAAAATGATTCATATTTCGATTGATAGTGTGTTACGCAATAAGGGTGCTGTTCTGTTTTTTTATTGAAAAAGTTTCTGATGTTTTAAACTGTGGTTTTTATTTGTTTGTTTTGTCATAATTAGTTTAAACCATTTATTATCAAGTAACAAAGACCCATAGATACATACCTTAACCTAAGTATACCTACATAATAATATAGTAACATTTTAGTAAGTAAATCAAACTTAATAACTATGTTAGTATCACGTAGTTGCACTAAGTCTTTGTGCGTTCTGGTGGCACTTGTCCGCGAAAGCGGCGGAATATCACATCCTGCAGCCATAAGCTTTCCTCCATCACCAGGTGCAGGTAGCATGTTGGTATGCGCACCACGAACGCCTTGAAGTTGACGTTGCGGTGCGACTCCAGTAACTGCTCCCTCGGTGTGTACCTCGTCTTCTGGCTCACGTACCTACTCCACGATGTTCTCCGCCGTACCTAGTGGTGTAGTGTAGGCGGGAGATGTACACCGGTGGTTTTAGGAGCTTAGTCATACATCTGTGGTTATACTAAAAGGTTTATTTCAGTTTATTTCATTTATTCTTCAACTGATTGAGACAAAATTCAAGTCTTGTATAAAACGCACACTATGCAGCCAGGCATATTATAAATAATAAATAAATAAAACGTTTATTTCAAGTTCACAGAAAAACTCATAGTTGTTAGTAAAACTTAAAACCTAAGTGTTAGTACTTAATATCTTTAATTATTATTATTTGATTTTTGTTGTTGCGACATGCATGTCGCAGCATCTCCGTACGTACGGACAGTCTTCAATAAGTTAGAGGATTATATCCCTGATAAAAATGCCTGGCTCAATGCTGGTCCTGCTCCACAACTAATTGATTAACACTTGAAAATACTGTTGGAGCTGCTGAAGACTGTAAGGCTGTCTTTGCATTGTAAAAAATTAAATTTAAAATTTAAAAAAACCCCCGACACAAAAAATAATAAAATTAAATGTAAGTAATTGGAAAAGGATCAAATAATTTAAAAACCCCCAACTTAAAGAATCTAGGTAACGAGACTAAAACAGATAAATTCTTAAGGCAGTCGGGGTCCCCCGACTGCCTTAAGAATTTAGTATACTCTTAGCATAGAAGGTGTTCCACAGAATACTCTTAGCATAGAAGGTGTTCCACAGAACGGTCCCCCGACTGCCATATGAATTTATCTGTTTTAGTCTCGTTACCTAGATTCTTTAAGTTGGGGGTTTTTAAATTATTTGATCCTTTTCCAATTACTTACATTTAATTTTATTATTTTTTGTGTCGAGGGTTTTTTTAAATTTTAAATTTAATTTTATTTTCTTGCGTTTTGAGATTCAGGTAATTTGGTGTTTAATCAGGTTTTTATCCGTCAAAAAATAATTATTAATTTATAGTTGAAGAATAATTTTTAAGACTAAACAGATTTTTTTGTTTTATTTTATCCTTTTTCTAGTTCTTCCTTTAGTTATTCAACTTTCGTACAAGTATTTCATAGCTATTAGATATCTTAGGTATTTCAGATCTAGTTTATAAAATGGGACTGCGACACTATCTGATGTAGAAATACCTACGCTTTATAAGTAGGATAATTCCATTCGTAATAAAAATAGTCAAACTCAGTGGTCGTAGGTACCTACCAGTCATCACTCCACTTTCCTCATCATTCTAGATCTAGAGCATCGATCAGACAAAAAAATATTTTCAAGTTTTTAGTTTTCATTTCGTTAGTTTATTTTCCTCTTTCCCTTTCAATACGTGTTGTGTACATTATTCTATTTGTCAAGCCCTTGCATTTGATACCTATATTGAAGGAGTTGTGAAAAAAATATATAATTCGCCATTTTGTAGTGGCGGCCATCTTGGATTTGAAATTTATAATAGCGTATAGTATTCTACTAGTCAAGCCCTTTCATGTAATACCCATATTGAGGGAGTTGTGAAAAAAAAGTAATTCGCCTTTTTGTGGTGGCGGCCATCTTGGATTTGAAATTTATCATAGTGTATAGTATTCTACTATTCAAGCCCTTTCATTTGATACCCATATTAAGGGAGTTGTGAAAAAATATTTAATCCGCCATTTTGTGGCGGCGGCCATCTTGGACCGATTTTCATCAAACATAGCTAAGAACACTCCCGACTAATTCACCTTTCAAACAAAAAAAACAAAATCAAAATCGGTTCATCCGTTCGGGAGCTACGATGCCACAGACAGACACACACACACACACACACACAGACACGTCAAACTTATAACACCCCGTCGTTTTTGCGTCGGGGGTTAAAAATTTAATTTCCTTTGTGTTGTATAATTAAACTCAACATTAATGATGTACCTAACTAATATTTTTGTAAAAATATAATTTAAAAGAGTGTCCATGGAGTTTCTTGCCCGTACTTCTCCATATGTACCTACGCTTTGGAATGGGCAACTAGCTTCATATTTTCTGACTGACCGACTTCCTGACAATTCAAAAGTACCTGTAATGGGTTTAATTGAAATAAATGCTTTGAGTTTGAATTTCTATTTAGGTATTTCCAGTATCTTTTTCCGTCTGTAATTTTTTTTAGTTAAAAAGTTTTTTGAATCCACACATACTTACATCACATTACTTAGGTCTAAACAAGGTGACTTCTAATTTGACGTATTCCTTCCAGGACGTGACAGTGTGACCCATTTGCAACAATGAAGCCCGTGAAGCCCAGGAGAAAATTCATTGAATTCCAGAAAAACCATTTTTCATGTATTTATTGAAAATTTCCCAAAATTCATCACTAATTTCACCCAATAGAATAGCAATGATGGCCGTGTAATTTGAGAGCTTATAGAAATATGATCAAGACTGGAAATCAAATGAAGCTAGGCCTGTGAATAGAATAAAACATGGGATTATAGGTTCTTTACCTATTAGTCAAAATAAATAAGGAATATAGAATGCTGCTGTAACTTTGCCACAGTAACCACAACATACATTTATTAATTGTATTAATTATTATGATTTATGATTAGCTTTGTTTTCAAACATTATTCGCCTTGTTACTAATAGGTTACGTTTTTCCATTTATACAATTAATACGTTATTTATTCCCTGTTCGCTAAAAATAACATACTTATCGCAATTACTTATTTTGATTCAGAACTTCAGCAAGGAGGCTTGTATCCCAGCAGTGGGGACATTAGAGGCTTATTATGCTTATGCATGCTGAAGTTCAGCATAATCAGCCTATAATCTAATAATCCCTCTCGGTGACAGGGAGTGGGCCGTAATCCACCACGCGGGTCCGGTGCGGGTTGGTAGATATCAAAGGTTTTCGAATTTTTGGTTCTAGGACATGCCGGTTTCCACACGATGTTTTCCTTCACCGTTTTGAGAGCAGTAGTGATGAATTAATTTACACAAAGTAAAGCGCCTGTCTGGGTTCGAACCTTCGACCTATAACTCGTAAGTCACGGTCGTTATCACTGAGCCACCACTCCTCCGAAACTTGACAAAAAGTTATTTACAAGGCGAAACGCAATACCTAGAACTGTATAAGTGATGGTCCTCTTTGTTTGAGCGCGGTACATCCCCGGCTGAACCCACTTACAGTGTAAAATATGCCGTTGACTTGTCGCTACCACGATAAGATTACTTAGATGGCTTACACCTAAACAAACACCACCTAAACCTACCTAAACACCAAAAACGCAAGTTTTAGAAACAATAAAAATAGGTAAGTAAACAAAATCAGAAAAATATATGATATTCTTCAGGATTTAAGCTAAGTAGATAGTGTGTTGAAAACATAATACAACTAATTTGATACGATAGAAAAAAAATCATGAAGATACCTCTAAAAACTTTCTTTTTACAATAAAAATCATACTAATATACATACAATCATTCTGTTTTTTTGTCGGATTATTCTACAAGCAACATACTAAAATACTAGTGTTTTAGTTTTTTAGTCCAAACAATAGATTTTTTGTAATTAAATAATTGCTTCATATTTTGCAATAAATTACCAGCGTTGTGTCATCGCGCTTCTCTTTCTTTTCTATGCAGTCTGACAGTGATCGCGATTTAGGTCATGTAAGCCGCTTAAGATTACTTATCCTTGGTAAATTAACCTCACAATAAAGTATCTTTGATCTAGATTTAGAACAAGTAGGCACTTTTAGAGCTAACAGACTGGCGTAAACACTTATGTAAACGTTCTATAATACTTATTGCATCAATCAACTTAGCCTATCGCAGACATCGCAGTCCACTGCTGGACATTAGGCCTCTCCCAAGCTGTGCCACATCATCCTGTCTTCGGCCTTCCGCATACGTCTGTCCTACGAACCTGTGTACGAACATATAACCTGTGTATGGGTACGTATCAAAATCCCGAAAGTTCATAATACCCATGATTGAAATACCGACGTCCATAACACCGAAATTCAAAATACCGAAAGTTTTAAATGTCGATAGTCGTTATATCGAAACACAAAATACCGATGTTCAAATGCCCGAAAGGACGAAATCCCGAATGGATGAAATCCCGAATGGACGAAATACCGATGGATGAAATCCCAAAGAGCGGCGACGTAGTTCCAGCGATTGCTCATAGATGGCACTACAACACAGTTATGACGGTGGGCATTCTGCTTAACATGTTTTAATATTTTTTATAGCGGGGGTAGATCTCGAAAAATTATTTTATTCCGTAATGTTTTATTAATTTGTAGTTACTGTTAGCTACTTAGTACCGAGTGGTTGCTATAGCAACCACTCGGTACTAAGTAGCTAACAGTAACTACTCATTATAATGAGTGAAGATACTTTTAAAGTGTTCAAATCTCAAAAAGGTGGATATAAAGTACAGGTAGGCGGTTTTGTGTTTACAAAGAACCGGCAAACCCATTTGCTACTTAGTAGCTAACACATTTGTAATGACAACTTAGGATGCAAGAGCGAGCGAAGCGAGCTCGGGACTTGGGGCACCCCGACTTGGACAGGTTAGGTTCGAAGGGGATGACGGGGGCTCGAGTGAGCGAGCAAAGCGAGCGAACGAGCCCCCGTCATCCCCTTCGTGTTAGGTTCCTTTAAACCCTGTAGACAGAAATAGGGGCCCCGCGAAGCGGGGCTCCGTCGACTACGCCTAACAACATATTTTTGTAGATAAAAAAAAAACTTTGGGATTTTTTTCTCGGCCACTATGATTTTGCGAACTTTGCGGTTTTCTAATTTAGACTAAAAAGGGTCTATTCTATCCAAAAAAAATAGCTACTATACACTGTACACTGAAATAGGGGCCCCGCGAAGCGGGGCTTCGTCGACACAGAATGCAAGAGCGAGCAAAGAGCACCCCGAGGTTAGGTTTGGTTAGGTTACTTTAAACCCGTAATACAGAAATAAGAGCCCCGCGAAGCGGGGCTTCGTCAACATAGGAGACAAGAGCGAGCGAAGGGCACCCTGAGTTTAGATATGGTAAGGTTACTTTAAACCCTTTACACAGAATTTCAACAATATGACAATTCAATTTTTTGACAATTTCGGAATTTTGATCTTCGGGATTTACAAATTCGGGTTTTTAAACTTCGGGTTTTTAAACTTCGGAATTTTAAACTTTCGGGCAAATGAACTTTCGGGATTTTAAACTTTCGACCAAACAACCATTCGGCGTTTCAATTTTCGGGATTTCGTCCATAGGTATTTTAAAATTCGGTCTTTTAAAATTCGGGATTTTGATACGTACCCCTGTGTATGCATATTGATTTTGAATTCAATAAGTACCAAAAATACAGCACAAACTTGAAATTTTAATATAGGTAGCTTTAACTAATACTGTATTAAATTCCTTGCTACACAAATTGGTAGCAACCATTAAATACAGTAATTTAACGAAAATCGCTTCGTGATGATAATTATAAACTAAACAATATTCTAGGCAACAATGTTTATTTAGCTGACATCACTATAAAACTTAGGTAAATCCCTCTTAAGAAATTTGCCACAAACTTGAAATAATTAAACAAACAATTTCCAGCCCTATTTCAAAGCAACTAAATACCTACGTAAAAATGCAAACAGTTTGCGGCCCATTTGAGGATCCCAACATATAGTCCAAGAGCTTCGACGTATAAATATGGGGTCTCACTGTTCAACGAACTATTCGTCACTTTGTCACCAGACCCGGGTCACTTGTTGTTTTGTAACCTTACGGGAAGATCGTGAATTATTAATTAAATCATAATGAAATTATTACTAGTACTGTTTGTGATTAGTGCAATGCTAATGGTAGCAAACGCAGAGATTTCATTGAGAGATATACTGAAAATATACGACATATCGCAAAACAGCTTAGGTGAGTGAAAATACGTAGTTCATTTACACGTAGTTTTTTTCTTGTAATTGTTGTGTGTAGTCAAAATTAAATCTTCATAACTTAGAAGTTAAACAAAACATAAAAAAGTGGTTTTCGTTTTATGTTGAAAATCTTATGATAAGTTGATCACTTTCTTTTTTTTAAACAACTTTTCAACTCACGTGAAATCCGTCTTTAAGTGTTTTGTGTTCTCGAATAACCATGGCAATTTTTTGCTAAATTGTATTTTGGTTCACATGATGAAACCTGGCTACCGAGCCGCTCAACACCGAGGACCAAATCTATAGCCAATCGTAAAGCCATCCTCCTTTTACTATCAATTAAAAACATCGATTGTAATAACTTCTTTTTGTTTCAGCAGACTCCGTAAAAGTGGCAACGGAGGCTCTATACATACCAATGACTTTGAAAGCCTGCACCAACAACATTTGTGACGAAGTTTGTAAATTTCTTGGATTCCATCATGGCGTATGTGTTTCTTCAACTACATGTAATTGTTCTAATTAGCAGTAGTCATGGACAACTACAACCATTTTGTCACTATTTTCATAATTCTGTCACATTTATTTGTTTTTCTTTTTAGGGTGTATGCGCTAGGTAACCCGTGTAAATCTAATTTTCTTACGATTTTCCCAATTTTACAGGTCAGTATTGTATGTTGATTTAAAAAAAAGAATATTTTAAAATCGCGGACTACCCTGGCACTATCAATTTTGCGGACTAAAAACAGAAAAAAAAGTTTTTTTCAGCGCAAATTTCTCAATATCCTTAAGTTATCTAGTTTTCTTTTAAATACACAAGTATTTATCACCTATCTATCTAGTAAGTCTACGAATTTAAGTTTTGAAAACTACTTAATATAAATTCCAAAAAAAAAAAAACAAATTTTTACGTAATCACGAAACACCAAGTTTTTCGATTGTTTTCTTAGCTAACTGGTAGCAAATACCGATCTGAAAAAAATCCTAAATACCTAGGCATATAGTATATTAGTAAGTCTACGATTTATTTATTTTTTGAGTTTAATGAATTAGTACTTATAAAAAATGTTGACTACGCTGAAAAAACCCAATAAAGTCATGCGCAAAACCGTCGTCTACGCGTAAGAATTTATTGAAAATAACAAAAAGTGTTAAATATTTTAAAATTTGAGGTGTTTATCTACCAAACTCAATTTTTATATTTTTATTTTGACTACTAATTTAATTGTAGTAAAATATCTAAGTAGTTATCAAAACTTAAATGCGTAGACTTACTAGATAGATAGGTAATAAATACTTGTGTATTTAAAAAAAAACTAGATAACTTAAGGATATTGAGAAATTTGCGCTGAAAAAAACTGATTTTTCTGTTTTTAGTCCGCGAAATTGATAGGGACTCTTAAATGCTAGCTCTTAGTCTATATATACAGAGTGTGCCTATTTGAAATCATCAGCATCTTCTCGAATTAAATTCATGAGTATTTTTTACCACTGAAAGGCGCAATTTTTTTAATGTAAGTAGGTACACCTTGTGTACATATTCCATATTATCGTTAGGTGTGGTTGGTGAATGACGGTTTTTTCGTATCAGGAATATTGTGTGCTATGTTGGTACCTATTAGATAAGATTAATATTCCACCTCGATGTGTTTAAATATTATATAAGTTTTTAATTTACAATGACTTTTATTTACTCTTTTAATCTGGAAACTCTTCCCGTGTTATTAGAAAACGAGATCTACCTTAAACTTTCGAGTCAGTTTTTTTTTCAATTTCAAACTCTATTCCGACTAAGTTAAAGTTCTTAATACAAAACTCCATGTCGTCTCATGGGTTTAAGTTATTGGACTCGACCATCTGTGCTCAGACTCAGACTATAAACTTGAACATTTTGATTAACTCCAGTTAAAACAGTTAACATGAGTTTGATGATCTGCTACATAATTTTGTGTTGATTGATAAGCTTGTCAGAAACATAAATCCATTTTTGTAGTATAAGTAGGATGATTTGGGGAAGGCCTTTGCCCAGCCGTGGTGCAGTATAGGCTAACAAAAAAAAAAGAATAAACGAATCATGCCGTATTCGCGCCACATTGTACAAATGGGCTAACCGTGCACCATATTCCACGGGCAAACCACTCGACTGACCGTCGAGACACGAGATGTAGACTCGGCTGCTTATCCACAATAGGTTTTCCGTTCAAAGCAGACTACTTTAACACCAGGGATAGGAATAGGACTAATAAACGTTGTACAGCATCTGTAAAGTTACACAACGCTTTGTCTAGTCAAATTTCTGACGACTGAAAGCATTTGATATTATAAAGGAAAGATACGCTACGTTCATACTGAGCGACGTTCAGTATTGTTGCGTTGTTATCACAAAGTACTAACTGCGATAGATAATGCGGAACGTATGACACAGAAAGAGATAGTCTGTAGTATGTTGCTCGCTGCTATTAGCGGACTAAATGAAACTACAACAATTGTCTTAATTTGTCTGCAACAATTTGCGCGCGCCAGTGCCATATCTAACTCTTTATATAATATCATTGACTGAATGAGAGAAATCAGTGTGTATTCATCTGTTATAATACGATTATGAGTAAAGGGGTTACTGTGTAGGAACGGACCAGCCTTAATTGAAATGTAATTTGTTAATAACGCAACATAACATATCATCACGCCTGTTTTCTCCGAAAGATTAAGCAAAGGTGTACCTATAGTAGGTACGCCCACATACGACACACTTGTTAATGTTGTGACCCAATAATCATCAATCACGTATACAGGATTAGTTTTCAAAGACCAGCCCAATTTAAGGGTAAAAGTAAAGCCATCTAAACAGCGAGCGAGCAAAAAAAACATTCAGTTGTTCCCTACAATTATGTTCGCATAAAATGTATGGAACAACAGATATTTTTTTTTTTATTTCACGTTTTGTCCTAAGTAAAAGTTCATAATGATGAGTACAATGACCCCTTCAGATATTTCGTGTATGAATCCCGCCACACGTCAAAAAATCGAAAACGTGCCCTAGACATCATAGTCTGTCATGTAGGTAGTCGAACCGCGGCGTGCTGGGCACATTTTGGTTTGTCATCTATACAATCTGTGGCGGTCAAAAGGGTAATAGGTGACCATTACCTACACAACAACATAGGTACCTATCTAGTATCTAAGGTTAATGATCGTTATTAAAAGTCATCTTATAATCACATATTTATAATGCTTTGATAATTTCAGATAACTGGGTTTTACGACGTTGCATGTTGGTATCTTGCAACAGTCAAGTGGTGTAGGTCAGATGGCATTCGATGCGTAGGTATGCACTTCTGATACGGATAAGAGAACCTCTGTTTATTCAAAAGTACACTAGTTCTAGGGTTACCATACCACCCGTAGTACTTTAAAATAGATTATTGTCCTCTTTTTCGTGTAGGTGTACTTAATTTTTTTTTTACTCTGAGGTCGCGGGCGCACAGAGTGGGGACTCTGTCCACCCACCAAGTGACCCCAGGGAAGACGGTGGCACAGTGGTATTACGTGCTGCCGTACATAGCGAGGCTCAGTGGAGGCCACTTTACAGTCTCCCCAGTGATGTGCCTTACAGGCGTTTCACAAGAGGGGTTCCGCAATTGGTCTTATAAGAGGAACTGGGACCACCTCTATGTGCTGATGGTGATCACCGGGGTGGTTTTTGTGAGGTAAAAATCCCACACTCCCTCCCCGGAGGTCGGGTGCCTTTTGAAGGTTTCCCCCCGAAAACAATAAAAAAAAGATGTACCTACTTTATAATCTGTGACACCAATAAAGTACGTTAAAATAGGTACAGTCGGTGACCAACATTGTCTGACACACCCAACATTGCCTGACCCACTAGAAATGGGTTAGATAATATTGGCCACCGACTGTACACTATTTATGTAATTCTCACACACTTTTACTCCCTTGTGAATGTAAAGTGGTGAGACGAAAGGCTGAAAGCTTCCCTAAACTTAATTAAATACAGGTCAAACACATAACCCTCCTTTTGGACTTCGCCGCAGTCGGGTAGAAACGAGCTGACCAAAAGTTTAAAGTATTTAAAGTTTGATTGCAGAGGCTGTAACTCAATCTTCAAGATCGACAAATATGTGCTAAATCTTGCGAAAAGTAGGTAACAAAAAATGTGTTTTTTAAGATGAATAAGTAAGTACCTGTTTTTTTGTGCTGTGTGTATTTCATGTTCTCTCTACTGCAAGTAAAACATACTTTATTCGTCCCAAAAAAGATGGCAATCTTACTCTGAGAGACTAAGCATGTATACAACGTGTAATAGAAATATCGCAAAACATGAAACTAACTGGTTTTCAGAATCGAGGTAGGTACAAAAAACCGGCCAATTTAAGTGCGAGTCGATCTCGCACACGAGAATTTCCGTAGGTACCACAGGGCAAAAAACCCGAAAAAATATGCTTCTTTTAAGGAGACTTTAATTTTTAACGTTAAGTATTTTATTTTTATTATTTGTTGTTATAGCGGCAATAGAAATACACACTGAAAATTTCAACCGCCTACCTATTACGGTTCATGAGATACAGCCCCTGTCAGACGGACGGATGGACAGCGGAGGCTTATACTAGGGTTCCGTTGGCACAGAAGGGCGTATAGTAGGCAGCACATTAGTGGTAACACTTTGAATTTTTGAGCATGGTACGGAGTTTCAATAGAATAACAAACCACCCCGCTGGTTTGTTATTTACATTGCGTAATACACTATCAGTAGCAACAGATTTCATCAACATAATTCATTAGGTACGTTATTCACGTTGTTGAGCAGACACATATTTCGAACATACGAACCAATGGATCAACAACATCCTTAAAATGATTCAGATTAAGGTCGATAATGTGTTACGCAATTAGGGTGTAGAAATGCCTAAGTACTTTCCTAAAACTTGGGATTTTTGGGTTTAATTAGGTAGGTACACGACCAGAAAAAACTTTAAGGGTAAACGAGGACAATGTCGTAAGGAAAGTTTGTTTATTTATTTATAATGAATGGATGACTGTAAGAGTAGGGCAAGACCACAGAAACGATGGATGGACTGTGTGAAAGATGATAATAAAACTTCAAAATAAGAATCGATCAGAAACTTTAATTTAAAAAAAGATACACTAAAATAAAGAGCCGGTGTTAACTAAAAACTAAAACATCATAAGCTAGGTTTAGACTGGGAGACATTAGGAGAAAATAAATTCGAAACACACAGTCTAACTGTAGCACCGACAAGTTTCCGATGAAACGCACGTGCCATACTTGTAGCCGAGGAATTTACACACAAAGTTGCAGGCGCCGCTGGTGCAGGACCGCAAACTCATCGGTATGAATAGAGCCTCATTCGCCATCTTCACCGAGTCTCCGCCTGAAAAAAAAGAAAAAACAATATAAATAAGTAAATACCTTCTTGACTTCATACGTTCTATCGGCAGCAGCCCACTGCTTTCAGCATCATGGCCGACCACAGGCCGACCTCACCCACTGCTGAACATAGACCTCTCTTTTCTTGTGTCAATCTCCACGCTCCAGTGCCAGCTTCATATGCTTTACATAGGCCTATATGCAGCCAATACATTGCTGCGTCACCCATCTTTGTATTTTACCTTAAAGAAGTACTAACAGATTACTACGAGTAGGTGCTCTATCTGTTACTTTAATTATCGGTTTTTGCCATTTGACCTCCACAACCCCGCCATTAGAGTACACCAGATAAAAAAAACTGCGCTGAGCTGTGCGTTATTTTAGGTACAGATGCCAGCATATCAAGCTACCCGAAACTGTAAAATTTTCCCAATCAACTTTGAACCTTATGCTTTAGCGGTAAAGTTGAAAATGTATTAAATAAATTTAACAGATTGTAGTAGCTTGGTGTGCTGGCGTCTGTACATAATTTGAAACACATGAATAGCATTTTGAAAATGGAGAAGGTTTTGTCAAAAACGGCTGTATTTTGTAAACAATGTTAAATGCACCAAGAAAGACCCTAAATAATTTAAAAAATAAAAAACCCGACTGCGAAACTGAAAAGCTACAAACAAGCCCATTTTAAATTAAATAAAAGTTGGAAGCAGGCGGGACCCATTTGAATTTGAAAATATAATAAAAATGGTATGGGTCCCGCCTGCTTCCAACTTTTATTTAATTTAAAATGGGCTTGTTTGTAGCTTTTCAGTTTCGCAGTCGGGTTTTTTATTTTTTAAATTACTTTTTTTATTTCCAGCTTTTTAGTTTACAAATGTGAAAGATTTCGCAAACGATTTAGTTCTTGGTACGTGTTTTTTTACGATTTGTCACTTCGAATTACTTTTAACCATATAAGTTATATATATTTTTGTAATCACCTTTTAAAACCCTTTATTTTGATACCCCACTCGATAGGTTTCGAGAAAAAAAAAAATTTTTTTGAAGACATATTGCGCCAAAAATCGGCCATTTTAATTTTTTTTCAATTTTGATATACCCAGTGTCACTCTCACAATTAAGACGAATCTAACGGCACCTCTCAAGCTGAAATCGATAAAGCCGTTTAGGCTACAGAGCGTGCCAAAGAAATATACATACATACATACATACATACACTCGAAAAACATAACCCTCCTTCTGACGCAGTCGGGTAAAAAGAACGCCCCCGCCCTTCAAACCTAATTATTATCCAATTATTATGCGCCATTTTTTTTTCCGGCTGGGAACACGTAAATAACGCAATGAATGTTTTCGAACTGTCAAAATGAAACCCATTGCTACTGATAGTGTGTTACGCAATTACCCCGCTACGCTACTTTCGGCGCGGGATATACGGCGTGTACGCACGAACGAACAAAACATGGTAAACACGAACATATTGGATCGCCACGAACATTTTTGACGAACACAGTGTTATGTTCGTAAGTGGTGAACGTGCGAACAAAGTGTTCGAAGTTCGTGTTCACCATTTTTTTGTTCGGTGAGTACCTACACGGCTTTATAGTGCACAAGTGTGTGCAGCACCCAATCCGACACAACCGAAGAGAGATCAGGCGCAGAAGCAACGCTTATCGTGCTTTCCGGGACACGGGGGTATCACACCGCCAACTTCCAAACTCCGGGCCCAACCCGAAAATATAATATCCCATAACACACAAAACACAATTTACTACCGCACAGTTAGAACACTAAAGCTATTCAAAGGAAGTCACTTACCAGCACCAAGTTCGTTGTTGGAAATGTCATTGGCTCTCAGCAGATCGTCTAGTGAGATGATCTGAGACGATGCAACCAAGATCAGGGGGACACAAATAAACGCCAATATGAACTTCATCTTGTTAAATGACACGACTGTCTTGCACGAGAACAGACCACAAATTGACCATATTCTAGTCTCGAGGCTCGAGGAGACTTTTTATTTTGTCAGCAGTAAACATGCAAAGTATAATCAATCTTTGATGCTGAGCTGTGCCAATGTGTACCGTCAAGCTTTAGATTTAAGAGTCAGAATTGTAGATTCTCAATTGTTTGTTTATGTTCTTTCAATAGGTATACATATACCTATTGAATAATATCTGGTTAGTATAATATCTGGGGTTGAGTGTACAGTTCATTATCAACCGTCTGCCTACTGGATTGTGGTATTTTTGGCATGATGTTATTATTGTTGTTTTAGTGCACACGACGACTTAACAAGCTATGCATTTTCAGTTTTAGCTGACCTGGCTTTCATCGTAGAAGTCAGCTGCTACTGGAATTGTATAGCTTGATATTTCGTCGTGCGTAGAGTTCTCATTAATTTACTGAGGCTGGACACGTCATGTCTCAAGTAGGTACCTACCTATTCGTAGTTAAAGTTTAGTTAGTAGTACTTGGATCTAGATGTAGGTTTGTAAAAATTAACAAGAGCTCTGAGAATACAATAGTTATCTATTATCGATTTATTACTAAGTGTTATCACTTGTTGTAAGTACACACGGCAAGACATCAAGCTATCTTTCAATTGCGATTTTTTCGTGAAATAACGAATGCAACGTTGAAATACGACACTTTACACAAACCTATGGGTTTGAAAATACGTTCGTACTAACATAATATTTCATTCAAAACTAAAGGACAAAATCATCTTTGAATAAAGCCAAGTATATACATACTTACCTATGCTCGTGACTGTACACAGTATGTTTATTAAAAATAATTTCCATGCTGTATTATTATAGAGTCCATCGATGTTGTTGAATGACCCATCAGTCCAGATTTAAGTTCACAGTCAGGTCATTGACTCACAAGTGGCATATTATAATAACGAAGTACCTAAATACATTTCCTACTTTACTTGACACACCACAACACATGAAGATTATCAGCAATGGGGTTAAACCCAACCAATGCACATATCCTGTCCTGTCTCCTCAGAATAGATAGGTACAGACGCCAGCACGTGAAGCTACGCGAAACTGTCAAATTTTCCCAATCAATCTTGAACCTTATGTTTTAGCGATAAAGTTGAAATACTATTAAAGAAATTTGACAGATTGTAGTAGCTTGATGTGCTGGCGTCTGTACATAGTTGACCTACACTAGTCTACAAATAAACATATAATATAGGTAGGTACCTACATACATACATACATATTATATTATCATGTTTCAAGTCTGGCTTTGAACTATCCTTTATTTCAACAGATGTTTGGTCGCGGACTCGAGACCAAGGCAGACAGATCTATTCGGGCCTGCGGGCGGAGAGTAATGGGTAGCTCACCGTCCGATCAGGACCAGGCCCGTGCCGGACGGCGCGTACGTGTTCCACGCGCGCCTCTAAGAGATGTCAGCGTCGAGGAGGGGCTCCCTTAGAGGAGGGGCTGCCGGGTCAGCGGGATTGGCCGAAAGGGTTACCGCTGGCCCGGAACATAAAGGGCTAAGGAAGGAACACGGGTGGGTTTTAGTCAGTAAGAGTCTGACACTCCCTTCCGCTCCACCCAGAGCGGGAGGAGTCATTTGATGATTTCCCATACAAAAAAAAAAGAAAGCCAAATCTATTGGTTCACACTATTATTATGATCATAATCAGCCTATATTGTTCCCACTGCTGGGACACAGCTCTTCGAGAGGGAGATGTACTAATTTCTTAGAATCAGGACACTGAACGAGACACAATAGAAGTTTCATTCTTATAACGCCTGGGAACGTTTATGTCCCGCAAAGTGTTAAACGTAGACCTACACCTAATGGAAAGAGATGGATGGATGGATGGTTTTTAAGGAGGATTTTTCTTTCCTACGGTCCCTGTACTTACTTCATCATCTGTCTAGCCTTTTCCCAACTATGTTGGGGTCGGCTTCCAGACTAACCGGATGCAGCTGAATACCAGTATTTTACATGGATCGACTGCCTATCTCACCTCCACAATCCAGTTACTGGGTAATACGATATCCCTTGATAAGACTGGTTGTCCGGTTTTGGGCTTGAAGACTGTGCCTACTTTTTGATAACAATTATTATTTTACTCTGGAAAAATTTACGTTTTAGCTAGGATGAGAAAATTGAATCAACTTATACAGGTACTTCTTAGTAAACTTTGTGGCTTACATGACCTACAGCGCGGTCACTGTCGGACAGCATAGAAAAGAAAGAGACGCGCGATGACACAACGCTGGTAATTTATTGCAAAATATGAAGCAATTATTTAATTACAAAAAATCTTTTGTTTGGACAAAAAAATTAAAACACTAGTATTTTAGTATGTTGCTTGTAGAATAATCTGACAAAAATCAGAATAATTGTATGATATTAGTATGATTTTTATTGTAAAAAGAAAGTTTTTAGAGGTATCTTCATGATTTTTTTCTATCGTGTCAAATTAGTTGTATATGTTTCCAAAACACTATCTACCTAGCATATATCCTGAAGATTATCATATATTTTTCTGATTTTGTTTACTGTAGGCGATCATATACTTTTATTGTTTCTAAAACTTGCGTTTTTGCGTTTAGGTCCTGTAAGCCCCTTAACAAGCCAAATTGTGTAAGTATATCTCAAGCATGATACGGTCTTTGTCTTTTAGCCATGACACTTGCGTCCTGCATAAGTATGAGCATAATCAGCCTATAATGTTCACCCTGCTGGGATGTTCACCCTGCTGGGATGAACTCACCCTGTTGGGACACAAGCCTCCTCTCTTTGTGAAAGGGTGAGCCATAATTCAACACGCAGGCCCAGTATGGGTTCAGTCAAGTCTTCGAATTTTTGGTTCCAGGACATGCACGATGTTTTCCATCACCGTTTTGAGAGCAGTGGGGATAAAATTTAATACACAAAGTAAAGTGCCTGTGCCATTTGTGAGTATAGCAGTCGAAAGGTTGTTATAGATATCATACTTAGATAGTCATACAGACCAAGCAATCGTTAGATTTCTATTCAAGGGGATTCCCCCGCCACAAACTACAGCACACTCACGCGCGCACACACACACACACACACACATGAAATTACTTAGCGGGTGATTCTATAAAAATTTAAATAAGTAATCCCACAAAAACATTTCATGTTAAATGTTGCCAAGACGAGACCATGTAGCTCGCACTGTCAAAAAGTAATCAGATCTCATGTAGAGCCAAGCTTCTAACTCTACACGCCCTAACTCTACAAGGCCTAACTTCCCAAACTCTACACCTTAGTCAAAATATATGGCTTGGCCGTCTCGTTACTACAAGAACCATTAACAGTATGAGAGTTTTTCACCTTACGCTCATGTGAATGTAGCGAAATGGCCAAGCCATATATTTTGACTAAGGTGTAGAGTTTGCGAAGTTAGGCCTTGTAGAGTTTGGGCGTGTAGAGTTAGAAGCTTGGCTCTACATGAGATCTGATTACTTTTTGACAGTGCGAGCTACATGGTCTCGTCTTGGCAACATTTAACATGAAATGTTTTTGTGGGATTTCATTTCTTTTTGTAAGTTGCTTACGATATTTATACGAGTATCTTTTTTGGGGTTTATTTATAGGAAGGAGGAAATTTTCAGACCTCTAGCATCAAAATTTACGGAAGTCTCATACAAACTTTCCCCCCCTAGATTAAGGGGTTGGGGGGGTAAAAGTTTCAAGTTTTAAGATTTTTTTGTTGTTTGTGTACTATTATTAGCTTACATACCAAATTTCAGCTTTCTAGGACTTCAGGAAGAACCTTAAGAATATTGATGATCATCAGTCAGTGAGTCAGTGACGAAATCGGGGTATTTTAGGTATCAATAAAATCTAAAGTATAAGAGCTATGCAATTGAAACTTTATAGGTTTAATAAGTCAACCACTGACATCATATCCCGAAAATTTTGTTTATCTGGTATAATCCAAAGCCAAGTTAAGAGGGTTCAAAAATACGACGAAGTGCTTCGAGAAAAGGTAGGTAGTGCCCTTGTGCTTCGCTTGGCTCGTCTCGGCGGGGGCACTACCGTGCCCCCAGATTGTTATCTCGCTACCTGTATTACTAACATACCCTTTAGCTGGAAATCATTATGTGCTACTAAAACTCAGCCGGCCGCTGTAGTGTAGACGAAGAAAGTAGATAAATACCTAGTTATAATCACTACCTGCATAAGTATTACACAACAAAGTCCCTCCCGCCGATAAACTCAAAAATTAACGCCCCGCGATTTCACCCACATAAGTCTCAACCCCGTGGAAATATTAGGATAATAAGTAGGTATCCCACGTGCCAAATTTCATCCAAATCCGATCAGCCGTTTTAGCGAGAAAGCTTTACAAACAAACTTACAAAAAATCAAATCTTTCTCTTTATAATACATTGTGTAAATTTGCTGAAATATGATGATGATTGTTGATGTTGGAAAAAAGTTTGTATGTTTGTTACTCAAAAACGCAAAAAACGGCTGAACTGATCTGGATGAAATTTACATTCCCGTGGAATAATTTCCGACCTCCACGCGAAGCTGAGGGTAAAGGCTAGTAATAATAAATATGTATAGGTAACTTTAACTACACTGTACTTCATTGTACTTTCAAACGTGTTTTTTGCCATGATTTTGTATGTAACACACTTTTTAGTAAAGGTTTTGGTATCATAGTGACAGCAAAACTGACTCCTAACCTAAGTCACAGGATCTCCTTGTTTGGGAGTCAGGGTTTACTCTATCTGTATGCCCTTTATTCACTGAAATCATGCGACCTAGTTTTTAAGCACTGTTGAAAGTTTTTGTATAAATAAAGATTTTTAATTTTTATTTATTTATTAGTAGCAGCGCCCCGCGGTTTCTCCCGCGTAAGTTTCGATCCCGTGGGAATATTGGGATAAAAAGTATCCTATGTGTTAATCCAGGAAATGGTCTATCTATGTGCCAATTTGCATCCAAATCTGTTCAACGGTTTACGCGTGATTGAGTAACAAACATCTAAACATCTTCACAAACATTCACATTTATAATATTAGTAGGATAGGATTATTTAAGAACTCATTGCAGCTTAGGTTGGTAGATTCCCTTTGGTAGGTAGGGATCCTCATTATTAAAAGCTGTACATTTTTTCATTTAACGCAAATTTGAATAAATTAGCGCACACAAACCCAGATAAGTTCCAATGAATAGCCAATCAAATAATTATTCACAAAACATTCTTGCCAACGTAACGAAGTCTGCTCAAAGTTAAAACTCAATTTGTAAACCACGAATTATACATTTTCTCAGTGTGCTTTGAATTAGAGATAATATTTTTCACGCCACCTGCTCACCCCATCGAAGGGTCGCTTCTCAAAGTCGTGAATGAGTATGTCAACCTAGGACAAGTTGTCCAGCAGCGGTAAATACAACTTTGAGAATGAAGCCGTCAGAAGGATCCAGTTGGGTTGGGCAGCGTTTAGGAAACTTCGTCAAGTCTTCTCGTCGCCTATTCCGCAATGTTTGAAGACTAAGCTCTTCAGCCATTGCGTCCTGCCGTTTATGATATATATACGGTGCAGAAAAGTGGACACTGACAGTCGGGCTGGTCCACAAATTTAAGGTCGGTCAGCGCGCTAGCCCATGGAGCTGGCTATTCACGAAGTGTCTTTGAAGTATAAAATCAGACATTAAATTATCCGAAAAAGGACCGGAGTTTATCGACCTAGCTTGCAGAGTACCTACCTAAGAAAACTGCAGTGGCACAGGGCTGGTCATGTTTGTCAAAGAACGGCCGGTGGAGCAGACGAATCCTAGAGTGGAGACCGCGTACTGGCAAGCGTAGCGTGGGACGCTTCCCAGCTAGATGGACTGAAGATCTTAAGAAAGTGGCTGGGACAGACTGGATGCAGAAGGCGGAGGACATGGTATTGTGACGCAGCCTGGGAGAGGCCAATGTTCAGCAAATCAAATCAAAAATCATTTATGTATACAAATTAGGCTGAGAATCAGCAAAAAAATCAGCTGTTCCCTACATTTATGTTCGTACAACTCGTCAAAATGTAGGGAACAGCTGATTTTTTTTTTCGCGTTTTCAGGTTTGGTCCCATAGTAAAAGTTGTTCATAATGATGAGTACAATGACCTCTTAAGAGGTTGCTAATGTTTTACCAATAACCCTGTGTAATATATTACGGAATTATTCCTCATTCTAGTCATTATTCATTACAGCTCGATTCAAACTTTTTGGCGTGGCGGCTCGGAACATGAGGCGAGTCGCTGCGCAGTAACAAATTTAGGTATATGTCAGCGGGGGCGAGGGGTGAGGAACTGCGCATCAAGTGACGCACTTGTAGGCCGTCATAAAGTTTGACGCGAACTATATTATGGGTAGTTGTAGACTGCGAAACTCAAATTTTCTTACGTTTTTGCAATTTGCAGGAAAAGCAAAAGTGCTTATGGTAGAAATCTAACTTAGAAAGATATATTAATGATTCTATTGATTATAATTCTCTAAATATGTACCTGTTATGTCGCGAATCATATTTTGATCAACATACAACCTGACACTGACCTGCAAATTGTAAAAAACATAAGAAAATTTGAATTTCGCGGTTACCACTACCCATTCACCTTAAACGCTTCTATTATATTAGTACGCTTCCGTGGGATAATTTCCGACAAAAGCTAGTAACTTTTATTATGATCATTATAAGTACAATCATTGTAGGTACCTAAACCTCTTCATATTATAATCGTCTCTAAAAAGTAACACTGCAAGAAACACTTTGATAAACTCTAGTTTTTCTTAGAAACCAAGTACCAAATCATGAGCTACATCAAACTGAAGTGTCAGGACAGGATTCCGATAGCACTTATCTAAGTGTTTTTAGAATTCGCATCGCTTGCAACTTCAAGTAGGCACTTGAGTCACCATTCCCCATCTGAATTTATAAACAAACTGGCGAACGCCCAGATAAGAGAGAGGCCACCATCAAAATATATCAACATTACAATCCCCTAAAATGTTATTCTGATCACAGACGCTTCATTTTATCCAATTCTCGAGAGTCTTTTGTGAAGACATTAATTAGCACACAATGCTAAAATAATTAAATGTGAAAATTAGCGTCATTCATCGGATCTTAATTAAGTCCCGACATTGGATTCAGATTGAATTTTCAGTTGTAGGACAATCGTTACGTATGTTAAATCTTAGATGTCCTCAATCATAAAGAAAACTCAGATATGGTCGGTACTCAGTTAAGGTCTTATAATTTGGAGAAACTCAGTAGACGTGCAAAGAGTCTTTAAAGGACTAAAAAAAATTATCCAGGCAATGTGTGGAGCCCACTTTTTAGATAGCTGTAAGCCGTTATTTCAAAGACTTAAATACTATCTTTAACTTTTTGAAATATGCATTTTTCTAAAAAAGAATTATACTTTATTCGAAAAAAGCAGCTACAAAATAAATAGTAGAATACGACACCAAGACAAATTGAAATTACCCCAAATAAAATTAAAGTTATTTAAAAGAAATACATACTGTATGGCAATTATTATATATAATCATTTGCCAAATAGTATTCAAGATCTGCCATTGCCGTTTTTCAAAAGGTTATTGTTCGGACTGTTATTAGAAAAAAATTATTACAGTGTTCAAGAATATTTAGAGGATAAGTCGTTAATAACATAATAAAATTAAAATAGCCTTTATTCTACCACATACAACAAATACTTACATAATTCAATATTATTATTACTACAATACAATTTATTAACAATTAATTTATTATCATATAGGTACAATTTCAATCTTTATTAATTAACTCTTATTATTTTCCTAAGATTCATATTTTATCTTAATAATTATTATTAGGCTAGAAATATATGCTGTCTTTTTTTTTAGAAATATTTGTATACGCCATAGTATGGCAGGATATGCTGGAACCAATATTGTAACATCTACATATTTTACCATATTCTAACAAATAAACATTTTTGATTTGATTTGTTTTGAAAAATAATCTTATGGTGCCTTAGCTAGGTAATAAGACAGCGTTGTTTACAAGATCGAATTAAATTAGCTAGCGAAACCCCATAGATAGACGTGATGAGACGATGTTGTTGGTATCTAAACAGGATAAAATCAATGTAATGCAATAAAAGGCAACGCTTGTACAGTCCGTAATATTTCCCATATTTGACTATATGGTGATGTGTGTTACTATCTGAATGCAGATCTCCTCAATAAACTTGATCGTCTTCTCAATAACTGCATTCGATTCGTTTTCAATCTTCGTAAGCATGACCAGGTATCCGAGCATCGGCTGCTTACCCATTCGCCAGCACAGTGTTGAGGGCTCTGTCTACGTTATTCTCTATTCTCGACAAACCCACTGCTCCTTCTTACTTGACTTCCCAAATTCAATATTTATGCTCTGCCCGTGCTAAAAATTTCGTTTCAAAGACAATCATCTTCTACGATGTCCTTCTCACCCTTCTGGCTTCATTCATTGTTCTTTCTTCGTCCAGGCGGTCTTTCTTTGGAATGCGCTCCCTCTGAACATCAGGACGGCAACCAGTCGGTTATCTTTTAAAGTGAAGGCACGTGAACATATCCGTCAAAAGATGGCCGCCGTAACATCCCAGCGCTGATTTGGGATTCGTTTTCTCCTCTAAGTACTGATATTTTTTTTCTCTTCACAGTTCATTTTGTTTACATGATTGTATGTATGTAGGTATGTATCTTTCTTTTCTTTTTTTTTTTGTTTAGCCTGTTCTGTCCCACTGCTGGGCAAAGGCCTCCCCCATTTCCTTATACTGTGCCTTCTCCGTCCAGTCGGTTAGGAACGAGTCTAAATCGTCACGCCAGCGTTTCTTAGGCCTGCCTCGGTGGCGACGCCCGTCTTCAGGCACCCACTGTGTGACGACCTTGGCCCATCTGTCTGGATGCATCCTATAAGTGTGACCCGCCCAGTCCCACTTCAGCCTCGCAGACTTGCCGCCAACATCGGCGATACCTGTCTTGGAGCGTATTGTGGTGTTGCGAATTTTGTCGGTGAGTTTAATCTTTAAGATACATACGCTCCATCGCTCTTTGGCAAACCTTGAGTTTGGACTTCTGAGCCTCTGTCAAAGACGACAAGTCTGGGCGCCATAGGTTAGGATACACATGTCGACGAGCTTACGCTTTAGTGAAATAGGAAGGTCGCCCTTCATTAGCGTCTTCATGGACCAGTAGCTCTTCCAGGCATTTTCAACTCGACGTTCGATCTCTTTGTCCTGTCTGTTGTGAAAGGAAACTAGCTGTCCGGTAGATATATTCGTCGACATAGTGTATTTCCTGCCCTTCGACCTCGACCTTATAGTTAGTGGCATTGGTCATGACTTTAGTCTTGGACTGATTCATCGTCAGTCCAACCTCAAGGCTTGCAGTGCTCAGTTCTTAGAGCATTTGTTGCAGACGATCTGCTGTAGATGCAAAAAGAACGATATCGTCTGCAAAACGAAGGTTTGACAGCATTTTATCGCCGGTTGGAATACCCCTCATTGCCCATGTGTCTGCGAGTTTTTTGAATATCTCCTTAAGGGTGCTCGTAAATAGTTTAGGAGAGAGCGGATCAACCTGTTTTACCCCTTTGTCTATTTTGAATATTCTGCCTACGGAATCCAGTATCTATCTATGTATTTCGTATTTATTCTTGTATTTTTCCTACCTATTTATCCTGTATGTTGCACCTGCCATGTATTGTCTCTGCATCACCCTAAGGTTGACTGATAGAAAATGCCTCAGGCATTAAGTCCGCCTTTGTACAGTATTTCTTTTGCAAATGTGCATAAAGTTTTAATAAATAAATAAAACAAAAAAGAAATGATTTCATGTTTTTACTGAGTGTAGACTTGAAATACTTACCTATTTTTTTTATTCGGGGGTTCGAATTTCTGACCGTATATGGAACATAATACTGCGCGCCAAAACTAAGATAACAGACGTTACTCAAAAAGCCGCTAAACTTAAGTGGGACTGGGCCGGACATGTTTGCCGCATGTCTGATGACAATTGGGCTAAGAGAACCACCGATTGGGTCCCACTAAATGCACGACGCAATCGAGGCCCAGACGAAGATGGCGGGACGAGCTTGACTCCTACCGTAAGGACTGGCCGGCACTAGCTAAAGATAGAATTGTGTGGAAAATGGAGAGGGAGGCCTTTGCCCTGCAGTGGGACAGTACAGGCTAGTTAGATAGATTAGATTAGACAGTCAGTTTTTATCCAAACATGATAAAACGAAAAAAAACTGTTTTTTTTTTCATTTCGTACTTCAAGTAAACTACAACAACTGCGATCGGTGACCGCAAAAAACACATGAAATAAAATATTTTTTTATTTGGCATCATCATGTCATCATCATCTGTGGAGTCTCGCTAGCTAATTTCATTTGACCCCGTGTTATACAATAAATATGCTATGTATGACAATAACAGACATTTTCCTGTTGGAAACTAGCGTTGATGTAAGGTTAATTATTTACATAACATCGTCGGTACATATGTATACAGTACATAACGGGAAACGCGTTAGTTTAATTAAAGTCATAGTACCTAAGGTCAGTTAACATCGTTTATCTATTGAAACTTGTAGGTAGCAACTGTACCTACCTATTACATATTGTTATAAACTAATAAATAGGTGCATTGTATGTTATTGCGTTTTATACGAGTATATCTTATTGTTTAGATTATTTCAGGGGAAAAACATATCTCTGTGTCGATGTTTTGCGAGGGAAAACAAAACACTTGCTACTATCATTTTACCTACCCTGCGGTGCTATTCTGTCGTGAAAACTTAGGTGAAGTGAGCGTGGAGTGAGCTGTCAATCGTCTCAATTCCTAGCAAAAACAAACTCACTTCACCTAAGTTTTCACGGTGAGATTTTTACAGAATCGACCGGCTGATGTAGGTTAAGTTGGTAACTTAAAAAACTTTTTTTAAAAAAGAAAACGACTTCCAAAAAACAACACTACAAAGTGAAAAATATCTTTAATTTCGGAAGTCGGTGAAAAACTAAAATGCAGAACCAACGACACCGACTTCCGTCTATATATGAGGAAGTTATGAGCGAACATACATTAAAAAATATATAAAAATATATAACATCCGAATTGAGAACCTCCTCCTTTTTAGAAGTCGGTTAAAAAGAAATAATTCATTATTGACACGATTTTTCTAAGAGATTGTGACGAAGGGGATGTATGTGGGTGTCAGAAGTGTCTTTTAGGTGGGTTCTGTTGAGGCTGGGCGTAGGTGCAGTATAGAAATAACACGGAGGGCCAAAATACTTGTAGTTTATTCGGCGTTTCACAGCGAACAGGGGCGCAAATAACGGTTACAGGGTATTTTATAAGCGCGTACAATCAATGTTGCTAACTTAAAAAAATAATACAACTCGATACATCGATATAATTTAAACACAAAATAAATGTAATCAGCAATAAAATCAATAACTATTAATAATTAATGAAACATGAATAAAGAAACCAATCAGAGGAAATAAAGTCTGTACATTATGTACTTAATTAAATATTCAGCAAAAATACACTATTAGATTGGCGGTGACGTCACTGCTTCCGCTGACGCGCAGTCTCCTGGGAGGCTCCCTGCGTTTGTAACATTCGGCCATCCTGCATCTGCCGTGACTCACGGCGATCGGTCAGTCTCGGGTTGTCATCGTTTTGTTGGAACTGAAACAATTAAAAGGATATCACGCAGTTTGTGCTTATAAAAATATTAAAATTTGGATGTGTCGATGAGGAGTTCCACACAGATGTAGGGCATTCCTACTAAGCCTTTTTTTTTTGCTATATTTATGTTGAGGTTATCACACAGATTAATAAAATAGATATTATATTTATGTATTTTCTTATGAATCATGTATGTTTATATTATTATTGTAGTTTCACGCAGATCTAGACTACAGTATCACACAGCTTAGTAGAATAGATATTATTTTTATGTATTTTATTATGAATCATGTATGTTTATATTATTATTGTAGTTTCACACAGATCTAGACTACAGTATCACACAGCTTAGTAGAATAGATATTATATTTATGTATTTTATTATGAATCATGTATGTTTATATTATTATTGTAGTTTCACACAGATCTAGACTACAGTATCACACAGCTTAGTAGAATAGATATTATATTTATGTATTTTATTATGAATCATGTATGTTTATATTATTATTGTAGTTTCACACAGATCTAGACTAAAGTATCACACAGCTTAGTAGAATAGATATTATATTTATGTAATTTATTATGAATCATGTATGATTAAATTATTATTGTTGTTTCACACAGAATACTAGATTACAGTAGGTATCACACAGCTTAGTAGAAATGATTATATTTTCTTTACATGGGAAATAAGTAAGCACTGTAAAAGTATATCAATTAATAAGTTTAATCATTTATTTAAATAAATAATAATTAAAATTGACAAGATATAACTGTAAGTAGGTAGTTATATATAACCATCAAAACGTTAACTCTCTAATAAATCAATAAGGTCATCTCTATCTACCTCGCGGTCTGAAGCTTCTGACGAACTATCTGAAACACTAGGCTTGTAGGGCCGCAGAGAATCACCCGCTACAACAGCACTAAATTTCCTATACCCTTTTACTCCCTTTATACTATTTATTGTGTATCGGTCTATGTTGTGATTAGCATGAGTAACTTTATAAGGTCCTGTATATAGGCTTCCCAACTTTTTCGTGATTCGAGTACTATTATCCCTAGAAATGCCTCCCTTCCAGAGAACCAGCTCCCCTATTTTGTATTTTCTACAATATTTATGCCGTTTGTCATACTGTTCTTTCATAACGGTCATTTGTCTGTCTATACGTAATTTTGCTGATCTTCTACGCTCCTCTAATTGTTCTGTTGGAGTTGTGTCACTATTTGATATTGTTGGATATGCGGGGAGTAGGGAATTATTATGTGTGAACATCAAATTGAATGGAGCTACACCCGTGACTGCATGCGGAGTATTGTTTATACCCCAGATCACGTCTGTTAGTTTATTATCCCAAGTGCATTCACTCTCCGCGGTGGTGTTAAGACCATTGACTATAGTACGATTGATTCGTTCAACTTGACCATTTGATCGGGGACAAGCGATTGCATTTAGGACATGTTTAAACTGTTTTTGTAGCGCGAAATCTTTGAAATATCTACTAGTAAAGGCTACGCCACGATCAGTTATAATTCGATGTGGATTTCCGAAAACAGATATAATTTCATTTAGGTGCTTAATTGTTTCAACGGAACTCACTCCCCGTACTGCTCTTGCGAACACAAATTTGGTAAAAGAATCTATTACCACTAGTATATAACAATTACCGTTTCTGGTTTTTAGAAAAGGACCCAAGTGATCCGCATGTAGTGTATGCATTGGAATATCTACTTTTGCGATTGGGTGTAGTTCCCCTTCAGGTTTCCCATAATTACCCTTTGCGTACGCACAAGTTAAACAGGCTTTTATGTATTTTCGTATAAATCTGGTCATACTAGGGAACCAAAACTGAGATTTAATAGTTTTTTCGCATTTATCGAAGCCAATATGGCCTACTTGATCGTGATATTTTTGGAGCAAAGTCCATTTGGAAAGTTTTGGAATAACAAACCTACTACCGTTCAATGTTTTACGAAATAAACAATCATTACTTATTTCATAATTATTAACAATGTCTGGGTTAGTCGTCCCTTCTTTCAGTTGATGAATAATAGCCTGAATATTTTCGTCTTGTAATTGTAATGTTAAACGCCAATCTGCCTCATCAATTTGTAAAACTGGAACCGTAACTACTGGATTACGACTGAGGGCATCGACATGTTGCATACGGGCTCCCGGACGATACTCTATTTCTATGTCGAAATCTTGAATAGTAAGCCACCATCGGGCAATCCGTGGTATCAAATCTCTCTTACTCAAAGTGGTTCGCAAAGCCGCACAGTCTGTGACTACTTTAACTGGAATACCGGTAATATAAATGCGAAAACGTTTCAAGGACTCGACTACAGCTAAAGTTTCTAATTCATAGCTATGGTAGTACTGCTCCTCTTGACTGGTGACTCGGCTGAAGTAAGCGATTGGTTTTAAGAGACTATTCGCTTGATATTGCAGTAGAATACCACCTAACCCTAACTTACTGGCATCGGTATGTACTTCAGTCCTAGCATGTGGATCATAAATGGCCAGTACGGGCCGGGACGTCAGAATAGACTTTAAGGTAATAAATGCATGTTCTTGTTCACGTTCCCAAACCCAGTTTACGTTATTCTTAGTTAGATAAGTAAGAGGTCTAGCTATTTCTGCGAATCCCCTGACAAATTTACGGAAGTATGAGGCTAATCCTACAAATTGTCGTACCTCATGAACGTTTTGAGGCCGCTTGAAATCAGAGACAGCACAAATTTTAGCCTGACCAGGTCTAATACTTCCTGCAGTAACTTCATGACCAAGGTAATTCACGCTAGTTTTCAAAAACGAGCATTTTTTGAGGTTAAGCTTTAGGTTTGCTTTAGACAAAAGATATAAAACTTCTCCTAATAATTCTATGCCCTCTTCTATAGTAGAAGACGGAATAGTTAAATCGTCAAGAAAAATGGCTATTTTATTATCTAGCGACCCTAAAGCTCTACGAATTAAGCGTGAGAAAACAGCGGGAGCATTGGCCAAACCAAACGGCATTTTCAGGAATTCATACTGGCCACTGGGCGTAACAAAAGCAGTCTTAGAAATCGAGTCGTCAGAAACACTGACCTGGTAGTAACTTTGCGTTAAATCTAGGGCCGTAAAGAATGTTTTTCCTGAAAGCCGATTGATTTGGTCATCGATGTGAGGCATTGGATAACGATCCTTGACTGTGCGAGCATTCAGTGCTCTATAGTCTATGCAAAGCCTATAATCACCTCCTTTTTTCCTAACTAAAATTACGGGACTGGCGTATTGTGATACGGACTCACGGACTATACCAGCAGAAATAAGTTCGTCTATTTTTGTTTGTACGATCTCGCTTTCTTTATATGATAGCCGATATGGCCTACAATAAACTGGATTCGACGTTGTTGTCTCTATATGCATTTCTATCAAATCGGTAGTACCGAGATCACTATTACATTCGGAAAAAGTATTTTTATACCTATGTAACAAATCTTTTAAACGAGACGCATTACACTCATCTATTTCACCAACATCAATATTAGAAAAAAGTATGTTTTTATTTTCTTGTGAGGGTATATCTAAATATGGTTCACCAGAAATAGTCAATACATGTTCGTGTAAATAAACATCTGCGCGAGTGAGTAATCTATTCGATGTCCACTGTATATCTGTATTGCCAATGTTTATTACTCGCAATTGGTACGGTTTCTGTGTTAAAATAGTTTGAGGTATAAAATATGAAGTTTTGCCTAGACAAAATAATACTGGTCTCGTAACTAGCAAGCTATTCAAGGGTGTATCGTGTTCTGTGTAAACGTAAACATCGCAACTACAGCCTGGGGACAATATAACGTCATAACATGTTAATAGGGGCACCTTCGTTATAAAATCGCTATTGCTTAATGTGATTCCTGATAAAACTTTTGTAGTGTCGGATGTAAACAAGGTTACCACCTGAGAGGTAGCTACAAGGTTAACATTTGGATGGCTAAGTATTGGTTGTCCAATAATTAAGTTTATATTGTTTAGATCAACATCAGTAATTTCTGCATCGGTTTCAATACATAATTCATCAATATTAAGTTTAAATTGTACTTTGCCAAGAGACAGTGTATGCAAACCACCGAAGCCTCGCATTATAATATTTGATGGTAAGATGTTTAATTGCATTTTTTTCGTTATTTCTAAAGTTATAATATTTACTTTGCTACCCGTATCTATATAAGCCAACGCTGTGTGATGATTATTAATACAGACAAATTTCATAAACAATTCAGATAGAATTTCGTATGAAGTAAAATATACATTCCGTACCTGTAGTGCCCGCTGGGGCGTCTGTGATCCATTTTGCTGGGAAGAGGTGTACTGCGCGACTCTGGGAGTGGACTGCGAAGTCCCGGCAGCATACCAGCAGGCAGCAGCGGTGTGGCCCAGCCGCTGACAAACTTGGCAGCGTGCGGACCTGCAGTCTCGTGCTTCATGTCCCGTCTTGCGGCAGTTGTAACAAATTTTCGGCGCGGTGCTTGCTGCTGTCCCTCGTTGCCAGGTCGATTTCGCTTCCGGTGTTTTCGCTTCTACCTTCTTATAATTTTCAAGAGATGATAAAAATCCGTAGTACAATTCTTCTGCCGTCTCGCAGCTGTAGGCCTTTGCGTTTGCTTGTAGCTCTATTGGTAATCCTCGGATCACGCACGAAATAGCTGCTTCTCCTTCCAAACTACATTTTTTTAGCAAAGACATTTTGTCGTGGAAATATTTGGTCATAGTTTCTTGGTTATTTTTTTTCGTGCCAACATTTCATCTAGGCGGTCAACAAAATCGGTTGAACGGGGAAACGCTTTTGTTAACCTTTCTTTCCAATTAGTCCAGGAAGTGCCATAATCTTCAAGATCGTCGTACCATTCCCGTGCTGCTCCGCGAAGACGAATTTGCATGGCGAAAATCTTGTCGCGGTCATCCCATTCGTACAGGTCTCCCAGCTGATCAATTTTGTGCAACCACCCTTTTACATTTGTGCTTTTTTGTCCAGGGTCAAACTTGGGGATGATTTCGGCGTCTAAATGTGTTACCCTCATTTTCTTCTTTGTACTGCAATGCAATGGCGGTTCTTCTTGCAATTGAGAAAAAAAATTGCCTTCATTTTCTTCTTCACTGGTCGTATCAGCAGAGGTCTCGCTGGACCTTCGTTTCCTCAAACCACTAAAATATGGTGGCATTCTTCAATCCCACTTCTGAAATGTGACGAAGGGGATGTATGTGGGTGTCAGAAGTGTCTTTTAGGTGGGTTCTGTTGAGGCTGGGCGTAGGTGCAGTATAGAAATAACACGGAGGGCCAAAATACTTGTAGTTTATTCGGCGTTTCACAGCGAACAGGGGCGCAAATAACGGTTACAGGGTATTTTATAAGCGCGTACAATCAATGTTGCTAACTTAAAAAAATAATACAACTCGATACATCGATATAATTTAAACACAAAATAAATGTAATCAGCAATAAAATCAATAACTATTAATAATTAATGAAACATGAATAAAGAAACCAATCAGAGGAAATAAAGTCTGTACATTATGTACTTAATTAAATATTCAGCAAAAATACACTATTAGATTGGCGGTGACGTCACTGCTTCCGCTGACGCGCAGTCTCCTGGGAGGCTCCCTGCGTTTGTAACAAGATGCTTCAGGCATCCTCAGGTAATCTTACGAGCTAGGTAGCCCGCGAAATTCAAATGTTCTTACGTTTTTTTGCAATTTGCAGGTAAGGTCAGGTTGTATGTTGATTAAAACATGATTCGTGACCTAGTAACTGGCTTGCAGAGGTCAGATAGGCAGTCGCTCGATGTAAAATACTAGTACTCAGCTGCATCCAATTAGACTGGAAGCCGAGCCCAACATGGTTGGGAAAAGGCTAGGCAGATGATGATCCTCTTTGCACCACACCAGTGGCCTTAGTGTGAGTTTTTTCGCTCACGTTCGCTTGCGAGCGCGTTAGAATTTTATATGGAAAAAAACCGGCCAAGTGCGTGTCGGGCCACGCTCAGATTAAGGTTCCGTAGTAGCCCGGATTCCGGATTCTGTTGTTCTTTATTTTCAATATAAAAAAATAAAAATTTTCATTTCTTGTTTTTCAATGCAAGTCTTTACCCGTTATAAACAAGCAACTACTTCATCTTAGTCACTTTAAAGGATTAATGCTAAGGATTTTGTATTTGGTGTAAAATTATCCAACACCCAAGTTCAACGACTATTACTGCTAAACTAATAAAATTATCTTTACCGCTATAGTTTTCCTTTAAAGTTCATGAAATGCACAATCATCGTGAATTTTTCCAGATTTTTCAAGCCAGCAGTTTAGGTTTTAGAGGGGGGGTGACGCCCTACTGGAACAAAAATTTGCATTTTAAAGTTTAATATTTCGTAAATGAAGCATTAAATCGAAAAATAATTTTAGTCAAGTTATTTTATTTAGAAGACCTATTCAACGATACCCCACACGATGTGGTAGACGTGGTGTGCCTATGGCGTCAAAGCACTGTAGTGATGGGAAAATTAAATCGATTCAAAGACGCCGCCGCATGCGGCACCCGTCTCGCCCCACCCTCGGGGCCTAGCGCCAACGCTCACGCTCACCCAGCCAGCAGACCAGCAGTACACAGGACTGAGCGCGAAAGTGGCGGCTTACGATTTTTGCACGTAAGCTGGTGCTATTTTTGGCACGCGAAGTACTTGCTCTTGCGTTACCTAGGTGTATCTATATCTGTGCGGTTAACAGTCTTTTATGTATATCAAATCTAAGCTTGATAGCAAAGAGATAACAATAAACTCAAGAATGGAACGCCACAAAAGCAAATATTTCAAGTTTAAGGTTTCCAGCGTTTGCGCTATTCACAACCTTTCGTAGGGCTGTCGTGTTGAAAATGACACATTTTCAAATACTAAGTAATTAGACTTGACCCCGATAGTAAATAGCCGTTGGAAGAAAAGCGGTCGTCGATTTTTCAGGTTTTGGATTTGTAAACAGCCCTTAGAGTACCCATTCGACCATATTGATTGCTGCTCGCTGGCAGTTGGCGTAACGGTAGTGTAGGATGAAAGTATTGAATTAAAATAACAAGTAAGTAATCTAGTAATCAATGTTTTATTTTCTTTCTGGATACACTGGCGACTGGTTCCGTCTCGTATTCTATTTCAACGCGAGCCTTCTTCTTCTGAGGTATCCTTACAGCCATGTCCTGCAAGCAAATACGAGTTAACAATATAACAACAAACAACAATGAGGGGCCGAGAATATCTACCATTGTCATAGGTAATGTACCTAGAGCGCTAAGTCCGTTAACAGTTATTTTACCTCTGACAGCAGCAACCTAACAGCAACCTTATTGTAACGAGAATTAAGATCACTTTGATTTGGCCAGCGATGCAAAATCAGAAGTAAAATAAAACTATTATTTTACTTCTGATTTTGCATCGCTGCTGTGAACGGACAGGAGGGCGATGTTGGTAAACATTTGTGAAATTGTCACAGATATTTTATTGACAAAACAAAATGGCGGCGTTAGTTCTGGTTTTGGCCACGCGCCAAAACAATTTTATAGTGTTGTAGTAGCTCAGTGGTGTGCATTTTAGGGCAGGTACGAGACTTTTTGAGCAGCAGCTTTTTGTTTTTTTTAGCAGTGGTGTCCCAGTGGTATCGGCCGCGAATTACGACTTGTAGGTCGTAGGTATGAACCTAGTCAGGCGCTTTACTTTGTGTAAATTATATCATCACCACTGCTCTCAAAACGGTGAAGGAAAACATGAGAAAAACCGGCACATCCTAGAACCAAAATTTCGAAGACATATGTGACATCTACCAACCCGCATTGTGCCCGCGTGGTGGATTACCGCCCACCCCCACTCACCGAGAGGAGACCTGTGTCCCAGCAGTGGGAACGTTATAGGCTGATTATGCTACGGAACTTTTAACATCTGGGATCGGCGATTTTGCAACTGCTCAATGCTGCATCGTGTTTCGGCGAACCTAGCTATAGCTAGATGGATATAAAATTGTGCATTGACCTTCCGAAAAGTGATCAAATCGCTAGTCGCCGATGCTAAAAGTGTCGTGTCTACAGTATGCCTTTTGATACTTGTGTCCAACTGTGGACTATATGTTTATGATTTTGAAATTACCTCAATGTCCGATGTATCCGATTCGAAGTCGCTGCCAACATTCGCACTTTCTTTCTTTCCTGAGTCAGAGTCCTGAAATATAAGTAAACGAATTTTGTGAACATTTTCGCACACCACAAATTGTACATAATCGAATTTATTTATTATGAAAGAAATTAGAATATGATACTAAAATAATCACAAGTAAGTTTAGTATAAACGATCGTCTGACGCAGGTGAAAGGTATACCTGTGTTATTCATGCCAAGAAGAAAATGTTGCGGGACATATTTTATAAAAGAGTAGAAGCAAGTTGGGTGCAAGCAGCACGAATCAGAAAACTTTGGAGAGACTTAAGGGAAGCCTACACCAAAGAGGCGACTTCTATCAGATAATATACATATTAGATCTTCGATAAATATATAAAATCATAGAACCAAGTTGAAAAATTCCATACACACAGTGGCAGGGACACTGACGCGCAAACTGTGGCCATTCAGCACATAATCCTAGACCCCATAGCGGAGAAATATTGCGTCGGTTATCATAAAAAATCTGCTGTTTCATACAAAAAGTACAATACGTACACAGTTAAAATGTATGAAATTGGCATATTTTTAATAACCAACGAAAAATTTCAATGCTGGGTCCGGGCGGGGCAGGGTGGGAGAGGTCCAGAATCATGTACTGATTGACCATGGAGATAGGTTGCGCGTCGCTACCCTGTATATTTTTGGTAGTAGAAATAAAGGCTCTTTTTATTTTGCCAAGATACAGAAGCCAACTCACCTCATCACTGTCCATATCGCTGTCAGCTTCAACAAACTCGTCAGCCTGTTCCACTGTCCTCTCCAGCTCCATTTCAAGCTCTGGTTCCATCTCCCTCTCTACTTCCTCTTCCTCCTCATCTTCTTTCTCACTCTCGCTGGATATCTCTTCTGCTTTGAGCGCTGAGTCGAACGCCATTTGTGGGAAGTTGTAGATGTCATTGTACTAGAAAGAAGGAGACAAAATAATTATTTTTTCAAAATGCAGGATGTGGCAGTGAAAAACTTGAAAGAAGTGTGAAAAAAGCTGAAAGTTCCAAGTAATAGTTTCTTCTTTTTTATCTTGGTTATTATTTTATTGCCATTATGAAACCTAATGACCGTACACTCACATTATGTATGTATGTCCGTTTCACAAGTGTGATTTTTTAAAGGGCGTGGCTTACGCCCTTTAAACAATAATTCTAGGTCAACGGGAAGTACCCTACAAATTTTGATTCCCTTGAGAGTGTCGAAATATACGTTTTTTGCGGCATAAACGGCCGTATCTTTTTTTTACGTTTACTTAGAAATTTGATTTTTTCACAGCTTCAAGGGACTGTAGACCTGAGTATATGGTTTTAATTTCAACTCGATACCTCCACGTCTTCCCGAGATAAAGGGTCTTGACAGACAGACGGACCACAGAGTGATCCTATAAGGGTTTCACATTTTCTTACGTTTTCATGCAAATTGCAAGTCAGTGTCAGGTTTTATATTGATCAATATATACGATTTGCAACCATAACTAATATTTATTTGCAGAATTATAATCATTATAGTTATTCAAGAGGATAACATGAACTGAGCTGTAGTGATGATTTTAATGATTATCATTCTGCTAACACATATTTCTTAGGGTCGTAAATCATAAATTTTTATCAACTTTCGTGATTCTGACTTGCAAATTGCAAAAAACGTAAGAAAATTTTTATTTTGTTGTTGACTACCAGGCGCTTTCGCCTTAACTTTTATTTTTACCCCACTTCACTACATTTGATTGTGACATTATAATGACGTAGTTATGCTTACAGTGCCCTTCTTCAATCTCTCGAGCAGTTGTTTCTCTATAGCATTGTCTATTCTTGCCGCAACTAGGGCCTTCTCCTCTCTTCTCCTTTCACGTCTCTCGATCTTGCGCTGTATTGGGACTAATTCCTTCCTGTAAAGTGTAGAAAGTTTCACAAATTATTTTCTGATTATTTCAAGCAATGTGATAAGGTGGGTATTTGTATTACTTATAGCATGTGCAGGTTTTACATTTAACAAAAGTGATGCACCGACCCCCAGTAACACGCACAATGGTCCATTGAAGGACTAAGTGCGGAAACCAAACCCATAACATAGGACCCCCAGTAACATGGGACAAGGGCAGGAAGATGATTGTTTTTGATTTTATGTATTTTATTTTCTCTTTTACAAGTACACTCGCAGTCCCCTACACCAGACCGCACCTCGCAGACCTACTTACCTATCGCAGGTATGCTGAAAGAGGTTTCTATAGAAACAAGCATCACCTTTGTCCCTATTTTTCAGTTATTTTTTGTTAATGGTCATAAACGGTTAAATAAATAAATGATGATGATGTACAGGAATTACATGAAACAGTAACATAGTTTTAACATTTTCGCATTCTGCTAAGCAAACAATAGTTTAACAACCACCAGCAAACAGTAATTGCGCAACACACTATCAGTAGCAATGGCTTTCATTTTGACAGTTCAACAAAATTCATTGCGTTATTTGCGTTGTTGAACAGAAACAGTAAGTTTTCAAACATCTGAAGCAATGGATTGGTAGTGTGTTACGCAATTAGGGTGCACAACTGTGTTGTGTTGCTGATTGCTTGAATGTCTCAAGTTACACAGTTCGACATAAGCAATTGTCTTTCTATTGTGTCTCTAATTACGGCATTCGATGAGTTAAGAAAGAATTCAAAACAAAACGTAGTTGCCCTTATTACATCAAATGTTTTGAAATAATGAATACTTACACTCTTCTCAGTTTAAGTTTTCTCATCCGTATAAGATATTGTGTTATTTTGACAAATCTCTGCTTGCATTTTGCTTTGATAAAAGCAGGCCAGTATAATAGATTCTCATTGATTTGATATATTGCCTTCTCAAAGTTTCTTGATAGTTTTACTTTCTCCCATTGTTTAGCTGGAAACATTACTCTGGAATAAAAGAATGTTTTAATGTTTAGTTGTCACAATTTTTACCAACTTTAAAAAAGGAGGAGGTTCACAATCTGTCTTCAAATATTTTTTTTTTTATGTGTTTGGGCATAACTTCTTTATTTTTGAACCAATTTTGATTGTTATTAGCTTATCTATTTCTTTATTTAATATTTCAAGCACATAAATGTACAGAGGCAGACTTAATGC
Source organism: Mesoligia furuncula (assembly GCA_916614155.1). NCBI lineage: Eukaryota > Metazoa > Arthropoda > Insecta > Lepidoptera > Noctuidae > Mesoligia > Mesoligia furuncula. Next base: position 9,600,695 of record OU744792.1, read on the forward strand.
CATAGGCATTGTATAAGCTTGTGCAGTGGTCCCATGTAAATGTTATTGACTTTGCTTGGGTAATTTTGAGTTAGCCTCGGTAATACATTAATTTAGTCCACTTTGAGTATGTTGATCATGTTAGTGACAGGAAGTTTTTCCTGTCACTGTTGTTTACATAACAAGTAGTGATATACAAATTGGTGTGAGATAAGTATCACTACTAAGAAGTGAAGATTGTTGTTTTTTTGGAAAAAGTTTTTTATTGTTCGTTAATTTTATAGCAGTTTACATCGAATGAGAACAAGGATTTTCATATAAATAAATATGTATCTACCTACTGAAATCATTTAAATTGCCGTTTCATTCAGTATCGTATTCATAAGAGTAACAAAAGCCAAATTCAAATTCAATCCAAATTCTGGTGGTATATTAGGCAGCATGGTTAGTCTTCTTAAAACATTCTATAAATACTTTCTACATCTGATTATGCTTTTACGGCGTACTTAAGGTACCTAACTAAATAAATAATACACAATGTGTCAAATAAACTATACCTTTCAGCAGTCTTCATGAACAAATAAATAATACCATTCTCTTCCCTAATTGTTGCATATTTACTGTTTGCAAGCGGGCAAGACGCCCTGCTGCATAGACCTGTTAGGTTGAACTCATTTCGGCAAAACTGCTGAGTTTTTGTCCTGAAAAGTTAATCACAAATATTACTGGTGAATTGCCGAACAAATAAACATTACTTTATTCATCCTAGTTTTAAAAACTTACGTTACTTTGTGTGAACAATGTGTTTTGTTGATAATGGCCCACACAACCTAAAAAATAATAGTTACCAAATCAATAAATAAACATTCAGAAGTGAAACAAATGTGTCCAGTTATATAGATTACTTACGTCGTCGTGCTGCATTTTGTCTTATATTTGTAACTTTACAAACTATTTTAAATAAATCACATGGGCAGACACAACATAACCTCTATTCTATTCTATTTTTAATAAATGGCAAACAAAGCCGATGTCGACTATTCTGCCAATGTCAAAAGTGAGCTGAAAAAACAAGTGTGCATAAAAAAAAAAAAAAAAAAAAGAGAAAAAAAAAATTGGATAAACAAATAAAGATTGATTGAGCCAGTTGATACAATGTAGATCTTGCTGGGTTAGTACGGGACTGAAACAAACAAAAAATAGAAATAAATAAATATTATAATTGTTAAAACATAAAATACACGCATACCACACCCACACACAGAATATTTCATAATTTTATGTTGTTGTGACGGATGAAGGTCATCAGCGCCACAAGCAGATCTGGAGAGGAGTATGTTAGTAAAGACGGGAAGTTAGTCGGAAGAGGGATCTTAAATTTTGGGAGTCGTCTATATAAATCTAAAGGTGGAATGTTGTTGGAACATTCAAAGAAGATGTGATCCAGAGTGCCCTCCTCCAACCCGCACTCACAGAGAGAGGAGTCTCGAACACGAATCTTATGCAAGAAAACTGGAGTACAACAGAAACCTAAGCGAATTCTACAAAGGGTAGAAATAGTTGTTTTGGAGGCTTTTTTGTAGCCATAGAACCAAGGTTTTGATTTTATTATTGGTTGTACTGCGTAGTAAAATCTGCCCTTTTTCCTTCCAGTGTTATTCCACTGTTCCTGCCATGAGGATTGGAGTTTAACTTTTGGAAGGCTCAGTAGATCATACCCCTGATGAGTATTGTAGGTGAGATCAGCTGTTGCTGAAGAGCAAGCGTCCTTGGCCAAAGCATCAACACACTCATTGCCCTTAATGCCACAATGACTAGGTATCCAAACTAACTGAACTTCCCTTTGACTACTAGCACAAGAAAATAAAGAATTTTTAAAACAAGGGAACTGTGCAATTTACTTTTGAAAGGGTTCTGTACTAAGGCTTGCAGACAGCTGAGAGAGTCAGTGAAAATAACGGCTTTGTCAATATTGTGATGTGACTCTATGAAAAGACAAGCTTCCAATAAAGCCACACACTCGCCCGTAAACACAGAAGACTCCCCAGGGCATTTGTACTGTAAGATAATTCTGGAGCTTTGGTAATAAACCGCAGCGCCAGTGTTACTGAGGTCGTTAAATTTTGAAGCATCTGTAAAAAACCTTTGAAACCCGGTCCATCGTTCTCCCACCGCCGCATTGAAGGCTGAATCCGCTGAAGGGGACTTTTTGGAAATACCGATGTCAAAGAAAATTTTTGGGGTGAAACATAAGACTTCATAGGGAAAGTTAAAAAGAGGTAATCGGGGGTTCTGTTCTATTGGACATCCTAGATTTTGTATTTGACGGAATGCTTTTATGATTAAGGGAATTTCTTTGTTTTTCCAGAAATTTGAGCTTCTACATAAGGCATCTAACTCATTCAATCTTGCTAAAAGGGGATGGGAAGATCTAGATATTAACCTAGCCAGAAAACGGGAGGCCAGATACTGCCGTCTTAAGGCCAGGGGCGGTTCAGCACACTCAACCTGCAACGCGTTGATGGGAGAAGACTTCATACAACCAGAGATGATCCGAAGACATTTTGACTGAATCCTATCCAGCCCAGCCAAAGCACCCTTGTTGCATGGAACTAAATGGAACGTACCATAGTCTAAGACACTACGAATTAGAGCGTTATAAACCAATTTCATAGTGTAAGGATGGGCACCCCACCAGACACCCGCGAGAGCTTTTAAAATCGAAACAATTTTTTCACATTTTTGAATTAATAAATTAATATGATGCTTACCATTTAATTTTGAATCTAGAAAAACGCCTAAAAATTTTACTTTGTTAACTAACGGAATATTATTACCCGAGATATTCACTGAGATGTGTGGGATCAATCTTTTACGAGAGAAAATTACTGCCGAACTTTTTCGTGCGGATAACAACATACCATGGCTTAAAAGCCACTGGTTCAGAGAGTCCAGAGAGAGGCATAGAGATGACGCAGCGTCTACGATGGAGAAATCTGTCACATACAAGACTAAGTCGTCGGCATATTGGAGGATGTGACAATTATTGTTTAGACAGGAGCCAATGTCCACTGTATATAAGTTATAAAGAAGGGGGCTCAGCACGGAGCCTTGCGGGAGGCCCTTCCAAATCTGCCTTTCATCGAAATCCTCGCCCTGGACCCTCAGAACTAACGAACGAGACAAGAGAAGGGCACAGATGCATTCGATCATCTTAACCGGGAGACTCAGCTGGTGCAGTTTCTGCCTGAGTACGGGAAGAAGAACGTTGTCGTATGCAGAGGAGATGTCTAGGAAGGCGGCAACAACGGATTCATTTTTGGAAAACGCTAAGCGAATATCCGCAACTAAAACGCCAACACTATCCATAGTGCCGAGACCTTTCCTGAAACCAAATTGATAATTCGGCAGCAAATCTCTCGATTCGACTATCCATTCGAGTCGATTCTTAATAAGATGTTCCAATAGTTTGGCCAAGACTGAGGATAATGCAATTGGTCTAAGGCCATTCGGATCATCTACATGTTTGCCTGGCTTCAATAGGGGGATAATAATTTGTAACTTCCATTGATCTGGAACCCAACCATTACTGTAACAAAAATTAATGATGTCAAGGAAGTATTGTTTAGCTTTGTCTCCAGAATGAACAATAAAAGAATATGGCACACCGTCAATACCGGGGGCTGAGTCCCGAACATGACTGAGTACCACATTCAATTCTTTCAAAGTAAATGGCATATCAAAAGGATCCTCTGAAACACTTTGCAGGGACATATTATTGGAACATTCAGAAGAGAGAGGAACATATGGTGGGGCAATTTTGTCAAAGAAAAGGTCAGCTGTTTCCCTAGTGATCGGTGAAGAGACTGATGGAGAGCACCCACGTCTAAACCTGTTGATGCTTTTCCAAACTAACGAGACTGGAGTAGAGGGAGATAAGGAGGTACAGAACTTAACCCAACCCACACGTTTTTTCTTGCGAAGGTGACGCTTGGATCTGGCATTTATCCGCAGATATGTCAATAGGTTTTCGGTGCTCATATCTGCATTGTAACGCTGCTCGGCCTCATTTCTATCCTTGACTGCCGAAGTGCATTCTGGATCCCACCACGGGGGCGAAGGTATTTTGTCACGGGCACTGTTTTTCAGCGGAAAGCAGGAATCCGCACTGGAGGTAATGGCCGTAACAAATCCATCATAACAGCTTTTGGCAAGGCAGTGACCAGAAGGATCTAATAAACTTGAATTTAAATTTGGAAGAACATCAATTTTGCCCTCCAATAATGAGACAAATTTTGCCCAATCTGGGTTGGACAGGTTATATTTCAAAAGTGGAGGGGAAGTTTTCTGTAAATAAGTCTTATTAACTAAAGATATGATAATAGGGTAATGGTCACTACCATGCGACAAAGTCGTACATTCCCAATGGGTTGAAGCTGCCAACTCAACGGAACAAAATGTTAAGTCCACACAACTTTTTTGTTGACCAGGAGGAGATCTGCGAGTTGGGCAACCATTATTGAGAATGCAGAGATCCAGATCGTCCAAGATCTCAACCAAAGCTACACCAAAGGCATCACAGCGTTCGGCCCCCCATCTGTAATGGTGGCAGTTAAAATCACCCATGACTAAAATTGGACCATGAATGTTGGAAAAAATGTTTTTTAAAATAGCCAAAAAATCGTGATGAGGATGAGCAATGTATATCGAAAACACTGTAATGCCTTCCACTCTTCCTGCTACAATACTCATATCACCTGTGAGCGAAGGCAAAGAGAAGGGCAAAAGAGGGACCCGATTGTTAACAAGGAGAGCCGATCCTCCATAGCCATCAGATCTGTCACATCTGAGAATGTTGTAGTGTGGCATACGAAAGCTAAGACTTGGGGTGAGCCAGGTCTCAGCTATGGAACAAGCCAATGGCTTGTATTTGTTTAAAAGAAATATGAGGTCGTGCTTTTTATGCCACACGCTCCTCACATTCCACTGTAGGAATACTTGGCGAGACGCCATTTTTAATTTGTAGAAGAATTGAAATAAGTTGATCGGCAACGTTGGACGGTGATTGGGAACTAGCAGGTGAAGAAGAAATAATAGTTGGTAAGAGTTTTAAAAGAAGTTCAATAATAGAACCGGTATTATTAGAGGAAACGTTATTATAATTAAGAGCGCAGCCATTAGGCTGTGAAGGTAGGGGAGAACTAACTATCTGCTGATGAGCAACTTTGTCATAAGATGGGGAAAGAGGGGCGTGGGTCCTGGGTTTAAGTGTCACAGTTTTGCGGTATGACTGAGAAATCGGAGTTTTGGCAATGTTGGCATAATTACGGGAAGCTATTGGTATAATTTTACTAGCCTCGGCATAGGGAATGGATTTCTCAGCCATGGCAGTCTTAATAGCCTTCTGTCTACCATACTCGGGGCATGACCTGCTATTGGCAAAGTGATTACCCGAACAAAGCACACAGAAGGCCTCGCCCTCAGAAATGCTGCAACCATCACCAGGGTGATCGTGGCCACATTTACTGCAGCGTGGTTTAGACCTGCATACATTCGCCACGTGTCCAAATCTGCAACACTTACGGCATTGAATTGTCGGGTATATGTACTGCTCAACAGGGAGGGATGTGTAACAACAGTAAATCCTATTTGGTAAAACTTGTCCATCGAACGTCAGAACACATGTCTCAGTGGGTTTCCACTCATTAACACCGTCTCGTTGAGTTTTCCTGTTAATGCGACGGACTTTCAGTATTTGCCCGCAGCCTGAGGGCACAGTCAAATAAGTTATCGCTTCTTCTTCCGTAATATCTGAAGGAACACCGGTAACAACACCCATCCTTGTGACATTAAATGTAGGGATTGATGCAGTATAACTATACTTGGACAACAGGCTGTTTACCAAGAAAGAGTTAGCGTCTTGGGGGGAAGTAAACTCCACTGAAACACGGTTTCTACCGACTCTGTTAACACCACCACGAACAATGTTCGCAATGTTGTTATTGATAAGGAATTTACCAAAATTAACAGGATGTAGGGTGGTGCCAGCATTTGGTTGATTCTCAATACGAGAAACGTGGACAATAAAGGGAGCCTTATCCATTGCGGAGTACTTGGTACGACCAATTTGACTTTTTGGTTGCTTGCTTGGGGGGGTAGGTGACAAGATTTCTTCACTAACAGGACGTTTACGTGAATTTTGTTGGGATTGTGTTACATCCATTTCTGTAACACTACAAACAACATCAGCGAATTGGGTTAGTGGATTCGGAGAGAAAGGAGAGAAAGAAGTTGAAGGAACCGGAATATCTGGGGGGTCAGGATCAGGGGGTTTATTCTCATCCATTTTGACTAAAAAGAGGTTAAAAACAAGTTAATCACTATACAAACCTAGTTACGAACACAAGAACAACACACTTAAAAAATAACAAGTCACAAAAGTATCAACAATAACACAAAAACAGCTAAAAATTCTAGACACACGTGATAACTCCGAACACCGTGGCGAGAATCCACAACATAACCTCAAAAAGACGAGCCGAAATGACAGTTTTTATGTGACAGTTGCTCTTGTGATATTCCTGATAATGTTGCCAAGATTCAAATCATCGACCATTCTACACGAACGGAAGATCCTCAGCAATAGTTGAAAAATCAACTCCGACTGACTCCGACTATGTACAACGTACTTGTAGCCGTGGAAGTGGACCTCCACGATATTATCATCACGAACGTTAGAAAATTATAAAAGCCCACATTGGTGCCAATTGTCTTGTACACTAGGGCTAAGCAGAATAAGCCCCTTTGTGTGTCCCTTTTTAGGGTTCCGTTACCAAAGGGCAAAAAACGGAACCCTTATAGATTCGTCATGTCTGTCTGTCCGTCTGTCCGTTCGTATGTCACAGCCACTTTTCTCCGAAAATATAAGAACTATACTGTTGAAACTTGGTAAGTAGATGTATTCTGTGAACCGCATTCAGATTTTTTCACACATAAATAGAAAAAAAAACAATAAATTTTGGGGTTCCCCATACTTAGAACTGAAAATAAAAAATTTTTTTTTCGTCAAACCCATACGTGTGGAGTATCTATGGATAGGTCTTCAAAAATGGTATTGAGGTTTCTAATATTATTTTTTTCTAAACTGAATAGTTTGCACGAGAGACACTTCCAAAGTGGTAAAATGTGTGTAACTTCTAAAATAAGAGAATGATAAAACTAAAAAAAATATATGATGTACAATACTATGTAAACTTCCACCGAAAATTGGTTTGAACGAGATCTAGAAAGTAGTTTTTTTTAATACGTCATAAATCGTAAACCGCAATTTACCTTTTATTCAATCAACTCTAATATGAAAAAATATAAAAAACATTTCATTTCATAAACATAAACCTTATGCATAAACCCGGATGTAACGGAACCCTCGGTGCGCGAGTCCGACTCGCTCTTGCCCGGTTTTTTTCCCTTTCATTCATCCAAATTTGATAAAATTTGTCCAGCTTGGTGTTCTAATCTAACAAACATCGCTGATACACTTTGAAAATAATTTCCCGACCTCCACTCCTATTTGTTTTCCTCATTTTTAACACTTTTCTTCGAAGTTTTATTCACGTAGATTTGAAAAGCAATAAAAAATGCAATAGAAGTCGATGACAGTCAGTGTTGCCAACTCCAAAATTTCAAATTATCGAGTTCCCACGTCGAAATTATCGTTTTCTGGGCAAAATTATCGTATGTACAAAATACAAAATACCCAAAAAAGAAAAGAATGTAAAACAGCAATTCAAATTGATAACAAACTACAATGAATTTAAAGAAGGGGAAGTATGTGCCAAGTTTCACCACTAGTGATAAATGATAAATGATTTATTTTCTGTAAGTAGGTTTTTACAAACACTTTTACACGTCATCATATTTTTTAAACTAGATGTGGTCGGCGTTTCCTATCTGACTACTCTGAGAAGAAAGGCCGAAACAAACTCAGAGGTCACAGTCTCTTTTAAAGTCCAGACAAAATCTTGGTCAGATCGTGTGAAGACCATGTAGATTGATGTCTGAAATGGTCTTTTGAGGAAAGAACCACACAGATTGAGCGGACCTGTCCAATCAGTGCACGCATTTGTCAAAAATCGTGCAGCTCGACTCAGAAATTGAGGAGCTCAACAGTGTCCGTCTATTGTACAGTAGAGTACAGCTCATAAACAAATCGCTGCCAAACTGTACACCCACAACCATAGACGGAATGTATCACGAATCACAGGAGTGTTTATTTACTTTTTATTACTTCCTGTGTGCACACGTGCCCACAACACATTAGAATACAACATAAAGATAGCTAGATAGAAGCAAATAGAAAGGTATCTGATTTAGCCACAGGAATACAGGATAAAACGCGGAGTTTCAGAAACGCAAGTGAAAGAAATGTGAGGAAAAGAGAGAAACACTTATAAATTACACTGTAAGATTTAAAACTTACTGGTTGTACGTGACATTGACATTTTGTTGATTTTTTATTAGCGTTTAATTTTGTCTGACAAATACGCTTTGGAACTTTTTTTTTCTTCAATACTCAATATTATCGTACGTTAGACATTCACTATCGTCCATCGTACCATTGCCAAAATTATCGTACGCCCCCATAATTATCGTACGGGTGGGCAACACTGGACAGCCGATGACATTCGATCACTGACCTCTATAATACAAGTACCTACGTATTATAAAGGTCAGTGCATTCGATGTACTATGATTTAGTGTTGCCCTAATTTGAATAATATTAGTTTTTCATGACTTTATAGACAGACTGTACTGTTTTTGTACTGCTTGACTTTAGTAGCCCCTTAAACTCAGTAGATTTCGACATTTTACTAACTTACTTTAAAGTGGAAGAAGAGAAATTGATAGATTTGAGGAAACCCTTAAATCTATAAATTTCTCTTCTTCCACTTTAGCTTGGTTCAGTTCTTATCTTCGAGGACGCTCTCAGTGTGTTCGCCTGGAGGAGTCCTTTTCTGATTGGTATAGTCTCACTGAAGATGTTCGTCAGGGTAGCGGTCTCTCTCCTCTTCTTTTTTCAATTTTCATAAACCTTGCTACCAGAGTAATCTCCTCCAGTTTTCATCTCTACGCAGATGACTTGCAGCTTTATCGACATTTTACTGTAGCTAACGCGAGTTCCGCAATTGCTCCAATGAATGAACCTGGCTAGCATCAGCGTTTGGGCTAAGTCATTTGGTTTGCAAATTAACCCAACTAAATCCCAGGCCATGATCACCATTGAGATAGTCTATGTCAATGATGATCACAGATTCGTTCGTAATGCGGCTGATGTTACATCTCTGATGCCTTTTTATCTCTATTTAGATAGTATTCGCATTGACTATACTAAAACCGCTAAAGATCTAGGTGTAGTTACTGACTCCAACCTTTCGTGGCGTGCTCAGGTAAATGAGGTAAGCCGAAAGGTACATTTCTCCTTTCATTCGCTGAAATTCCTTCAAAGCCTTCTGCCCTTGAAGACTAAAATTTCTTTGGCACAAACACTTATTCAGCCGATTATAGCTGATTATGCCGACGCCTGCTACCTGGATGCTACTGAGGAGCTTAATCAACACTTTTCCAAGAGAGATTGGTAGTTGGTGGTAGAAATCTAACTTAGAAAGATATCATCTGCCTAGCCTTTTCCCAACTATGTTGGGGTCGGCTTCCAGTCTAAACGGATTCAGCTGAATACCAGTATTTTACATGGAGCGACTGCCTATCCGACCTCCACAACCCAGTTACTGGGTAATACGATACCCCTTGGTAAGACTGGTTGTCAGACTTTCGGGCTTCTGACTACCCGTAACGACTGTCAAAGATCCACAAATGACAGCTGGGACCAACGGCTTAACGTGCTTTCCGAGGCACGGAGGGGTCACGGTATGTAAATATGGTCACCCATCTACAGACCAACCGCGGCAAGCGTATTTTAACCTGATCGATCGACCTGTGCGGCTGTCATTATTTAGCCACGTGCCCCTTAAAAAGAACTTAGAAAGATATATGATTCTAATGATAATAATTCTCTAAATATGTACCTGTTCATGTCGCGAATCATATTTTGATCAAGATACAATCTGACACTGACCTTCAAATTGCAAAAAAACTTAAGAAAATTTGGTTTTCGCGGTCTATCACTATTAAGGGGAATGCGCCAAGCAGCCCGCGAAATTCAAAATTTCTTGTGTTTTATGCAATTTGCAGGCCAGTGCTAGGTTGTATGTTGATTACAATATTATTCGCAGCTGTAAGACGTATGTAGAACAGTTACAGAATTATAATCATCAAAATCACCAATACAACCCTCCAACTTCATAAAGGCGTAAGAACAAAAAAAAAACAGAAAAAGTAATTCCTACGGCTTTATGAACTTAGAGCGTCTTATTGATGATTTTGATGATTATAATTCTGTAACTACATATTTCTTACAGCCGCGAATAATATTTTAATCAACATACAACCTAGCACTGGCCTGCAAATTGCAAAAAACGTAAGAAATTTTGAATTTCGCGGGCTGGTTGGAGCATTCACCTTAGGAGCGCTAAGGTAGCCCCCGTAATTCAAATTTTCTTACGTTTTTTGCAATTTGCTGGTCAGTATTAAGCTGCACCACAGATTACTACTTATTTACTAGTTGTACGTTGATTAAAATATGATTCGCGACCGTAACAAATTTATAATCGTACTTACAGAAGTATAATCTTAAAAATTTCATTATTTTTGCGATAGCACACACCATTTTCTTTAAGCAAAAGAAAAGAAAAAACAGATAATTACAGTACTGTATTTGCACCTGAAGTCGAGATGTTGGTGTTAATAAATTTTAGTCCAAGACAACTCATTTTATTCCACACCTTTTAAATCGCGATTAAAATAGTCAGATTTAGTTAGACAATCAAAATTTTAGGTAAAAAACGTCCAATTCAGAATAGCAAAATTGCCATTTTCTATAGACTAATAACTCAGTGCCATCTTATTGCTATCAAACTGAAATACAGTTGTAGTGTCACTTTAGTCAATTTCAGAAATCGTCGTTTGACAGGAATATGCCTTAAAACCAGACTAAAAATCACCAAAATTTAGTATATATACTAAATTTTGGTGATTTTTAGTCTGGTTTTAAGGCATTTGTGACAAGAGAATCGGCACCACTATTTAGCACATCTGACTAATTAAAACTTACTAGTAGGGACAAAATAAACTAATGACTTAAATCTAGTCCGTCTCGGTTGGCAAGCAAGCTAATGCGCTATGGGTAGCGCCATCTATATTACTATACTCTTTGGGTAGCGCTTTGGGGTAGCTTAAGCATTCTCTCATATATTACTATACTCTTTGCATTCTCTAGCTACGATGGGTACCTAGCGTACCGGATCGTAGTAGCTTTGTGTTGCTACTTTACAAGAGGGTGAGTTCCTGGCTAACTTTTATAGTTATAAATACATAAAAAAAACTGGCCAAGTGCGAGTCAGACTCGCACACGAAGGGTTCCGTACCACAAGGCAAAACCGCCAAAAAAAACATGTTTGTTGTATGGGAGCCCCCCTTAAATATTTATTTTATTTTAATATTATTATTTATTATTAAAGTTAAAATACAACTGAGTATTTTGTGAATATGTCAAGTGCCTACCTGTTGCCATTTTTGATATCGAGCAAAAAAGGGCAAAAAAATCGCGCTTGTTGTATGGGAGCCCCCTTAAATATTTAATTTATTTTGTTTTTAGTATTTGTTGTTATAGCGGCAACAGAAAATCATAATTTGTGAAAATTTCAACTGTCTAGCTACCGCGGTTCTTGAGATACAGCCTGGTGACAGACAGACAGACAGACGGACAAACGGACAGACTGCGAAGTCTTAGTAATAGGGTTCCGTTTTTACCCTTTGGGTACGGAACCCTAAAAAACGAATTCTAATGTGCGTTCACAAATGCACAATACGTGACGTCACAAACTCATCTGCTCATAGTTTTTTATACTGATTGCAACACAAGCTAAAACAAAAACAAGTGCGAGTCGGACTCGCATATGAAGGGTTCCGTACCACAAGGCAAAAACTCCAAAAAAAAACATGTTTGTTGTATGGGAGCCCCCCTTAAATATTTATTTAATTTTAATTTTATTATTTATTATTAAAGTTAAAATACAACTGAGTATTTTGTTAATATTTCAAGTGCCTGTTGCCATTTTTGATATCGAGCAAAAAAGGGCAAAAAAATCGCGTTTGTTGTATGGGAGCCCCCCTAAAATATTTAATTTATTTTGTTTTTAGTATTTGTTGTTATAGCAGCGGCAACAGAAATACATAATTTGTGAACATTTCAACTGTCTAGCTATCTCGGTTCTTGAGATACAGCCTGGTGACAGACAGACGGACAGACGGACAGACGGGCAGACGGACAGACGGACAGACGGACAGACGGACAGACAGCGAAGTCTTAGTAATAGGGTTCTGTTTTTACCCTTTGGGTTCGGAACCCTAAAAAATGATGACACGATCATTTCAACTTACCAGCTAATGTTAGATATTTTTCTTTTTTACATAATAAGAAATTACATTTCATAAAAATACAATTAGTGTATTTTCCTACGAAATCGATAATAATTTATAAATCGATTACAATGGGTTACGAGCTAGGTGTATATGTGTTCTGTGGTTACGAGTTTATGACATCACTATTACTAATTCTATTTTTTCAGTTTGAAATCGTATGTCGGTTATTTTGGTGTTCTGCTTCTGTTTACGTTTGTTTTCTAAACTGTTCTAAACGTTAATGTCGCATGTTCATAAAATGTCGATTGCGCTTATTTTTCATGCCTACTTTTGCTAATATTTATATCATATTAGGAAGACGTAGATAAATAATGATAGAAAATGAGTGACAATATAAAAGTAGTTGTCAAAGTTAGACCTCTAATTTCGCGTGAAATTGAAGATAAACTTTCGTACCAGTGGCGGGTCAAGAATGACACGCTATATCAACTCGATCAAAATGGAAAAGATCTTGGGCAATCTTTCACATTCGGTAAGTGAAATTTTACTAACCCCTAATTGTGTGCAAATCTATTGTGATGAGTACAGAGTAAATACGTCACAGAATCGAAGGCTAACGCGTTAAACGAATATTAATCAAGGAAAATGGTTTTTCAGACAGAGTTTATGACAAGGATACGAAGACTTCGGATGTGTACGATGACATTGCGAAGCCGATCGTGCAGGCCGCTACGGCTGGCTTCAACGGCACTATATTTGCGTACGGACAGACGTCTTCAGGCAAGACGTATACTATGACCGGTACAGACAAATCGCCTGGAATCATTCCACTGGCAGTTATCAACTTATTTGAGATTATCAGAAACGTGCCTGACCGAGACTTCTTAGTGAGGTAACAACATTTGACTATTTATCTGTATTTACCCTTATTCAATCATAACATGATCACTCACACACACACAGTCACACTCAGCGATGGTTTAACTGTTGTGTCTACTTGTCAGACAGTGAACATGCTAGATGAGTATTTAAAGAATTAATTGTCTCCACAACAATTCTACATAAATAATAATTGATTGATAAAACTTTCAAAATTGACAAAAGCATAATTCCAAAGGTAGTCAATGTCGTAGGTAGTCTAGCTTTACTATTTTCATAGATTTTCTGAGACATTGCTTTTACTTGATTTTGTTATAAATTAATACTATACAAGCCCACACACAATGGTCCATTTGAAGGACAAAGTGCGGTAATCAAACCCATAACATAGAACACTACGCAGTATCTTCAAGTTAAAAATGAAATGTAAACTTCCTTGAGATATAAGATTTCAAAGCATGAAGGTTATACAAATAGAAACTTCAGCTTGGCATTTATAATATGAAGCCAATCAATTGATACCGGATACATTTAGCAAGACATTAGCATTGCAGCATTATTATCACAGATATGATTACATGTAGAAATCACAGGCCTATTATATGTATTAAGTACTGTCTTATGAACCAGCAACATACATTTGAAATGATAAAACATATAATATTGTGAAAAACGATAAGCACTTACATGCAAATGACTTCTAATAGGCAACCATTTGAAGGGTTAAAACTGTTTTCCAAAACTACCAATTATTATATTGCAGGGATTAAAAACAAAAAAATTGTTATGGAATTTTTGTCCACAAGATTTACTGGCTTAACCTTTTAACTGCTTGTGTCGCATATTTGCGACACGTATTTCCGTGCCCCTACCGCGCGTGTCGTATTTCTGCAACAGACAACATGCATGATTTTTTCATTCTATTCAACGATTGCTCCTCCTTATTTGTTGTAGGTATTATTTTATCGATTTAGGTATTCAGCTGCATCCGGTTTGACTGGAAGCCGACCCCAACATGGTTGGGAAAAGGCTAGGCAGATGATGATGATTATTTTATAGATTTGTAGCCGCGCGCTAGGGGCACGGCAATTGATATTTAGCCAAGCACTTAAAGGGTTAATATTTGAGCCAAAATTCCGTACATTCTTTACCAAGCCTTGACCATGAATAATCTAAATTGCAAGGCAAGGCGATATTTCATTGTATTCAATCAATTAAATGTTGGACACCAGCTCCAACATTCAACACCAGCAGGTAATAATAGCACTTATAATGGCAATTAATCCCAATGCCTTTCATATTGAAAGTTCATATTTTGTTTTGTTATTTACATTGCTGAGTAGAGCATTATTCAAACCTTAAAGCAATGGATTAGGAGTTTCCTTGAAAACCTCAGACTGTGATTGTAAATGTGTTATGTTATGCAATTAGGGTGCTATTTTCTGAAAGGTCAAATCTGGGTTTAGTCCCATCTCTATGTTTATCTGAAGTTTGCAATATGTCCGTGTTAATTAAGCATATAATCATCAACACAATGTTAGTTAAGGACTATTAATCACATACAAAGCTATGACGGCTTGAGACACTCATTAGCCAATCACTGGCTGTTGTAACCCACAGCCAAAGGGACTGGCTGATTTGCTGAAAAGCTATTCAATTTATAATACCTCTTTGAAAGCCCATTGTTATTTTGTGTCAACTTGGTTCATTTTTGTAGGTAAAACAAAAAGTAGGTTGTTGTGATTAGTTGACACAAAATAACAATGCAATGGGCTTTCAAAGAGGTTTGACGACTTGAATAGCTTTTCAGAAACCATACTGACGACAACCAACTACTATATGATGTGTGAAAGACATTATTGTTCCAGTGTGAGAGTGGGATGGAGCTATACACCATGCATAGCACAATCCCATTTTCACAACAGAACAATGATGACTTTAACAAATCATAATACTGCCCAGGGTCATGTTTAAATGAAAAATAAATTATTTTATTTGTGTAAGTAATCATATTTTAAAAACTAGTTCTGAGGTTGTCGTTGAAACAAACTCATGAGTGTGTGATTTATTTGTTGTTTTGAAATGTATCACTAGGGTTGCCTAGAGTATGTTCAGTGTTTAAGGCTAGTTACAACCAATCAGTCAATCACACAAGATAACAATATAACTGTAATTTCTCTTTTCAGAGTGTCTTACATAGAAATCTACAATGAGACAGTGAAAGATCTGCTAAATGTGGACAAATATAACATAAAGATCCATGAAACATTACAAGGTATCAAGGTGGATGCCACTGAAAGAGTCACATCTTCACCTGAAGAAGTTCTTGAAGCTATGAAAGAGGTATGACTGTTCACTTTTACTATCCCCCTATCTCTACTCAGTAAGGACTTTTTTACTTAATCAAGGGTATTTTTAAAGAGAAAAGTGAAAGTTGAATGAGTGCAGACCAAAGAGGTTTAAAAAGGAAAATGTGGACTTTTTTTTGGTAATTTCCATCTTTTTTGTCAGGAATTTTCTAATTTCGAAATGCTGATTCTACTTATGATGAGAATTTACACATAGTAAACTAAAGTAAGTAAGTAAAGTATCATCAATTCACCTTTCAGCCATTTGATGCAAGTGACTCAAAATTCTGGTCTGACTCAAAATTCTGATCTGAACAGTTCACTAATCTATACATACATTAAAGCCGGTTTTCGAGTCTGTCTGTGTGACCACATTGTTCTCCTAAACTTTACAACAGATTTGGATGTGATTTGCACTATCATTAGAGGATTTATTCCAGAAGTTTGTATGTGTATAATGCAATAATATTAAAGTAACAAATAATAAAGAAATCTCTATTTTTTTTCAAGTCGTTAAAACCGTGCGAAGCAGGGGCGGGTTGCTAGTTTATAAATAAATCTCTTTATTAGCACCAACAACTATTGACACTAATAAACGAAAAAGTTTCTGAATAATTTAATAGACACTGTGTGTACAATTTCAGGGTGAATCGAACAGGCAGAAAGGCGCCACAAATATGAATGAACAAAGTAGCAGATCCCACTCCATATTCCAAATAGTAAGTATTTTTACAGAGCATGTGGTTATTGTAATTGTGGTGTCCATTGCTGCCTGTCTTCTAAAGCCAGGTTCTTCACATGTAACATTGTTTACTTATCTTAATAAGTGGAGGATTAAACAGATGGCCTACCTCATAGCAATAATCTCAGTGCATTCTCCCCATCATCATGTCCTAGAACCAAACATTCAAAGACATGTGATATCTACCAACCCCCATTGGGCCCGCATGGTGGATTTATTAATTTATTTAATACTTCAAGCACATAAATGTACAGAGGCGGACTTAACACCATAGGCATTTTCTACCAGTCAACCTTTGTGGGTTACGGCCTACTCCATCTCAAAGCGAGGAAGCCTGTCTATCCTAACAGTGGGAACAGTACAGGCTCATGATGATGATTGCCCCCATGATGCAGGAACATGTGACTATTTTATTTAATTTCACTGGCAAGCACATCACACCTATATTGAAACATAAATTATCTACTCAAACACAACATGTAACCATACCCTGTGTGTATAGTCACCGAAGGAGATAAGTAACCAGGATTGTTGGATATAGTTGAAGTTTATTAGGAAACCGATAGATGTTTTCGAATAAAATTGAATTGAATTAATAGAAAACAAAGGGAAACCTTTACCAAATTTAATTTCAAGGAAAAACAACCATCGGCCGATGATCCGATACTTATCTCTTTTGGCGACTGTGCATTTGTTATCATCTTGTAATTTTATCACGATAATGAGCTGTTTATTTCAATCTTAGTCTATCCATAATAAGTTAGTTAAGTATATAAGTTTTTTTTTTGTACTTGGCCACTTTGTGTGGGACTAGAATTTGGCATTCAACCTATCATTATGCACCTCATTTGGACATAGTCTGATGTAATAAGATACACCCACATGCAAGTAATTTATTTACTTTAAGTGTATAAAAATAGGTTTTAGAAGCATACTATTAATAGACTATTATCTTACAATTACCATGTAAAGACATGAGCAAAAAACAGCTTATGACTATCTGTATCATAGGTATTGGTTTTCCTAGAATTAGATACTATGATTTTCAATAATTTAGAATATTTTTAAACATTATCTTTTTCATACAATTGGTTTAATATTAATTACTAAATTTACCTCATGGTATTAAGGCATACATGGTCAGATACTAGTTTAGTTTTAGAACTACAAATATGTAGATTTACTGTAAACTTGCTTATCGCGTTACGGCAACCTATAAAGATAGATTTAAGGTCTAACTGAAACCCATACTGTATGTAGTGTGTGTGGCAAAAAAAACACCTTTACTTACATACCTGTTATAGTGTGTGCAACCTTAATCTACATACATACTCACCTCTTTTTCCAATGGTAATAGGCAGAAAATGCAGAACGCCACCTGCTTCGATCCTTACAAACTCCTTCTGCTTCGTTTACATTCATAGATCAGGTGTGTGTAACACAGGTGCAGGCACTACGCACCTTTCCCACCTTAACCCAGATGATACTGAAACAATTTTTACCAGGAAAGCCAGGAAAATGTGGTCTTTTAAAAGACCCGTCGTAATATAAGGGTTGTATGCATGTCGTACGTATGCGTTTTTGGGTCTTTTTAAAGGCCCGTCGCAGTATCTGGGTTCTCGCAGTAACATGAAAATTCTCCTTCTAGATAATAGAATCTCGTGAACACATTGAAGGTGAAGAGGATCCGGGGTGCGTTAATGTGTCACAACTGAACCTCGTCGACTTGGCCGGGTCGGAGCGCAGCGGTCAGACCGGCGCCACGGGCATACGGTTCAAGGAAGGCACGCATATCAACAAGTCGCTGTCGGCGCTCGCTCTTGTAATCAAACAGCTTTCTGAAGACCCTAACAAGTATGTGACCTAGAGATATCATCATGCCAAGACAGTTATCCCCGAAAAGGTAGTCAGAGATGTATAACGGGAGTAAAAAAAAAAAACGCTAAACGAAGCCGAGAGTCACTTGTACTCTCCGTCATTGTTTTTTTTTTTACTGGACCATACCAACCTGGTTATTGGAAATATTGGAGATCAAACTCAAAATTCCAACTTTCTGACGTTTTTAGGGTGCCGTACCCAAAGGGTAAAAACCGGACCCTATTACTAAGATTCCAATGTCTGTCTGTCTGTCACCAAGCTGTATCTCATGAACCGTGATAGCTAGACAGTTGAAATTTTCACAGATGATGTATTTCTGTTGCCGCTATAACAACAAATACTAAAAAAAACAATAAAATAAATATTTAATGGGGGCTCCCATACAACAATCGTGTTTTCGGCGTTTTTTTTTAAGAAAAGTTTTAAATGTTATAAGTTTATAACTTAACTTTAAACACCCCCACTACCCCCTTGTACCCACAAGCACAATGTTTTGCGTGCATTACATTTAGCGCTACTGTAAATAGCCATTTTTCACGCCAATAATAAAAGTCGTTCCCCAGCAATTATTTTTGTGCATTGTCACTCTTTTAGTTTGATGTACAGAATGCGTAGTTCACGCAAGTTTTTTGTGCTTACTCCAACAGTGAGAGTTATGCTTATAATAAAATTATGGCCTGACATTTTGCAGGAAATTTAAAACCATTGCATAGATGTTTCGCTTTGGCTAGACTAAGTCCTATCCAATGAGGGGCGAGCCTATTGCTATAATCCGGGCACAAAAATGACTTAATGAAAAATTGCTATTGGAAATCCCAATGAAAAGTAACTAATCATATCTATCTTATGATTTCAGGTTTGCAAACTACCGTGACAGCAAACTGACCCGTATTCTACAAAACTCGCTCGGTGGCAATGCGAAGACGAGTATCATCTGCGCGATCACGCCCGCAGCTGTCGAAGAAACTATATCCACTTTGCAGTAAGTTATTTTCTATCTAACATTATTATATTATATCGTCACGCCAGAAATCCCTGAAAGGGAAGGGAGAGGTCAGTATAAAGTCTATTCAAACTTATATTTCAAATTAATATTATTTCAAGTTAAACAAATATCAATTTTATTTTAATGGTAATTAAGTTGATTTCAGAGTGACTAGCACTACTGAAAAAGTTATAAACATTTTTGAAGTTGTAGCATACACTGAACTTTATGGTGTAGGATTTAAAGTTATTTTTCCTTAAACTCATAATTGTTTACATTTTTGGCAAATAAATCGCGAATGTAGATTTGAAGACTTATCTTTAGAATAGAATACTCATTATTCGTTCGTTCGATTAAAAAAAAACCAATACCACAGTCCGACTAGGAAATCGAATCCAGAACCTCATGCTCAGCAGTAGCGCTTGCGACCACTAGACCAACGAATTTTGTGAGTTCATAGATGTCAATAAATAAAATCTTTGTATTTGTCATAGATTCGCGAACCGAGCTAAAGCAATAAAGAACAAGCCAGAAGTAAATGCCGTAGCCACAGCTGACTCTACTATGATCCAGCGCCTCACTAAACAAATGTGCCAGCTGCAAGCGCAGTTGGAGAGCAAGAAGAATATCGAGGTTCGTTTTTTTTTTCCCGGGACCATGGGGTCTTTTGAAAGGCGTACGAGGGGCCGAAGCCAACACGTAGAGGCCCCTTAGGAAATTTTACCTAAGGGGCCCCTTAGGAAATTTTAATGCGCCACCAACCGATAGTTATCCCTGTATGCACTATATTGAGGTTCATTAGTATTACTGTTACTGTTAGTCTGCATTATCCAACTGCTGGGCAAAGGCCTCTCCTCATGACTTCCAGCTCTTATTTTCTCGTTACTATTAATAATAAAACAAAGTCGGGTTACTTACACCGTTATAACTCAAAAACGGCTGGACCAATTTTTATGATCTTTGTTTTGTTGGATTTGTCTCCCCCTCGAATAGCAGAATAACTATTAAAACATGGGAAAAATTCAAGAAAAATAAAATAATAAAGACAGTTAATTTTCTGATACATTTTGCATATTGATTCTGTGGCAGTACAAAGTTTGCCGGGTCAGCTAGTTTATAATTTCAAAAAACCTAGAGCAGTGGTGGCCCAGTGGTACCGGCCCCGACTTACGAGTTGTAGGTCGTTAGTTCGAACCCAGGCAGGCACTTTACTTTGTGTATTTAATTTCATCAGCAAAGCCCAAAATGGTGAAGGCATGTTCTAGAAGCAATAATTCGAAAACATGTGACATTCACCAACCTACACTGGGCCTGCAATGCGCGCTTGTGAAATCATTAACTTTACATCGTGGAAAAAAAAAACCCTGTCAGCAATTCTTGTCTAACCGAGTTGTAACAACAGGGACACTAAATTTCAAGAATCGACTGGACAGATTAAATATCTCCAAGCCAGTAGTTCCCTTTTTGTTCTATAGAACATGACGTAATCGGACAAAATGAGACAATTTATTTTCGATTTGTTCTATAAAACTATATACTGGCGTAAACTGTACACCACGACACCACAAGAGCCGTAGTGGCGAAGGGCTGCCCGCAAGGGGGCGTCCTGTCGCCGCTTTTATGGAACCTGGTCGTAGACAGTCTAATAAAAGAACTCAACGACAAAGGTTACTATACCGTAGGATACGCCGACGATATAACCATAATAATAAATGGCACCCACGAAAACACCCTGTGCAATCTAATGCGCCAGGCCCTGAAAATAGTAGAAAACTGGTGTGGTAAACACCTATCAGTGAACCCCACAAAAACTGAACTGGTTCTCTTCACAAAAAAGAGGAAACTGACGACACTACAACTACCACGTTTCTTTGGTACAACCCTAAGCCTATCAACTGAAGCCAAATATCTGGGCATCTTTTTGGACAAACAGCTGAACTGGGCAAAACACACGAGCTATATTACCACGAAAGCCAGCATATCCCTGTGGCAATGCAAGCGAATGCTTGGCAAGAATTGGGGGATTAGCCCCAGGGTCACTCACTGCCTATACACCACAGTCATTCGACCAATCATTACATACCGCTCACTAGTCTGGTGGCCCAGAACAGACCTGAGCACAGCCCAAAAAGACCTTGAAAAGCTGCAGCGGTTCGCGCGTGTGGCAATCACTGGCTGCATGAGAACTACACCCACTGCTGCCCCACAGGCTATGCTTGGACTGCCGCCTCTACACCTCATAGTGAGGGAGGAGGCGACCCTGGCTGCCTTTAGGCTCTTTAGATCAGGGACCCTGAGCAAAGACTCTAGGGTCAAACACACACGTTTAAAAGAAGATGCGATCAAAAGGCAGCCAATGATGGCATCACCCTGCGATAAAGCCCCGAAACAATACTACTTCCAAAAGCATTACAACATAGTGCTTGAAGAGGAGCGGTGCGACCACTCAGGCCCGAAAGAACTGAGAATTTACACTGATGGCTCAAAGACCGACTGTGGAACTGGAGTCGGAGTCTTCTCACACGACCTCAACATAAAAATATCCAAACTGCTGGGAATGCTCAACACGGTCTACCAAGCAGAGTGTGTGGGCATAATGCAAGCGGCTTATGTCATAGCAGCCAGGAGAGTCACGGACACCCATGTTCGCATACTCTCCGATAGCGCCTCCATCCTCCAATCCTTAGACAAAAAATGCATCACATCGTACCTAATACTAGAATGTCACAATGCGCTCGAGCGGGTAACTGTACCGAACCGCAATACAGTGACACTACAATGGATAAAAGGACACAGTGGATCGCTAGGTAACGACGCAGCTGACGAGCTGGCCAGAAGGGCTTCCAGTATGTCAGTCTGTGGACCGGAACCTATCGTGCCCATCCCCTTCAACCAAATACGCAGGTGGCTACAGGAGCACACCCACACACAAGCAGAAAGCTGGTGGACGTCGTCACCAGGCTGCAGGCAGTCTAAAGAAGCCATGCCGTTATTGGATGGCAGGCTGACCAGGCGCTTACTACGACTGGACAGGAAAGGCCTGCACCTGACCTGACGGGGACCATCACGGGACACTGCTCACTAAATAAACACTTTTACACATTAGGCATAACAGACAGTCCCCTGTGCAGGGCTTGCATGGAGGCTGATGAAACCATTGAGCATGTGCTCTTTGAGTGCACAGTCGTCACCCAGATAAGGTCAGAAACCCTCGGGACACCCAGATCGTACACAGATGTTCTTAACAGACCAGGAGATTTGATCAGCTTCTGGAGGGAGGTGGGCTGGTTGGAATAACTACCGACGGCCGCCATGGCCCACGCACAATGGTCCACTGAAGGACTAAGTGCGGAAACCAAACCCATAACATAGAACGTATATATTATACTGGCGTTTTTCACCCGTGCTCGCTTCTTAGTGACGTCACGGGACAAAATTTTCCCAAATTGTTCCGTGTAATGTTTGACACAGAGGTCTGTCATTGTGAGTGACAAATCTATTTTGCTAACATGAACTAACTAAAGTATAACTGAAGAAATGGACGATCAGCTAATAATATAATTACGCATTGATTTCAAATAAATCAATAGTTCAAATACGAGCATAATACGAGTACCTACACCTACTACACTACAATCAAGTCACCAAGACAAGTGACACTATAAATAATGATTTACTAGTGGCCTGTTTTATAATTGTAAAAGAGTCTTGTATTCTTTGTTCAATAGAACCATTTCAAAAATAAAAATATTATATGTTCTATATATAGTAGAAATAAGAAAAAATATTTGTCCGATGACGTCATGTTCCATGAACAAATGGGAACTACCGCTCCAAGCTATACGATACACAGGCATCAGCTAATTAGCTGCTAGTGTGTCTAACCAAATAATAATAATAACAGTAAATTCGATTGCCTTCTTCAAATACATATCGTGTGTCGCTATTACTGAATTATGTCTTATTGCAGCAAGTCAACTACAAATTACAAAGCAAAATACAGAACTTACAAAAGCTTATATTGAACGGGTTTGCTCAAAGACGCAGCGTGGATTTACTAAGTGGCACAAGACGAAAGCTTCAACCCCCGAGACGGATAACAATATCTACGTTACACTCTATACCTGATGACGAGCCTGTTGTCAGTATACCCAAGTTTTGTACACCTAGTTTGAAGTATAAGTAAGTGGATTATTTTTTTTATTGTTTTGTAGCAACAATTTTTCTGATGAATAATGTTGGTTTGAGAAGCAAGATTTGCTGCAAACCAAACGGGATTGTGGTTTCTAGACTTTAGTCCGCGCGCAACTAGTTGGCCGCGCATTGGGTGGGGACGGGGGTGAGGACGGCGGGGTTGCTTATTGTTCGCAACGCACGTACTGAGTCATGACAAAGCGCCCCTGCCCCTCTGTCCCATCGCTCACATTTCTAAGGTGCGGCCAACTAGTTCCGCGCGGAGTATAGACTAAGATTTTTTTTTTATTTTGATCTTCTCGACTCCCGACGCTTAAATATACGTCTGGCGTATTCAGTTTCACTTAACTTCGCTTCAATTCGAGATTAAGGGCCCGTACACACGTACCACAAACCACACCACATCGCAGCAACAAAATATGTGGGTAAGCAGTAATTATTACTTGCAGTTGCGTTGTCGCTAGTAGTTGCGGTGTGGTTACGTTGTGTTGTGGCTAGTGTTTGCAAACAGACAGATTGTTGCGTTTGCGATGTGGCCTTGAAGTGGTCAGTATTGCCCACACTGTTAATTTTGACGTTCAAATGAGGTCAAAGGTATTTTTTTTTTATTTATAGATTTAGTTATTTTAAGAAACTAATTTCAATATTTTGGTTTTCTAAGCAGTCATTAATTTTAAATAAATTTTCTAAATTCTACTTAAAGTAGGGTGAAGAGTTCAATATCTTTGCCACGTATAACACAATAATAAAACTCCTAAATATGACGTTTTTTGCTTGACATCAAAAACTTTAAGCATAACACTTGACAGTTTTAGAGGTGGGAATGATCGACAAAATCGAACATTTACTTATTTATTACTTCAAACTGATCGATTATTCATATGTTCTTACTAGTCGTTTAGATATGCGAGTTTAGTAGGTACTGTTGCCGAGTGAAGACGGATAGTATCTACTATGCAGACTAGCATATCAAGCTACCCGAAACTGTCAAAGTTTCCCAATCAACTTTAAACCTTATAAGGTTCAAAGTGAAAATTGAAAATTATTAAAGAAATTTGACAGATTGTAGTGTCTTGATGTGCTGGCGTCTTTACCTAGAGGTGCACGACTGTGAGTGATTTCTTTCAAAACGATATTCGCGGGGAGAGGGATACATGAGTGGTTAAAGGGAATGCATTTTATTTAAGACGAGGTTTTCCCGGACCGATAGGCATAGAAAACACTACCTCAGCCCCCGCCAGTTCAACGCGGCGTATTTAACTACGATGCGCTGAGCGGGACCGCGCCACGTGACACGTTGTGACCGCGACTAACCTTTGTGCAATGAATGCGCGCCACGAAACAGACAAATACAGTAGATCAACTTTGATGTTATATTTTATTTTTAATTAATAAAATTTGTATGTAGGAACTTATCATCTACGCTTGATAAATTCTCATGACAGTTTCCGGTTAGTAAAAATTAGGTTAGTTTGGCAAAGAAACGCACTATGTAAAAAATCTAAGGTAATTTTGTACCTATATTTAAAATACACATACCATCAGTAACATGGCAAAAAATCTGACAAATCAGACTTTTTTCAAAATAAAATTTATCGGGAGGTGTCGCGGGACACCCGGATGGAACGACGTTCCTTTCACTATACATATACTATGCGTTTCAGATGAGAAGATATGTTCTGGACAACTTCACTCACAACTTATCAATAATGTAGTGTTAGGAACAAAAACAACAAAATCGATTAAGCAAACTTTATTTTTATGTTATAAACAGAAAAGATTAAGAAAATGAAAATAATACACAATAAAAAATATAACTATCCGAATTGAGAACCTCCTCTTTTTTGGAGGTCGGTTATAAAACGTATTTAATAATTATTAAAATTAACTGTTTGTGACACAGAAGTAGACGCCACATTCTCAAAATTCACTATTTGTGATACAGAAGTGGAAACAATAGCAGGTGTTGCAATATTTTCTTTGTTTACTCGCATTTTTATTTTTCTTATATCCATTCCTCTAATATGTCGGGGATCTATGATTTCAGGCAATAGACACTGCATATAAGAATTAATAAGTTTTTTTTCCCATTTTTTCTTCCCAAAATTTACTATCTTTCACTATCTTGATTACATGTACGGGTATTGGTTTCACCTGACCATATACCAAACAAGCAATATTGACTCCCAGTAACATGGAGTTGGCCCTGAAATTATATTCAGAGATCAGACTGTAAACGTTCTTAAAATTACGAGAATTGCCCCTCTGGTGTGCAATCGACGTTTAAGAGATAGCTTACTATAATCACGTGTATTAATTTATTTTCGACTTTTTTTACTCGGATATCATTTTAGTTTTTATACATCGTACTCGGTACTAGTACTGATCAACAAAGTTAACGTATGTATTTAGGCAATCGGTATAAAAACATTTAAGATTCATTTCTTCTCTACTTGTTAACATATAGTTTAGTAAGACTTACTTATTTGCTGTTTCAACTTCTGAATTATCGGCAGTTAAAAATTTCTCTGAAATCTTGTCTCTATCTTGTACTAATTTCTGTTTGACTTACCTGCAGTACTTTGAGGTTCACTAATAGTGTTTAAGATTGTTCTGTAACAGTGTTATAAACATTATGAGTCATGAATCGCAATCTATATTCAATTTATAACTTAACACCATTATCTCCATGATTAAAATGGTGATGATGATTATATTCATGACAATCATGAGTACAATCAATATTACTTTTATAATTGTTAGTATGTAATGACTAAAGTTTTATGTTTTGAAGAAAGTAGGTACTTACGTATGACTATGGAAAGTAGTATCAGGGTTATCTAAAGTCTGAACAACACCCCTGAGTATATTTTCTCATTGAAACGATGCAAAATAAATGTTGACATTATAGTGGCATTTCAAATCGTTTAAATTATACATTTTATATATTTTATAATTGTTATATAAGTTTAGCAATATTTCGAACTTATTGGGCAAAGTAAATAATCATTTCAACGAATTTAATAACAAACCTACTGTACTTTTTTGTACAGTGTCGCGTCTAAACAATGGTCGTAACATTTTCGTGCTTTTCCGTCAAAGAAAATCATTTATTTACACTAATAATATGTTATACAATATTATTGTATTTTTTTTTACAAGCTTTTATTTTTTATATTATAAAGTGATAAAATTGTAAGTTTTGTATGTATAGGGTAATCTCTGAAACTACTGATCCGAGTTAGAAAATTCTTTTACAAAAAATTTTTCAATAGGTAGTTACATTATTAAGGAGTGCTACACGCTATTTTTATTCAGATAAAGATGTATTTTCCATAGGAAATCATAATAAATGTAATTGAAGTCGGAAAAAAACTCGTCGCTCGGCCGCTTATATTGCTAACGCTGGCTAAACCATACGAGGAACTTCAAAATAATGTACTACAGAATTGTATATCTTGAAAATGCCCTCAAAAAAGTTCGCGGCGGTATAATTATGTCTATATTATAAGGATAACTTACAGTAACCAATTTTATCTTTTTACAATCAATAAAATATAATGAGTGACTTTCGAAGCAATTTTGACATATATTGTATTAATCCTTATCTCATTAAATATGTTATTAAAATTAAGCATTCAATTTAGATCAAAACTGCAGTTTACAGCATGTCATTAGAATGAATACTTTAGAAGATATCACAGTATTAAAATTACGCGCACAACAAAACAAAAAAAAAAAAACAAAAGAACGGAAAAGTCTTCCTCAACAAAGTATTATTACGTATGCAAGTAATCTGATAAAATAAAACTACTAGGCAAAATTGTAGTGCTACTATAGTATTGATAATGAGTTACTTACCATTTCTCGAGTTGATATTTTCGTAATGTCCGAGGTGTCAATTTCCTGTATGAACTTTTGTTCTTTGATAAATTCTTGCAAATATTCTTACAAATAATTATCATTTATCAATTTCTTTTTCTCTCTGTCTTCGATATTTTCTGCCTCGTTTTTAGGGTTCCGTAGCCAAATGGCAAAAACGGAACCCTTATAGATTCGTCATGTCTGTCCGTCTGTCTGTCTGTCTGTCTGTCTGTCCGTCCGTATGTCACAGCCACTTTTCTCCGAAACTATAAGAACTATACTGTTGAAACTTCGTAAGTAGATGTATTCTGTAAACCGCATTAAGATTTTCACACAAAAATAGAAAAAAAGCAATAAATTTTAGGGTTCCCCATACTTAGAACCGAAACTCAAAATTTTTTTTTTCATCAACCCCATACGTGTGGGGTATCTATGGATAGGTCTTCAAAAATGATATTGAGGTTTCTAATATAATTTTTTTCTAAACTGAATAGTTTGCGCGAGAGACACTTCCAAAGTGGTAAAATGTGTGTCCCCCCCCCTGTAACTTCTAGAATAAGAGAATGATAAAACTAAAAAAAATATATGATGTACATTACCATGTAAACTACCACCGAAAATTGGTTTGAACGAGATCTAGTAAGTAGCTTGGCAGGCGGGTTGGCGATCGCAGTATGGTATGGTGGTGGAATACATAGAGAACGCTGCTGCCCATTCTCCGGTTCGATCCTTAGTCGCCTTTTACGACACCCACGGGAAGTAAGGGGTGGTGGTATTCTTTAAGTCCGGCACCACACAGACTCATATACATAGGTACTTTTAATGAATTTCTTCGTAGGTTTTTCAGTTGCATTAAATGTAGGTATAGCATTATTTTATTTCTATTTTACTATGTAATGTGCCTTTGATTTTCGTTGTGGACATTTTATTTCTTAGTTTAGTTTTCAAGTTGTTTACTACTGTTTTGTTAGACATAGATAAAAATTTATTCGCATACATACATGCATAACATGAAGCTAGGTATTTTAACTGGAGTTTTATCGTTTTAGACGAAATCTCCAGTAAATTATAATGAAAACTGTAGAAATTGGTACTTAAACAGAAAACAGGGATGTCATGGTGAAAACAGTAAATCTACTGTTAAAACAGTAGAGTTGGCAACACTGAGCGTAACGTTTCATATAATGGAAAGCGCAAACGCGGAAAAAAATTGGCGTGCGTCCGTCCTCGAAGACCTCTCGGCCGGCACTAAACGGCCCGCTCGAAATCGAATAGCTCAATATCGTATGATTTTTATTCTTACAAAAATAAATAGCCACTAATATAAAAATCTACCTTACCCAGCGCTAGAAAATATTAAAACCTATTTTTTGATACATTACTTTCGTAATATAATTTTTTGCTAAGAAGTACATTTGAAAAATCGATTTAGTGTCATCTTTGCGATTTTTCTTTATCGAGTCAATTATTAGTAATTACGTTTCCGTCTTTATACAGCGCTTGACCATATGTTCAATTTTGTTAAAGTGATTTTTATTTTGCGGATTATTTACATTATTTAGATATACATAGCTCCAAAAAACTTAAAAATGGTACAACCTCGCCTTAAGCTATCATTATATTGATTGACGATCATTCAGAACTCGGGATTTAGATTTTTAGTGTGAATTGATTATCAACGTTTGATTTTAATCGATTCAAAGGCCGAAATTTTCGCATGATTGCAATAAAATTATTATTATGGTCATCCCTATAGTTGACATTTTATGACTTGATTTTTTTTATCATAGGATGATATTATGAGGCACCGAAAGTATTCCAAATCTGCTTACCTTTGACGTCATATGTATAGGAGGTCAAAAAAAAGTCAAGTGGTATTATGTGTTTATGTTAAGATAAACTCCATCTTATAATTTTAAGCGCTAAAAATAGAAAAATAAGGTTAAAAGACCTAAAAACTCGAAATGGTTTTGGAATCAGCGTAAGTTTTTTTTTTGTTTATGTACCGAATTAGCGGCCGTACACGTGTTGTGGTACGTGTGATCATGCCCTGAGTGGTACTTCACTTAATCTCAAATTGACGTCAAATCAGTCAGTGGTGTTACCACTTACTCGTATTATGAACTATAAGGTCAACACTTTGACGTAACCTAAACAATATATGACTTTTTACAGCCCCAACTCGATAGTGAAGCCCGACTTCGCACCGATCCGTCCCGAGCACAACAAGCTGGCGGCCGTGCCCGAGGAGCCGGCGCGGCAGGTGACGCCGCCGCCCGTACGGACCGTCTTCTTCAGCGACGAGGTCATTGAACTAGGTTAGTACATTTTATTTCATATTTGTTAGGGTCGGCGCTGACTGACGTTGCGGCACAGTAGAGGATTTCATTTCTGATCAAGTTCTTTTTATACTTATTTCAATGGTTTTAGAATTCATATTACTTTATCCCGATACAATTATACCGCGGCACGTCGTGGCATGCCGTGGAACGCCGCAGCATGTCGTGTCATGCCGTTTCATTCCACAGATTGCCGAGGCGTGGCCACCGTGACCCGTGTGCCACATAGGTCACAGGATTATGACAGCTAAATTAATTGAGATAAGGTTTTGGCAAGCTAGGCTCTGCGGGATGCCGCGTCATAGCAAAGCGCCCTTCGGGAGTTCGGGCTACCTAAGCACGCCCTGCCGTGTCGCGACGTCAGTCAGCGCCGGCCCTTAGGCTTGCCTTTGACTCTTATAATAAGAATAACATAGGGAAAGAATAAATAATACACAAGGTCTTTTAAAATGCATTAGCGAAACTTCATACACTTGATAAACTATATCACTGATAAGCATTTATTTCAATTAAATCAATAATTATAACTAACGCGTTGTTGTCTGTGTGGTGCCGGACTTAAAGAATACCACCACCCCTTACTTCCCGAGGGTGTCGTAAAAGGCGACTAAGGGTCGTACCGGAGAATGGGCAGCAGCGTTCTCTATGCATTCCACCATCATACCATACTGCGATCGCCAACCCGCCTGCCAAGCGTGACGATTATGGCAAACCACCCCAAAATTGGGGGAGGCCTATGTCCAGCAGTGGACGTCTATCGGCTGAAACGACAATAATTATAGCCACTTTTGAATTGTCAATAACTAACTGGCCACTGACTTGAGTGACCAACTGGCCAGTCAAAAAGATGTAGCTAGTTGCCCATTCCAAAGTGTAGTAAGTTCCTATAGTGAGGAACGGGCAAGAAACTCCATGGACACTCTTTTTGAATCGAATTATTGTTAAAAAATCATCATTCATGTTGAAATTATACATGAGAGAACGATGTAGAATGACGCACGTTAAAAGCGTCCATATTAAATACTTCACTACTATACACTACTCACTACTATTTCAATTTAAAATAATTACTAACATGGGCAGAACAACAAAAAGATGAACATATAGAGGTATGAAGAACAGGTGTAAAGTTCACTCATACTCTATAGAAAAGGGAGGATTCTCCGACCAGACGGGTGTTGTGTCTGGCAGGCAACTGCTCGATGACTCATGTCGGGTCGTTGTATCTATGCTAGTTGCGCAGTAAACTCTGCTTGCGAATTGCAGGATTTTGCGTGACGTCAGATTGACGCGTTGTTCTCATGTGGCGTTGTAGATACCGCTACAAACACTAACATACAGGACCCTTCTAAATTAATTCTCGAACCTTCACAGTATCGTATCAAGTACAGTATCTAATACAGTATCTATCCGTGGCAAGAAGGCGTTGACCACAGCTGTTGACTTGTTGAATCAGCTGTTGACCTGACCACGTTGTTCTTCTAAAGCCGTGTCTCCTGCGCATGTTTTTTCGAAACATTACACATAAAACCTTACACATAAACATTTGTTTTCATTTTCATACACAAACTGGCTCCTGCGTATTACAATATTTTTAGATTACTAACACATTTTGTGTAGATGTCGTAATGAGTTCCGACGAGGATGACGTGCTAACAGTTTTAGCAATTATTAAACTCAATATCGAGGTGAAGATACAGATTTCGAGTCAAACCGTGCTTCGACTTCGAAATTTTGACATTTACCAAGAACTCCGGATTGATGACCGGTTTGCATTGGGCGATCTCTTTCGTGTGTCTGAAACTGATTTTGAAGAATTGGCTTACCTTCGTTGGTCCGATGTGCAGTCGTGATGCGATGAGCATAGATCGGAATAGGCAGAGAGTATGTACTTGCCATAGGTTAGAATAATATGGATATTCCCTTTTAGTTACGAAGTTAAGTTTAGTTTCGAAGTTACTGTTGGTAAAGAATTGAATTCTAGTGGCGCAGAAAGAGACAAAAACAGGTGCGTCACTCTAGCGACAATAAAATCCCGTAAAAATCCCGTAGTATCAGTCGGAATCCCGTGGAATATCCATATTATCATCAATGTTTGCGGTCAATGAACCTAAATAGCTCTACCTATTCCGATCACTGGCGATGAGATGTGTGCGGTGCGCGCGGCGGTTGAAAATTAAACCTTCTCCTCTTTACCCGCGCGAGGAATGTTTTACATGAATATCGGAAAACAAAAACATCGTGTTCGAAAACACAAATGTGTATGGCCACGTATCTTTTGACGTTTTTGTGTAATGTTTCAAAAAAAAAGTGACACTCCAGGAGTGTCGACAGAAGTGAAAACAAAACACAAACAATACCTTGCCATCACTCACTGACATATCGGATATACATTAAAACCGAGTACATCCCGAGGACAGCCGAACACATCCGTAGCGGTGTCCGTTACGGTAATAGTTGCGCGAGTTCAATAGTTTTTTCCCATCTCAAAAAATGTTTTCACTTCAAGAACGCGTAGGAGACACGGTTTTAACTACACAACAGATTTTCACCATCATTTAGAGTGAGTTGCATCAGCTAACTATAACGATAACCAATCCCATGACAGCCGTCAAAATCTCCGGTTAAGCGAAATTCGGGTTGCATCATTTTGAGAATTGTTAAAATGACGTCATAAATAACTATAACAAGTAATTTTTAACTATAACCAAAGCTTTGACAGACGTCAAATCTCCGGTTAAGCGAAATTCGGGTTGCATCGTTTTAATTTTGACAAAATTGTTAAAATGACGTCACAGATAACTATAACATTAATCGCCCAACTTTGGGCGGTTAAGGGCTATAGTTACGGTTTGTGTCATTGTATATGTCATCTGCTTTGCAGTTGTAACCTATAAAAATATTGTGTTATTGAATAAAGTACCTACTAAAACAAATTAGGTATGTCTTTACTCCGCGACATATTGTGAAAATAAAGGTCTTCTAGCGATGATAGTGTCAGTGAATCCGATTTGCCAGTAAGGAAGAGACAAAAATTCACCCTCGCATTGATCGATTTCATAAGTAGGATGAGAATTAACTTTTGGACAGATTCCGGGTTCTAAGACCTTAGCAAGAACTTCTTACTTTCCTAGTTAGAAGCCAGAGCCCTTGCTAAGGTCTTAGTTATCAGGGGTTCTTGTTTTCAGCAAGGGAGGACCCTTGAAAACAAGAACCCCTGAGAACTCTACATATTATATAAAGAACCCGACTTACGAATTGAGTAGAACCCAGGCAGGCGATTTACTTTGCGTAAATTATATCATCACCACTGCTCTCAAAACGGTGATGGGAAACATCGTGAGGAAACCGACATGTCCTAGAACCAAAAATTCTGAAGAATACGCTAAAGCTTGAGCTTCTTCGGCAATGAAAGCAACACAGTGAAGAGAAGTATAAGCTAGAACTAGAAAACTGAAATTAAAAATCGATATTCTTAAGTAAAATGTTATTATGTAAACTGTAGCAAGTGTATTGTGAATATCGATTACTAATTGCAGTTTTTCTAGTTCCCAGCTTATACTTCTCTTCATTTTGTTGCTTTAATTGCCGATGAAGTTCATCTTGGTTCCAAATGCTATATCTGATTTGATCCATTTCAATTTCGTTAAGTTCTTTTAAGACAGATTGTTTTTGTATGTTCATATTATGTTTTTAAAATTGTACTTGTTTTTTTTCTTCCATATTTTATGAAAGTCAATGCTTATCAAAATTAATTTAATATGTACTAGCAGCGCCCTGCGATTTCACCAGCATCAGTTTAGATCCCGTGGGAATATCGAGATAAAAACTATCCTATGTCCTATTTCTATCATGTCCCGGGACACAAACTATCTCTATACCAAATTTCATCTAAATCAGTTCAGCGGCTTAAGCGTGAAGAGGTAACAGACAGACACACTTTCGCATTTATAATATTAGTATGGATATAGGAACTCCTCACGATGTTTTCCTTCACCGTTTTGAGAGCAGTGGTGATGAAATAATTTACACAAAGTAAAGCGCCTGTCTGGGTTCGAACCTAGGACCTTTATGCTGTAAGTCGCAGCTATTACGACGGACCCACCACAGCTCAGCGATAAATAGTAGTAGGTGTGTTGAACGGTTTCGGTGTCAAAAAAATAAAAAAATAACATAAATTGTACATAACAGAGCATTTTTATTAATGTAACTACTTATATTAATTTCAACGTCAGACGACTTAGAAGTAGGTAATATTTCATCTGAATCGCAGGACACCCCACCGATGAAAAAATACTTCAATACCGCACGCTCAACATTACATGTGCACAACAGCTAACAATACCAACGTCTGCCCACCAAACAGTTGCAATAGCATCCAGCAAGAGCAGCTGGGTGTGAGAAATTAATTTTCTAGGTAGGTACCTACCTAAATAATGCACCTGAAAATAAATAGAAGATTTATTTTGTACCTTGTACAATGCACTGATAAGGAGTCAGTTGGAATACTCCAACTGACTCCTTGCAATCATTTGGGCACCACATGAAACTAAATATAGTCTCATGTTGGAACGCATACAAAATAAATTCATAAGGTATCTGCACATGAGACTTTATGGGATATATCCGTATTATCCATTGATGTACCCAACCTTGTTTGTTTTAGGCATGGTTGGGTACAACAAGTTAGAATTAAGAAGGGTTAGAGCTCTCGCCATTTATATTTTTAAATTAATTAATGGTAAAATAAAAAATCAGGGCGTGTTAAGGAGGTGAATCTGTGTGTGCCCGACAACTACGTGCTGAGGCGGAGACGGCCGCAGCTACTGCCTGTGCCGCGCGGCAGGACTAACTTGCTTTTAAAAGCGCCAGTTACTCGCGCATTACGTATCATTCATTGAATGAATTCGCAAGAATAACTGCATACCATTTGTGTTACAATTTGTAAAATAAGTATAAGCAAAGTACCACCCTATCGCTTTGGGATATCCCGTAATGATAGAAGTGTTGTGTTAAATATATATATTTTCTAACATTTATTTATTTAAATAAATGTGAGAAAATAAGCGTATTCTAACTAATATTATTCTTGTTCTTTTTGGTGTGCTGGATTCCACTGCAAAACAATGTTCTTTCCCGCATTCATCAGCCACAGTATGCGTTTGCTGTGAAAATCGACATAAAATGTAAATATTCCTGTATTCAAATCTCCACAATGTATAAACAGTTTCAATACTTTCTTGCATCGTCTTACGCACTAAAGATGGTTTGACTTGCGTTCGTGAATCCTTGCGTTCACAAGTTACCGTACATCTGCAGCAGTCGGGCAATGTTTTCGCACATTGCGTTAAAATCTTATTGAACAATTAACACAACATCCTTCTGGAGTAAATGCTGTAATGCGTTTTCCAATAATATAATCCTTCAATTACATACTTACAGGAAAACAGAAATATCAATTTTATGTAATTCGAAAAAAACGGAAAAATAAAATGAATGTTATTGTCACTTGACACTTGTCTTTCTGACAGTGTCAGATAGTGATGCGGCTCGATTTTATTTAACTCGTTACTCAAAAGCTGATTCCATTTTCTCTCGAGGTGCCACTCGATGTAGGTACTCACGATTAGATAAATATCACCAACACTGCCACACTAGTTAACTGTCATTCTTGGTTAATAAACCAGATAATAAATATATTCTTGAAATAAAGCGTCATAATACTGTGATGTACAGAGTCACAGAGTTTTAATAACAGAAAATACATGTTCTGTGGGTTAGTGCTGTCAGATAATAAAGTGTAATTTGTCATTAAATCGTCATTGATTTTATCAGATCAATCTGACAATCTGTGGAATATGCGTAGGACAAAACGCTATTTTGGATCCTGCTATGATTCTTTTCTTCAAGTATTTTTGTGTGCGTTTCAAACGTACGAAGCTGCTGGGAACCTCCCTCTAGTACCTACCTTAGATCAATTTAAATTGAGTTTTTGATTTTCATAATAGAGACAATCGAGTGCCTGACCATTAATGACTGAGTAACATCACTAGTGTCAAACAAAGAAAGCGTGATGACAACAAGCTTGAAGTGTTGCCCTTGTCAAAAAATTACCCACGTACATTTTAGGGAAATATGACGTCTTGTCACTTGTCACCCTTTTAACTTTAACTGTGAAATACACGAAATACATGATGGTGCAACAACGGGTAGTAGATTCTATGGTCATTCATTCATTGTTATGGTTACGGTTAAATTTAACTTTGACGCAAACTATAACGGAGCTATTGATGCAACCCACTCTTAGAGAATGTTTTAATGAATGAATATTTAGAAATGTATTCCTGAAAATGTGTACAACACATTATTAATATTAAAATTACATATAAATAATGCGAAACTCCCTATAACTTTTTGACAATGGTCAACAAGAAATCGAGAAATAATTAGTTCACTTGTTTATATTTCAGACAGCGATGACGATGACTCGACGCGAGACGACGGACAAACGTGCTCGCCTATTCATAAATGCTATGGTAATTATTCAAAACCAATCGATTATTATAATACTAGCAACGCCCCGCGGTTTCACCCGCATATGTTTCGATCCCTTGGGAATATCGGGATAAAAACTATCCTATGTCCTTTCCCGGGACTCAAACTATCTCTATACCAAAGGAGATGTTTCATTTTTGTATGGGACTCAGGCCATAACATGTACCTTTTAGAAAAGCTGGGAAACTAACCCCTGAATAGAATAAAGTAACATGTTTTTCGTAATATCAAATGTTTTTTATGCACATAATAAAAATTAAAAATGTTTGACGTTTGTCGTGAGTTACATGACAGCCATGACAGGTTGTAGAAATGACGTTTACCTAACCTAGAAATTGATGTTTATCAGAACAAAAAACCCTTATACAAAGTCAAAGTCGTAGGAAATAAAAAATAAATGAGAAAACGTGAAAGAACACCAAAAGCCACGAAAGACGAGACTGACTCACTGACACTGACGTGACACAGTGACACTCAAAAAAACAAAATGTCATTTTGAATATTTCGTTCAGAAGTACCTACACCTCAGTAAAGTAAAATAAATATTTATTTAACGATGAAATCGTCACACTTGCTTATTATTAGTCGGAAAAGATGTTTATGAGAATAATAATTATTATTAATAGTACAGGAACACATACCTTTCATATTTAATGTTTATGTGATATTATGTTTTCATGTGACATGATTTTAGAACGAAAGCAGTCAATGCAAACGATGACGCCATGTTGCATAGAATATGGCAATATCTTGAAAAACTAATAATCTTTGTGCACAACAAATCGGGCTTAAATGCAAGAAAGAATATTTTTCCTCAAGTCGTGGTATTTTTTCCTCTTTTTCGATAAATGTACATCTTATGGCCGAAAATGAAACATCTCCTTTCATCTAAATCGGTTCAGCAGTTTGAAGCGTGAAGAGGTAACAGACAGACAGACACACTTTCGCATATAAAATATGGATTTTAAGAAGTGTCCGAGCGAATTTTCGGATTCAGCCGAAATTAGAAAAGGAGCCGAATGGGTTACAGTTTCGGCTAAAAATTGTTTTTCTGTCGGACGCTTAATTTAAAAGTTTTATTGTTATAATAACGTAATTACGTTATTTTCAGGTGCGACTAAAACACCACCATGCATACTAAGGCGAAATGCAAAAGAGGCTGAAAGGAATCTTAAAGACATTATGGAACTCACTGAAAGAGAGAAGTTGTTTTCGCCTAATGTGGTAAGTTATTACTATCTTTAAAGCCTCATATTGATACGAGTGATAAGACACAATATACAAGTAAATAAATTAAAAATAATATTAACACGAGACTGTTTACACTAGGCAGTCTTTATTCCATACTATAGTCCTATGGAGGTTACTCCAGTGTTTGACAGTGTACAGACGCCAGCACATCAAGCTATCCAAACTGTCAAATTTTCCCAATCAACTTTGAACCTTATGCTTTAGCGATAAAGTTGAAAATCTATTAAAAAAAAATTGACAGATTGTAGTAGCTTGATGTGCTGGCGTCTGTACAAAAATAAAAATATATCTCCTACTTGTACTTGTACTTGTAGCCCTGTACGGAAACAAATTTAAAAAATGGTTTGATTGTTATGAGCGTCGAAACGTCCATATTTTAACGTATGGGCGTGATCATGAATAAATAACGCCGGAGTATGAAAATCGCAAAATTTTTACCGTGCATGGATAGATAATTTTATTCAAGAATTCAAATATCTTAATTTTGGATAACTACATCCAGTAGTTTTTTCATAATATCTGTACGCCCAAAGGCCTGTTCATGAAATTTTACGCTCGTTTTCGTTACAAATCATTGTCTATTTCACTAAATTAAGGTGGATGTTGCGATGGGCCGTCCATACATTTTTCTTGGGGATTGTACGCTAAACACAGACACACTTTGTTGAAAACGAATCATTTTATCACTTTTCTATAATGAAATGTCCCCGTGATCGACCTTTTTAGGAAATAACTTACATTATTTACTGAGGAAAACGATCGCGAAATCCAGACGAAATTTGACAGTTGCGCCACTAGTGTGCGTGAGTTTTGACAAGCAAACTCATTCGCTATGATTGCGATAGTTTAGAGGCGAGAACTCTAGATGGCGTAAACGCGTTATTATAATTCTGTTAAATCAATATCATACGTAATAAGTGATTGATTTATTTCCTTTCCTACCTTTCATGAACAGATTCACAAAAAAAAACGTTATAATCAATAACCTGACCTGACGACCTTACCAACGTAAACAACTTTATTACATAATATTGTTTTGTGGCAACATAAATATCATTATTCGTAGATAGGATTTATTAGAATGGGTAGTTGAGACCGCGAAATACAAATTTTCTTACGTTTTTTGCCACTAATTGGTGGTAGAAATCTAACTTAGAAAGATGTATTAATGATTCTAATGATTATAATTCTGTAAATATGTACCTGTTATTGTCGCGAATCATATTTTGATCAAGATACAACCTGACACTGACCTGCAAATTGCAAAAAACGTAAAGAAATTTGAATTTCGCGGTCTATGACTATCCATTCATCTTATGCGACGCGCGACGTTGCCGTCCCACCCGAGTTGTGTTCGCAACCTTGAACAACATTGAAAGAATTCCGAAGAAAACGGGCGCCACCATGTTGCCACTCTTACGCCGTAGCGACATGCATGATATAAATATAATTTTGGGGCTTGCTTGTATGCAATAGTATTGCACACGGATTTTCTTGCGTGTTATTTTATTTTGTATGCTTTGCATTTTCATTGATTCAAATTGCAATATTTCTAGTATTGCAATTATTTGTAGGTATAGTAACTAATAATTATTCAATTTTAAAAGTAAGTAGGTAAGTAAGTACCTATCTTTCGGCGGTTTTAGAAACAGCAAGTTGGCCCGTGATTTTAGACGCTGAAATCCCGTCACAATACTAATTACTTACATGTCTCAATTACATAAGTACAAAGTCAGTGGTTATGTGTTTTTACCTACTTATATTTTTTGGTCAACAATACATTAAATAAGTAAGTACACAATATTATAATTCGGTAACCCAACGAGTTTGCAAACATTTGCAAAATCGAATGTACCTGTAAAATAGAATACCTTTTACGCATATTGTCAGTTTCAGACAAACAAACATTATTTTTAGTTTGATAGTTATGTCGCATCTAGCGGGGCGGCGCGGGCGGTCTAAGTACTTGCGCCGGCGCCTCGTACAATAGCTGGACGTGCGTTCAGAACACATTATATTGTAATCTTTGGTTCAGAACTTTGACTTTTGAAATCATTGGTTCAGAAACAAACAAATGATTGAGTTACTTACATCAAACGTGATTTATTATTGTATTTAAACATCTAATATGTTTTTTTTTCTTATTCATCGACTAATATTCTACCAGGAATTTATATAAAGATAAGTAACATTTTACTTTTAAGTTTCTATTTTCTGTACCTAATGATTTCGGAACGTAACCTGACAAGGTTACGATGATATTGAATAAGATACGATTTATGACAATAAATCGTATCTTATTCAATATCATCTGTACGCTGTACCTGTAATAATAATAATCTAATAGTAGGTAGCAATTCTTTTCTAGTAGAAAGAATGCTTGAATACAAATCAAATAATTTATTTGCATAATACATGTGAAAAAGGTGTTACAGGTATAAAATACGACTAGGAAATTCTGAGATCTCATTGTACGGTTGTGAAATTCGATAGTATTAAATTTTATTCAAATACTGAGTTTATAGAAGTATTGTACTATTTTCTTGTTTTTCTATTTCAGATTTCTCTAATCCTGAAACTGATTAATTTCAATGGATAGGAGTATATTATGTGTTCTGCGATTTCAATTGACTGTGGAAACTGTTCCAAAGAAATGTTTATCTGCGATATCTTCGTATCGCATTGTGGACCTGAAGAATGTAATTGAATGGGCGGCATTCCAATTGGAAAGATCGAAATATGTGTGAATCTTCACAAATTGAATTTGTTAGTGAGATGAGAAGTGAATTAATTTTCAAGTGCACTATGTCTGGTAATTGCGTGGAAGCACTACGGAGAGCAGTAATAAAATAAATACTGCATTTTTGTGGGCAACTGCGACTGCTGGTAGCTATTACACTCAATCAGCTCACTTTACAAGTCTCATGAATATTCCAATAATGTCGCCAAATAAATGACTAAATTTCGTCGTGTTGAAAAAAAATTAGGCAGTGTGTGGTTTGAACATTTGTCAGAGGAAATTAAAACTGCTGGTGAACAAGAAAGGTCAGTTGCTATTCAAAAAGGTCATGTATCTTCAGACGGTGTTCCATATGTTACTGTATGTAGTTGGATGATGGCTGAAAAGGTCATATGGCTACAACTTTGATTCATGTTCTTGTATGGTAAGTTAATGTATTACCAAACACACATACATAAACATATACCTTCTTCTCATGGGGGTAGGCAGAAACTACAGAACGCCACCTGCTAAGATACCTTACATACCTACTCCGTTACTAAACACATATTTGGTTCTGTATGAACTTTTTACTATGTGCAATATTTACAAGTGTTGCTTTTCCTTTTCAGGCCTGCATTGTTGGTAAAGAAACTAAGAAATGTCTATTTCTTGGTGTTCAAAACAAATATTGTTATACGTGTCAATATTATGAAAAAAGGAGACATGGACATGAAAGCACATAATTGTTGCAAAAATTTTACTGGACCGCCTACAGCAATGGTGTCACTAATTATTGTGGAAGGCTTTCAAAAGACTGAAGAAATGCATCAACTTCCCTATTTGAGTTTTATTGGATACGGAGACTCCTCTGTTTGCAAACTTGAAAGAGAAAGTGTCATATAGGAACTTTGGTCTGAGATGGAAACATAATCAAAAAAAATGAACGCAAGAATCATGTAATCAAAAACTATACGAGGGCACAGGTCGAGGGTCGAGGGCGAGGGGGAACTATACAAGGTAAATAAATAAATCAAATTTGTATTGACATCTCAAGACCAGTGAAGCATATTCTGTATTCATCATCATCTGCCTAGCCTTTTCCCAACTAGGCATATTCTGTATTCATATTTGTACTTTTTTTAGATGTTTGCCAACACTAAGCTCCCACTTTACGGGCGAAATATTTTGAAGCCAAACGTGATGAAGGTTACACTAGTGGCATGGAAAATTATATTTCATTGATATTTTCTAGTAAAAACATATTCTATTTTCAGGATGATCGCTTGCTACTGGACACAAATGGTATGGAACTGTATGGAAAAAGCAGACCACACCCAGGGACACATTAAAAAAAATACATAAATCGAAAGGAACAAAGTTGTATTCTGCCAGAAATCATATTGAGACATGGTCAAAAAAATGCTAAATGTGTAGATTTGAATGGTATGTATACACGGCTAGATATCAAGTTATACATTTCCAGTATAAGCTGACCTCCCATTATATGGAAATCTTATACAATGCGAGATCAGCTTATACTGGAAATGTATAGCTGGTTAATTATGTAGCCGAGTGTACCAGTATATATACTGGCACACAAGGCAATTTTTTTAACTTCATAAATTGTATCAATTTCAATGTCTAAAATATATTATTATGTTTTTCTAGTGAAAAATCGTCCATCAACATCAGTTGGAAATTCGAGCAAATAGTAAAGTTTAATTTTAATTTTAGAGCAGCTTTGGAGATTGATATGAATATGAATGAATAGGAAATAATATTTGTCCAAAGTAACATAATTATATACTAAGTAAAGTTATTTTTCTTTGCAGCAGCCTTGTAGCAGTGGACAAAAAGACTCACGGCACATGGTGAAATCATCAAGTCAAACGATTTTTGTTATATTGTATTTTTGTAGTAGTTTGTTTAGAATCGACACTATAATATATTACTTTTTATTTGTATTTTACTATAAAATCAAGAGGCTTATTTTTGTAGTAGTTTGTTTATAATCAACATTATCATTGTATATTACTTTTTATTTGTATTTACTATAAAATGAAAAGGTGAAATAATACTTTATTATGTAAGATAACCACCTGGTGAACTCAATAAGCTGGTCTTTAGATTTTTATTTTTCTAAAAACTGATAAGAGGGCTTTGACATTATAAAATATTTTTTCACCTACCTGGGTAGATGTAATCGCATACTAAATTGTATTTTTTTGATTTGTTGTTATCTTTTGTTTTTTTCTTGTGTATGTTGTGTAATATCTGTAATTATTGTAATAATTGATTATGCTATAAATTTAATCATGTATCAGGCTTCATTTGTGTCACTTCAAATACTTTTATTTGATAATTAATTACGGTGTAAGGTATTCTAATAAAACTATCTTTATAAACTGTGTAGACTGAAGTTTTTGTAACTGAACAGACAGCTGTGCTGCTGGGAGTTTGTTGCGCCACTTCTTTCCAGGTAAAGCTCTAGGAAGTGGTGAAGAGCGGGCGTTTTGGGGGACTGTCTTATTGTAATTTTGACATTCGAAAAGTTCTGATTCTCAGCCTAGTTTGATTATTAAATGATTTTATATAAATGCTTGACTTTTATTATCCTATCATCATACTCATGCGTTTTCCCCATGGGGGTAGGTAGAAACTACAGAACGCCACCTGCTACGATACCTTACATACTCCCTTTGTCTCGTTTACGTTCATAAATCTTGTCATACACGCACGCTGGTTGCGAGTACTACGCACAGGCACAGTATTCTCAAGAAACGCATTTCATTTTTATATAAATATCGTAGCAGGCGGCGCATTTTTTAAATACACGCCATCTAGTGGTCTATTCTTATAAACGTATGGAAGTACTCGCTTACGTCTGTGTGTGTAAACGACCTGTATTCAATGGCAGATTTTATCTAACAGTTATGTGTCGAATTGGGTGGATTTTGAGGCAATGTTATGACCAAATTCAATAAAGTGTAATGTCCGATAACCGCGTCCACTACTTTTACGACTTAATAATGTGCCAATTACACATAAAACAAAATAAACTAAAAATGTTGACTTCAGCGCCATCTAGCGGGAAAATGTCCAAGAGCAGATCGTATGATGCTCCTTAATAAATAAACTAAGCCAGTCCACCCACCAACGAGTTCCAGCCGTCAACTAGTGGATAATTTTATGGTAAGACGACGCTAGCGTTGTCGCGCCTAATCTACTATCCATATTATTATTAGAAATGCGAAAGTAACCCTATGTCTGAAACTCGCGCGTATACGCTACTTTTAAACGCCTTACCGGCTGAACGGATTTGGAAGAAATGTGGCACATGGATAGACCTTGACTTGGGTTAGAACATATGATACTTTTAATCTTGGTAGTACGTTCTCTTGGGATAGAGATCTACGTTTTGTACGTAGCAACTATGTAACTTCAACGTTCTAACTGACCTAACTGTCTTTAACAGTTCAAAAGTGCCTGTAAATGGTTTAATTGAAATAAATGCTTCGAGTTTAATAATTTCCGACGTCCACTCGGGCGAAGCCGCGTGCATAACCTAGTGCATAATGATTCTTAAAATTTTCAGGTTGAATATATAGAAAAATTAGAGCATAACACGACTGTGATAGCGAAACTTCAAGACCAAATTGAACTTATGAGCAAGCAGAGCAAAGAAAAAGATTTAGAAGTGGAACATTTGAAAAGTATAATTAAGCAGACTGAAGATGCTATAAAAAGTTTAACCTCCAGTAAGGTAAGGGCATATTATTTTACTAGAAAACTACAATAAAAAAAAAACTTTATTTCAAGTTGATTGTTACTTGATACACTGAAGCGGGTTTCATCGGCTACTGAGCTTGTATCCATCCAGCTGCATCCGGTTAGATTCGAAGCCGACCCTAGGCAGATAATGATATGTGTACGGTGCGGATACTTGCGAGCGGACTCTTCGCTCTAGCGAATAATGCCTGTAATACCCGTTTGCACTAACATTGAACGACACTTAAGGCCTCGAAAATAAATCCTAGCGACTGATCTACTAAGCGAGCGAAAGTGATGCAATTACTTTTGAAACGCAAAAGAAGAAAGATGGCTATAATGTGCGTGCGCTCGGAATAAAACGACGTATGTGCCAAAACGAATTTACTCCTTTTTTAACAAATAAATGAATTAAATTTAAAACTACATACTTTGAGTAAACTTTGATATGATAATTCACTATGTTTTAAAGTAAATTCCATTGAATCTTAAGCGTTA
The DNA here is from genome assembly GCA_916614155.1 of Mesoligia furuncula. Classification (NCBI taxonomy): domain Eukaryota; kingdom Metazoa; phylum Arthropoda; class Insecta; order Lepidoptera; family Noctuidae; genus Mesoligia; species Mesoligia furuncula. The sequence continues at coordinate 9,645,234 of OU744792.1, forward strand.
CGCCGTGATGTCGAAAAAAGTAAAAAAATAGATATAACTTTGCAATTTTTTTGTATCGAGAAAACTCCATTGAATCGTGTATTCCTTTTACATGATACTAGACCAAAGAGTCAAAAAACATATACCAAAATGTTAAATCCCTATTCCACATACTTAACAAGTTACACGAAATAGAAAAACCAATTTTTTTTTCGGTATAATGTATCACCTTAACTATACGCCAGCTATTAGATTTTCAACTTCGGTGCTATGCAGAGCGTTGACAATCCAACGACGCGTCTATTGTTAGTGAAAGCGCCATCAGTGTCAGAAAGAATCAGAGATTTATGTCTGCCGCCAAAGGGTGCTAATGTGTTCAGGTTCGTAGGGTTTGGTTGCCGTTGTAATTACAGGCACAAAAGACGTTTCAACTTTATCTCTTGGATCAGAACGTATGTATATGCATAGTTTCTGGTATTGCAGAAGTAACCTTTACCTCCACAACCCCATTACTAGGTAATACGATACCCCTTGGTAAGACTGGTTGTCAGACTTTCGGGCTTCTGACGACCCGTAATGACTGTCAAAGATCCACGAATGACAGCCGGGACCAACGGCTTAACCGTTGTTAACGTGCTTTCCGAGGCGGCGGTGACCAATTTTTTTTACAAAAAAAATAATGTCCGGTTGTATGTTGATTAAAATATGATTCGCAACCGTAACAATTATGACTTTGCAGAATTATAATTATTAAAATCATCAATACAACCCTCTTCATACAATCCTATTAATTGCTATTTCAATTAAATAGTCAGTATTCAATATGATAACCTATAACTAAAAGAAAAACAATTTATAAAATGTTTGTTCCGGCTAATCTCCGAAACGGCTGGACCGATTTTGACGGTACTTTCTCTGGCAGATAGCTGATGTAACTTAGGCTACTTTTATTTTAGAAAAATTGCACAAAAAACCCCATTAAATCCAATTTGTTTTCCGCAAATGCACGCGAACATCGCGGGCACAGGTAGTTCTTTTAAATATATAGATAATCTTCTGTTTTCATAGATCGAGCTACAATCACAGTGTAACAGCTACAACACTAGACTGACTGATGCAGAAGTGAGTTACGAGACTCTCAGGAACAAAGCGAAGCTCAGAGAGGAAGAACTGCTGTCTTTGCTGCAGGAAATTACGGCTAAGACCAAAAAACCGCAAGATATTGGTAAGTTTAGACTAAGACACTGTTACACTTTACAATTAAAATATGGTTGATTCAATATTAGTTTTGTTTAAATAAAACATATACGGAACACGACGAAAGTTCGTTGTGTCCACAGACCCAAAAGAAAATTTGCGAAATAGGAACGAATTTTCTATAGAGCTAGTCAAAGCTAATATTTTTACATTTGAATTCAGAATCTTTATATTACTTTGCTATTTACAAAACTATCTTCTTTAGCGTTATGCAGTCGTTTTTGCGCGACCCAATTTGGAACGTTGTATTGTAATGCTACATTGTTGCGATAACGCGAACTACACTTCGCGCACTCTCCCTCGCACTCCGTTCGATGTCTCGCTGTACAACAGAGAGCGCGCGAAGTGTAGTTCACGGTATCGCGACATTGTAGCCGCAGCATAAAACATGAGTGTGTAGTTCCAAAACATTACAATGAATTATCTAAGATTCTGAATCAGCTTCCTAAGACTATTTTCAAATATTTTCCTGAGTTATTGTATTATTTTCTGTTATATATAAACTTTTTTATTTTAATCAATAGGAAAAGTAATGTCCCGCACGTTAGACAAGGAGATACACTTCATGGATATTTCGAAGGATATTTCTCTTGTCAATAGTGACAATGAAAGCATAGTCAATACAAATGATGATGAATCTGACCATTTGAACGAATTACTCGCTGAAACGCAATCAGAATTGAACTTACGAAACCAAACCCTCATAGAGTTAGAGGCTAATATCTTTGTCCAGCAACAAAAAATATTCTCGTTAGAAGATCTTAACAAAAATCTCCAAGAAGAGGTAACAACTTTCAAAGAAAAACTCTCTTTAATGGACAATGAGAATTCTGTCCTTAAATCTACAATAGATACGCTAAATTCGACTATTAAAGACCAACAAGAAAATTTAGAGACCGCTAAAAATAACATAGATTCCTATAATAGTCTTATACAAGAATTGCAAATCAAAATAAGCCAAAAAGAAAAACTACCAATCATCAACATTGATGACAGCGCACTTGAAAATATGATTGCTAATGAAGAGAAATTTATTGCTAGCAATGAAAACATGAGAAATATCATTCACTCTCTCAAAATCGCCCTTGATACGCGTAGTAAAGAAATTGATAACTTAAGAACATCAGTGCAATTGAACAGTGATGTAATACACGAAAATTTAACTCTAGCGGAGCAGCTTGAATCTAAAACAAAAGAGGTAGATAGCTTGAATAAGAAAATAAACGAAAATATAACAAGTATTAATAAACTAATGCATGAAAAGGACGTTCTTAAAACTGTTGAACAAGAGCTTTCTGAAAAACTGGCAAATTTTGAACATAAAGTTATTGAACTAGAAAAAATGAACACCGAAATTGCCACTTCCGCTGAAAGACTGAAATATGAAAATGACAAGCTTAAACTTTCCATAGCAGAAAATAATCTTTCAGAACAAGAAATGTCTGAAATTCAGTTGTTGGAACAAGTTGAGAGTATGACAGTCAAAATTGCTGAATTAGAAACAGAAATAAGCGAAAAAGATGATCTGATATCTACTCTCGAGAAAGAAGATAAAGTATCAAAAGACTATTTGCTTAATGCTAAAGCGGCCATCCTCAAATCACAACTGATACTCAACACATTGTCCGGTAACATGCAAGAAGTGCCAGAAATTATTGACAACTTTGTAAATGTTTTTAACGTGTTAAGTAATAGTATGAATACGTTAGAAAATGTTGCCAATAATGTTGTCAAACAAAAAGAAGAAATATCAAAGAGTAACAATGATTTGAAAATTACGTTAGAAGTACTTACTTTAAAACATAAATCAGAAATAACAGCTCTTCAGGAACAATTAGAAGTCCTTAGTACCAATGAAAGTAGTAGAAGCCAAGAAATTGTAATTTTAACTCAAACAACAAGTCAGTTAAACAATGAACTCGAATTAACTCGCAAAGAGTTACATTCTAAAATTTTAGAAAATGAGAGTCTGGAAGCTTCTCTAAAACAAGCTACCGAATATATAGAAACATGCAATCAAAAAATGGCCGATTTACTTGATAGGAAAAATGCGCTTGAAGATCTTACGACGAAGCTAGAGGAAAAAGAACGCATACTACAAGAAAAGATTTCAAATTTTATTGTCATCGAGGAACACATTACCAATTCAATCCAAGAGCGAGATGAGTTACTAAATAACGTCTTTAAAAAAATAATTGAATTCACGATCAATTATAACATCCAAAACGACATAAGGGGAGAAGTAGGCAACGACTGTACTAAAATTCACGAACGCATTCTTTTAACATTGGAGAAAATTGGAAGTCATATCACGTTTATCAGCTCGAAAAACGATGACGATGATGATGATGAAAATATCAAAGTAAATGAAAGATTACTAGAAGCCAAGCAAGAAATAGTTGAACTGACACAACAGAATCACAGTCTCATAGAAAAACTATCTCAGGTTGAAAGCAAGCACAGTAAATTGTCATTTAAATTAGCAAAAGTTCAGGATGACAATGAACAACTAAATAAAGAATTGTCAATGACTCAACGAATCCTAGAAAGCCTACAGGTACAACTTAAAATGAAGGCTGATGAACTAACAAGCATGGAAGACAAAGTTAAAGACTGGAAAGAAAAATTTATAAGTCAAGATGTTATAATGAAACAGCTGATGGATGCATTAAAATTAGAAAACGAACAACTCAAAGCTAGCACTAAAGATGTTCGACATAAACCTGAATCGAACTCAATAATAACTTACGAACACAAAGACTCTTATGATATTGACAATCAAGGTGCAGCTGATACAAAGCAAATCCCTGATAGCAGTTCTTGTGGTGATCTATCGTCTCCTCCTAGCCTGGTAAAGATATGCTGTGACAAAATTGTGGATTACATACAACCTAAAGAGATTGAATCGAACACTACAACTACAAGTTCTAATGAATTTTCAGATAATATTGAACAAAATTACATAGTCGAATGCAGATGTAGTGAACTCTCCTTAGAACTGGAAGCCATTAGAAAAGAAAACTTTGAAATCACTGAGCTTTTAGAGCATATGGAAGCTGTGAACCAATATCTTTTTCAAGAACAAGAAGAAGCTCGCAGTGAAATACAGCTCCTCGTTGCACCTGCGCACGAATTGCAAAAGAAAATTATTAATCATAAAACAAATCTATCAATCTTAACAGCTACTACTACCGCTGAAAATAGAGCTTTAAAATCGCAGGTTAAAGGACTACAACATCACCATAGCCGTTTTCACAATGTGTGCCAAAGAGATATACCTGATTTTAAGAAGCAATTGCGTGAACTAATGACTTTGTTGAGAGGGGATCCGTCGATAGCCGATCAACAAAACGCCAGTTTTAAACGATATTCATTACCAGATGTACTAGACAGCAGTACTGCTCTTCCTACTTTTAAAAACGAATCTACTTTAGACGGGGATCTTTTGATGCTTGATACAAATATTACAATGACTACAGCTGCGGATAACACTTTGACAGCTCATGATCAAACTTGTTTAGATTTAACTCAGTTTTACAATGAAGCTTCTTGCCAAACGAACGAGTTGAATCAAATCGAAATTCTAAGCCATGACATGAACATGTATGAGAGATTAAATATCTTGAAAGACGAAAACGTTAAACTACGCGAGTTAGTAAATAAATACGCTGAAATGAAACAATCAATGACAGACGCACAAATTAGTCCCATTAAGATAAATAATGTTGACCATGAAAATATGAATCAAGTTCTTAAAGATAATGAAATTTGTGCTCTTAATGAGTGTGATAAATGTAAAAAGCAAGCAGAGTTACAACACGCACAGGAAAAACTAAATGACGAATTAAAATCACTTTCTCAAGAATTGTTGGACTTGAAATCACAAAAAGCTGAGATCGAACAAAAATATAACAATCTATTGCTAGAAACACCCTCAACTGATCTTCTTGTTAAGACATTGAATAATTTAGAAAAAGATAACGATATTAAAATTCAGGAAATTACTCAACTTAAACATATGCTTAGTATTAAAGCTAAAGAACTAAAAAGCTTACAAGACGAAAACGATTCATTATCTACACAAGTAATGGAAAGCATATCCGAAGCCGATGACTTAAACAAAGAGTTAGACAGTATAAAAAATATCAATACTGAACTATTAGAGAAATGCAGCATGTTAGAGCAATCAGTTAAGGAGTTGAGTGATAAACAGCTTTCTGTCAGCTGTTCCGAGTGTCTATCGAAAGACGAACTTATAAAGACGATGGAACTCAGACTAACAAAAACTCACACAAAACTCAACAGAAGTTTGAGCGACTCTGATACCTCATCGAGGTATAACAAGATCTGCACGCTGCAAAGTGAATTAGATGCTGGTAGAGAAGATTGCAAGGAGATTACTGAAGATGTAGCCACTATTAAAAATCATTTAGACCGCAGTAATCTCTCCATGGATTTTGATGATAGTATGGGAGAATCCAACATGTACGCGTTCACTAAGGACTATGCAATTAACAGCCCTCAGTCGACCAAATGTATTATGCCTGATATTCCTGAGGAACACCCCATGGATATATACAAAATGGATAAAATAGACTGTTTGAATTACTACACTGAGAAAACAGGCGTCGGCAATGAAAATATAAACCGTGATATCAAAATGATCGATCTCATGAAAACTTTTTACGAACACTTAATAACTAAACACGGGAACGAAGTAGAGAATTTAACAAATAAACTGAAAGATTACAACGAAACTAAGACCCAGTTAGAAAACCAAATCAGCAACTTAAAAGAAGAACATTCTAAAGTAACTATAGAATTGGAACAGAAAGATCAAAATTATAGCGCTGTTGTAAATGCTCTATCGCAAATTAAGAATAATATTAATACCTTAAACCAAGAGATTATTAGTTTCACTGATCTAGACGTAACGAAACTGATAAATATGTACAAAGAATATTTCTTTAAAGTCATAGACAGTCAATTAGGTTTGTCCAGTATGAAAATGATTGAAACTCTTTTCGATAACATCGTGAACAAGCATCAAACTGATTTGACCGGAATTATGGAGCAATACACCAAATTACAAGCGTACACGGAGAGGGTTACTAAGGAATTAAGTTCTGTCAACGAAAACTTGGAGCACATGAAGTGCCAGTTGTCTGACAAAGAAGAAGAATACAATTTGCTCAAGGAACAGAAAGAGAGAATCCAAGAGATAAGCAACGCAGTCACGTTAGACATAGTCAAGAAAGATAAAGAATTAACTGAAACATTTAGCGTGGTTTATAAAAAACTAATCGAACTAAATGTAGTTAAAAATCTAGATATTGATTTGACATTGCCAGCTAACGCTAATATTTATCTGCTATTTGAACACGTCATTACCCAACACAAAAACAGTATTAGCCCCGATATAGAAAAGGAGAAAGAACATCTTACCTTAGAAGTAAATAATGCGAAACAAATAATAGCAGAAACGCAAAAGGAAATACAGGAACTTCAGTTACACAGACAAAACTTACAAGAAATTAATAACGCTGTTACCGTTGCTTTAGTGGACAAAGAGAACAAACTTCAAGCCCAAAGTACATTGTGTAAAGATTTGAATGAAATCTACGAAAGCAAAGTCAAAGAAAATAAAGCAAACGTTGATCTCATCGCAAAATTATCAGAAGAAGTAAAATTATTAAAGTGTTCCGTCGATGAGAAAGAAAAGACTATTGAAAAACTTGAACAGGAAATCGATACACAATATAAATGCAAAGTTGAGTTTACTGAACTGATAGAAAATGTAAAAGTAATGCAAGATGACATTGCACGCTTGAAAGTGATGAATGAAGTAATAGTTAAAGAAAAAGATTCTTACGCTAATGAATTGCTAAAGTCTGGTGAGACTATAAAACAGAATAACATAGAAATGGATAAGATGACTTCAGATATTTTAGTACTGAGAGAATCTGTACGAGAGAATGGTATGGTAATAGAAAATTTGAGTTTAGAAGCGAAGAATTTGTTGAAACAGAATATGGAGTTAAAGGAGAAGTTTGAAGATAAATGTAGAGAATGCTCTAGATTGGAGACAAATATTAAAACGCATGAAAAGACAGCAGAGATTCAGAGCAGAATGATAATGAGGTGAGTTTTTATATTTCTTATCTTTTGTTTTCTGGTTGCTTTCAAATTAACTTAGTTCTTGATACTTGATGTTGCTTGTGGTTGCACTTGCATCTCAGAGGAACCACGACCCATTGACCAATACATGGTCTATCAGATAGACCGGATTTGGATGATAATCTGGATTCCAGATCCGTTCAGCCGTTTCGGCGTGGTTGACGTGCAAACTTTCTTATACCTTCTATCTATATAAATAAAACAAAGTCGGGTTAGCTACGCCATTTATAACTCAAGAACAGCTGTACCGATTTTATGATCTTTGGTTTGTTGGATTTTTCTCCATCCGGAATAGCACAATAACTATTAAATCATGGGAAAAAATCAGTCAACAGAAAACAAAACACAAAAAAAATCACCAGAATCTGAGGCGGTAGGTACGAAGTCAGCTAATTACTTAAAACAATGGCAGAACAAGTGCGAGTCGGACTCGCACACGAAGGGTTCCGTACAACAAGGCCAAAACGCCGAAAAAAACGTGTTTGTTGTATGGGAGCCCCCTTAAATATTTATTTTATTTTTATTTTATTATTAAAGTTAAAATACAACTGAGTATTTTGTGAATATTTCAAGTGCCTACCTCTTGCCATTTTTTGATATCGAGCAAAAAAGGGCAAAAAAATCGCGTTTGTTGTATGGCAGCCCCCCTTAAATATTTATTTTATTTGGTTTTTAGTATTTGTTGTTATAGCGGCAACAGAAATACATACTTTGTGAAAATTTCAACAGTCTAGCTGTCGCGGTTCTTGAGATATAGCCTGGTGACAGACAGACGGACAGACAGCGAAGTCTTAGTAATAAGGTTCCGTTTTTATCCTTTGGGTACGGAACCCTAAAAAAGAAAAGTTAAATTGTTAAAATTGCATTGACACACGTGGCGTTCACAGTTGCCTACCCGATTGTAACATTATCAATCAAAGCCATCGTAACTAGTTTTCAACCAATGAAAACGAAATTGGCATTACTTATTTTTGTATACCATGGCAATATCTGTAAATAAATAGTTGCCATGGTAACCAGTCAAGCTTTCCTATGTCAAACAGAATCCTATATTCTCTGTCACAATTTATTTTTATTATTAATCACATCAATTTAAGAGTCGGTATAGAAATGCCTCCGAATTTTGGGTAAGCCTTGTCCGAACGATTACTAGTTTCGTATTGACTCGAATTAAGCTGTTTCACTACTTACCAACTGGTTTGGCTAACTTACGTATAATTATTATAGTGTCGTTTTTGTCTTGTCAGTTACGCGACAGTGACAGAGATAGTGCTTATACAAACCACGTGTTTTAATTTTAGACAAATTTTCTTGGTCTAAATACTATACATACAGCCATGTACTAAATTGACTGTCTAGTTGATGAAGTGGTCGCAAGTGCGAGTGCCTGCCATCCTGCACGCAATCGCACTTACGACCACAGTCCTTGGTTCGATGCCAAGATCGGGCAAAGTATAATTGTGTTTATCAATTAGGAATTTCTAAGTAAGAGCCCAGTCTGGATTTGTGTGCGATTGATGGCAATAGGCTCGCCCCCCAATATATGCGACTTGACGGGGGAAATGCGGGTGTACAGTCACGAGCAATAATATGTCAACACTTGGCAACTTTAATTTGCGATTTTTTCACGAAATAATGAATGCAACGTTGAAATACGACACTTTACCTATGGATTCCTATAGATTCGAAAATACTATGTTCCTACTAATATAAAATTTCATTCAAAAATAAAGGAGAAAATCGCCTTTGGATAAAGCTAAGTGTATACATACTTTTACTCGTGACTGTACACCTCCCAACCCCTTAAAGAAATACAGGCGCGATGGTATGCCTATGTTATGAATTTCAGGCTAGAGAAACAAAAGAACGAAGACGACAAAACCATTAGCGAGAAGACCAAACAGATAGAAGAATTGAAACACAAGGTCTCCCTGCATAGTGACAACAATGAAATCGAGCTCTTGAGGAAGACTAAAGAAACTTTAGAGGTATGTGTGATATTGTTATAAAAAAATCTGCTGTTTCCTACATTTTGACGAGTTATACGAACAAATGTAGGGAACAGCTGATTTTTTTTTTCGCGATATCCGGTTTGGTCCCATACTAAAAGTTGTTCATAATTATGAGTACAATGAACTCTTAAGAGGTTGTTAATGTTTTACCAATAACCCTGTATAGAGGATGGCAGGGACATCGACGCGCAACCTGATACTAGCATGGATTCAGTACATGATTCTAAACCCCAATGAGTTAAAATATTTCGTCGGTTGTTAAAAAAATTGCTTTTCCATACATTTTGACCGCATAGGTATTGCATTTCAACAAAACAGCAGATTTTTTTTAATATCTGACGAAAAATGTTTATGCTAAAATTATGCGCAACCTGATACTAGCATGGATTCAGTACATGATTCTGAACCCCAATGAGTTAAAATGTTTAGTCGGATGTTAAAAAAATTGCTTTCCCATACATTTTGGCCGCATACCGCATAGGTTTCAACAAAACAGCAGATTTTTTTTGATATCTGACGAAAAATGTTTATCCTAAAATTATGGTCTAAAATGATGTGCTGAACCGTTATGGTTACAGTTTGCGCGACCCTGTAAACATATTGTTCAAGACGATAGTATTTAGGTAGAGAGGGGGGGGGGGGGGGGGGGTAAGTCGCCTTTCGTGTCTATGTGACCAACGGATTGATGCGGTTTTCACTAAATGTAAACAATCCCTGATCAGGTTAAATTCATCATACGAAATTAATAACACATTCATCTGTATTGAGAAGGTTTCAATGCTTATATCACACCACTTTATTCATTTATTATTGTGTGAATATACATTATAAAATTCAAATTCAAATATTATCGACGAAAATCGAGGTTGTAAAATTAACCTGAATTGTGAAACGAAAAACAACCATATGTGTTTTATAACCAGAGTTTTTAGGAATAAAATAATCAAATCAAAGCACTCATTTTTTAGGTGGCACTACAAAGTGGACTGTGTTGCCAGTGTCTTTTTGTCAAAAGTAACATAACATGAGTTAAAAAGTTCCATTTTGATGAGAAAGATAACATTTTGTTTTTTAGGGAATATTTAGTTTAAATAGCTGAAAATACAGTTACAGCATGTTTCTTTCTTTGTACTTATCAAAATTTTGGACTAGCCGATAAGTCCAAATCCGAAATAAAGGAATATCTACAGAACATAATTATTTCCTTTTTTTTTGTGTAGGAAATTATCAAATTACTTCTCCCGCTCTGGGCGGAGCGGGAGGGCGTGTCAGACTTTTACTGACTAGAACCCACCCGTGTTCCTTCAGTTGCCTGTGCCAGGGGCCACGGTATCTCTTTCGAACAACCCGCGACCCTGGCAGAGAACATATTATGTCCTTCCTTATGTCGAGAAATGGACATCGATTGGCTGAGTGATGAATTGATGATAGATTTTCGACGGTTTTAGCACCATCTTTTGTTTTTAGGCTCGAGTGGCTGAGCTTGAAGAGCTTGCGGGTAAGTCTCGCCCGTCTATCGACGCTCTCACCGACTTGTCCCGACAAAGGCGACAGAGTATGCACGACTCTAAGCGCTTGTTCGGCGAAGATAAACATGAGTTTGGAGGTAAGGCATATCTTAAAAGCGATCTCTAATATACAACGTTATTTTTAGTATATGCGAAACCTGAATATAGTTTGTTCAGAATAATATATTAATATTTATTATCAAAATGTTCGTGGAATGAGGACTAAAACTGAAGATATCTATAAAAATATTTTACTGACTAGCTATGATGTAATAGCTTTTACTGAATCTTGGTTGAATAGTAACATAATTAATGGAGAGTTCATTGACCCGCGATATGTGGTATATCGTAGAGATAGATTAAGTTCTAAGGTATCTAAAAAAGATGGGGGTGGGGTTATGATTGCTGTTAGTAATAAAATTAAATCTGTAAGAATGAAAAACTGGGAAAGTGATTTCGAAGATTTATGGTTGTCTGTAGAGTTAACAGTTAACAATTATACTAGGAAAATTGCACTTTGTGTTATCTATATGCCACCGCCTGTCAAACTGGATTCTCTACAATGCTTCTTAAGTAATGTTAACAACGTGCTAAATAATGTCGACGATGTTGTGATTCTTGGGGATTTTAACTTGGGTTTTATCGATTGGAACAGGAGTGACGACGGCTTGCATCTATCGCCATCTAATTATGAAAATTCACTGGGGTATTCACTTGTAGACTTTCTTTCAATCAACGAACTCCACCAATTTAATTCTATTTTAAATGCTGACTGCAGAATCTTAGACCTCGTATTGAGCAACATATCAGACATAACAGTTACTACGCCCAATAACCTGCTTAGTAAATTGGACTCCCACCACCCGAACATTCTCATCTCTATTCCGTGTTCAAACGTAAAACAATTACAAACAAAATATCGTTCAGGTTACAACTTTTTTAAAGCCGACTATGAGCAAATCAAAATCTATCTTAAAAATATAAATTGGGATGATGCCTTTTATGAATGTGCTGATGCTAATGAAAGGGTTGATGCCTTCTACAGCATACTACAAAACGCTATCGATAATTTTGTACCCAAATATGCAAGAAAAAAATCTAAATATCCCTCTTGGTATTCTGACTCACTTGTTAGAGCTCTATCTGAAAAAGAGAAATTTAGGCAAAAATACCGCAAATATAAATAATCCCCGAGACAGACTCACCTATGAATTACTTCGTAGTCGCTGCCATACTTTAATAAATAACTGTTATAACACATATAAATGTAAAATTGAAAACAATATTCCCAAAAACCCTAAAGCCTTCTGGCGATTCATAAAAGATAAACGACGTGGGGAATCTTGCATACCTGCTGACATGTTTATGAATGATAGGGTGGCTAGCAGTGGTCCAAAAATTGCTAATCTTTTTGCGGATCAATTTGTCTCTGTTTTTAGCCAAAATCCAACCGCTACTTACAATACTTCCAGTGGCTTTTCAGGTACTGACTCTGTCATAAGTAATATTAAATTTACGGAAAACCAAATTTTAAACAAGCTAAAACACATAGATGCCTCCAAAGGTGCTGGACCTGACTCTATACCACCTCTGTTTATAAAACGCTGCTGCCATGAACTTGCCTCACCGCTGTGGATTATTTTTAATTCTTCTATTGCTGAGGGTATCTTCCCTGATGTATGGAAAAGCGCAAGAATTGTCCCGGTTTTTAAAAAAGGAGATCCTGCTAATGTTAAAAATTACCGCCCTATTTCAATATTATCATGTTTTTCAAAGATCTTTGAGTCTCTTGTCTGTCCAATCATTACTCGCCACATTGATAGAATTATTTCACCAAGTCAGCATGGCTTCAAAGCTGGACGCAGCGCAGAAACAAACCTTGTCGAATTTGTGTCGGATGTGTCCCTAGCTCTTGACAAAAGACTAGAAGTAGATGCCGTATACACGGACTTCAGCAGTGCGTTTGATAAAGTTGACCATTCTCTGTTGCTGTCCAAATTAGAATATAATGGTATACATGGCTCACTTTTAAACTGGTTCAAATCTTATTTATTCCATCGATCGCAAATTCTTGTTGTTAATGGCTATGAATCTTACCCATACTATGCCGACTCAGGAGTTCCTCAAGGTTCTCACCTTGCACCGGTTCTATTTTTACTCTTCATTAACGATATTACTGTCCAAATCCATCACTGTAAATATCTAATGTTTGCCGACGATCTTAAAATTTATAGAACTATAACTTCAAATGAAGATGCTGCCCTAATTCAGGAGGATTTGGACAGAATTGAGCATTGGTGCAGTCTTAATCACATGAAACTTAATGTACAAAAATGTAGCCATATAAGATTCACGAGGAAAAAACAGTCCAGTTCTGTCTCATATAATATAAAAGGATCATTATTGGAAACTGTAAATGAGGTTCGTGATCTTGGCATCATCATGGACAGTAAAGTCAACTTCAGGAGCCATATTGATAATATTGTTACGAAATCGGCACGGCTACTAGGATTTCTTAAAAGAAGTACTAAAGGGTTTAAGCTGGTAAGAACAAAAATTGTGCTATATAACGCCTTAGTTCGGAGCCACCTTGAATTTGCCAGCGTGGTGTGGAGTCCGCACTATGCATTACACTCACAAAGAGTAGAAAGCATCCAAAGGGCCTTCACAAAACACCTAGCATATGCCTTCGGTGATATATCTCCTCGGTGTCCATACGAACAGCGTACCCAATGCTACAAAATGTTTACTCTGCGCGACCGTCGACTGGTACAAGATCTCATGTTCTTTTTCAAATTGGTTAACAATAGAATGGACTGCGATAAATTAACTGAACAAATTGGACTAAAAGTCCCCTATAATTTACCCAGATATCCCATTACCCATTTGTTCTGCACTAAAGCATCCAAAACAAATATAGGAGTAAACTCACCTCTCAATAGGCTCAGCCGAGAGATGAATTCTTATACAATGTGTTGATTTGCATCCTAGTCAAATTCAAGGACGTAATTATGCTAATGATTCTCGACCCAAATCAACAATAAAATGAGTAGGTATTTTTTTTTTTTTTTCTTATTTAAGGAAATCCGTAAGTGTGAACCAGCCGTATTTAAACGCGGCCCGTCTGTTACTAGCCCTATAACCGCGCTTCACACACACACAAATGCAAACCATTCATGCAATTCTCATTCGATAAATTCGTAGGTAATCAATCCCATCCTCCAATCACACTCTCCCGCGCTGCTCCTAGCCACGCCCCTTTTCCCCGCCGGCGCCGGCGCCGACAGTGTTATTGAACTCGCCGAAGTGTTCGCAAGTGCGCTTTGCGAATTTCCGTACATCGAGACGTAGTTACAAAGTGTGATGACGGACAATTACTCAAATGCCGAGTTGGTGGAGAACTGGAGATGGTCGCCATCAGTGGAGACAGCCTACGTGGAGCCATCCGGATGTTCGTGGAAATGTATCCCGATCAGGCACAAGACATTCACCCAGGTGATAATGCTGTGCGGGTTACATTTTGGTCGCTGGTTCCTGGAACACCAAGACGCCAACATCCTGTGGATGGACGAGTGTTTACCTAAGAGTTGAAAGTAAGTACACCACGTACTTATACTTAACTAGCACGTCTTTCCATTTCATCAAACGTAGAAAACATCATTTTTAGACTTAGTAGATCGGTACACTAACTAAGGTAGGTATTATTGCCGGCCCTAAGCCCGTTATGTAGGAAGGAAAGTTTCAAATCAACCAATTTAATCCACAAATAAAAACAAAATCATTTAATCATCTGATAACAGGTCAGTGAACTTTTCTTTGGCGCACTAGTATTGCTGTCATTAGAAAGATTTCCGTATTCCAATGATGCTCAAAAATGAGTTAATTATCAAGCGAAATTTATGACAATAATGTAGGTGATTTTCGAAATAAAATTAGGTAAAATTATTGCTACCGGTCGGGTCATTGCTACGCGGCGCGACGGCGCGGCTACCATTTCGGGGAAAAACAGCTGCATGCATTGTCGCTGTGTGCGTAGTCGGGTGATTCTGTTTTATTTGTATTGAATTAAGGGTGTAATTCTGAAATACTGTTAAATTTCAACAACAAAAAAAAAGCAGCGCTTACTAGTTATTGCCCCATAACGTACTTCAATTGATTATTTATGTATTTTATGACAACCTCCTGAACTTTGACGAGGATGCAAATCAACACATTGTATAAAATCCACTCCCGATGTTGATATATACCATGACTCCTTAAAAAACTTTAAAACCCAAATTTTAAGGCCACAAAGCACGCAACCCACACAATCTAAAGATAAGATTCGTTGTATTAGTATGTAGGTTTTCTTACAATCTCTGTAACCATCTGTAACTTATATTTTACTTTTAACTTTTTCCATTTTATATTTCTGTTTAGTTGTAGTTAGTTTTTTCACTTAATTTTTACACATTTCGTTTTTTCCTTAGGTTATCAATGTATTCGTGAATGTTGGTTCACCTGTTATTGGCAACTGTATAAGCACATGACTATTACCTATTGTTAATTGATATCTTGTATACAGAAGCTGTTGGTGTACCTTTTATAAATAAATAAATAAAAGAATAAGTAACTGAATCGATTTCAGCCATTTTTACCCCATGTTATATTTTGTTCTAAAAATATTTAAAAATGGATAAAAATTGGATACCGAACGACACTAAGTAGGTTATCCAATCTCCGTGCCGAACGGTTAGGTACCTAGGTACTATTATCAATGAGCGCAAGAGGCGCGGCGCGAGCGGCGTGGGTGAGCATGTTTTTGTATGGACAAACAGGTAACTTAACAAGCTTATAACTTTGTGATTTTTCATGATACAGTTTTGAAATTTTGTACATAGATTCTTTACGTAAAAATACTAGACACGTGTTTCGGGTTTCGCATAAACTAAAAATAATGTTGTATAATCTGTCTACGCATGTTTACGGTTTTAAATACAAAGTAAGCCGCGCGTACGATTCACCACTCACCGCCGTGAACTTATGACTAAGTCCTGCGGTAGAATTCGTTGTTTTTTGGGCAAACCCTAATCATAGATTAGCTAGCGAAACTCCGCAGACGGTATTGATTGAAAATCAGTTTTATTTGTTTTGTCGTGTTTATATATCGATACCCTGAAAAAGTATGTTTAATGAAGCAAATCGCGCTTTAATTTATTTATTTATCACAAACACCGCCACCATTACAGGAAGTTCCCAATGCGGTAGCGTGGTCCTTACTTAGACTATACTATATTAAATAACTAACTTAAATAACATAACACATATAACATTATTTTTGTGAATTCATTCAGAGAGCATGAAAATAAATCGATCCTGTCAGCCGTGTCATTCAGTGCGTGTAAGGCGCGAATAATCACACTAATATTATAAAGGCGAAAGTTTGTGAGTGTGTGTGTGAGTGTGTGTGTGAGTTCGTGTGTGTGAGTTCGTGTGTGTGTTTATATGTTTGTTACTTCTTCACGCTCAAACGGCTGGACCAATTTGGATAAAATTTGGTATGGAGGTAGCTGACACTCTGGATTAACATATAGGCTACTTTTTATCCCGATATTCCTACGGTATCGACAATTACGCGGGTGAAACCGCGGGGCGCAGCTAGTAATTCATAATTGTGATGCCCAAGTGTACAAACACGCTTTAAGTGTGTGAGCGACAATGGCAAAGTCGAAAGTGTGTTTGTGTGTGTTCTGACACTACTCGTCTTTACGCACACATTTACAACATATTTGTACACTTGATTACCACAAGTAAAACGCGTGTCGCACGTAAGACAAGAATACTGTATCTATAAACCGTAAACATAGTATGAAGATGTGTCAAGAACATTAATAATGTGTGGACTACACAGTAGAGAAAACATTGATAATTACTGAGGCCACACAATAGGTACTATTTTTTTTTTTTTTTTTTTGTGTAAATATTGTGTGCCTTACTTAACTTGGGCCAAATAAACTTATTTTCTTTCATAATATGTGACTTATTAATCTGTGAACAGTTTGAAAGTAGTTTCTAATTCGTTTCAGATCACAACAGCGTGGAAGACATGTTTGAGTCTAGGCAGAAACCCGACGACCTTTACATGGACCTCGACGAGGATATATCCAACAGAAGCAGTCCGATTATGAGTCATAGCAAAGGGTACAATAATAAAAAAATAATTAATGATAACTTAATGCATGCATAGCACAAATCATCATCTTCATCTGCCTAGCCTTTTCCCAGCTATTTTGGGGTCGGCTTCCAGTCTAACCGGATGCAGCTGAATACCAGTACTTTACATGGAGCGACTGCCTATCTGACCTCCACAACCCAGTTACTAACGTTACTACCTAACCTGTTACTGACCAACGGCTTAACGTGCTTTCCGAGGCACGGCACCGTATGTAAATATGGTCACCCATCCACAGACCAACCTCGGCAAGCGTAGCTTAACCTGATCGATCGACCTGCGCAGCTGTTATGCATGCATAGCACAAATAAAGGTGGAAATATATGAGGGAGGCCTTTAGCCAGCACAGCACAAAATAACTTTAATAAATAATATGTTTGTATTGTTTCAGACGTGACAGCTTGTCCCTTTCAAAGACTGATCAGGTAATAATCTATAATAACAATAATTCTATGTTCTGCAATAGTCTTGTACCAACCGGGAGTTGTCCTTGAGTGCACTTGCGTAGTCTAAACAGGGATAATAGTCGGTTGGTGGCGTTGGTGCTTCATTCTATTTAAAATTGTCTAAGGAGCCTCTGCGAGTTGGCTCCGGCGCTTCGTACGCTTTCCAAAGGTCCGGGACGACAATGTCCTGAGATATTTTAAAGACATAATCAGCCTATAATGTTTCCTTCCACTGCTGGGACACAGGTCTCCTCTCTGTGAGAGGGAGTGAGCCGTAATCCACCAGGCGGGCCCAGCACGGGTTGGTAGATCTCACATTTTTTTTTTTTTTTTTTTTTTTTTTTTTTTTTGTCTCTTTTTTTCTTACAATCTGTCACTGTGTATTAGGACATTTAGTAATTTTGATGACGTGTTGGATGTCTTGCTCGGTATGCGTCCTATGACACATCCTAGTATTTATAAAGCATCAAGCTAAGTTTGGCCAATGAAATCTTGAGGAATTTTGTATTTTAGCCTGCGTATGCCTTTCTTATTCATTAGGTGGTTTGCCAGGTTATTTGGGTGGCGAGTTATTCTTTCCTTATATGACATGATATAGCGTTTTATTTCCTCTTTGACTGTCGGTATTTTCAGATCATGGTGTAGTGCTTCATTTGGTACAAACCATGGGGCATTTGTGATTGTTCTTAGAAGCTTGTTCTGAAATCGCTGTATGATCTCTATGTTAGAGTGTGATGCTGTTCCCCATAGCTGAATGCCATAGGTCCATATAGGCTTGATTATAGCTTTGTAAACAAGGATTTTGTTTTCCAGGTGTAATTGTGACTTTCGACCAATTATCCAGTAGAACTTTCTTAGTGTCAGACCAAGTTGCTTCCGTTTCATGAAAATGTGCTTTTTCCATGTAAGACGTCTGTCGAGGTATAAACCAAGGTATTTGACATGTTCAGCTTGAGGCACTTGTATCCTATTTAGCTGTACTGGAGGGCAGATATCCTTTCTCTTAGTGAATGTGACATTTACCGATTTGGTCTCGTTGGCTTTTATCCTCCACTTTTTGAGCCAGAGGGCTATGTCGTCCAAACAGGTCTGCAGCATAGCTGATGCGACTTTATGATCAGTATGGGACACTAGTACAGCTGTATCATCCGCAAAGGTTCCTGTAGTCGCTACGTTTGATATTGGGAGGTCAGCAGTATGAATCAAATATAAAATAGGTCCAAGGACACTGCCCTGAGGAACTCCAGCAATAATAGGGCACAGTTTTGATATAGCTTCCCCACTCTGCACAAAGAAATACCTATCCCTCAAGTACGACTTCAAGATTAGGAAGATGTTGCCTGGGAAGCTGTATTTTATTTTATAGAGGAGACCTTCATGCCAAACTCTATCAAAAGCTTGAGAGATGTCAAGGAATGCAGCAGCACAATACTCCTTATCTTCAAATGTATTGTGAATTTTACTAACTAGCCTGTGGACTTGATCTATTGTGCCATGTCTCTGTCGGAACCCAAATTGATGGTCGGGTATTAAATGTTTTTCTTTGATTATAGGCAGCAACCGTAATAAAAGGAGCGATTCATAAACTTTTGAAACTATTGGAAGCAAACTTATAGGCCGGTATGACTTCGGGTCTTCATGAAGTTTTCCTGGTTTAGGAATCATTAGGATTTTAGCTGTTTTCCATTGCGGAGGAAAAAAGCAAAGTCTTGACATGGCATTGTAAATAGACAGCAGGAAGGTTAGGCCAGAATCTGGAAGTTGTTGCAGAATCATGCCAGTTATCAAATCGTAGCCGGGGGCTTTTTTAGGTTTTACGTTATTTATAGCTCTAGTTAGTTCTTGCTTCGTAAACGTTATGTCAGGGCCTGTAGTTGAATCACAATCCAGCAGAACCTCTCTAAGAACTTCTTCTTTGTGCTCTGGGGGCCCCTCGTAGGAGTGCGGCTGAAATACGCCTTTTAGGTGTTCGGCGAATGTTGTACATTTTTCTTCGTCACTTCGAGCCCAGCACCCGTTGGCTTGCCGAAGTGGGGGAGACACCGTTTTAGGGCGCTTTATTTTTTTTGTAGCTTTCCACAGTGAGTAGTCGGTAGCAGCTGTAGCATCAAGGTTGCTCAGGGACGCCTGGACACTATTATTTCTGTCCTCGTCTAAAAATTTTTTGAGTTTCTTAATGGCGTAGTTTAATTTTCTTTTATCATCGGGGCATCTAAATTGTTGCCATTGTTTTCTGAGTCTTCGTTTTCCAGATATTTTATCCTGTATAATATGGGAAATAGATTTCTTGTTATTATTCAATTTGTTGGCAGGAGTAGATTGCCAAGCAGAAGTTTGGACTGAATTATTAAAGTATTCTATTGCTGCTACTATTTCATCTTCTGTTTTTAAACTGACTGTAGGCGTCAAAGCCTGATCGACCATTGATCTGAAGGTTTCCCAATCTGTCTTTTTGGTGTGAAGGACGCAGGTTTCTGGAGTTTCTTTGAAACAACTTAATAAGGTAACTAAGACTGGTGAATGGTCCGAAGATAGCTCATAGCTGCTCTGGCACTTAAAGTAATTTTTCGAGATACCTTTAACAGCACAGAAGTCAATTAGGTCAGGTACTTTTTTCCTGTCAGTGGGCCAATATGTGGGTTCACCTGTTGAAATAATTTCCATTTTTAGTTTTTCAACAGTCTTCAGTAACTCTCGGCCCCTGGGGAGGGTCAATCTTGAGCCCCAATAGCTATGCTTCGCATTGAAGTCCCCGCCAGCTATGAACCGGTCGCCGAGGGAATTGAAGAACTCACTAAACTCTTCCTGTTTGATAATGTGTTTCGGTGGACAGTATAGAGCTGACACAGTAATGGAGCTTACCCAATCTTCAACTATGACAGTTGTTGCTTGAATTGGTGCTTTGCAGCATGGTACTGATTCATAATGTTTTAATTTGCTTCTAATGATGATAGCTGATCCACCATGTGCTTTCCCATCAGGGTGTGTGGTATGATAAAGCTTATATCCAGGGAATTCCATATGGCTTCTTGAAGTGAAATGTGTTTCAGATATTAACATTATGTCAATATTGTATTGGAATAAAAAAAGTTTTAACTCCTCGGAGTGGTGTGACAGGCCATTTGCGTTCCAGATGCATAATGTTAATGCATTAAATTTGGAAGCATGGACATGAGATCTCCCAGCATCTTAGTCATTAGCATCATCTGGTTCATGAGTGACTGCATAAATTCTTTAATGTCAGGTAAGGGGTTTGGTTTTGGTTGAGGCAGGTGTGTTGTTGGATGGGTTTCTCTGGTTGGTATACCGGATGTTATTTCAGCGTATGATTTATTGCCAACACTTTCATATCGGCTATATTTGACTGAACCGCCATTTTTTTCTTGTGTGTCTTTGCTGTGTTGGGTTTTTGGTCTCAGCGGGGGGTATTTAACCTTTTGCAATTCCTTATATACAGAACATCCTTTGTAATTTGCGGGGTGGTTTCCTTCACAAAGGATGCACCGCACATTATCTGATCGCTCTTTCCTCGCGCAGTCAAGGGTAGCGTGATCTCCAGCGCACTTAACGCATCTGGGCTGACGGTGACAGAACCTACGCGTGTGTCCGTATCTTTGGCAGTTGGAGCATTGGGGGATCTCTCTTTTTGGTCTTGGTGGTTCAAATACAACGCAGCAATGGAGAAGGTGTTTAACATTATAAATGTTTTTATTATTTTGATTTGGCTTGAGATCGATGTAGTGCAGTGGAAGAGGTATTTTGGTTTTTCTATCCTTTATATTCCAGATATTTGTAACCTTGTGGTCTAATGCTTCAATAGCTCCTTTAATTTCGTTGGTGTCAGTAGACGGGTGGATATTTTTAAGGACTACTCGAAAACTCCTATCTTCTTTGGGTTTGTAGGTATAGAATTCGGTTTCTCGTTTTTGAAGTTCCTTGTAGATTTTGGTATATACTTCTGTTGTTTTTGGCTGGATTTTCACTTGTTCCCCACGAAGGATCTTGATTTCATACTGATCAGCGGCTGTGTCATTCAGCATGGCATAGAGTGGCTGAATGTTGCTTACTTTGTCTATGAACAATGGAGGTGGTTTGATGGGCTTTTGAGCCATTTCAGGAGGATCATTAGTGACATCAAGGCTAGAGAATCGGTTGGAGGTAGTAACAGGAGCACTCAGCCAGTAGCTATTTAATTTTGTTTGTTTTTGGCAAGTTGGTAGTTCATCTGGGCTGCGAGGTCTTTTGCGTCCGGGTACTTCCACCCAGTTTTCTTCAGATCTCACATGTCTTTGAATTTTTGGTTCTAATATATGCCGGTTTGCTCACGATGTTTTCCTTCACCGTTTTGAGAGCAGCGGTGATGAAACAATTTACACAAAGTAAAACGCCTGTCTAGGTTCAAACCCACGACATTTCTATTTAACCCTATTTTTGACGAAGGGTAATCCCATCAGGCACACAGCTAGTATTGTAATAACATATTGAAGATTTCAATTAAACGTCCAACAGTACTTCAGTAGACCTTATCATTAATTTGTTTTGTTATAAGGACGAGGAGCCCTCCTCTCGACCGAGCAGCGTGGTAGCGACGCGACGACGAAGGCAGAGCATTCACGATCTGCACAGAAGTGTGCTTCGTCACACGCCGTCACCCGGTAACGTAGCTAAACTTTATACACATTAATATATCCTCATTTAGCATATAATGTTCCCACTGCAGGCACACAGACCTCTCTGGGTGAGAGGACGTGGACCGTAAGCAACCACGCGGGCCTAGTGCGGGTTGGTGGATATCACACGTCTTCGAATTTATCGTTCCGGTTTTCTCACGATGTTTTCCTTCACCGTTTTGAGAGCAGTGGTGATGAAATAATTTACACAAAGTAAAGCGCCTGTCTGGGTCCGAACCTACGACCTACAGTCGCGGCCGTTGCCACTGGGCCACCACTGCTCTCGGGACTCAGTACCTGGGTGTTATTATAGCATATCAAATTAAAGGCCCACCGCACATGTGCGCACTCGCATCGGTCATCACGATCCTCGTGCATGGCGTAGTGCGGAACACCGCGTTTGATTTTAACGCCATAGGTTTTAAACGCTGCCACTCGCACGAGGATCGTGGTGACTAATGAGAGTGTGAGCTTGTTTAGCGGCCGTTAGAAAGAGACAACAAGTCAAACTTTTTCTGAAACTCGATGTGCCGTATTTACGGCCTTTTACTGTACAGGTTTATTATCTCACGAAGCGACACGCGCTTTATTTGTGATTAACAAGTGTACAAACACGCTGTGAATATGTCTTGTTAGGGCCTTATCATACTGGCGATTTGCAAGCGAGTCCAAAGCGAGGCGAGTGCGCAGCGAACTCGCCGCGAATAGCGCCGTTGACGCTAGTGTGTATATGGCGAGCACGCTGCGCGCCTGCGGCGAGTTCGCCTCGCGCTCGCTGCGAACCCGCGGTAAGCTCGCTGCACACTCGCCTCGCTTTGGACTCGCTTGTAAATCGCCAGTGTGGTAAGGCCCTTATGTGGTGCTGACGCTACTCATCTTCACGCACACATTCACAGCGTGTTTGTACACTTGGTTACCACAAGTGAAGCGCGCGTCATTTCGTGAGACAAAAATACTATATTTGCTTGTAGTTAAATAATCATGTATGTTTAATGAATTGAGTTTTAATTTCAGGTCTAGACCAATCTTCCGACCCTTCGGGTGATGCCGTCAGGTGCGTAATAGACTATTTTAATATTATTTACATACACAAAGAACAACGCTTGCAATGCTTGGCGGACCAAATATCGACACTGCGTGTGATGATATAAAGTCTAAAATAAATAAACTTCCATGATGTGTTCGTGAAACAAAGCGTATTCATTGACCAAGACTTCACACCATAATCCGAACACAGAGAAAGCCTTTCACGATTAAGAACAATAAAGTTTAAATTCGTAAAACACGTAATCTTTTGTACTCAGCGTTTGCAGACCTTTCATTGTTATTTTGATTTTGCACAATGATCCTTATAGTCGTTACTATAAGGCTGCTGTCAGATGTAAAATAACTATGAAAGAACTCTATATGTATGTGTAACTGACAGGTGTCAGGAACGCTTTCTCTCATCGGAAGACTTGTAACACTGTTTTCATTCTTGTGAAATAAGTATGTCTGTTGTAACAGTGAGGTGTCCCATCTGCGAGAGCGTTTAGCCTTCTGCCAGCAAGAGTTAGAAGATCTAAAAGAGAAGTACAGAGAGCTGGACGAGGAGTGTGAGACGTGCGCCGAGTACCTGCGAGAGAGAGACGAAACGTGCGCGCGGCTGAAGAAAGAGAAGGCGGCGCTGCAGGTAAGATATGTAGCTAGTTGTGCGAGAAAGATATGGTTTTATGCAGTGCCTATAGCGCCTTCCTTTTTACGCACTGCAAAAAACGGATTTTGGTTCTGCAAATGACTCGCCACAACACAACACGCCTGTACCTTACCACTCCTCCTACCTCCTCCTCTGTACCGTACACCTCTACCTTCCCCTTATACATATACATACATATAGGGATATGTAAAGGGGCAGGTAGAGGTGTACCTATGGTGCACTCACTCGCCAGTTGTGTTTAAGACCCATGTAACGGGTGGCGAGCCTATTGCTATCAACCAGACATAGATCCAGACTTCGGGTTACTACTGAAAAAATCTTGATGAATTAAAACTTACCAAAAGTCTATTTCGTTGGAGTTACCGTCGCAAGTGCAACTGCTAAAGTGTAAGTCCTCGGGTTTTTCAGTAGCAGCCCGGAGTCGGAATGTGTGCCTAGTTTATAGCAAAAGGCTTACCTTTTAGTAAATAGGTTGATTTTACTTAAAAAATCTACTTTATTACAGGCAACAGTGTCAGATCTCAAGGAGAAACTACAGTCGTGCAGTCCGAATCAAAGTCAGCAGATCGCATCAAAACCGAGCGTCGCTCACGTCGGCGTTAACACTGACGAAGGTAAAAGCAGTTGACATTAAATAATTTAATATCATTTCATAAACTGCGAAAGCGTTTACAGGTTCGTTAGTAGTTGTTGGTAACAACATTCGAGCGGTTGTTTCGATTGATGTCGCGGATATTGTCTTATTTTGCACGGATCATACAATTTCATTTTGAAATCAGAACTGCATATTCTGTTATTTTAGTAATCATTTTTGTGTTGTAATGTGGTTTATCAATCAATTTCACAATTTTCACAATAGCACCTACCACTCTCTGCCTTACCCAAAGGTTGAATGCCTATGGCATTAAATCCGCCTCTGTACATTTGTGTGCGTAAAGTATTAAATAAATAAAACATTTTTTTTTTGCTAAAACGATTTCGTGCATGTCTCTTAGACACGATACCAGAAGACCAATTCCCGTAATTAAAAACTGGCCAAGTGCGAGTCGGACACGAAGGGTTCGGTACAACAAGGCAAAAACTCTGTTTTTAATATTTGTTGTTATAGCGGCAACACCAATACATCATCTGTGAAAATTTCAACTGTCTAGCTATCACGGTTCATGAGATAGTCTGGCGACAGACGGACAGTGGAGTCTTAGTAATAGGGTCCCGTTTTTACCCTTTGGGTAAGGAACCCTAAAAACGTTCAAAATCTAGTCGCAATCTCACCTCAGCGACAATCAATGTCAACAACTTATATGTATGAAAATTAGAGGATTTTTTGACAGATTGAGACAGAACAGACTGAATATTGTTAAAATTATCAGAATTGCCTCTCTGTTTTTAGTTAATTCACAGTACTCGTTAAACATAATTGAGCTTTATCTTATTGCAAATACTGTTAGTGTTTTTATAGGTACCTAATGATAGAACAAAAATGTCAATATCAGACCCAGAATAACTTAGCTAAAATAAAAATATTGTTACCAGATTGGACCAACCTACATTCAGTGGTCGTAGACCGTATGTCGTTTGACGCCGAGGTCGAGAAGAACAAGAAACTCACCAAGTCCATTGAAGAGTTGCGTTTCAAGAAACAAGACTTGAAGAATACTCTTGCCAAAATGCAGAAGGCTTTGGAGAAGAAAAGTAGTCACAGGTATTTATAATTGCTTAGTGCCTTAATAGTTATGCACTCTTCTAGAAGCCAAGAATTATTCACTTTTTGTTAATAAATTTTTTTTTTTTTGTATGCCTAGAGAATTTAATTACGGAAAGGCCACACATAATTAGTGTACGGGTTCTGTGGCCCTTCTAAGCAAATTAATAAGGGGTTTATTGATTGAAATAACACAAAGGGCTGGAGAGCCGAGTGGCACCGTTCCGCCCACGCCAAGGAAGTAGATGTTGCTCTAAATGAAACCTGCCACAAGATTACAGGCCTGCCTGCAATCGACCCCGATCAGCGCACTATATCCCACAGCTGGCATAGCTCCACCACAAGTCCAAAGAGAAGTTGCATGCGCAGTGGAGAAATTCAAATAGGAATATGATACCATGAGACACCCATTATCTGGCGCACAGCTACCAACGCAACGGCTAAAAAGCAGACACATCATCATCATCATTTCAGCCGAAAGACGTCCACTGCTGGACATAGGCCTCCCCAAAAGGGGGGGTTTGCCATAATCGCCACGCTTGGCAGGCGGGTTGGCGATCGCAGTATGGTATGGTGATGGAATGCATAGAGAACGCTGCTGCCCATTCTCCAGTACGACCCTTAGTCGCCTTTTACGACACCCACGGGATACGGTATGGGGTGGTGCTATTCTTTAAGTCCGGCACCACACAGACTCGTCCGGCACCACACAGAGCAGACACAGCTCCTTGAAATCTACACCGTATCTGTCAGGAAACCCGGCTGACGCCTGTTGCAAACTGTGGCAGGATACTCTTCCCCCTCCTACTTACTACCTACCACCAAAGGAGCATCTCCCTGCACGGTGTAACCTTCTGTGGCCCATTAGGAAGTCTCTGAACCGTCTCCGGACACAAGTGGGAAGATGTAAGTCAAACCTGGTAAAGTGGGGCTACCTTGACGGGACGGCGGAGCTATGTCACAAACCATGCTCCACCTCCTATCCTGCCCTCTGTGTCCCAAAACATGCAGTCAAAGTGACCTCTGCGCTGCCACCGACAATGCCGTGGAAGTGGCAAAGTTTTGGGAAAACAAGATTTAAAATACAGTCGTGCCAGCGACACGAAGAAGAGGGGTTTATTTATAATCGGGGTTAAGGTTAAGTAACGATTAGCAATTGTTTAACAATACATTTTTGACGTTCAAAGGTCTCTTCACTTTAAGCAACTTTTATAAATAAAGGGGAACATGTTTACTTATTAGTATGTCGTCTGCGTTGCCCCTGATTGTCTACTTACTACAAAGTATAAAAGGTGGCGCATTTAATAACATCTGACGTATCTACATCTTTGTTATAACCTTTTGTTAACAGGGACCTCGACTCAGCGCGGCATGAGCTTCAAGCGTGCAAACAAGAGCTGTTACAACTGAGAGTGAAGTACAAGGAACTGGACGAAGAGTGCGAGACGTGCGCTCAGTACTTACGAGAGAGGGAGGAACAGTGTCGCAGGCTGAAGGAGGCTAAGGATGCGCTAGAGGTACGTAGTCTTCGCCTAATTCTTTATTTTATAATCGGCTATGTAATTGCTAAAGGAGGATGCGCTAAGTTAGCCCGGGAAATTCAAATTTTCTTACTTTTTTTTTTTGCAATTGTCAGGTCGTTGTCAGCCGGCTGATTTTTCAAGCGACAGATAATTAATTCGTGGAATAAAATGGAACAAGTGTTGTATTAATTGATGAGTAAAAAAATTTTAATTTCCTGTGACAAAAATGGTAAACCTCAACTGAATGTAACTGAAATGTCTCTAGAAACTATGGAGTTTTTATGTTAGAAAGTAATAGCGGCCCGCCTGGCTCCAGCTTCGCACGGGTGCATCTTTTTCCTCATACCTCTATACTGGATTAAAACGAAAAGAAAAATTACTTTTTACTAGTGACAGTAATATAAAGCCGCCATAGCGGCTAACAAGATTTATCTCTTAAAAAACCTACAAAAAGCGAAAAAATAAACAGAAAAATTAACTTATTTTTTCGTTCAGATTCAACTGCAAGAGTTCCAAGGCGCTCACAACGCGAAGTTGCACTCGACGCGTAAGAAGCGCCAGAGTCTACACGATCAGAACCGATCCACCGAACCAGTCGACGTCAAGGACGCCTGTACTGAGACTTGTGACGGTAAGCAATTATCTTTTCTTAAGGAACTATTGTCCTACTGCTACTGCTACAGCTGCTGGAAGAGGCCTGTCACTAAACTGGGTAATCCGATGTGTAGTTTAAAACCAATGAAAAATATTCAACAAATTACCGTCGCGTCGACACCAAAATAAGAAGAGGTTTAACCTTTTAACCGCTTACTAATAATAATTAATTATTAATCTGACAAATATTTTCGTGTGCATTTACGACCAAATGTCACAGCTCGTATGATCTGCTTTATTTAATTAGACTGTATTCTATCAGGTATTTATTTTTCGATTTACTGTGCCGGGCGCTGAGGGCACGACAACTGATATTATGAAGTCGGGCTGTTAAAAAGTTAGAACCGTAGTTTGTAAATCAAGTTAAATATCAGTAAAAAATTTAATAATAATTGCCCCACTACTCGGCAAAGGCCTTTCCTTCCCTATGGCCACTTGTGTCTACTCCAATTTTGGGCCAATCTTTTAAAAGGAGTCCAGCACATGCCACCATTTCTTTTTGGGCCTGCTTTGTTACTATTTTCTCCCATGGGGAACTGTTAACCTAGTGAGTTTTGATCATTGCTCGTACATGCGCCAGATATAGACCAGACTTGTATTTGCCCCACCAAAATTGTACCAACATCTAACTAGGCTATGAGACGTTATTGACGCCTAGCTCTTCCACTACATAGATTAACCGACAAAATCCTAAATAATATTATAAATACGAAAGTAAGTTTGTTTGTTTGTTACCTTTTCACGCGTAATCCACTGATCCGATCATCATGAAATTGTGCATACACGTACGGCCACCTGCAAAATTGCATGGGTACCCTAATGGCTATTTTCCTGTGAACGTTTGAGTTGAAGTTTTCTAAAATAAACTAGATGGCGTTGGTTTCTTCACAACTGTGACTAATTTACGAAACGTAAGAAAGCAGTTGGGAAGAAACGTATTGAGAAAGGAGTTACACAGCTAATATATTTATCTAACTATTACATTACATTTGCTAGCATATGAAAAAATAATAAAAGAAACCGATAGGAATAATTAAGTACGCGCAGAGGCGCCCTCATCGTTTGTTTGGTTGTTTCTTACTTACTACTAATAAATTGATATTTAATTTTAACATTGTAGGTTAATAGTTAGGAACAATTTTTTTTTTAAAGTAAATATTAATTATAAATTGTTTGAATGTTTGAAGAGACAAAAAGAAACTATAAAATATTTTGTCATAAAAAGCAAAGCAACGCCATCTAGTAACAGTATAATGAAATGTTGTTAGTCGTTAACTGGTTTTACGCTAGATGGCGTCATTTCTCGCTTCACACGATTATATTTCTGAACTAACCATGCACTTTTCAGCCCTACTGTACGTTGTCAGGGGTCATAAAAGGATATAGGGCTATTTATAACCTTTCATCCAGAAAAAAAAACTGGCCAAGTGCGAGTCGACTCGCACACCAAGGGTTCCGTACTACAAGGCAAAAACACCGAAGAAAACACGTTTGTTGTATGGAAGCCCCCTTAAATATTTATTTTATTCTGTTTCTAGTATTTGTTGTTATAGCGGCAACAGAAATACATCATTCAGTGAAAATTTCAACTGTCTAACTATCACGGTTCATGAGATACAGTCTGGTGACAGACGGACAGCGGAGACTTGGTAATAGGGTCCCGTTTTACCATTTTGGGTACGGAACCCTAAAAATACTGTTCCCGAGGAAAAGAACAATAACTTTCGGAGGTCACAATTGCTTTAGCACACTAGATGGCGCTACGTGACTTTTGAATCATCATCATCTCATCATCTGCCTAGCCTTTTCCCAACTATGTTGGGGTCGGCTTCCAGTCTAACCGGATGCAGCTGAATACCAGTATTTGACATGGAGCGACTGCCTATCTGACCTCCACAACCCAGTTACTGGGTAATACGATACCCTTGGTAAGACTGGTTGTCAGACTTTCGGGCTTCTGACTACCCGTGACGACTGTCAAAGATCCATGAATGACAGCCGGGACCAACGGCTTAACGTGCTTTCCGAGGCACGGAGGGGTCACGATATGTAAAGATGGTCACCCATCCACAGACCAACCGCGGTAAGCGTAGCTTAACCTGATCGATCGACCTGTGCGGCTGTTATTATTTAGCCACGGTGACTTTTGAATCATGATTGAAATATGACCCGACTTTCTGAGCAGTATTCTAACAAAAAGTACTGGGCTTGCACGAATTCACGATAGTAGGTATTTAAATCATTAGTATTATGCTTTTAACCTTTGGTCTGCCGGAACGTAGATCTACGCGAGACACAATAGCTTTTTAATTGTCTCTGTAATTACGGCACACAAGCGGTTAATCGGATTTGGATGAAATTTGGCACACGGTTTATTGTCACCTGGATTAACGCATAGGATACTTTTTATCCCGGTAATACGTTTCTGTGGGATAATTTCCGACCTCCACGCGGGCTAAGCCGCGGGCAAAGGCTAGTCCGTTAAATAAAATTATGAGTAACGCTTTGTACAACACCATTTTAATGTGGACAAGTAATTTGTGAGTCTTCCACCTACTATTTAGGTAAAAATAGAATTGTTCTTCATTATGTTTAAACATTCACAGATCTCCTAAGTTACCAAGTGGAGCGCGATGGCAATGTCCGACCGATGTCGGAAGATAAGCAAGCGAAAGAAATGAAGCATTTGAAATTGGTAAGTAGTAATTTCGTGGTACAGTTGTATCTGTTGAAAAATTTTGGAAAACTATTTTACTAAGATATATATTTTTTTTAATAATAAAATTGTTTTGCGATATTGAATTTTTATATCGGGGCTACTAGTGTGAAAGTCATAAAACACCTGAGTGGATAAAAAACTGGCCAAGTGCGAGTCGGACTCGCACACGAAGGGTTCCGTACCACAAGGCAAAAACGCCGAAAAAAAATGTTTGTTGTATGGGAGCCCCCCTTAAATATTTATTTTATTTTTATTTTATTATTTATTATTAAAGTTAAAATACAACTGAATATTTTGTGAATATTTCAAGTGCCTACCAGTTGCCATTTTTGATATCGAGCAAAAAAGGGCAAAAAAATCGCGTTTGTTGTATGGGAGCCCCCCTTAAATATTTAATTTATTTTATTTTTAGTATTTGTTGTTATAGCGGCAACAGAAATACATAATTTGTGAAAATTTCAACTGTCTAGCTATCGCGGTTCTTGAGATACAGCCTGGTGACAGACAGACGGACAGACGGACAGACAGCGAAGTCTTAGTAATAGGGTTCCGTTTTTATACGGAACCCTAAAAAGAGATTCATGAATTCATTCAATTCATGAGTTTGAGTTGAGTTTGTACTATCGCTACTCACTTTGGCTAAGAGACTCCTCAATAGTTTTCAAAGGAAGTAGCCATTATTTGTTTAACGAATCTGATAATTAATCATTAACATTCTCCTCCCCTCTCTTTTGTTCTGATTAATAAATATAGAACATTTATGATCAGGTTGTTGAGAAGCTGTCGCAACAGAAGTCGTTCTTGGAGCAGCAGCTGGTGAGCGTATCTGCCATGCACGCGCCGCACCCCATGTACGTCGCGACCGGCAGCGCTATTGTACAGGTACGCTTGTAAATAATATAACACACAAACATTTTAAGAGCCTTTACGCCGTACGGCATTTCATACAAACTTTCAAGCCCTTGTTTTTCGTAATTAATGAACCGATTTTAATGAAACTTCCTACGCATAAGCAGGATACAAAGGTCTAAAAAGTTAGTAGAAAACATTTTCGAAATGTCTTATTTAAATAAAGATAAATGGAAATCTCTGTTTCTATAGAAAGTTTAAAATCGGTCTAATTTGGTTGTAACACTATTTTTTCGAAAATGTTTTCTACTAACTTTTTAGACCTTTGTATCCTGCTTATGCGTATGAAGTTTCATTAAAATCGGTTCATTCACTTCGAAAAACAAGGGCTTGAAAGTTTGTATGAAATGCCTTTCGGCGTAAACGCTCTTAAGGTATAATATAAAATTTCTATACTAACAATCGATATGTGTAGGTATGCAACAAGTAGTGAAAATTGAAATTTTAAATTATCTTAACATTTTCGTATTGGTAAGCCACTTACAAAAGTAAAGTAAAAGTAGCATAATTAATCAATTAATCAGCATTTATAACGTTCTCGCTGCTGGGATAAAGGCTTCCTCGCGAGGCCAGTGCGGGTTGGTAAACGTACAGTAACTGAGCGTAAAATAAATAATTATTATGGCTCACCGAGTTTTACAAAGTTACTGATATACAGGTCTCATACCTTTTTATCAGTCTCTTTATGTATGTATACAGATAAGAGTGGCGGAGACAACTACAAAGCTGACCTAAAATTCGATGTGCAAGTACAGAGGCCAGCACATCAAGCTACCTGAAACTGTCAAATTTTCCCAATCAACTTTAAACCTTATGCTTTAGCGATAAAGTTGAAAATCTATTAAAGAAATTTGACAGACTGTAGTAGCTTGAAGTGCTGGCGTCTGTACCAACCTCGTACCACAACAATCTAGCCTAATCAATAAATCTAATCTCTTTTATAGTACAGTGATCAAAATAAAACTCTTCGTTTCAGAACCAACAACTAACCGACGTGATGAAAGAAAACCAAAAACTAAAGAAAATAAACGCAAAGCTGGTCAATATTTGCAAGAAGAGGGGCAAAGACTCCAACAGAGAAAACGAAGACCCTGCCGACCGGGGCTGAATGTTATTTCAATTAATTCTAACACGTACTTAATTAAATTTTCTTTGACCAATGCACAAATGAGACGGGTAATGTATTGACATAACATGCGTAGTAAGCCGGGCTTGTATTACGTAATACTCAAAATATTGTGGTATTTCAATAGTGTAGAAATTATAGTATATTTTTGGCATGTTTATTTAAATGTTTCTCGCGTAAGTAGGTACGGAAGCTTTACTTGTTTGTGTATCTCCATTCTCCCAATATTTACGTAAAAATAACTTTCAAATGGAGATGCTATTTACGACTAAATGCTTGTCTACCCTATTATGGCATTTGTATGGGCACTACGAGATTAAAATGCGGTTCCTTCTAACAGTTAACGATATGAAAATTTTCGAACCATGTAACCTAGTGTGGACAGGTTTTTTCTAGTAGTCATCTAAATTATAAGACTGAATGTTGCAAAGACATTCCAAAAGCATTTAATAATGGAACAGCGCAAGAGTTGCCTAACGGTTTTGTGTTCAATTGAATCTATGTTTATTGATTAGAATTTTACTTGTTTTTATTTTTCTTTCTATTACTTAAATGTTTCATTATAATTTTTCGTGACGCAAGACTTGTTGATTCGACGTTAGGCCACTTTGCTCTGACTACTCCGAAAAGGAATTATCAAAATGTATTTGTCTGATTCTAAAGCGAACGTTGTGAGTATGGTGCCATTGTAGATAGTAATTAGCGAATCCTAATTATTCTCATAGATTATATTGAATGTGGTACAATATAGTATTAATAGGGTGTACTTAAAATGTTTGTGCCTAAAAGTATTTAGTGATATTAGTTGTGAGAATGCAGATAATATTTATTATAACATTTGTACCAGTCTGTAAATAATTTAGTTATATGCTCACGAGTTTTACTAAAAGATTGGCGGGAACATAATCTTACTTTGCGTCCATCTTGCGTCTCATGTTGCCAAGTGTTTATGAAGCATAATGAGAAGCAAGTGCATACGAAGGGGAAAGTTCATCGAGCATTTCATTCAGTTGGATCATCACCGGTCCGCCGTTTATTTTTTGTCGGGCTAGCAAAGCTGTCGTCGATAAGCTGTTTATGTACCGCCAATCGCACAAATAACTAACTTCGAATGTAAGTGATTCGTCCATTAATAAAATTATAATGCACAATTACTCAAAGAGAATTTCTATACTTATATTCTTTGAATATGATTTTAATGCAATTTAATTCACTGTTAATCTTCTGATATTGATGGTACCAATACAAAATAAATGTTTGATTATTATAATTTGTGTTTTAATTGAAACATTATACCAGCTTTTGATGATAGCAGAATTTTATCACATAATTTTATTTATTGTTTTATCTTTTATCTTCACCATGAAGTTTTCACAATTATTTCCTAAATTCTTCCTTGATTTCGTAAAATTATAATAAACTTTTAAAAAGGAGCACACAATCCACACGCACATAAAAGAAAAAGATCGTTCTCGCGAATACGCGATCATCGTTCATGTGACTCATTTGCCCTCTGGCGACGCGACCACGCGCTCGGGTTTGCCGAACAAAATGACCGCTTTTTTTTTTTTTGGGAATGTCTTCTCGCTATCTAACCTAAGGCTGGTTTTAGGCTGATTTTAGAGTCGCGCTGACCGCACGCTGACCGTCGGCGCTGACAGCCTCAAACGTATGAACTTCAAGGGAGCGTTTTAGAATAACGCGTAGCTATCAGCGCGTGCGTTTCATACGTTTCGGCTGTCAGCGCCGACGGTCAGCGTGCGGTCAGCGCGACTCTAAAATCAGCCTTAGAGTCGCGCCATTATATTGTAGTCTTTGAGTCGCGCTGACCGCACGCTGACTGTCGGCGCTGACAGCTTAAAACGTATGAACTTCTAGGAAGCGTTTTAGAATGACGCGTAGCTATCAGCGCGTGCGTTTCATACGTTTCGGCTGTCAGCGCCGACGGTCAGCGTGCGGTCAGCGCGACTCTAAAATCAGCCTATCAGGTTGCCGTCTGCTTAACCCGACTTGCCTGTGGATGCCTCGATAAATTAAGGCCTCCAGCCAGGGCTTAAAAAAACTTAAAGCGACTACACGCTAAGGACGGGGGTGCCCTTATCGTGTAGTCGCTTAGTTTCAAGTTTTTTTGTTGTGGGATACGGACCTCTTCTAAGGGCGTCGCTGGGAGAGGGCAGCGAGGGACAGGCTGGATCGGAATTAGAACGCGATAATCTAGTAACATGAATATCGCGCGATCAATCTAGTCGCGTATGTACGTCATTATTGAGGTACCGCGTGTTCGCGCGATAATCGTTTTGGGACAGTTTATTTGACACTAGTAAATTAAACAATTTTTTTAATGACTATTTTATTTGATAGTTTCTTTTACAGTTTCAAGTGTTACACATGTACAAATATAACACCGTATACAAATTGAAGAGGCCTATGCCCAATAAAGGGCTACGACGTTTATTTCCCTTTTAGTTGCGTGAAATCACTAGCTTTTATGCACTACAAACCCCTTTTCAAGTTTTTCGCAGATATCTCGAAATGTAGACGAAAAGAAATAATGAAATTTTTCTCTCCCTATTATCTCCCCGGAAATGGAAAAGTTTTTGTTGAAAGCCTGGTGTCAAAGCGGCAACTTGCGTGACGCAAGCGCATGCACTGTGCTACAAAAGCGTGGTAATTTCAGACAACCGGTGTCTCGAACTGAATACGGAAAGGGAAATTCGCGGTTACGACAGGCGGAGATAAAAATGCAAAAGACATTGAGATGCGACAAAAGTCGATAAAATACACGTAAAAGTACTTATGAATTACTCGTTGGTTACAGAATCACTATTCAATTTATCACTTTTAAAGTTTTCACCGTTTAACGTATCACTTTCCAAATTAACGCTAGTTTGCTCCTTCATAAGGAGTTCTATTTTCGACGGAAGTTCTTTCAGTAACTCTTCAGTATTTTCTGCTTGTGGTTTGGATAGATTGGCTTTCTTCTGTACTTGGTCAGCGAAGGTGGTTCTACCGGCGACCTTAGCGATGTCTGCAGCGAGTCTGAGATAATCTTGCTTGTGGGACTTCGCAAGCTCTTGCGCAGCTTGAGACAGGTTGCCCGTCGCCATGTAACTGGAACATAAATTAAAACAGTTGAACTTGTGTATTTTAGAGCCTACACATGGTCTACATTTGGATTTCTAACGCATGCACTTTGCATGACGTGTTGTAACGGCTGCAGACAGTTGGTCACTAGTTTTTTAACACAAACGGCCTTATGATAAATCAAGGTTTATCTTTAGAGCGAGATGTAAACCATAGAGCTATTTCGAACTATAATCCGACAAAGTTAAAGGTATTACTGTATTTTGAACTTTATTTCGACAAACGTAAAGTTGACGTAATGCCCGAGTCAAAGTTGCCAATTTTTAACAACTTTGGACCCGAGTTGATTTCGGGCATTACCTACGTCAACTTTACGTTTGCCGCTGTCAGCTGACTTCGACATGGCAAGGGATGGAGTTAAAAAGTCTGAACAGAATATTATCACAATTCTAGATCAATAATATTATGAATGTGTTAAGAACTCGATGTCAATTAGTCTTAAAATGTATTGTAACAAAACATAAACTAATGAATACTTACAGCACAGATGCCACGGCCATTTGACCGCTATTGGAGAGTTCAGTAGCCCATTTCCCCAAAATTTCTTCAGCCACACTGTCCATGTATCTGTGAACAAAGTAATACAGCATTAGTACAGAACAGAGATTTGTACATTTCAATAACAATAAACCCGCACTGGGCCCGCGTGGTGGATTACGGCCCACTCCCTCTCACCGAGAGGAGGCCTGTGTCCCAGCAGTGGGAACATTATACGCTGATTATGTATGTTATGTAATAACAATAAAGCCTAATATTCTTGGAAAACAAAAGCTGTGCAACATTGCTGCTGCAAATTTCTTTTGGTGTTGCTAGCAACATGCTTCACGCAACATAAACTTGTTGCTGTAACTGCGCCATAATTGCGTAATATTGCAAAAATTAATAGTTTCGAAAAAAAATTAAATTTGTCTGCTTCAAAACTTAACCCTTAGTCTGCCGGAACGTAGATCTACGCGAGACACAATGGCTTTTTAATTGTGTCTGTAATTACGGCACACAAGCGGTTAAGCAACGCAATGAATGTGATTGAATTGTCAAAATGAAAGCCATTGCTACTGTTATCCCTTTACTAATAAACGTTGTATAGCATCTGTGTAGTTACACAAGTCTTTCGAAAGCCAAATTACTGACGACTGAAAGAGAAATCGGTGTGTAACTATTCATCTGATATAATGCGTTACGCAATTACTAATTAAAATAAATCATTTATCATTGCTGTTGTGCAACTTTTGTTCTCAGGAATACGTGGTTCGAAATTCGTGTTTTTTTTTATTAAATATTATATGTATAGACACGTTTAGCCGTGCAATTCGGCGAATAGACCTATTTGTCATTGTGTAGTAACTGTCCTGTCTAACAAATAGCTGTCAACATGTTATAGGGACGCATATTTTGGCTTTTTCATACAAATAACTATCCATAGTAAGCGGTATTCCCTACCATCGATAGATAGCACAGGCCGATAAGATTCCTTAAATTATTGGGACGTTAAAACCAGATATAGCTAGTTTTTTGTACCTCCCAGTATGCTGGAACTGGTGATAGATAGGTTCGGCCGTTAATGTAGATAATATTTATATTCACCTTAACCGACATAGAATGTAAGCTTCTTTGAACAGTTTTCCTTCGCACAAAGCTTCTACAGCGCCCACCACGTCGTGCATACTCAGCAAGATGGCAGCTTTGCGGTACTTCGGACCACCGTATTGTCTGTTTTCTTTACAAAAAAATTTTACATTACATAATACATAACACAAAGTCACACGATTACAAGTTGCGAAGTTACACGACTTATAACTCAAGAAAGGCTAGACAGTTTTTTATGATCTTTGATTTCTTGGATTTGTCTCCGCCCGAATAACAGAATAACTATTAAAACATGGGAAAAAATAATGAAGATTTTCTCATTCTGTCTTATTGATTCTGCGGCGGTACGAAGTTCGCCGGGTCAGCTAGTTTCACATATATAAAATTTTAAATATACACAGATCACAACAATATTGTTCATACCATAAAGCCTAGATTCCTCTCTTCTGGCCACAAGCCGATCTATTTGTGCTAAATAAAGTTGCGTCGCGTCTTTCCAATATCTGCAAACAAATAAGGTAAACTTGAATAATGAATACATAATCTTAGATAATTTACATGTAGTGCCGATTAATTAACTATTTAAGCGTTATTTAAACTAATCTATACAAAAACATCAAATCTAATTGTCGGTTTGTAATGTCAAAATAACAGCTTTTTAGTAAATGCGTAACAAAAGTATCTAAGGTACAATTATTAACAAACAAAAAACATTTTTTATCATTTTTGTGTCTGTTTGTTCTGGCTAACCTCCTAAAAGTCTGGACTCATTTTGATGGGACTTTCACTGGCAAATGGCTGCTGTTTTATGGAGTAACTCTTATATTTCTATTTTTATTTAGAAAAAGAAAGAATAGTAGTAAAAAAACACATTATTGACTTGTTTTCAGACATCCACGCGAACGAAGTCGCGGGCACAGCTAGTAAAGATGTAAAAATTGATTGTTTATTTAGTTTGTAAAAGGTCTTTACAAAAAATCTTTCACTGATAGAAAGCTACTATGTTTTATAAACGTAAACATGTTTGAAATGTTACATGAAAAATATAGCTTTATTTTATTAAACCCCGCGAGCAGAAGTAATCTCAATTAATAATAATGGGGACCGATTTTTAACTTACTTGAAAGACACGCACGGCGCCATACTAAGCAGGAAGGGGCACAGCATATCGCGTTCGCTCGCGAACTGTATCATAGTGTCGATGTGACCGCGGAAGATCAACAGCATTATACACGCTTCCGGGTGGTAGTAGCGATTCATATGACTATCCACTGCAAAAAGAAACATAAAGAGTAATAACTCCAACATAGAGAACTTCTAAGCAAATTTCAACCGTAAACACATTGTTTACTGGCTTACAGTATTAAAATTATCTAAAAATACGATATTCTTTCATTCCACGGGCAATCAACACATACATGTCTATGCTGAAATTACGCGCGATAAAAACTTTAACATAAATTGGAACCTGTATGTTAGCTACCTCCATACCAAATTTTATCTATATTTATTTTATCTATATGAGTATTCTATTCTATTCTATTCTATTCTTTATCAAAATTGGTGCAGC
The DNA here is from genome assembly GCA_916614155.1 of Mesoligia furuncula. NCBI lineage: Eukaryota > Metazoa > Arthropoda > Insecta > Lepidoptera > Noctuidae > Mesoligia > Mesoligia furuncula. The sequence goes on from OU744792.1 coordinate 9,684,124, forward strand.
CGTTTGAGCGTAAAGAAGTAACAAACATATAAACACACACACACAAACTTTCGCCTTTATAATATTAGTGTGATATGGTCGAAATTATGCGCGATAAAAACTACTCTCTGTAAAAAGACTGACTCTGAGTCTGTCTAAAGTACTCTTTGTATCCTAACTCACCGTAAAGAACAAAATACTCATTTTAAAAAATACTCACTCTCCAAATCCAAAAATTCGTTAACCTCCTTGATGCTACCGAAAATCTTTAGGTAATCTAATTCGATTTCTGGTTCACCATCTTTTTTTTCAGTGTCGGTATTTTGCACCTTTTCTTCGGCACCTGCCTTGGTATCTACTATTTCTTGTTCACTAGTACTTTCGGTAACATCTTTTTCATCAACCTTAGAAAGACTAGTAGGATGATCTCCCTTTTCCTTAGTTATACTATCACCTTTATCATGTACTACATTATCAGTTTTGGCAACAGTAACATTGTGTGTACCATCTCCTTTCTCTCCAGTAGGGTGGAACTTCTGTATGAACATTTGCAGCATCTTCCTCGGCGCTTGCAACTTACACGAATCATATATTTGTTTGAACATTACCGGCAGTAAGAACTTTTTAGGTGGCTTTGATGCTTTGTCGGTTAATTCCAATGTTATTGCGACGTTTTCTTGTTCTTCGCCGGAGGAACTGTCGTCATTTACTGGTCCGAGTGCCTCCTTCTTTGCTCCCTTTTTTGCTACTCTCTTACGTGATTTCTTTTTCCCTATTTTATATGCGGAGTCTCCTGGAAAAATTACGGTTCATTCATTAGACAATGACGTCATGTTATACCGACTTGCTTTTTTTACCGTCTGCACAAAACAGAGTATAAAAGGTGAATGGAGTAGAAGCCGGTTGGTAGATGTCAGATATCTTCGAACTAGCAGCGCCCCGCGGTTTCACCCGCATAAGTGTCGATCCCGTGGGAATATCGGGATAAAAACTATCCTATGTCCTTTCCTGGGCTGAAACTATATCTATACCAAATGTCATCTAAATCGGTTCAGCGGTTTAAGCGTGAAGAGGTAACAGACAGACAGACACACTTTCGCATTTATAATATTAGTATGTATTTTTGGTTTTAGCACATGGTTTCCTCATGAACTTCCTTCACCTTTTTGAGAGCAGTGGAGATGAAATAATTTACACAAAGTAATGTGCCTGTTTGGGTTCGAACCCCAAAATTGTAAGTCGCGGCCGTTACCACTGGGCCACCACTTCTCGATACTATCGATACTTTTATTATTGGCTTGCAACACTTGTATCACTAATCCATACAAGAGATTAACGATCTTTAGCTTGATACAAAGCACACACATACCAGTATAATTCTCAGGCTTATGTTGGTAGATGTCCCAGAGTCGTAGACAGAACTCGCCTCCGCCCGATAGCACGTGGTGCGGTAACTGCGGCTGTGTGACCCAACACACGCCCAGCGACACGAACGAGTGCCCGCCAAATACCGATATACATTCCCCTGTTGATACGTCCCATACCTGCGGGGAAACAGACGGAACATCTTAGTGTCCATACACACGAACGACACGCATCGGCGGCTGCTGTTGACGTGTCGATCGTGTGTACGGACACTTAGAGTGACACAAAACGCAATGCCTCGCCGAGCGCCAAGCTATAAATGTATAACTAAATATATACAGTAAACAGTAGTGATGGGGATATCGTCATATCGATGAATAAAATCTGTACGCGGAAAGTTAAGATTTAAAGTTGATTTTACGAATATAAATAAAAACTGATTAAATATTTCCAGATTTGTTTAATTTCACAGTATCCTTAATAAGAAAAACAGTAAAAATTATGAGTATCAAAGAAACTAATACATAACTCAATTAGAACTATAAGGAATGGGGTACATCTCTATTTGTTTCATGATCTCATTCTTTAACTTCATATCAAGTTATTGGCACTGAGGGCACGTTGAATTCGATTCTGATCAGGGATGGGGTCTATGGTCTTTCTTTCTTCTATTTTTGTTTATTCCTGTGTTTTTTTAATAACTTCAGTCAACGTTTTTTACCGTAGGTATCTAAGTGGCATCTAAGTGGTACACTGTATTTACCATAATAGTGTATAGAGTACAAAAACAGTACCTAAATCTACTGTAATTACAGTGCATCTGGAGATACTGGGCTCACCGAACATTTTACATACTTATTGAATTCCTACTCTTTGATGAATAAACATTATTATTATCATCCAGTTAGACATACCTCAGAATTATCTTCTGGTTCAATGTTCTCCACAAAATACTCCGAGTCCGATTCCACACCTTGCAAAATTTTAAGAAGTTCGTCCGAATCAAGTTCTTCACTCATTTTTCTATTTGTTATCAAGTGAAAGAAAGAAAGATGCGTGCGCGCGAATCCGATTTTGTGCTGCACTATGCCAAAGTGACCTTGACAGCCGCACGCCTATGACGTCACTGACCAACTTCTATAGTAGTTCGTGGCACTCGGTGGCGCACAGGGGCATAGACGACCAATTGTTTTGTAGAGATGGGAAAATAACTATCGACAAGAATTGGTAACAACTTTATAATTACGTATCGGCATCTACCTGAAGGTCGAAATTCATCTACTATCCTTTGTAATTGAAGTAGATAACTAAGTTCATATTTTATTGACCTCAAATTGTTTTCGATATTCGTAACTTTCTGTATTAATAAATATTTCAATGGTGAAATCAACCTTTCACGGCACATCACTGGCCAACTTGATATGAAGTGATTGGCGTTCTGAGGAAAGTAACAAAATTCGGAGTTTCTGTTTTTGCCGATTTTAGGACAAACTAGGGCTTATTTTGTGTAGAAAAATAAAAAACAGGGTAGTAGACAGTGCTATCTTAAATAATAAAATGAAACAAAGCTTTTAATCACAGTAAATTTATTTTAATAAGATAGTTAAAATGAACAACTTCTATAGAAGTTGTGGCGCTGGTGGCACGAAAATCCCGAACTTCTATAGAAGTGCTTGGCGGTGAAAAGGTTAAGTGTTTGAGCAAGGGTTACTATGGGAGCTATCAACTACGCGAACCGTAAGGGTGGTCGCACATCTGACGGAAGATGCTTGGCGTATCAACGGTCGCGTAACGCCAGAACGGACAAGTAGATAATAAAGCATTCTACGTAACACACTCAACCGATAGAGTCCGATGCCCTAGCAGTCTCATTACTTTAGTATTATTTGTGTTACTTCGAGAACTATCCATTACTCACCCTAATAGAAGAATCCTGTGAGGAGGTTAGCAGTAGTTCATCGCGATGCGGGTTCCAGGCAGCTTGTAACACCGGCCTTGCATGACCAGCCAGTGTCTTCCATGTAGTCAACTGACACGTCCCATCTGATAACATAATGCAGTGAAATGACATTAACTCTGTAAGTATTGTGGTGCGGTTCTCCGGCTAACTAAACAACAGCCGCGTACAGTTACAGCAGCCATGCCATGTACTGGCCACGGATCATTTAATAAACACCTCTTTGTCATAAGAGTCACAGACAGGCCACTGTTCAGGGCCTGCATGGAGGAAGACGAGACAGCAGCTCATGTGCTTCTAAACTGCCTGGTGGTAGCCAAATACAGGACAAAGTACCTCGAAGACTTTTCCTGAGATAGTCAGTAACACCAAGGTGTTGCTGGCCTTCCTAAAGGAGCTAGAGTGGATCTAAAGAACGATTCTCCTCATTTTTTGGATTTTTTATAGGAATGTCTCTACATACTGGTAAAAAACATTAATTATGGTCGATTGATCAGATTAAGCTAAGCTTGCTGCGGTTGGTCCGTGGAACCGTGGCTCCCGGATGTCATTCGTGGATTTGTGCCAGTCATTACGGGTCGTCAGAAGCCCGAAAGTCTGACAACCAGTCTTACCAAGGGGTATCGTATTAACTAGTAATTGGGTTGTGGAGGTCAGATAGGCAGTCGCTCCATGTAAAATACTGGTAATCAGCTGCATCCGGTTAGACTGGAAGCCGACCCTAACATAGTTGGGAAAAGGCTAGGCAGATGACAATGTGTGACACTTTGTGTGACATCAAAAAAAACTAAAATGCATTATATGGATTGTGATATCAACTTTCGAATAATGCCAACTCGGTAAATTGGCTTACTGTGATATGTACATACAAGTAGGTACCTTTTTCATTCGTCTCATACTCCAATATGTATATAATGGAATCCTTATCCAAAGAGGTGACTGCAATGAGATTCTTATATGGCGACTCTTCACTTGAATTCGACGTCTGCTGAGGATGCCACTCCATCGAGTGTATCATTTTACTGCAAAACAAAATAAACAATAATAATAGCCAAATGCAGCAGAGAACTATATTTTGACATTGAATAATAAACTTTATTATCAGTGACTTTAAATACAAACAAGTACGCACGAGGACGACCAATCAACATTTCCAAAATTAAGTGATAGAAATTGACGACGAATGGATGTCGGAAAGGGCATTCGACGACTTGAGATGACTGTACGCCACACTATATAAAGCTCACTTTTCAAACTCTCACTACAAAGTTCTCAATATAAAGTTCACTTTTCTTTTCAATACAATTCAGTTATGGAATGATGTTTATTTCTCTAAGTAGATCTTTTAAGATATATTAAATTCAATATATTGAAACAGCGGTGGCCGACTGATACCTGAGAAGAAATGCCGATACAAACCCAGACGTTATGGTTTCTTTTAAACTTTGGAGTTTAAAAGAAACCATAACGTCTGGGTTTGTTATAGTTTTAAGACTAGCTTTTGCCCGGGGCTTCGCCCGCGTGTATGTCGAAAAATATCCCACGGGATCGTACCACCGGGTCTACCGGGTTTTTCATATAACTCTAAAGGTGCGTCCAGACATTACGAGGCTTCGAATGGTAAGCCACGCATATAACGGCTGCCTCAGGCTGAGGCATCTAACATATAAAGTAAATCACTTGCGGCGCATGCGTCGCTCTGTCTGCATGCACCTTAAAGGTTTACGCGGCGCACGCCATTAAAGCTCCCAGCGATCATCGTCATATTTTAGCTAACTTACACAAAATCTAATGAATTATACACCTAAAACCAGGGACTTGAAACGTTACTCAAAATAACGTTACGCGTAGTTCCGGTACCGATAATTTGTATCGTTCCACCAGGATCGTAACAAAATGAATTCCTTGGCTATAACGATACTGACAAAAGGAACGAAATCTTAAACTGTTCAATAACAATATTATCAATATATCGTTATTAGTGTAACGATATAATAACGTTATTTATTTCGATACTCAACTTTGCCAGCTTCATGACTTATAAGATGACAAACAAGACGAAAAAGTATGAAGCATAACGTTATAAATGAATCTGTAACGTTTCTCCTGTAACGTTATTACAAGCGGATAAGCTTAATGTTACTGATACCTATAACGTTACTTATAATATTGTTCTACGAAAATGATATTCTTTAACGTTTTCTTTTGTAACATTATTGATATTTTTAGGTTTTAGTACCGTTATAAATTTTGGAACGTTTTACGATAACATTTGTGGTAACGGAACGAAACTCATTTCGTTTCCTGTCTAAAACATCCTCATGAATCACTCCGTCCATTCGTGAAAACCGTATGAAAATACATTCGGCTTTTTGAAGAAAGACCCGCTTTGATTGATGTTTTCGCTGTTGTTGTCGTCTTAAGGACGATTTCCACCAAACGGCTCGTATCGCAACGGATCGGAAAGGATACGAACGGATGCGGCGACAGCCGATCGCGTCCGGCAGGATGTCGACGCATACAATCGGCTCCGTACGTCGCTTGCGAACGTATCCGTTTTTGCGCCTAGTCAAATAGTTTCATTTCTACCGTGTTTGACATGTTCTAATTTTTGAAAATGGTTGACGTTGACATAGTATTGTTGGCTATTGCATTACAAGAAGAAAATAAAAACACAGAAGAAGAAAAGAAAAATTTGGATGACAGCCGAAAGGATTCGATCGGATACGACGATAGGCGTACGGAGCCGTACGCACGTCGCAGCATACTTTCGGCTACGATCGCGTGTCGCGGAAGACGCCCGCGGTCAAATTGCCGTGCGCGGCTTGGTAATATAGACATTAAATACTGTGTACACGATTTAATATCGTTTAAACATTGTAAAATCCGTTCAAATCCGATGTGGTGCGAGCCGTTTGGTGGAAATCATCCTTTATTTCGTAGTAAGATGGTAAACTCACCCGAATAGAAAAGCAGCTGCGATAAGAGTATGCGGCTTTCGGGGCGTCAGTAAAGCGACGGCGCCGTTGTTGGAGCCGACCAGCATTCCGCGAGGCGTCCAGTTCACTGAGCATATGTTCCAAGACTGGCCTTCTAGAGTTATGTCTATTTGCTCAGGAGCTGCAGGGTAAGGGCAGTTTTTTAGAATCTTGATGTGCGTTACTCCTTCATGAGAACTATACAGGCAAATAAAATTAGGTAGTAAAACTTCTCACACGTGACGGGTATTGACATATGAACGCAAAAAAAAACCGAATTTTCTAAACTCATACTTCAAGACCCTTCCTGATAAAAATAAATAAATTTATTTTGTAAAAAAATCGTTCGATCGTTGACCCCAAAAAAATCAAAATATCTCTTTTTTGTCTTTCCATGTCCAGATATCGATACCGATCACGTTGGTGGAGTTTCGCTCCTTTATAGATACGGAACCCTAAAAATCAATTTTACCTCTTTATAATATTAGTTTAGAAACTAATCCATACAAATTACCTTCGTTAACATTAGTGCGATACACGACTAGTTTGTTGCCGCCACTAGCGTACAAATCCATGCCTTCACCCCAAGAGAGGGAGTATACTCCTTGACTCAGCGCGTTAGTGAGCACGCGAGCCGGCAGCTCATGTTTGCCGCCAGTTTCTAACAGACCCACCTGTAAGAAAACACGTTTGTTATAATAGATTATTCGGTAAGCGGATGAGGGCCTCGTACGTGGCTAACTAATAACAGCTGCACGGGTCGATCGAAGGTCAAGCTACTTGCCGCGGTAGGTTCGTGGATGGGTTACCAACCATTACATATCGAGACCCCTCCGTGTCTCGGCTGTCATTAGTAGATCTTTGACAGTTGTTACGGGTAGTCAGGAGGTACCGTGCTATCCAGTAAATGGGTTGTGGAGGTCAAATAGGTAGTCGCTCCATGTTAAATACTGATATTCAGCTGCATCCGGATAGACTGGAAGCCGACCACAAAACAGTTGAGAAAAGACTAGGCAGATTAATTCAGTAAGGGGATGAAGCAGTGTCTTGTGTCACGGGCGCTATATGTATTGTCAAGCTCGCCCAAGACAAAGACATCTTTATTATCTTTATTCCCGAGGAGAATACCCTACTTTTCACACCTTCTGCGACGTAAAAAAAAACAAAGTTTTGTTTTTAGGGTTCCGTTGCCAAATGGCAAAAAACGGAACCCTTATAGATTCGCCATGTCTGTCTGTCTGTCTGTCTGTCTGTCCGTCTGTCTGTCTGTCCGTCCGTATGTCACAGCCACTTTTCTCTGAAACTATAAGAACTATACTGTTGAAACTTGGTAAGTAGATGTATTCTGTGAACCGCATTACGATTTTCACACAAAAATAGAAAAAAAACAATAAATTTTGGGGTTCCCCATACTTAGAACTGAAACTAAAAATTTTTTTTTTCGTCAAACCCATACGTGTGGGGTATCTATGGATAGGTCTTCAAAAATGATATTGAGGTTTCTAATATCATTTTTTTCTAAACTGAATAGTTTTCACGAGAGACACTTCCAAAGTGGTAAAATGTGTGTCCCCCCCCCCGTAACTTCTAAAATAAGAGAATGATAAAACTAAAAAAAATATATGATGTACAATATTATGTAAACTTCCACCGAAAATTGGTTTGAACGAGATCTAGTAAGTAGTTTTTTTTTAATACGTCATAAATCGTGAACCGCAATTTACATTTTATTCAATCAACTCAAATATAAAAATAATAAAAAAAAACATTTAATTTCATAAACATAAACCTTATTCATAAACCCGGATGTTACGGAACCCTCGGTGCTCGAGTCCGACTCGCTCTTGCCCGGTTTTTTGGTAAAAGTTTTTATACGATTTTTTTGTCGAGATTCCATAATTAAATCACATTATAGACCAGCGGGTTATAATGAAATACAGAACAATATTATTATCCGGCTAGACCTGCTAGCATGACATTATCGAGTAGGTGGTGTGAATATTATATAAAACATCAAACATCTGTTTGCCTTTAACCCTTCGTATGCCGAACGTGGATCCAAGCGAGACACAATGGATTTTAATTGTTTCTATAATTACGGCATTCAACCGATTCAGCCAGGAGCACATTATAGCCGCAATAGGCCGCAGCACATCGCATTACGTTACATTAGTAGCGTGACGAAAGTACGATCTAGGAGGACATTTGCAATGCGACACAGCAAACGTGTACTGCGTTAAGGGGTATATTATTAGGGGTGTATTACATCCCTGAACAGTTATGTGAAAAATATATGAACAAATAAAGAAAACGCCCATTACGCATTGTGGTCTCTCTTAATGATCCAAAAAGCGTTGTTGGCTAAATCAGAATGTCCAGAAAGCAATGATAGTGTAAGTAAGTGGACTCCCATGTCAGCACTTAAGACTCTCATTCGGAACATTGTGCGTGGTATGTCCTAGCTAACATAGCCAGCCTACCTTCGCCCAGAAGTACAGACACTTCCTGGGGGATACACAGGGTTCGTGGAGCAATTTTACTGTACCGAGGATTTCTTCTCATTAGGAAGCCACGACCTCGCATTCCAGAATGACGTGGGCGGCTGACTCCTAAGCGCTAAAGCAACCTCTACAGAAAAAAGCGATGATACTTACTCTAGATTCTCCAGTACCGTAGGCCAACAAGTTCTCCTTAGTGGGATGCCAGGCCACAGTCAGCACTTTGCCCTGCACATTCTGCCAGTAGGAGGTCACGCGGGCTCGCGTCAGTCTCGTCTCGTCTTCGGCCAATGTGTTGCATTCTAGAACACGGACCGCGCCGTCGCCTACACTTACTGCTACTCTGGGAAACATAGTCTTATTGTAGCGGCCTAATAAGTTACGTGTAAGGTGCCACTAGCAGATATTTTTTCCATACAAGTTTCGGGAGAGTATTACCTACTCCACTGTTTGACATTGTGCATCCAAAGTTAAACATGATATCGTTTTGTCTTATCACAAATTATGTCTGTACGGAAACAGCATAGTAAAATAAAAAGCCATTAAAAAGTTATGAGCCAACAAAGATTCGTTTCTCTTGCTATTTTTTAACGTAACTTTGGGTGTAAATCTAAAGTCGTGTTAGTTACACTATTTATAAGTCAAGAACGGCTGAACCAATTTGGCTGAAAATCGGTGGGGAGGTAGCTTAGAACCAGGAGAAGGACATAGGATACTTTTATCTTTTTCTTTTTTTTACTTATAGGAGTAGGGCAGGAGTAGTGTAGGAGTAGGTTAGGAGTAGGGTAGGAGTAGGGTAGTAGTAGGTTAGGAGTAGGGTAGAAGTAGGGTAGGAGTAGAGTAGGAGTAGTGTAAGAGTAGGGTAGGAGTAGGGTAGGAGTAGTGTAGGAGTAGGGTAGGGTAAGGGGTAGGACACCACGCGAACGAAGTAGCGCCGGGCAGCTAAAAATAATTTATATGGCAACACAAAGTTTGCCGGGTCAGCTAGTAAGTAATAAAAGAAATGTAAAATCTTCTAAACCAAGTGCGTACCGACAAAGCTCAGTTATCGAAGAGTTCAATAAACTTTATTTGTAATTGATTTATGTAGTGGTTTTTTCATAAAACTCGATTTTCCGAAGCACTTTTCGAATATAAGGATCCACACTAATATTATAAATGCGAAAGTGTGTCTGTGTGTCTGTCTGTTACCTTTTCATGCTTAAACCGCTGAACCGATTTAGATGAAATTTGGTATAGAGATAGTTTGAGTCTCGTGAACGGAGATAGGATAGTTTTTATCCCGATATTCCCACGGGAAACTTATGCGAGTGAAACCGCGGGATGCTGCTAGTACATAGATAAAAGTTTCGATAACTCAACGGCTAGTGAACGGATTTGGATGAAATTTGGTAGGTAGATAGATTAGGACCTCGATTAACAAGGCTACTTTTTATTCCGAAATAACGCCGAAGTAGCAGGCAACAGCTAGTGTTTGATAAGTCGTTTTTCCAAAACTTTTGACTTTTCCGGAACGTGTAGTTCGAAAATGGGTAGGAATTCGAAAAAGTGTGTAAGATAAAAGTTGTAGAAAACTGTATTAGCTTTCATTACGTAGCAGATATTTTTTTAGCAGATATTCCCCCCGAGCGTGAAGAAGTAACAAACACAAACTGTCGCCTTTATAATATTAGTGTGATTATGCATGCTGGTTTTAGCGAATTGTTATAGAAACTGTTAAAAAAATGCATCTATAATGTACTAATATAATTCTTGCAAATAAATTTCATTTCATTTCAAGCTCCTTTTTACCCGACTGCGCGACGCAAAGGAATGGTAATGTGTTTATCTCATATCGTCGCGAACTATTAAAGATTAGCTCAAGCGACGTGGAGGCTATTTTAGTTATAGTAATGCTCCCGAATAATAGGCTATTAGCATGATTATGACCGCTTTCAGACTGTCGGAGCGTATGTCAAGGTCAACGAGAAGGATCGCAAAAAAAAAAAAATACAAGACTAGCACAATTATCTCTATGCGCTCAGAAGCTGTAAAATAATAATGCGTTTCTGAACGTGTTTGGAACACACACATTTAACCAGTCAGGATCCTAGCCGTCACAATGCCAACTGCCTAGAATTATATATCTTATTCATTCAACGTTAAGGCGGATCACACACTGTGCGCGTGATTATTTACATACAAATGCAATAAAAACGAGTTTCGGCGCGGGAATTATGACTCGGTTTCCCGCGCCCCGCCGCGTGTTGTGTGTGATCCGCCTAAACTGCGAGTACTAATCAAGTAACACTGTAAAAACTACGAATAAATTTAAAAGCACACTTACTTCCCAGCATCATACGGGCAAGGTGCCACCGAATACACAGATCCTCCACAGCTCGCATGGATGCTAATCACCTTCTTAGTCCTCACACAGTATCGTATAATGTTGCGGTCCTGCCCAACTGACCATATAGACCAATCTTCTGCAGGTTCCGTTGATTCATTTTGTATGCGAGGTGCATTCGTTTTAACACAGTACAAACCACGCTTGTGTTTTTGGTGGAGCATCTGCCATTCTAGTTTATTCTTACTGTGAAAGAATAACTTCTTAGTAGAGTAGTGTTTCATGTTTACTAGTATTTAAAAGAAAAATTAATTGTAAGCATTTAAATTGAAAGGAGGTTGTGGTATTATGTGAATACATTTATTGAAAGAGCAGTGATGATCAAGTGGTAACGACCCCGACTTACGCATAGCAGGTCGTGGGTTCAAACCCAGTCAGACACTTTACTATGTAAAATTTCTTTTGTAACCACTGTTCTCAAAACGGTGACGGAAAACATAGCGAGGACACCGGCATGACCTAGAGCCAAAAATTCGAAGACGTGACATCCACCAACCCGCACGGGGTCCGCGTGGTAGATTACGGCCCACTCCCTCTCACGCACAGTGGATCGACTCCATACAAACTGGCGGACATAGGACTATAAAAATATAATTTCAAGATTTTTGAAAAAAAAATGATGCTAATGTGCTCTCCTCAGTAATCTAAATTGAAAGTACTCTTATGTTTTTTTCGATTAAACCCTAATTTTAGGAGTAATATGAGTAAAACTGATTGCAATGTATGGAAAATTATATTAATAAAATGTTTTCCTGCGATTCCCGCACATTTTCCGGTTTTGACGCTTATAATATATTTTGGCATAATATTTAGGAGATTTCGTCCGAACATACTTATGTCCCCTAGTGTCCCCCCTTGGAGATATACGACAAATATATGATTTTTATTTTTTGTATCAATAACTCTTCTTGTTGTTTTAAGATTTTAGTGCAAATGAGGCTTTAGTTTTGTACAAGATATAATAATAACAATCGCAACATTACACAATGTGAGTATTGTTAGTAAATAAATATGAACATCAACAGCCGGCTAGCAAGATAATCGCAATTAGTTAATTGGATTACCATTACCATCATTAGTCAACTTTCCAAATCCTTCTTGTAGTCCTTTGTCCATTAGGTAGTTAGTTTTGTACAAGATATAACAATAACAATCGCAACATTACACAATGTGAGTATTGTTAGTATTAGATACAGGAAATATTTTTCGAATGTTTAATATGACATTTAATGGAGAAATTCAGATCAAATAAAAGGATATGTTTTCATGGTTTTTTGTAGGAATTAAAACCAAAGAACATAAGTGTAAATGGATGTGTAATAACTAACCAGAAAACATAAAATTTACTAATTAATTAGTTCTATTGATCAAATTGATAATACACTATAATCTCAAAATACATACAAAATAAAACGTATGAATTACTGTTTATACCGCTAAACTTCTACATACTAATCATTATCCGGAACCACGGAAGGCCATAATGATTTTAATGGGAGGAAATTGCAATTTTAACTAAGTACACTTATTCATTACAAGACCTTATATTGCCTTATGTTTTAAAATACGTAACTACCCTCATTTATCTACATCTCTTCATAATCCCATTTATCTTTTTTTTACAATAAATGCGTAATTATCTAAGTATTCTTAATGGACAAAGGTCTACAAGAAGGATTTGGAAAGTTGACTAATGATGGTAATGGTAATGGTAATCCAATTAAATAATCGCGATTATCTTGCTAGCCGGCTGTTGATGTTCATACTTATTTACTAACAATACTCACATTGTGTAATGTTGCGATTGTTATTATTATATCTTGTACAAAACTAAAGCCTCATTTGCACTAAAATCATATAACAACAAGAAGAGTTATTGATACAACAAATAAAAATCATATATTTGTCAAGGGGAACACTAGGGGACATAAGTATGTTCGGACGAAATCTCATAAATATTATGCCAAAATATATTATAAGCGTCAAAACCGGAAAATGTGCGGGAATCGCAGGAAAACATTTTTTTAATATAATTTTCCATACATTGCAATCAGTTTTACTCATATTACTCCTAAAATTAGGGTTTAATCGAAAAAAACATAAGAGTACTTTCAATTTAGATTACTGAGGAGAGCACATTGGCAACATTTGTTTTTCAAAAATCTTGAAATTATATTTTTATAGTCCTATGTCCGCCAGTTTGTATGGAGTCGATCCACTGTGTCACGGAGAGGAGGCGTGTGTCCCAACAGTGGAAAAGCTATATGCTGATTTATGCTATTTATTGAAACAAGTATGAAAGAGAAATATTAATTATGGAGACCACTTATGGAGGGCAAATATTTTAATGCAAAAATAAACGAAGTATAGATTTTAAAATATAAGTATAATAACAACATACCTATCAACCTTCTGTGGGTTTATCTGCAGCAGTTGACTCCTACCATCACAAACAATAATTGAATCAGGTGTGTACCAAAGTACTGAAGTCACAAAGGCAATTTTGGAGGTTTTTGGAGGAATGGGTATGGCACATGATCCCACCAGCTTACCAGTTTCAGACCATATTCGAAGGCCTCTGAAAATATTAATTTTTCAATTAAAATTATTGCTTAATTTTTATGCCAATATCATTGAAACATTGTGTAGTTTTCATGTCACCAAACTATACTTAATAAGCTATAATAGTGTAAAGTCACTATTGAACATATTCAACTTAGTTGGTACCAAATCTATAAACCCACCCAAATTTTCCAACTGAAGCAAGGAGCAGTTTGTGACTAGATTTATCAGGATTTGTGTCTATTTTAACACACTTTACTGTGCTTGCTGCAATTGCCTGGGAGCTTTCAGGCTGGGACTCAACACTTTCTGGCTGTGATTGAGAACTTTCAGGCCGGGATTGAGAACATTCAGGCTGGGATGGACCACTTTCTACCTCAGTCATAGCACCAACTTCAACATGAGTTTTATCCAAAGCGTCCACCAATGACTCAATACTTGGATCAGTTTGATTCTTCCTTCTCAATATCTCTGCTTTCAGTTTCAGACAGTCAGTCAAGTAGTCAGTATCATCAGCTTTCTCTTGTTTCACTTTCATCAGTATATCTTCTGGTTCATACTTTTTGTGACCAAATTCATCAGGTTCATGGTCTTTGTAAATATCAAACATGTCGTCCTCCTGCACTATCGACTCATCAAAACTGTCTTCGGGAAGGGTTTTACCAATTCCAGATTGTTCTAGTGCATTTGTTTCCCCTTCGCCTTCACTCCTTATAGCTGCTAGCCTTTTTTCAAGGAATGATTTGTTTTCATTGGATGATTTCTTGACGGCCATTTCATATTGTGGGCACCAGCTTATATTCATTACTACATCATCTTGTCCTCTAACTTTGTATACTATTTTTCCTCTACCTGTGAACAGTTTAGTGTCACATATCTTAGGCTCATTCCGTGGTGGCAGGGACATTGATGCACAAACTGTAACCACGAATTCAGCTCATGATCCTAGACCCCCTAGTGTAGAAATGTTTCGTCGGTTATAAAACTATTCCATACATTTTGACCGCGTAGCTACCGTGAAATGCAGTTTTGTAGGAAAAAGCTGTTTTTTTTTTACTAACTAAATATTTAATCGCAGGGTTGTCCAGAATCATGTTTTGAATCCATGGTAGCAGGTTGTGGGTCAATTTCCTGCCACCCTCCACCTGTATTAATTAAGTACTTGAAAAATTCAAAATAACACATTACCATGCAGGTCGACAAGGATGATCACACCCTGTTTGGTACCCACAGCAACTTGCAGTGATGTATGTTGAGAGCAAGCCATACAGGTGGGTTTGAAACCCCTCAGAAAACAGGAGTATACCTTTGTAATATTAGAGGTTAAGTCCCATTTTACTATGTTAGTTGCCCCAACTGATATAGCAGTTGTTTCATTACTATAACCAATACCTATGAGTTCCTGAAATTAATTAATTGCAAGTTTAGTTGACTGATGGAAGCAGTTGCAGTAAGTAGTAAAGAAATTATTTATTTCATTTTCATCAATACCTACCCACAAGACATTTAAAATGAACAACCATTGTGTATATTGCACAAAATATATAGATATTTTGTGCAATATATAATATATATATTTTGTGCAATATATAATATATATAGATCTGCTTCATTCAAGTTGGATTTATTAAAAATCACCCAAGCAGTTTGGGTTATTACAGCGGTTTGTAGAAAATACCCATCTTCATGTGGGTTGATTCGCATTATTAAAAAATCAACCTTATCTGTGTAGTATCATGGATCTTTTTTGCCGAGTAAAGGAACCAATCTTTCAGACCACTTTGGCAGCTACATCCAATTATGATAATTATGTGTATCGTGAGTCATTATTCGCCCCTAAGACGACCCACTGACCAAAGTTTGTCATGATCGTAATTTAATATTAGTTAAAATATTACTTACTTCATGTTCGGTTTTGTGTACATCATGGCAATGAGTCTCTTTAATTTTAACCCTATTGTCAACAGTTTCTACGACCCATTGTTTGACAATACCATCTATACTGCCAGTGAGAAAGACCTTTTTTTCTGGCCATTCCGGCGAAATGTCCACTGCAATAATCCTGAATGAGGAAAAAAAAATTGTATTCAAGTACAAGCAAAAAAATAAAGTTATTTTTAAGGTAGGTAACCACCACCTTAATGTTACAACATGTACTTACTTATCGGAATTTCCACAGAAAAACACATGAGCCTGATATTTGTCTTTTGTTGCTATAATACCAACATCTGCTCTAAGGGGCTCCAAAACACAAAGAGTTTTATTTGGTCCTCCGTAAATAAGCCAGCCATCAGTACTTACAGCCATAATAGAAGGAAGAAACCAATTAGGTGACGGCAATAGGATTGTTTCGTCCATGGTTAAAATAAATCAAACGCAACGTTTTGGCAAGATTAACACAGCTCGCCGCCCGGCAAATTAAAATGTTTTTCACCCGCGCTGGCTAAATTTCACTTTTTGACAGTTGATTTGAAGAAGGCATCATAGACTATAGATACCTTACATTTTAGTCGTTGAAGGACATTAAGGGAACCTTAGACGGCATCTGGCATCCTCCATCATGTGTTGTTAACACCAAGGAGATGACAATAGCCAGCGCGATGACAGACAGTGTTGAAAGTTGAAATGAATGTCTGTGGGAAGCAACATACAATGTGAAAAATAACTTTAATTTCAAAAGTCAGTGGCAAAAAATGAAATACAAAACCAAAGCCACCGACTCCCGAAATTAAAGTTATTTTGGTCTAGAAGTCATAATTTGTTATACGTACAGACAGCGTCATAGTAAAGGAACTTAACCCCCCAAGACTTAAAGATTATCGCCCGAGCACACACGGGCCTGCCGTCGCTCGTCGCTCGAGTGGCGTCGGGCGCGTCACGTGAGCCTTGAGTTTGAGTAGCTCCCTCCCCCGCCACCGCACTTATCTCTGCCCGAGCGCATCCACCGATCCGCTTCAAATATTATTTGCAAGTTTTTAATAATTTTACATGGAATTTTTTCGGCTTCCTTCTGGCCGAACCGTATACCAAGAATAACTTACAAAAAGACACTTTGCGTGCGATTAAGATATCACCAGGTACCAGCCGATCATCTAGACCGTGCTTTCACATCAGAATAGCTCTGATTCGCACTCTAAAGAACAATCTAAAGTCTCACGAGAGATACATAATTGACCGTAGTTAAACCAACCCACACTTTGGCCGAAAATGAGTTATGTATACCAAAAAACTCTTTGTAGTTAAAACTTTAATATCACAAAAACAATCCAAGTGAAATTCAAACGCCCCATGAAGTTATAGTCCTGAGTTACCAACCCACATGTATGGCAGGTCGTAATTTTTTTATTAACATCGCTCCATGCTACTTATATCGTTATTGAGAAATTCACAATAATCCAAATTACAAATCACTAAAACGATCCAAACTACTAGGATAATCGTTATTCTAAAGATTTAAAAACTGGCCATATTAAAACGGAAAGAATCCAAAGCACACAGAGGTATTTTAGTTTTGAGATATTTAAGTTTTAAGTTCAATCACAACTTGAACAATCTGAACTTAAAAACTACCTCTGTGTGGGTTGGATCCACTGACCTCTATAATACAAGGTACTTGTATTATAGAGGTCAGTGGTTGGATCCTTTCCGTTTAACTATGGCCAATTACCTTTAACTTGTCATCACATGATCACACAGAACACAACAAGAGTAGATGAAATACTAATGCTAAGCAACGATATATTTTTGTTTCTTTCTTATTTGCAAAATAGTTGGGCAAACGTCATCTAAAACTATTAGAAGAATGCGATTCACCTGGGCAGCTCCGGTTATTACGGTCTTTGCCATTCACACTAACAAAATCGCCTATATAGCTACGACAAAGGCGCTATTGATGACAAATTGCTCTCTGATGTACATACTACGTACCTACTTTGAGTATTAAAGTTGGTTTAATACTCAAAGACTACGTACATACTTAGAGCATTATGCTCTAAGATTAAACAATATGTGAGTACTGGCCACATCACTGTCGCAAATACTCGATGACATGTTTCATGTTCTATAGATTTAGTTGCTGTCACATATATTGTATTGTCAACACGTATTGAATAAATCGCTATTATAAAATATGTCTTTCCACGTGAATTAACTCTAACAAGTGGTAGCAGAGCGTGGTTGGCGAAAAATACGTCGACACTATATAAATACGCAAAAATGGCATCGACGAGTTATCGAAATATAGAACCGCTAACAAAGTCGAACTATGACACATGGTGCCTACAAGCGCAAGCTGTTCTAATTAAAAACGATTATTGGGACATCGTAAGCGGCGAAAAAGTGTTGTCGCCAGATGCGGATGCGGCGGTAAAATCGGCATTTATCAAGGAAGACTTAAAGGCAAGAGCTGAAATATTTCTTCTCCTGTCACCGTCAGAACTGAAACAAATAAAGATCTGCACGTCAGCTAAAGCCGTATGGGACAAACTAAAAACAATTTATCAAAGCACTGGGCCCGCAAGAAAGGCAACTTTATTGAAACAATTAGTTTTAAAGCGAATGTCAAATGACGAAGATATCCGTGACCATATAAATAACTATATGGATATTGTGGATAAGCTCGCCGACATGGAGATAAAAATTCCTCCAGAACTGCTAAGTATAATGCTGTTGTATAGTTTGCCAGCAACATTTGAAAATTTTCGGATCGCTATTGAGTCACGAGATACATTACCAAATCCTGAAGAGCTAAAAGTAAAAATTGTTGAAGAATACCAGGCCAGAAATGTTAGTGAACAGCCAGAAAGCTCCGAAGCGTATCTCCTCAAGAGAAATAAAATGAAGTCATTCTGCAAAACATGCAAGAAGAAGGGCCACACTACAGAAGCATGTTGGAGCAACAAGAAGAAAAGCACAAATGAAAAAACAAGCGGACATCTAAACTTCGTCTGTCTGAATACCGCAAATCTAAACATCAAAGAAAATGCATGGTGTCTTGATAGCGGATGCTCTTCTCACATGTGCGGAAACAAAGCCAGATTCTCGACACTAAGCTCAGAAAGTGGTACCTTGAAATTAGCGTCAAACAAGTATACAACCCAAATTGAAGGCAAGGGAAGAGTTACAGTAACCGCAGAAAAAGTAGGTTGCAACTTTAATGATACCTTATACATTCCGGATATGTCGGTGAACCTCCTGTCTGTAAGCAGAATAACAGATAGAGGAAACAAAGTCGTTTTCGAAAAAGATCAAGCCTACATCGTAAACAAAAACGGCGAAGCGACACTGACAGCACAACGGAAAAATGGACTGTACTACCTTGAGTTTGACAAGAAAGAGACTTCAAACTACATACCAAAAGAAGAAAAAGGTGACATCATGGAATGGCATCGTAAACTTGGCCATATAAATGAAAAGGACTTGATCAAGATGGCGAAGAATGACCTAATGTACGGATTAGACCTGAACAACGAAGAATTGAAAACATGCGAAACCTGCATCAAAGGCAAGCTCTCAAGATTACCTTTTATAAAACATGATGATCTCTACACGACGCAAGAGCTGGAGATAATTCACAGCGACGTCTGTGGACCTTTTGAGTGTGAGACACTAGCAGGCTCAAGATACTACGTCACATTTATAGATGATTTCACACGATATTGTCACGTCTATTTCATAAAAAAGAAAAGTGATGTACTTAACACTTTCAAACAATATAAAAATGAAGTCGAGACGTTCCACAACAAAAGAATAAAACACCTGCAGTCAGACAACGGAACTGAGTATCGTAACAAGGAATTCGACGATTTCCTTAAACTGCATGGCATCCAAAGAAGATTGACCACAACTTACACACCGCAACAAAATGGAATCAGTGAGAGAAAGAATAGATCTTTATTAGAAAAAGCCAGATGCCTGTTGATCGAAGCTAACGCCCCTAAAAAGCTCTGGGCGGAAGCAGTAGCTACGGCAAACTATCTCATAAACCGTAGCCCTTCAAAAGCATTAAACGGCGACATTCCATTCACGAAGTGGTTAGGCCGAACCCCATCTGGAAATCACCTCCACGTTTTTGGCAGGAAAACCTTCGTTCTGAAAAAGAAAAGACAAGGAAAAATGACAAATAAAACGAAGGAGGGTGTATTCATGGGTTATTCGATATCTTCAAAGGGCTATAGAGTATACATACCTGATAAAGATGACGTGGTGACGAGCAGAGACATCAAGGTTATAGACAAGATGTATTTCGGGGAAAAAGACACGAACTATGAAAACCTTGTAAAAGAAGAGGAACCTCGCACGAACATACCTGAAAAAGAAAAATTAAAGAAAGATAAACACAGACAGGAAATAGAAATTGAATTCAGAAAACAGAAAAATGATATACCTTTACAAATTACGGACAGTCCAATTGACGACGCAGATGAAATCGAATCATTTGACGACGCAGATGAAATCGAATCATTTGACGACGCATCTGAGACTGCAGAAGTACCTGAAAATGGGAGGCCTCAAAGAGAACGGCACCCACCAGCATGGACAAAAGATTTTATATTAGGAGATTCTGAAGAGAACCATTTACTCACGGAAATATCTCACCTGTCTGATGAAAATGAAAACGATGAGTATTGGCACGAGGCCATTAAATCTGAAATAAGAGCACACGTTAAAAACGGGACGTGGAAAATAGAAAAGAAAAGCAATAACATGAAGGTTGTAGACTATAAGATGGTTTTACGTAATAAAATTGGACCTGATGATAGCGTCACAAGAAAAGCCAGACTCGTAGCACGGGGCTTCACCCAGCGACCAGGGATTGACTTTAATGAGACTTACGCTCCCGTTGCTAAACTAAGCTCGATCAGATCAGTCGTCGGCATAGCCGTAGAAGAGGGATTACAATTGAACCAAATGGACGTAACAACTGCGTACCTAAACGGCGAATTGGAAGAAAAGATAGTCATGAAATACCCCGACTACTTAGAAGAATACTTGACTGAAATCATGGTCGATGAAAGTACAAAAGAGGACTTAACCATCTACAACAAAACTAAAGAGATGCTAAAAGACATTAAGTGCAACCCAAAAGAAAAGGTTTGCGGTCTTATCAAAGCTCTCTACGGACTCAAGCAGGCAGGGAGGCAATGGTACATCAAACTCGACAAAGAATTGAAACACATAGGGTTTCGAGCATCAGAAGCTGACCCATGTATATACATTCTGGAGAAAAGAGGAGCCAAAATTTTATTAGCGATTTATGTCGACGATTTGTTAATTGCCTACTCGTGTCCGAAAACATTAAAAATAGTTAAAGACCTGCTAAATTCAAAATTCGAATTAAAAGACTTGGGAAAACCGAAACGGCTGATTGGCATAGATGTATCGTACAATGGAGATGATATAAAAATAAATCAACATAAATTCATTGAAGATACGCTAAAGAAGTTCAAAATGGAAGACTGTAAAACAGTTTCAACGCCCATGGAGCCTGGACTAAAATTAGAAAAGAGAGACAAAAATAGCAACCAGCATATCCCATACAAGAACCTAATAGGAACACTCATGTATTTGGCCGTAGCAACTCGCCCAGACATCATGTTTGCTATTAGTTACCTATCACAGTTTAATGACTGCCATACGGAAGAGCACTTCAAGTGTGCCGAAAGAGTGCTCCGGTACCTAAAAGCCACCAAAACCATGGGCTTAACATTCACGAAAACAGGGAAAGACCTGTATGGAATGGCAGATGCAGATTGGGGCGCCTGCAAGCTAGACAGAAAGTCTTTTTCGGGCTACTGTTTTAAATATGCTGGAACGACTATAAGTTGGATGTCGAAAAAAACAAAAGAGCATCGCTTTATCGACAGCCGAGTCAGAGTACGTAGCTATAACCGAAGCTGCAAAAGAAGCTATCCACTTGAAGAACTTCTTTAACGACTTGGGAGCTAACTACGAACGCATAGTTATCTTGAATGATAATCAAGCAGCTATCAAACTCAGTAAAAATCAAATGGTGACTTCAAAATCGAAACACATTGATTTGAAAATGCACTTCATAAGGAACTGTATCCAAGAAGGAGCATTAGAACTGAAATATCTGCGAACCGAAGATATGGAAGCAGACTTGCTGACCAAGGCTCTAGCTGGTCCGCGAGTGATGAGGTTGCGCAGCAGCCTAGGGCTCTCCTGATGATCGCGATAGTGCCGTGAAGAGGAGTGTGAGTACTGGCCACATCACTGTCGCAAATACTCGATGACATGTTTCATGTTCTATAGATTTAGTTGCTGTCACATATATTGTATTGTCAACACGTATTGAATAAATCGCTATTATAAAATATGTCTTTCCACGTGAATTAACTCTAACACAATACAAAAAACAAAACAATTCACCACACTATAAAATGTACTCTGTGGCCACATCACCACCACCGACACTATAGTTACTTTACTCTTTGACCGACATCAAGGAGTTGAAAAGCCTATTGTCCCGTTATTAAAATAAGAAAACATTACTGTCTATTTATTTTTGCGTTGTTTCGTGTTTGTCATACTCATCGGTCCTGTCAGTTTCTAGTAGAAGTCTCTGAGAAGTCCCTTTAGATTAAATATTATAGATTATTTCATTACTTACCGCTAGGAGTAATAGTGTTCTGTGTTACTTACTCGTATGCCTTTATGGTATATGTTTCGTGTGAGAATTGGAGTTTGTTTTGGTGGAGCTGGAGTTACTGCATTCTACTCCCTTGAGGCTTCGTTGTTATTAAAAAATATTTTAAGAAAAGCGTCTGTAAATTGCTGAAAACAACTTTGATAGCCACACAGCTAAATCCCAATCATGGCTCATTACAAGGGAGCAGCGTCTGAGGCTGGCAGAGCCATGCACCTCATGAAGAAACGAGAGAAAGCTCAACAAGAAATAGAATTACGCAAAAAGAAAATAGAAGAAGATTTAAAGATGGTAAACATTGAGAATAAGTTTGCTACACACTATGATGCTGTAGAGCAACAACTGAAAAGTTCCACAATTGGTCTGGTGACCCTTGATGAAATGAAGGCAAAACAAGAACACATAGTTCGGGAGAGAGAGAAAAAGTTGGCACAGAAAAAAGCTGAAAAAGAAAAAGAGAGGCAGAAGGAAATAGAAGCTAAACAAGCACAGAAAAACAAACAGAAGAGACAGGTTAGCTATGTTTCCTAATATTTATTGTTTTTGTTTCCAATTCAACTTAACATAAAATCACGCCTTTAATCCCTGAAGAGTTAGGTATAGGTGTGGCTCATGCTATTTAAATATCTTTCTATTTTGAGAAAAGAGTAAAAAAAATCAAAATAATTTAAAAGTTTTAAAACATAACAACATGTCTGTAATCGCTGAAGAGTTTGGCAGAAGTGTAGTAACACCCACATTTCGCTAGTTACGTTTAAGTCCCATGTAATAGGAGACGAGCCTAAATGCTATCAACCAGGAACAAATCTAGACTGGGCTTCTACTGAGAAATCCCTGATGAAAAATCCCAAAAACACTTTCCAATTCAACTTCTTCTATCACTGGTTTTTGTAGATGTTTCCAGAGGAAAATTGAAATAAAATGCCGCAAGCAAATTATTGTTACCCATGTTAATAGAAACTTGGTTGTGCACATACATATTTATATAAATTTGACTTCAAAACTATTAAATTCAAATGAAAACTGTTATTAAAATATTCATATTAAAGCAACTGAGGTCACAGTTTTGATTTTTTGATGTGTGGTGGTCAAAAGGTTAAGCAACATTTACGAATAAAGAAGTGTGTTCTTTGGTTTTTCAGATTCAAGCATTGTCTTTTGACATGAATGATGAAAATGAAGAGGAAGAAGAACAAGAGAAATCTTCGGACGAAGAGGAAGAAGAAGCAGCTGAGGAATCTTCTGCAGATGAGAAACACAATGCAGATGATAAGAGCTGGAGGGACAAAGAAGAACCGGTATGCCATAGAATAATTTTTACTACAGTAATAATATTATACAATAATACTTTGAAACAAATTAGGTACTACTACTAACGTATAGCATCAAGGGTAAATAAAAATATATTAAATATTTTGAAAGAAATAACGACTATTTTCTTCTTCATGTCGCTGGCAGTTTTCTCAAATCTTGGGGGTTTATTTATAAACAATATAAATATATTTAACAACGACAAAAATGTATGGTTAATAATCACTACTTAACTTTATGCAAAATTTATGAATAAAGGGGTCTTTGGCCCAAAATGTGGCCACTGCCATGGCGCCGACGACGGTGGCAACGCAGAGGTCACTTTGGCTGCAAGTTTTAGTACGCAGAGGGCAGGATAGGAGTGGAGCATGGTTTGCGACATAACACCAAAACATAAAAACTACTTTGTGGAGCATTCTTTCTGTCATTCACATATCTTTCTCAGTCTCTTTCTAAAACTTGATGCTTTCACGTTATCACCTGATTTCTGTTAACGATGTCTCATGTATGTACCTGCACTGTTACGTACGGAAAACATTTTATTATTAATAAACCACATATTGAGACCTCGCCACTGCGATCTTACGCGCGTTAACATTTTTCTTAATAAAACCATCAAAATAAGTACATTCCAAAGAGATTTAAGATATGTAAATAATTTAATGTCTTTGGTACATTCAAATAATAAAGTGAGTTAACGTAGTCACAGTATAAAATCTTTATACTGTGACGTAGTCCTGCTTACAACGGCTACAACAAAAGCCATAGAGCGCACATTTGTTTGGCAAAACATCGACTCGCGCCTTGCGCACGCGCCCCGTCCGACGGCAGTTCGTCTCGAGTACTCGACTAGCTCGCAGTCGCACACGCCGATCGCGCACTACCGCGAACGCGATTTTTACCGCGAGTTGTCGCCGCCGCGAGGTCTCACACTTTTCACCTAATTAACTGTTTTATTTCACTCAAAGACCGACTAATCGCGTACCTGCTTACTGTACGCATCATGCACTATTAAACTTTACTTAAAAAATTTGTATGATCCGTTCCCACAGACAAACCGTAAAAACAGTTTTGTGGGGTACCTACAGTTTCAAGTTCAAGAATACTGTAACCAGGGACTCAATCTGTAACCGTAATAAAGTGTTGTTTAAAACTGTTTTAAAAGTAAAACACTTCTAAATGTAACAGTTACAATAATGTTACAGAATCAATGTGTAACCTTTTATTGTGTGTTAATATGTGTAACAGAAATAAGCTTTTGTAGGTATAATTTCACGGTACGCAAAAACGCGCGGCGGACACAGACGCGGCGATGCCGATGGTAGCAGCCTCAATCCAGTCGGGATTGCGACTATTTTGGCAACACGCCGCGTTTACCGGTTACACTTATTAACATTCATATTGGTTACAGATTTATTACTGTTATACTTTAATAGTGTTTTGTGTTAACACATTTATAAGGGTTACATATTTACATATCAATACGAAACACTTATTAAATAACTAGCTTCCGCCCGCGACTCCGTCCGCGCGGATGTCGGTCTTCGCGTGGATGGTTTATTTCTCCATTTTGAGTAACTCTGACAATGACATCTTATAAATATCTATTGGACCCAAATACGGCTAAGCCTATAATAATTAAGGAGATCCCTCTATTGAGCTACTGCTGTTGAGCTCGCGTTCTGTAGTAAGTATTTTTTTCATAGTAATTCCGACCTTGATAAGTAGCATGTAGCAGTAAATTACTGACAATGACGAAAAGTTTGCAACAATAAAAAAGTGATCGTGACAATGCGACTGAAAGTTAATTGAGAGCTTCAGCATACACAACATTGTTAGTGAGCTCGTCCGGAATATGAACATGAAGATTTCTTGGACTGCTCACATGGGAAAGAGCTACGTAAAGTTGCCCGTGTGAAAAACAACTCGCGGTAAGATCTACGCCTGCAACTCCTAGGGTCTGACCTTGAGCCTTATTTATTGTCATGGCGTAACACAAAGCTACAGGAAACTGTATTCTCTTAAATTGAAATGGAAAATTATCCACTACGGGTAATGCAACGTGTGTTCGCGGTTCTACAGAACAATGTCTATGAATAAAACCGAAAAATAAGATTTTTTTTTCTACGTATTTTTCCAGGATAAAAAGTATCCTATTTTATGCCCAGGATAATAAGGTATAATTATACCAAGTTTCATCGAAATCGAACCGTTAGTTTTCACGTGATGCCTGCATATACAGACAGACAGACAGACAGACAAAATTTTTTTTAATCACATATTTGGGTTTGGTATCGATCCAGCAACACCCCCCGCTATTTATTTTTTCAATATTTTCAATGTACAGAATTGACCCTTCTACAGATTTATTATATGTATAGATTCTGTAACCTTTATGAAGGTGTTTTTATTAAGTCCCTGACTAACTCTTTTTAAATAAATAATAGGTATGCCTAATTATTATTTATAATTATTACCCAGTAACTGGGTTGTGGCGGTCAGATAGGCAGTCGCTCCATGTAAAATACTGGTATTCAGCTGCATCCGGTTAGACTGGAAGCCGACCCTAACATAGTTGTGAAAAGGCTAGGCAGGTGATGATGATGATGAAATAATATGCCTAATTTTATTCAAAACGTCTAACGGGCGTATGCGAGCTAGCTTCGCTCCCTCCTACCCCTTTCAAAGGTCCAGGACCTCAGTGTCCCGAGAAATGTCGAAGACGAAAATAATAATAATTACCGTACATTCTATACATTGCAGCTATTCAAGAAAATAAAAAAGAATCCAGATGTAGACACGTCATTCTTGCCAGACAGAGAAAGAGAGGAGGCTGACCTTAAATTACGAGAGGAACTACGGCTAGAATGGGTGATGACACAAGCAAGCCTCAAAGATGAACCCATCGCAGTTACCTTCAGTTACTGGGACGGTTCAGGGCATAGAAGAAATGTTACCTTGAAAAAAGGTATGAATTATATTTTAACTTTGTGTAAATTATTTTATCACCACTAGTCACACTAAAAGTACCAATGGCTTTCATTTTGGCAGTTCAGCAACATTCATTGCGTTATTTACGTTGTTGACCAGCAGGGCTAGCATGGGCTGGGGATAAAACTTTTCTCCACCGGTTATTTCCACTGACAAGGGATAAAATTATTTTTCACACCACCTGCTCGAAAATGTCAAATTATATGTCAAGCAACCTTAACCTAAAGTGAGTCATTAGTGGCCGGGGGCACAGCCGGTCAATAATGTTGTACTGGATTTCATTATGACCCGCTGGTCAATAATGTGATTTGAATTTGGAATATCACATGCTCAACTAAATTGGCAGTATAGTACTAACAAACACCCTTTGGTGCCAGAAAGAGGAAAGCTATTCTCGAAACCCTTACTACGCGTGGATGATATTCTCGATTTCCTACAAAATCATAACAACTGCTTCTTCATATCGTTGCCATGTTTTCGAAGACATAATATTGTAAGAATAATTAGATAACTACGAACCATTTTTTAAAAGGAATGGAATAACATTAAAACTTGGCATTAATAATAACAAATACCGTACCGCGCAGTAATACCGTAATAGTAATTGGCTGTAACATTAGTTAATTTATTTTAAGTAAACTGCGCTAAGATTGCTGTGGATTTGGTGAATAAATAAATAAATAATAAAACCTATCTATACTACAGTCGATTTATCACATTTTTAACCGACTTCTTCAAAAGGAGGTGGTTTCTCAATTCGACCGTATATATGTTTTTTTTTTTTTTTTTTTTATATCAAAAATACTCTATTTTCACGAGCGTCTCCAATGACGTTCTAAATTCAAAATGCATACAGCCAATCATCTAAAACAATTCTACCAGCCCTGTATAAAGCTTAGTTTACACAAACGCCACTTCCATGAGAGTGATATCAATAGACACACACGACAAAACCGTAGAAGAGACTTTTTTTTTGAAAATCGAATTGATCGTGTCTTGGCTACTTATTGGTAGACGCATTAAAGGCGCGAATTTTCGTACTATGGCTATTATTTTCTCACAGTAGGTGTAAAAAGTAGAGTATCCTCCTCTGGGCTAAAGGTGTCTTTGCCTTGGGCTAGCTTGAATCCCTCGCTGCATTCAGGATTCTTGTATTAACTCCCTCGCTTCGCTCGTGAGTTAAATTCTTAACTCCCTCGCTGCGCTCGTGAGTTAATTCCCGAATCCTTCATTGCGCTCGAGATTCAATATGACGCCCGTGACATAAGACACAACTTTAGCCCCTCGGTGCATAATCTACTATTATCCACCTGCCAAAGCACGGCAACAGGGGGAAAGAGAATTATATCACTCTTTGACATTAGACGTGGATACTTACCCCCCGTCTATAGCATGGCGACTAGGGAAGCCAAAATTAACCAATATTTTTGACATAACAAAGTGAGAAATTTGTCCTCGTCTTTAGATGGTGGGTTTAAGTATATGTCTTGGAGAAAATATAATTAATTGTACTATAAAAATGTCTCGTGCTTACTGCCACCGTGAATAGTTTATCCACCCATGTCGCCATGCTCGGAGGGTGGACAAAATTGACAGAGGGGAATAGTATTTTCTCCTCTCCCCGTGGATAAAATGTCTCCGGCCATGCTAGCCCTGCTGACAAATTTTTCGAACATTTGAAGAAATGGATTAGCAATATCCTTCAAAATAATTCAGATTGAGAGTGCAGGTGTCTAAATACTTTTGCGCAACTCATCATGTTATGTTTTCACGTTACTCATGTATAAATATGGAGTACTTAACCTATGTAAGATAATATTGTTTTCAGGTAATTCCATATATCAATTCCTTCAAAGATGCCTAGACACACTTCGGCCAGAATTCAGTGAACTAAAAACAGTATCCGCCGACCAGCTTATGTACGTGAAAGAAGATCTCATACTACCTCATCATTACACATTCTATGATTTTATAGTTACTAAGGTAAGTACCACGGAAGAAAGGGTCCAAAACTATGCGTAGATCAAAAAAAAAACTGGCCAAGTGCGAGTCGGACTCGCACACGAAGGGTTCCGTTCCACAAGGCAAAAACGCCGAAAAAAACATGTTTGTTGTATGGTAGCCCCCCTTAAATATTTATTTTATTTTAATTTTATTATTAAAGTTAAAATACAATTGAGTATTTTGTAGATATTTCAAGTGCCTACCTGTTGCCATTTTTGATATCGCGGAAAAAAGAGCAAAAAAATCCCGTTTGTTGTATGGGAGCCCCCCTTAAATATTTATTTTATTTTGTTTTTAGTATTTGTTGTTATAGCGGCAACAGAAATACATCATCTGTGAAAATTTCAACTGTCTAGCTATCGCGGTTCTTGAGATACAGCCTGGTGACAGACAGACAGACGGACAGACAGCGAAGTCTTAGTAATAGGGTCCCGTTTTTACCCTTTGGGTACGGAACCCTAAAAACGAATGCAGTGCTAAAGATTTTTAATGACATTGACACTTTACTGTCAGTGTTATATACTTAGAGCAAAATTGTACAACGATTTTTAGCCTTAACGTATTTAGCCTTTTCTACATAAGGAATTAAAGTTATTTTTCTATTTGTAGTGTTTTTTTTGGAAGTCTGTTGTTTTATTAGTAGATTAGTTTGTAATTTATCTAAGTTACAATAGCCTAATTATTACTATCCAGAATTTGATCCTTATTAGGGATACTATCGAGTGGTGTAATAGTACAGTGTGTGTTTTTTTAATCAAAAGCAACGGGTTCGATTCCGAGCTAGAAATATTGATTTTTTTAAAATCCAATGATGTAATTTTAGTTTTCATCAAAATCGAGCCCGCGACTCCTTTGAATACGGTACTTTTCGCTATTCCTCATAGTTTCGGATTTGGCCATCCACGCCCACTTGAAAAATTCACCCTGTATAAAGTCGAACATATAACCTCCTCCTTTTTGGAAGTCGGTTAAAAAAATCGTAGCTCTGAACTCTTATTTTATCTGAGGTCAGCCTTACTCGGGCCTTACTCATCTTTATCATTTTCTTATCCCAATTTGGGATCGACGCAACGTGTATTTTACTTCTATTAGTTGTCATCTATCATACAGCGCCTATCGTTTCTTTGGTCTTCCCCTACTCCTATAGTCATCCATATTCATACTCGAAATTCTCCTATATAATACCATACCCATACAATTACAACCGATTTCCACTACAACTTTTTACTGGTGCCACTTTCAGATTTCCACTTTTCGTTTTATTTAAATTCCAGGCAAGGGGAAAAAGTGGACCGTTATTCCAGTTTGATGCTTCTGATGACGTCAGACTCGTGAACGACGCCACCCAAGAAAAACAAGACTCGCATGCAGGCAAAGTATTATTAAGGTATGCAGTTTTATGTTCTTGTAGTAGAAGTTTGATAATATTTTTTTGTTTGACGTTAGCACCAATCCAAACTAAAATTTGTAATGTATTTTTAGTATTTATATTTGTTTGTGTCCATGGAGTTTCTTGCCCGTTCTTCAAGTTTTGGAATGGGCAACATCTGAGAAACTGACCGACTCCTTGATCATTCTAAGTGCCTGTAAATGGTTTAATTAATTTATTAAGAAATCCTAAATACAATGTAGAATCTAACACTAAAATACACATACATTTTTATATTATGTACAAGTATTTAAAGAAAAAAAATGGTTTAATTGATTAGAGATTGAGATAATTTTTAGGGTTCCGTACCCAAAGGGTAAAAACGGGATCCTATTACTAAGACTTCGCTGTCTGTCCGTCTGTCTGTCTGTCTGTCACCAGGCTGTATCTCAAGAACCGCGATAGCTAGACAGTTGAAATTTTCACAGATGATGTATTTCTGTTGCCGCTGTAACAACAAATAAAAACTAAATAAAATAAATATTTAAGGGGGGCTCCCATACAACAAACGCGATTTTATTGCCCTTTTTTGCTCGGTATCAAAAATGGCAACATGTAGGCACTTGAAATATTCACAAAATACTCAGTTGTATTTTAACTTTAATAATAAATAATAAAAATAAAATAAATATTTAAGGGGGGCTCCCATACAACAAACATGTTTTTTTCGGCGTTTTTGCCTTGTGGTACGGAACCCTTCGTGTGCGAGTCCGACTCGCACTTGGCCAGTTTTATCATTTATAACGTAGGTAACAATATTATCGTATCGTATCCACGTCCTTAAAATGTATGGGAATACGTGCACGTTATAACGTTATCGTAGACAGAAATTTAAAAGCGTCTTAGTTTATATTTCCATTTAATTTACTTTCCTGTGTTACAGTGATGTAGACGTGTACCTACCTACCCGCTAGTATACCTATATTACCTACGTAATAATCTGAGAAGGTCGAATGCCCAAAATGCCTTAAGAGGGCTATCACAATTTTTTCTTGTTTAGAGCGTTTGACTCGAGTTTTGATGTGTGATTATGATTTAACTAAAGCCACAATAGTAAAAAAAATACATGCCCGAGAAAGTTTGATTCCTTCCTTTGGGAGCGCATTCAATAAATATTCCAGTTTGTTCACATAAATCAGTAAAAAACTTGTTTCTGCAAAGGCTGTTTCATAAAATTTTACTTTCGGGCATCTCGCGATGCCCTGTTACATCGAAGATATAATAGTTTGATCATTTCTAAAAATATCTACGATACAACTGTATCTTCTACTATTGTATGCATACATCAATTTATGATGTTTCATACAGTAATACACCAAAAATAATTCCGTAAAACAGAGAGTTAATGATCATTTTTCGCCCGAAATTATATTTTTTATCTATGAATATATAAAAGAAATTCAAACAAAAAGTATTTAATAACTAAGGTTACTTTGTAACCTTGCTTGAAAAAAAAAATAACTCTAATTTAAAGTAAATTAATATTTTAAAATAATTGTTGTATGCAATGCTATTTATCAATATAAATCTCGGGACGCGCGGTCTTAGCTTTAGTCCGCGCCGAGCGCTTCCAAAGAGAGGATGTATCGCTCGCTCGCTGTTGCCGTCATGTGGTCTCGCTCACCAATTCGCCAAGAATAAAGCGCGACCAACACATCTTAATACAAGTGTTTTTTTTTTATTAGAGAAGGTCGGATTGTAATGCATAAGTATTTTCCTATGATATTCTAACGCGAATATGTATATCCTGTATTATAGAAATAAAAAACATACGTAAATATAAGGTCCCATTAAAATAGATGGAGAAACTTTCAAAACACATTCAGACCACCAAAATAAGGAAGATGGTAAAAAATATACAAGAAAAACGCATATATACTTATAAGAAAAATAATCAGCTAACGAAAATACACTAATGTGCCTGCAATTGGTTATTTTAGGTCAAAATAAAATCACTTTAAACAGTGTTTTTTTTTTTTTGCTTGGATATCTTTAGTTAGACGTACTGAGCGCTGTGTTAAAATGTCCATCTATTTTAATTAATAGTTGTTGTTGTCTTCGTTTTCTGACTTTTTTTTTTTTTTTTTTTTTATTCAGATACCTAATTATTTTCAGACATAAGTAGTTGCAGTGTGGACTGGTACTCAATATCAACTAAAAGTAATAAAAGTTTTCAAAGTTAATGATTTCTGGGGGGCTAAAAAGGCCACTTTGGCAGAATCATAAAAGGATAACATTATGAGTCATAATATAGCGAAGGCAGTCCGTGTTTTTCTTTTTTCGCTGCACTACGTTAGGTATAATCAAAGAGATTGGGATTGGATTTTGATTGGATTGATTGGCATTTTAACACTGACAAATAAAAATAACTGAATAATCCTTCACCAATGGGATTTGATACGATTAACTTAACAGCTAGCTGTCCACTATGATTCTTAATTTTATCCTTTTATGTTTCTGCCAAAGTGGCCTTTTTAGGCTCCCTGGAACCTCAAAATACCAGAACCAGAAAAAACTAGTTTTATTAGGAGTACGTGCTTCTTGAAATCATAGATTAGAGAAAAGCACGGTCTATGCCACTTCAGAGATTTTTTTTTTCCATACCTAAGGGGTGCCAACGGGACCCTATTACTAAGTGTCCGCTGACCGTCCGTCCGTCTGTCTGTCAGTGGCTCATGAGCCGTTATAGGCAGATAGTTGAAATTTTTTGAAATGTGTATTTTATATTGCGATGTGATTTTTTCAGCGCATATTATTGCGGTGGTACGAAACTCTTCGTGTGCGAGTCCGACTCGCACTCGGCCGGTATTATTTTTTTAACAACAGACACCTGTACTGCTGGGGAGTTTGTTGCGCCACTTCTTCTTCTCAGTGAAAGCGCTAGGAAATGGTGAAGGGCGGGCGTTTTTGGGGACTGTCTTATGTAATTTTGACGTTCGAAAATTGCAGATTCTCAGCCTAATTTGAATAAAATTACTTTTGATTTGCCTTTTTTACTTTCTTTTGACTTTTTTATCCAAACTGTAGATACAACATCACATTGCACTTATTTCTATAAATAAGTACCTACTTAAATGTCTACCTACCTGCTGAATAAATTACATATAAAGAAACTTCGTAAAAAATTAGGTACCTACCAACAAAAAGTATCAGTGCGATTACTTTCTTAGAAACTGGCAACGCGCAAGTAATGCTTCTGGCATCGCAAGCGTCTATAGGTTGCGGTAACTACACACCATCAAGCGGGCTGCGTGCTAGTTTGCGAAAAAAAAAATTATGTAGGTATATGTTTATGACCCTATAGTAATTCTATAGATAAACTGCTGTTCTAGGAAACATTAATTGGTACAAATAATATTTCATGAACTATGTATAACAGTAATTTAATTTATTTCGAAAACAAAGTAGCAAAGGCTCTTGTTGGTTTGTTCCTGGCATCGGACGCATAGCCGTTTGCATGTGTGCGTAGCATACCTCTTTAGATGCACACGTGCGCATCCGCTGCCGCGCGCCGTCGAATTTACCTAAAACTGAGCACTTCGATTTTGTAATAGCGCCCTTAATTGTAACTATAAGCTCAGAATACAGAGAGTACAGAAGGCAATCACATGTGTACTTCACTTTTCATACCTACGCTCGGCGGTCGCGCTATGGTTGTCAACTTTTTTTCATTATTTTTTGGACAGGCAATCCTTGAAACCAACATCACGTAGCAAACAAAACATGGACTTAGCACCCAAAATCTAAATATTTTTTTAAAAGGGTGTCATTTCTTTATTACAATAAAAAACATATTTTTTTCAGATCCTGGTATGAAAGAAACAAACATATCTTCCCCGCATCAAGATGGGAACCTTATGATCCAACAAAGACTTACTCCAAATACACAATTAAGGGAAAATGAGACAGGAACTACAAAATAATGATAAGCTTACTAAGCAATCTTATAGACAATGTTGTAAATGCAATAATACCAACGAATGAAATAAAATACGTGTATTGTGTAATTTTTTTTTTTATAACCAATTAAGTATCATTTTATACACTGGCACTACTCCTGGCATATTTAAAATAATTCTGGCGTTATTATACAACATTAACTTTTTTTTAAATGGAAATAGGGTGTTTTGTATTGCCCAAATAACGCGAATTATATGTATACACAGCTTCATCAACTAGGTATCCTAGCAAAAGACATGCAAGTTCAAATTCGACATAGCTGAACAACAGCTTTTTGTATTTTTACAAAAAACATCTTGTAATGATCATCAACAAGCTATGATACAGAAGAACATTTACGTAATGTTTGTATTCGTCTAATTAGCTCAGAAGTTCGCTCGGAAGATCACTTGAAGCGGATATGATTGGAAGGAGGTTAAATTCCCATTACTTCGTCACGCCTGCGTTATGCCTGTGTAACAAAACCCGAATAATTTGATAAACACCACAGAAGAAAGAATCGAAGGATAAGGACCAGAAAAAAAAACAAGTTAATAAATAACAATTATACATGTATTTCTAATTAAGATAGAGCTATACAGCTTTGTATCAGAATTTTGTGGTCATAATATTTAAGGTGAGTGGTAGAGCGTGAAATTTAAATTCGCTGTCTACCACTACCCTTCACCTTAAGGGTTTGGTTTGGCTTTCTCAATGGGACTAATATCGTTATGGCGAAAAAATAATCAAAGCTGGCCCATAAATTTGGATAGAGTAGGAATTGAGTTTGTATGGGACAGCTGATTATTTTTCCGCGATTATGATTTTGGTCCCATTGAGAAAGTTGTTCAGTTTGATGGATTGTATCACACCCTTAAATATGAGCACATATTTCTGATACACGCTGTACAATAATAATAATAATAACAACATTATATTATGAACAACTAACTATTTTTTCAATTTGTTGCCATCTCTGGCTTTCCAGTTTATCCAGAAACTGTTGTTTTGTGTCACTGACACTTATTGCTTGTTTGGGGGGCGGTGCATTTCTTTGGAAGTGGATTATGGCGGCCAAAAGATTCCAAATTGTAAATTCTGGCCATAGTACGTCTGTGAAGTATAAGACAGTGTTGGAAACCTGTAAGTAAAAAGATGAAGATTGTAAGTACAGTCGAAAGGCGCACTGGATTTTTTTAATGTTTTTTTTTCTTGCAAAAAAATTAATTAAAAAATCGCACATTTGTTTTCCTTGAAATAGAATCAACATTTTATGAAAATACAATATCCTCAATAAGTAAATCCTACTATCCTACTAATATTATAAAAGCGAAAGTTTATGTGGATGGATGGATGTTTGTTACTCTTTCACGCAAAAAACTACTAAACGGATTTTACTTTACAGTAATATAACCTACACCTGTACATCAGAATAACACATAGGATACTAATTATTCCGATATTCCCACGCAATCGACACTTATGCGGGTGAAACCGCAGGGCGCTGCTAGTGGACTATATTTTCGAGAGCAATTAAGTTGCTGTGACTGACACGAATGGTTTTTTTGCAGTTGGAACATAATTATGTATGTTATGAATTTATGATGTGTGATGAATGTGATGATGCATTAGTGCATGAAACATCCTGACTGGAAGTTATCGAAGTAACACCAGACGCGTCTTCCGTCAGATGTGCGTCTACCCACCCTTAAAGTAGTTCCAAGTTAGCTTGCTGTATACCAAATAGCTTGTTAGGCTGTACATACTTTTAATGATCATTTTGAAAATGGTGGCTTAACTAATTGGCTTCGGAGCGTAAGCCTGCTTAATAAGCACTCGAAATTTTGCTGCGTTTTTCCGCTCCATTTTATTCCCATTGATATTAGGGTTTTACTACTAGGGTCATTACCGCATTAGGAATTGAGGAAATAGGGATTAGTTTTACAAATTATTATTCCAGTACCATAAACACAAGGATTTTATACTATAAAAATTCCCGTGGATTTCTTACCTGCCATAACATAAAGTCTGACAGTCTCACTTCCCCTGATGTCCGCACCAGGAGTTCAGCTTCCCCAAGTTCTAATGTTTTTGATACAAGTTCATCATCAATGTCTTGTGGCGCTATTTCATTGTTCCTCACTCCATCCACTATATGAGAGGCTGCTCGGCTGATTTCATCTCTTCCTGAAATCATTACACTTGAGTTTATATATTTAATATTTTCGTAAAAATATTTTAAGTATAGGTTCAGGTGGCATCGACGCGCAACCATGATTCTGAACCATTTCTTTTTCGGTAGGAGATTATCAAATAAGTTCTCCCGCTCAGGGCGGAGCGGGTGGGCGTGTCAGACTTTTACTGACTAGAACACACCTGTGTTCCTTCAGTTGCCTGTGCCATGGGCCACGGTATCTCTTCGAACAACCCGCGACCCTGGCAGGCATCGACCCCCCATGCATGGCATGGACCCCGTCAGTTAGTGCTGACATCTCTTTGAGGCGCACGTGCAACACAACGCGCCCGGGCCTGGTCCTTACCGGACGGCGAGCTGCCCATTGCTCGCCGTCCGCAAGCTCGCGCCTACGGTGGCCGGGAATCGGCCGTAGATTCCCGACGCCCAGGGCATCTCCTGCGGCGACTAGGGGCGTGAGGGCGCAAAGATTGCCGCTCCGAAACGCGCTCTGCTTCGCAGGAGACGACGGCTTCCCATGCACTCTCGCTCCGTACCATGGCCTGGAATAGGGCCGGACGCGAGAGATCGGCGCCGCCGATCGCCACCGTGAGGACGCGGCGGTGCTCTGCCCAAGTTGGGCAGGCCTCTACCGTATGCTCCACCGTGTCCTCCGGGCGATCCACACAATGGTGACACCCGGCGTTATGATTCTGAACCCCTTGTGTTGAAATTTTACATTGGTTATTTTGAAAAAATAATTTGTTGTTCCATACATTTTGACCGTGTACATATTGCAGTTTTCTATGAAACTGCAGTTTTTTAGGGTTCCGTAGTTCCTACAAGGAACCCTTATAGTTTCGTCATGTCCGTCTGTCTGTCTGTCCGAGGTTTTGCTAAGAGACCGTTAGTACTAGAAAGCTGTAATTTTGTAAGAGTGCGTATATCAATTACGCCGACAAAGTGGTAAAATAAAATTTTGGAAAATATTTTTTTTTTATGGTAGCTCCCCTACATGTGAAGTGGGGATGAATATTTTTTTCGTCGTCTACCCCAACGTGTGGGGTATCGTTGAATAGGTCTTCTAAAATGACTTGGGGGGTTGCTAAAATAATTTTTCGATTTTAATGCTCCATTTACGAAATATTAAACTTTAAAGTGCAAATTTTTGTTCCAGTAGGGCGTCCCCCCCTCTAAAACCTAAACTGCTGGCTTGAAAAATCTGGAAAAATTCACGAAATTAGATGATAGTGCATTTAAACTGAACTTTGAACTTTAAAGGAAAAGTATAGCAGTTAAGATAACTTTATTAGTTTAGCGGTAGTAGTTGTTGAACTTGGGTGTTGGATAATTTTGTACCAAATACAAAATCCTTAGCTTTAATCCTTTAAAGTGACTAAGATGAAGAAGTTGCTTGTTTATAATGGGTAAAGACTTGCATTAAAAAACAAAATATGAAAAATTTTATTTAAATTTTTTTATATTCAGACTATAGAACAACAGAATCGTACTACATTGTGATAACGGGCTACTACGGAACCCTACACTGTGCGTGGCCCGACACGCACTTGGCCGGTTTATTTGTTTAATAACTGATAAAGTAAATCTTTTTTCAGAAATTTTAGAAATTCTAGAATCATTAGCTGAATTCAAGATTTCAGTTTGTGCGTCGATGTCCCTGCCACCTAGTAAATACTTATATCCTGGACATCCTCTATTTTCATGAAAGTCACTTGGACTTTTCAAATATCACGCAGTAGTATTAATATTTTTAGCATAATTAATACAATTTATGTACCTGTATAAGCATAAGCAATGTTGAGCCGCAGTTTATTGTTCTGTCTGGTTGCTAGCATAGCTTTTGAGACTTTTGCTCTTAAATCTTCTGGTAACAGGGAAAGTCTGCCAGCAACATGAATTCTTACACCCCAGTCGTTGATTTGATCACTATTATGAAAAAATTGTGATAATTTATTATGTGTTGATCAATTTATCTTGTTCTTGACTGAACCCTGTTTTTTTATGTGGTAAGTACTCAATATTTATACAAAACGGTGAAGAAGTATTAAAAAAAAAAAACTTCATCGTGCATTACTGCCTCGGTGCCTACCTATTCTGTAAGCATCTCACCGAGGAAACTTAAGTGAAGTAAACTGTTAATCCCTAGTGGAATGACAGTTCACTTCTCGCTTGCTTCACTTATGTTTTCACAGTGCGATTTTTACAGAATAGACAGTCTAGAATGCACTTAGAATGATTATTAAGTACTATAAATAATAAGAGCAAATAAATTAAAATTGTACAATAAAATAAAAAAACATACATTTCCTCTATCAATCTCTGAAACTTGTCTCTTGCCAAATCCATAAGGCCATCAACTTCCTCTTTACTTCTTTTAAAGTTTTCTATACTGAAAGCGTAGACTGTTACTTCAGGTATTCCTAGATCTAGACACCACTGAAATTAAAATAAAACACTAAAATTACTTTCTCATTAAACTAGGGTCAGCTGAGTCAAATGTATTCGCATCAAATCAATTATTTCATTTTTAATTCTTTTCAAATGGGAACATAAATAGCTGATGGTTTGTGTTGTCAAAAGGTAATGAAAATATTTACTTTTTGAGTGTGAATAAAATGGAAAGACACTTCATTTGTAACATTCAAAGAGGAGCCCAAAGGCTTTCAAAGGGCACAGGGGCAGATAGAGATTATTACTAGCTCTTAAAGTCGCACTGCTGGCCAAAGGCCTCCCTACTCTCTTTCTACTTCTCTCTGTCCAGAGCTAGAAATTATCTGTTGCTCTTTCTAGCAACAGATTGTGGTTATAAACTTCTATCTACCTTGAACAATAATAAAATCTAACCAAACAAAAATATTCACTACAACTCACCTTCAAAGTTTCAGATAACTTGTCAAAGCCTTTATAATGACCAGCACTGTTGCCCACTTTGTTCTTCTTCGCATAGCGACGATTCCCATCCATAATAAACGCTATATGCTGCGGAACACGACCTATCTTCACGACTTTAATGCAAAATAGTTGAAAGAAAGAAACACAGTTCTCTTTGACCCAAGACATGGTTATTCTTCTGTGTTATTTAAATTGTAACCACGTACACCAATTCAATGTACTTATTTGGTAATTATTAAGAGGAACAAACGACTAAAACCACGTCAGAGCTGCACAGTGATATTCCTTATCTGTTAATGTGAAACATGTACTACTGGTTCTTATTAGAAATATAAAAGGGAAGTATCAATGTACTTAATTAACAACGTATGGTATTTAATTTACATGTCAACACAATTTATTTGAATGCATAATTAATTTGTTGCTGTATTTACTCCCGATGGATACCTGATGGCGATACAGTATCAAGGGCAAGTGCAAGTGCGAAATAATCAATCAGTCTATCAAAAAGTACTGTGGAATTAATGTTGATGATAATGTTGTCATGTCAAACTGTCAAAGTCACGATTTTCGTCATGAATGACAGAACTGCAGCGCTACCAACTCAAATATCTGAATAAGGCTTTCCATGCAATAGACGACAATATCAGGGGGGGCACACTTAGCACTGTCATCATTTCCACAGACGACAGCGACATCTGGAGTTTGACGGGTTAAAAAAACTTGGCAGCCATCTTGTCTTGTTTATCAAACAAACGTCATTGTCGCCGGCCATCCAGTGTTACCAACTTATTGAATTTTCCACTAACACTGATTGTTTCGACCCCCCTTTTAGTGGCGAAATATTGCTTTTAGTAGCTGGTGGTTTTTCTAGTGGTTTAGTAGAATTCAGTTTCAATTACTGAAAATGCTATCACTCAACCACTAAGCCACTAAAACATTACGAAATATATTATTTTTACTTCATTTAATTTTCAGAAATATTTACTTTTACTGTGTAGGTAAATTCTAATAAAAGTTCTATAACAAATCAGTACCCAAGAATCATATAAATGTGAAACCGATGATGGTGCAGACAAAAATTCATCGGAAGACGAATTTTAGAATATCATTTTTTTATCCTAGGTGTTCTTCTTATTGAATAATGTTTATGTTCCTCACCTTGACTTGTTGATTTACTAATAATATTTTATGGTGATTTATTGATTTTAAATATTTCATTACGTGATAATAAAGAATTTTTTTTACTAATATAACTACTTTAATTACTGTTTCCTTTCACAAAAACCAAAAATTTATTTAGTGGAAATTTTAGCGAATTTTGTAGTAGGGCCGATTTTTATTAGTGGTTTTCGAAGTTGAATCTGTTGGAGAGCTAGTTTATCTGTTGGCAACACTGCAGGCATCCGCCATTGTCAATTCCGGCTTTCCCGACTTTGATGCGCTTCCCGTAATTCCGAGTTTATCTCAGTTATTTCTGTTTTAGTTGTCACTTGTTACTGTTATTTGTTTTGTTAAATTTTGTTGCTACTCATAGTAAGTAAGTATGCACATTACTATGAGTAGCGAGTCAATATACGAGAGAATATACGAGATATTATGCATTGTATATCTATAGATAGGTGTATATTTGTATCTATAGGTAGGTGTATAGTTTTAGTTCACCTTCCAAACTCGAGGTGGCAGCACTTTCCATAGAAGCAAATTTTACCACAGAGTTGCTACTCTTTGCCTCTATAGTTACTTTACTCTTTGGACAATATTAAAAAAGTGCAGACAGCGTTTCCCGAATACCGATTTCATTAGGCTGCGGATATTATTGACTTTTGCTGGCAAGTGGTAACATTTTGTTACAGAAGAAAGGAAATTTGACAGCAAATTGACAGCTTGTTTCGTTTGCGGTTCCAAAAAACCCTAATCGCCGGAATCACAGGTTATTTGTTGGAAACTCCCGTCAATAAAACCGAATAAACTATTATGAGTAATATATTTAAGCTTAAACTGAGTGCTTTAGGCCATCCGAATCCAGGAGATTTCAACTGTGAAGGTAAATTTTTTAAGTTACAAATCTTGTTAACATTTTGCATCATAAGCGTCGGTCGATTTTACGTTCTATCCTATTTAACAGATGAAAAGGAATACAGGAGTGTAATTCTATGGCTTGAGGACCAAAAGATCAGGCATTACAAAATTGAAGAACGAGATGGTCTAAGAAATATAGAGAAGGACAGTTGGAAGGAAGCTTTTAACACTTACCAGCGAGATTTGGTTAGCCCTGTTTCCGAGGGCACTCCTAACGAACAATTAAACTGGATACTATCATATGCTGTAAGACTAGAGTATGCAGATAATGGTATGTGATGTGGTTAATTTTTTTTTTTGTTATTGTCATTCTGAGCTATTCCACCAAAACAAGTTTATGGTCCAGTATTGTCACATATTCCGTGGTCTAACACAGTGATCATATTACACCATGATTGTAATTGGTTTCTTTTCACTGCATGCTGGCCCAGATTATCCAAACATGTTACACATTTACAACTGTAACATAATCAGCCTAAAATGTTCCCACTGCCTGGGACACAGACCTCCTCTCTTTAAGAGGGAGTTACACATTTGTGCTTGTTTATTTAAATGTGAAGAATGTGCACAGTTATTATTTTGA
This sequence comes from Mesoligia furuncula, assembly GCA_916614155.1. Classification (NCBI taxonomy): domain Eukaryota; kingdom Metazoa; phylum Arthropoda; class Insecta; order Lepidoptera; family Noctuidae; genus Mesoligia; species Mesoligia furuncula. The sequence goes on from OU744792.1 coordinate 9,725,942, forward strand.
TTGATGACTCATCTCTTGCACAATTCTGTTTTCAGTTGATAAATATAAGAAAGCAAAAGTGGAAAAACCAAAACAGGCTACACCCAATGTTGTGTCTTCCAATCCTCTGGATAACCTTGATTGTAAGTATAGAAAAGGAAAAAAAACCATATCATTCTGCAAGAATGTTTTTATAATACTATTTTTTTGTTGACAGTTTCAAGTCCAGCATTCAAGGCAGGTGTAGAAAGAGTGTCAACATTAGCTGGAGTTGGGCCACATCCAGACCCCAAATTTCGACTGTCAGCCCTAGCCAAAATACTCAAAACTACACCTCACCCTGATCCACCTGCAACTGAGGTGAACCTCATCAATCAAACATCTGATGTCCTGAAGCTACTGTTTGTTCAAGACCTGCGAGAGTTGCAGACCAAGATCAATGAGGCTTTGGTTGCAGTCCAAACTGTTACTGCTGATCCACGAACTGACACTACCCTCGGAAGGGTTGGAAGATAAATAATAAGATTATCAATTGAGCATCTTGTAAAGAAAACAATCTAGTCTGTTACATTGGCTAAATAAAAATTACAAATAATTTTTAACATTATTTTTTTCTTGTAACTACATTATTGAAGATGCCTGGGTAATGTTGTACTAACATCGCTGCATTTACTTACTGTAAATAAAGTTTTACTGTGAATTTGACAAGATACTTTCAGATAAATCTATGAGAATACACAAACCTATTTTAGTGAAACTTTCAAGAGTGTACTTGTTTTTTTTTTCTGAAGCCACGCTTAAAGGCTTCAGCTCCAAATGAACTGATTTGTAAACTATGTATTTATAACAATAAATAAAACAATAACTTTAATACCTTAGTTTAATTCTGTTATTAAATTAACAATTTGTTTAGGTAAGTACTCCTACTATTTGTAAGTGTACATTTTTCGTAAAGTAAACAACATCATGGTCACATTGGTCACTAGCTACTAAGATAAACAAAAATGCACATATTCATAAAAACATTGAACCTAAAAATGCACAACACTTGCATACATTAACTGAGCTACAGATCAGTTTATAACAAATATATAACTATAAAGATTCAATGCATTCCACCTCCTTTCTCAAGCATTTGTGCGAACCTATTGGTAATGAGTAGTGATACATCTATAAACCTCTCGACACAGTTTGTAATGCAGGTTTCTGTGCGAGAGTCCAGTTTCGCTCCAGGTTTGTCCACACACTTGTCCCAGCAAAAGTCATTGAATTCGTGGATCTGGAATTAAGAGGTTGGACAGTCGTTAGTAAAGATTGGTAGGAAATGAAAGCAGAAAAACTGGCCAAGTGCGAGTGAATTTGATTTTATTTTGTTTTTAGTATTTGTTGTTATAGCGGCAACAGAAATACATAATTTGTGAAAATTTCAACTGTCTAGCTATCGCGGTTCTTGAGATACAGCCTGGTGACAGATAGACGGGCGTTCAGACATTGAAGCCTTAGTAATAGGGTCCCGTTTTTATCCTTTGGGTACGGAACCCTAAAAAAGGTGTAGAAACCGCTGCAACCTTGTATCATTTCAAATGTTTAAAATTTTAAAAAGCACTAAATAAGACATTAAGTTTATTTATTGCATGAGAAAAAAATAATGATGCAATGGTATAAAATGTACATATTTACCTGTGCATGGAACTGAGCCTTCTGTTTTTCTGCAAGGAGAAAGTCTTGCAGTTCAGAGTCTGCACCCTTTGGACTCGGATAGTCTGAGGATAAGTCACTCATTGTAGATTTAAAATTTTCGGACTTATTTTCTGCAAGTAAATGAACTTCAACTTGGTTTGAGGTTATGCTTCTTTCTTGCGTTTCGATCCAACATACTGACATAATAATTTAACTTCAAAGTGATACATGAAAAAACTAAACGCACCCATTTTTTTTAATTTGCTTAGAGACTACGGCTTTTGAGAATTTTCTGGGCTATCAAGACAAGTAGAATAAGGTCGCCGGTGCCACTGGGTACTATTCTGTGACTGGGGTTTCAACTTCAACCAGGCCGAGATCGACTTTATTAGAATATGTTGGTACTGCACTAGCAATTATCGCATACATGGTGTGGAAAAATCAGTGGTGTGACAAACGAGAAAAAAAATCCTGTTTGTCATACTGGTGTGATAATCTGGTGTGACTACGAGTCGGCAAGGGTTAGAAGTACCACTTCTCTAGTCTGTACAAAGTTCATGGGTTAAGAAAAACTGCTTTGTTGACTCAATTTCATGAAAAAACCACAAAAACGACGTATTTGAACCTCCGAAGACGTAATTTTTGTGGTTTTTTCTGATTATAATTATAATCATTTTCTACAATTTTCCCACTGCTGGGAGAAAGGTCTCTCTGTCAGTGCGGGTGTGATGGGCCACCACTGCTCTATGGAGGTGTCATCAAGTCCAAATAAAACGAATTCATTGTAACTTTAACAACACCTGTATTGTCATTAAACATGTTTTACATTAATAAATCACAAGGAATGTTTTCCAATAAAATTAAGTAATTTATCGTTGAGCGTTTTACGAGCATTATCAGCGAACACATACTGGCACGCATTCAGGGCTAATCTTGCAGTTTGTGATGAAGTTAGAGAAAATGTGTTGACACATATTTGGTATTCTCGTGAAAGAGATGTTGCGAAAACACCTTTGTCGTCCGTCTGTGGAAACAAAAAATCATTTGTGAATATTTTTTAGTTTAAATCGCCTCACTCTAAGGTTCATCTACTTATATAACTTACTAATCTATATACTAACAATAAAACTGAAGAGTGTTAGTTTCTTTGAACGAGCTAATCTCTGGAATTATCAGACGGATTTGAAGAATACTTTTTGCATTTGATAGCCCGCTAGGACCGTTAGGAGCCGCGCAAAAAGAGAAAAAGAACGCGCGGACGGGGTGGGTCAGGAGAACAAAAATATTCACACGGAAAGTCGCGGACAGAAGCTAGTATAATATAAAAGAATAGGGTATGTTCGTAAAACTCTCGCACACACCCATGTTGAAACTTGAATTTTGGGTTGGACATAAGATAATCTCACGCCTTTTGTCCCATAGAGGTAGGCAAAAAATAAAGAAACCTACCATCTAAGAAAGAATTTTGCGAAAATCGACCCTTAGGCTACGGACACGAAGTCAGCGCGCGCGGGGTGGCGGTGGCGGCGGCAGCGGCGCGTGGAGTGGTCTAGATTTATATGCAACTGGTCTCGAAGGCGGCAGCGCGGGGAGCGGCGTACGAGCGATGCGCACCAGTCTAACCGACCAACGTTTCAAAAAAGACCAAAAAGATGTTGTCGTCGCTGTTTAGACATTTCGTTCGCGAACAAAGACACAACTAATAATAACACAACACTACGCCGCTCTAGCGTCGCGCGATCTGTCCGCTGGCTTCGAGACCGGGTCTGCGTTGCCGCATCGCTCCCCGCGCCGCTGCCGCCCCCGCCCCGCAATCGCTGACTTCGAGACCGAGGTCTTAAGGAGGTAAAAAGAAGGAAATTCTTTTATATGAAAAATCTTATTCCTTGTAAAACCTGAAACTTGAAACAAATAAGAAGGTACGTAAATAAAAAAAACCTTCGGCCTATTTGGAGTATAGGGGGTGTTAATGTTTGTATGAAGGAATCTTAACGCGCGATCTGATGAATTTGAAATTCAGCAATAATTGACAATAAAATAAGAGTTAGGTACCCGTGTTTTTTATTATTTGGAAATAACTGGGAGAAAAGGGGTAATTAAGGTTTTGGGAGAGGATATTACTTCTTGCTTCGATTAACACGAAACATGACATAAATAATCATAAAGTCAAATAATGGAAACATATTAAACGATTTTTTAAAGATCAACCTCTGTCAAGGTGAAAGCAGGAATAAATTTTGTTTGAAAAATTACTCTTTCCATGTAGAAACTCGAAACATGGCGCAAACACTTATCTAGGTAAATAATAAAGATAATAATGATTAATTTTCGGAAACTCCCCTCAAAGGGGGTGTTGAAGTTCTTAGGGGAAAATACGAAATCCACGTATAAAAACGAAGTCGCGGGCGAAGTGCTAGTTACATATAAACCCATGCTAAGGACCCATAGACTGGGGAGAGGGACTTTCAATGCAAAATATTTTTCAGCTCAAATATTTTCTGAGATACTCCTACCGTATTTTAATACTTACACATATTATAACGGGTACTTCTGCATCATAAAGAAGTTTGAAGTGGTGAGAATCATAGTCTGGTGTTAACTTGGTATTGACATTACTTGTGAGGCACACCTCTGAAAAAAGTATAAGGGCAATGTTAAAACATGATGGAAAAATAGTTCATGCTTCAGATTAACCCATAACATCACGCCTGTAATCCCCGTAGTGCTAGACAGAGGTTTACTACCTACCCACCTACCTACCCATACTACACGCACATTTCGACGCCTTTGGTATGCATGAAGGAGCCTCCGTGTAACGCAGTTTGTTCCGTCAGTTACTCAACTGAAACGAGCGCTCGGCGTATCCTGGACAGTCACACCCAACACCTTATTTGATTGGCAAATACTTCCCTTGCGGTGGAAGGGCTAACGCCAGCCTTGTTTGCGACCACCACCGGAGTCCGGCGTCAAGCGTCGTTTTGCATAGATGTGACGCATGTTTTCTTCCAAATTGTTATTGTTTTTTTTTTTGTTTTTTTTTTATGCATAGTATTTTCTTTCTTTCAGCCTACTGTATTTCGTCGATGCGTGGGAGTTCCAGTGCCTTAGACATCTTCTGGGCACGCTTTTTCCATCATGGACCTCATCCATTGCTTTCCATCAGGCGTGATCGAGGACAATAGCGGGCCCATTCAACAATAAAAAAAAAATAGGGAGCAAGCCTATCTAGATATATATGCCATCAACCGGGCACAGATCCCGACTCCAGGCTGCTACAGAGAAATTCCAATCCCATTTCCTACTGACACTTTGCTCGACCTAGATTCGAACCCAAGACCTAATAATCTGCAGTAACGCTTGCGACCATCAACTCGCAATAAAATTGAATAAATATGCAAAGCATGAGATTGTTTTCAATCAATTAAAGTTTACTTACCAACAGGTATTTTTAGTTTACAGAGGGTTGACCATGTTTCTTCAGTTCCACCATATTTGGGATGAATACAAGTCCCATGTCCAAGCCTATCTGGTTTGAATTTTAGCATTTCAAGTATTTCTTCTGGGTTGCAAACTTCACCACAATGTAGTGTGACCTGAAATAAAATAACACAGAAAGTTTACAACTATCTCCCTAGCCCTACAATTATCAACCATACTAATATTGTTAGATACAACCGTTTGTTTGTTAGTTTATTTTCCTTACACACTTACACAGAGTAATGGATCATCGTGATTTTCTGCAGAGATAGTTTATAGGCGGGAGATTAAGGCTAGTTATTCACCAGCATCAGCCTAGCCTTTTCCCAGCTATGTTGGGGTTGGTTTCCAGTCTAACCAGATGCAGCTGAATACCAGAACTTTACATGGAGCAATTGCCTATCTGAGCTCCATAACCCAGGTACTGGGTAATACAATACCCCTTGGTAAGATTGAGGCTTGTTATCATCCTAGAAAAATTCACAGATCCTGTTGGATAGACCATGGGAGCAAAGCCTCACTCAGATAAAAGCTAGTTGTAAATTAATATTATAATAATGCTCACTTTCAGGCCTGCTTCCTTTGCCTGGAGCAGTGCCGGTACAAAACTCTGGAATATCCCTGCCATAGGGTCACCACTTAATTCAATACCCACAACCACATCTGGATATTTTTTGTAGAATTCTATAGCCATCTTAGCTATTTCTTTTGCGTCAGAAACTGGCGATTTTCTATTAATAGAAATGATGAGGCAGGTCATCATTGAGAGATGTAGAGAAGATTTCCTGCACATAAAATTAGTTTCTTATATTTTGGATAACAATAACATAATTATTGATACTTAAGTTCTTTGACATTTAAAAATTGTATATGATCCAGAGACCATTGTTACATGATTTCTGTGAACAAAATTTATGATATATCGGATAGGGAAGTCGCTAAACTGGATTTTACTTACTGTATAGCCTGAACAATGGTGTCAATATATTGAAATTTCGTCATGTATGGGGTGTCCCGTGGTGTACTTCGGAGTTCAAGGTAACAACAGCCATCATCTTGAAACTCTTGAAGAGTCAGACTGGTGGCCAGCTCTAATGCTTTAGGAGTACTTGTTAGGGAATGTGCAATGTTGAACACTTGGAAACAACTGTGAATAAAATGACTTAGTTGTAAAAAATTAAAAATTACTCATAAAATATTGTAAAAAAAATTAATAGTTATAATAGGTATCTGGTTTTATGTTGGTTGCTTATTTTGTATGAATATACAATAGTGTTTAAAGTTACTTCTGACCAAAATCTGTTTTATCTGTGGTCAACAATAACTTGTGATAAAACATAACATGACACCTGGATTCCCAGACGGGATGGGCAGAGGTTTAACTATAGCACACCCACATTTTGCCTGTTATGTTTAAGACCCATGTAATAGGGGGGAGCCTATTGCTATCAACCGGGCACAAATCCAGGCTCTGGACTGCAACTGTGCAATTCCAGATAGAAAAACCCAATTACACTGCCTCACCTGGGAATCGAACCTAGGAACTCATGCTCAGCAGTAGCATTTGCAACCACTAGACCAACAAGGCAGTGGCATTGTAATAAAATGTGTATTATATTCATATTTAAATCAACTGTTTATTCAAATTGGGTACATTTACATGCACAACATATTTTATGGGTGACTCATATATATTTTTAGATTAGATACACATTTGCAATGCTAAGACTAGAGGAAATATACGGAGCTGACTAGCCTAACCTCAGCTAATCAATCTGATTAGACAGCGTAAGTCCAATATGAAGACGGTTATCTCTGACTTCAGCTGTACATTACTTTGCAACATAGATTAGTCAAGTCAAACAAATTATTTGCGCGATACATTAATTTAATACGATGTTACAGTGCCAATGGTAGCGAATATTAAATACTACACTTACTCCGACAGGTTTCTAGAGTCCCCGGCGCCGATTTGAAATTCATCAAAGAAAGCATTCGTTTTGTCTTCGAGACCAGAGTCAGCGTGATATCTCTTTAGTTCTAGCATCGTAGCTGGACTCAAAGAACCGTTCAGATGAGCATGCAACTCCTATAATGCAAAATTATTAAGATCACATTTTAAAAAGGAAATATTTTTTCCAAAAACTACACCGTATACTTACAACTTTTGGCAATTCTACAAAGAAACTATCGGAGTTCATTGTTAGTTTTCAATAAAACAACGAGCGATTGGAAGACTCCAAAACTTTCCGAACAACTTTAGTAATCTCAAGAACTCTCAAGTAAATATTTCTTCAAAACAAGTGAAGTGTCAGTCAGTGAAGAATAAGATCATAGTTATCTTTGAAAATGATCAATTAACCAATCACAAGTTAGTACCTTATCAATATAATGTGCTATTGGTTGAGGTTTTTATTTCTATAGTTCACCTTTGACCAATTGAATTACATTTCGTGAAAATAAAGGGAATTATCTATGCAGTTGTGTTTCGCAATACGACTTGGCAAGCTAAACATTATTATTTTTTCCCGTATAATCTGACTTCTCATGGAACGAAAAGGCGATGCGAGGTCAAATAAAACAGGAAAGTTTTTGACTGAGGTGTCGTCGTCGTATGTACACATTGTACAGTGAAGAGTGAAGCAGTTCTACAAAGACAGTTACTCGAACCTTGAATTTAAAAACTTAGGATTAGAACTGTCTGCGAAAAACTGTCAATGTCAACTGTTATCAGTCGTATGTTGTTGATAAGCGGTGTTGGTTACTTTTGAACCAATTTTGAACTGCATGATAACTTTACTGGTCTGTGACAATGATGTTTAAATTAATAATAGTTATACTATTCTATTCAGGGTTTAATTATTATTTAGTTGAGAGTGAACCGAATGTTCCTATAGTAATTACGACGTGGTGGTTCACAAATTCTACCATAAAAGGTAAACAAACTTTAATATTTATTTTGTTAGGTACTTATCTAAATCTCCTACAAGTTTTAAATAAGAGGAGGAAATCATATTTTTAATGTCCAGATTTTTCTGTAAAACGTTTTTTGGTTTTACTCCATCACCCTGATCCCTCCCTTTGCCCCTCTCAACCTATTTGGATTACATTGCAGCATATCTTCTGCATCTTTCAGACAATATTATTTATTATATTTGTTGCAGCCTGGGAGGTTCTTAAAGAAGGAGGCACAGCATTAGATGCTATAGAACAAGGTGCGTCAGTATGTGAAGTTCAGCAATGCGATGGGACAGTAGGGTACGGAGGAAGTCCTGATGAGAACAGTGAGACAACACTGGATGCCCTTATTATGGATGGGTAAAAACTTTATCACATGCACTGCAATAAAGTAAACTTACAGTTAAATCTATAAGTATTTATTATAATCTATTCATATAGCTAAAAATTTAATAAATAAGTCAGCAAAATGACAACACAATACACACATATTTCAAATAACAAAAGTGCAAAGAATGTCACATTAAAAATAGTTAACTCATAAAACTGTGTTGTTAGGTACTTATTCATCTAACATAAGCATTTACATACATAAATTATTATACTTACAATAATATTTTTGCTTTCATTTGAAGGCCATAGTCTTTTACTTTTGTGTTATGGTAACTCTGATAATTTGTGGGATATCCTTACTATTGTTTTAGGAAAACTATGAATGTGGGTGCTGTAGGAGCCCTCCGAAGGATAAAAAGCGCAATATCGGTAGCGCGCCATGTTCTAGAGCACACAAAACATTCGTTCCTCGCTGGTGAACTGGCAACACAGTTTGCTGTCCAGATGGGCTTCCATGAAGAGTCCCTTTCTACTACGGAATCTAAACAACTATGGTTGAAATGGCGGAATCAGAACCACTGCCAACCTAACTTTTGGATGGTAAGGTTTATTATGGTATACAGATACTATATTATATATTACCAAGCTGTATCGTATTACCTAGTAATTGGGTTGTGGAGGTGAGATAAGCAGTCGCTCCATGTAAAATACTGGTATTCAGCTGCATCCAGTTAGACTGGAAGCTGACCCCAACATACAACGACATAGGCAGATATAATTATTATGGTATACAGTAATATAACAGAATTATAAATAAAATTATTTGATATTTGGAATAATCCTGACCTATTTTTTATCATTTCATTGATTTTCAAGTACCTATCCACTTAGATAAACATAACAACATTATATTTATCTAATCTCAGGGTGTCAAGCCAGATCCTAGCAAGTACTGTGGTCCTTATCATCAAATTAAGAAGAACAAAGATATACGTCCTGAAGTAAGGATGATAGTGGACAAATATAATCATGATACGATTGGAATGGTTGCTGTGGACAGCAAAGGCGATATAGCAGCCGGCACTTCGACCAATGGCGCTAAATACAAAATACCTGGGTATAAAATAAACTGTAAAATACAAATGTTTGTCTAATACATAAATACAGTTTTAGATTAACTAATTTAAAATCGCGCGCAATTACACTTTTCTAACCGACTTAAAAAAAAGGTGGAGGTTATAAATTCGGTTGAATATATATTTTTTTTTGTTTGTTAGAACTCCGTTATCTAAAAGCCGATTTGCAAAATTAGTTTTTTATTTGAAAGGATATACTTTCTGATTGGTCCCATAGAAATTTCATCAAAATCGGTTCAGTAGTTAGGTTTTTTAAACAAAATTACTGGTAAAAATTAATGTAGGTAAACGAAATTGCGTCGTTTGCTTTCCTATGACTTTTCAGTGGTGGCATTGTCATGGGATGCATTGTGGCTTTAAATGCCGTATCTTTACATAATCAACCGACTTCAAAAGGGAGGTTCTCAATTTTTTTATAAAGGTTCCTACAAATACACAAGCAGTAGAAGGACGCGGAACTTTAAATTAGATGATCTATGCCTAAACTTGTTCTCAGAACACTATAATACTCCGCACAAGAATAACTCTTTCAGGGAATAACAACTTTTGGTATAGGTATCAATATCAATAACAAACAACTATTTGCAAAGCAACAAACTTTTTAGATTTTTTTATTAAATTTAATGTATTCTTTGATTGCATTTATATAGGAGAGTTGGCGACTCTCCTATACCCGGGGCAGGCGCATACGCAGACAATGAAGTAGGAGGTGCCTCGGCTACAGGCGAAGGTGACATCATGCTCCGGTTTTTACCAAGGTAAGCGACTATTTCAAAAAGGAAGATGGAAGGCCGAGTATTATGAAGTCTATGTCCAACAGGGGACTGGAAAAGGCCCAGTTGATTGGTTGTAAGCAAAAAGTTGTAAGTAGATTAAAGCAAATGTTAAAAAATGTATCCCTATTTATTCTAATAATTCACCTGTGTTGTTCCACTGCAGGACAAAGGTCTTCACTTCATTTAACTCGACCCTTAGCCAATAATGGCCTAAACCACGCGCCTATAGGCGTCAAGCTTGCCCCCTGTTCACGATTGTTATACCTAATAATAATATATTTTTTTCTTTCAGCTTTTTAGCAGTTGAAGAAATGCGTCGAGGAGCATCCCCTACCGATGCTGCGCAAACGGCAATCAAAAGAATAGCAGCACATTACCCTGATTTCATGGGAGCTGTAATAGCTTTAACGAAAACAGGGCAATATGGAGCTGCATGCCATGGAATCCCAGCATTTCCATTTGTCGTACAAGATAAAACCCAAGATGTTTTTAATGTTGTTACTATTAAATGTTGATTAATTATGTTTGTTGTACTTATATAGGTAGGTACATAATTTTATCCTTTTTATTTTCTTGGAAAAGAACCGACAATAACTTTGAAAGTGTAATTTACGTTTCCTTCGTCCACTTAAGCGGAAAGCTTAGGAACGTCTACAATTAAGTTGTAAGAGCGAGCGAAACAAGTTCAAAAATGTTTGTACAGTTATCGGATAGGTAGGTTTGATTTTCTTTTGATCTGATGATTCAAACATACATAAGAGTTGCTTTGTTGAGGTATGCAGAAAAGCTCAATAATAATGAGAATGCAGAATAAAAAGTGAATTCGAAATTTTTTGATAAGTAATTCAAATGGTACTACTGTTTTACAGCACCAAAGTCTTGCATTATGAAACGTTTGGGTCTTGGAATTATTTTAATCTTAACCTTGGCCCATCAGACCTTACGTTAGGTACCAGACGTAGCCCGAAGGCCTGAGTTTGCTTCGCTCGTATTTTAATTTAATTAAAGAAAACTGTAATATTTCTGCTCATAATTTAGATTCAAAGTTGCAGACACAGAGACATACCTCATCAAGAGGTATATCTCATCTTGTAGAAACTAAGTTAGGGGAAGGTGACATTAGCGGAGCAGCCAGGATTCTTTTTAGTAGTGATGTAGTGGCACCGTGTTCTCCAGAAACACTCGCAGCTCTGGAGAGCAAACACCCTGCCGCAGCGGATGGCCTTTCTTTTCCCGACCCTCCTGATCCTGATATCCACTCCCTCACCATTACAGGTCGAGAGTTGGTCACAGCCGTTTGCTCTTTCCGGAACGGCTCCGCTGGCGGCCTCGACGGCCTGAGTCCTCAGCACCTTAATTTGTTCAGGCGCCGGGGCAGCTGGTGAGTTACTCTTGAAGGAGCTTACGGCTTTGATTAACCTTATGCTCTCCGGCAAGGTGAACGAGGCCGTCATCGGCGTTCTCTACGGGGCCAATTTATGCGCCCTGTGTAAGAAGGATGGCGGCATTCGGCCCATTGCCGTGGGCACTACTTACCGCCGTATGTCAGCCAAAATTTGTTGTAAATTTTACGGTGAGGTTGATTCGGAAAAATTTCAGCCCCTGCAGCTAGGCTACGGCTCTCTCAGCGGGATTCTCCGAAAGGGTTACCGCTGGCCCGGAACATAAAGGGCTAAGGAAGGAACACGGGTGGGTTTTAGTCAGTAAGAGTCTGACACTCCCTTCCGCTCCACCCAGAGCGGGAGGAGTCATTTGATGATTTCCCATCCGCAAAAAAAAAAAAAAAAAAGGCTACGGCTCTCCAAAGAGGGCTGATGTGAGGCTGCCGTTCACGCTTTGTCGACCTACATAAATTCTGGAAATGGAAAGGTCATCCTGAAGGTTGCCATAAAGAATGCCTTCAATTCTGTTAATAGGGACACCTTGCTGGCAGAAACTAGAAAAGAAATACCCCAAATTTATAGTTTCATTTGGCAATGTTACAGACACCCTTCTAAATTACTGTATCGGGACAACCTAATGGAATCTGCTGTTGGCTGTCAACAAGGTGACCCCCTTGGGCCAGTGATTTTTAGTTTAACCATTCACCCAATTATTCGTCAGATAAATTCCAAATTTAACGTTTGGTATCTCGATGATGAAACCTTGGGAGGCGAGGCAGAAACTGTACCTATTAAAAGACCTTCAATTTTTTTTAAATGAACTTCATTCCAATTGGCCTTGATCTCAATCTTTCGAAATGTGAACTATTTTTAGCGGACAGTACTGACAGACATCTAATAGCTCCAGAAATCAAAATTATTGAAAAAAGCTCTCTTCGCCTCCTTGGGTCTCCAATCTTTGACAATTCCTTTCCCGTTTTTATTGACGAAAAAATCCAAAATTTCAATGACGTTTCGGAAAGATTGTTCCAAATTAATATGCATTCGGCCATAACCTTAATCCGCTACTGCAGTTTCGGCCCTAAATATTAACATACTTACTTCGCGCTTCCCATTTATGGAAGCACAATCACCTTTTAGACAAAATGGACCAAATTATCAGGCATAGGTACATTAACTTCCATTTTAAATGTGGCCATGGACGTCCGAGCTTGGGCACAAGCTACTCTTCCCATTCGTATGGTGGGCTTCGGCGTCCGCAAAATTTCTAGTATTAGTTTACCGGCTTTCATATCTTCGGTCCACGGCACTGATAAATTAATCAGGAAAATCCTAGCCTCCACACTGATTAATTCTGATGTGCCGTGTTTCACCGAGGCTATGAATGCCTGGAGACTCGCTTGCCCAAATACAGATCCACTCGACAATCCATCTTCCCAGAGACGGTGGGGTGAGCCGCTCTGCAGAGTAGTACAGAACAATTTACTTGACTCGTCTGCTACTTCTGCGGAACGTGCGCGCCTGCTGGCTGTGGGTAGGTGGGAGTCGGGTCTTTGGCTTCATGCACTACCTTCGTCGAACATAGGCACTTTGTTCGACAACACTACTTTTCGCCTCGCTGCTTCCCTACGACTAGGCACTCCTTGCTGTTCTCCCCATCGCTGTCAATGTGGAGAAAATGTCAACAGCCTCGGACGGCCTGTCTTGCAGCCGAAGTGCGGGTCGCTTAGCGCGGCACGCGAACATTAATGACATCATCCGACGAGCTCTTGTCACCGTCGGCGTTCCAGCTGTATAAGAACCCAATGGCTTGGCACGCGATGATGGTAAGAGACCGGACGGTATGTCTTTATTTCCATGGAAGGTGGGTAGGCCTTTAGTGTGGGACGCTACGTGTGTCGATACTCTTGCGCCATCCCATCTTCCTGGCTCGGCATACTGTGCTGGCGCTGCTGCTGCGGCTGCGGAAAACCTCAAGCGGCGAAAATATGATAACCTCATCGGAAATTATATTTTCGAGCCGTTTGGGGTTGAAACCCTCGGGCCGTGGGGTTCGAGTGCTCATGGTCTTTTTAAAGAAATTTCGAAACGGCTAGTTGACATTTCCCGTGACCCAAGGGCTGGCTTTTACCTTGGCCAGAGGCTAAGCATTGCCATTCAACGTGGTAATGCCGCCAGTCTCTTGGGTACATTACCAGTCGACAGCGATGCGGATGAGTTTTTCGACGCTATTTTCTAGTTTCTGTATAGTTTTAGTTAAGTTAGAATTTAATTTTGTTATTTGTAGGTACCTGTCTAAATATATATGTATAATCTGAAAGTAAAAAAAAAAAAAAATTTGCAGTCTTATTTAATCATCTATTTTATTTCACAACTAGCTTCCGCCCGCGACTCCGTCCGCGCGGATGTCGGTCTTCGCGTGGATGGTTTATTTCTCCATTTTGAGTAACTCTGACAATGACATCTTATAAATATCTATTGGACCCAAATACGGCTAAGCCTATAATAATTAAGGAGATCCCTCTATTGAGCTACTGCTGTTGAGCTCGCGTTCTGTAGTAAGTATTTTTTTCATAGTAATTCCGACCTTGATAAGTAGCATGTAGCAGTAAATTACTGACAGTGACGAAAAGTTTGCAATAATAAAAAAGTGATCGTGACAATGCGACAGAAAGTTAATTGAGAGCTTCAGCATACACAACATTGTTAGTGAGCTCGTCCGGAATATGAACATGAAGATTTCTTGGACTGCTCACACGGGAAAGAGCTACGTAAAGTTGCCCATGTGAAAAACAACTCGCGGTAAGATCTACGCCAGCAACTCCTAGGGTCTGACCTTGAGCCTTATTTATTGTCATGGTGTAACACAAAGCTACAGGAAACTGTATTCTCTTAAATTGAAATGGAAAATTATCCACTGCGGGTAATGCAACGTGTGTTCGCGGTTCTACAGAACAACGTCTATGAATAAAACTGAAAAATAAGATTTTTTTTTTCTACGTATTTTTCCAGGATAAAAAGTATCCTATTTTATGCCCAGGATAATAAAGTATAATTATACCAAGTTTCATCGAAATCGAACCGTTAGTTTTCACGTGATGCCTGCATATACAGACAGACAGACAGACAGACAAAAATTTTTTTAATCACATATTTGGGGTTGGTATCGATCCAGCAACACCCCCCGCTATTTATTTTTTCAATATTTTCAATGTACAGAATTGACCCTTCTACAGATTTATTATAAGTACCGTAAAACGCTGCAACTTTGCCAACTAAGCCCAAGTTTGCCTATTTTGTTTAAATTACGATATTTCGCGTTTGCTTAGTTTTTTCTTATTTTCTACCATTTGGTAGTGATTTTACATTATTAGGGCAACAGATTTTTCATTTTTTGTAATGGTAGCTTCATTGTTACTCTGTCAGTTGTGCGACAAACACCGGTGCGCGTAGGTGAAAATTTTTAGTGTCGTGTAACTTTTGAAGTTTTAGCTAAAGAAAAGGTGTTTTCGTGCAGCTATAACATCCCAGGGTAAGAACATACTATCTACTTTCCATATTGCTTGATATTTTTATTAAAAGGACACGATTTCATTAAAATAACTTAGTAGGCAATGTTGTGCACTGTTTTGGAAACTTGAGTGACACAACTTTGCCTGGGTCTAGGGTTGTCACTAGGCGGATTTTAATATTGATAGGTTACCTATATTTTTACTATATAAATGTCATATTTGCATGAAATTTTCACAGCTTGGAACCCGGTTATATCGAGACGCAAGAGCTTGCATGCACTAAATTCCCTTCGTTTTACGATATTTTAATTTTATTGCATACATTGTTAATGTTCCGAAATCGGGTGAGACATAGGTATCACCAAGGAGTTAGAGCTTCAATTGAAAATGTTACATTTTTTTATGTCAATAGAACATTCTTATTTTTATTTCGACAGTTATGTTTTCAATCGCCTGTAAGGGTGAGGCAGAGGTGTATCTCTGCCTGACCCTTCAGTGATTACAGGCATGTTTTTGTATTTAAGTAAGTCTTAACTTTGTTGCAGTTATATGCAAAAATGCCGAATAATACACAACGAAGCAGGAGAAAACCAGGAGCTCGTAGTTATGCCGATTACTCTGTAGAAATATCAGAAGTTGCTGCAGATCTCGTACGAAAAAGATCCCGCGTCAGACCATTTTTAATAAATCAAAAAACATGCATAGCAAACCATTTGGTCGACCTACAGAGTTAACAACTGAGGAAGAAGCCCACATCGTTAAAGCCAGCATTGCTAAAAAGCAATACATTTGTGATTTTTACTCATAAGTAGCAATTTGTTTTATTTTTTTACAAAGTGAATAAAAGTTTAAGAAAATAATCCGTATTTTTTTGGGACAACCCTAGAGTCAACGACATTTTTGTATGAAAAGTTTCTGGTACCTGCTACAACATTGCCTATTAGCTGTAAAAAAATATATATTACCGTCATGGCAATAATCTAACTGCTGGGGACAAGCACGGTGTCTCATGTACACGGAAAAAAAATACTAAAAAGATCAACAATATATTTATTGAGATATCCTTCTAGGCAAAGTTGTGTCTTTTACCTACAACTTTGCCTACGACTTTGAGTGCTTGTAATTCTGAATGACGGCATGATTTAAATAGATTTGGGTTCTACCAGGCAAGGCATAAGGTCTATTTTCCGTCTGCAAGTCTTTAGAAGCCGTAATAGTAAATAGGTTCAGAGATACGAACAAAAAACGTCAAAATCCAGGCAAAGTTACAGCATTTTACGGTATAGATGTTTCGCCCATGGGGTGGCATTATATTTTTGAAGTGGAGTCATTAGGCTGGCCCGCATTATCCTGCGGGCCAGCCTTTCACTCTTTTTTATGCCTGTGCCCCAGCGGTAGCCCTCAGGCTGTGGGTTTGCAAAGTGCACCCGCCTGAAGGTTGCGCCTCTGGCAGTCATCCGCCTGGTCAGCCCGTAGCTACGACGCTGATTATACATCCTATTACAGTGGTGCTGGTCTAAGCTAAGCAAAAAAAAAATTAAACTTTACTCATACAATACCTACTTACACTTATTTTTGTGTATTATCAATGCACAGTGTTGTACAAAAAAAACCTCAATGAGTTCTTACTCAAGTTATTATGGTAAAACATGTTAGCCTACGAGTTCAGTTACTAATTTCATAATAAATCGTAAAAAAACTGGCCAAGTGCGAGTCGGACTCGCACACGAAGGGTTCCGTACCACAAGGCAAAAACGCCGAAAAAAACATGTTTGTTGTATGGGAGCCCCCCTTAAATATTTATTTTATTTTAATTTTATTATTTATTATTAAAGTTAAAATACAACTGAATATTTTGTGAATATTTCAAGTGCCTACCTGTTGCCATTTTTGATATCGAGCAAAAAAGAGCAAAAAAATCGCGTTTGTTGTATGGGAGCCCCCCTTAAATATTTAATTTATTTTGTTTTTAGTATTTGTTGTTATAGCGGCAACAGAAATACATAATTTGTGAAAATTTCAACTGTCTAGCTATCGCGGTTCTTGAGATACAGCCTGGTGACAGACAGACAGACAGACGGACAGACGGACAGACAGCGAAATCTTAGTAATAGGGTTCCGTTTTTATACGGAACCCTAAAATAATATGGCAAAGGAGATGGCTAAATGACTGCCCCAAGCATGTATAGTAATCTCACATTAACTAGTATCTAATATTTAAATATTCATTCATGAATTATTTAGTGTTTAATAATTTCCAAGAACTTTCGTGAATTATTAAACATAAAAAAGTCAGTTGCTTTTTTTGATTGACATGACAAGTTCAAGGGGAAATAAAATGAAATAATACAGTACTGCAAGCTAGGGAGGAGTCATATCGCTGTTCCAGAATGTCAAATCGAAACTCGGTTTTTTATAACAGGTATCAAAACGATTTATTTTCTAAGAAATGGCAATCAAAGTTTTCGACGGGAATCGATGGCGCTCAGTTCGGTGTCCTGTTTAGTTGCTTGTCACAAGGTTTTGTTTCGGAAAACGGGGTTTTTTTAAAGTGACAATCGACTATACTCAATTCCACTTTTTTCTACTTAATCAAATAAAAATAACTGAAAGCTTCGGAATATGCTTCTTTGTTTAATCTTACTACCTATTTTGTATCGAAAAATATTAACTGAATAGTGGTCGACAAAAACTAATTCTATTTGTATCTTTCAACCCTTTCGATTATTTTATCGATTCTGTTCCACCCGACGTTCAATCCCATCTCTATGAAAAAAACTAACGTCAGATGTCAGACGTCGTTTTTAGGGTTCCGTTGCCAAATGGCAAAAAACGGAACCCTTATAGATTCGTCATGTCTGTCTGTCTGTCTGTCTGTCTGTCTGTCTGTCTGTCTGTCCGTCTGTCTGTCTGTCCGTCCGTATGTCACAGCCACTTTTCTCCGAAACTATAAGAACTACACTGTTGAAACTTGGTAAGTAGATGTATTCTGTGAACCGCATTAAGATTTTCACACAAAAATAGAAAAAAAAACAATAAATTTTGGGGTTCCCCATACTTAGAACTGAAACTAAAAAAAATTTTATTCGTCAAACCCATACGTGTGAGGTATCTATGGATAGGTGTTCAAAAATGATATTGAGGTTTCTTATATCATTTTTTTCTAAACTGAATAGTTTGCGCGAGAGACACTTCCAAAGTGGTAAAATGTGTGTGTCCCCCCCCGTAACTTCTAAAATAAGAGAATGATAAAACTAAAAAAAATATATGATGTACAATACCATGTAAACTTCCACCGAAAATTGGTTTGAAAGAGATCTAGTAAGTAGTTTTTTTTAATACGTCACAAATCGTAAACCGCAATTTACCTTTTATTCAACCAACTCAAATATTAAAAAAAATAAAAAAAAGCATTTAATTTCATAAACATAAACCTTATGCATAAACCCGGATGTTACGGAACCCTCGGTGAGCGAGTCCGACTCGCTCTTGCCCGGTTTTTTTAAGACTAAACGAATAAATAAATAGGTAATTCGCATTTTTGTTGTTTTATTTCAATATCTTTTATGCCCTACTAAATACTGGTATTCAGCTGCATCCGGTTAGACTGGAAGCCGACCCCAACATAGTTGGGAAAAGGCTAGGCAGATGATGATCTTTTATGCCCTTGGTTAGTCAGTGCGTTAATTATCTACTTTAGGCAGAATTGTTAACCTACCTATCTCAATACAGAAATTACAAATATTTGACTCGGTTAATCTTTTTTTAAGATCTTTTTCAAATACGTTCATCATTTCAACCATAATGTTATTTACATTGTCTGTGAATACTGTCTTTATTTTAACTAATTTGGATAATATGTAGTTTAGGTTTTACAAAAGAATACTTATATTATTATGATTTTAGTGGAGATTATCTATCGTAAGTCCGTTTTATCAAGTTTTTTTTGGTGCAATTACTCCTTTGTAGATATTTACTTCAAGTATAGTTGCCGGCACGTAACTTGGCAAGAGTTTTTGTAGTGGGGGAAGTTTGCGCACGCACAATTTCATATATTTTTTATATGCGCGAACTTCCCCCACTACGAAAATCTCTTGCCAAGTTACGTGCCGGTAATTGTACCTTAGTCCACAATCGCCAATGAAAATCAATAAAAATCGTCGCAGACACGTTAAAACGCCTAGATAAAAGTACATAGCAATGTCATCGTTTGAAGTTTTTGTACCTTTATCGTAGGAGTTACGCGATTTTATTTTCAGGAATGTGTAGATATGAAAAGTTCCTGAACCTTTTTAATTACAAAATACAAATTTTCAGCTATTCAGCATTATATATTGCTAGGAACCATGTCTATACATGCATTTTCATTGCGGGATCAGTCGTCCATACTTCAGTTTAGCCATGTCCTTTACAGTTTTCTCTATCAATGTTACAGGCAACCCTCTAAATTACTTTATAAAGACAACCTTTTGAAATCAGCCGTTGGTTGTCAACAAGGTGACCGTCTTGGGCCAGTCATTTTTAGTTTGGCAATAAATCCAATTATTCGACAGGTAAATTCTAAATTCAACGTATGGTATTTGGATGACGGAACCCTAGGAGGTGATGTAGACACGGTCTTAAAAGTTTTAACGTTTTTAAAGGAAAGTTTCAATTCCATTGGCCTAGACCTTAACCTTTCAAAATGCGAAATTTATCTTCCCCAAACGACTGACAGACAGACTACCATAGCAAAATTTAATAAAATAGCTCCAAATATCAAAATTACAGAAAGAAACTCTCTTCACCTACAAGCGTCCAAATTTTTGACGAATCCTTTCCAACATTCATTAAGGAGAAGATACAACATTTTAATGATGTCTCGGAAAGACTTTTCAAAATTAATATTCATTCGGTACTGTTGTTTTGGACCAAAATTTACTTATAGCCTTCGCTCCTCTCATCTATGGAAGCTACCACAACTTTTAGAAAAAGTAGACCAAATTATTAGAAACACATTAACTTCCATCCTAAATGTGGCCCTGGACGACCGTGCATGGCAGCAAGCCGCACTACCCATTCGCTTGGGCGGTCTCGGCGTCCACAAAATTTCAAGTATAAGTTTACCGGCCTTCCCCTCCTCGGTCCACAGTACCGATAAAATAACGGAACATTTTATCTTCCTCACTGGTCGATTTTGAAGTACCGTGTTTGACCGATGCGTTGAACGCTTGGAAAATGGCTTGTCCCAATACGGTTTTGCCCGATAACCCGTCTTCCCAGAGACGGTGGGACGTGCCGCTCTGCAGTATTATACGGAATGGCGGTGATGGCCTTAAGGTCATCAACAGTATTACGTGACGTGTTTACAAGGGTTAACCCTTGTAAACACGTCACGTAATACTGTTGAGCGTGCCCGTCTGCTGGCTGTGGGAGAATGGGAGTCAGACTTGTGGCTTCAGGCGCTCCCGTCATCCACTATAGGCACAATGATGGATGACTTATCGTTTCGGCTCGGTACGTGTCTCCGCTTGGGCGCACCTTGTGTTGCTCCGCATCGATGTCACTGCGGTGAAGCTGTCAACAGTCTCGGATACCATGGCCTGTCCTGCTGCAGGAGCGCAGGTCGCATAGCACGGCACGCCAACATCAACGATATTATTCGTCGAGCCCTTGTCACCGCCGGCGTACCAGCGGCGTTAGAAACAAACGGTTTGGTACGTGACGATGGGAGGAGACCAGAGGCCTTAGTGTGAGTTTTTTCACTCACGTTCGATTGCGAGCGCGTTAGAATTTTGTAGGGAAAAAGGTTATAGCGCCACCTGGTGGTCACTAGGAGAAACCTAATTTCCCATACAAAACTCTAACGCGCTCGCAATCGAACGTGAGTCGAAAAAACTCACACTAAGGCCACAGATGGCATGACGTTGTTGCCTTGGAAGGTGGGTAGGCCTCTGGTGTGGGACGCAACTTGCGCCATCTCACGACCCTCAAGCGGCGCAAATACTGTAACCTTATAAGCAACTACAGCTTTGAGCCGTTTGGGGTCGAAATGCTCGGGTCATGGGCCCGAGTGCGCGTCTCTTTTTTAAGGAAATTTCTCGCCGGCTGGTAGACACTTAACGTGACCAGAGGGCTGGGTCGTTCTTTGGCCAAAGAATTAGCATTGCCATTCAACGTGGCAATGCTGCCAGTCTTCTGGGCACGTTTCCGGATGACAGCGATGCGGACGAGTACTTCGACGCCTAAGTGTCCTTTGTTTTTGTATTTATTTGTATAGTAAGTTAGTTAGTCATTTAATTTAGTATTCTAGTGTTAAATAAATACCTAATTATCTTGAAAAATAAATAAATCATGATAATAATTATAGTTTGTTGCCAAAAAAGACAGTAATGTGTTTATTGTATTATTATAATTAACGATTTAGTACCCTTTTCGGCGACAAACTATACGGCAAAACTACCAGGTTTCAATAATAAAAAAAAGAAACCATAGTCAAAAAACGCTGACCGAGCCCGGAACGAACCGAACGAAAGTCAAAAACGCAAATTCTTCGGCCATTTTGTGTTTGACTGTCTCACTGCGCTCACAGTTCAACGTAAGTTTTATTTTGTTACTTTTCTGAGTGATATTTTGTTGAATAGTTTTGGTATGTTTTATTTTATGTAATCCAATCACCAAATATTTCAATAAAGAAAAATTGGTTTAATATTGTATAGTGTTACAAGTGTGCGAAGCCCCCACGTGGTTTCAGGTTTTCAATATCCATGATGAGAGCTAAACCTTATTTCATTCGTGGTATCTACCATAGTGTTTACACGGTGATGGCCTTAACGCGTCTGATTATCACAAAAAAAGGCTTATTTTGTGTTGATTAGAGACCACGCGACTTATTCTAACCATACTTACAGAATGGCGGACGCTGCTCCAGCCGGTGGACGTGGCGGTTTTCGCGGCGGCTTTGGGTCTCGTGGTGGCGATAGAGGCCGTGGAGGTCCTCGTGGCCGTGGACGCGGTCGTGGTCGCGGCCGTGGTCGCGGCAAGGAAGACCAGAAGGAGTGGGTGCCCGTAACCAAGCTGGGCCGTCTAGTACGCGAGGGAAAGATCGACAAACTCGAAAGCATCTATCTGTTCTCTCTGCCCATCAAAGAGTTCGAGATCATCGACTTCTTCCTCGGCCCCTCTCTTAACGATGAGGTCCTTAAGATCATGCCTGTACAGAAACAGACCCGTGCCGGCCAGCGTACGCGTTTCAAGGCTTTCGTGGCTATCGGAGACAACAATGGACATATTGGTCTGGGTGTGAAGTGCAGCAAGGAAGTCGCCACCGCCATCCGTGGTGCTATCATCCTTGCCAAGCTGTCTGTCCTGCCGGTCCGCAGAGGTTACTGGGGTAACAAGATCGGCAAGCCCCACACTGTTCCCTGCAAGGTAACTTTTATTTCTAGCCATTTTGAATCTGCATAGTACCTATTGATATAATTTTAATGATGATACTGATAATCATTTCATTCGTGGTATCCCCTGAGGTTTTCCAGTGAAGTTCGTTAACGCGTCTGATTTATGCTACTCACAACCCTTTGAGAATAATAATATAACTTTGATTTTAAATATTTTTGTATTCTACTTTCAGGTCACCGGAAAGTGTGGTTCCGTCACTGTGAGGTTGATCCCTGCTCCTCGTGGTACTGGTATTGTGTCTGCTCCAGTCCCCAAGAAGCTGCTTCAGATGGCTGGTGTCCAGGACTGCTACACTTCAGCCCGTGGCTCCACTGGCACTCTTGGAAACTTCGCTAAGGCCACTTATGCGGCTATTGCCAAGACCTATGCCTACCTTACTCCTGACTTGTGGAGGGACATCCCACTAACCAAGTCACCTTACTCTGAGTTCAAAGCCTAAAGACAGTTGTGTTAAACTGAAATAAATATGACTTTACCATCTTATTTCTGGCATTTTAATTTAATCTTGCAATTTATTTAGTTATGAAGATCCTTTGGTATTCTTACTTCATTTTCTATTACAAAACTCCATCAAAAGGTACAGACAAGTGCCATATTATAGGTACTTCTTTCATCTTGCTTCTCAACAATAAGGAGTACAAGTATACATAGGTCTCTGTTTACCGGACACTGACCTCAATAAAATGCTTTGGTATTCTTACTTCATTTTCTATTACAAAGCTCCATCAAAAGGTACAGACAAGTGCCATATTATAGGTACTTCTTTCATCTTGCTTCTCAACAATGAGTACAAGTATACATAGGTCTCTGTTTACCGGACAATGACCTCAATAAAATGGTCTCGTCTAAAATAGGCTTGATGTTATAATTATTATCAGAACTAGCTGACCCGGCAAACGTTGTTTTGCCATATAAATTATTTCTAGCTGCCCGGCGCTACTTCGTTTGCGTGGTGTCCTACCCCTTACCCTACCCTACTCTTACACTACTACTACCCTACTCCTACATTACTCCTACCCTACTTCTACACTACTCCTACCCTACTTCTACACTACTCCTACCCTATTTCAACCCTACCCCCATAAATATATTACATTTTTCTTTGCGTAAGAACCATCCTCGTACTTCAAGGAATATTCTGAAAAAAGAATTGGCGAAATCGGTTCAGTTGTTCTCGAGATTTGCGCTTAGCAACACATTAAGCGATTCATTTTTAGGGTTCCGTATAAAAACGGAACCCTATTACTAAGACTTCGCTGTCTGTCCGTCTGTCTGTCTGTCTGTCACCAGGCTGTATCTCAAGAACCGCGATAGCTAGACAGTTGAAATTTTCACAAATTATGTATTTCTGTTGCCGCTATAACAACAAATACTAAAAACAAAATAAAATTAATATTTAAGGGGGGCTCCCATACAACAAACGCGATTTTTTTGCCCTTTTTTGCTCGATATCAAAAATGGCAACAGGTAGGCACTTGAAATATTCAGGAAATACTCAGTTGTATTTTAACTTTAATAATAAATAATAAAATAAAATAAATATTTAAGGGGGGCTCCCATACAACAAACATGTTTTTTTCGGCGTTTTTGCCTTGTGGTACGGAACCCTTCGTGTGCGAGTCCGACTCGCACTTGGCCAGTTTTTATATTATAGATTATGGAACCAGCCCCTAAGTACCTAATTTCAGTCTATCAAAAAGTACTCTGTGGTACCTAACTCATCTTTCGATGTTAACCTTTTCACCGCCAACTTTTAACCTACCTAGTCAATTTGCCTACAGAAAGGCTAGGTCCATAAAAACAAATTAGTAGGGTTTATAGGTGGCCGATCGGGGCCACATAATTATCTCAAAACTGGCCAAGTACGAGTCGGACTCGCACACGAAGGGTTCCATACCACAAGGCAAAAACGCCGAAAAAACATGTTTTTTGTATGAGGGCCCCCCTTAAATATTTATTTTATTTGAATTTTATTATTTATTATTAAAGTTAAAATACAACTGAGTATTTTGTGAATATTTCAAGTGCCTACCTGTTGCCATTTTTGATATCGAGCAAAAAAGGGCAAAAAAAATCGCGTTTGTTGTATGGGAGCCCCCCTTAAATATTTATTTTATTTTGTTTTTAGTATTTGTTGTTATAGCGGCAGCAGAAATACATCATCTGTGAAAATTTCAACTGTCTAGCTATCGCGGTTCTTGAGATACAGCCTGGTGACAGACAGACAGACAGACGGACAGACAGCGAAGTCTTAGTAATAGGGTCCCGTTTTTACCCTTTGGGTACGGAACCCTAAAAACTAGGGCACCTAGCGAAGATCTGTTTCCTCCCATATTTTGTCGCCAATTAGTCTGAATAAATCGCCAAAGAATTTGTCGGTCACTGGTTCAAAAGATATAAGGCCTCATTTACGGAGACGCGGAGCGTCTCGCGTCGCGTGTGGCGTGGCGTCTCGCGGCGCGTCTGCCGTTTTTTCTGTTTACGGTGGGGCGGCGCGTGAAGTGGCACGCATCATCGCACGCGTAAACACAAACTTATAGCAATATACGACCATGTTCATAGAGAAGCGAGACGGGAAGCGTGGCGGTGCCCGCCGCGGCGCCCGCGGCGAATCCTCTAGCGTGTAGCGAAGCACGCGGCGGGCATAGCTTCATCGAGAATTGCCGCTGCGTGCGCCGCCGCGATAAACGCCGCGTGGGACGCGTCGGTGCCATCCGCGGGCTCGGCCGCAAAAAACGCCCTAATTCAAACAAACGCGTCTAAAATCGCTTCTCCGTAAACGCACTCATACAACGCCATATATTTGAATTCAGTGCGGGCCGCGCCGCTCAACACAACGCGGGACGCCCCGCGTCTCCGTAAATGAGGCTTAAGGGTTTATAGGTGTAGGTATAGTCCAAGAGCTAGATCGTAGAGTTCACGAAAAAACTTCGATCTAGCTCTTGGACTATACCTTACTAGGTAATTGAACTCATTATATCTCCTAAACTAAGACCCGACTAAATCTGTGACTTGGCGACTGATTCCGACTAATTGGCGACAAATTATCAGAAAACAGATCTTCGCTAGGTGTCCTAGTTTTTGAGATATAAATGTGTGGCCCTGCTGGGGAGACTCCAGATCGGCCACGTATAAACCCTTATATCTTTGAACCAGTGACCGACAAATTCTGATATTTGGCGACAAATTTCGACTAATTAGCGACAAATTTTGTGTTATCAAAATTAAAATCTCTGATGGTGGCTCTGCCAGAGTCAGTGACACAATTAGTACCTTTTGTTCAAAAATAATAATCTTCATTTTTCATTGCACCCTGAAGAGTAACTTGTTCAGCATGTCACAAATTTGATTAACGCGTACCGGTGCGCAACTAAATTTCTGCCGTGTAACTTCGGCACTTATGCCTTATGGTGTGTCATATCAGCCGAATACGTCGGAACGCAAAAGCAGCCGCGGAGCTTCGGTCGCGTACCTTCGGCATAGTGTGTTTGGACACGTAGGTACATTCACGTGAAGGGAGATGAGAATAAAAACAATATTTTACATTTTGCTAAAATCTTTTACTTCTTTTTCAAATAAATCTATTGTGTGGTCACATACTTTTTCCAAGTCTTTCAAACCTCTTTTCAGTATTTCTAGGGCTGGTGTTTCTTTTGATTGTATTCTGAAGTGCATTTTTGATTCAGCTGGATGTGGTACTGTGTAGCCGCAGAAATCTACATCTTTACTGTGGACAAAGTCACATTCATTAGTTTATTTTACAGAGAATAATAACGCCCAGTCTAAAGTGTGATTGTTTGGGCTTTATCCACACTATATTATTGGAGTTTCAATGAAATAGCATAATGTTCCCACTGCTGGGACAAGGCTACTTCTCTCCGAGAATGGAGTGGGCTGTAGTTACACAGGCCCAGTACGGGTTTGTAGATGCCACATAGACTTCGAATTTTTGGTTCTAGGACATGCCGGTTCCTCAAAATTTTTTCCTTCACCATTTTGAGAGCAGTGGTGATGAAATTATTTACACAAAGTAAAGCAGCCTGTCCACCGAGTACTTTTACATAATTATGGCCTGACTGGGTTCAAACCTATGACCTACCTACAACTCGTAAGTCTGGGCGATTACCACTGGGCCACCACAGCTGAAACTGAAGCTGCACTTCAAAGTAATAACTAAGTAACTGTTTGTCTCTGCATCACCCAACCCAAAGGTTGACTGGTAGAAAATGCCTATGGCATTAAGTCCGCCTCTGTACATTTATGTGCTTGAAGTATTAAATAAATAAATAATACAACAGGAATAATTTAGTGCAACTAAAACAATATATCAAATTGCTCATTTCATAAAAATACTTACTATCTGTTGATAATACATTTTAAGGCATTTCCTAATGTGTGACTCTCATTTTGAAATACATAGGTTCTGCATGTTGGACCCGAGTCCTCATCCCCCGCAAGCTGAAATATATAAAAAATAAGTAGGTTTATGCATCGGTTGTTAAAAAATAATCGGAGAATGTTAAGACGCAGACACTTCCTTAATAGATACATAACTATTGAAAGCTTTGTATTATAAAAGCTAACCAAGTCTTTTTCTATTCTATTTTTTTAAGCTTTTAAATAAAATAATAAAATTGTCCTGTTGTGTATAGAGGTTATGTTGTCATGTGGTAGTTTTTACAATTTTAAATGTTTTATAATTTTAAACTTTAGCAATTATAACAAATTTAGGAAGAGAGGAGTTAAGTATTCATCAAACGGTACCTAGTTTACCTCTGATATCTTCATTTTTCGGTCTATTTACTTCAAGTACACAAAAGGCTCTGAAAGAATTGTCAACTTATATGAAAACTAGCAGTAGCTACTAGTTACAGAACTAGTTAATTAATCGATATATTCAATAACAGAGGTAAATAGTTCTTGTTTTATTATCAAAATTTGAAAAATAACTTCACTTTACACCTAAATGTTGTTTACAACTTTTATTTGACAGTCAGTGTCAGTCAAAGAGTAAAGTATCTGTGTCAGTCAAAGTCGTTTTGGTTGGCACTTGGCAGATACTTAACTTTTTAAAGTATTCTGGTATTCATACTGAACTCAGTCTTTTGAGTTTAAAGTTTACCACTCAAAGCCCGACATTTTGAAATCATGAAACCACAGAGTACTTTAGAAATTATACTGAAAACACGAAACTAAATGATGTTGCAAGTTTATGATTCCGCTCATTCAACATAGCTAAAAACGATACGAACTTTTGAAACGAAAGAAATTCATTCTTATTTTTCCTAGGGTCAACCTAAGGAAAAATAAACTTTGCATATTATCTATCACTCAAATTAAATGCCGTTTTTTTTTCAATGATCGTGGTGTGGTGTTATGTTATTTAATAATTCCATACATAGATGGGTATTAGACCCGCGTGGTTTATTACAGTTACAGCCCATTCTCGCTCAACGAAAGGAGGCCCGAGTCTCAGCAGTGGGAATATTATAGGCTTGATTATGACGATGATGATAGATTTTCTTTATCATAAGAACAGTAATGTACAGACGCCAGCATATCAAGCTACTACAATCTGTCAAATTTCTTTAATAGATTTTCTACTTTATCGCTATAGCGTAAGGTTCAAAGTTGATTGGGAAGATTTGACAGTTTCGGGTAGCTTGATGTGCTGGCGTCTGTACATACTAGAAGCTAAAATTAACTGAACTTTTTAAGTAGGCATATAATTTATAATCTAAATAGGCATGTTGTAGGCTTAACTTTTAATTACAAAAGTAGATCTAGCTTATCAGCTCTTAAGAATGTCAATGTTTTGTTCAAATTAATAGTAAGGGTGGAGGTGCCACTAAGCCAGACCCAACCTGACGTAAGGTGTAATGAAGTGCTTATAACATCCGAAGTAATTTCCCTCTAAAACCTTTGTCTCCGAGTTTAAATATTTATCTCATCATTGTGTTTGGTGAGTGATCTTTCTCGGTAAATTAAATTTTGTGGGCGGCTTGGCCCATTATGTTGGTGTCGTCATAGTAATTCCTACATTCTCTCAAAACATGGAATACTGAAACAAGGGAGATATTTAAGGCACCGTTTTTTATTGGGCGTCTTTTAACGTCATAACATTGATGATTAGATTTATTTTGCCTTTGCAACGCCTTATTGATATCCAGTTTCCTCCACGCTGGGGCGGCGGAGGGGTCTGAGACTTACTACCTTAAACCACTCGGTTTTCCTCAACTAACTTTGACCGGGGCGCAAGACTTGCGCAGGTCATCAGGCTCCTTTGGCACGGACCTGTCACCCTTTACCGCCACACTTTTGTGGGGGACCCACGGTATACAGTCTCGGTGATTAGATCCCTACCTACCAATATTCATGGTGGATTGTCTAGGCATTGCAGGTGATGACTTTATGTGCATTTTGAACATATTGAAGCGACGAGTACCTACTTATTTATTTTACCTTATTAAGGACCCTACACTGTTTAACAGTACCTTCACACGGTATGGTATTCTAACCGGAATGACATGCACCAATTTATCACGCACCTTCTAGCTAGGCCCTAGGCTGATTAAACGGCTTTATTTTCATTTATTGAGACTTGCTTGTCATACCTACTCACAATCTTGTGCTCACTATCGTTACCTACCTAAGGCATCGTATATTATTGTTCAGTAACGTGAAGTAACGTCTAATAAATACAAGAACCCAAACGTATCCAGAAGGACTTAAAAGAATAGGTACCTAAGTATATGAACTAAAACAAAGAGCATGATGAATAAGGATCACCTCTTCTTCCCGCAAGCAAGGAAGCTGGGGGGTAATTGCGTAACACACTAAAAGTAGGAATGGTTTCATTTTGACAGTTCAACGACATTCATTGCGTTATTTACGTTTTTGAGCAGACCAATTTTTCGAACATGTGAAGCAATGGTTTAGCAATGTCCTTCAAAAAGATTCAGATTGAGATGAATTTTGTGTTACAATGAGGGTGCTGATCTTATTGCATTTTATAAGTGAAGCAGCTGTCGGTTATGATCGGTTTGTAAGTACAATTGGAGCTTCGAACTTCAAAAGGGGTCCCTGCGGTATTTTTTAAATCTCTGTTTATGACAGCGGTTCCTTTGTTCATTTAATCCTGTTAATGGACGCAAGTTCCACTGCGGATTTTGGTACTTGATTCATTTAATAAATTCGACACAATTTGCAAGTTAAAGGGCCGGTAGATATTATCTAGTGTCACAACGGTGAGGCAGTACCTACGATTCCCTTGACACTTTTTACAAAAACCTTAACTTTTTTCAGACCTAACAAAATGAAAATTGTTTTTAAAACCTCCCGAGTTTTCTCCGAAAGTTGTAAGATAAATATTAATAGAAGTCGCTAAGAGTTTAAGAAAATGCAGGAGTTTAAAAGTTAAGCTGTACACTTTAAAACTGTTCTGAGACGTAAAAAAAGTAGACGCCAGCACATCAAGCTACCCGAAACTGTCAAATTTTCCCAATCAACTTTGAATCTTATGTTTTAGCGATAAGGTTGAAAATCTATTAAAGAAATTTGACAGATTGTAGTAACTTGATGTGCTGGTGTCTGTACCTATTGCCTACTGGTGTCCTTTATTCAATGTAGTCGAGTTTCCCCGAGTTTCCCGCTAAAACGAGGAGCGTGGAGTAGTCTAGTTAGTGCTGTAGGCACTAGAGGGAGTAAAACGCGACAATTTTTTCGCCATTTTCACTCACTTAAGTACCTACAATCGAAACTGGGTAGGTTCCGGTAAAGTGTTACATGCTCTGTAGGTTCCGGTAATACATTGTGCATGGAAAGAAGATACATAGATGACTTGTGTTGGTTTTTTTAGGGTTGTCAGTTTCATAACGTTACTTTTGCTCTACTAAGGGCTGATTTTTCCAACGCCAGATAATTTTATCAGAGGAAAAATTTTGAATTTTTGACAGTTCTTCCATACAAAATCTGTTAATTTTATTCTACGAATAAAAATTGTCTGTGTAAATCAATCCTTAGTTGAGCAAAAGTTACTTTCTACAAGGATTAAGCGGTTCTGCTCTTTCCTGGTTCGGCTATCTTCAACAAGACTGCGTTCTGTAGCGAAAATAGACGGAAAGAAACACTTTTCGCTAACTAATACGTATAATTTGTCTTTAAAATCCAAATATTGATTATAAAAAAAGAAAAATATAGGTACAGGTAAAAATGATGACAAAATATCTTGAAAAACCGTGACGTGAAAATTGGTTATATAAAAAAAGGAATACCTAGGGATTGTACCAAAAAAATTAAAATTTGAAAACGCGACGAATTTAAAACGTGATTGCAATCAATTTTAATCCGTACGCGTGCTTAAAAAGGTCCGCAAAAATAGGTAAGGTATCACACCCGCCGTATTTCAGTTAAAATAAAAAATCAAACTACCTACAACATACTAGGTAATACAAGAATAGGGGAGAAATAAAAATATCTGTTTAACGCAGGCTCCTGTCCGTTGGTGAACACGACCGGCGAATCCGGCTCAGCACGGCTCTGCTCGTCCGTATCGGTACCTACGAATCGGCTGTTGCTCCGGGGAATTTCAGGATAACTTATTGGCAAGCGACTGGGTACCGGGGAGGAGCCGAGTGTATCGGCTTGCTCTGAGTTCGGGCCTTAACCTGGAGTAAAATTTATCCATAAGAACCCGTGAAGCAAGCAGAATCTCATATACCCAAAAGAAGGATCATAGAACCATAATTATTACGTACCAATGAAGGAGAAAAAGAACTTTTAATTTTCCATCAGCAGTGGAGACTCTTTCAAAAACGTCTTCTAGCGAGGAACCTTTAGTAAAGAACGAAAGCGATTAAAAATATTGCGACATGAAAAAAATAAAACAATGAATAACCCAAAAATGGTAAATACGCACCATGATTTCAATACAAAAACACTTTCAGATAAATAAAAATCAGAGATTTAGGCGTTTAGATCGAGAAGACAAAAAATAAAATTTTTCACGTCAACAGATTTCTTTCAAGTGAAGCTTAGCACCAAAAAAAAAATGCCATCTGACGTATCAACGATTCGTAATATGAAAAAAACTAAGTAATACATGGCCTGTATTAAAAACGAGGTTGAATATCAACTCCAAGAAGGCTTGATGACGAAAAAAAATAATGCAGGATTTGTTAATGCTGCAGTTCTCACAAGATTCTTACCACTTATTAGAATACTGAGGCTTACCAATTAAAAAATATCCTGAAACAGCATTTCGGGTAACTTCGATTATCGTCAAGCTACATCTGCCTCTTGTTTCTCTTAAAACATTGCGAAAATATGGCAATATTTTTATTCTCGATGAACTTGCTATCTGATCTCCTTAGGATCGACACGTCTGGTATGAGCAAATAGTATTCCTTACATGTCGTTTGTTATTTTCGCATACAAAATTCGCAAGTCACTTCATTCAATTTACTCGACATCGTAAAACTTAAGGGCTGACTCATAATCGTGGTTATGGGGTTATAGGCGACATTATTAACTGACTGAGGCGTCTTGAGGGAGGGTTTCATCTAAACATCCCTAAATAACTTAAATTCCAAATTGTCTTATGGAGGTGGTTTAAAGGGTCCCGCAGGTAGGCGCCAAATACCAAACTCGCAGAGTCTAGTAAGATAATTTCGCGACACTATTTATTTCTACGAAATACGTGGCAGACGACGTGTCGCTTAGCTGCGGAAGGTATTTCGCGGTGACTGTCGTCTGCAGTCGGCTACGAACTTGTAGAAGTTGTAGCTTTAGGCTCCAGCAGACAAGCGCGACGCGACTCTAGTAGAACAATTTCCATTGAGTTTTCATAGAAATTATCTTACTAGACTCTGCGAATTTTCTAGAATTTCATTCCTGATCTTATCCTTCAAAGAGACTCCGAGCATAGCACGCTCCATAGCGCTCTGAGCGACCTTGAATCTGTGGACGAACCACGTTTCGGCACCGTATGTCATGTCGGGGAGGACGTACTGGTTGAAGACCCTAGTCTTCAAACACAGCGGCGCGGCGACGAGAAGACTTGACGAAGTTTTCCAAATGCTGCCTAACCCAGCTGGATCCTTCTGTCGGCTTCTTTCTCATTGTGTCTACCGAGCTGGATGACTTGCCCTAGGTAGACATAATCCTTCACAACTTCGAGAAGGCCCGGGACCCTTTTTTTTTTTTTTTCTTTTGCGGATGGGAAATCATCAAATGACTCCTCCCGCTCTGGGTGGAGCGGAAGGGAGTGTCAGACTCTTACTGACTAAAACCCACCCGTGTTCCTTCCTTAGCCCTTTATGTTCCGGGCCAGCGGTAACCCTTTCGGACAATCCCGCTGACCCGGCAGAAGGCCCGGGACCCTTCGATGTGGATTGGACTCGCCAAGACGTGCGAATTGTACAGGACTTTTATCTTGTCCAAATTCATGCCGAGGCCAACCCGCCGGGAGGCTCCATTTAAGCTGTGCAGCATTTGCTCTAGCTGTACCAGCGACTCTGCCGACGAGAAAGTGTTAGGTATCGTTTGAAATGTTTAGGTATGTTTCTTTTGTAATAAAATTTTGATTAACATAGTTTATTGTAGTAAATTATCTACTGTTTCATTATGATTTGTAATTCAACTTAATAATGATAAAGTAAAGATTTACTAGGTTTTTACCTCCTAATTACTGAAAACTTGAAAGCAACAACTTTTACAATGGACCAACCCTGTAATCGCGAAATAGTCTACTATTTCGCGATTATCAGGCTATCATCAATTCCTTTAGATTTTCACGACGTATTTCACATTGGGCACTCGCTTAAATGGCACCTGAGTGAATGTGCCGCTGTGTATCAGTTGCATTCACTCAGGTGCCATTTAAAGGGTGCCCAATATGGAATACGTCATTTTCACTCGTGTTAAACACTCTACTTTTCATTTCGAATTTAAGAAAAGTAAAAAATAGTATTTAGTTAATCTAAAGTATTGATATTATTAACATGAATAGTACCTATTTATTATTTGATTGAGAAGTTGAAGAATCTGTGAAAAAAGTTAAATAAAACAATTGTCTTTTTAAAATTTTAAATAATAATATGGAACACACCGCGTCACCGCCGCGGACCGTCCCGTTTAGTAGGTATTTTTTCTAATTCACATTGGCTGGTTCCGTTTGTTTACTCATGTGGTTTATATTATACACTCACAAGACCGCAGCATTTTTTAAAATTATGTAAAAAGGCCGTTTCGTTACTACAAGAACCATTAACAGTATGAGAGTTTTTCACCTTACGCTCATGTGAATGTAGCGAAATGGCCAAGCCATATTATTTTGACTAAGGTATAGGGTTTGCGAAGTCAGGCCTTGTAGAGTTAGGGCGTGTAGAGTTAGAAGCTTGACTCTACATGAGATCTGATTACTTTTTGACAGTGCGAGCTACATGGTCTCGTCTTGGCAACATTTAACATGAAATGTTTTTGTGGGATTTCATTTCTTTTTGTAAGTTGCTTATGATATTTATACGAGTATTTTTGCTGTTGTTCATTTTTTCTTTCTTTTTTTGGGGTTTATTTATAATAAGGACCCCCTATATAAATTTTCAGACCTCTAGCATCAAAATTTACGGAATTTTTTTTTTTTTGGGTGGGTAAAAGTTTCAAGTTTTAATATTTTTTTGTTGTTTGTGTACTATTACTAGCTTACATACCAAATTTCAGCTTTCTAGGACTTCAGGAAGTACCTTAAGAATTTTGATGATCATCAGTCAGTGAGTCAGTGACGAAATCGGGGTATTTTAGATATCAATAAAATCTAAAGTATAAGAGCTATGCAATTGAAACTTTATAGGTTTAATAAGTCAACCACTGGCTTCATATTCCGAAAATTTTGTTTATCTGGTATAATCCAAACCCAAGTTAAGAGGGTTCAAAAATACGACGAAGTGCTTCGAGAAAAGGTAGGTAGTGCCCTTGCGCTTCGCTTGGCTGGTCTTGGCGGGGGCACTCCCGTGCCCCCAGACCCAGATAATAAAACAAAAAAATCTGTTTAGTCTTAAAAATTATTCTTCAACTATAAATTAATAATTATTTTTTTACGGATAAAAAACCTGATTAAACACTAAATTACCTGTATCTTAAAACGCAAAAAATAAAAGAAATGAAATACTAAAATTAAGGAGTCCCTACAAAAAGCATGAAATAAAAAATTTAATTAAAAATTAAAAAAACCCCCGACACAAAAAAAATAATAACATCAAATGTAAATAATTGGAAAAGGATCAAATAATTTAAACACCCCCAACTTAAAGAATCAAGGTAACGAGACTAAAACAGATAAATTCATATGGAAGTCGGGGGACCGTTTTGTGGAACACCTTCTGCGCTAAGAGGTCTTTTTTCAAAATCAACGTGTTCAATTCCTGGCTAGAAATATTGATTTTACAAAAATCCAATGATGCAGTTTTAGTTTTCACCAAAATCGAGCCCATGACTCCTTTGAGTACTTTTCGCTATTCCTCATAGTTTCGGATTTGGCCATCCACGCCCTCTTGGAAAATTCACCCTGTATACCTACTCCACCAATATTTTAGCACTAGGTACATATATAGTTGTCCTGCCAAAGTTGCTAGTTGCGTTTTTAGTATAGTAACTACGACTTGCGACGACGCATAAAACATCCTATGGTCTTATTCGCTGACGATAGTACTGCCTTGATTAAATGTACAGACCTAAAAACGTATGAACATGACATAAATAATACTTTATCCGACATTATACACTGGCTTGACCAAAATAATTTAGATAATGATTAATATACCTAAGACTAATGTTATGCATTTTTATCAACGTATACCACCGCAAACTTAAAATTTAAATTACAATGGACAAAAAATAGACAAGTACAAGTTGCAATTTTTTTAGGTTTAATGATAGATAGCCAACTAACCTGGAAGCCACATGCAGAAGAAGTATGCAAAAGACTAAGTACAGCAGCGTATATACTTTTTAACTTATCCAGGAAAGTGAATATGCCCACCAGATTAGTTGCTTACCATGGCTTGGTTGCGTCAATTCTGAGATTTGGGAAAATATTTTGGGGAAATTGTAGTCTGAGAGAACAGGTATTCAAGGCTCAAAAACGATGCATAAGAGCAATGTGTAACATGAAAGTAACAGATAGTTGCGAACCTGTATTCAAGTCCCTAAAGTTGCTAACATTCCCATCACTTTACATTTTCGAAATAGCTGTTTTTGTGAAATCAAATATTATGCATCTTTTTAATAAATCGTCTGACAATAGAACACGTCCAATTAGAAGGCAGTATACAAACATGCTATGTGTTAGTCGTCATAACACTGCATTATTAAGGAAAAGTGTTAAATGTATGTGCCCGATTATCTTTAACAAAATACCCGATGGAATATAAAATGAGTCCATTCCATTGTTTAAAAAGAAATTGTCAGTCTTATTAATTGATAAATGTTACTACTCCATTTGTGAATTTCTAAATGATAAAACTTTCCAATTCCAATTTTTATAATAATGGCTCCATCGTTTTATCGATGATTCTGCCAATGTCAAGGTTGAAGGAAACAAAGTGTATTCGCTGAGATCAGTTATACTGCCATAAGTACAGTTTAATTATAACTGGATCTGTTTGAGTAGCCTGTAAGGACAACACAATAATTATATTTATTATGATAAATTGTTAATAACCAGACAACACAAATTAATTTTATTATGGGACGAACACGATGAACCACTACCATGGGTTGCTATGTTAGAGCTTGATATTATTTAATAATATTTTTTTTTAAGTGTTTTAATTATTGGAGAGTCAACGAGTGTTAAGAGGAATGGGATATTAATGGGTTTGGGGAAATAAGGGGGGAGAATGTCATATAGCGGGACTAAACGATTACGACAAGAGAAAAATAGGTATGTGCTCAAGAGTACCCTCTTCTTCACCACACTCACAAAGGGAATGATTCCGAATACGTAGTTTTGCCAAAAACACTGGAGAGCAAACATGTCCTAATCTGAGACGAATAATGATAGATGTGGTTAATTTATTACATTTCTTATTTTTGACGAACCAGGGTTTAGCTGGTATATTAAATCAAATCAAATCAAATCAAAATCATTTATTTGCATAAATAAGGTACAGAAGGTTCATAAAGATATATTGATCTCTTATTCTGCCATTAATTTCGGCGTGCAAATTTTACATAACTATTAAATAAATCTATAATGAGAAATTAATTAATTTGAATTGTGCATGCATTAAATAAATTAAAAGTAAGTAAATTTAAATTTATTCTAATTTGGAAACAATTAATTATTTATATTCAATCACAATCTTAATCTTAATACTACAATTCATAACTTACAACTTATAATCTAGGAACTCTAGTACACTATAAAATCATTTATCAATTAATATGTTTGTTAGAATGCGCTTGAATTTAAAAAATGGGAGTGTCGTTATGGTACTTGGAATTTTATTAAACAATTTTATACACATAATATAACTGTTGTTCGAAGTGAGTGTGAGATTCGTCTTGGGTTTATACAACTTGTTAGTATAATGAGATCGAGGGGCATAGTAGCTTGTCGCTTGCTGAAATAGACTCTTATGCTTGAAGACAAATATACAGGATTCCAAGATATAAATGCATGGTAAAGTTAGTATCTTATATTTTCTAAAGTACGGGCGACAGGAATCTATTTGTTTCAATCCAAATATAGCCCTCAAACACTTTTTTGCATTACAAATGCTTGATCAATTTCCACACAGCGACCCCAAAGAATGATACCATACCGCAAAATGGAGGATATAATAGCCGTGACATGCGGTAATTGCAGCGTTTCTAGATATCTAATACGCCTCAGAGGGTAGACAAAACTATTCATTTTACCGCAAATGTCATTAACATGGCTTTTCCAGGAGCAAAATTTATCTAAAGATATTCCAAGAAATTTAACTGAGTTAGTTTCTATCAGGGCGTTTCCTTTATATGCTACATTTAGTTTCAACGGTTTTGATCGGTAGGTGTGAAATTGCATAAAGGACATGGCTAAACTGAAGTATGGACGACTGATCCCGCAATGAAAATACATGTATAGACATGGTTCCTAGCAATATATAATGCTGAATAGCTGCAAATTAGTATTTTGTAATTAAAAAGGTTCAGGAACTTTTCATATCTGCACATTCCTGAAAATAAAATCGCGTAACTCCTACGATAAAGGTACAAAAACTTCAAACGATGACATTGCTATGCACTTTTATCTAGGCGTTTTAACGTGTCTGCGACGATTTTTATTGATTAGTGTTTTAATTGGCGATTTTGGACTAAGTTACTTGAAGTAAATATCTACAAAGTCTAGTTTTTTTCATAGAGATGAGATTATACGTCGGGTGGAACAGAATCGATAAAATAATCGAAAGGGTTGAAAGATACAAATAGAATTAGTTTTTGTCGACCACTACTCAGTTAATATTTTTCGACACAAAATAGGTAGTAAGATTAAACAAAGAAGCATATTCCGAAGCTTTCAGTTATTTTTATTTGATTTTGATTAAGTAGAAAAAAGTGGAATTGAGTATAGTCGATTGTCACTTTAAAAAAACCCCATTTTCCGAATCAAAACCCTGTGAAAAGCAACTAAACAGGACACCGAACTGAGCGCCATCAATTCCCGTAGAAAACTTTGATTGCCATTTCTTCGTTTTAGAAAATAAATCGTTTTGATACCTGTTATCAAAAACCGAGTTTCGATTTGACATTCTGGAACAGAGATATGACTCCTCCCTAGCTTGCAGTACTGTATTATTTCCCCTTGAACTTGTCATGTCAATCAAAAAAAGCAACTGAGATACTTTTTTATGTTTAATAATTCACGAAAGTTCTTGGAAATTATTAAACACTAAATAATTCATGAATGAATATTTAAATATTACTAGTTAATGTGAGATTACTATACATGCTTGGGGCAGTCATTTAGCCATCTCCTTTTGTTTTAGTAATGTTGACCTTTAGATTGTTAGCTTCTAACCACTCTGGACATTCGGAGAGCCGTGTTTATTTCCTGTTC
The DNA here is from genome assembly GCA_916614155.1 of Mesoligia furuncula. Taxonomy (NCBI): domain Eukaryota; kingdom Metazoa; phylum Arthropoda; class Insecta; order Lepidoptera; family Noctuidae; genus Mesoligia; species Mesoligia furuncula. Next base: position 9,764,714 of record OU744792.1, read on the forward strand.
ATAGGTATTTTTATCGGTGCCTTTTAATATAATAGTGCTATCGTCCGCAAATAGTACACATTTATGATTCAAGACATTTACAAAATCATTAATGTAGAGCAAGAACAGTGGTGGACCTAAAATACTGCCTTGAGGCACGCCGTACCTATTTAACAAAAACGAAGACTGTGATAACTCTCGCGTTTTAGATTGTTCATTATAGCTTGACACTTCCACTGCCTGTACTCGATTACTTAGATATGACTTCAGCCAGTCGTATGCTTTTCCTCTGACTCCGTATCTGGAAACTTTTTCTAGCAACCGTTCATGACTGACATGATCAAATGCCTTACTCTTGTCCATAAAGAGTACCGAAACAGGGATTTTATGATCAATAGACTCCGTAATTGATTTTATTAAATTAAAGGCTGCTAGAGATGTGCTTCTATTCTTGCGAAAACCATTTTGTTCATCCTTTATTATTTGATGTTTTTCAATGAAGTTTGATAATTTATTAAGAAAAACTTTCTCAAATTTTTTAGAAAATATAGGTATTAGTGCAACGGGCCTGTAATTGTCCATTTGTGCTTTATTTCCTTTTTTATATAATGGTTTCACTACTGATTTCTTTAATAAATCAGGGAATATTCCTTGTTCTAGTGAGAGGTTAATAACATATAAAAGAGGTTCCAAAATCATATTCACTGATAATTTTACAATGTCAGTGCGAATTTCATCATAACCACTAGCCTTCGAATCATTTAGAGACATTACAATTTTTTATAAATCACTGCCGTCCAATGGGTAGAGAAATATAGAATTGCCGATCGATTCAATGTTTTCCATATGATTCAAGGTAGAATGATCTGATGTACTGTCTGGGCTATTCCTGGCAACCGAGTCAATAAAAAAGTTATTAAAATGATTTGCAATAGAGTCTGGACTTACATAATCGATGTTGTTAATTGTAATTTTTGAGATACATGTGCTCTTTAAATCTGTGTCAGTATGTTTTTTTATCAGATTCCACGCTGCTTTACACTTATTTTGAGCTTTATTCATGTAATTTGTATTATTATGTTTTCGTGACCTCAAGATGCATTTTCTCAATATATTACAATAGTTTTTGTACGCCTTTTTATGAGCTTCATTATTTTTATGTTTTAGTTTATAGGGGGATTTATTTTTATTTATATATTGGGTTGAATATTGCCATAATATGATAAAACTTTATAGTTACCTAATTAATCCTGACATCTTGACATTCCTGACATTCTTTATTTAATTTTATTGACCATTAAGAATTTTCATATTGACAGTATTTTAGACTATTAAGCACTTGCAAATGTTTGCATGCCTAATTTAAGGTAGAATGTATAATTATAAAAACATCTGCATTTTTTTGTACCTACTTTCTATGCAAATAAATAATGATTCTATTCTAAACTAGTCAGGTATTCCTGTCATGTAGTCTGCACGTTGCGTTTTTACTAAGCTTCTCATTGCGCCAGGTTATATCGTATTTTGTTGGCACACGCTAACCGGGCAGCTCTAATTAGGCTGTTTGACACTATAATACCCTGTTTGTATGCCTTATGTATGTTTGCCTTAAAAAAAGGCGGACATTTGTATTGAGATCTGTATTACTGAATTATGATAAGCTTTTGTACAGACGCCAGCACATTAAGCTACCCGAAACTGTAACATTTTCCCAATCAACCTTGAACCTTAAGTTGTAACGATAAAGTTGAAAATCATCATCTACCTAGCCTTATCCCAACTATGTTGGGGTCGGCTTCCAGTCTAACCGGATGGAGCTGAATACCAGTATTTTACATGAAGCGACTGCCTATTTGACCTCACAACCCAGTTACTGGGTAATACGATAGCCCTTGGTAAGACTGGTTGTCAGACTACCCGTAGCTTCCCACTACCCAGGCTTCTGACTACCCGTAACGACTGTCAAAGATCCACGAATGACAGGCTTTCCGAGGCTCGGAGAGGTCGCGGTGTGTATAGATGGTCACCCATCCACAGACCAACCGCGACAAGCGTAGCTTAACCTGATCGATCGACCTGTGCTGCTATTATTATTTAGCCACGGGTCCCTAATGTTTTTATTTGTAAAAATAAAGTTTTTAGAGGTTACATATTCATGATATTTTTCTAACGTATTAAATTAGTTGTATTGTGTTTTCAATATATTATGATATCCTGAAGAATATCATATATTTTTCTGATTTTGTTTACTGTAGTCGATCAAATACTATTATTGCTTCTAAAACTTGCGTTTTTTGCGTTTAGGTCCTGTAATCCCCTTAACTTGACTGGTTTAGCATAGATGCGAATCTACCTACAACTCTGTATGATTCATCAACTTGGGTCTGTCACCGTAGTCATCGTTATGTTTTTCATTTATCTAAGTAAGTATTTATGACATTGCTAAACATGGCTGTAATTATTTGCATTAATTATACTTAATAATCTTTAACTAGTTATATAAGTATTTGTTATAGGAGCAAAAACACGCAACCTATTGTGATCTTTCTAACGTGATGCAAATCATCTGATTCTTTAGAAAATGTTGCTGGTGCGTTTTTACAAATGATTTTCATGGCCACACTTGTACGGGGTTGTATTTGAGTAGCGAAGGGTCAATTTTTGTAAGAGGTAAGCCGGAGTAGATATCTTTAATATGATTATATTTTTTCAAAGGGAAGACGATAGGAATCGAGTTGTATGGAACCTTCGCCATTGTTATGTTTTTCATCAGCCAACAACAGTCCACTGCTGCTCCGATTGTACGCCATTCAATTCGATTTTCGGCACCCATCCACCCAGCCACCCCAGCGGCGGCCCTGGAATTTTTTTTAGGTGGTGCAAAATCTTAATATAGAGCTCTCTATGTACCATGTTCCTATGATATTATGCAAAATTAAGCAGTTGCTTGCTTGTTTGCGGACGATCGGGCTTATAATAAGTTACTATTTAAAAAATAAAAGAGTGGATCATATAAATTATGTTTTCATTTATTACAAAAATTCAGTGTTACGAAGTAAATTACAATAATGTTTTCTTTTATAACAATACATCCAATCCCGTTAAAAACAGCAAAGCGGAAGCTACGATTGAGTACTGTTTTTTTGGGAATTATGTTACGCAAGTAATACTGAAATAATAAATCCACAGTAATTTAGATCTAAATTTTTAAATCTTACTGTAAAAATTTAAATCATGAACATTTATCGATACCAGAATTACCACAGGGCAGAAACTGGACATGTCCTTTATACAATTAAAAATATTTCAACGCAAATAAAAAAATATCCTTTTTCTATGCAATAAGATTCCGAATTCCCATCAAAATTACTGCTCTTCATCAATGCACAGCTAATAATCTTAATGCACATTATACATGTTAACCCTTTTTCTTTTAAATATAGCTTCTATTTTTATATTATTTACAGCAGTTTTTCTAAATAAAACAGCATTTTATTAGACACAGTCGTCTTATTATTTAATAATTACCACATAATGAGATCAGCAAAAAAAATATAAAATTAGATACAAAATTGTAATTTATTGAATTATTAAAGCGGGTCTTGCTTTCGCTTCGCTTTTTTGATTTGCGTTTAAATACTACCCTTTTAACCTAACCTAACCTAAGCATTTTTTAAAAATAATTAACCTCGTCTAACTAATTTGATTCTCGATAGCCTGCTAAAAATAATATCTTTTTTTCCATATTTTTTTCTATATAATCTAGCCGTTTCTGGCACTCGCCGGCCGCTGCCGCGGCACCGCTCGCTTCGCTCGCTCGGCTCGTGCGTAGGAGGTCACAGTTTTAACCTAACCTAACCTAAGCATTTTTTTATAATAATTAACCTCGTCAACTAATTTGGTTCTTGATAGCCTGCTAAAAAAAATCTCTTTTTCCATATTTTTTTTCTATATAATCTGGTCGTTTCACGCCCGCCGGAAAAAAAAGAAAAGAAAAATAGATAAAGACGACAGAATTAATCGAATTCTGCAACACAATTCTGAATTCTCCGAAATAAAATTGCTAATGTCCATTGCAAAAAATTTTAATTTGTGAATTACAAATATTTTGTATTAAATAAATGATTATTTTAAAATAAAATTGCATTTTTTTATTTTTTTTCAGTTAATTTGTTCTGCTTTTAGAAATAATGCAATATAAAAGGATTTTTTTGTTATAATAATCATTAAATATGCCGAGCATGGCTTCTTGAAAATTAAGACAAATATGATGAACAGGTTTTGTTGTACGTACTGGTTAATATGCGACTTTTTTTTTTTTTTTTTGAGGATGGGAAATCATCAAATGACTCCTCCCGCTCTGGGTGGAGCGGAAGGGAGTGTCAGACTCTTACTGACTAAAACCCACCCGTGTTCCTTCCTTAGCCCTTTATGTTCCGGGCCAGCGGTAACCCTTTCGGACAATCCCGCTGAGGTTAATATGCGACTGGGATAGTTATTTTGCTATGAAATATGGAAAATTTGCTGTGCAGTCAGTATTTATGCTATGTATGTAGTATTTTTGTACAAAAATAAATTTAACTGTATTGCATTATGAGGAAAAAAGTAATGTCATATTGATGTATAATTTCGAATTATCTGCAGTTTGAGTTTTGTTAAACATTTAGCTTATTTGTAGTGAAGTAAGTTATTTGATGTAAAAAAGAATATAAATGATGAGTATGTATTGATAGGCGATTATTTATTTGATATGCAATTTATAATATCCCATTAAAAATCAGCGAAAATAAATATTACATGTTTCAACTTACCAATATCAGGTGACGGTAACTTCACGAACGTTGCACACAAACTGCCTCGCAATGTTAATTAATTAAGAAAATGGCATCTCGCAGTTAAACCTGAGGGGTTGTCGATTGCTTAACCGGGCTTTCTTGTGGATGCCTCAATAAATTAAAGCCTCCAGCCACGGCATAAATAAACTTAAAAACTAAGCGACTACATGCACCCCCTTTGGGGTACGGACCTCGGCTTAGGGCGTCGCTGGGAGAGGGCAGCAAGGGACAGGCTGGATCGGAATTATTATTATTTTTTGGGGACGAATTTAAAACTACAGGCTCAGCGGCGCGGGCTGGCTCGAGCAAGGGTCGGGGCGGACGTGGTACGGGGTGTCGCGACGGACCTCGACGGCGAGGGCGAAAGGACGGATGATGGGTCTTGTGTTTTCTAAGTGTGCTGGTGGTCTTTCTACTCTCCTGGAGGAGGGTAGTGGCGTCATCGGGGGTTTTGAGGGTATGCCTTGGTCGGCGAATCCTACTTATTCGGGAGGGAGTGTATCGGGAGGCCGCCGCAATCACGGGATTGGGGTGCTTAATGGCAGAATTAAAGAAGCGCTTTGTGAGGCGTTTCATGAACTGCTGGACGGTGGGAAGTATGAGATCTAAGTGAAGGTTCACGTTTCGGACATAGAAGAGGGCTCCCGTGACCTTTCTGAGGAAACGGTTTTGGAGGGTCTGCATTTTATGCAGGTGACGAGGCTTGGCATGTGCGAAGCCTACGCAAGCATATGACATGATGGGACGGATGACCGCGGTATAGAGGCGCAATTTGCACTTGAGTGACAATTTGCTGCGGGAAGTCAGTAAGGAGTGGAGCCTACCGAGAGCGCGCCATCTTTATGTGCTCTTTGAAACTAAGTCGGTCATCGAGAATGACCCCTAAGTTTTTGGCTTGCTTATCCCACTGGATCGGCTTGCCATACATAGTGATAGGGGGGGGGGGGGGGGGGATTTGCGCGGTTTTGAATGTAACTGATGAACAGGTGAAACTGCCTCGCAATGATGGCGGCAGCACGCTTTCATTTATACAGTAAAGGTGGGGATGGCGCCATGCGATATAAAACAACATATTATGAGGCATAAAATGACACGTGCTTACACTGTCATTGATGATAGTAACTTACTATAAAGCCGATCGTCGAGGCGCTGAAATCAACCGAAATGCGACCACCAGTGGTGCTCGCATTTTGGTTGATTTCATCGCCTCTCCCACGATGCCGTCGCACCGCTCCGCTCGCACCGCCCCAGGGCCGCTACTGAGCCACCCTACGAAGGTCGTCGCTCCACCTAGCCTAGATTACGTTTGACGGTTGAGCATACAAATTGTAAATACAAGCTACAATGCATGAGCTGTGTTGAGGCGAATAAGATAATGCGTTCTATAAAGTCGACAACCTTTACAGTACCTACGTGAGTACTGTAAAGTTTGGCTGCTATTGTCGACCTTATATGGTGCAGGCTGGCAAACACTGGAAACTGTCGAGTTAATGCAACTGTCTAATCGGTAAACCTGACGAATCAACAAAACTGGCGAATATATATAAGCTGACGACTGAGGGAAACTGACCAGGGATATGCGAACTCAAAATAACTCTGCCATGGTTGCATTCGAACCACTGACCTCTATCATCTCTGACCTCTATCATACAAGACAGGTCAGTGTCTATCATACAACTTGTATAATTATAGGTCAGTGATTCGAACAGTTAAGCGGGTTTAGAATGAGCTTTCAAATATTTTGTATTAGGTTTTTGTTTGGAAGAAAACAGTGATAATATAGCGAGAGTGATGTATAGATATTATTATACAGCAGTCCACTGCGGGACATAGGCGTCTGCAATCGCATGCCTTTTAACACGATTATCGGCAACTCTCATCCAGCTGCTGCCACCCTGCGAAGATCGTCGCCCCACCTTGCCTGAGGGCGTCCTACCTTACGTTTGTCCGGTCATCGTTTCTACGGCTAATATGGCCGGCCCATTGCAAATTCAGTTTGTTTATTCTGTATGCTATGTCGACAGCTTTGGTTCTCTGCCGGATCACCTGATTTCGGATCCTACCCCTGAGTGTAAACGCACCAAATTTTTACAATTTAAAGAAACCCAAGTCATTTTCTAGTTCAATTTATACTAGACTAGCAGCGCGTCGCGGTTTCACCCGCATAATTGTCGATCCCGTGGGAATATCGGGATAAAAACTATTCTATGTCCTTTCCCGGGACTCAAACTATCTCTATACCCATCTAATCGGTTCAGCGTTTTAAGCGTGAAGAGGTAACAGACAGACAGAAACACTTTCGCATTTATAATATAAGTAAGGATTCTTACATAGATTTCTAACTCAGTGCCGGTGTTAATAATAAATTCCTAACGTATGTACTGCGGCGACCGCAATGGTTTGCGACACCTGCCCCATTTGATTGTGTAACCCACCAGACAGCGGCTGCCAACATTTAATTTTCTATGCATCACAATGAAGTTGCTAGCTTTTTTGAGAGAGACTCGAAATAGTGCTGACCTTCAAGGAATGGTATGATTTTATTAAACAGTAGTGAAGGACTAGTGAGTAGTAGGTAGTCTAGTAGTGAAGAATATACACTTTCCAATTGATGTTATTACAAGTTAAACAAATATCAACTTTGTTTTAATAGCAATTACGTTGATTTCAGAGTAATTATTGAAAAAGTTATAAAAATGTTTGAAGTTGTAGCGTAAACTGAACATTATTGTGTAGGAATTAAAGTTATTTTTCCGTAAACTCATATTTGTTTACAAAAATGTAAACAATTAAATCGCGAACTTACATTAGACAGGAACTTGAACGCCATTTCTTTGTAATTTTGTGAAGGGTTGAATGTTGGTATCAAAGTCAAAGTCAAAACATTTATTTCAAATAGGCACATAAAAGGCAGTTTTGAACGTCAAAAATTACAATAAAATAGAATTGATTCTAGTCGACCATTCGAAAAGGTAGTTTTCTTATGGAGAAGAATGGGCAAGAAACTCCACCATTACTCTTTTAAAATGTTTTACAATATTTTGCATACATTAATTATATAATAATAACTAGCTGACCCGGCAAACGTTGTTTTGCCATATAAATTATTTTTAGCTGCCCGGCGCTACTTCGTTTGCGTGGTGTCCTACCCCTTACCCTACCCCTACCGTACTCCTCCCCTACTCCTACACTATTCCTACCCTACTCCTACCCTACTCCTACACTACTCCTACACTACTCCTACCCTACTCCTACCCTACTCCTCCCCTACTCCTACCCTACTCCTACCCTACTCCTGCATTACTCCTACCCTACTCCTACCCTACTCCTAGCCTACTCCTAGCCTACTCCTACCCTACTCCTACCCTACTTCTACCCTACTCCCATAGATATATTAAATTTTCCCTGCGTAAGAACCTCCTCGTAACCTCATCCTCGTACTTCAAGGAATATTCTAAAAAAAGAATTAGCGAAATCGGTTCAGCTGTTCTCGAGATTTGCGCTTAGCAACACATTCAGCGATTCATTTTTATATTATAGACATTATGCGAAGATGATGCACATAAAATAAAATTACATTACCACAATAGGTTAAAATAATTAAAAATTAATCCATGACATATAAATTAATTATCTGATAGATACACTCACCTGCAAAAGTGCATGATTACCCTAACGGCTATTTTCCTGTGAACGTTTGAGTTCAAGTTTTCTAAAATAAATTAGATGGCGTTGGTTTCCTCACAACTATGACTACCTAATTTACAAAACGTAAGTAAGGAGTTGGGAAGAAACGTATTGAGAAAGGAGTTACACAGCTAATATATTTATCTAAATATTACATTACATTTGCTAGCATACGTAGCTTAAATGATAAAAATAATAAAAGAAACCGATAGGAATAATTAAGTATTATTAATTAAGCTAACGAGTGGGTATTTTTAATAATTTAATATTCGTGTTGGTAGTTACTTAGCAACAGCAAAAAAGCAATGTCATTGTAGGTTAAATAAACAAAGTTAAGTATTCGTTTCCAAAATCGGAAAGAGGATTGAAGCTTATGTAACCTCAATAAAAACAAGACAGGAGACCAGATTATTTTATCACAAAGGTCAAACGGATTAAATGGATTAAATAGGTAGGCTAAAAACTTCAAAATTGCACAAAATCATATCAAATGGTTAGTAGGTAGGTAACACAAAAAACTGAAAACTATGTTTTTGAACTTGAAGTGTTCATAACTTTTTAAGTTAATAAAAATACTTAAGTAATAGGTTATACGCACATAACCTGGTCTCAACAATATTAATTAAGTATAATTATTTATTAATAGCTCGTAGCTACGTGACCACTTGTGTATCGCCTATTATTTCGACGCCATAAACATAAACGTCCGTGTTCACTGGACTTAAAAAGTTTTTTCATCTGTTTTGACATTATTCCAATCGAAGTTTATGTGATCCAAAGCGAACTGTAATCTTGCCCTTTTATGGTTTTGCGTAAGCAAGGGTTTCACAGCATGCCTCCGATAATGCAGCCCTTTACTATGAAGAGCACGACGCGACGGACAGTGTCAACACTTCTCACACTCACACTTCACTTCACGTCAAATAAACCACCATAGTGGTTCGTCTACAGAAATCCATTTTCTTCATACTCCCTTATCATGGTTTGATGCTGCAATTGTTTATAAGTCGTGGTCTACCAGTTCTTTGATGGTGTTGCAAAGAACCCTCCTCTTCAAATCGTCGTACCCATTGAACAACTGTTTTTCTCTGCAACAATAAAACAGAAATATATAATACCCAATACTGATTATTATGTAGTATAGTAACAAGCAAATAATGGAGTTATAAATATAAAAGTGTAAAAATAAAACTACTTACGTTTACACGGGTCCCTCCGGCTATTTCTGAAAAGTTTTTGCCTTGATTATGCATAGCAATTATTTGAGCTCTTGTAACGAAATCAATATTACAACTCGCGTATTCATTTTGGTAAAATAAGTAATTCACCTGATTAAAAATTAAAACTGAACAAAAGGCACTCGAACGAGGTAATCGAAATGAACTTGGCGAACGATCAATTGAGTTCAGTCATAACTCTTCGATCTAAGTATTATGTGTACTACCTACCAATTATTTATAAATCCATATTTAACCTAGTCAAGTTTTTGGGAGCGTTATGTTAAATAAAAGAGTAGAAATAGGTGTGAGCAGAAGTGCATGCTCTAATATAATGCCTCTAAAACTTAAGCTACCGGTTACATCGTGGGACTAATGCTAAGTTGACAAAAATGCATCGAATCGTCTGGAAGGGCCACCCTAAACTGCAATCATGCATTTTATGCTCTCACGGTGATCACGCGTTGCGGTTCAGGTTGCATAACTCCTCCCTCCTCAAGAACGAAATTATCAGAGTTGTTAGGATTCTGATCATTTTGCCTACAGTTTAACAATTTGGTTTTATATCTAAAAACAAGAAAACTTATGATTCCTAAGGGTAGAATTACATATAGAATTACCGTACCTAAACTAACGTTTTTCGTGTTAACCGCACTATCGTATTCACTGTATTTCACTTGGCTCATTTTCACAACTTGAGCTAATTCTTTTAGCTCATCTAAATTTATACCTTTCATATACACTGCACTGACACTGTTTGTACGTTTTACAGGCTTCATCTCTGGTAGGGTAATGATTGGAGTTACTGGATAATTCAGATGTGTGAGAGAAAATTGGTAATGTTGCCCGACGTTAACCTTACAAGCGTCGTCCAGGGTAACTATGTTCTATGTTCTATGTTATGGGTTTGGTTTCCGCACTTAGTCCTTCAGTGGACCATTGTGCGTGGGCCATGGCGGCCGTCGGTGGTTATTCCAACCAGCCCACCTCCCTCCAGAAGCTGATCAAGTCTCCTGGTCTGCTTAGAACATCTGTGTACGATCTGGGTGTCCCGAGGGTTTCTGATCTTATCTGGGTGACGCCTGTGCACTCAAAGAGCACATGCGCAATGGTTTCGTCAGCGGAGGCTGACAGTCCCCTGTGCAGAGCTTGCATGGAGATGCAAGCTCTGCACAGGGGACTGTCTGTTATGCCCAGTGCGTGAAAGTGTTTATTTAGCGAGCAGTGTCCCGTGATGGTCCCCGTCATCAGGCGCAGGCCTTTCCTGTCCAGTCGTAAGAGGCGCCTGGTTAGCCTGCCGTCCAGTGACGGCATGGCTTCTTTGGACTGCCTGCAGCCTGGTGACGACGACCACCAGCTTTCTGCTTGTGTGTGGGTGTGCTCCTGTAGCCACCTGCGTAGTTGGTTGAAGGGGATGGGCACGATAGGTTCCGGTCCACAAACTGACATGCTGGAAGCCCTTCTGGCCAGCTCGTCAGCTGCGTCGTTGCCTAGCGATCCACTGTGTCCTTTTATCCATTGTAGTGTCACTGAATTGCGGTTCGATACAGTTACCCGCTCAAGCGCATTGTGACATTCTAGTATTAAGTTCGATGTGATGCATTTTTTATCTAAGGATTGGAGGACCGAGGCGCTGTCGGAGAGTATGCGAACATGGGTGTTCGTAACTCTCCTGGCCGCTATGGCATAAGCCGCCTGCATTATGCCCACACACTCTGCTTGGTAGACCGTGTTGAGCATTCCCAGCGGTTTGGATATTTTTATGTTGAGATCGTGTGAGAAGACTCCGACTCCAGTTCCGCAGTCGGTCTTTGAGCCATCGGTGTAAATTCTCAGTTCCTTCGGTCCTGAGTGATCACACTGCTCCTCTTCAAGCACTATGTTATAGTGCTTTTGGAAGCAGTACTGTTTCGGGGCTTTGTCGCAAGGTGATGCCATCATTGGCTGCCGTTTGATCGCATCTTCTTTTAAGCGTGTGTGTTTGACCCTAGAGTCATTCCTCAGGGTCCCTGATTTGGAGAGCCTAAAGGCAGCCAGGGCCGCTTCCTCCCGCACTATGAGGTGTAGAGGCGGCAGTCCAAGCATAGCCTGTAGGGCAGCAGTGGGTGTAGTTCTCATGCAGCCAGTGATTGCCACACACGCGAACCGCTGCAGCTTTTCAAGGTCTTTTTGGGCTGTGCTCAGGTCTGTTCTGGGCCACCAGACTAGTGAGCCGTATGTAATTATCGGTCGGATGACTGTGGTGTATAGCCAGTGAGTGACCCTGGGGCTTATCCCCCAGTTCTTGCCAAGCATTCGCTTGCATTGCCACAGGGATATACTGGCTTTCGTAGTAATGTAGCTGGTGTGTTTTGCCCAGTTCAGCTGTTTGTCCAGAAAGATGCCCAGGTATTTGGTTTCAGTTGAAAGGCTTAGGGTTGTACCAAAGAAGCGTGGTAGTTGTAATGTCGTCAGTTTCCTCTTTTTTGTGAAGAGAACCAATTCGGTTTTTGTGGGGTTCACTGATAGTTGGTGTTTACCACACCAGTTTTCTATTATTTTCAGGGCCTGGCGCATTAGATTGCACAGGGTGTTTTCGTGGGTGCCATTTATTATTACGGTTATGTCGTCGGCGTATCCTACGGTGTAGTAGCCTTTGTCGTTGAGTTCTTTTATTAGACTGTCTACGACCAGGTTCCATAGAAGCGGCGACAGGACGCCCCCTTGCGGGCAGCCCTTCGCCACCATGGCTCTTGTGGTGTCGTTTACGGTCACTTGTACTGCTCTCCGTTTGAGCATGTTGCAGATCCAGCCGCTCAGGGACGGGTCTATGTTGTGTCTCTCTAAGGCCGTGCTAATGCTGTTGAAGGTAGTTTTGTCAAAGGCGCCCTCGATATCAATGAAGTGCTGAGCATTTGTGGTCCACTGCGCAGGGTAACTATGTATGTCCCTTGTAGAGACTCGTGGCTCATGACAATGTCATCATGGCATTTTCTACTTGCTATAATATTATTCTTAGTATATAGAATCCAACTTCTGCGGCCAATTCGTTGAACTTTCAAATCTTCAATGTCAACTATATGCTGCTCGCATGCACTCGCATTAGAATTAAACTTCATCAACTGTTCTTCACATAGTGGCTCTAGGTGGGTCAACACATCATCATCGGTACATAAGAATTTGTCATCTATTGCAGTCTGTACACATGCTCTCACAACTGGTAAGTAATCTGAGTCTTTCACCAAAAGGTAGGGATATTTAGGAACTACTATTACAGTTTATGGTCCTTCGAGCTTCCGTATAGGCGGGACTATTTCGCGTTGTTGACAGTGTGACAAAACTGACGGCGCGAAAGTACAGCTCCTGCGGCTACGACCTGTGGACACAGTTACACCCGTCTTAACCAACAACAACCATGAGCGCCAACATGGAAGACATTTTGGCCAATCAAGATCAGATCATCCAAGCCATGGAGCAGCAACTGCGGAATTTCAGGAAGGATTCTGCGGATCGCAAAACTCCGGCCAACATCAAGAAACGTTTGCAAACCCTGGATACATACTGGCGGGAGTTTCAAGAGAATCATGCTAGATTATGTGAGTTTGAAGATCGTGGTTATACCTACTTTTCGGAAAACTTCTACAACAAGGCAATGATTTTCTATAATGAAGCTCATGACATCATTCAACAATACAAACCGCCAACTAGTTTGGACAAAGGGGATAAGTCACCTAGCGCTTCATCAATTCGTCTATCAGACACTCGCAATCAAGAAGCTGCGGAAGAGCGACAGCAAACGGACACATTGTCGGTGGATCCAGATCAACCGAACATCAAGCATAGTGGGAGCCAATCCACATCATTGTTCAAGAAGATTGTCTCTCGGGGGAATGCCAGTAAGTTAGAAGAAATGCTGCGCAAGCAGAAGAGTAACTTCAAGGCTTTATCACGAGCAACCAAAAGCGTGGACGTAGAGAACCTCTCCGAAAAATGGGAATTCGAAGATGTGCTCAAAACCATTCAAGCAAAATGGTCAACCATTGATTCCCTTCACTGGGAAATTGATAGTGAGATGTACTCGGAAGATGAGGAGTATGAACAGGAATATAGCAAGTACGAACAACTGTACGTTGACATCAAAAAGTTAGTCAATAGCAAGATGTATTCCGTTTCATATCGGGAAAGTTTTACACCGAAAATTGATATTCCTACCTTCTCAGGAAACTATCACAAATGGATATCATTCAAGGACTTATTCCAAGAAGCAGTCCATAACAACAAATCCATTCCAAGTGCCCAGAAGATGCAGTTATTAAAAAGTAAGCTGAAAGGCGAAGCAGAAAGGATCATTCAACACCTCAAGATCAGTTCTGAGAATTACAAAATCTGCTGGGACATCTTGAACCATAGGTATAACAATGACAGGCTAATTTTTACCTCTCACATGAACATACTGTTGTCAATACCTACAATGCAAAACCAAGTCGACACACAGATCAAGAACATGTTCGACACCATCAATGAATGCATCAACGCCTTGAGAAACCTTGGTATAGACGTAACTGCCATGGGGCCAACGGTTGTGCATTTACTTACACTGAAGCTAGATACTCAGACGCTCAGTGAATACACTCAATCATTAGAAAATCCTAGAGCCTTGCCTGTTCTAGCAGATTTTCTTAGATTTTTAGAGAACAAGTATACTGCTCTCGAATCAACCCGGCGCAAGCACCATACATCTAAATCATCATCGTCGTCATCACCGAGTAGCAACAAAGAATCTGAACATCAATTCAACAAAAAGAATCAATCAAAATCAAATAATTTCAACAAGAAAAACGATTCTAATAAAGCGTTTTTACGCAGTTCCGCTGCAAAAAGTTGTGCAATGAGGACACAATATTGCCCACTATGCAACGACGACAGCCACGGATTATTCTACTGCAAGCCATTTTTGGAATCTGGGTCAGAGGAAAAAAGAAACACAGTTCAAAGGTTCAACTTGTGTAAAAATTGCCTGGTTGATCACAAAAATAAATCATGCCGTTCTGAATCAAGGTGCAGGGTGTGTAAAGGAACTCATAACACCGTGCTACACGATGCCCTACAGACAAATGCGGTATCCAGTAACATGAATACGTCACCGTCGACGTCATCTGAAGACGAAACACGAAGCAATGTGACGCATGTTTCAAAGGAGGCCACTATTGAAATACTGCTTGCCACAGCACTTGTCCGTATACAAGGGGCTAATGGGGAATATCACACAATGAGGGCTCTCATAGATCAAGGCTCTCAAGCCTCTCTCATCACTGAGAACGCAGCTCAAATCCTGAAACTCCCCCGCCGAGCATGCAAAGGCGTCATAGTTGGAGTCAGTGCCAATCAAACCAATTGTAAGGGAGTACTCAGTCTGGTGGCATCCTCGGTACACTCCAATTACACATTCCAAGCAGAAGCTGTTGTAATGAAGAAATTAATTAACAACTTGCCAAATCATAGTTTCACAAAACCATCGTGGGAATATCTTAAGAACATCCAGCTAGCAGATCCCGATTTCAACATTTGTAGGCCAATCGACTTATTGCTGGGAGCAGAAGTTTACTCAGAAATCATCATGTCAGGCATAATCAAGGAAAATTCATCTCTACCAATAGCACAACAGACTCAAATTGGCTGGATTTTAAGTGGCAATGTCAAGTCCTATCAATGCAACGTTGTCATGAACAATATAGAAGACATACAAAGGTTTTGGAACATTGAAGATGTCACCGATCCCGACACTAACATGTCCTCTGAAGACTATGAATGCCTTCAACAATATAATTCGGAAACAGTTCGTCGAGATGATGGCAGATACGTGGTTAGAATGCCACTAAAGCCGGATATCAACGAAAAATTGGGAGAATCGAAACAAAGAGCCGTAGCCCAATTTTATCAACTGGAAAGAAAATTTTCTAGAAACAATAATGCTTCCGAAGATTACAAAGCATTCATTGACGAATACATCAAACTGGGTCACATGCGCAAGTGCACACAGAAGAATTTGCCGGATTGCATTTTACCTCACCATTGCGTTTTACGCCCGGACTCGGCAACAACAGCGTTGCGGGTGGTATTTAACGCATCAGCAAAAACTTCGACAGGCTACAGTCTAAATGATTTAATGTTTAGCGGTCCGAACCTACAACAGGATTTGTTCACACTAATTCTGAGATGGAGACAGTATGAATATGCAATCACAGCCGACATCGAGAAGATGTTCAGACAGATCTTCTGTAATGAAAAGGACCTACAGTATCAGAAAATCGTCTGGCGTGACTCACCTAGTCAAGTGCTAAGAGAGTACGAGTTGACAACAGTCACCTATGGCACCAAAGCAGCTCCGTTCCTAGCCATGATGACGCTAAGACGTCTAGCAGAAGACGAACGTTCAAGGTATCCAACAGCATCAGCTGTACTTGAACAGTGTTTTTACATGGATGACCTTTTGGCTGGACATCACAGTCTAGAGGAAGCCAAACAACTCAAGACTGACCTAATTAATTTGCTGAAATCTGGTGGTTTTAATTTGCGAAAATGGGCATCAAACAAAATCGGAATAAAGGATGACGCAATATCAGACAAGGAACAAGCATTCGACATCAAGAATCAACCAAAACTTTGGGACTGCGTTGGCACCCCCAGGACGATCAATTCAAGTTCCAGCTGAAGATAGACACATCATCATTGACACCATCCACAAAAAGATCATTACTGTCGGATATTTCAAAGATATTCGACCCACTTGGCTGGCTGTCTCCAGTCTCCACCAAACTGAAACTATTGTTTCAAAAGGTTTGGTCGTTGAATCTTCAATGGGATGACGCAGTACCTACAAACATCAATGAAGAATGGCTCAAGATAAAAAAGGAGTTACCAGCAATCGAACATATGAACGTCCCAAGGTGGCTTCAAACGCCAAAAAATGCAAACATAGAGTTGCATGGGTTCTGTGACTCATCAGTCAAGGCCTACGCATGCGTAGTTTATGGCAGGACTATCAATCAGGAAAAGGCGGAGTGTCAATCCCCCGTGATCATAGTAGCAGGAAAATCAAAGCTCGTGCCTGTCAACAAATCAATATCGTTGCCCAGATTGGAGCTTTGCGCTGCACACTTGTTATCAACACTGATGAAAGTGGTCCAGAACTGTTTATCAAGCAATAATATCCGAATATACGCCTGGTCTGATTCGACGGCAGTACTAGGTTGGCTCCAAGGTGATCCGAATCGCTGGAAACCATTCGTGGCGAACAGAGTAGCACAAATAACGAAGATAATACCAACAAATAGCTGGCGCTATGTGAAATCGGCGGACAATCCAGCTGATTGCGCGAGCCGAGGTTTATCAGCGGACCAACTGCAACATCATCCTCTTTGGTGGCATGGACCAACCTGGTTATCAACGTTCAAAGAAAAACACAATCAAGATCAACCAACTTACGTCACGTATGAAGAAATCAGAAAGTCAGTAAAAAGCAATGTAGTACAACAAAATGAGGACATTGCTTTAAACTTATTGAACAAACACAGCAACTTCGATCATGCAGCGCGCGTACTTGCTTGGACTTTGCGCGCCATATCTCGCAATCAACACAAACCGAAGTATTTGACTGTCAGCGAAATAAAAATCGCAAAACATAATTTAATCAAACAAGTGCAGCAGTCGGTATTTAAGGAAGAGATGACCAGTCTCCGAGGTCAGAAACAAATAAACACGAAGAGCAAATTGTTAAAGCTGAACCCGTTCTTGGATCAAGAAGGACTACTAAGAGTCGGTGGCAGACTGAACAACGCCAAGATGAGCCAGAACATGAAGCATCCTCTCATCATTCCCAATAACACCCATCTCAGTGACTTACTGATCGACCAAGGACATCAGATGACACTCCATGGGGGAGCGAGAGTTACTCAAGCCTGGCTACGTCAGAAATACTGGATTCTGGGAGGAAACCGAGCCCTCAAGAAGTATCTTCGAAACTGCGTCAAGTGCCGAAGACACGATCCAATCACGCATGAACAACTGATGGGCGACTTACCTTCCGCACGCAGTAATCCGACACGACCATTTTATCACACAGGGGTTGATTTTACCGGGTTTATCGACGTGAAAGCAAACAAGGGCCGAGGAATCAAGACCACGAAAGGGTACATCGCAGTGTTCGTTTGTATGGCAACCAAGGCTGTACACATCGAGCTAGTCTCGGACCTGACTTCCTCATCGTTTCTAGCGGCTTTGCGGAGAATGGCAGCTCGAAGAGGCACTCCAGGCCATGTCTATAGCGACAATGGCACGAATTTTGTTGGAGCGAGTAGAATTCTCAGCGAAGAATTCATAAACATTCAAGACACTTTGGACGACAACTTTTTTGAGGCTATTACTAGTATGGAGATTACCTGGCATTTTAATGCCCCTTCCTGGCCCAGTGCCGGAGGCCTCTGGGAAGCTGCCGTCAAGAGTTTGAAGCACCATCTCAAACGAGTGATAGGAGATCAGAAGTTGACGTTTGAAGAATATTCGACTTTGCTCGCTCAGATAGAAGCATGTTTGAATAGCCGCCCATTGTGCGCACTCAGCGAAGATCCTGAAGATTTAGACTGTCTCACACCATCTCACTTTTTGGCAAGCGGCCCGACGTTAACTATCATCGAGACAGAGAGAGATCTACGGACAAGATGGCAGCTCACACAAAAAATATTTGATGACCTGTGGAAGAGATGGCGAGCTGAGTATCTGTGCCAACTATCAGCTCGCAGTAAATGGCGCCAACCTTATCAGAATATGAAGATCAATGACATCGTCATCATTCACGACATCAATCTGCCCCCGGGGAAATGGCCCATGGGCAGAGTTATTGAACTTCATCCAGGGAAAGACGGATACGTCCGAGTAGTGACCCTACGGACGAAAAACGGGACACTCAAGAGACCAATCACGAAACTATCCGTTTTGCCGATCAGCAACAACAATCCAAGCCACGGCACAGAAAAGAAAAACCAAGAAGGTCAAACAACAGACAGTAAATATTCCAAGCCAGCTGCATCAAAATTATGCAACTTTATAATTACAACACTCGTACTTCTAATGGTTATTTGCTCAGGAACATGCGAGCACAAAATTTCCAAAGTTGCAGAAAATAAAAACATATTTTTCGACAAACTAGCAACCATGAGATTGGAACGTGAAGAATGGAAACTCATCGTTTATTGCGATATGGCTCCGTATTGGCAAGGAATTAACCTACTGGACAAGTTTGTCACTCGTCTGGACAACATATGTTCAAAGGATCAAATATCACAATGCGACGTAGTCCGATTACAACTGCGTCACGGGTACAACGAACTTGAACACTACAACAACGTTCTACTTGGTCAGCAAGGTCAAGTTCGCCGACGTCGCGGGCTTATCAACGGCATTGGCTACGTCGCACATAGTTTGTTCGGAGTATTGGACGAAACATTCGCCGAACAATATCAGAAAGATATTGCCTTAATCAAACACAATCAAAAACATCTTAGCAAGCTGTGGAGAAACCAGACGTCAGTTGTGGAGGCTGAGCTAAATGTTATCAAAAGAATTGAAAATACCCTGGACAAGCAGCACAAAATAATCAACCAATACATTACCAGATGCAACGAGGGCATGAGAAAACTGAAAGAGGAAATCCAACACACCGACAACAAAGCAGAATTCACATTATCAACACTCATAGCCAGTAACATCATGACCAATCTCAAAGAAATCCAGGAGACGTTGGTTGATACAGTGGCCAACATTTTCTATGAGAAGTTCAACTTTCACTTGATAACACCAGAACAGCTGAGAAACGAACTGAATATTATAACCGGACAGATTTCAAAGGAATTAGCCTTACCGATCAATAATATTCAGACTGACTTGGCGAAGATATATCACCTATTGAAAGTGAAGGCGAGAGCAACCAGGGAGTACCTGATTTTTGAGGTTAGAATTCCTCTTGTGAGCAGGGAAGACTATGAGCTATACAACCTCATACCGATTCCACAACAAGCAAATGAAAGCATGGTCAACATAGTGCCTGTAGCAAACTACCTGGCTATCAACATACACAAAGACTCTTACATTCCGGTGTCTATAAACGATTTACAAAAATGCGTTCCTTACGATACCGACGAGTACATATGTCCACTGAAAAGGCCCATCTATCAGATGACGTCAGACACCAACCTATGCCTGAAACATCAAGCCTCTAATCAATGTCAGACTGAAACAAAAGAATGTCGAGATTACTGGACTGAATTGAATTTACTTAATTCCTACTTATACTTTTGTTGTGGACAATGCAGTGTGCGAGTAATATGCGATGACGACATTACGAACGAACAACTCAGCAAAACAGGTGTCATTACACTGGGAGACAGTTGCGTCATTAAAGACAGAATGTTTACGATCTACGCACACAAATCTTTATCAAACTCAATTAAAACGAAGATCGATGTTATGAACATAGAGATTCCACCAATAAATCATATCATTAATCTGTCTACACCTCTCATCACTCCACTGAATGAGAGAGATGATATCCCCGAGCAACGGGAAGACATAAAGGCGATTGAAAAAGCAATCAAAGAGATGAAAACCAGTCAGGAATTGGCGGCTGGAGTGACATTCCATGACATTCACCACTATGTCGCCATCTACGCCTTGGCCGGGGTTGTCGTGGTTTGCGTCATCTTGTACGTATGGCGACGCGTGAGAGCGCGCCAGCCGCGTCCAGCGCCCGCATCTCCCACTACAGAGCCGGCCGAAGCTAGCGTGAGCTTTGTAGCTCCCGCCGCCACCGCTGCGAGTCGCCCTACCATCGCTACCACCAACAGAGGGTCTTCGCCGTCCGTTCGAACTCAATTCAATGAAATACCTTAAGCTTAGTTTATTTAAGTTTGTAAGCCCAATTGTTAATTATCATTTTGTAAATCATTATCCTTTATCTCATTCACATCTTGTCGGGCCCCGGAGCATGTACAGTGCAAACACGTACAAATTTGACATCATTGTGTCAGCACTTTACTTGCTACGCGCGGCCCACACTTTAGTACACAAATATCATTCAAATCGCGTGCACTCATTATCATTCAATTAAAATCAATAAATTCTATTATTACGTATTCTTGCGTATCACTCAACTATCATCATTAAAAGGTGTAAAGATCCTACATCTTTATGGTTCGATACAGTTACCCGCTCAAGCGCATTGTGACATTCTAGTATTAAGTTCGATGTGATGCATTTTTTATCTAAGGATTGGAGGACCGAGGCGCTGTCGGAGAGTATGCGAACATGGGTGTTCGTAACTCTCCTGGCCGCTATGGCATAAGCCGCCTGCATTATGCCCACACACTCTGCTTGGTAGACCGTGTTGAGCATTCCCAGCGGTTTGGATATTTTTATGTTGAGATCGTGTGAGAAGACTCCGACTCCAGTTCCGCAGTCGGTCTTTGAGCCATCGGTGTAAATTCTCAGTTCCTTCGGTCCTGAGTGATCACACTGCTCCTCTTCAAGCACTATGTTATAGTGCTTTTGGAAGCAGTACTGTTTCGGGGCTTTGTCGCAAGGTGATGCCATCATTGGCTGCCGTTTGATCGCATCTTCTTTTAAGCGTGTGTGTTTGACCCTAGAGTCATTCCTCAGGGTCCCTGATTTGGAGAGCCTAAAGGCAGCCAGGGCCGCTTCCTCCCGCACTATGAGGTGTAGAGGCGGCAGTCCAAGCATAGCCTGTAGGGCAGCAGTGGGTGTAGTTCTCATGCAGCCAGTGATTGCCACACACGCGAACCGCTGCAGCTTTTCAAGGTCTTTTTGGGCTGTGCTCAGGTCTGTTCTGGGCCACCAGACTAGTGAGCCGTATGTAATTATCGGTCGGATGACTGTGGTGTATAGCCAGTGAGTGACCCTGGGGCTTATCCCCCAGTTCTTGCCAAGCATTCGCTTGCATTGCCACAGGGATATACTGGCTTTCGTAGTAATGTAGCTGGTGTGTTTTGCCCAGTTCAGCTGTTTGTCCAGAAAGATGCCCAGGTATTTGGTTTCAGTTGAAAGGCTTAGGGTTGTACCAAAGAAGCGTGGTAGTTGTAATGTCGTCAGTTTCCTCTTTTTTGTGAAGAGAACCAATTCGGTTTTTGTGGGGTTCACTGATAGTTGGTGTTTACCACACCAGTTTTCTATTATTTTCAGGGCCTGGCGCATTAGATTGCACAGGGTGTTTTCGTGGGTGCCATTTATTATTACGGTTATGTCGTCGGCGTATCCTACGGTGTAGTAGCCTTTGTCGTTGAGTTCTTTTATTAGACTGTCTACGACCAGGTTCCATAGAAGCGGCGACAGGACGCCCCCTTGCGGGCAGCCCTTCGCCACCATGGCTCTTGTGGTGTCGTTTACGGTCACTTGTACTGCTCTCCGTTTGAGCATGTTGCAGATCCAGCCGCTCAGGGACGGGTCTATGTTGTGTCTCTCTAAGGCCGTGCTAATGCTGTTGAAGGTAGTTTTGTCAAAGGCGCCCTCGATATCAATGAAGTGCTGAGCATTTGTGGTCCACTGCGCAGGGTAACTATGTATGTCCCTTGTAGAGACTCGTGGCTCATGACAATGTCATCATGGCATTTTCTACTTGCTATAATATTATTCTTAGTATATAGAATCCAACTTCTGCGGCCAATTCGTTGAACTTTCAAATCTTCAATGTCAACTATATGCTGCTCGCATGCACTCGCATTAGAATTAAACTTCATCAACTGTTCTTCACATAGTGGCTCTAGGTGGGTCAACACATCATCATCGGTACATAAGAATTTGTCATCTATTGCAGTCTGTACACATGCTCTCACAACTGGTAAGTAATCTGAGTCTTTCACCAAAAGGTAGGGATATTTAGGAACTACTATTACAGTTTCGTTTAAATCTGTGTTAAAAACAGGTAAAGAGTAAAGTTTAAAATAACTATAAGTATTGTTTTCAATGAAAGGGATCTCTATTATGAACGTGATCTGGTTTTGTTTAATAAAAGCTTTAACAGTAATACAATCTTCAAATTTAACTAAATTATTTTCATTTACAGCATATAACAGATTTTCTGTCTTAGCTATAGATTGTAACATCTGCAATAATTCGGTGGAGTTGACAATCGCTCGATGCAGTACAGACACCTTACTAAAGGCTAAGGCCGTTTCAATCTCACTTAAAATTATATTAATAGTTCTAAAATTGGTTAAAAACATGTTAAACATTCCTAAAATGTAAGTAGAGTAAATAGAATTTTCTTCTTTGGTAATTATATTTTTAACTAATCTCTTTTTAAACGTTCATCTAAAATTAATGTATTGTTATGTAAGATTTCTGTACTGTTAACAAAACTATTTAACATTATGGAGACCAAAGTTATTTTCCTATCTATTATTAATTGATTGCTTTTTAACTGAGAAATGAGGGAATCATATCGGATTGCGTCACTATGATCTAGATTACCTGTAACAATTTTAATCATAGACCCAAGTGGATCAATTAGTCCTCGCTTAAATCTTTTAGTCGGTACAAGTTGCTGAAATTTTTCGATAGTCCTATCCTTTAGATAATCCGCTTGAGTACGAATGCCTAAAAACTCATGGCTGTAAGGTTTGTTAACATCTACTAATTTACTGAATTCATTATATTTAATTATACTTAATTCTAGATCATTACCTAAACTATCTAAATTTAAAAGTTTTATAATTAACCACTTATCTACTTGTTTAAACGCCTGTCCTTGTTTCACGGGAAGGATACCAGGGTTTTTCTCAACCTTCTGAAGTTGAACGGCCCATGTCATTTGCGCTATTGCCATTAGCGTGAGCGTGAGGCACCACCTGCGGAGGACGTTTAATATTTTTAATTGGGACTTTTGTGTTTCTAGTTCCGATTTTTACAGGGATTACATTATGTTTTACATCACCGCTAACAGTTGCCTTTCTATAACGTGGCTTGTCTTTACTTAATCTGGTGTTAACCTCTTTTGCATAAATTATGTCACCTATTTCAAACTTTTTACTTATCTCACCGCCCTTGCTATTTCTAATGTTTTGCTTTGTTCCTGTCATCTGATCTGATATGTAACTGTAGAGACGCTTAGTACGCTTTGCATGATCTTTTAGTAATTGTTGTGTGTAGTTTTTCTCGAAATTTGCACTTAATATAGAATTCGAATCAGTATGACCGAAAACAACTTCAAATGGAGTTAAACCTGTTGTTGTATGTATGGTATGATTATAAGCCATTATTGAGTAGGTCATAACGGAGGCTGCATCAGTGCATTTTCGATCGTATTTAGCTAAACGGTATATTTCTATGATAGTCGAATGGAAGCGCTCTACTATGCCTGTTGAATTCGGGTTATTAGGTGTACTGATATGTAATTGTATGTTGTACATTATCATTAATTCCTTCAGTAATTCATTATTAAATTCACTACCCGGATCGCAACTAATCTTTTTGGGGGTTCCGTACATGGAAAAATATTAAATAAGTGCACGTATTACTTCGGGTGTAGATCTATTCGAAATTTCTATTGCTTGTCCTAATTTACTGAACGCGTCGACTAATGTAAGATAATATACAGATTCTATTGCAAAGATGTCTATGAAAATTTCCTGAAATGGTGCATTTTGCGTTTGTGTTAATTGTAGAAAAGGCTTTATGGGTTTTCTATCATACTTAGTTTTACGACATGCTTCACAATTATTTATTACGGCTGAAATCGTCTCTTGCATGTTATTCCAAAAGTAATTTCTTCTTATGCGAGGCATGGTCTCCTTTATACCTCTGTGACACGTTTTTCCATCATGATGTTGTAAGGTGATTTCTTTTTGTTCGTTTCCATCTTCAACAAAAACTACACGCTCTGTACATTCCACGAATTCTACCATTCCCTTTTAAAATAACTGTATAATAACTTTGCTAAATTGTTTCCTGTGCTCTATGCTTTCAAAATATATAAAGTATTTAATTTTATATTTAACGTATTCTTTTAAAAATTGTTTAGTTAATTTCTCATTATTTATTGGTAGAAATACTTCAAGGATTTTTTGTTTTTCACGGGAAAGATCTCTAACTTGGATATCGTTTTTATGCCATGTAAAGACTAATGTCTGGTTGGGTTTAGTGTCTATCGCTTCTTGTAATATTGGAATACCAATTGACTCCATATCTTCAGCTGTGAATGTTCTATCTTTCACAGGAATTAGTGAAATGGGTTCATTTATATCATATTCAGAACTGGCTGTTACCGTAGCAGACAGATCCGAAATAGAAATTGTTCTAGAGTCGTCACTTTCGTTATCTGTTAATTTTTCTATTTTGTGAGTAGCTTGTATTTTTTTTTGTTTTTGTTCTTTCTCATCTACATTAACTTCCATAGATAATCCATCCTCATCTGAACCTAATGCATTTATTTTTATACGAGACAGAGCATCGGCGTTTGAGTTCTGCTTGCCATTTTTATATTTTATTTCAAAATCATATTCTTGGAGACGAAGTCGCCAACGGGTGAGCTTACTATTCGGCTCTTTAAGAGAGTACAGCCAGGCTAAAGGTCTATGGTCAGTATAAATGATGAATTTATTACCATAAAGGTATGGCCGGAAATGTTTTACCGCCCAAATGATCGCTAAAAGTTCACGTTCTATAGTACTGTATCTGGTCTCCGTATCACTTAAGGTTCTACTGGCGTAAGCTACTGGTTTATCAGACCCTATGGTGCCTTGCGACAGAACTGCGCCTAAGGCACTTGACGAAGCGTCTGTGGTTAAGATATAAGGCTTCTCTGGATCGGGATATTGGAGTAAAGGAGCATTAGTAAGAAGCTCTTTACATTTTTGAAATGCATCTATGTAAGCTTGGTTTATAATAATTTTGTTTCTTTTCTTTAAGCAATTAGTCAGTGGTTGTGTTACCTTGGCAAAATCTCTAATAAATCGCCTGTAATAACCTATCAATCCCAAAAAGCATTTAATTTCTGTCACGGTTTTTGGCAGTGGATAGTTAAGAACTGCTTTGATTTTATCATCATTAGGTTTAAGACCATCCTTAGTTATAACATGACCTAAGTATAGGACTTCTTTCCGGAGAAATTCGGATTTATCGAGTGTAATTTTGAAGTTATTTGCCTTTAAACGATCAAAAACTGCTCTTAATTTCTGAATATGTTCTGCAAGTGAATTTGAGAAGATTATAATGTCATCCAAATAAACCAGGCAATGGATTCCATGTAACCCTCTTAGTACACTATCCATTGCCCGCTGGAAAGTCACTGGAGCGGTTTTAAGACCAAACGGCATTCTTAAAAATTCAAAATGTCCGTTTTCAGTGCTGAATGCTGTCTTTTCTCTGTCATTTTCATTAATCTCAATCTGATTGTAGCCGCTAGCTAAATCTAATGTCGTAAAGTATGCGCTTTTACCTAATTTATCGAACAGATCAGTTATATTCGGGAGTGGATATCTATCGTCAACTGTTATTTAGTTTAGCCGTCTGTAGTCAATTACCATTCTATATTTTATTTCTCCTGATGCATCTTTCTTTTTTGGTACTAAATGAACTGGGGCTGACCAGGGTGAATGAGATTCCTGAATGACATTTTCTTTAAGTAACTTCTCGATTTGATTTTTTATTTCTTGTGACTGACTAGGGGGCTGTCTGTATGGCTTGACGCAAATGGGATCTTCATTTTTTGTCCTAATACAATGTTTGACTTGATTCGTGAAACTTAATGGAATGCCATCACAATAGAATATATCTTTATATTCTAAACATAATGTACTTATAGCTTTTCTTTCTTCAACTGACATGTGATTCAGACGAAGTTTTTCTAAGTTATCTGTTAATAACTTTTCCATTTCAATATTTTTATATTCTTTTAAATTATTAACATTACAATCATTTATATGGTTGTCATACGGTTCTACTTGAAATGGTTTAGTAATTGCTAATTTAATTGGTTTGTTAAGGGTATTTTGAATGATGGTAGTAAAGTAACCATCTTTGCATTTAACTAAAGCGCTGGGCATACGCACGCCTTCAGTCAATTCTCTGAAATCCACTAAAGCATTACCAGAATGATAATTTGCAGGTATTTTAACTCTTTGTTCAGACCGAGGTGCTAACTCTAATATATGGTTATTCGTATCGCGCATAATCGGTATCCCTGTAGTTTTAGTTTTCATGACCTCGTTTTTTAAAACTGTTACTGCCTCTAGGCTTTTTAAAATATCATTACCTAGTAAACCATCGAAGCTAGGATCGACTTCATAGATATGAAATTTGTGAGTTTCGTTAACATTGAAAGTCGGAAAAGCTGGAATTGAAAGTACTCGTTCATGTTGGCTTGTACCGTGAGTACTTCTAACCTGAAATGGGTCGTGATAAATATAATCGTAAAAGTGGTAGTAACCCTTTTCTGGGTTTATAAATGATTTAGTACTTCCGGTATCTATCATAAATTTGGCATCTACCTCTGGTATATATAAGGTGTAAAAAAATTAACCTTACAAACTTTAAGAGGTGCTTTAGACCATTGGACTGAACAACTTTCACTATGGGACCAACTCTGAAATCACGAAAAAAAAATCCGCTGTTTCATACATTTTGATCAAGTAGGTAATGAACTTTTGTATTAAACAGTGGATTTTTTTTCGTGATTTCACAGTTGGTCTCATAATGAAAGTTGTTCAGTCCAATGGTCTAAAGCACCTCTTAAAGTTTGTAAGGTTAATTTTTTTACACCTTATATATGTATGGCAATTTAAGGCATGTGTCGCAATTTAAATTTATTATTTCAGTATGTTTTCCGCGGCCAGTAATTGAAAATCCTCATTATTTTCTGTTGAAACTTCTTTGTTAATTTCTTCCGAATACTTCTCGTCTTCATTTTAGGTAAGAGGGAAATATTCGTGATAATATTCATCGTTATTTTGGTAATCGCAGGGAATCTGAGTATCATCATAATGGTCAAGGTCAAGCTCATTTAATTTAAATCCTTTTATGTGGACCTTGGCCGGAGGCGCCGTACGCATTGTGACGTCACTAGATTCAGTTTTTGGTTGCTGAATACCTCCGAATGACTGTAAAGGTATATTGAACGGTTGGTTCTGGTTGCCAAATGGCTGTAAGGGTCTATTATATAATTGTTGTTGATTTCCAAATTGTTGAGGGCGCATTCCAAAATATTGGGGGCGCATCCCAAATTGTTGCGGACGTATCCCAAATTGTTGCGGGCGATAACCAAATGTCTGGCCTTGAGATCCAAATTGTGGAGGACGCATCCCAAATTGTTGACCTTGGGAGTTACCAAAATAAAATTTGGGTTGTGTATTTGGTTGCGTAAAAATAGGTTTATTATTATTAATAGGCGTATTATAATTATTTGTGCCAAATTTAAACGGATGTGTATTATTTGGTAAAGCATGCTTACTGGAGGACGTCAGCAGTATTTTATTTCGGGCATTATATTGGTCATGAAAATTGACCTCTTCTAATACAAAAGATAAAGCCTGTTCCAAAGTGGACGGCGCTTTTAATCTCACAATACGCGCCAAATTTTCCGGTAAATTATAAAGGAACACGTTTAATGATGTATTATTGTAAATAGTTATTTTACTCTCACGCATACTACTCGATAATCTATTAACTTTTGATATTAAAATACTACGCAATGATTGAATACGATTACAAAAATCCAAAAATGGTTCACCATTTCTTATACGCAAAGTTTCCAATTCAATAGCTAAACATTCTTCACTTCTGGGGTCTCCAAAATGTTGTATTAATAATTCCTTAAACTCTTACCATGTAACAATATCCTCGCGCTCACTGATAAGCGCGGCTGCATTCCCCGCTAATCTACTTGTTATGGCATGCATTACATACAAGTTTTGCTCGCCACTTCCCCTGTATTTATTTATAATATATTCACTCATACGGGGGGCCCGTGGCTAAATAATAACAGTCGCACAGGTCGATCGATCAGGTTAAGCTACGCTTGTCGCGGTTGGTCTGTGGATGGGTGACCATCTTTACATACCAAGACGCCTCCGTGCCTCGGAAAGCACGTTAAGACGTTGGTCCCGGCTGTCATTCGTGGATGTTTGACAGTCGTTACGGGTAGTCGGAAGCCCGAAAGTCTGACAACCAGTCTTACCAAAGGGTATCGTATTACCCAGTAACTGGGTTGTGGAGGTCAGATAGGCAGTCGCTCCATGTAAAATACTGGTATTCAGCTGCATCCGGTTAGACTGGAAGCCGACCCCAACATAGTTGGGAAAGGCTAGGCAGATGATGATGATATTCACTCATACGTATAAAAAGGTTTAAATGGCGTTTATCACCGTCAAAAAGCGGAACAATTTTAATCATTTCGTTTGGTATCATGACAATTTTTACGTCTTCTTCCATTTTTAGCACTATTAATTAGCTTAACACACAATAGTAATATAAAATAATAATATAAAGTACAGAAAACAAAAGTATAATGTTCCTTTAAACACTTAAACTAATGTAAGTAATCGTCTAATAGTATTACTTAGGTAAAACTTTAGCAGTTTATCTGAATAAAATATTTGAGTACTTAGATCATTAACAATTTTTTTTTTGTAATATTACTCTATATAACTTTTTCTAATTACTAAACTAGCCTTACAGATTTTATGCAAAACCAGATAACGTTATAACGCGAGACTTCTAATCGCAAAATAACAAACAAAGGAAATAGGAAAGGAAGGTGAAAATTTGGACTCACCAGCTCGCCTTTCTCATTTTTAGCTCCACGATGACAAATTTATTTGGTTCGTAGAATCACCACGGCTGCATTCAAGGCCACCCGAACGCGTAACACGAAAAAGTTTTATTCCGCAAAAACGCGAAGGACAGCGCAGCTCTATTCGGCGATCCTACCGGTTGCGCCAGTCAAGTTTTTGGGAGCGTTATGTTAAATAATAGAGTAGAAATAGGTGTGAGCAGAAGCGCATGCTTAAACTTAAGTTAAGTTACCGGTTACATCGTGGGACTAATGCTAAGTTGACAAAAATGCATCGACTCGTCTGGAACCTAAACTGCAATCATGCATTTTATGCTCTCACGGTGATCACGCGTTGCGGTTCAGGTTGCATAACTACCTACCCTCTCAAGTTTGAAAACTAAAACTTAGAAAATCAGATATCTACCAACTAATAAATTGATATTCAATTTTAACATAGTAGGTTAATAGTTAGGAACAATTTTTTTTAAAAGAAACTATTAATTATAAATTGTTTGAATGTTTGAAGAGACAAAAAGAAACTACAAAAAATGTTTTGTCATAAAAAGCAAAGCAACGTCATTTAGTAACAGTATAATTAAATTTTGTTAGTCGTTAACTGGTCTGACGCTAGATGGCGTCACTTCTCGCTTCACACGATTTTATTTCTGAAATATCCATGCATTTTTACAGCTCGCTGTACATGGTGCTCACATATTTACAAACATGGTAAAAGTAAACGATTTTCATTGAAAACAAAAAAAAAATACAAAATAATTATTCAGGGTGTGAGTTAAAGTAATTACAGAATGTAAATCAATGTCAAAAAAAAGAAGAAAAAATAAATTTTACAATTAAATTAGCAACCGAATAAATTAAATTATCGAAAGTAGATACATTATCTTGGGATCTTGAGTGTCAAAATTACAATAATACCTTCATATTAACGTTGTTTTACTAATAATTAAACTATTGGCATCATTAGGCGGAAAATATTTAAAAACAAATTGGAACGAAGGCCATAATAACATGATTGTGTAGGTACCTAAATATGCTTAGGGTGACATGACAATGCTAATTTTTGACGTCAAGACCACAATAATAATAAAGTAATAAAATTATACTGGTGAAACCGCTGAAGTAACTTACATCGTCATAATAGAATTTATATGATAAAAATAAATACTTTTAAAAAGTTCCAGGGGGTCCAGAATCATGTACTGAATCCATGGTAACATGTTGCGCGTAGATGCCCCTGCCACCCTGTATAGTAGGTACACCCACGTGTTGCCAGTTATGTTTAAGTCCCATGTAGAAGGGGGCGAGCCTATTGACAGCAACCGGGCACAAATCCACAGTCCGGGCTGCTATTAAGAAATTTCTGATAGAAAAACCCAATGACACTTGACACTACCCCACCTGCGAATCAACCGCAACAGTATAGCGCTTTTATTAGACGAGAAGTTTTAAGAGCGTGTATTCGATTCGCGACGAAAACATCGCGTTTTCGAGCTTTTTCCAGGGCAATATCGTAATGATGTGAGCAGATTATTTGAAGAACATTACGGTTTTAGAAAGACTAAGTCTTGATTTAGTGCACTACAGAGTAAAAGTGTAATTTTTAATGACGGTTTTTGAAAGCTAAGACAATCCCTGCATGTTGTTTTACGAAAATAGACGTCAGAGTTATCTTTCAGGACGAATAGAACCATTATAATGTGCCAAAATATTTTATTTTATGCGTTTTTCCAACAGGACATATAGTCTCAAAGTGCAACACAGATCTAAAATTACGAAAATATTGCTATTAGATTATAAAAAACAATAATAATAATAATACTTTATTGATGCAAGTCCTTACAATTATGCTTAATATCTAGCTAAAGTTCTTAATAATTAAAGGCGCACAAACATTGAAACCCTGACTCCTAAACTAGGAATACCTGTGACTTAGGAGTCAGTGTTCTACTGCCACTTGGACACTAGATCCCTATGGAAATTAAGAGCTAGTAAGCTGATATTACACAAAAAGAATATACTATTATGTTGTGATTAAAAGGAAAAACATTTGAAAAGCAAAATAATACTAAAAAGTTAAATTAAAATTAAAAAGTAAGATTAAAAAGTAAAATGACTGTGTGGTTGATTCTGTGTGTGACTGGGAATCGTGTATGTTGTTTGCGTTGTGTAAGTGTGTGTGAGACTGGGAAACGTGTGTATTTTGTGTTGGGTTATATACTTAGGCTTCTCATATCACATGAGAGCCCAAGCACACATGTGAATGTGGTGGTGTCGAGTATGTTTGAGTTAGTAGAGTCTTTTGTTGTATTAAAGATGTCGGTGATTGTGTTACATGTTTTCTATGGAATGTTGCGACTTATGTCAGAGTGGTCAGTAGTTCCTCAGTTTGAGCGTAGTCTAGGGTGTACAGCATGTTCTTTAGCTTTGTCTTTGCTTCGTGTTTGCTTAACCTTGCAATCAGTGTGGACTTATTAATGTTTTTGTAAACAAGAGAGCTCAGAACATACAGCTGTCTTTTGGCGAAGGTAGGTCTATGACTAGGAGTTGGGCAAATTATTCTTTGGCCACGTTTACTTGAGTCTGGAAGTGGTAACAATATTTAAAAATTACAAAATCGATTCACTTTAACAATTTTTTTTCACCAGTAGTTGAATAGAAACATAACTAATATATTTATTTTATGAAAATAAAGGTAATGCTTAAATACCTATTCTGAATTTTTTTCAGACCATTATTTAAACTCATTTATTTTAGACGATTATTTAATAATAAATCATCGCGCGCAATCCTTTACCGATCAGTGCGTCCCAGCGACAGGACGTATCACTTTTTGTTTTATGTTTTTAGTTTAAGTTACGTCGTAGAAGTAAGTAAGTTTAAGTTACGTCGTTCTAGCAATCGTGTAGATTTTGTCTTGCGCTAAATCGAATACGCGCTCTTAAAACTATTTTTGAAAATAGAATCCGCAACGTGAGGCACTCGGAGGAGGTTAGATTAAAGTAATAAAAACTACTGAGAACCAGTTTTTAATGTAGCACAACCTACTGCCAAAACATGTTATTTACTTAGTTGTTTATGTTAAAAAATAGCGTAGCGTTCAAGCTTGTACAATAGGTATGTCTATGTAGGAAGATGTGTAGATTGTCTATCGGTAGGTACATTATTATATATTTGTTTTTCATTATTTTTTCTAATTTTAATTTTCTCTAAGTATTTTCTTTTATTTCATTTAAATACTTATAAATTACATTTTTAAATACATACTTTTATAAACAAAAAGATAAAAAAAAATGCCCACCGCTATCGGGAACAAATTCCAAGCAAGCGGTCAGGGCTCCAGACAGAGGAACCTCCTAACAATGCGAACCGTGTCCAGAAGTACCGCTTTTTGAATCAAGCCCTTGATCCAGATGCCCAACCTCCGCCCCCCTCCGAGAGAGAGACCGTTCCGCAGAGCCTCCGTCCTTCTCAATTTTTATTATTAACCTGTCTACATCTGGTTGTATTATGTGCATGCTGTGGTCTCCTGTAAGTAATTGAAGGAGCACACGTGAACGAACCTTTCGTATTATTGTGATTTCTATTGTATCTGTGATCCTTTGTTGGAGATCCCAAATATACTTAAATATGAACCACTTTTGTGCCCTCAGTACGAAAAATAAACTAAGGTATATTTTCGAACGCGCAGTTATCAAAATCAGGTTTAGATCATTTAACTTTGGCTTTAGCTATAAAGAAGACATACAGTATCGCAGTAGCATCCATAGGTATATTATGTAGAACACACGGGGTCAGCTAAGTTGACCCGGCATCCCAATATAGCTGCATCCGGATAGGCATCCGGATGCAGCTGATATAACCAGTATTTTCCGTGGAGTGACTGCCTATCTACCAACACAGGTAACACGATACCCCTTGTTGCGACTGGTTGTTAGACTTTTGGGCTTCAGACTACCTGTAACGTACGATTGTCAAGGATCTTCGAATGAGGCTGTCACCAACGCCTGGCTGGGACCAACGGTTTAACGTAATATTTATTCTGTGATTTAACGTGCTTTCCGAAGCACGTTTCATATCAAGAGTGGTTAAAATCACTTAACAACGTTCCGCACGTTTCGTTTATTTTAGTTACTTCCACAGTGTTATGTCATATGGCATTTTACTAAGGGGTCGAGCTGCTGACTTTGAATCCATTTTTATTTTACAAAAGAGAGCTGTCAGAGCCATTTACAATCTACGTCGCCGCGAATCTCTTATGGAACTATTTAAAAAGTTTTGATGACGCCGTATTTGTATCCGAACGTATCAACCGTACCTGGCAACACCCACAACGGTAATGCACAGCCGCAGGTCAATAGCGGCCCCTCTCCATGAAGTGATAAATGCACTAACCAATGGCGTTACCGCTGCATGACGCGATACGCGCCGCCTGCCGGACACCGGAAGAGACGTCACTTGCTCGACCGCCAACTAACTAACATATCCACCAAGTGCTCAAACGGGAATGGCATAGAAATCATCACCGTTGATGTTGGCAACTGCAACATCACTTCCGTTTACAAACCACCTGGCACCACATTTAATTTCATTCCACCAGAGAATTTCAACAGCCAACCAATTAAAGTTATAATCGGTGACTTTAACAGCCGTAGCTCCAACTGGGGCTCCAATGACACGGACATTAGCGGAGAAGCAGTCGAGAAATGGGCTGAGACGAATGATTTGACGCTAATACATGACGCCAAACAACCGCCTTCATTTAATGGTGGGCGCTGGAAACGCGGATACAACCCCGACCTAATCTTCGTCAGCTCGTCTATCAGCTCACAGTGCACCAAAAGCGTATGTTCGCCTATCCCACGCACTCAGCACAGACCTATTATGTGCTGCTTCTAACTGGTGGTCCGCGCCGATTTAACTACACCAAGGTCGACTGGGAGTCTTTCACGCGGTCGTTTGATGACGCCCTTCTGAATGTTTTGCCAACCCCGCAAAACTACGTCCAATTTGTTGAGAACACGCCGTTCCACCAAAGGCCCTAAGCCGCAAAAACCCGTTGGCGCTTGCAACGATATTAGCAAACCGTTCAACCTTTCTGATATCGTCACAGCGGTTAGGGGTCTTGTGTGTGTAACAGCTTGGCCCAGTTGCTGTGTCGTGGTTGCTACATCTATACAACAACTGTCTGGAATCAGCTTCAATACTCCGTCTCTGGAGAAAATCAAAGGTCAATTCCGAAGCCAGGTGAAGCAACGGACGATCCAAAAAACTTTCGTCCAATATCTCTGCTCTGCCATACGTACAAACTGTTTGAGAGAATGCTGCTGAACCGACTAACGAGTGTTATTGACCCGAAGTTAATCCCGGAGCAACCTGCTTTCAGACCCGTCAAACTTGTTCAACACATTGAAGATGGTTTCGAGATAGGAATGGTCACAGGTGCTGTTTTTGTGGATCTGTTAGCTGCCTATGATACAGTCAACCTCAAACGGTTGCTATGGAAGGTGGAGACATTGATAAGCGATCAGAACTTTGTCCGAATACTCCGAGAACTCCTCCACAATCGTCGGTTTCAGGTCCACCTTCTCTCGGAAAGAAGTCGTTGGAAAGCGCAGAAAAACGGTCTACCTCAAGGTAGTGTACTGGCACCGCTTCTTTTTAATATCTACACCAACGACCAACCATCCAGCCCTAACACGTCCCACTTCCTGTATGCAGACGATCTTGCTCTCAAGTCCCAAGCCACCACCTTTGAGGAGGTTGAGGCCCACTTTGTCAACTGCCTTGTAACCTGCCTTATTTTTAAGGCAGTTGACAGATATAGCCACAGCTAGGTTAGTATACTTTGCTTATTTCCACAGTATTATGTCTTATGGTTTTCTGCTGTGGGGATCGGCAGCTGACGTAGATTCAATTTTCATTTTACAGAAGAGGGCAATCCGCGCAATCTATAAAATGGGTCCTCGCGAGTCTTTTAGAAACAAATTCAAAGAAATTGATATACTAACTCTGCCTTCTCTTTATATTTTAGAAAGTATTTTGTATGTTCGCAAAAACTTAGGACTCTTCAAAATAAGAAGCGATTTCCATAATATAAATACACGTAATAAAAATGAAATTGTGTTACCTAAATTTAGATTAACTAAAACTAGCAAGTCATTTCTTGTAAACAGCATCCGTTTTTATAACAAGTTGCCAAAGCCGGTTACAGAACTTGGCGATGGAAAGTTCAAACCCTCATCAAACGTGTCTTTATCAAAAAAGCATATTATAAGATTAAAGACTTCGTTAAAGATAAGGTAGTCTGGCAATAATTCCTTCTGTACATCTGACTCCTCATTAACTGCTCTCAAATTACGATGTTTAATTTTAATTTTATTTTTTTACATACTTTTTGAAATAATTTCTTTATTATTTGACATTATATACTTTTTGACATAATTTCTTTATTATTTGACATTATACAACATGTCCCAAAATTCAACGATAAGCCAGCACCGGAGGATAGACCTGCCCATGACTACTCGGGGAAAAAAAGAAAAAAAATATATATCTCTTTTTTTTTGAAGTTATAAAAAAAAAGAAGAAATTCTTAAAAAAGTGAGACCTTTTATGATATTTTTCACTACCATGACCACACTTTTTTAAATATTTCTGTTATTTTTTTTTATAGGCAACCTGAATAGCACTGCTATCTACCACAATTCTTAAAAAATCCAGAATACCTCTAGTTTTTTCACGTAAATTAATGAAACTTAATTTATTCCCTAAATTTTTTGAAGATTTTTACTTTTAATCAACTTTAACTCATCGTGGTGTAAAAAAAAAGTATGAACACTACTATGGCAAGTTTTTTTATAAATTGACGCAACTAATCAAGATTCCAAAATGGTATAATACTCTAGGAAAATCAACCACAAAAAAATTATATCCATACTAGTTCAAAACAAGAACCAAATTCCTTAAATTATAGTTGACAGTAATCACTTTCACTGCGTGCCCAAAATGGGTTCTTGTTACAATTTCTAGGAATTTGAGTGGGGCATACATACCTTAGAAGTTAGAGAGAGATAGATAGATAGAGATATTTACGTTAAAAAGAGACAACAACAGGGCAGGTAGTGGGTTCTTGTTACAATTTCTAGGAATTTGAATGGGGCATACATACCTTAGAAGTTAGAGAGAGATAGATAGACAGAGATATTTACGTTAAAAAGAGACAACAACAGGGCAGGTAGAGAAGCTGTTATTATTCTCAGAGCAAGTCAGTTCAGTACGCTCTGCTCCTTTGTTTACTGCGCACCGTTCCGTATTCAACTGACGTGGCTCTCGTACGTACTAACGACTTTTGGCTTGGCTTTTTGGACTGGAATCGATCTGCAAACTGAACTGACCTGGCATTATCTTGGACTACGATTGTGTGTTTTGTGACTACGATTGTGAGTTTTGTGATTTGGAGTTCTGGCGCATTTTGGACTGTTTAACGATCAACATGCCGCAACCATACACACCACAGGAATACGCAAATATGCACCTCATCTATGGAGAAACCCGATGCAATGCTAACGCTGCTAGCAGACTGTATCGAGAAAGGTACCCAAATGCTCAAAGATATCCTGATTATCGAGTGTTTATTAATGTGCATCAAGCGTTTTCGGAGGGTCGTATGCCATCCAGTAGGAGAAACGCTGGAAGACCTAGTTCGGATCGTGATGAAGAAGTTCTCAATGAGATAGAAAATGATTCGACTACTTCGGTACGCGCCATAGAAGAAGCTACAGGAATCCCGAAAAGTTCTGCACATCGAAATTTACAACGTCACAAGCTTCACCCATATCATTACAGGCGTGTGCAGACGTTGTTACCGCGGGACTATCCATTAAGAGTCACATTTTGCCGTGTGATGCTGCAAAGGCACAGGGAAGATCCCCAATTCCTGGACAAAATTCTATGGTCGGATGAAACAACATGCAAGAAAGATGGATATTTAAATCTACACAACCTACATAGTTGGAGCAATGAAAATCCGCACTTGATGAGACAAGACAGATCCCAATATCAATTCAAGGTTAACTTATGGACCGGCATATTAAATGGAAAAGTAATTGGGCCCTTTGAGTTACAAGGAAACTTAGATGGCAATAGTTATTTAAACTTTTTACAAAATGACTTGCAAGAATTGCTAGACGACGTGCCCTTAAATGATCTCCAAAACATGTGGCTCCAAAATGATGGTTGCCCAGCACACTATGCCCGCCCTGTGCGAGAATATTTAAATCAAGAGTATCCAGGGCGTTGGATCGGGCGACTTGGTCCTATCTTATGGCCACCTCGTTCACCCGATTTGAACCCCCTGGACTTCTTCTATTGGGGTTGTCTTAAAGACAGGGTCTACTCAAAACCCATTGCGTCATTGGACGAGCTTCGTCGAAATATCAGTCAGGCTGCGGATCATATTAATCGCAGAAGATATGCAAGACAAATAAAACGGTCATTTTTAAGGCGATGTCGTGCATGTATTATTGCTGGTGGCAAACAATTTGAACATTGGTTATAATGTTAATAAATTACATGAGAAATTGTTTGACCATTTATTTAAATATTAAACATTTTCCAAGAACTAATACTTTTTATTACCAGACCGTCATTTGGCCCCTGTTTAGAAATAATAGGAACATTTTTTTTTTTAACTTGTTTGCCTAGAGTATTATACCATTTTGGAATCTTGATTAGTTGCGTCAATTTATAAAAAAACTTGCCATAGTAGTGTTCATACTTTTTTTTTACACCACGATGAGTTAAAGTTGATTAAAAGTAAAAATCTTCAAAAAATTTAGGGAATAAATTAAGTTTCATTAATTTACGTGAAAAAACTAGAGGTATTCTGGATTTTTTAAGAATTGTGGTAGATAGCAGTGCTATTCAGGTTGCCTATAAAAAAAAATAACAGAAATATTTAAAAAAGTGTGGTCATGGTAGTGAAAAATATCATAAAAGGTCTCACTTTTTTAAGAATTTCTTCTTTTTTTTTATAACTTCAAAAAAAAAGAGATATATATTTTTTTTCTTTTTTTCCCCGAGTAGTCATGGGCAGGTCTATCCTCCGGTGCTGGCTTATCGTTGAATTTTGGGACATGTTGTATACAGACAGTTCAAAATTTTTACCTCTTTATAAGTGGTTTTAATGGGAATCATCACACTTGGTTTTAGTAGGTTTTTATTTTTATTTATCCTTTTGATAGATTCTTATTTTGTAAATTTGAGGACTTTGTAGGCCTTATAGACTTTAGGTCTGTAGAACATTTTCTATTTTATCAAGTACTTGAGGTGCAAAATTTGAATTGTCTGTAAATAATGTCAAATAATAAAGAAATTATGTCAAAAATTATGTGACATTTTGTAAATATTATTAGTTTATTTTTTTTCAGTGAGTGTTTAGATATAGTTTATTTTTATATTCTTTAGGTAAGTTTTACTGTAAGTTTAAGTGTTTTTATATATATGTTCAGTGCCGGCTGTAGCGATGCCGGAAACCGTGCTAATCAACCTGCCACATCGCTTGATGTTCAGCTGGTGAGATGTCCACATTGCTCACAGGCACGCTTTTTTAAAGGCGAACGGGGGCTGAGGATACACTATGGCAAGATCCACAAATCACATAGTGTACCATTGTGCCCCCCAGCCACATCCCCAGCATCAACACCTCTAGAACAAACATTGTGGAAAAAACTAGCAAAATTAAAAAATTCTACCCCTATATTAAAGAGAGTTCCCCGGGGCGCGAGACGATCTGTTGCAGCGAGTTTGGCGCAATGTATCCGTCTTGCGACCCAGGAGAACTCACAAAGTGCCTGGGAGCAATTACTTACCTTCCCTTATAGGATTCTACATGTTCAAAAAAATTTGGCAACTAAAAAAACATTAACTAACCAAATTAAAGAAAATTGTAACAATTCGGCCCTAATTTTAGATCCAAAATTACCTTCATTCCATAACTTTCCTCAAAAAGGATTATGTTCGCATGTGGAATCCAAATTAAGTGAAGGTGACATCAGGGGTGCGTCCAGGATACTATTCAGCAGCGATGTGGTGGCGCCTTACTCTCCAGAAACACTAACAGCTCTAGAGAGTAAACATCCAGCGCCTGCGGATGGTCTCACCTTCCCCGACCCCCCCGACCCTCCCAACCTAAATTCAACCTTCCTCAACGTTTCGGCCCCCCAGTTGTTTGCAGCCGTGAGCTCCTTCCGAAGTGGTTCCGCCGGCGGCCTCGACGGCCTGACTCCACAGCACCTAAAGGATCTATTGAGTTCAGGCGCCGGGGAAGCTGGTGAGTCGCTTTTAAAGGAGCTTGCGGCCATGATTAACCTCATGCTTACCGGCGGTGTGAATGAAGCCGTCGTCGACGTCTTGTACGGGGCCAATCTATGTGCCCTGCGCAAGAAGGACGGCGGCATTCGTCCCATCGCCGTTGGGTGCACCTACAGGCGTACGGCAGCTAAAATTTGCTGTAAGCTATACAGCGAATCGCTTACAGCAAAATTTCAGCCCCTACAGCTTGGTTTTGGCTCGAAAGGGGGCTGTGAGGCTGCCGTACATGCCATTTCAACATTTTTAAAGTCCAACAAAGGTGAGGTCATCCTCAAGGTTGACGTTAAGAACGCCTTTAACTCTGTGAACAGGGACACTTTGTTGGCTGAAGTCAAAAAGGAATTACCCGAAATTTACGGTTTTATGTGGCAATGTTACAGGTACCCTTCCAAATTATTATACAAGGACAATGTTTTGGAATCTGCAGTTGGTTGCCAACAAGGTGACCCTCTCGGGCCAGTCATTTTCAGTTTAGCTATTCATCCAATTATACAGAAACTAAATTCAAAATTTAACGTATGGTATTTAGACGATGGAACGCTAGGAGGTGACGTAGACACTGTTTTGAAAGATCTACAACTCCTCAAACAGGAATTTCAATCTATTGGCTTGGACCTTAACCCCTCAAAATGTGAACTTTACCTTTCTGACACTACCGACAGACAATTGACTCTAGATAAATTTAATACAATAGCCCCACAAATCAAAATTTTAGACAAAAGTTCACTGCACCTCCTAGGTTCCCCGATTTTAGAAGATAGTTTTACTCCTTTTATCGACGAAAAAATTAAAAATTTCAACGAGATTTCGGACAGACTCTCCAAAATTAATTTACATTCGGCATTCACCCTGATTAGATACTGTTGTTTTGGCCCAAATTTTATGTATTTTCTACGCTCTTCCCCTTTATGGAAGCAGCCACACCTCTTGGACAAAATTGACCAAACTATTCGCAGCACACTAACATCCATTTTAAATGTGGCCTTGGACGACCGAGCGTGGCTTCAAGCCACACTACCCATCCGTTTTGGTGGCCTCGGCGTCCGCAAAATTACCAGTATTAGCTTACCGGCGTTCCTGTCTTCTGTCCACAGCACTGAAAAGTTGACCAGGAAAATATTAGCCCCTTGCCTGGTTGACTCTGAAGTGCCGTGCTTGGCCGACGCGGTGAACGCCTGGAAAGCGGCTTGCCCGGATACAGATCGGCCCGTAAACCCATCTTCCCAGAGACAGTGGGATGAGCCGCTCTGCAGGTTGGTACGGAATAATCTCATTAATACGTCCACCAATTCTGCTGAGCGTGCCCGCCTGCTGGCTGTGGGTGAGTGGGAGTCGGGGCTCTGGCTTCAAGCACTCCCGTCACCCAACATAGGCACTATGCTGGGTGACACCACCTTCCGGCTCGCTACCTGTCTGCGTTTGGGCGCTCCTTGCGGAGCTCCGCATCGCTGTCAGTGCGGTGAAGCTGTCGACTGTCTCGGACACCATGGCCTATCTTGCAGTAGGAGCGCAGGCCGGATAGCACGGCACGCCAGCATTAATGACATCATCCGTCGTGCCCTTGTCACCGCCGGGGTGCCAGCTGTTTTAGAACCCAACGGCCTGGCACGCGACGATGGGAAGAGACCAGACGGGATGACCATAATGCCCTGGAAGTTAGGCAGACCTTTGGTGTGGGATGCAACATGTGTCGACACCCTTGCGCCATCTCATCTTCCTAGCACGGTGGGCTGTGCTGGAGCGGCTGCTGCAGGTGCAGAAAACCTCAAACGGCGTAAATATTCCAACCTGATTGGGAGTTATATGTTCGAGCCGTTTGGGGTTGAAACACTAGGGCCATGGGGTCCGAGTGCCCACTTGGTTTTTCGAGATATCGCCAAGCGGTTAGTCGACTCTTCACGTGACCAGAGGGCTGGCCTATTTCTTGGCCAAAGAATTAGCATTGCCATTCAACGTGGCAATGCTGCCAGCCTTTTGGGCACTGTTCCTGTTGACAGCGATGCGGACGAATTTTTTGATGCCCTATGATTATTTTTCTTATTTTTTCATATAAATGTACATATTATTGAATTTATTTTAAATAATAATAAAGAAATTATGTCAAAAAGTACCGTATGTAAAAGAATAAAATAAAAATTAAACATCGTAATTTGAGAGCAGTTAATAGACATTTACCTAGTTATGCTGTTAATGAGGAGCCAGGGAAGCCACATGTGCAGAAGGAATAATTGCCAGACTACCTTGTCTTCAACGTAGTCTTTAATCTTATAATATGCTTTTTTGATAAGGACACGTTTGATGAGGGTTTTGAACTTTCCATCGCTAAGTTCTGCAACCGGCTTTGGCAACTTGTTATAAAAACGGATGCTGTTTACAAGAGATGACTTGCTAGTTTTAGTTAATCTAAATTTAGGTAAATTTAGGAATTTTTAACCTTTTGTGGTAGACTTATTTTATTCTAGGTGCATCGTCTTCACATATAATTATATTATGTATACAAAACCTTGTAAGTTTTAAAAGAGTAACGGTGGAGTTTTTTTGCCCATTCTTCTCCATACGAAAACTAGTTTTTGGAATGGGCGACTAGAATCAATTCTATTTTGTTTGTTGTAATTTTTGACGTTCAAAAGTGCCTTTATTGTGCATTTGAAATAAACTATTTGACTTTCGACATGTCAAGCGAGTGGTTAAATCTACGATTGGTCAATAGATGTTCTTCTAAGTTTGAATGTGGGTCCAGTTGACCTATAAAAATACTGAAAATAAATGATTACGTCAACTGGACCCGCGGGTCCAGTTCCGAGTGGGTCCAGTTGACCAAAAACTCATAGTTCAGCAGTGGACGTACATTGGTATAAGAACTTGACAACTCGTGTCGAATGCATCTCTGTTATACTGTTACTTATAACACTTTAAATAAATAGATAGATAGGTACAACTGATTAGTCGCTTATCAATAAATTTTACATAACTGTAATTTTGTCTAAATAACAACTCTTATCTAAAAATACGCAGTATTTATTCATTAAAACGCTTGTAATATCTTTTGCTACTAAATTGTTACCATATCGTATAGATATACATACTCTACTCGTACCTACCTAATAGTAGGTATATATCAATAGATAAGACAAACCCATAAAGTAAGTACCTAGTAAAATTAAACGTTCCGGTAAAAAACGTAGGTAAATCAACATTCATTGTCAAAGAGTGCAATTAAATATAGGTAAGTTCAATTATTGTCTGTGTG
This sequence comes from Mesoligia furuncula, assembly GCA_916614155.1. Classification (NCBI taxonomy): domain Eukaryota; kingdom Metazoa; phylum Arthropoda; class Insecta; order Lepidoptera; family Noctuidae; genus Mesoligia; species Mesoligia furuncula. The sequence continues at coordinate 9,807,884 of OU744792.1, forward strand.
GTGCCGGACTTAAAGAATTGCACCACCCCTTACTTCCCGTGGGTGTCGTAAAAGGCGACTAAGGGTCTTACCGGAGAATGGGCAGCAGCGTTCTCTATTTATTCCACCATAATACCATACTGCGTTCGCAAACCCGCCTGCCAAGCGTGGCGATTATGGCAAACCCCCCCCCCAAAATTGGGGGAGGCCTATGTCTCCAGCAGTGGACGTCTATCGGCTGAAACGACGACGACGACGAAGTACAATTAGCAATGCTTTGAAACGACCCGGTATGACATCCTGTGTGTTTGTGTTGTTAATTTTATTCAAACAACGCGTGTAATTCCATATTTAAGACTGTTACGCATTATGCCTTTGACCGCGTGTGTACAAGTTTTTTTATTTTTAGTTGCCTTATATCTTGCCGGCCTGCAATGTCCTGTTGAAGTCTCGCATTTTGATTACAAACCTCATCGAATGTGGCTGAGTATAGAGTAGCATGTGCCAGTATTGCGATTAAAAATGATTTTGTTATTAGTATCTATAGTTATAGTGTTAGCGTTGTTAATATCGTGGATTACTTTGGTTCGGCAATGTCACCGGTTTAACGTGCAGGGGCCAACGCCTTTGCCTCTAGTGGGAAATGCTCATTTGTTTGTTGTTAAATCTACGGGTATGATTTTTTTTTTTAATATGTTATTTTATTTAAAATTATAATAGGCTTAATGTCACAGGCCTCGACACATACCAAATTCAATCAATTACCTATATTTAATTACCTATATGTATTGTACTATTACATGGTAATTCATTGAATTTGGCATCGATTCTTAGCTGATCATACTTAAGTTCTTATTTATATGTATACGATAATTAAATATACGTAAATAAATATAAGATCTAGTATCTTGGGATTGAATAAATAAATAATTACTTATTGCCTAATGCCTTGTTCACATAATTCAACCATTCCATTCCATTTCATTAGATATTATAAGTAGTGTACCTACCTATATCAACAAAAACACTTTTAAGCCAGAGGCTATTTTATAAAACTCATTAAAAATCTAAATTGTTTAAAAAAGAATTTAAAAAAATCAAAAAGCTTTATGCCAATTTTCCTATATAAATAAAAATTAAATGTTGTTCGTAGGAATCGTAGGTAAGCGTCGTACTTGAGAACGACAGGACCAGTTTCTTACTTATAATAAATCTGTAGAAGTGAAAATTCTGTACATTGAAAATATCAAAAAATAAATGGCAGGGGGTGTTACTAGATCGACACCGAACCCAAAAATGTGATTAAAAAATTTTTTGTGTCTGTCTGTCTGTTTGTTCAGGCATGACGCAAAAACTACCGGTTCGATTACGATGAAACTTGGTATAATTATTCTTTAATATCCTGGGCACCACACTGGGTACTTTTTATCCCGAAAAAGTATATACAATAAAAACAAACTTAATTTTGCGGTTCGATCCCTAGACCCGATTACTGTACCAACCGCATATAATAAGTTTGTCGTAGGTTACGTCACCCGCAGTGGAGTTCACTAAGAGCCGCTGCACACGGCTAAGATACTATAATATTTTATCTTAAGATACAATATCGCTCGCCGTACAATTCAATGGACTATCACACACGACGAAGATAATAAATAATATTTCATATTTTCGTATCATATGATGAATTTGTATGGCGAGCGATATTGTATCTATATGTATACACATAATAAAATGGTAGGAAAGTCAAAACTGTACATTGAATATTTTTTTAAAAGAATACTTGGGGTGTGATATACAATCGATACCGAAGGTAAAAATATATTTTTTAGAATTTTTCTCTGTTTGTATGTCCGCGATAAACTCAAAAAGTACTGCATGGATTTACTTCAAATTTGACACGAATATTATTAAGAAGTCGGGTCAACATATAGGCTACATATTATCACGCTATCATCTACGGGGAACGAGCAGTGTACCTTTATCTATACATATAATAAAACAGTAAAAAAACGGTGTCTTTACATTGCATATATTAAAAAAAAAATTGAGGGGGGTTTAGAAAAAAAAATTCTGTCTGTCTGGTGTCTGTTTGTCTGTTTGTTTGTACACGCTAATCTTCGGAACTACTGGACGAATTTGAATGATTTCTTTTTGTTGTATAGGTATTAAGTCTGGGCAACATATAGGCTATAATTTATCTTGGAAACTTGAACACCTGATGCAGAACCGCAACAGACCAGCTAAACTATAAGAGATACAAAAATGGTACCATAGCAAAAATTGTTCCACGTGATGAGCATTTTCTGCTAGGAAAATAAATTTGAAGATCTGGAACACCTGATGTGGAACTTCAAGAGCCCAGTTACACTATAACATATATACGAATGACGTCTTAGCAAAAGTTGTTCGGTCCGATGGGCATTTCCTGTTGACTTACAAAAATGAAAGATCTGGAAGTCTCGAATCGTCTCGCGCATGCCGTTGTTTTCCCGTCCCCGGGCTCTTAGAATTCGACAGCAGACGTTTCAGATCTTCGATTTTGACGACCCCGTTGTCGCTGGCATAAGCAAGAGGATCCGCGTACGAAGTCGCGGGCAGAAGCTAGCTTATAATAATAGTCTGAGTTAGGTTTTTATGCAAAGCATTTTTTTTAAAGTTTCCCATTTTTTTAATTCGGGTAAACTTGAATGTCCTTTTTTGCATGAACTATTGAAATTTTGTCAGGACGTATTTCGGGTAAGCTTATTGCTAACCAAATAGGAACCTATAACATTTTTGTCATCGATCAAACTAGTAGGTAACCCAAAAAACCTGTTACCAAAATCCGCGTAGTTAGTCCAGGAAACCTGTGTGACCGCTTGCGTGCAAGCGCAAGCAAGTGACTTAGGCATTATGTAGGCACCAAATATCTGTGGTAGGTACCTATGAGATAAAAAGATAGTTGATACAATAATTTATGCAATTTTTGTTTTTGTAAGTCGAATGTATCTCTATCTATCGATAACTTTTTTGGTCACCATTTTAATTTAGCGCCAATTTTATGGTTGTTTTATTTGATATCCACTATTTAGTTAAAATGTGGCAAATTCGTTAAGCACCATTTATAAGACTATGACTAACGTATTAACTTCAGTAATTTTATCCTTAAGGTCATACACGTATTGAAAAACGACCCAATTGTTTTCGACAACACAGTACCAGTAATAAATCTATAGGTATACTAAAGCTGAAGAGTTTCTTTGTTTTTTGTTTGTTTGAACGCCCTGATTTCTGGAACTACCAGTCGGATTAAAAAAAGACCCCTAAGACGACCCACTGACTAAATGTTTTTGTATTTGATAACTTAATTCTTGAGGAAGGCTACTTAACATTACGCTAGGAGCCTTTAGAGCCGAGCAAAAACAAAAAGAGAGAAAGAACGCTGAGCGAAAACGAAGTAATAGCACGTGCAAGCGATGCGACCCGGACGAAATCGCGGGCAGAAAGTCTTAGGTTAATAAATCTTAAATAAACAAAATGTTCACTACTGTGGAGTCTTCTCCACAGTAGTGAACAAGGAGACATTTTTGACCCAAGCAGGACGGTAATTGCGTAACACTATCAGTAGCAATGGGTTTCATTTTGACAGTTCAACAAAATTCATTATGTGATTTGCTTTGTTAGGCAGACACATTTTTCGAAATGAAGCCATGGATTAGAAATATGCTTGAAAATGATTCAAATTGAGTGTTACGCAATTAGGGTGCTCGACCCCTGAATTCTCTTTGTCTGACTGGCTAGGTGTAATAACTACACCATTCTTACTTTAAGAGGCAACATGACAACAAGAAGTGCTGCTGTTACTGCGACTGGCAATTGCAACAATGTTAAGATTTTTTATTTAATCAAATCAATCAGTCAGACCTAGAAAAGACGTGGTTCCAATAAGATGGGGCCAGGAACCATGCAGCAAGTAACAAAATCGAAACTTTAAGAAGAATGTTTTCGAAACAATAAATTCCAAGACTCTCGCAAACTGAAGTGGCAGTGGGCTAGCCATGTTTGTCGAAGGACAGCTGGCCGGTGGAGCAGACGAATCCTGGATTGAAGACCACGTATCGATAAGCGTAGCGTGAGACGCCCCCAGCTAGATGAACCGACTACTTTCAGAAAGTGGCTGGGATAGACTGGATGCGGGAGGCGGAGACTAGGGTGTTGTGGCGTAGCCTAGGAGAGGCCTATGTCCACCAGTGGACTGCTATAGGCTGAGTTGATTGACATTTCAAGAAATGCTGACATTAATTGACTCCCCAAATTCACTAGATTACGACGGGTCTTGACTTTCTTCTATGGCGTTATTTAAAGGTATCTACTAGTAGTAGGTAGGTAGGTAGGTGTCTACTGTCGAGTTTTGAACTGTAAAAGCGGAATACTTGTGACACTGAAGTGGAATACCTAATAAAGTATGCGATTTTTTTTTTTTAAAAACTCGATGAAAAGAGATCGCATTTGAAGCTAGCAAAAATTGAAGATTTGGAGGGTAGTACTTTTTATAAAAATTTACAAGCCTGTATTTATGTATTATATAGGGTGGCAGGGACATCGACGCGCAAACTGTAAGGCCTCTGCCTCGAATCTTGCGGGCTGCGGCGCGGCGGCGGCGGCGGCGCGGGAGCGGCAGGATCTAATGCGTAAAATCAAGTGGACCGGCCCTCGAAAACATCGGCGCGGCAGCGGCGTGGGAGCGGGCAACGAGCGGTGCACTCTAGTCAAGCGGTGATCGCCCGTGCATCTGAATTAGGAATTCACTTCTTCTTTTGCCCACAATACATCGAGCGTTGGGCATAAATTTGAATCAAAAAGATGTTGTCGCCGTTGTTCAGAGATTTCGTTCGCGAACAAAAACAAATATCTCGACGACACAACCACGAACACAACACTACGCCGCTATAGTACCGCGCGATATGCCCGCTGGTTTCGAGAACGGGTCTGCGTTGCCCGCGCCGCTACCGCGCCGCCGCCGCCGCCACCCCGCTGCCCGCAAGATTCGAGGCAGAGGCCTAACCGTGAATTCGGTACATGATTCTAGCATATAAATTTTTCGTCAGTTAAAAAAAAACAATTGTTTCATACAAAAGCGCAAAACCTACGCGGTCAAAATTTATGGAACAGCAAATTATTTTTTTAATAAGCGACGAAAAGTTAAAACTTTTCGTCGCTTATTTAAAAAATAACGTAGGGGGTCCAGAATCATGTACTTACTAAATCCATGGTAACATATTGTTTCGCGTCGATGTCCCTGCCACCGCACCGTGTATAATTATTGGAAAATGTCTGGTAATTTTCGTTTGTAATAGAAAACAATATATATATTTTTACCCGACTGCGCCAGAAGGATTACACTATATATATGTATATTTCTTTGGCACGCTCTGTAGCCTAAGCGGCTTGAACGATTTCAGCTTGTGAGATGGCGTTGGATTCGTCTTAATTGTGAGTGACATTGGGTTTATCGAAATTGAAAAAAAAAAAATTGCCGATTTTTGACGCATTACCTGTCTTCAAAAAATGTTTTTTCTTAAAACCTATCGAGTGGGGAATCAAAATAAAGGGTTTTAAAAGGTGATTACAAAAATATATACAACTTATATGGTTAAAAGTAATTCGAAGTGACAAATCGTAAAAAAACACGAAATAAGAAAAATGAATAAAAAATATTTTACATTTTGTAAACTAAAAAGCTGGAAATAAAAAAAAGCTTAAAGCTTTCTAGAAAGCTTTTCAGTTTTTTTTTACTATTTTTTACCGCAGTCGCAGTCGGGTTATTTAGTTTTTTTTATGTGCTTTGCAGAATTTGATTGTTTTGAGTTTAGCATAAGAAACAATACAATGTTATCTTTTTATTAGTTGTTTTTTAAATCTTAATTAGGTATTGTGCTAATTAAATGAATACTTATTATCTCATAGCTCATAATATGAATATCTCGCTTTAATTGTTTTTGTATTTTTTTAAGTGTATTTATTTATATTTGACTAGCAGGGCCACGCGGTTTCACCCACATAAGTGTCGATCCCGTGGCAATATCGGGATAAAAATAATCCTATGTATGATGTATAAGCTGTTGTATTACTGTAAAGTTTCATTAAAATCCGTTCAGTAGTTTTTGCATGAAAGAGTAAGAAACATCCATTCCTCCATCCATCCATCCTCACAAACTTCACATTTATAATATTAGTTTACATCCAACTAATTCGACTTTTGACGCTGATCGTCCTATCTATACCTCAGTTGGCAAAAATTAGAGCTAAGTATAGGATTTGTTAACAGAAAAATTGAGTTTCTCAGTTTCTATTTTGTTTTATAGTGAAATACTCGCAAAGTTGTAATATGATTTAGGTCTGTTCGTTTTACTTTGACGCTATTTACAAACTTGTTGAATACGTTCTAACTAACGTTGACAATAGAACTCCTGTAGTTGCATTATTTATGGACATGTTAAAGGCATTTGACTATGTTAACCATAAAATACTGATAAACAAGCTGGAAAAATATGGAATTAGAGGCAATATCCTTGAACTTATCAAATCATATCTGACTAATCGAGAACAAATTAGGTACATAAAATACTACATAAATAAAATCTGCCCATAGATAAGAACTGAAAAGACTTATGTCTCTGTACATAAACAATGCATATTTGGTGTGCCGCAGGGCAGTTTGCTTGCTCCATTATTATATATATTAATGACATGCCCAAAACTATTAATAATTCAATGATTTAATTCGCTGACGACAGCACAATACTAATCAAAAGTAAAGATGATGTGACCTTCTAAAAAGAAATAATCGACAACTTAAATGACATAATAACTTGGCTAACTAAAAATAACTTAAAAAATAATCTTGAAAAAACAAATTAAATTTCATTTGAACAACAAGTAAACATGAAAATACCGCATATTCGTTACGGTAACCAAATTATCAGTGAAGCAGAACACACAAAACTCTTAGGTATTTGGATAAATAAAAGTATGAGCTGGAAAACATGCAAAAAGCTTAGCCAGTATTCATAAGCTCTCCATAACCTAAGAAAGTGTCAAATCGTGCAACATTATTAATGGCGTATCACGGGTATGTTGCTTCTACTTTACGCTACGGACTCATATTTTGAGGGAACTCGCCAAACAGAGAAATGGCGTTCAAAGACCAGAAACAATGCCTGTGGGCAGTGTGTAGCATACAAATCACAGAAAGCTGTAAGCCACATTTTCAACAGATCCAGTTACTAACATTCCCGTGTCTTTATACATATGAACTCGCGATCTTTGTCAAAGCGAATCTACATCTTTATACCCATCCAAGAAGCACACGACACAAAAATAAAATATGCGTAACACGTCATAAAAAAGCAGTATTTAATAAAAATATTTTGGGCATGGCACCCAAAGTATACAATAAGTTGGCAAAAAGTATCACAGACCTACACATAATGAAACAATTCAAATTATGTTTGCACGAATTCTAAGTTGCAAAATGTTACTATTCAATTAATGATTATCTAAATGAAAGATGAGTCGGTTGTATTATGAAATGGCACCACAAATATAACGATTATTGAAATTTTGGTCTGACTTGTTTATAATAATTTGACATTTTTTTAAATTATCATTTTAATTTATTCTGTATATTTAATGTTGCTATTAGTACCTAATATACTAATTTGCACATCTCAGGAGGTTATAATACAATGTACCTTTTATACCTGTAACATATTTTTAACATGTATTATGCAAATAAATTATTTGATTTGATTATTACCTACTCTGTTAGAAAAATATAATGATTACAATTTGTCTTATCTGTAAATAATGTTTATTGCGAAAAGCCAATGGCCTATCTCTGCCCTTATATTGTCATCCCGATATGTTATCATTTTGCTTGCTTAGGTACCTACCCACTAAAAACTTATTAGGTTAGTCACTTTTATTAAAATTCTACGTTTTCGCGAAGAAAAGATGCACAGGTGTTGTGTGTTGAATTACCTACTACAACATCCTACTTATGGTTTTAACGGTGTAGTTAATTGCATTTTTAACGTGTATGAAAATAAGGAAATGAAATGAAATTGTGTAATATCTACACACGTCATATTAAAAAAATATACATATATAAGCAAGATGGAGTCGACATTTCCTATCGGACGACCCCTGAGAAGATACTGCGAAACAAAATCATTGGTTCTCTTTTAAAGTCCAGACAGGTCATCTTGGTCATCTGGATATTAATAATTTATCAGCTTAGCCGTTCTTATTTTGTTGTCGCCTGCTTCCAGTCTTACCAAGAAACAAACGGATAAATACCTTCCTTCTAGAGTTGGAATATTGCATATCGACCACAGCAGACTAAGGTGTTTATTTATAAACGATGATTAAAGTTAAGTGACGTTTAGTCGCTTAATCACCGCTAATAAGATACAATTGATTTTCTATGTAATGGGCCGCTGCGTCCCGCGCCGGGACGGAGCGATTAAAAGCCAAAAATGTATGGGGGAACAATCACTAATCACGGTGTGTCCAAACCTCATAGTGCACTGGATATCACTAATTCCCTATATAAATTCTAGTAAACTAACTCGTGACCGCTGGTTATAAGACTTTTTGGACTTTTGACTGCTTATGACGTAATTTACGTACACGTATGAATATCTATTTCAACTTGTGTTTCTTTGTGATTTGTGTCTTCACGGAGTTGACTGATTTAGATAGATAGATGAGGTTATGCTTGACTATGCTTGTTATATGTCAAGAAGCATAATTTCTTAGTTACCTTGTAGATAACTCACGAAAGGAATAGGTACGCTAGGCAGGCATTGCTTCAAACACATTTAAATATCATTGATTCTTTAAACATAAAGCAAAATATCAAGGCACTTTTTAAATATTTTGCATTGGCTTGGAAATTAAAATTGAAAACGTATTAATATAAGCTTTAATTTCTTTTTGTTACAGAGTTCTTGAACTTGATTCAAAGACTATCGGTGAAGTATGGGCTTGCGTTCCGGGTGCATTTTTTCTCCAATCCGTACGTGATTATCTGCCATTCCAAATATGCTGAGGTGAGTTGCACAAACATAATTATGATATTGTTTTATGCTGCAACTCTTGCGGGTTGTAGGTGGGTATCCTTTAGCCAATGTGACCTTAAATATGCTCAGTTATTAAATAAGATTTAATTAGTTAAATTTAAATGTGTCAAAAAGTCTGTAGCTATATAGTTACACTCATACAATCTATACAAAGTTATCTTTCCACATCTTTGTATTATGTTATGTTTTCACGCGGATGAATTCGCTGGTACAGCTAGGTTAGAATAAAGCTTGCTTCTGAAATTGTTATAAGCACATAGTGGTCATGTAAAAGGTGGTGGTGGTGGTGGTGATTAATGTTTCCTCCAATCGCCTGAAACAAAGGATTACCTAGTTCAGGGGGTCTACTCCCTAAGCACGAAGTCCGTCGCTTCGGCCTTCGTTACGGGCGTTTCCTACCCCCTATGACCATCGGACGGATGATTCGCTCGGGGTCCGAGCGAAGAATGAATTTCAACGCGATTTGACAATTGTCCCTACTCCCGATGTGTTTTTGCCGGTCCGAACAGTTGAACTTGACATTGGTTTCGACGGATAGTTATGTCTGTTGATACGACATCAAAATAGTTCTCGTGTTGTCGACGAAAGTTAAGAATTCGACCTATGGCTGCTTTTTAGGGTTCCGTACCCAAAGGGTAAAAACGGGACCCTATTACTAAGACTTCGCTGTCTGTCCGTCTGTCCGTCTGTCCGTCTGTCTGTCTGTCTGTCACCAGGCTGTATCTCAAGAACCGCGATAGCTAGACAGTTGAAATTTTCATACATGATGTATTTCTGTTGCCGCTATAACAACAAATACTAAAAACAAAATAAAATAAATATTTAAGGGGGGCTCCCATACAACAAACGCGATTTTTTTGCCCTTTTATGCTAGATATCAAAAATGGCAACAGGTAGGCACTTGAAATATTCACAAAATACTCAGTTGTATTTTAACTTTAATAATAAATAATAAAATTAAAATAAAATAAATATTTAAGGGGGGCTCCCATACAACAAACATGTTTTTTTCGGCGTTTTTGCCTTGTGGTACGGAACCCTTCGTGTGCGAGTCCGACTCGCACTTGGCCAGTTTTTAATTATTGAAGAAGCTTTACAGGAAGAGCGGAGGCAACGTCGATATAATTTACGCCAAAACTTTAGGTTGGCGAGTATTCCCGACGTTAAGTTCATAGGGAACTATAGGCTCACTCGGGAATAATTCGAGGACTTATGTGCGGATTTAATTCCTCTTTTGAAGACATACATACATAAGTACATAAATATAGACTGATAAACATATTACCCTCCTTTGCGCCGCGCAGTCGGGTAAAAAGAGACAATGTTTCGGGATTTTACCATTAGAGTTTAGTACATTCTAAGTTTTGCCAATATTGGATTTTTTTTGGAATAAAACAATGAATTAACTTTAATTGTTTATTTAATTTATTTTCATTATGCACCATCAAGAGTTGGTACATCTTAGGTTTTCCTCAGTGGATGTAGAGAGTTGCTCCTGGGAGAGTGGGTCGGCACGTGTAGCAGCATGAATGGGTGAGGTAGCTACTGGCTCTGGATCTCTTACAGGTGGAAGCTGTACAACAAAAACTGAATATCATTGACGGATACATCAAAACATATATAATTGTGTAGTTATCTGTAATTTATTATTATTTAATAAAAAAAAGTCACGAGAAAGACTCATAATTATAAATACTATACTTATTGCTTTTAGTTTTTTTTACCATTGAACAAACTTACTATCATAAATTATAAATGTAATTCTTACCAATGGAAAAACTGGCACTCTTGCTTCGGTTTCCGGCTCTCTAAAACCCTCTCCCATTATCGATAGTATCTTTAATTCCACTTGGGAGAGGGTTGTGCTACCGATGGGCCTCCACCTCTAGCACTTGCTGATTTCTGGCAGCTCCAGCAGCCTTTTTGGCAAGGCGTTTTTTGTCAGACCACACCTAAAATTTGAATTTTTGGTTTATTTTATGAAGCTATATAAAAACCACTATACTCGTAAGTACTCCTACAGATAAGTATTTGGAGGATGACTGATTATTATCATTGTATTCACTTTACTGATGACAAGACCTTAAAATCATATTAATATTGACGAGTAATGTATAAAACTCACCCTTTGCCACTGCTCGGCGGACTTAGTGCAACTTCCCATTGAGTTATGGGAGTTGCACAGGTTTTCCCACAGCCGTTTTGAGCGAACTCTCCCGTCGGCACCCCTCAATAACCCGCGACCCAATTCATGGTTCTCACCCATAAAATCGAGAAGGGCCTCAATTTGCCCGTGTGTTGCTGCAGCGGTTGGGGCCATATAAACAAAATTAACTAAAGTTCATATCAAATAAACTTGCGATAAAGTTTGTTCACCTCCTTCTACTAATGTATCCCAATATTTCCAAACCATACGAAAAAAATGTATGGGCAGTGTCGGTAACACGATCAAAACATTGACTTACTCCGTGTTTGGTATTATGAAACTCAACCGATGCAATGTTAGCGACAGTTTTGTATGACGAACGATATCTATCGTAAGTTATTTGGACTTTTTGGTACAGGGTGGTTGAATGACATTTATCGCAAGTTTATTTGAAAAACACTTTAGTAAGCTTAATAAAATGTTGGAAATTTTAAAACTTCCCGGCCGACAATTTGACATTTCATTTGAAAGTGTCAAAAGTAGTCTGTGGAAAATGTCCTTCAAAAAGTAAACAGGCAAAGGTATCAACAGGATTTCCGGTTTCCGGACAAAAATGGCAAAAATAATTCAATTCTATATTTAAAGACATAATAAAAAGGATACTTTTTTAAACGTGGTAATTATCTAACGACAAAAGTATTAATTTTTGTTTAATAAGCTAGAAAACTACAAAATAAGTAAAGCGGTAATCGACCGGTAAAATAGGGCAACTCTATCGCCATGCGTCGTTCGTTCACGAATATTGTCTATGATTCCGTTTGAAACTGATGAATCCGAAATCGTTAGGGGGTAGGGTTAATTCCGACGTATCGGACTACTGTCGGACGGGCTTGTTACTTCGTTAACGGACTTAGGGAGTAGACCCCCAGGCACAAGTCGTGGATGATCTCGACATAGATTTAAGAAAAACTGTATTTAACGTTAGTCTTTATATTTTTGAATATTTTTTTTTATCGAAAAAGATTGACCAAGCTATAACAGGAACTGCAGAAAGACTTGTGTATGGGAGTATCAAATGGGAGCGGTAATACTGGCCAGCAGCACCTTAATTGCGTAAAAGGTTTCCACAGACGATCAATTGCAATCAGTTTTGTAGTAATATTGTCAATCGCTTCAATTGCATTTAATTTTGGTAAACGATCAATTTGCGCATTGATGTGTATCAGTCATGTAAATATTGATAATTGCAATTAATCGTTTCGGGGACCCTTAACAACATTTGCTACACAGTACGAGGGGTTTGAATTCCTAATCCATTGCTTCATAAGTCTGAAAAATTTGTCTGCTCAAGAACGCAATTAATGTGTCAAATTTAAAGGTATTGGGATTGGTTGCTATTTTATGTGTGTTACGCAATTATCCTGCGGGTAGATTTTAATCGTTTTCATTGTAATATAGAAAGTAATGTATCCGAATTGTTTCAGCCGTTAGTGTCGAGCACGGAGCACATAACAAAAGGCAGGGCATACAGCTTTCTGATATGCTGGCTCGGTCAAGGTCTGCTCACTGCCACGGGTAAGAACGAGTTCACTCCTAGGTAAACTAGATAATTAATGACAAGTTCATAGTAGCATTGAATTTTACTTCGTTGCAAGTGCAAAATTACGTAGATATAATCGTGGAGTGAAAAATTTTACGAGACATGATGTTTTAAGACTACTTGTTCTACTGCTTTGTGCTCATTGTGCGGAACAGACTAGGAAATTGCTTAACTTTTTCACTACGCGAGTAATAAGTAAATAAATAATTTATTTGTATAACACATGGTATTACCAAGGGGTATCGTAATACCCAGTAACTGGGTTGTGGAGGTCAGATAGGCAGTCGCTCCATGTAAAATACTGGTATTCAGTTGCATCCGGTTAGACTGGAAGCCGACCCCAACATAGTCTAGGGGGGAAAGGCTAGGCAGATGATGATGATGACATGGTATACGATGGTGTTAATATAGTTAGAGTGGCACAAACATGTTCAGGTAGGATAAAACAGCATGCAAAAATTAAGGGTTTGGTAAAATGTTACAGGGCATTAACATTTTTCATCCATGAATTCTTTTGAACCCTAGTAATTACACTCACTTAACCTCTTAGGCCAATTTAATCTTAAATAAACTTGAATTTTATATTTTAAAATGACTTGGTATCTTATTATTAACCTTTTAAGCGCTTGGCTAAATATCAATTGCCGTGCCCCTAGCGCGCGGCTACAAATCGATAAAATAATCATCATCATCATCTGCCTAGCCTTTCCCAACCATGTTGAGATCGGCTTCCAGTCAAACCGGATGCAGCTGAATACCTAAATCGATAAAATAATACACACAACAAATAAGGACGAGCAATCGTTGAATAGAACGAAAAAATCATGCATGTTCTCTGTCGCAGAAACTCGACACGAGCTGTAGGGGCATGGAAATATGTGTCGCATTTATGCTACACAAGCGGTTAAAAGGATAATACGCATGTGTTAGAAAACAAAGTAGAATCTATCTATAAGTGTAGGTATATATATATTATATTACCCAAATGTAAAGCTTTGAATATCAGAATGGTTACTAGTTATTTAATGTGTGTAAAGTGCCCATGAATATGGTATGTATGTAGGGAAAGGATTTTATGAAATAAAGCACAGAAAGACAAGGCTAGACATTTATTTCAATGTAGTCTTGTCAGTAATTCATCAGAAAGCTAGTTGTCCGTTCCAAATCTAGGTCATCAAGGAGAAGAAGGACAAGAAACTCCTTGGAAACAACAATTAACAAATTTATTACATTGTCATACATTATCGTTATTTTAATAACAATTAATTCTATCTCTTGGTCCAAGGAACTCAGAATAATAGCAACATAATAACAATAGCTAGGAATATTCCAATAAACACCTTAACATATTAGCAATATTGGCCATATTACAACAATACAGAACAACATAGTTATCAGCAATAATCAAGATAATAATATTAACTTACATGACATCTGGCCGATCTATTCCACATAATAGGTATCTACTAATTAACTGAACGTCTACCGGACAACAACTGCCCTGATAAAGTCATTACTATCCTTTTTATATCCTACCAACGTCTTTTACGTCAAACATCTTACCGCCATTTTGAACCAATCACAGATCATCATAGATTATGGATTAATATCTTCCAACACAGGTAATGATAAACAAATCTTCTATAGAGAAACCGTTTTAAAACATTATAATGTGATTAAGCAATTTAATAAGAGTTGATTCGTAATTCTTAAAAGTATTTAAAAATAATATAACATCAACTGACAGTATTGTGCCAATCATTTGAAACAGCCTACTATATTAAAATAGCAATATTAAATCTATGATATACTACAAGTGTTATTAAATATTACTTAATAATTTATAGTCATAGCATTTATGTGCTTTTTACAACTTAAGACTTTATTTTTTTGTAAACACAATATTCAGTCAAATTAGGTACTTTCACATTAATACTATTTATATAATTCGTAAATGTGACAGATGCCATTAGCCAACAAACGATATTCTAACATTAAAATTATATCAGAAAGAATAATCACACCGCATTATATTGTAGTCTTTGGAATAATCCAACACGGCCATACTGACATGTACTTCGTTCTCGAAGTACCTATGAATATACAGTCCCACAAAAACGACAGCGTTTGACCAACTCAACAGAAAGTTATACATTGTTAGGTACTTATTTGAGGTGCCGAGAGCCAATAATAACTTTTTTTTTTACTAATGTATCTAAATACCTTTGCAACTTCTGCTAGTGTAATAGAAAAACGTTAAGTACATAAATAATTTATGAAATAATGAATTGGTTGTCGGTATAATTTACAGTTACTAATATAAAATTAGGATAGCACCAATTTGGTAAGCCATACATATTCAACAACTTTTGAAACAAAGCAATAACCAGCGAACATGCCAATAATTCAAATAACTCATCGCTCGGTCAATCTGACAATGTTATTGACAACTATTCAGTAAACACATTTTCTGTTAACATTTTAACAAACTTTTAACATGGTCATTGAACATTACTTCACTTTGGAAGTAAAAACTTTAAACAATACCTCACAATACCCTAACAACGATACACATATAACCAATAATAAAAGAATTCGAGTCAAAAATTACTAAGAAAAAAATAAGAAAATTACTCATTTCAGCAGGTGGTGACTGGAGACGGCAACTCGATATTGGTTAAAGGTATATACTATTTGGATCTGTGTTATCAAGTAATTAAATATAGTTTTCTATGTAATATAGTCTTCTCAGTACCATAGTTTTAAAAGACATTATGTATCGTGACTCGATAAGCCAATCACAACTTTTTAAGTTAAGTATTACATTTAAAATTCACAATATTCATATATAACAGAATTATTATCTAAAATATCATACTGAATCTGTGGCAATGTATCGTTTGAACGTTCTGTTAAACTGAACTGAACCAAAATGATCATCAAAAAAGCTTTGTATTTGAAAATAATCCATCATGAAAATAATCCATCACGGCTATTCTGAACTGTACTTTGCTCTCGAAGTACCCAACGAATTATATTTGTTTTCAAGAAGTCTCTGGCCTTGGCATATTAGTTCTATCATTTGCTGCACATGAATTTCAAACTAATATCAGGGCAGTGACCGACCAGCAATTCATAAAATAGCCTCTGGCCTTGACATACCAGTCCTATCACCTGCTGCGAATGAATTTCAGACTGGTATCAGGGCAGTGACCGACCAGCAGTAAGTTATAAATAAGTAGCCTCTGGCCTTGACATACCAGTCCTATCACCTGCTGCGAATGAATTTCAGACTGATATCAGGGCAGTGACCGACCAGCAGTATTTATTTTATTTCAATCAGTTTAATTTTTCCTTTAACTTTTTATTTCTACTTTATATCCTTTATTAAACTTCGTTCAGTTCAGCTTATCGAAACTTAAATGAGTTTAACTGATTTTCATTGAAGTTTGCATATCTTCTTCTTTGTGAGCACTTGAAATTACAATCGAATACGACATACATACAATTTTATAATTATTATGTTCCTATAATAAAAAGCTCACAAGCTTATTTTGAAAATCGTAAAATATTCTAAACGTCATAGATAAAACTGCATGAAGTACCTACTCTAATCTACTTCATTTTCGCAAATTGTCACAATTTAAAACAGTATAAACTAGGTATAAATCTTAGCTGTTTCCTACCACATCCTATATACCTTAATATATCATACATAGGTATTCAGTTATTGAATTGCTTCTAAAATACTAAGACTACCAAATCACCCTAACAAGTAATATTATAAAGGCGAAAGTTTGTGAGTGTGTTTGTATGTTTGTTTGTACAATAATCTGACAAAAATCAGAATGGTTGTATGTATATTAGTATAGTTTTTATTGTAAAAAGAAAGTTTTAAGAGGTATCTCAATTATTTTTTTTTTCTGTCGTATCAAATTAGTTGTATTATGTTTTCAACACTTCATTTACTTAGCATATATCCTGAAAATATCATATATTTTTCTGATTCCGTGGTACCTAAATAAAACTGTATCTATTGTGTACCTGTGACAACACAATTAGCTAAGTAACTAAGACCTAAGGGGAAGTGACAGTTTCTTTTTATACTTGTAAAAATAAATAACTGAACGAAAAACCGATAAAATTTTCTATTTATGGTTAATGTAAACAGGATGTTTTAAGTAGGAACCTACTTCATAGTGTGTTTTATCTCAAAATTAAATGAGGTTATCCTACACTACATCTGGAATCAGTAAGTTTAATGTTTGTGCATTATACTACTCTATTCTATTATTGTATTCTCAAATATTATTTTATAGCAATTGGTTCAATGATTATCACGTAATTAACATAGTCAAAACATACTAATTATTGTCCTTGATAAGCCAAGTGTGAACTAAATGTTACATATTAATATCTAAAATTATTTTGCAATACGTAACTTTTCAATTTAATCATCTTATCTAATTGCACTTCGTTTTGATGTAAAAGAGCCTCTAAGCGCCTTACCGAGTACCGACTTATGCTAATTCGTAGGTACGGCTGCTCCATTTAATCCTTGGAATGGGTTTCGAAGATATTACAGCAACTTGTAGCTTCGCATTCCCGCTCTCCGAGTTTGCAGCACGATGTCATCGTCGTGGTGAGAGTTGAGAGTCAGCGACCCGCCGACACCAATGGCTTCCAGCAGAACACCGATTGCTCCAACAGTGATCATGAAAATAGCAAAATAAAATGCATTAGTAAGCGGTTTACTATCCCACTTCTGATGTTAGAAAACATAGTAGAATCTATCTATAAGTGTAGGTATATATATATTATATTACCCAAATGTAAAGCTTTGAATATCAGAATGGTTACTAGTTATTTAATGTGTGTAAAGTGCCCATGAATATGGTATGTATGTAGGGAAAGGATTTTATGAAATAAAGCACAGAAAGACAAGGCTAGACATTTATTTCAATGTAGTCTTGTCAGTAATTCATCAGAAAGTTAGTTGTCCGTTCCAAATCTAGGTCATCAAGGAGAAGAAGGACAAGAAACTCCTTGGAAACAACAATTAACAAATTTATTACATTGTCATACATTATCGTTATTTTAATAACAATTAATTCTATCTCTTGGTCCAAGGAACTCAGAATAATAGCAACATAATAACAATAGCTAGGAATATTCCAATAAACACCTTAACATATTAGCAATATTGGCCATATTACAACAATACAGAACAACATAGTTATCAGCAATAATCAAGATAATAATATTAACTTACATGACATCTGGCCGATCTATTCCACATAATAGGTATCTACTAATTAACTGAACGTCTACCGGACAACAACTGCCCTGATAAAGTCATTACTATCCTTTTTATATCCTACCAACGTCTTTTACGTCAAACATCTTACCGCCATTTTGAACCAATCACAGATCATCATAGATTATGGATTAATATCTTCCAACACAGGTAATGATAAACAAATCTTCTATAGAGAAACCGTTTTAAAACATTATAATGTGATTAAGCAATTTAATAAGAGTTGATTCGTAATTCTTAAAAGTATTTAAAAATAATATAACATCAACTGACAGTATTGTGCCAATCATTTGAAACAGCCTACTATATTAAAATAGCAATATTAAATCTATGATATACTACAAGTGTTATTAAATATTACTTAATAATTTATAGTCATAGCATTTATGTGCTTTTTACAACTTAAGACTTTATTTTTTTGTAAACACAATATTCAGTCAAATTAGGTACTTTCACATTAATACTATTTATATAATTCGTAAATGTGACAGATGCCATTAGCCAACAAACGATATTCTTACATTAAAATTATATCAGAAAGAATAATCACACCGCATTATATTGTAGTCTTTGGAATAATCCAACACATGCATATTACTAGGCAGTTTTTGTTGTATTTGGTAAGTCTTAGCAAATCATTCGGCAGGTACTAATTTTTAGGGATCTCGTCTATTCCGAGGATTTACGTCGTTTCTTGTCTTAAATAGTTCTTTATTCTTAACAAAGAACATACACACTTCATAAATATACCTACAGAACTGGCAACTGTAACAAACCAAGTCTTTCAATGATTGGTTGACATGACTCATCAGGTTGAAGTCTAGGTGCTATTACCCACATTACAAGACCATAGCGAAGTAATTTTTCTACATATATGTATATAATAGCTGTTTGTATGTTAGTAATGTTGCGCGCCACGATTAATGCTTGGTACAT
This sequence comes from Mesoligia furuncula, assembly GCA_916614155.1. Lineage (NCBI taxonomy): Eukaryota > Metazoa > Arthropoda > Insecta > Lepidoptera > Noctuidae > Mesoligia > Mesoligia furuncula. The sequence continues at coordinate 9,826,990 of OU744792.1, forward strand.
GGTGACAGTAGTTACCACTAGTGTCATCTAGTATCGAGTAGCGGAACTAGTAGTACCCTTCTAGAAATTTCGATGCGAGAACTTTCTAGAACTTTCCCGAACTATCGACATCTGGTCGATCGGGGCCTGCATGTACTCGAACATTCTAGATGTTTCTACAATGGAAGGTTCTAGAACTCACTGCGGCACTAGTGTTGTTAATTAAAGTGTCAATTTTTGGCTATTAAATCGGCAGTTTTTATTGTCACGAACCCGAAGCTCGTAACAGTAACATGATGCGAAGTAATGAGAAAACGTCGTGAGAAAAGTTTTGAGTATGAATGTGATGGCTATATGAGTAGCGGAATACCAAAGAAACGATAGTTGGACTGCATGAAAGATGATATGGCTAGAAAATGGAATAGAGAAAAAAATAATATTATAGAAATATTTTTTTTGTGTTAAATTTGATGTAGTTGGGCCTAGCATTCCTTGTGGAACGCCATATTTATAATGTTAATAAATCGTCATATCTACTTTCGGTAATCTTAATGATAATGACACATTGTTGTCTATTACTCAAATAGGACGATATCCACTGAAGTGCAACCTAGCTATTCACAACCATCCGACAGGCTATCGTATCGAAAATAACACATTTGGACAACCCGATTTTGCTTTGCCCCGACAGCAAACAGCTGTCCAAAGAATAGCGGCCGTTTTTTTTATTTAAACTGACAAAATTTTCGGGTTTTGGACTTGTGAACAGCGTTTAGAGGACTCCTACGATAACGTTGATTGTTGTTCGATACGGTACGGAAACGTATCGAGTGGTAGCTATGCAGGGTCCCTAATTCCGATAGTCTCTAACTAATCTAGCAATATGATTATCGTGTGATAACAGAGAAGGGCAATTCTTGTAATTTTAAGAACCATCACAGTCTGATTGATTTGTCTCAATTTGTCATAAATACCGCTAATTTCCCTACATTTTTGACAAGTTTTTGACATTTGTTTGTCGCCGAGATGAGACTGCGACTAGATTTTGAACGTTTTAAATTGCCAGAATTGGCCTTCTAAACGAAGGCTTTCGATAAATCAAAGTAAATACACGTTGTCAGATGATTGTTGGTAATATTTGTAAGTTTTGCTTTCTTAAGAGACAAAAGATCGTGAACAATTAAACCCCTGTTTTATTAAAGAAAAAAAGAAGTAAATTTCACAAATTTGTGAACATTAAAAATTCCTGTGTAAGTATTACAATAAAAAATCAGTAACAGGTCGAGATGTGAATGACAGTATGTTAACACAACCTTAACCACTAGACTAGAGGGCCTAGATAAACTGACCTGACATGCAGCGATGCTGAAAAAGTCAAAGATATTGGATTGACAAAACTTACCGACAAAAGTCGTTGTAGAAATACGAAACGCTTAAAATGCGAAATACGAACAGCGTTATTTAATCATGCATTTGTTTTAGGTCAAAGATGGAAGACTCACCGCAAATTCCTGACCCCCGCCTTCCACTTCAATATTCTCCAGAACTTCCAGTCAGTATTTTGCAAGAACCAGCGGATTCTGACGGCGAAAATACGAGGAATGGCCGACGGCCGCCCGATTGACATGTTCCCTATTATCGCTTTAGCGGCCTTAGATAATGTGACAGGTAGGTAACTAACTCACACGTCAATTTTTTATGAATTTTGAATTCCGTTTGGATGCAATTTAAAATGCTCTCGTAAAACTATGATGTTGACCGCAATAAAAACTATTGCATTTTTTATTTATTTATATTATTATCCAGTTCTCAAATCAAAATTATTTTTCAACAATCTGGCTTTCCAACCATTTTTATTTTCCCAGAATCCATCATGGGTGTATGTATGAATGCCCAGAAACACAGTGAGTCTCAATATGTGAAATCTATCGAAGAGTAAGTGTACTTATTTTTAATCACTTTTGCAGGATCCAATAAAAAATAATATAGTAAATACAAAAATGTTGTAAATGAGAGTACTCACAGCTATGACATAAATCAATAAGAATTATTACAATATTCTGGATCAATAAACGATATCAATTACTTATTTTAAATTACAGATTGTCCGCAATTGTGACGATGAGGATCCAAATACCATTCTTCGGTAAAGACGCCATCTTCAATTTGTTGCCTTACAAGACGAAGCAAGACAAGGCATTGAAGATTTTACACGGACAGACTAACAAAGTGATCGATGCAAGACGACAAGAATTGAAGAAGGCTAACATTACTACCATTAATGACAACAGTGATATTGGTAAGCATGAAGATAATGAGAAAGACTGAAAAATACACACAATGACCATAGAAAATAAAGGTACCGAAAACATCTATTGAAGACTGTCCTATGAATTCAAGTCAATCGCAGAAGGTAGAATATTTAATCTCCTGGGGTTTTGTTGTAGAGGTTACAGAGCAGTAAATGCTTCTTTACACAATATTGACTAGAACTATACTCTAACTATAAATTTAATACATATATATAAATGCCATATATTTAAGGGCAATTCTGGCCTCTCTGCTAAATCGAAGTGTTGAGATGTTTATATGGCGCTGCAACGATGACAGTCCAGATCCAGGATCAGAAAACCAAACCCAGCCAACTGCTCAGGGGGTGAGACAGAGGGATGTAATATCCCCTAAATTGTTTACCAACGCTTTGGAAGACATCTTCAAGACGCTGGACTGGACAGGGTATTAACGTGAACACTCGATATACTCGCCAGTATATCTCACATCTTCGGTTTGCCGATGACATCGTCATAATGGCAGAGACGCTGGAACAGCTAGACCAAATGTTGCACAGCCTAAATGGAGCCTCCCGGCGGGTTGGCCTCGGCATGTATTTGGACAAGACAAAAGTCATGTACAATTCGCACGTCTTGCCGAGTCCAATCCACATCGAAGGGTCGCTTCTCGAAGTTGTGAAGGATTATGTCTACCTAGGGCAAGTCATCCAGCTCGGTAGGCTCAACTTTGAGAAAGAGGCCGACAGAAGGATCCGACTGGGTTGGGCAGCATTTGGAAAACTCCGTCAAGTCTTCTCGTCGCCTATCCCGCAGTGTTTGAAGATTAAGGTCTTCAACCAGTGCGTCCTGCCCGTCATGACATACGATGCTGAAACGTGGACACTGACGGTCGGGCTAGTCCACAAATTCAAGGTTGCTCAGCGCGCTATGGAGCGAGCTATACTCGGAGTCTCTTTCAAGGATAAAATCAGGAATGAAATTATCCGGAAAAGAACCGGAGTTACAGACATAGCTTGCAGAGTAAGCAAACTGAAGTGGCAGTGGGCTGGCCATGTCTGTCGGAGGACCAATGGCCGGTGGAGCAGACGAGTCCTGGAGTGGAGACCGCGTATTGGCAAGCGTAGTGTGGGACGGCCCCCCGCTAGATGGAAGCACGACCCAAAGAAGGTGGCTTGGGTAGACTGGATGCGGAAGGCAGAGGACAGGGTGCTGTGGCGCAGTCTGGGAGAGGCCTATGTTCAGCAGTGGACTGCGATAGGCTGAGATGATTGAAATAAATGCCATGTTTTGACAACCTCACAAAAACGACTTTAGTATTGGCCCCTCTTTCTGTATGAAGTCTATAAATTATTGGCGTATCTACTTCGTTTGCTATCATCGAAGCTCATTTTACTCTTTGGAGCGAAAGCAGGATAAAAAACAGTTACAATATTATAATACTTTTGATTTATTGGACAACCAGCTGCTTCGTTACGAAATATTAGTATTTTGATGGGGCACTTAATTTCTGGGACAAAATTTTCAGAGACATTAAATTTTGTTAAAACTGTAAGGATAACGGAAAGGAGTTACTTACTTTTTCGTTGACTTGGTCTAAGAGAAAAAGGAGTTACTTACTTTTTCGTTGACTTGGTCTACAATAATTTTTCCTTCGTTATTACTGAGATTTATTTAAAAAGAAGTTACTTCATAAATATTTGTTCTAAAGGTATTAGGAACCAGCACGCGTTTTTGGACCTGTTGCTCCTGGCTGAAATCGACGGCAAAAAGATTGACGATGAAAGTGTGAGGGAGGAGGTCGACACATTCATGTTTGAGGTGAGTTACTTTTCAGCGGGATTGTCCGAAAGGGTTACCACTGCCCCGGATCATAAAGGGCTAAGGAAGGAACACGGGTGGGTTTTAGTCAGTAAGAGTCTGACACTCCCTTCCGCTCCACCCAGAGCGGGAGGGGTCATTTGATGATGAGATATCTTCAAATGACCCCTCCCGCTCTGGGTACCCCATCCTCAAAAAAAAAAAACGGTGAGTTACTTTCATACATACAAGTTGTAGTATCTACTTCAGTTGTAAGATTACAGTGCGGCCGACAACGAGAGAATGCGTTCTTGACACCTGTCGGTTTCATACAAAACCGCGAATACGCGTTTTGCGAATTTGATGTTTATTAGTTACTAGCACAGAGCATGTAACACTTTACTAGAATTGTCGCACTGACAGGTGTCAGGACGCAATCTTTCATCGGCCGAACCGTAGCTTCGTCTACTTCAGATTTTTGTGGGAAAAATTTTCTTTAGTCGTAAATACCCAAGAATCATAACTATTAAGCTATGCGTTACGTCCTAGATGTATGTAATTTGCAATGTGTGATGATGCGCTCGAGACACCCTTTCTTCTCCTAAAATTTTTTGTCCAAAAATCGTTATCCATAACACGTTTGCTATAAACTTTTGTAACCATAATGTTCAAAAATTCTAAATTTTGTTTTATATAATTATCTTTACTTCTAAAACTATTCTCCTAATGTCCTAATTTAACGATAAGGCCGCCCATTGTATATTTTGTAGTGTTTGATGTATCTTTTTCATGTTATGTATTTTTGTGGTGTACAATAAAGTATATATAAAAAAATAAATAATTTTGCATGAAATAAAGTCATATGTTCTAACGTATGACTTTATTTCATGCAAAATTAGGAGATTTAATTATTATAGTACTCGATATTACGACAGAATAGTTTGTAGTATTGTATTATATAATGTGTATTATTCCGAATGTTCATTTATAATAAAATTGTTAGTCCTAAAACATTTATTAAAATATACGTTTTAGTGCCAGAAACAAATCGCTGTAAATCCGACTCCATGCAGTCTTGTCTGCCATACCCCTAGAGTGTAATATACAATCGCGTAGGCGCGTAGGGGCGATGCGGCCCGCGGGCTGAGGAGCAGGTTTGCCAGCTAGCCTCAGCCGCGGCGGTGAGCGCAAGCCGTCTGTGACGATTAGCACGTATGGGACCGCCGCCGGAGACCCGCAGCGCCGGAGCCGTGACAGAAACCATGCATGATGCATGTTGCATGCTCCCGTGCATGTTGCATGCTGCATGCTTGCTTGCATGCTGCATCCTGGCTGTATGCTTGCTTGCATGCTGCATGCTTGCTTGCATGCAAATTTGTTTTAGAAACATTATTAGGGTAAGTAAATATTAAATAATTTAAATTTACGACTTACAACTTTTGTTGAAAACGGTTTTAAGTCTTTTGTATATTATTGATTGTAATATTTATTACAAACATATTGTATTTAGGGATTTAAATTTTATGGCATGTGATATTAAGTTTGGGCAAATTATCATTCGGACAAATAGTGATTTGGACAAAAACATTATGGCACTTTAGATTATGGATAAAAAATTTAGGGAACACGATAGAGAACCATTTTATACAACTAGTGTCGAAGAATGACAGTTGTGATTTGAATATACGAATAATTTAAGTTGGATGCCAATTTGCTTAAAATTTATTTTCCTGACTTTATTACGAATCTGTTTCTATAGGGTCACGACACCACGACTTCAGGCATCGTGTACACTCTCCACTGTCTATCAAAACGCAGAGATGTCCAAGAGAAAATCTACGAAGAACTGAAAATTATCTACGGTAGCGAAATGAGCAGAGACCCGACTTATCAGTAAGTTTAATTCATTAATTCTCTTCTCTCTTAGTTTAACCTATTTCTATAAACACGAGACAGATTTGGTAAAAGTAGACTGGTTTGTTCCCAAAATTTGCCTTATACCAAAACTGCGTGATAATGAAGATGTAATAGCAATTTAAAAAAAAATATATAAGTAGCAATTAAATAAATCCGATAAATAAATCAGATAAATAGCAATTAAATAAATCCTACTAATATTATAAATGTGAAAGTTTGTGAAGATGTTTGGGTGTTTGTTACTTAATCACGCGTAAACCATTGAACAGATTTGGATGAAAATAAAAATGGCACTTAGATAGACCATTTCCTGGATTAACACATAGGATAATTTTTATCCCGATATTCCCACGGTATCAAAACTTACGCGGGTGAAACCGCGGGGCGCTGCTGGTAAATATTAAGTTTATTGTACAAAGAGAAACGCATACTTAAAGTTAGTCACACACTAAACATGATTGTACAAATGTTGGTCAAAAGTAGTTTCAACAACTGGCTCCTGAACTAAGTTAAAATATAATAAAACGTAGAAAGTACAGTCTCTATAAAGTTTACCGTTAAGTATTTAATGGCAAAGTTCTGGTTATACATCATCATTCTCCTGCCCTTGTCCCAATTAATTTGGGGCCGGCGCGGCATGTATTTTTCTTCCATACTTCTCTTTTAGTCGTCATATGGGTAGTCACCCCCTTTCTTGCCATATCGTCTTTCACACATGTTCTGGTCATATTTACTTGAACGGGCAATATACTTTCGATTTAGTTTATTCTAAAGTTACTGGAGGTCTACTCCATAAGCACGAAATCCGAAGTTTCGGCTGAAATTACGGGCATTTCTTACACCGTAGGCAGATGATGATTGAGGACACCTATGCTCATATTCTCTAGGTGTAAATAGTTTCTCTACTGCACATTACATGAGTTTTTCTGCATAAATTCCTTGCAAGAAAAGCAACTGGGGCAATAAAAAAATGAACAAGATTCAAGATTACAAGTCGAAATAGAACGAAAAAAACCACTTAAAATATTCATTTCACGGCGTAGCGTGATGTTTTTTACAAAACTTCTGCTGAAACGAAGTGAAGTAGACAAGCCTTGAATAGCCTCGAGCCTTACGGGCTGAATTTGTAGTTATTTTTAGTAGTTGGAATTTTTTAATGATAATTTTTAATTAGTGACAGTACCTTTTTACCACTGTTGTACTAAAAAAAGTTTATTGAAGACGTACTTGGACACCAACCCTGTTAAAGTTCCGTTACTTTTATTTTAAATGTTTACGTTTTGATGTTTAGTGAGCTTCATCAAATGAAGTATTTGGAGCTGGTCATCAAAGAGTCGATGAGGCTGTTCCCGCCAGTTCCACTCATTGAAAGAAAAATCATGAAGGACTGTGGTAAGTAGCTACATACTTCATAAGCCTCATTTCTTTATCCATCACTAGCATCTCCTTCTTCCGTGACTTCGTCTGCGTGAAATTTCTTGATTTAACATAAAATATAATTATCATACTTATGACTCGGCAAGAAAAAATACCATATAAAAATTCTTTCACTAATGGGAATCTTCGGAATCAGATTAGTGGTTCCAAAGATTACCTACCCCCTTATTATACTTTCTTACATCTTTGTATTGTTAGTATAGATCATCATTATTAATCATCATCAGATGATTAATAATGATCAGATGATGATGATTAATAACTATTACCATAAGCAGTGGACTGCTATAGGCATCTGCCTATAGCAGTCCACTGCTTATTGTAATCGCTTGTGCACTTCTTATTTACTTATAATATTTACCAAAATTAGTTGTATTAAAATTAAATCATAACACATATACGACTGTAAGCGGGTTTTATATATCTACAGAAGTTTGCATATATGAATTTGGTAATTTGTATAAAAAGTTGACAGACAACTTATTTACTTACAATATTTACCAAAAATGGTTCTATTAAAATTAAATCATAACACATTTACGACGATATACGGGTTTTATATATCTACCGAAGTTTGCATATACTCGTATGAATTTGGTAATTTGTATAAAAAGTTGACAGAGCCTGAAGGTGAATTTTGCAAACATCCTAGATTTTATTGGTTTTAAATTACAAAAAGCTTATTATTAAAAACTTGATTTAAAATTTATGCAATGTTTTATTCGTTGTATAAAATTATGAGCTTAGCTTGTAAAAATTCCAATAAAATTATAGTCCCACATTTTCTAACACAATGTGGAGAAGATAATACGACAATAAATGAAAACATTGACAATACTAATACAGGAGTATTTTCATCATCAAATAAATCCTAACATAGAAATTGTAAAGTGTTTTTTTCAAACACATTTCTTGTTTTTAGCGTTTCGATAGAAATCTAAATGGACTCGGCCCAGAATTCGGCTACTTGTTTGGCGCCATCACAAGCGTCCACCAGTTCCTGTAACGTGCATCTGACGGGACACGCAGGGCACGATATTAAGCACCATATTTACACGCCAAGGCGGAGTCGTCTATGAATCTCCACCTGAACAGGTTTTCCTTGCTTCGGCCAATCTGGGTCCGGAATCTGTTTAAGGACTTCCGGGTTACCCAAGGCAACTCATGTCTAGGTCTTCAGCGTGTGGAACAAACGGTTTGGGTAAGGAAGCACTGTCTCGCCACAACTTCAGTCTTTCTTGTGATGGTTCGCCTGTGAGTGGGACGACACATTTTAAAAACTGTTTCGGCTTTTCAGCCTTTGCGGCACAAGGATGTTGTGGTGCAAAGGGTGTCGTGTGTCGGAGACCATTTTGGCTCTTTCGCTGGAGCTTGTCACGCGCGCTATTCCTGCTAGTGGAAACAGCATTTGTACCGGGGTTGGTTTTGGGCAACCAGTGGTGATCGATGATGGCACGTTTCATTCAAAGCTGTATCCACTAGCTTTGCGTGGGCAGAACGACTCCACACGGGGCACGCGAATTCTCCCACAGAAAAACATAGCGCCAGTCCAGTAGTCCGCATAACGTCAGGCGTAGCAGCCCACTTTGATAATACCCTACGAAGAAGACTGTTGCGAGTGTGCACATTCTGCTTGATATTTTTGCAGTTTTTGCTGAATGTTAAAGCCCTGTCCAGGTTAACACCAAGATATTTAGGGGAGTTGCTGTGCTCGATGGCCCCAAACAATGTTAAGTTTACGGCCCTCCTCTCTATTGCGGAGATGAAATGAGATATTAGGGGAAAGTTTTTTGGATCGTCCTTTGCTTTACCTGGCTTCGGAATTGCTATGACCTTTGATTTCCTCCAGAGACGAGGTATTGAAGCTGATTCCAGACAGTTGTTGTAAAGATGCAGCAGCCACGACACAGCAACTGGGCCAAGCTGTTTGATTTTCTCAACTGAGATGTTGTCTACTCCAGAGGCTTTACCACACATGAGACCCCTAATCGCTGTGACGATATCAGAAAGTTTGAACGGTTTGCTAATATCGTCGCAAGGGCTATCGGGTTTTTGCGGGCGGGGATGGTTAAGGGGACTCGCTGGTCTGGTCTTTCTTATAGTGCACTGCGTGTACTTTTATGGATCATGTCGATGTTAGTACGAGTAACAGTGTTGATCCACCTCTCCCGTCTGATTTCACCCAATTTTCATAGCAGCACTTCTCCAGCCTGCATGGTTTCCTCCGAAAAGGGGTCGGTGTTACACAGTGTTTCGTATAGGTTCAGTAGCTCACTGGTTTCTGTCGACAGCCCTGGAATGTAGGAAGTCCTGCAACCCCTCGGGATGTGTCTTCGGGAAGTAGTTGACACAATCCCAACAAATTGGTCGTACTTTTGCGGGGTCGGCAAGACATTCAGGAGGACGTAATCAATCGACCACGTGAACAACTCCCAGTCGGCCTTGGTGTAGTTAAATCGGCGCTTAAAGGGGAACATTTATAGGTCAGACCACCGGTTCGATGCAGCACATAACAGGTCTGTGCTGGGTGCGAGGGATAGGCGAACATACGCTTTTGGTGCACTGTGAGCTGATAGACGAGCTGACGAAGATTAGGTCGGGGTTTTATCCGCGTTTCCATCGCCCACTATTGAATAGTAGTTTGGGCCGTCTATGACTTTTGCCAATCTTTGACTAGCTATAGTGACTAAACTGTTGTATATATTTGATTGAATTTTCTTATGTAGACTGGGAACGTCATTAGATATACGCAGTTTAAATTATTCTCGAATTGTCTTATTTAATTTTATTTGGGAAACAAACAGATGCACTAACAAACATAAGTATACAATTAGTTCAACACAATCCAGAAACAGTTTCCACAGATTACTAAACAAGTAAATTATATGTACCTAAGTGTAACAACAACCAGAAGTTCACACCGTTAAAGTTTACAGAATTTAAAATTAAATATTATATAACTTAAAACATTTGCGCAGTGGTGGCCCAGTGGTATCGGCCGCGACTTACGAGTTGTATGTCGTAGGTTCGAACCCAGACAGGCGCTTTACTTTGTGTAAATTATTTCATCACCACTGCTCTCAAAAACGGTGAAGGAAAACATCGTGAGGAAACCGGCATGTCCTAGAACCAAAAATTCGAAGACATGTGACATCTACCAACCCACACTGGGCCCGCGTGGTGGATTATGGCCCACTCCTTCTCACAGAGAGGAGGCCTGTGTCCCAGCAGTGGGAACATTATAGGCTGATTGATTGATTGATATAACATTATTATTGTTTAAATTTCTATGCCAGAATATTTCTTAGAATGTGGGTAGAGAAAGGTGCTCCACCTTGTACGTTTTCCGGCATTCAACGGCAAAACATAATCACTGCTAACCTTTTAATCCGGTATAATTAATGTTTGATACACAATAATAATATAAACATAATTCTTATGTGACCTCTAACCCGTCTACTTATTGGGTACATTAGCTACAATGTAGTCTTGAGTGATGTCGACCTAAGGCAACGAAGTAATATTCCTAAGTATATTAATGTGTTTTTACAGTAACAACATGCATGCTATTTAGATCATAAGCATAACTATTAATCAGCCTAAAATGTTCCCACTGCTGGGACACAGGCCTCTCTCTGTGAGGGGAAGGGAGTAATCTACAACGCGTAACAGTGCGGGTAGATCAGTCACGCCAGTTTTTTTAAAGTCCCGTACGTTTTGACGTGGAGTTGCGTGACACCAGCCCGTATTACCTAAGTCCCTTGTTAGACGGGGCGAGCCTTTAGCCATCGGCCGGGCACAAAATCAAATGTCATTCAAATTAGGCTGAGAATCAGCACTTTTCGATTGTCCGGAATCCAGGCTGCTACTGAGAAATTCCTGATTGAAATACCCAATAACACTTTGCCCGACCTGGGAATCGATCCACTACTGGGTTTGTGTTCCAGTATTAGGACACAAACCCAGTAGTGGTATAGGCCGATTATGCTAACATAATGTTCTTCATTCCAGAGGTGGGAGGACTGAAACTAGTAAAAGGCACATCTGTCATGATAAACATCTACCAGATCCAACGCCAGCCAGATTTATATGACGATCCCTTGGAGTTCCGTCCGGAGAGGTTCGAGGCACCGCTGAAGAATCCCTTCAGTTGGCTGGCATTCAGTGCTGGGCCTAGGAACTGTATTGGTAAGTTTGTCACTAACATCCCAACCTAATAAAATGAATGCAGGTGTTGTAATTATTTATTACTAGCTCACCCAACAGACGTTGTCCTGTCCAATTTTAAATCATTTATACAAAAATTCTATAAAATAAGACGAAAAAAAAACGTCAACAAGAAGGACGTTCAGTTTTTTTTTGAATTTGAACATTTGTCGGCGAATTTTCCAATTTTTCTTTCCATAAAAAGCTAGTTCGGAATATTACAAACATTATAAAACAAATAACCAAATCGGTCTAGCCGTCCTCAAGTGGTGCGTTTACCAAAGAACGTCATTTCATTTTTATTTATAAAGGCAATAAAAACACAGCACAATGCTCGGAGGCAGAAATCCAATTTGTAGGGTATGGGGCATAGAATGTATGGTATGGTTGCCAGTGTGGATATATGCTCATGGGATATTTCAGTTTGTGTTTGTGTTGGCAATGAATCTCCCAAGCACCTGGAATTGTAGATGTGCATAGGCGGCGGTGACCACTTACCATCTTGATTGCCATCCAATAACAAAAAAACCAGCTGCTCACTATCCGCTGTTTATTGCAAGCGGCTGCTATCTGACCTCCGCAATCGGTATACCAATGTACATCTTCTTAAGTCAGATGGGTCATTCACTATCAGTCATATTTGGTTTCACAATAGATTGGAGTTTAACATTACAACAATAGTGACCTATTAGAACATGAACCGTTATAGTTCGTTCATACATTATTTTTTGGTCAGGGCGATCCATTGAATTCGACTCTTCCAAATTGGTAGGATTGGAGCGCGTATAGCGCAATATAAACTTTAGATTAACACTTTTGATAAAAATCACTCACGATACATGAAGTTTTTCAAGAGACATCCATATCCATGTTCCATGTTATGGGTTTGGTTCCCGCATCCAGTCCCTCAATGGACCATTGTGCGTGGGCCATGGTGGCCGTCGGTGGTTATCCCAACCAGCCCACCTCCTTCCAGAAGCTGATGAAGTCTCCTGGTCTGTTGAGAACATCTGTGTACGATCTGGGTGTCCCGGGTGAGACATACATAGTCAGTTTCAAGAGACATACATAGTCCATGTGTGGGGCTCGTGGCTAAATGATAGCAGCCGCACGGGTTGATCGAAGGTACACTTGAGAACATACCGAGACCTCTCCGTGTCTCGGAAAGCACGTGAAGTCGTTGGTCTCGGCTGACATTCGTAGATCTTTGACAGTCGTTACGTAGTCAGAAGCCCAAAAGTCTGAACATGGGTATTGTGTTACCGAGTAGTTGGGTTGTGGAGGTCAGGCTGGAAGCCGACCCCGACGTAGTTAGGAAAAGGCTAGGCAGATTTATACATAGTCCATGTGCAAACCTTATTACCATGACATAAAATATGTCAAAGTAAAATTTCTACTGTTCTTCCTCAGGTCAAAAGTTTGCGATGATGGAGCTCAAAATTACCATCTCGGAGTTTGTCAAGAACTTCTTCATATTGCCAGCAGCTCAAGAGCCTGAACTAAGCGCAGACCTCGTGTTGAGATCCAAGAACGGAGTCAATGTAAAGTTTATGCCAAGAAAATAATGTGTTTTAAGACGCTGGAAGTACCGAAGGACATTGTGAATTTGTTTTAAGATAGGATATATATATTTTTTCAACACACTTGCTCGTGAAGTAGCTTTTAATGAACCGCTTTTAGGTCCATAATGCAGTGTATTAAACACGCGTGCTTTTTACTTTATGTTACCGCACTAGTGCGGTAACGCCACAGATAACTATTTCCTAGTTAGAGATGTGCGGTTTTTAGGCTTGTGTTCACCAACATTTAAATCAACAGACATAATAAATATTTAATCAGTTCTATATTTAATATTTCCTTAGGAAATTTGATATTTATTTATTTATACAGGGCGTCCCACGGCTATGCCACATGGAGAGAAAGTACCTTGAATATTGTAGATTTAAAAATGTATAAATGCAGTTCAAATTGTTTTTTTAATTAAAATAATGTCTTCTTTCAGTAAAATGTTTCATTTACAATATTCAAGGTACTTTCGCTCCATGTGGCATAGCCGTGGGATACCCTGTATATACTTTAGTGTACACCAGAAAAAAAAAAATACATAAACCGTTAAAATACCTAACCGGTGGTTTAAATCTTAGTGAGCACAGGCCTTAATCTCTTTAAAGAGACTTCATGCCAAAAGGAATCCGCGGGCCATATTAATTGTCCTTGGTCGAAAAATGAACTAAAGATAATTTATCTTAAATTGTCCGTGGTCCGTTCCTGAACCAAACGGAAAAGACCCTGACTGGCGTTCTATTATTGCGGATTCTCACTGAACTAATGTATATTTCTCTATGCCAATAAATCAAAATCAAAATCAAATCAAAATGTTTTATTTTACATAAACCTACATGGGCGTCGAAACGTCAGAAGCTAGGTGCACGGTTCCAATTGGTCGTTTCCTATGGAGAAGAACCGGCAAGAAACTCCATGGTTACTCTTTTTAAAAATAATTGGCTTTTACAATGTTTCCAGATTACAGTAGGTATGGGAGGACAGCGCAGGCCTGTCAACAAGTACCAAGTACTTGATAAAATAGAAAATGGTCTACAGATCTAAAGTCTATAAGGCCTACAAAGTCCTCACATTTACAAAATAAGAATCTATCAAAAGGATAAATAATAAAAAAATAAAAATAATAATAAAAGCCTACTAAAACCAAGTGTTATGATTCCCATTAAAACCACAAATAAAGAGGTGAAAATTTTCAATTGTCTGTATATAATGTCAAATAATAAAGAAATTATGTCGAAAAGTATATAATGTCAAATAATAAAGAAATTATGTCAAAAAGTATGTAAAAAAAATAATTAAATAAAAATTAAACATCGTAATTTGAGAGCAGTTAATAGACATTTACATTACTAGGCCCGCGTGGTGGATTAAGGCCCACTCCCTCTCACCGAGAGGAGGCTTGTGTCCCAGCAGTGGGACCATTATAGGCTGATTATGTAATAGACATTTACATAGTTATGCCGTTAATGAGAAGCCAGGGAAGCCACATGTGCAGAAGGAATTATTGCCAGACTACCTTGTCTTCAACGTATTCTTTAATCTTATAATATGAGACTGTGACCTCTGAGTTTGTTTGGGCCTTTCTTCTCAGAGTAGTCAGATAGGAAACGCCGACCTCATCTAGTTTTAAAAAACCATGATTGACGTGTAAAAGTGTTTGTACAAACCTACTTACAAAAATAAAATCATTCATCATTTATGCTTTTTTGATAAGGACACGTTTGATGAGGGTTTTGAACTTTCCATCGCTAAGTTCCGTAACCGGCTTTGGCAACTTGTTATAAAAACGGATGCTGTTTACAAGAAATGTCTTGCTAGTTTTAGTTAATCTAAATTTAGGTAACACAATTTCATTTTTACTACGTGTATTTATATTATGGAAATCGCTTCTTATTTTGAAGAGTCTTATTTTGAACGTTTTGCGAACATACAAAATACTTTCTAAAATATAAAGAGAAGGCAGAGTTAGTATATCAATTTCTTTGAATTTGTTTCTAAGAGACTCGCGAGGACCCATTGTATAGATTGCGCGGATTGCCCTCTTCTGTAAAATGAAAATTGAATCTACGTCAGCTGCCGATCCCCACAGCAGAACACCATAAGACATAATACTGTGGAAATAAGCAAAGTATACTAACCTAGCTGTGGCTATATCTGTCAACTGCCTTATTTTTCTTACTGCATATGCAGCTGAACTTAATCTACTTGAGAGAGCTCTAATGTGTGCAATTGTGATTTTGAATCTAAAGTAATTCCTAGAAATACAGTTTCCGTAACAGCATCTAGTCTTTTGCCATCAAGTTCTAAATTCAGACCCACTTGAGGTACATTTGATAATGAAAACTTAAGACATTTAGTTTTGTTCGCATTAAGTAAAAGATTATTAGCTGCAAACCATTTCGAGACAACAGCCAGACTATCTTTAACATGTAAGACATGTAAGAGATGATGTGTAGCATGTATTTTAAAAATAAGAGAAGTGTCATCAGCGAATAAAATGATATCCGACAAGTTAGTCATCATGTAAGGAAGGTCAAATATAAACTAGAAATAGGTAAGGGCCAAGAATTGAGCCTTGAGGCAGGCCCATCTTAACTAGGGACCCCGAAGACGTTGCCCCGTTAACGTTTACTTTTTGCTGCCGCTTTGACAGATAGGAAAGAACAAGATCAGCAGCTTGTCCACGAATTCCGTAGTGGTATAATTTACAGATCAGCGTATTATGGTCAACGCAGTCAAACGCTTTTGAGAGGTCACAGAAAATGCCAATTGCATCCTGGGACTTCTCCCAGGATTCCAAAATGTGACTGATGAGTTTTACTCCCGCGTCTGTCGTCGACCTACCTTTCGTGAAACCAAACTGGCGACTATGTAAAATCCCATTTGAATTAAAATGTGACAACATCTGGTCCAGCATGATTTTTTCATAGATTTTGCTCAATGTTGGTAAAGAAATTTTCTAGTGTCTCAGCAACTTTTAACTTATCTGAAATGGGTTCATTATAAATTTTTAGGGACAACTCATTCTGATCTCGCTGTGTTGTGTTTCCAGTTTCTTTGTTTATTACCTGCCACACAGGTTTTATTTTATTATTAGACATACTAATTTTGTTACTAATTAATTAAGATTTAGCCTTAATAGTACTTTCTAATACCGTACTAACTAAACTACAATTTGACATACGACAACACTATGATCAGTCTAAATATTATTTTGTGTTTATGATACTTTTTTTAAAGGCTGTCTTGCGGTTGTGCCAGTGCCTTTATTTCCATAAAAATTAATAATAATAAAAGTCTGTTTTTTTCTTCGCACGTGTGTTGAAAAACTTCGTATGAAACGCGTGTACATTGATCATTACACACTCGGCTTCCTTATCGCGCTCGTCTACTGCTCGCGGAAATAATACTGCCTCGGGTGCAATGATCAACATAGCAGACATGTATCATAATGTACTATTGTACTTATGAATCAAGCCAGTAAATATGTTTTTGGGAAGGAATTAAATGTTATAAGTTTAAAGAGAATTTATTACTATTTCAAGCCTCGTAACATAACGTACCTCCCCACATTTCGCCAGTTATGTTTAAGTCCCATGAAATAGTAGGTAAGCTGATTGACATCAACAGGGCACAAATCCAGACTCCGGGCTGATGCTGAGAAATTCTCGATGAAAAATCCCCATAACACTTTGTACCTTATGCTCAGCGGTAGCGCTTGCGCCCGCTAGACCAACGAGGCAGTCATCGAAGTCTCATCACCCTTTAGGGTATACATGTTCTGTGCTCATCACATCACTCCTGAAAATGAATACATATTTCCTGTGTGAAAAAGCAAAACAACTCTTCTGCCTTCATTCTATAACGAGTTGTGCACAACCAGATGGAAACGATATCCAAACTGCCTTCTGAATGACGTCGATTGTACACGAAACAAAACAACCAAACATATATTATTAATACAATGTTTCTCCAATACAGAAAGTGTCCACCGCGGGAGGAATAATAATCCTCTGTGATCGCATGCGGATTTACTACATACCTACTTGAATTGAGAAGGCACGTGTATGTTTAGTGAAATCGTGATGAGTTTGCTCGCAGTAAAATTTGAAATATATATATATATTATAATTTGAAATATATTTATAATACTATTATAGTGGGTAGGTATTCCTTATTGAGAATATAAGTAGTTGGGCTTGACATTAAGCAAATCTTACAATAGCGCGGCGCGCGGAAGAACATAACCAGAGCGCCATTTTCCATAAAAGTTAATAACAATACAAGACTGCTTTTTTCCTCGCAAGTGTGTTGAAAAACGTCGTATGAAACGCGTGTGCATTGATCATTATACACTCGGCTTCCTTATCGCCCTTGCCAACGGCTCGCGCGAATTATACAACCTCGGGTGCAATGATCAACATAGCACACATGTATCATAATGTACTATTAAAAAGTTCCAGGGGGTCCTGAATCATGTACTGAATCCATGGTAACATTTGCGCGTCGATGTCCCTGCCACCCTGTACAGTACAGTACACCCACATATTGGTGCCGATCCCTTGTTCACAAACTAAACTAAATTTGAGTTCAGTGCATCTTTTTCTTTCTATTTCATTAAGAAAAGGACAGACGATAAATTTTAGTTTCATCATCATCATTTCAGCCGAAAGACGTCCACTGCTGGACACAGGCCTCCCCCAAGTTGGGGGGGGGGTTTGCCATAATCGCCACGCTTGGCAGGCGGGTTGGCGATCGCAGTATGGTATGGTGGTGGAATGCATAGAGAACGCTGCTGCCCATTCTCCGGTACGCCCCTTAGTCGCCTTTTACGACACCCACGGGAAGTATGGGGTAAGTAAATTTTAGTTTAGTCATGTCAAATTAATCAGCGCCTGACACTACTCCAAACAAGTTTAGACGTGATTAAAAACTTGCCTACTAAAGTTACGTCAATTTACGTCCGGTGCTGATTAATTTGACAAGACTAAACTTAAATATATCTTCTGTCCTTTTCTTAATAAAATAGAAAGAAAAAGATGCACGGAACTTAAATTTAGTTTAGTTTGTGAACAACAGAATCGGCACCATTGCCAGTTATGTTTAAGTCCCATGTAAAAGGAGGCGAGCCTATTGACAGCAACCGGGCACAAATCCACAGTCCGGGCTGTTAAAAAATTTCTGACAGAAAAACAAAAAAACGCTGCCCGACCTACGAATTGAGAAGTTTTAAAACTATTATTGAAAATAGAATCCGTAAGGTGGGGCACCCGGAGGAGGTTAGATTAAAGTACTGGACTAATAAAAATAACTGAGAACCAGTTTTTAATATAGCACTACCCACTGCCAAAACATGTTATTTACTTAGTTGTTTATGTTAAAAAACAGCGTAGCGTTTAACCTTGTACAATATGTAGGAAGATGTGTAGATTGTATATCGGTACATTATAATAATTATAACATTTTTAAATCTATACTAATAATATAAATTCGAAAGTAACTCTGTCTGTCTGTCTCTATGTTACCTTTTCACGCCTAGACCACTAAACGGATTTCAATAAAATTTGGCAGAGAGATAGATTGCATCCCGGGGTAGGTTATAAGATAATTTTTATCGACATACCTTGCGGGCAAAGCCGCGGGCGGAAGCTAGTACTTAATATAAACAAAAACATAAAAAAAAAACATTTAGAATATAAAAAGTAGTAGCCCACCGCTATCGGAAACTGGCAGCTATCGACGCGGCGGTGGTCAGGGCTCCAGAAAGAGGAACCTCCGGACAGTGCAAGCCGTGTTCAGAAGTACCGCTTTCTGAATCAAGCCCTTGATCCAGCTGCCCAACGAGAGCCTCCGTCCTTCTCTATTTATATTATTAACCTGTTTACATCTGGTTGTATTATGTATAAGCTGTGGTCTCCTGTAGCACACACGTAAAAGAACCTTTTGTATTATTGTGATTTCTATTGTATCTGTGATCAGTTGTTGGAGATCCCAAATATACTTAAATAAATAAATAAATACGAAACACTTACGAACCCTCTGTGCGAAAAATAAACTAAGTATATTTTCGAACGCGTAGTTATCAAAATCAGGTTTAGATCATTTAACTTTGGCTTTAACTATGTCCTTATATAAATTGGCATATTAAACAGATCATCACAAGCAATCAACACGGTTTCTTTAAAAATCGATCCCCGACCACAAACCTTACCAGATTTGTCGACAGAACTATAACTGACATAAGCAGAGGCAATGAGGTTGACTCTGTGTACAGTGACTTTAGCAAGGCTTTTGATAAAGTAGACCAACATTCTTTTGCAAAAGCTAAGGACTGTATACGGTGTCCAAGGACTGTTAGACTGGTTTGAGTCATATTTGTCCCAGCGAAGGGCTAGGGTAGTAGTTAAGGGATATTCCTATGTCATTTTTATCCCTACTTCCGGTTTGCCTCAGGGATCGCATATTGGCCTAGTGCTGTTTATAATGTTCGCTTATCATATTGAAAATTCTATACACAACTATTCACAAAGAACACACACTCCAAATTTCACATGCACCAGTGGTTTAGGCTGTGCGTTGATATATCAGTCAGTCAGTCAGGACTTTGAATTTTATATGTATAGATTCTCATTTCGAAATGTATGCGGATGACTTAAAATTAATGTGTTTAGTTGGTAAGATTTATTAAATAAATAAATAAACTATCAAGAAGACAGACAGTACCGCAGTAGTATCCATATATTATGTAGAACATACAGGAATATCGTTCCATATCTTTCTCTGCCTAGCCTTTTTCCAACTATGTTGGGGTCGACTTCCAGTCTAACCGGATACAGCTGAATACCAGTATTTTACGTGGAGTGCCTGCCTAACTGACCTCCACAACCAAGGTAACGCGATAGCGCTTGTTGAGACTGGTTGTCAGCCTACCTGTAATGACTGTCAAAGATCTTCTACTGACAGCCGGGAGTGTCGGGATCAACGGCAGGTAATGGATGGTCACCCATCCACGGGCCGATTTTGGCAAGCGTAGCTTACTTCTTCGATCAACCCGAGAGGCTGTTATTACTTAGCCACGTTCCATGTCCATGTGAGTGGTTAAAATCTACGATTGGTTGTACGAGTAGTTCAGCAGTGGACCTTGTTTCTGTTTACCTAAAACAGTTTTAATAAACAGATACCTAGATAGTTGTATCTATCTATTTATTAAAACTGTTTAATAGCAGTTTAGTTTAATTGCAGTTTTTTAAAACTTATTGATAAGTGACTAATCACAACTTTTTAGTTACTTATCAATAAAGTTTTACATAACTGCAATTAAACTATTAAATCCAATTTACAAAGACGCAGTATTAGCTAGCAGTATACAGCTGTGAAGACGTGTCTATAGAAATACTTAAAAAAAAAGCATTATTAAAGAAGTTTCATTACATAGATCCTTAATGAACCAAGGTGTATTGCTACCAAGTCATTACCATATCGGTATACATACTTGTACCTACTAGAATACAGATATATTATCAAGAGATAAGAGCCCATACGATAGTAAAATTTAAAGTTACGGTAAAAAACATAGATAAATCAACAATCATTGTCAAAGAGTGCAATTAATTAAACCTTTAGCAATGCTTTGAAACGACCCGATATGACATCTTGTGTTGTGTTGTTAATTTTATTCAAACAACGCGTGTAATTCCATATTTAAAACTGTTAACGCATTATGGCATTGACCGCGTGTGTACAAGTTTTTTTTATTTTTAGTTGCCTTATATCTTGCCGGCCTGCAATGTCCTGTCAGTTCTAGTCTCGCATTTTGATTACAAACCTCATCGAATGTGGCTGAGTATTGAGTAGCACACGTGCCAGTGTTGTGATTACAAAATGATTTTGTTATTAGTATCTATAGTTCTAGTGTTAGCGTTGTTAATATCGTGGATTACTTTGGTTCGGCAAAGTCACCAGTTTAACGTGCAGGGGCCAACGCTTTTGCCTCTGGTGGGAAATGCTCATTTGTTTGTTGTTAAATCTTCAGGTATGATTATTATTTTATTTTTTCTTGTTTTTAAAAATTTAATTAATTTTATGTTTTTTTATTTAAAATTATGTGGCTCTAATGTCATTAAATATATGTAGATACTGTGTCGCCCACAACATAGGTAATTGATTGAATTTGGCATCGATTGATAGCTGATCATACTTAAGTACTTATTTATATATAGGATAAATAAATATACGCTCTCGTATCTTGGGATTGAATAAATAAATATAATTACTTATTGCCGACCAAAACATTTATATGCCAGAGGCTATTTTACAAAACTCATTATAAATCTAAATTGTTTATAAAGGAATGAAAAAAAAAACAAAAAAGCTTGTTTCAAGAAGGATAGGTATTTATGCCAATTTTCCTATTTAAATAAAAATGAAATCGTAGGTAAGCGCCGCCAATTACGCAATTTTTTTATTTAAAATGTTCGTAATTTATAATAATAGTCTGAGTATGGTTTTATGCAAATATCTTTATTAAAGTTTCCCCTTTTTTTTTAGTTCGAGTAAACCTGAACGTCCTTTTTTGCATGAACTATTGAAATTTGACAGGAATCGCTTATTGCTAACAAAAAAGGAACCTATAACATTTTTGTAACAACAACAAACAGGTAACCCATAAAACCTGTTCCCAAATTCTGCGTAGTTAGCCCAAGAAACCTGTGTGACCGGCACTGCTTGCATATGCCTTTAGGGCGCATTCACACGAGCGCTATTTACTGCGCGCGCGCGTCCCTTACGCATCGCTCCCTCAATAAATCATTCAAGTCATTGACTCTCCAGCTATTTAGGTACCTAGTCAAAGCAAATATTATTGTATCGTTTCATTCTTAGCTTAACCAACAGGAAACCCTTTCATCAGAAACCTTGCGCATCTCAGTATCTCCCTATACGAAGTTTTAAAAGAGCAAGTGACCTAAGCATTAGGTAGGCACCAAATAGCTACGGTGCGAGATAAAAAGACAGTTGATACAATAATATGCTTTTGTAATATACCAATGTTAGACATATACAGGGTAACAGGGCACCTCGAATATATATCTTAAAATTTTTTTTGGCCACCATATTAATTTAGCACCAATTTTATGGTTGTTTTGATATCCACTATTTAGTTAAAATGTGGAAAATTCGTTATGCACCAATTATGAGGCTACTAGCTGCGCCCCGCGGTTTCACCCGCATAAGTTTCGATCCCGTGGGAATGTCGGGATAAAAAGTAGACTCAAACTCAAATCATTTATTTCAATTAAACCATTAACAGGCACTTGTGAATTGTCAAGAAGTGGGTCAGTCAGAAAATATGAAGCTAGTTTCCCATTCCAAAGCGTAGGTACCTATGGAGAAGAACGGGCAAGAAACTCCATGGACACTCTTTTTAAAATTACATTTTACAAAAATATTTGTTACATCATTACTTTTGAATTTATGATTATTTAATGTGAGAACGATGTAAAAAATAAAAAAGACGTACGCGTTAAAAGCATCCAGAATACAACAAATACTAACAAAACAACAATCCAAAACTAAAACAATTAAAATAAGCCCAGGCAGCTAAGTAATGACTATTTATGTTAATCCAGGGTGTCAGCTACTAACACCCTGCCCTGGAGCACCATTGTGGAGGCACTCCGGTATCACCGGGTGCCGCCCTACCTCCGTCGAATAGTCGAGGCGTATCTGACGGAAAGAGCCGTCAGCTACCCCGGTCGCGATGGGGAGTGGAACCGGCGAGAGATGTCGTGCGGTGTCCCACAGGGATCGGTCCTGGGGCCGCCTCTGTGGAACATCGGGTACGACTGGGTGCTGCGCGCCGACCTCCCTGATGGCGTCAGCGTGGTTTGCTACGCTGACGACACGCTGGTCCTGGCGCAGGGGAGGTCGCATCAGGCGGCGGCCGACGCGATGACACGCGGGGTTGCGATAGTCGTGGAGAGGATCCGGCAGTTGGGTCTCGAGGTGGCATTGCACAAGTCCGAGGCCATGTCGTTTCATGGGCCCCGGAACGCGCCGCCATCGGGATCCCAACTAACGGTAGGAGGGGTTCACATCGGCGTCGGGATGACGATGAAATACCTGGGTCTCGTCCTCGACAGCCGGTGGAACTTCGTGGAGCATTTCCGACGTTTGGCCCCCAAACTGGAACGGGCCGGGGCCGCCTTCAAGCGGCTCTTGCCCAACCTGGGGGGGCCAAACGCCTCCTGCCGGAGGCTTTACGCGGGGGTCGTGCGGTCCATGGCCATATACGGGGCCCCGGTGTGGGCGCGTTCACTGCGGCGGCGAGCCGCCCACTACCTGAACGCGCCCCAGAAGGTGGTAGCCATAAGGGCTATCCGGGGCTACCGCACGATCTCTGGCGAGGCGGCAAGCCTCCTTGCCGGACTGCCGCCATGGGATCTGGAGGCGATAGTCCTCGCGCGCCTGTATGAGTGGCGCGCGGAGGCACTACGCCGGGGGGATCCGCTTCCGCGGCAAATCGCTGCGGAGCGGACGGATCTCCGGCGCGATCTCATGGCGGCATGGAAAGAGCGACTGTCGCAACCCAGCGCAGGGCACGCCGCGATAGCGGCGATAAGACCCCTCTTTGAGGAGTGGCTAGAGAGGCGCCACGGCGCCCTCACCTTTCGCCTGACGCAGGTCCTCACCGGACACGGAAGTTTCGGGAGGTTCCTGCACATCATCAGGCGGGAGGAAACGCCCGGGTGTCACCATTGCCAGGATCGCCCAGAGGACACGGTGGAGCACACGGTGGAGGTCTGCCCCGCTTGGGCGGAGCACCGCCGTGTCCTCGTAGAGGCGATTGGCAGCGACGGCGACCTCTCGCGTCCGGCCCTGGTGCAAGCCATGGTCCGGGGCGAGAGGGAGTGGGAGGCAGTCACCTCCTTCTGCGAAGCAGTCATGCTAGCGAAGGAGGTGGCGGAACGGCTCAGGGAGAGAGCCTCCCGTCCCAGCCGCCGCGGGAGACGCTCCGGGCGTCGGGAGCCGCGTGACGACTCCCGGCCACCGTAGGCGCGGGCCTGCGGGCGGAGAGTAATGGGTAGCTCACCGCCCGATCAGGACCAGGCCCGTGCCGGACGGCGCGTACGTGTTCCACGCGCGCCTCAAAGAGATGTCAGCATCGAGGAGGGGCCCCTTAGGGCCGAAGCCTGCCGGGTCAGCGGGATTGTCCGAAAGGGTTACCGCTGGCCCGGAACATAAAGGGCTAAGGAAGGAACACGGGTGGGTTTTAGTCAGTAAGAGTCTGACACTCCCTTCCGCTCCACCCAGAGCGGGAGGAGTCATTTGATGATTTCCCATCCTCAAAAAAAAAAAAAAAAAAAAGGGTGTCAGCTACCTCTATACCAAATTTTATCAAAATTGGTCCAGCCGATTGAGCGTGAAGAAGTAACAAACATATAAACACACACACGCACATACACACACTCAGAAACTTTCGCCTTTATAATATTAGTGTGATGATTAACGTATTTTATCCTAGAGTTCCTAAACAGAATGAAAGACGATCCAATTGTTTTCAATAAAACAGTACGAGTAATTAATCTCATTTTGATCACATAAAGGAATAATCTAAACTTAATATTATAAGGAGAAAATATTGACTTTTTGTGTTAGTTTTGTTACGCTTTCACGCTAAAACGGTTGAACGGATTTGGATTAAATTTGGCACATGGGTAGACCATTACCCGGATTATTATCCCGATATTCCCACGGGATCGAGACTTATGCGGTTGAAACTGCCAGACGCAGCTAGTTGTCAATAAGTAAGACCCCTAAATTCTCTTTTTTTGACTGGCTTATTTTTACTTGAAGAAGCTACAGGACAGGTGCTGCTGATACTGCGCCTGGCAATCGCAACAATGTTAAGATTTTTATTTACTAAAAACAATTAGACCCTGGTCAGAAAACACGCGGTTCAAATAAAATGGGGTCAGGAACCATGGAACATGAAACATAATCGAAACTTTAGGAGGAATGTTTCCAAAACAATAAATTCCAAGAAATGCTGATTTTAAATCCCCAAATTCACTAGATTAGACTTTTTTATTTATATACCGGCTGACTTTTTTTTAACGTCTCGATAAAAACAGGGATAAAAGGATAACGGACTAGAAGCCTGTGGCACAGAAATGTATTTTTTATCTTTCTTTTAAAATACACAGCAAAAAAGAAAAAAAAATAGCATTACTTTAAGCGATAAAGCATTGTATGTTCTGTCCTGATTTTTTGTTTTCTTTATAGGTATGTGTGGTCATCAATTTGAACAGTACCTTAAAGTAGAATATTAATTGTGACCCTGAAAGTGGAATAAATTATGCGAAAATTTAGTGAAAAACACGAAGAAAAGCGATAAAAAAGTAATTGTTTATTTCGCACCACAATACGCATCGATCGCATTTACTAGCAAGAAGTTGTAGATTTGGTGGAAATTATTTTTCATACAAAATTGCCTGTATGCCTGTATTATAAATACAAGGACATCGACGAGCAAACTGTAACCATGAATTTCTATGCTAGAAGCACATGATTCTACCATAGAAATTTTTCGTCGGTCATAAAAAAAAAACAGCAGTTTTAGCTAATTATTTTTTTAATAAGCGACAAAAAGTTTTAAAGTAGGGGGTCCAGAACCATGTTCTGAATCCATGGTAACATGTTTCGCGTCGATATCCCTGCCACCGCACCGTGTATAATTAATTATTAGAAAAAATCTGGTAATTTTCGTTTGTAATAAAAATAATCTTAATTTTTTGTATACTTCCGAACCAGGAAATCAAGTTTAGATAACAAAAATGCTATGTCATTTACGTGATGAGACGCTGATTACCTACCTAACCTACTACTCAAAATCCACTTAAATATTAATTATGCCTATGTACGTACACCTTTAAATTGCTTCTAATAACTTGTAATTATTTAACTATAATAGTTAGTATAAATTGTATTGACGATTTTCTAAAACATTTGATGCATCCAGAGTGCTCGTTAAAAATATATTTTATAAGCAACAATTTTTTTTGTCTCAATTAGTCTGCTGATATACTCGTAAGTTAGGTATACACATCATTATCTTATCTGGGTTCATTCGTTCGCCCTTATCTTATTTTATTTGAGGTTGATGAACAGCGTCTTCATCTTCTTTATCAGTCGTCATCTCAGTATTCAATCCCTTTTTAAAGTCAAAGTCAAATCATTTATTTCAAATAGGCACATAAAAGGTACTTTTGAACGTCAACATTTATAAAAAATAGAATTGATTCTAGTCGCCCCTTCCAAAAGGTAGTTTCGTATGGAGAAGAATGGGCAAGAAACTCCACCGTTACTCTTTTAAAATGTTTTACAAGATTTTGTATACATTCATTATACATGTGAATAATTATATATATATTAATTATATATATATGTGAAGAATTAGAGGTAAAAAGAATTTAAAATAAAGCAATGACCGGTAAATCAATTATCTGATAGATACATGGTGCTCACATATTTACAAATATTATAAAAGTAACTAGATTTTTTTTTTTAAATTTTCAATGAGTGCGTGAGTTACAGTTGTCACAGAATGTAAATATCAATGTCATAAAAATTAAAAAAAAAATCCAATTTAATTAGCAACCAGTTTGATTTTGTCTTGACACTAGATTGTCGTATGGAGTAGGACCAGTTGTTTCCAAGCATTTCTAGCCATATCATCATCCTTGCTTCATCTTTATTATCTAACCTCTTCGTAACGTGGTCGAGGATTTTTGTCAGGCCACAAAATCATTTTGCGAAAAATATAAAAAAAAATGTACCTACTTGAGTGTAATTTATTTAAATAGGTATACAGGTAGGAATTATTTAGTAAAGTAGGGTAAAAATCATTAGTTTATTAACTGTTGTTTCTTTTTGTAAATAAAAACAGTTGTAACTACAATAAATACGGAATTCTCTGACTCCTACGCTAGTAAAAATTGTGTTGCCTTCCACCTTCGAATTAAATAATTTAAAATTAAAAAGTTATGTAGAGGCTAGCCTCTACATAACTTTTTAATTTTAAATAATTTAATTCACAATTATTTAAGGCACAATTAAATAAACAAATAAATTAACGTTTGAGAGTAACCAAATGAAAAAGAAAAACAATTATATATTTTTATTATAAACATAAACACTTCATTATTCATCTGCCTAGCCTTTTCCCAACTATGTTGGGGTCGGCTTCCAGTCTAACCGGATTCAGCTGAATACCAGTATTTTACATGGAGCGACTGCCTATCTGACCTCCACAACCCAGTTACTGGGTAATACGATATCCCTTGGTAAGACTGGTTGTCAGACTTTCGGGCTTCTGACTACCCGTAACGACTGTCAAAGATCCACAAATGACAGCCGGGACCAACGGCTTAACGTGCTTTCCGAGGCACGGAGGGGTCACGGTATGTAAAGATGGTCACCCATCCACAGACCAACCGCGGCAAGCGTAGCTTAACCTGACCGATCGACCTGTGCGGCTGTTATTATTTAGCCACGGGCCCCTCACACAACACACACACACATAATCACTTTATTATTAATTATTATAAAAATATTTTTTTATAAAAATCATTTTTGGTAATGATTACAGAAACACAAACAGATACTATGATCTTATTGTACCACTTTTTTGGTCTAGCTCTCAATCGCCAAGAGCACAAAATACCTGTATTTTGTGCCGCTGGTTATAAGACTTTTTGGACTTTTGGCTACTTAGGACGTAATTTACATACTCCTTTTCTTTGTGATTTTCTACTTGCGTTTCTTTGAGATTTTTGTCTTCACGGAGTTGACTGATTTAGATAGATAGATGAGGTTATGCCACAGACTAAGAAGAGAAGTTACCTTGGTTATGCTTGACTATGCTTGATATAAGTCAAGTAACATAATTTCTTAGTTACCTTGTAGATAGCTCACAAAAGGAATAGCTAGGCACTTAGGCTGGCATTGCTTCAAAGACATTATCATTGGTTCTTTAAACATAGAGCAAAATGTCAAGGTAGTTTTTAAATATTTTGCATTAGTTTGAAAATTAAAATTAAGCGGTTAATATAAGCTTCGTGTATTATTAATAGATATTTCTTTTTGTTACAGATTTCTTGAGCTTGGTTGAAAGACTATCGGTGAAGTATGGGCTTGCGTTTCGGGTGCATTTTTTCTCCACTCCATACGTGGTGATCTGCCATTCCAAATATGCTGAGGTGAGTTGCATAAACATGATTATGATATTGTTTTATTCTTCTTGTTTTTATGTAGGTCTAGGTAGTTACCTAAATAAGTAGTTAGTCATTATCTATGAGGAATTGTATCTAGGTATGTGTAAGGAATTCGTTTGAAGAAATCACTTGAAATACAAGAATCAAATTTTCGTTCAAGAATAAAAATACAAGGATCATATAAATATAGTTAAGACTAACTAAAAAAAACTCACCTTGTGAATTAGAGATTCATATAACATAGGAAAATATTTATAAGCTGCAGATTTCACGTTACGGTTGTGTGCGTTACACGTGTGTTATAAACAGTGTGTGTATCATCGCATCATACAAGATTATTTTAATTTACCGGAAACATTATGGGTAAACCTAGCTACTCATAAATGAGTTACAATTATCACCTTACGAAATAAATCTCGAATGACGTTGCAACGTAAATAAACCACAAGGTGACCTGCACAGGTTGCACACCTATAATTTTGCATGTTTGGGAGATCTTATTGAAAAGCAAACATTAAAAAACTTGCTAGACTTGAATATTATAACAAGCAAATTGTTTTTTGTCAATCTGCTTCAAATCTTGCGAGTTTTTAGAAATATGTAAAAATGGCAAGATTGTTATAAAATTCAGCTAAAGTTGGCCCTTTGACATTTTTTTTTCCAGTGACATACACTCTTACATGCTCTTAGAATAAGATCTGAATATCGTGTATCTGTTTTGTTTGTGTTAAAATAAAGAATTGTTAATCATACCATAAACTCTAACTCAAACTCTCAAACTCAAAGCATTTATTTCAATTAAACAGGCACTTTTGAATTGTCAAAATTAAATAGTCTGTCAGTTAGTCAGAAAGTTAAAGCTAGTTGCCCATTCCAAAACGTCTCATCTCTATGGAGAAGAACGGGCTAGAAACTCCATAAGTAATATTAAAGATTTTCCTCCAAGTTAAGTACCTATTATTTCTAACAGTCTTTCTTATGGCTATCTATAATATTAATCTGGCCAGAATGGTAAATACAGTGGTTTACCTCAATTCATAGGCAGGTACGTTTTCCTTGCCAAGGAAGCACATGACGCATTTGTTTTAAACAAGCCTATAAGATATTTTTGTAGAAAGCAATGTGGATTGCTGTGCATGCATAAACATGGCTCACAGAATAAGCAAGCTCAAGTGGTAATGGACCGTCCATATTAGCCGTAGAACCGATGACCGTTGACCGTGAATAGGTCAACGTAAGGTAGGACGCCCACAGGCTTGGTGGAGCGACGATCTTGGCAGGTTGGCTCGTAGCAGCTAGATGAGAGTTGCCGAGAACTGAGTTCAATGGTGTGCAATTTGAGAGGTCTATTTCAGCAGTGTACTGCCTTAGGCTGATGGTGGTACATAACCGGGACCTAGAACAACCTTGTGAATGTTGCAAACGAAAGTTAAGCTTAACTGTTAAATCGTGTTGATTGGACCTTTTAAAGTTGAGTACTTTTTACTTGATCGGAAACAGAAAATAAAAACGCACGAAGGTCGCGGTAATGTTGAAAATTATGTGAGGTGACTTCCGCACTGCTTAATTTTAAAAGGTCACATTCAAATAGCTGTTTTAAAAACATTTGCATTTTAATGATGTTCACAATTATTTTATTTTGATTGTTATCGTCGTTTGACATACCTACATAGTTTTTATCTGTGGGCATAATAATAAAAGGAAATGCGGGTGATCGTTTCTCCATAGAAACGCTCTCGCCTGTTTTCTTTCTGGTTAATGACCATAAAGCAATGACTTTTTACAGAATAATAAATATTAACTACTTGTATGTCCCTATGTTTTCTTTTTGATGATACATTATTTTTATAAGCACTAGAACCCTCAAAAAATGCCTATTTAAACCACTGTCAACAGAGGCCTATTAGTGTACAAATGTGTTTGTGTGTGACAACTATTCATGAAAAAAGAAAAACATAGGGATACAGTATATATCCTTCTCATTCAGTTGATGAAATATCTTTTAAATTGGTTCAATATTGGAGGAGGAAATAGGTAGAGCCAAACCTCGAGTTATGACTATTTACTTAGGCTTTTGTAAAAGTCTCTCTGACCGCATTTCCTCTTAATTAATAATTAATTTTATGTAAATAAGTAAAATGATTTTAAAATGAAAGATTTTTTTGTGCACTAAACTAACCAATCAAAGAATTGTCTTTGTTTGAATGGTAGTAGGTTTTCAGATAGGGGGATAGTACCTGGGTTAAAAACTAGTACATTAACAACGATCTATGAATGCTAATTCCTAAGAGATATAAACTCACAAAAACCGCGTCAGAAAGTCTGTAGCCTCATAGTTGTAGATACACACATAAACTCACAAAGTTATCTTTCCACATCTTTTTATTAAGTTATGTTTTCACGCGGACGAATTCGCTGGTATAGCGAAATTGGTAAATTTGCGCATCAATGTGTATTAGTCACGTAAATATTGACAATTGCAATTGCTCGCTTCGGGGACCCTTAACACATTTGCTACACATTATGAGGGGATTGAATTCCTAATCCTTCATAGGTTTGAAAAATTTGTCTGCTCAAGAACGCAAAGAATGTGTCTGAAAAGATATTGCGGTTGATTGCTATTTTATGTGTGTTACTCAACTACCCTGCGGGTAGATTTTAATATTTTTCATTGTAATACCTATAGGAAGTAATGTATCCGAATTGTTTCAGCCGTTAGTGTCGAGCACGGAGCACATAACAAAAGGGAGGTCATACAGCTTCCTGACATGCTGGCTCGGTCAAGGTCTGCTCACTGCCACGGGTAAGAACGAGTTCACTTCTAGTTAAACTAAATAATTAAACACTAGTTAATAGTAGCTTTCAATTGTACTTCGTTGCATGTGCATAATTACATGAGACATGATGTTTTTAGTCTATTGCTACTACTTGTTCTATTACTTTGTGCTCAATGTGCGGAACAGACTTGGAAATTGCTTAAGTTTTTCGCTTCGCGAGTAATAGGAATAAAATTTATTTATTTATTTAATACTTCAAGTACATAAATGTACAGAGGCGGACTTAATGCCATAGGCATTTTCTACCAGTCAACCTTTGGGTGATGCAGAGACAAAGAGTGGTAGGTGCAATCAAGAACATTGAGGAATAAATATTTTAAATATAAAAATACGCATATACGTATTAAAACTATGAAACTAATAATAAAATAAAATTAAATTAAATAATTTTTATAATAAAATTTTTCGACGCTATATTTTAGTTACTGTATAGTTTTAGTTAGGATTTAATTTTGTTGTTTTTATTTATTAATTAGGTATTAGTAATAAGTAAATAAATAATTTATTTGTATAACACATGGTATACGATGGTGTTAATATGTTAGAGTGGCACAAACATGTTCTAGGATAAAACAGCATGCAAAAATTAAGGGTTTGATAAAATGTTACAGGGCATTAACATTTTTCATCCATGAATTCTTTTAAACCCTAGTACATACCTTATTACACTCACTTAACCTCTTTACGCCAATTTAATCTTAAATAAGTAAACTTGAATTTTATATTTTAAAATGCAAATCTCGAGAACAGCTGAACCAATTTCGCTAATTCTATTTTTAGAACATTCCTTGAAGTACGAGGATGGTTCTTACGCAGAGAAAAAAATAATATACCTATCTATGGGAGTAGGGTAGAAGTAGGGTAGGAGTAGGGTAGGAGTAGGGTAGGAGTAGTGTAGGAGTAGGGTAGTAGTAGGGTAGGAGTAGGGTAGGAGTAATGTAGGAGTGGGTTACGAGTAGGGTAGGAGTAGGCTACAAGTAGGGTAGGAGTAGGGTATGGGTAGGTTTGGAGTAGGGTAGGAGTAGGATAGGAGTAGTGTAGGAGTAGGGTAGGAGTAGGGTGGGGGTAGGGTAGGGTAAGGGTAGAACACCACGCAAACGAAGTAGCGCTGGGCAGCTAGAAATAATTTAAATAGCAAAACAACGTTTGCCGGGTCAGCTAGTGTACTCGTACCTATATGATATGACAGATATGGCAACGCTAACAAACCAAGTCTTTCAATCATTGGTTGACAAGAGTCATCAAATTGAAATCTATATGTTGCTCTTATGCACTTTTAGGACCGACAAGTCCCCTTATAAATAATAATAATACACTTATTTATTTGTTAGAATATTGTTGTTACAAAGGTGTTACACGTATTAAATGATATCCATAATATTCTGCTGTTTAAAAATATTAAATGCGTACAAATATTTCAAAGAATTAAAATTAAGAGTATTAGAACAACATGTCAAAATTAAACTATTACAGATCGGTACTATTACCCACCTTACAAGGTCATAGAATAGTAATGATTCTACATACGTGTGGTGTGATTATAATATACTTAGCAGTTTTTGTATCGTTAGTTTCGGTAATGTTTATGCTAATGACACATTGTTGTCTATTATATAGATAGATAGATAAACCATATATTTGGCGCACATAAAAAGACAGCACAACACACAAAAGTACAATATTAGATGATAATCA
The DNA here is from genome assembly GCA_916614155.1 of Mesoligia furuncula. Lineage (NCBI taxonomy): Eukaryota > Metazoa > Arthropoda > Insecta > Lepidoptera > Noctuidae > Mesoligia > Mesoligia furuncula. The sequence continues at coordinate 9,859,984 of OU744792.1, forward strand.
AATTACCCACATGATTATAATATAAAAACAAGGTGCCGATATAAAAACAAAATGAAAAACATATCCTCCCCATCACCGGCGCACAAGAACATATAGCACGCCGTGACCTCCCCAGGGACCAAACCAGCACGTGGGCGTCAGACGACCCCGTGTCTGGGCACCCTTGGTCCTCCTGCGACGAGTCAGGTCATTGGCCCCGCCACCTGCCAATTTCCGGCCGCAGAAATAAGAAGAGCGGCCAAAGGAAGCAACATTTCACCTCCCCTGCGGCCCCACCGCGTCCGCCATCAGACGGTGGCGACCCCGTCAAGGCCGCGGAAGGTAGGGAGAGCGGCGCACCGCAATACCTGTCTCCTCTTCCACCGCGGCCTCCAACCCTCAGCCGCGATGCCTCCCATACGACATCCGGGCCGCCTTTTTTTTTGGGTGGATCGCGGCTCGCCTCAGTTGCGATGTCGCCCAAGCGGCACCGCAACCTACTCGTTGGCAGCTAATACGTCGTCGGCTTACCGACAAAAGCCCTGACGAGCGGCCCCTCCGCGGGTTCCTCTTCGCTTCACCGTGGGTGACCAAGCCACGGCTACAGAGTCCCCCGCCTCGACATTGCGGGAACCCACTGGGGGGGAGCTTTAAGGTATCTACAGCGTTATTTAATCATGCATTTGTTTTAGGTCAAAGATGGAAGACTCACCGCAAATTCCTGACTCCCGCCTTCCATTTCAATATTCTCCAGAACTTCCTGCCAGTATTCTGCAAGAATCAGCGGATTCTGACGGAGAAAATACGAGGAATGGCCGACGGACGCCCGATTGACATGTTCCCTATTATTGCTTTAGCGGCCTTAGATAACGTGACAGGTAACTTTAACGGCAATTTTGAATTTCGTTTGGTTGAAATAAAAATGCTCATGTAAAACTGTGACATTAATCGCATTAAAACTATAGCATTTTTTATTTATTTATATTACTAGCCAGTTCTTCAATCAAAATTATTTTTTAACAATCAGGCATTCCAACTCTTTTTATTTTCCCAGAATCCATTATGGGTGTATGTATGAATGCCCAGAAACACAGCGAGTCTGAATATGTGAAAGCTATCGAAGAGTAAGTGTACTTATTTTTAATCACTTTTGCAGCATCCAATAAAAAAAAATACATTATTTACAAAAAATATGTAAATGTGAGTACTCAGCTATTACTTAAATCAATAAGAATTATTACAATATCCTAGATAAATAACCGTTATCAATTATTTTTAATTACAGATTGTCCGCAATTGTGACGATGAGGATGCAAATACCATTCTTCGGAGAAGACGCCATCTTTAATTTGTTGCCTTACAAGACGAAGCAAGACAAGGCATTGAAGATTTTACACGGACAGACTAACAAAGTGATCGATGCAAGACGGCAAGAATTGAAGAAGGCTAACATAACTACCCTTAATGACAACAGTGATATTGGTGAGCATAACGATGATGAGAAAGTCTCAGAAATACACAATGACCATAGAAGTTAAAAAACTTTTTACAAAAAAGTCGGTGTCTTTGGTGCCGCATTTTCATTTATTGACATCGACTTCCGAAATTAAAGTTATTTTTCAATTTGTAGTGTTTCTTTTGGAAGTCGGTTGTTTTTTTTTTTGTAAAAAGTTTTTATTTTTCACTCTTTAGTGGGTCCGTTTGCAATTTATCTAAGTTACAATAGCCTAATGTCAACTGCTCATCACTTGTTACAAAATATTGCTTTTCCCGATGTTGGGACGTTAATTATTGAGGAGTTCTCCTGGTAAGAACCAGGAGACCTCCTCAACAACCACTCACCATATGCATTGTGACGAGCATAAATTGGTTAGCAACCATATTATAGTAGTCGAATCGCAACCCGTGAAATATTTGTAATTGAGTAGTTCCAATGGCCATCTGTGGTCTTCTTCATCAGCTCCACTTTACCAAATGATGATTTCCGAGAGCAAATGCTCCAGTTATTTAAAAAAATACCCAAATCGTTATAGCTTTGCCTATAAAATTTGAGGGTTTCCATCGATTTCCATGGGATCCTCTCCTCAGATTCCAACTTGATGATAATGGGACCACCTCGAGAGTATACCCTTTCAAACAAAAAAAGAATTTTGAAATTCGGTCCACAATTGGCGGAGTAAACGCGTAACAAACACACGTAGTATTGAGAACCTCCTCATTTTTTGAAGACTTAAAACATCGATTGAAGACTGTTGTCTGAATTCACGTCTATCGTAGAAGGTAGAATATTTACTCTCCTGGGGTTTTGTAGTAGAGGTTACAGAGCAGTAAATGCTTCTTTACACAATATTTACTAGAACTATATTCTATCTATAATTGCAATATATATAAATGCCATTTTGCAACAACCTCACAAAAACGATTTTAGTATTGGCCCCGCTTTCTGTATGAAGTCTATAATTTGTTGGCGTATCTACTTCGTTTCCTATCATCGAAGCTCATTTACTCTTTGGAGCGAAAGCAGTATGAAAAACAGTTACAATATTATAATACTTTTGATTTATTTGACAACCAGCTGCTTCGTTACGAAATATTAGTATTTTAATGGGACACTTAATTTCTGGGATAAAGTTTTTTCAGAGACATTAAATTATGTTAAAACTGTAAGGATAACAAAAAGGAGATACTTACTTCTTCTTTGACTTAACCTACAATTATTTTTCCTTCGTTATTACTGAGCTTTATTTTAAAAGTAGGTACTTCATAAATATTTGTTCTAAAAGGTATTAAGAACAAGCACGCGTTTTTGGATCTGTTGCTCCTGGCTGAAATCGACGGCAAAAAGATTGACGATGAAAGTGTGAGGGAGGAGGTCGACACATTCATGTTTGAGGTGAGTTAATTTCATATACAATTTGTACTACCTACTTCAGTTGTAAGATTACAGTGCGGCCGACGAGAGAATGCGTTCTTGATACCTGTCGGCTTCATACAAACGAATACGCGTTTTGCGAATTTGATGTTTATTTTGATGTTACTAGAATTGTCGCACTGACAGGTGTTGTGACGAATTCTCTCATCGGCCGTACCGTTGCTTTACTTCAGATTTTTGTGGAAATAAATTTCTTTTGTCACCAATACCAAAGAATCCTAACTATTACTACCATTAATAAGCTATGCGATTCGTTCTAAATGATTCGTATGTAAATGTGCAATGTGTGATAATGCGTTCATTTGTCAGTCGGTTTCCAGTGAAGACATATTCATTAACAGACCAGCTTATAGATTGTCATATGTGACTCATTTATACGATCGACTCAACAAGACATAGGTCTTTCACATATATACATAGATACGTAATGCATGATTATTAAAATAAAACGACGATCATGATCAACACCAGACAAGAATCCAGGAAGAATCCACCAGACAGATTGGACATCAGAATATTCCGAATATAGGCATTCTTAGAACTATCGTCTCCGTTCTTGTGTATGTTTCAGGGATACGAGTGTTAGACTATTAAAACCATTATTCGAAGGACCTTTTAGGCCATGTAATACCACAATTGGGTTTGAACTATTTTACTAGTCAATCAAGAATTTGAATGTAGAGTTTAGGAGCGAGTTAGGACGCTTCCCATAGTTTGAATACCCTGATCAGTAGTAAAGGTTTGTTACTTGTTAGAAATGAACAGTATCAAGTTAGAAGAAACGTCTTGTCTTTGTCTAAACTAATAAAATATTCGACAGTGTCTTTTACAGTGTCCACAGCGTGTCTTATACATTAGCTGAGCAAGGATTTCCATTGTCTTTGATGTTTCTTTTTCCAGTCAATTATATTATATAGGCACCTAAGCTCACGTCAGCACTCGGGCTTTCGAGGTTTTAACTGTCCTAGCCATATTACAGTCAGGGAAATTTAAATTCTTAAGCAAATTGACACCCCATGTCAATTTTCCGTGTGATAGCCATTATATATATACAACTCTCAATGAATAACAGTTGTGATTTAAATGATAAATGATTTTATTTTTGTAAGTAGGTTTGTACAAACACTTTTACACGTCAATCATGGTTTTTTAAAACTAGATGAGGTCGGCGTTTCCTATATGACTACTCTGAGAAGAAAGGCCGAAACAAACTCAGAGGTCACAGTCTCTTTTAAAGTCCAGACATAATCTTGGTCAGGTAATTTGAATATAATGAATCTGTTTCTGTAGGGTCACGACACCACGACTTCAGGCATCGTGTACACTCTTCACTGTCTATCTAAACGCAGAGATGTCCAAGAGAAGATCTACGAAGAACTGAAAACTATCTACGGTAGCGAAATGAGCAGAGACCCGACTTATCAGTAAGTTTAATTAATTAATTCTCTTCTCTCTTAGTTTAACCTAGTTGTACAAATACGGGTGGCCTCAGATTTGGTAAAAGTGGACTGGTTTGTTTCCAAATTTTGCCTTATTAAATGCCACGATACCAAAACTGCGTGATAATGAGGGTTTATGGAATAGTAATTAAATAAATAAATAATATGTTCATTGTAAAGAGAGAAACACATACTTACTTAAAGGTAGTCATACACTAAACATGATTGTACAAATGGTGGTCAAAAGCAGTTTGAACAACTGGTCCTGAACTAAGTGAAAAAATAATAAAACGTAAAAAGTACAGTCTCTATAAAGTTAAACGTTAAGTATTTTATGGCGAAGTTCTGGTCATACATCATCATTCACTTGCCCTTTTCCCAATTTATTCGGGGTCGGCGCAACATGTCTTCTTTAACCGACTTCAAAAAGGAGGAGGTTCTCAAGTCGACTGTATGATGTTTTTTTTTGTTTGTTACTCGATATCTCCGGCAATTATTGTATTTCGATTTTAAACATTCTTTTTTCTAATGGATATGGGTGGTCCTCAGGGGTGGACCCATATACATTTTATTAACTTTGCTTGGGTACTTTTTGAGTTGGCTTCAATAATACGTATTTTTGCCACGTAGTTTGTATTGATGTTGTTTTAATGACTTCGTCAGTGATATCTACATAGAAAGTAGTGTTATACTAATTTGTGGGGGAAAGTACAACTTAAAAGTGAAAAATAAAAAACAACCGACTTCCAAAAAAAGACACTAGAAAGTGAAAAATAACTTTAATTTCGGAAGTCGGTGTCAAACAACGAAAATGCGAACTTCCGAAATTAAAGTTATTTTTCACTTTGTAGTGTCTTTTTTGGAAGTCGGTTGTTTTTTTTTTGTAAAAAAGTTTTTTCTTCCATACTTCTCTCTTAGTCGTCATCTCGATAGTCACCCCCTTTCTAGCCATATCATCTTTCACACACGTTCTGGTCATATTTACATGAACGGGCAATAATTATACTTCCGATTTATTTTCCTCTAAATTTAATGGAGGTCTACTCCATAAGCACGAAATCCGAAGTTTCGGCTGAAATTACGGGCATTTCTTACACCGTAATAGTTATTACCTACGGACATCAGATTATTTGGGGTCCAAACTATGAATGAAAGACAACACGATTTGGAAGTTTTCGTTACTTTCGATGTGCTTTTGCCTGTCCGAAAAAGTTTATTACTCGGGAATAGGGTTCACTCCCAAGTTGCAAACAACTTTCCGACGGGCCTGTTTCTTTGTTGACGGGCTGAGTAGGCCCCCCGATCACTAGGCTAAGAATAGTCCTATTAGTAACTTGTTATCGGTGCGCTTGTGTCTTGATATTAATTACCATATTATATAACAGTAGTTGCTTTGGCAATGAATTGACGCTTAAGTTACAAGATATTCAACCACAATTATAATAATTACATGCTTGATTCACTCGTATATTTAATTAACTCGTCTTTATACTTTTTTTATCAGAAACGACTTCTGTTCTGTTTTGTATTCTCAGCATGAACTGTTGCTTTTTTTTATAAATACATACAAATCTAAAAACAAGTTTAAAACAAGAATAAATCATCATATGTCAAGCTTTTTCCCAAGTATGTTGGGGTCAGCTCTGAAAGCTGACCTCGACATAGTTGGTAAAAGCTGCATCCGGTTAGACTGGCGAATCGGATGCAGCTGAATACCAGTATTTTACATGGAGCGACTACCTATCTGGTCACCAGAACCAAGTTATTGGGTAATACGTAACCTTTTGGTAAGACTGGTTATCAGGCTTTCAGGCTTTACAGAAGCCTGTCCAAGAAAAAAAAAAAACTGGAAAAATAGAATAATGTAGGTAGGTATAACAATGGGTAATAATGTAATATAAAACGTTTTTTTTTATAGGTAGACGAGAAACCTATTTGTACTGCAAATGTTATTACTTGTAAACCTTACTGTGGGAAGTTCAAACAATAAGAAGTAGATAATTGACGACACATTAAATTATAAGTAATTATATCTTATGACAAATCTTATTCATAGGATTTTATAAGTTTGCTTTAATAATTATAAAGTTGTTTCTGAAAGCCAAGGGGCATTCAAGGTGAGTCATAAATATCTAAATCTTTAGTACTTGTTTAATTATTTGCAGTTACTTACTTATAGAGCATACTATATTATCATATTTATCTATAGACACACAACCTTGTTTATAAATTTTTTTTAATAAACAAGGTTGTGTGTGCGTTCATTCTATTTCTTATTAATGTTCAATTAGTGGTTGAACAAGTTTCATGGCAAGATTCAGGGTCAAGAATTGATTCAGAATTAATGTTTAACAGAAAATTAAATAGATATAAAAATAATGATATCATGGAATTGCAAAGAATATGCTAAACAAAAGTATGCAACTTCAAACACCGACGTAGCGTAGCAAGTTAAGAAAAGAGAAAATCTATTATTAGATTTAGAACTTGTATTGTGTATTTATTTATTTTTTTGTACATCATTTTATGCTGCACTGGTTGACGTCAAGGCGTCAACACCAGCTGTCGCTGAAAACCAGCTGTGTGTGGCTCTGTCTTGCATAGAGTCCCAGCATTATGCTGAGCATTGCCCGCTTTGCGACGTATATTTTCGCCCATTATTTTTGCGTTTGTGCGCAAATAAACTTATTTTCTTTGATCCTTTCATTAACTTCTTGTATCGCATCAAAACATCAAATCCCATCGGCAGCCTTTTGGATAATCTTAAATAAGTTCTACCTACCAACTTAACTAATCGCCACTTCCATACAAAATTGATAATGTCTATGCAGTTGTGTATACCCCGGCTACCAGATGCCGAATTATTATACTCGAAACAAAGACTATTTAACCACTATTTTCTTTGACTCGAAAGCTGTCGAAAAATGTTTGTGAATAGGAATATAAGAGTATTTTTGTTAGCTTAGATATTTTTAAGCATACTCTCTACCCAGAATGTACCAGCTTAAATAGTCACCTCTTCCATACAAAATTAATGATGTCTTTGCAGTTGTACATGTACAGTCAACAAAATATATAAGTATGCAGGATCGTCGGGTATAGTTTAAGCTTAGTAAGAAACCGATGGATGTTGTCGACTGAAATTTAATTTGATAAATGCAGCTGTTTGTTTTCTATTAATTACATAACATTTTATTCGAGAACATCCATCGGTTTCTTACTAAACTTCAACTACCTATACACTTCAACTGCACTTTCACTTAAACTGCATACTTATCTCTTTTGTTGACTGTACCTTCATATCTCAAGCGCTTCAAAACTTCACCAGAGTTACGTAAACCCAAAACTATAGCAGATAGAAGTTTTCATGTTCATAATAGTCACGTAGAGATTTAGAATCAAACAACTAACATTATGCTAGGAATTTGGCAAAGCTCTTCGACACTTTAAACTTGAACGGTAAAGTTGGGTGCAGGCGACAATACTGAGCGCACCGAACACCTAGAAACTGCGAACTTACTCTTCATTCCTGGTGTGTTAAACTCAGTTAAACTAACAATCTGCTATGCAAATGGTTCTATTTCGAGATAGAATTAAAGTAATTAAAGTGCACTTTGTTAGATAAATACATTAGCAGCAGCTGCTGCGCTTGGCTGTTTTTTGGTGGTTGGTCTACTGCTTTTTCTGTGTATTTGTATTAGGAATCTCGATGAGCAACATCATTTTTATGGTAGTATAATCAAATTCTGTAGGTACAGCCCGATTCAAACTTTATGGCGGCTAGGATTATGAGGCGCTGTGTCGCTGTGCAGTAACAAATTCAGGTGTCAGCGAGGGGTCTTTGAACCTTATACTTTAGCAATAAAGTTGAAAATCTATTAAAGAAATCACACTAATCAAATTAATATTATAAAGGCGAAAGTTTGTGAGTGTGTGTGTGAGTGTGTGTGTGTGTGTGTTTATATATTTGTTACTTCTTCACGCTCAAATGGCTGGACCAATTTTGATAAAATTTGGTATGAAGCTAGCTGACACCCTGGATTAACATATAGGCTACTTTTTATCCTGATATTCCCACAGGATCGACATTTACGCGGGTGAAACCTCGGGGCGCAGCTAGTTTGACATAATAATATATTGTAATACTAGCTTGATGTGCTGGCGTCTGTACCTAGTGGTTAGAAAATTTCTTCTACATATTTCTATTTCTTTCTTATTTTATCTATTAAAAGGACACCTATGATCATATTTACATAGATAGAGCCCTCCGTGCCTCCGAAAGCACATTAAGCCGTTGCTCACGGCTGTCAATCGAAGATATTTGACAGTTGTTACGGGTCGTCAGAAGCCCGAAATTCTGACAACCAGTTTTACCAAAAGATATCGTGTTACCCAGTGATTGGGCTGTGGAGATCATATAGGTAGTCGCTCCATGTAAAATAGTGGTATTCAGCTGCATTCGGTTAGACTGGAAGCCGACCCCTTGGGAAAAGGCTAGGCAGATGATGATTAAGGACACCTATGCTCATGTTCTCTAGGTGGTAATGGCAGGCCAAATAGTTTCTCTACTACACACTACAAGAATTTTTCTGCATAAGTTCCTTGCGAGAAAAGCAATGTTAGTTGTATCTGGGACAATAAAAAAATGAACAAGATTCAAGATTACTAATCGAAATAGAACGAAAAAAACTATTAAAAAATATTCATTTCACGGCGTAGCGTGATGTTTTTTTACAAAACCTCTGCTGAAACGGAGCGAAGTAGGCAAGCCTTGAATTGCCTCGAGCTTTAGTGTTTGGCCAGACTGGCAGCGCGAAGCGGGGAGCGGCGCGGGTGCGGGAACGTGCGCGATCTGCCTGTCCGCAGTCGAGCGCGGCTTCGTTCTGAGTGTTGTCGTGTCCAGTGTTTGTCAAAGTATAATATGTATGAAGATTTTTTGTTACTAGAAAAAAGCTCGAACTAGTTTGAGAACCTCGGTACCCGCGCGGGCCGCCCGCGAACTCACTGCTGCCACTTGTATGAACGAGCTATGGCATGAGTTTCCCGCGCGCTCCCCGCGTCAAGCAGCCCGCGCTGCTCACCGCGCCCACTTGCCCACTATGGATGAAGTCCTTTTGTTTGGGTACACCCCGCGCCCGAGTTTGCAGTCTGGCCAAGCACTTACAGGCTGAATTTGTAGTTATTTTTAGTACTTGGAACTTTTTAATGATAATTTTTAATTAGTGACAGTACCTTTTCAACATTGTTGTACCTACTTAAAAAAGTTTATTGAAGACCTACTTGGAAGCCAAGCTAGCTAATGTTCTGTTTCTTTTATTTTTTACGTTTTGTTGTTTAGTGAGCTTAATCAAATGAAGTATTTGGAGCTGGTCGTCAAGGAGGCGATGAGGCTGTTCCCACCTGTTCCACTCATTGAAAGAAGAATCATGAAGGACTGTGGTAAGTAGCTACACACTTCATAAGCCTCATTTCTTTATCCATCACTAGCTTGTCCTTCTCCTGCGACTTCATCTGCGTGAAATTTCTTGATTTAACATAAAATATATCATATGACATTCGGCATATTGTAGCTTCCCATTAGTGATAGAATTTTCGGAATCGGATCAGTGGTTCCAAAGATTTACCCCCTTACAAAGTCTTTTACCTCTTTGCATCTTATGATCAAACCAACAATGGTTTGATCATCATTATTAATCATCATCATTTGTCCACTGCTTATTGTAATTGCATAATGAAATAAATTTGCACTTCTTATTTACTTACAATATTTACCAAAATTAGTTGTATTAAAATTACATCATAAATTCATAACACATTAACGACGGTAAACGGGTTTCACATATCTATCTACCGAAATTTGCATAATTATATGAATTTGGTAATTTCGCACAGATCCTATATTATGTTTACTGGTTTTAATTTTGTACAAAAAGTTTATTATTCAAAATTTGATTTAGAATTTATATTTATTATTATTTATTTATTTTTATTTTTTTCTTATTCGCTGTATAAAATTATGAGCATAGCTTGTAAAAACTCCATTAACAAATTGTTACCTAACTGTACAACATATGGCGAATTGAGAATCTGGTGAGTAGAGAGTCTGATAATTTAAGAATTCGGAGAGTGGAAAATCCAGTGTGTTTAGAACCAGGCAAATTGCGAATCTGGTGAACGGCTCATGAGCCAAAACTATAGTCCCACATTTTATAACACAATGTGGAGAAGACAATACGACAATAAATGAAACCATTGACAATACTAATACATAGGAGTATTGTGAAACTATTAAATAAATCCTAACATAGAAATTGAAATAGTAGATTGTTATACAAGGGTCGGAAGGAATCAATTCCCATACGAGGCATTTAGACGCCCGAACGCAGCGAGGGCGGCTATAGTCCGAGTGGGAATTGATGACTTTCACCCGCGTTAAACACTCTACTTTTCATTTCGAATTTAAGGAAAGTAAAAACTAGTAGTTTTTCTAAAATATTTATTGATAATAATTACATGAATAATAGGTACCTATTTATTAGTCTTTTTAAAATTTGAAGTGTGGAACACACCACGTCACCGCCACATGAGTAGTAGATTCTGTGTCACCACCGCGGGCCGTCCCGCTTACTAGGGCCCGTATTATTATCATTCTGTCTGCATTCTTACTTTTACCATTTTTCATAAATTACTCAAAACACGATAATCTTGATAAAAATTACTAAAAATTGTCTTGCGACGTGACACTTTTTAGTGCTGACCGTCCACCCAACTTTCTTATTTCGATTCAAAACTTGCAGACAGCCTAATCGATACTCGCAATAAAAAAAATGAAAAAAAATTGTAGAAACTGAATAAAAACTCTCTAAACTAACAAAATGCATTGAAATGTAAAGTGTTTGCAGAATATCCAATCTATAGAATTAATTAATTATCATCATTCTCAAAAAAAACTTCTGGAAAGCCTACCTAAAAAATGTTTACTGGGAATTCTGTAGTAAACTATTAGAAAGTATCAAAAATAAAATCCACTATAAATAATTGTCCAATAAATTAAAAAAAATTTTAAACAGCGAGCGCATTCCGAATATAAATTCAATTATAGAAGCATTTCGGCGCGAAATTCAGTAAATGAGGTACCTATGTCCGCCTGTCTGTGTATAATATCATGTACTAACATGAAATTAGAAGAGATTGAAATGATATTAGAAAAGCATAAATCATTATTATAAACAATGCTTGTTGTATTTATTGCTTAAAATTATTTTATTTTATTTTCAAATATCGATTACATTCGTCATATTAATTACTCGAGTCAATCGAAATTTAAAAAAAATATTGTTTCGAATAATCGCTTTCACACAGCATTGCAATAAAAAAAAAAAACAATAATGGCGGCGATTCTGAACACAAATTGAGTAGTGGTAATGATTAATACGTATTATTGAACCTGTGTTTGAATATTACGTTAAAACCTGGGCATTTTCGTGTTGTTTATAATATTATCAATAACATTTGTCACATTTTAAATCTTATCTACATCTGTGTGTGTGAAATTTGTGAAAAGTAAAAATGTAAACACACACGATTGGCGCGAAACTTCGACATTAGATAGGTACCAAAAAAACTTCATTACCACTACTTATTTATCTTAAACTATGGATAAATTCGTCAAATAATTAAATGATGTATATTGACAGCCCCATATGGTAAAGTCAGGATGTTCGAAATCCCCAATTTTTATGTTTTTTAGCCTCGACCACAACTGAATTCAAAATGGTGATTATCGTACTTAAGTATGTTGAATTTATTCAAGGTAAATTATTAACTTGTGCGCTAAATATGAAAGATTTAATGGCGTTAACATAATGAGCTTTTTATCCAACTCTCCTAGTTAACTCACATTCATAAGATTTGATGGGTAGCATAATAAATATTTACATAATCAATTAAGGGTGTCGTATGGTCTGACTGAGCTGACTACCTAACTAAATTTAGTTCTATTTTCAAATTTCATTCCCGCCCTAGGGAGGGAAGCAATTACTATGAGTATTTCCCGCCCAAGGGTGGGAAGCAGCGTTTTCCTCCCGCCATCCGGATCAAACAAACACTACTTTCCGAGTATGAGAGATGAAAAAGTGTTTTTTTTTTAAACACACTAATAGTTGTTATGGGCCGACTATGAGTTTTATCAATTTTTGACTAGCTATAATGACTAAACTATTGTATAAAGATTGAATTTTCGCATGTAGGCTGGGAATGTCATTAGATATACCTCCGTAGCTTAATTTATTGTCGTGTTGTCGTCTCCAACTTGTATATTTTCCTGCAATAATATTGCATTCATCGGCAAAACATAATCACTGCTAACCTTCTAATCCGGTATAATTAGTGTTTGATACACAATAATAATATAAGCATCATTCTTATGTGACCTCTAACCCGCCTACTTATTAGGAACATTAGCTACAATGTAGTCTTGAGTGATGTCGACCTAAGGCAACGAAGTAATATTCCTAAGTATATTAATGTGTTTTTACAGTAACAACATGCATGCTGTTTAGATCATAAGCATAACTATTAATCAGCCTAAAATGTTCCCACTGCTGGACACAGGCCTCCTCTCGGTGAGAGGGAGTGGGCCGTAATCCACCACGCGGGCCCAGTGCGGGTTGGCAGATGTCACATGTCTTCGAATTTTTGGTTCTAGGATGTCGGTGAAGCAAAACATCGTGAGGAAACCAGCATGTGCTGGTTTCCTCACGATGTTTTAATCACCGTTTTGAGAGCAGTGGTGATGAAATAATTTACACATAGTAAAGCGCCTGTCTGGGTTCGAACCTACGACCTACAACTCGTAAGCTGCTCTCATATTTAGTAGGCCTAAGATTATTACAACTTTTAGGTAGGTACTATGTTAATTGTGTTGTTGTTGTTGTGTTGTGTTGTTGAGTTGTATGTTAATTGTGTTGTTGTTGTGTTAATTGTATTGTGTGTTGTTCTTTGCACTTTCTATCCAGCACCATAATTGCGTAACACACTATCAATCATAATCTGGATCATTTTGAAGGACTAATACATTGCTTCATATGTTCGAAAAATTTGTCTGCTCAATAACGTAAATAACACAATGAATGTTATACTGTCAAACTGAAAGCCATTTAGGAGTGGCTTTCGGTTTGAAAGCATTCATTTAGGAATCAGCGGGGTAATTACGTAACACACTAACAGTAGGCTGTTAGTGTGTTACGTAATTACCCCGCTGATTCCTATAGAAGCAATGGAATTGAACAATCTAAATTCCAAACATGGGTATTGAACATTCCGCGTGGTTGCATTCTGAATTCTTCAAAGCTCTCGATTGCTTTCAACGGCAATTCGAAACAATAATCAACGATCAATGCCGTTGAAACAAATTGAACGATGAATGGAGAATAATTTCATCACCACTACTCTCAAAACGACGAAGGAGAACATCGTGAGGAAACCGGCATGTCCTAGAACCAAAAATTCGAAGCCATGTGACATCTACCAACCCGCACTGTGCCCGCATGGTAGATTACAGCCCACTCCCTCTCAAAGAGATGAGGTTTGTGTTCCAGTAGTGACAACAGTATAAGCTGATTATGCTAACATAATGTTCTTCATTCCAGAGGTGGGAGGACTGAAACTAATAAAAGGTACATCAGTCGTGATAAACATCTACCAGATCCAACGCCAGCCAGATTTATATGACGATCCCTTGGAGTTCCGTCCGGAGAGGTTCGAGGCACCGCTGAAGAATCCCTTCAGTTGGCTCGCATTCAGCGCTGGGCCTAGGAACTGTATTGGTAAAGTTTTCACTAACATCCTTACCGAAAAAAGAATGTATTGTAATTATTTATTACTAGCTCACCCGGCAGACGTGGTCCTGACCAATTTTCATTAATTTATACAAACATCCTATAAAAAAAAACGAAAAAAATCGACGAGGTAAAAATGACGTTCAGTTTTTTCCGAATATGAAAATTTTCCGGGAATTTCTACCAGTTTTTCTCTCCGTAAAAACCTAATTTGGAGTATTACGAAGATTTTAAAACAAAAAATAGCCTAATCGGTCTAGCCGTTCTATTTATATTATTATTTCCTTTATTTAATCAAATACATATAAATTACATTTTAAATATTAGTATAAAATAAAATAATATTATTATTATCCATTTATTTCAGGCATCTGGGCCCATGTAAAACGTATACATACAATACAATATTAATATAACTTGTAAATACTATAAATACATACAACATTATAATTACACTAAAAAACTAACGCACGCGAAGTGTTTGCGTCGTGTTTCATTTCGTGTTTTGTCATGTAGCCGGCCACGAAACAACACCCTTCGGCCAGAACTCTTCCTTGAGGAACTTCTCAAGATGATGTGTCGGAACACGCACCATGCACGACTTGAAGTTCGTGTTTTGGTGTGGAATTTCTCGACCCTCAAAGTCCAGTTGGTCTTTATACGCATGTATTCCATGATCTCCTCAACCTTCGTGGAGTGTTGCAGTCTGGACACGTACAGCTGCGTCGTCAGGATTGCTGGACGCAGCAGCATGTTGGGTCCTGCCAGCGCGGTGCCGCACTGGCTTCGACAAGGAGGCTTCTTCTTCTTCTCCACTTTGATGAAACCATCCTTACCCCCCAACCCCCTCCTTCTTTATATAGATATAGATTCCCAACAAGTAAACAAGCCTTTTCTGCCGCAGAGCATAGTGCTGTGTTCTAATTTGTAGGGTATGGGCAGAATACTTATACGGTACGGTTGCCAGTGTGTTTACAGGCTCATGATATATTTCAGTGTCTGTGTTGGCAACGAATCTCCTATGCCCCTGAAATTAAACTATGTACGACTTCTTAAGTCAGATGGGTCATTCACTATCAGTCATATTTGGTTTCTCAATACCCAATGTAGCGCACACAATACAATAATAGTGACCTATTAAAACATGAACCGTTATAGTTCGTTACAACTCGTCGTTCGTTCGTCGTTATAGGTCGTTCGTTCGTTCGTCATTATTTTTCGGTCAGGGCGATCCATTAAATTCGACTCTATCAAAGAAATTACTCTTGATATTCTTATTTATTTATTTCTAGTCTATTTTGTTTCACTGCAGGGCAAATGCCTCCCTTTCTTATTTCCACTCCTCTCTGTCTTATATTATACTAGGTGCGCCCGCGGTTTCACCCGCATAAGTTTCGATTCCGTAGGAATATCGAAATAAAAAGTAGCCTATATGTTAATCCAGGGTGTAAGCTACCTCTATACAAAATTTTATCAAAATTGGTCCAGCCGTTTGAGCGTGAAGAAGTAACAAATATATAATATAAACACACACACACTCACAAACTTTCGCCTTTATAATATTAGTGTGATTATATACATAATTATACAATATTTTTATATAGACCTCTCACGATACACGTTATTCAAGTGACATACATAGTTCATGTGTGGGGCTCATGGCTCAATGATAGCAGGCGCATGCCTTGATCAAAGGTTAGGCTACGCTTGCTTGCAGGTCGGTCCGTGGGTGGGTGACCAACCATCCATTACATATCGAGAAACTTCCGTGTTCCGTGCCTCGGAAAGCACGTGAAGCCGTTGGTCCCGGCTGTCATTCGTAGACAGTCGTTACGGGTAGTCCAAAGCCCAAAATTCTGACGACCGGTTACCAAGAGATATCGTGTTAACCAGTGTAACTGTGTTGTGGAAGGCAGATAGGCAGGCAGTCACTCGCATGTAAAATACCACTTGTATTCAGCTGCATCCGGTCAGACTGGAAGCCAACCCCGACGTAGTTGGGAAAAGGCTAGGCAGACTCCAGGTCCATGTGCAAACCTTATCACCATGACATAAAAATATGTCAAAGTAAAATTTCTTCTGTTCTTCCTCAGGTCAAAAGTTTGCGATGATGGAGCTCAAAATTACCATCTCGGAGTTTGTCAAGAACTTCTTCATATTGCCAGCGGCTCAAGAGCCTGAACTAAGCGCAGACCTCGTGCTGAGATCCAAGAACGGAGTCAATGTAAAGTTTATGCCAAGAAAATAATGTGATATAATTATAACCCTAGAAGTACCAGATGACATTGTGAATTAGTTTTAAGATAGGATATATATATTTTTGTTCTTATGAATCAAGTCAGTACATATGTTTTTGGGAAGGAATTAAATGTTATACTTAAGTTTAAAGAGTTTGTGTTTCTCTCTCATAACTTTTTCTTTTGTTTTGGTTTATATATTTTTTGTATGTATGTATATATGTATTTATTCTTATATTTTCTATTTGTTATCTGCTATTGCACCTACTGTGTATTGTTTCTGCATCACCCTAAGGTAAACTGGTAGAAAATGGCCATGGCATTAAGTCCGCCTTTGTACAGTTTTTACTTGTGCATAAAGTTTTAATAAATAAATAAACATAATTTATTACCATTTCAAGCCTCGTAACATAACATACTAGCACTCCTGTATTCCCCGAACAGTTAGGCAGAGGTGTACCGTCAGCAACAAAAGTTGAATAATCACTTCAGTTTTTTTAATCTTAGTTATTGAGCAAAATATTTGTTCAAAATTGCAGCAGAAGTACAATTCTTAGAATATAAACTCTTTGCTATTATGTGAAAAGCTAAAAAGCAGTTCATTGACAAAAAAAATTGTAGTCAATTTAATAACATGTAAAAATGAGTGTTCATGGAGTTTTGTTGCCGACCGTACCTATAATACTCCTACATTGCGCCAGCTATGTTATATTTAAGTCACATGAAATAGTAGGTGAGCTGATTGACATCAACCGGGCACATACCCAGACTCCGGGCTGCTTCTGAGAAATTTATTATTTATTTATTTAATACTTCAAGCACATAAATGTACAGAGGCGGACTTAATGCCATAGGCATTTTCTACCAGTCAACCTTTGGGTGATGCAGAGACAAACAGTGGTAGGTGCAATCATGAACATTGAGGAATAAATATTTTAAATATAAAGATACGCATAAACCTAATAAAAGTATATAATATATACCTAATTACATATAAATATAAGCACAAATAAATATACATAAATACATGATTATACTAACTAAAAAGAAATAAGACATACAATGAGAAAATATTGCCGTTTTGATGATACTGCCAGCTTCTTGCGAATGTGCTCGCGAACCTTAACTTAAAGGATAATCGGTTGGTTGAAATTCTGGATGGAAAATCCCCATAACACTTTGTATGACCTGGGAATCGAATTCCGGACCTTATGCTCAGCGGTAGCGCTTGCGCCCGCTAGACCAACGAGGCAGAATCACATCACTCCTGAAAATGACTAGATATTTCCTGTGTGAAAAAGCAAAACAACTCTTCAGCCTTCATTCTATAACGAGTTGTGCACACCCAGATGGGAACGACATCCAAACCATCGAGACACTACCTTCTGAATGACTTCGATTGTACCCAAAACAAAACAACCAAACATAATATATTATTTATATTTGTACTAGTTTCTCCAAAAGAGGACCACCGCGGGAGGAATAACAATTCTCTGTGATTGCATGCGGATTGTAACATTTTAGGGTGTTGGGTACTTCGGGAGACTATCTACAAAACTGTTATGCCAGGCTCTCTCAACTCAATTTCCTAGTCGGAAAGGTTTACTACATACTTGAATTGAGAAGGCACGTGTATTGTTAGAGAAATGGTGATGAGTTTGCTCGCAGCAAAATTTGAAACGTGACCTATTAGTGGATAGGTATTCCTTCTTGAGAAAATAAGTAGTTGGGCTTGACAATAAGCAAATCTTACAAGATGATTTAATCCAAAACGATATCCCTTAGGTGCCTCAATTAGATTAATATACTTACGATATTTTTGGACACTACTGCTAAATATTAATATACACACAGTGCAAAGTCAAAGGTTAAACGGAACAGATAAGAAAAACCGTCCAAGTGCGAGTCGGACTCGCACACGAAGGGTTCCGTACCAGAAGGCATAAAACGCCGAAAAAAATGTTTCTTTTATACCCCTATACATTTTAACTTTATCTTATTTTTATTATATTTTGTTGTTATAGCGGCAACAGAAAAACATCATCTGTGAAAATTTCAACTGTCTAGCTATCACGGTTCATGAGATGCAGCCTGGTGACAGACAGACAGACGGATAGTGGAGTCCTAGTAATAGGGTCCCGTTTTTACCCTTTGGGTACGGATCCCTAAAAACAGGAAAACACGTTTCAAAAGCAGTTTACCTATAGAAAGAAACGGAGTGTTTCCGTCATTTGCAGCAAGTAATGTTTATAATATAAATGGTATCCTTGCTACATTATCTGCGTTGAATGTTCGACAATGGGCTGACAAATGACAACCTATACTTTGTTTGGTACTCACGACATATCAAGCTATTCTTTACCAGTATAAGCTGACTTCTTATTGTACGAAAAGTCTATACAATGCGAGGTCAGCTAAACTGGAAATGTATAGCTTGATAATTATGTCGACGTTTGTACCTACGCAATTCTATCGTATAAACACATGTTTATAGACTCAACCTGTAATTGGCTCTAATAGGACTCAGTCATGCTGAAATGCAGATATTATCACACAAATGAAACCATTGAGAAACTGCTTATTAAAGTGCTTGAAGATTCCTATTTCTTACTCCGTTAAAATACCTAGAAATAATTCTAAAAGAAAAAATCTTGGGTTTGAAACCTGGGTTGCAACACAAAGTAGACTTGTGTAGTAGTTTGTAAATACCGTCTTTGGACTAGGCTGCTAACGAAAATGTAATAATCTGCGTACGCGATTTATTTGCCAAAATGATTTAATGGAAAAATAACTTTAATTCCTACACAATAAAGTTCAGTTTACGCTACAACTTCACACATTTTATAACTTTTTCAATAGTGCTAGTCACTCTGAAATCAACTTAATAATCATTGAAATAAAGTTGATATATGTTTAACTTGAAATAGGGTAGGGGTGTGCAGCACTGCGCACTTTTACTATAAGTATATTAAATACTGTGCGTACTTGTGCCAGCATACAGGGTGGCAAACACATCGTCACGCCAACTGTACATACGATTCTAGAACCCAGCACTGAATTTTTTTTGTTGGTTATCAAAAACAAAATCAGCTGTTTCAATAGAAAAGTATTATCTACGAAGTCAAAATGTATAGAACAGCAATTTTTTTTTTAAATAACCGGCGAAAAGTTTTTTTTTGTTGGGCGTCTGTGTCTCCGCCAGCCTGTATATCACTCATTGCACTGCGCTTTGATTAGGTACTTCATCTCTTTATACTTGGAAATACATTTTGGGCTGAATCCCTTGCTAAGTTATTATTCAATTTATATCTTTATCTTTAGATAGCTCTTAGCAGACACTAGGCTACTGTCTGTTCTTCTCTCTTAATCCATCCAAAAGCTTTAAAAGATCTTTTAGCGATGAGACCGCCCTTTGTGTCAACGTTTGTAAAACTCTACATTTTGTATCTGTAATTTATATGGTGTACATAATAAAGAGTATCTATTCTTTTATTTGCGTCTTGTAGGAATGCTGAATTTGCGATTGGTTTATCTCTGTTTCTAAAATCAATTTCCCGTTCGATTTGTTACAATTATTCAAAAGCTATGCTTTCATATAGAATCCGACTATATTGTATTATATATATATATATATATGTATTTTAAACCATGCTATAGATTCTCGGTAAGAAATGCAATTTGCAAATGCAGTGTGAGGGTCACATTGATAAATTTACTTGCACAGTAGAACAAGGTAACCTAGAGATTTGTATTCCATGCCTGACGCGCCGGCGACGCGGGGACGAAGACTGTCCGCACGTCGTGCACGAATGTGTTATTATATCACCAGTTTTTAACTGATATTTTTGGTCCTTTTGTTCGGGATTTTGAACGTGAATGGTTTGAAAACTGGTGGTTTATCCCGATAAGTTTAGTTTTCTCGATTTCTCTCTGGCTGCAGTTTTCAAAGCAGTTTGGCATGTAGGTACTTTCAATGAAAGTTACATGTTCTTAGCCTTGGATTTCACAACCAACGTATCCAGAGGTTGTAAGAGGGAATCATGAGATTCTAGCTTTATAAATCTTCAACTGTCACAATAGTAAAACAATGGCCGCCGAACTGAATCCGCTTCCGTGACGGCTGAGGGGATGAACGATGTGGACTAAAACCCAATCCTCTCAATCTTGTTGATTGCAACATACATAGGTACCTACTAGGTTCTCGAATATCTAAGGTAAATTATTCATTTATGTGTTTCTAGGATTAGTTTTCTCAAATATACGTAGTGTCTTTGTCTTCCTACTATAACATAACTTTAGAAGTAAATAGAACAAGGCAAGTTTGCGGAATATGAGTAGTTTAGTCAAGCTACTTACCCGCATGGGAGCTATCGCCAAGATAACGTGTAGATTTGTTCATCAGGACAAACTTTAGTGGCAAGCAAACTTAAAATTGTCGTAGCACAGCTGCACTGTGACACCGTTGTTATCATTAGGAAGGCATGCGTGTGTAAAACTGTTATTATCTCAAGAGAGTATTAATCTAGAAGAATAGGTTGCGTGATCGCGAGGTTAGATGCACCTATTAATCATAATTATCTTTCAGCTAAATGACGTTTCTAGTGTGGGAAAAAAATTGGTACCTAGGTATGTCCTATATCATCTGTCTAGCCTTTTCTCAACTGTTAGGGTCGCCTTCCAGTCTAACCGGATGCAGCTGAATACCAGTATTTTACCTATTTCCTATATGTATTATGATCTATCCACGTCATTCGTTCCAAAGTTCAAAATGTGGTTTTGCTATTTATTTATACATAGGTAATCCTTAAGAGTGTCACTTACGGTCTTTAAACGACGAAGGTCACATAAGTCATCGATTTACCGAACAAATTTACACGCAATAAGAATGAGGAAGCTTGCTGTAACATATTTTGAAGTCCGCTCACCAAGAGTAATGTTTAGACAATAAGGCCCTTTTACACGGCACGGTTTTTTTACGGTACGACGCGCGACGTTTAAAACGTTAAACTGTACCGTTAAAAAAACGTGTTCGTCAACAAGCTTCCATAAAAAACGTGTGTGTACAAAGGGGCTTATACTACTGAATAAGGTTTCAGAGTATGTACTTTACAGTCTACTTTTTATCCCAGATAATGATTAAAGTATACTTTAACTCCTAGCAAAACTATAACAATATGAAATGTAAATCCGACTCACATGTTTATTTTACTTGTTCAAACCAAACAGTTCTCACCATAAAGCCGTACCCAAAAGTTTGGGCAGATGGTTATTATGGATTCCGAGCAAATATTTGGGTAGGTATCTAGTGCGAAGTACTCTGTATAGCGAAACATGAGTTTTATGAAGGTCGAACTTGAAAGGGTTTCATACAGCTGTACAGTTTTAATATGAGATATGAATTTGTTATTTATTAGACACTAGCTGCGCCCCGCGGTTCCACCCGCATAAGTTTTGATCCCGTGGGAATATCGGGATAAAAAGTAGCCTATATGTTAATCCAGGGTGTCAGCTACCTCCATAACAAATTTTATCAAAATTGGTTCAGTCGTTTGAGCGTGAAGAAATAGCAAACATAAACACACACACACACACACTCACAAACTTTCGCCTTTATAATATCAGTGTAACTAGCAGACCCGGCGAACTTCGTACCCCCCTGCCAGCCACTCTGCCCCTGCTTTTTAAAACTCTGATATCTTCTAAGATATTTATTTTAATGAAATGCTGTAAGGGGCAATTTTGATCTCCATGAAATGCACAACGTATTAAATTGCTTAAAATAGCTTAGTAAATAACCCATAATTTTTTTGTAATATGTAAAAGATAAAAATGATTACTGTGGGTTATCCTTAGGAGATAAACATATATCATTGCGATCTTTTTATCAATATTTTTAATAAATACAATTCCGTAGTACATTCATTTGATTTAATAATAATAATAATAAATTTATTTCAGACCATAAGTCCACACATTACAATTTTATACACAAAAAAAACATACATACATACATACATAAAAACACATAGCTACAATAGCTACACAAAAAATACACTAAGGAACAACTTATTTTAAATATTGGAATGACGCACGATGAGTGGTCATCCATTTCCACATCATTGGACTGTCTGTCCTGTCGGCTACTATAGCCACCAAGCTGTTGGAGCTGTCGCGCACTCGCCGCATCAGGGATGCTATCCGTGTCCGCATCAGTGCGTAAAAATCTGGCACGCCATTCTCCGCGAACATCCCCGATGCACTGAAAAAGCGCGGCAGCCCCAACATAACTCTGAAAGCATTGTTATACTGGACTCGCAGAGCATCGTACGAGCTTTTTGTATAGCTGGCTCTTACACGTGTACATGGATTGGCAATACGCTCTAAAGAGTGTAATTTTCACCTCCCTAGTACAACGTGCAAACCTACGAGCCAGCATATTACATCGAACTGCCAATGCTCTGCGTTCCCTCTCCACGTCACGTTTAGCCAGCGTTTGCAATGTAAGCGCACAAATATGTTTGATACGCCATCAAATTACAAATCTTTGAATTTCTCGGCTTTTCTTTACTATAATATGCATGTAGTATACATATAAACCTTCCTCTTGAATCTCTTGTCTATCTATTGCTGAAAACTGCATTAAAATCTGTTGCGTAGTTTAAAAGATCTCAGTTAACAGGGAGCGGGAGCGACTTTGTTTTATACTATGTAAAGAAAAGAAGAAGTTTTTTAAATGGTCTCGCTAAGTAAAGTGCCTTGAAGGTTAAACAATCTGCCTAGCCTTTCTTTACTTATTGTTGGAGTCGACTTCCAGTCTAACTGGGTGCAGCTCAATATTATCAGTATTTTACATGGAGCGACTGCTTATCTGGCCTCTACAACCCAGTTACTGGGTAACTCCCTTGGTAAGACTGGTTGTCAGACTTTTAGGCTTCTGAGTGCGACTGTCAAACATCTTTACGAATACCAGTCGGGACCAACGGTTTAACGTGCTTTTCCTAGACACGGAAGGGTCTGTCGTAATGGACGGTCACCCATCCACGAACCGTTTCGATCGACCCGTGCGCCTGTTCTTATTTAGTCACGAGCCTTGAAGGTTACAAAATGAAAAAAAAGTCGGTTGATCCTGTTGAACCCGGACCCATCGACCTTAGTTGTTTAAAACTGTGCGTTAATATTTTACGCAAAACGACCCTGACCAGTGATAATATTAATGTTTTTAATTTTCTCAAGGTCAGATGCGTATAAAAGTTGAATTTCAGAAAATACGGACCAGTTTATTATAAACTTGGTTTCCAAAATTAGAGTTAATGTCAAGGGGTCGAAATCTGCATAATATTCTTAATACATTCATTATGAGGTATACCTAAAGGCGTTTATGCTGATTTATATAATGACTGCGTAATTAACTTATCTTGTTGATAACAAATTAGTTAAAAAATATATTGTTGACAAAAGACTGTCAGTACAGTCTTTTGTCAACAATATATTTTTTAATCCGATTAAAGGGTTCCTGTGAAAATGTAAAAAAATATGAATGCAACATGAGGACGACATTAATCTCCTGATTAATTTGATATTTGGTATACTTGGACATCTAGCTATTTGTCATCTTTTTTAAAACCGTGTATGAATCGAAAAAAAACGATCAACCAGCTTATAACTACGCTTCTATAACGTCGATTAATCATAAAACACTGGTTTTAAATACTGTGAACTTTGATATAATATTTGTAATTAAATAAGGCGTAGGTGTGGCGTTCTTAATAATCTTAATAGAAGTAGGTAAGAGATTAACATGAGCCGTTAGAGGTAGGAATGAAACTAGAACTAAGTATCCTTCTCTCGACACCGAAAATCATAAACGTTCTTTGTTAGAGGTAGGTACCTAGGTACTGTGAAGGCTGTCTGCAAAAAGTCGACCTTAGGGGCTATAGAGGTTCGCCCAGAGGACACGGTGGAGCACACGGTGGAGGTCTGCCCCGCTTGGGCGGAGCACCGCCGTGTCCTCGTAGAGGCGATTGGCAGCGACGGCGACCTCTCGCGTCCGGCCCTGGTGCAAGCCATGGTCCGGGGCGAGAGGGAGTGGGAGGCAGTCACCTCCTTCTGCGAAGCAGTCATGCTAGCGAAGGAGGTGGCGGAACGGCTCAGGGAGAGAGCCTCCCGTCCCAGCCGCCGCGGGAGACGCTCCGGGCGTCGGGAGCCGCGTGACGACTCCCGGCCACCGTAGGCGCGGGCCTGCGGGCGGAGAGTAATGGGTAGCTCACCGCCCGATCAGGACCAGGCCCGTGCCGGACGGCGCGTACGTGTTCCACGCGCGCCTCAAAGAGATGTCAGCATCGAGGAGGGGCCCCTTAGGGCCGAAGCCTGCCGGGTCAGCGGGATTGTCCGAGAGGGTTACCGCTGGCCCGGAACATAAAGGGCTAAGGAAGGAACACGGGTGGGTTTTAGTCAGTAAGAGTCTGACACTCCCTTCCGCTCCACCCAGAGCGGGAGGAGTCATTTGATGATTTCCCATCCTCAAAAAAAAAAAAAAAAAAAAAAGGGGCTATAGAGGTATGAGGAACAGGGTGTTAAGTTCACTCAACCTCCATAGAAAAGGAAGGATCCTCCGACCAGACGGGTCTTGTGGCGTGCGGGCAACTGCCCGATGATTCATGTCGGGCCGTTGTATATCTATGCTAGTTGCGCGGTAAACTCTGCTTGCGGGATGCAAGATTTTGCGTGACGTCGGTATGACGCGTTGTTCTCATGTGGCGTTGTAGATACCGCTACAGGGCAATTCTCGTAATTTTATGAGCGTTCACAGTCTGATTTCAGTCTTAATCTGTCAAAAATACCTCTTATTTCCCTACATTTTTGACAAGTTATTTAAGTAGGTATGATGAGAATGCGACTAGATTTTGAACGTTTTCAATTACGGAAGTTACCCTTCTTTTGTAGTGTAGATTGGCAATAAAATAATTCTGGTTGCATTCGAACAGTGCAGCGAGTTTAAAATGAGCTTTCATGTTTTTTATTTGAAAGAAGGAGTGATAATATAGCTTCGGTGGCGTAAAGGCGTTCGCTTGAAACAAACGCAGAGAATATAACGTCAATTATGATCTGAACACATTATAACACGAGACACATACACTTACTGCAGTACTCTGCCTTAAACTGTACCGACTACCTAGAATACGTAACAAAGCTGAATAGAAGTTTACAATTATTATCGTATGTCGCTCCTAAAACCTGACAAATACTTAGAGCAAGCGCCAATTTGACTTATGCTTAAAGTTTAGTGCCCTAGTTTTAACGCAAAGGCCCTAAGCACGAACGCGCAACATAACGTGAACTTGAAAGATTTTTGGCTCAAAAATAAAACTATCCTATAGTATTTTGGTTTCAGTTTTTGCGACAAGCTCAATAAGTATGCCTCATTGATATGAATAAAGTCTTAAAACTAAGTAAATATTATGGTCCGAAACAAGTATTTTGAATTTTTAAATCGATTGAATTTACGTTTGGTTTACTCCGCGCGTTCGTCTTTCTATTCGAACCCCACAGTTCCCAGCATATATTATGGTGTAACAGAGTAAGGTAAGTCCTGCTAGAAGCTAAACCAGTAATCACCAAATGGTGGACCGCGGTCTGGTTCCGGACCGCCGACCTATTTTGTGCAAACCTTCCATAGTACCTGTTTACAATTAAAACTTATCTATGAATATTAAATGAAAAATTTGAGTTTTAGCTTCCATCAACTTTAGTCCCGACTTATTTTTCCTTACATAATTTAAGACAACATAATAAATTATGTTTTATAATTTTAATACCTACCTGTAACACAATCAAATCACGTGGAATTCGTCACATTTGGTTAACACTCGAGGTGTCATTTTCGTAAATGTCACTCACTTAAATCATTCCGTTCGTTTCTGCGTTTTGGAGTACAAGTTATTATTGAATCCAGATTGAATTATTTATACATAATCGAAACGAAACAAATGTGAAACAATTGTGGTGGAAGCCGACAGCAGACAGCGTAGACAGAGAATGCTAGCTGTCAACTTGACAATTTTTTTTTAAAGTAAGGTAGTTGTGCCGACGAAAGGTTGCCAAAATGGCAACGGGAAGTACCCTATAAATTTTGATTCCCTTCAGAGTGCGCCCCAGCCGTATCTTTTTTTTTTACGTTAATTTAGGTGTTTGATTTTTGACAGCTTCAAGGGACTGTAGAGCTGAGTATAATTATGGTTTTAATTTCAACTCGATACCTCCACGCGTTCCCGAGATAAAGGGTCTTGACAGACAGACGGACGGACGGACGTGTGACCCTCTAAGGGTTCCGTTTTTTCCTTTTGAGGTACGGATACCTAATTCATATTCATTTTAACTACTTTCTTTGTTATTTTTGTTCATTCACATTCTTTGTTTTTAACCCCCGACGCAAAAACGACGGGGTGTTATAAGTTTGACGTGTCTGTGTGTGTGTGTGTGTGTGTGTGTCTGTCTGTGGCATCGTAGCTCCCGTACGGATGAACCGTTTTTGTTTTTTTTGTTTGAAAGGTGAATTAGTCGGGAGTGTTCTTAGCTATGTTTGATGAAAATCGGTCCAAGATGACCGCCGCCACAAAATGGCGGACTACATATTTTTTCACAACTCCCTTAATATGGGTATCAAATGAAAGGGCTTGAATAGTAGAATACTATGATGAAATTTGTCATAGTGTATAACTATGACAAATTTCAAATCCATGATGGCCCTATCACAAAGTGGCGAATTCCTTTTTTTTTTCACAACTCGTCAATATGGGTATCAAATGAAAGGGCTTGACTAGTAGAATACTATACGCTATTACAAATTTCAAATCCAAGATGGCCGCCACCACAAAATGGCGAATTTTTTTTTTTCACAACTTCAATATAGGTCTGTATCAAATGCAAGGGCTTTACAAGTAGAATAATGTACACTACATTGAAAGAGAATGAGGAATATTAACTAATGAAATGAAAACCAACTAAAAACTTGAAAATATTTTTTTGTCTGATCAATGCTCTAGAATGATGAGGAAAGTGGAGTGATGACTGGTACCTACGACCACTAAGTTTGACAATTTTTATTACGAAAGGAAATATCCTACTTAAAAAGCGTAGGTATTTCTACATCAGATAGTGTCGCAGTCCCATTTTATAAACTAGATCTGAAATACCTAAGATATCTAATAGCTATGAAATACTTGTACGAAAATTGAATAACTAAAGGAAGAACTAGAAAAAGGATATAATAAAACAAAAAAATCTGCTTAGTCTTAAAAAGTATTCTTCAACTATAAATTAATAATTATTTATTGACGGATAAAAAACCTGATTAAACACCAAATTACCTGAATCTTTTAAGATTATCTTTTAACGCAAGAAAATAAAAGAAATGAAATACAAAAGTTATGGAGTCCCTACAAAAAGCATGAAATAAAAAATTAAATTAAACATTTAAAAAACCCCCGACACAAAAAATTTATAAAATCAAATATAAGTAATTGGAAAAGGATCAAATAATTTAAAAACCCCCAACTTAACGAATTTAGGTAACGAGACTAAAACAGATAAATTCATATGGAAGTCGGGGGACCGTTCTGTGGAACACCTTCTATTCTAAGAGGTCCCCCGACTTCCATATGAATTTATCTGTTTTAGTCTCGTTACCTAGATTCGTTAAGTTGGGGTTTTTTAAATTATTTGATCCTTTTCAATTACTTACATTTGATTTTATTATTTTTTGTGTCGGGGGTTTTTTAAAAATGATTATTTCGTTAACTTTCTTAGTTGCTCAATTTTATTTATTTACTTATTTTTTTAAATTTTGGTTGCTAGTAATCGTCTACCAAACGGACCGCGACATAATTACTTTTTTTTATTACAGTAATAGTAGTCTGTGTGGTGCGCCGGACTTAAAGAATAGCACCACCCCATACTTCCCGTGGGTGTCGTAAAAGGCGACTAAGGGGCGTACCGGAGAATGGGCAGCAGCGTTCTCTATGCATTCGACCACCATACTATACTGCGATCGCCAACCCGCCTGCCAAGCGTGGCGATTATGGCAACCCCCCCCCCCCTCCTTGGGGGAGGCCTATGTCCAACAAAAAAAAATTACAGTAATTACTTTTTTAATTGTACTCCTAATAAAACTAATTGGTGATCCGTTTTAGTTGGTGTAGCTGCTAGACCAGAAATAAAATGACGTATTTCAGCGTAATATTCCATTCTCAGGACAAAAGCAAGCTAGAGCGAACATTCTATTGATATTCCCAGCTATTACCACGTCTTATAGAATCTGAAAGATATTATTTTAAGCGTCCGAAGACCGTAAAACCATAAGGACCATTTTACGATAACGATCTTGCTTAGGTTTAACAGCGCTACTGTAATGTGCTTTGAGAAACGCTTACATTTTATAGGTGGTAATAAAGATGATGATATTTCTCAAATGTCTTTTAGTACGATTATTATTTTACATAGATTTTATACATATAATGGTAGATTTTATTCAATGTTAAGATTGTTCTAAGTAAAATAATGCAGGAGATTTGTCGTTGGTTTGGTGATTATAATTTTTGTAGAACAGTTGTGTTTTATTGATGATTCAATTAGGTAGTTGCTTTTACCTGTCATTTCCTTCTTAATAACTTTATCCAACTAACATCTTCGTATCGATTTCAAAAGTACAAACATCTTTTTATATTGGTGCTGGTTTTTTCAGTGGACTCTGGCCCTGAGAAGGGCCGATTAGGACTTAGGTATATTTGCTATCGTGGTGAAAAAATTATCCGATCGTCGAGAAGTCGACTTCCCAGGGTGATATAAATATCCCAGGGTGATATCCCAGGGTGTATGATAAAACTACAGGGTAATTTTTATTCTCGTGTAGCGGGTTCGATTCCCGGTTCAACCATGTAATTATTTAAAAATCTATGAGTGCAGTTTAAATTGTTTTTTTAAATTAAAATGTCTTTTTCCAGTAAAATGTTCCATCTACAATATTCAAGGTACTTTCCCTCCATGTGGCATAGCCGTGAGACGCCCTGTATAATAAAAAATAGACATAACTTTCGTTAGTTTTCTCTTTATTACGATCCGAAACCACAACAAAATATTCACTTTTACGAGCGCATAACCTTCAAACGTGTTTGTATTTAACAACTGACAGAAATGACAGATAGTCTATGGATGAACAGTGCTGCCAGTCGGTAAAGTAAACTACCAAATTAGGAAAAAAATAAAATCTTTGACCGGATCAGAATAAAAGGGGGGTGCCAATGTCTCCCGACTGCCCGTCCCTTCCCTATCTCCCGTAACCACAAAAAGACAAATTACACCGTTTCAAGTTGCTCTTCACTAGAGGTTTAAAATAATAGAAGAAAGTTATATACTAAAACAAAGAGAAGATGTGAGGTGAAACGTTGAATACCCAAATTAAAGGTTCTCCGATGCAAAATTGAAGTTTAATGACCTCTCTATATTAACGTTTAGTGAGGGAAAATGGTCGTCGCAGACAATAGCTTGCTTGTCTAAATTTTACATCGTCCACGGAACGGGCAAATGAAAAATGCGCTCAAGATTGTCTAAAATTCCTTGCCTTAAATTGTTGTTCAGAACATGTTTCAGATAGAAGGTGGAATTGCGAATAAGTACTTGTATTTTACATAGAGCGACTGCCTATCTGATCACCACAACCTTGGTAAGACTGGTTGTCAGACTTTCGGGCTTCTGACCAACTACCTGTAACGACTGTCAAACATCCACGAATACAGCCGTAACCAATGACTTAACGTGCTTTCCGAGGCACGGACTCGGTATGTAAAGTTGGCCACCCATCCACGGACCGACCTTGGCCATCGTAGCTTTACATGATCGATCGACCCGTGCGTGCGGCTATTATAAAGTAGCCACGAGTCCTAGTACGTGTTACTTACAATAAAAGTATTTTAAACTCGGTAGTCTCCATCTTGACACTTTAATCCGAAAAACACTAAATTATTTTCCAAATTATTACGATATCATCATCTGCCATGCCTTTTCCCAACTATGTTGGGGTCGGCTTCCAGTCTAACCGGATGCAGCTGAATATCAGTATTTTATAAGGAGCGTCTGCCTATCTGACCTCCACAACCCAGTTACTGGGTAATACGATACCCCTTGGCAAGACTGGTTGTCAGACTTTCGGGTTTCTGACTACCCGTAACGACTGTCAATGATCCACGAATGACAGCCGGGACCAACGGCTTAACGTGCTTTCCGAGGCACGGAGGGGTCACGGTATGTAAAGACGGTCACCCATGAACAGACCAATCGCGGCAAACGTAATTTAACCTCATCGATTGACCTCTGCGGCTGTTATTATTTATCCACGGGCCCCTCCAATTATTACGAAAATGAATTCATAATTTAATCGTATTTAGTCTTTGACAAACGCAAGGTCCGTTTGCGAATTCTTTTCAACGTGTGAATTTAGTGCAAAGTGGCGAACTACACCATTTTCTTTCTTTAACAGCAAACGCGTTCATTGTAAACACAATTTCATATTAAACGCATTCAAATTTTGCCTAGCTTTCTGTGCTAAATTGTTTGTTGTTTTTACACCAACAACAGTTTCCTGGAAACTGTCCAGTTACAATTTACAATAATAGCTTTATTTATTCTTTGCAGTGGAGAAAATAAAAAGATTGATACAGATTTTCCTAATATTGTATAACTAGCGTCTGCCCAGACTTCGTTCGTGTGAATTTTTATGTTACCTCGACTCACCCTGTAACATCGCATCGCCTGCCCGCGCTACTACCTATTTCGTTGTCGCTCGGCGTTCTTTCTGACTTTTTGTTTCTGCTCGGCTCCTTGGGATCCGTATACTCTATAACTCTATCTCAATCCTAACCGTAATGTTAAGTAGCCCATAGCCTGCCTCAAGAATTGGCCAACTGGTAGTTCCAGACATTAGCGCATTCAAACAAACAAACAAACTCTTCAGCTTTATTATTAGTATTAGTATAGATTCTATACTAATACTAATTATAAATACAATACTAATAATAAAGCTGAAGAGTTTGTTCAACCTTCGCAACCTTCTATACTATAGAAGGTTGCTTTCAGATCGATTCTCTTCAGAAACAGTTGAAACAAAAATCTTTCTTCTCGTAATTCTGCAAACAATTCTTCTGTTTATTATTATAACAACATAATTCCGGGTAGTAGGTATTCTTTTCACCGCACCGGTACTCCAATTAGCCCATGATTTTCTCCTTCATTAATTTTCAAATTGATCAAAAGCGGACCGAAGGACCAAAAAGGTTTGCTCTTGAATTTCAACTAGTCGTTAAGTGAGCAACGTTTCTCTCGCGACCCTTATCAAGTGCAGACGGCTTGTGTGATGTATTTAAGAATTTTAATTTAATTTGGGTTTTTCTGCTCACAGTCTGGTAGGGGTCCGTGGCTAAATAATAACAGCCGCACATTTCGATCGATCAGGTTAAGCTACGCTAGTGAGATAGGACTTTTAGCCATGCGACCAACGATATATGAACTGCTTTTTAAGAAGGTAGCGCTACCTCTACTACCCACTTGATAGGTATAAGTCGTTACTCCTTACTTATCTTGTTCGTCTCCCACCTCTTGAGACAGAATTTGATTTTAATTACAGGTCTTGAAATCACATCACATGACTACTTGATATTCCACAGATAATTAATAACCAATACTCCGCCATACCTACTATTACCACAGGTAATTTCACAGTAATCAAATCAAATCACCGATCTATACCGTGCACGCGCAGATAATTATGTCCGTAATGGAGAGTCCTATAATTGCTTGGTAAGTGAATTAGCCGGATGACAGGATGAGGAGTCTCGTAGGTAATGTACAGTACGCCTCAAAAGTGCTTAGGCGCGCTATGGTTGAAATTTCTGTGAACATGCTTCGCGCCGTCCCCGCGCCCGCGCCGCAGGCCCGTATTTACATCTGTGTGTGTACACTTGCTAACGTCAAACGAAACAAAACATATCGTCATCGCTTTTTCACACGCGCGGCGTAATTACGTATGACCTTGGTTGGTTCATACCACTGCTAAAATTCATAACTTCATAACAAGTGCTGCTAGCGGATAACGTAGCGTATAGGATTAGTAAACACGTAGGCCTGGGTTCGAATCTCGAGATGGAACTTTGAATTATCTTTTCAACAATAATCTTATCTTTTTTTATTATTCGATAAATTAATACACGAGAATAATAATGTAATATTTGTTTTATTTGTATTATTATATTGTTATTGAAATATGCGGGGTAAAAATAAAAAAAAAATTAAGTGATTTCAAAAATTTTATTCGTTATAATTTGATAAATAAACTTTTAAAACAGTTTATTTTCTCATAAAGAACAATTTATTGAAGTAAAGCAGGTAATCGGTGAGCTACGACCATTAGACTTAAAATATTGTAACTATCTTAGTAATAAAATAATATTGTGCTTTAATTGCGGATATAGCTTAAGTATTCATTATCAAAATTCATTTTGAAAAGAAGATTGAAACTATAAACCTCAAAATAATCCTTATTACGGATATGACACAATAATATTTTATTTAATATTACTAAAATCAATTTGTAATTTATAACTTTATACGTTGTATAACCCCCATTATTATCCATGCTATCAAGTAAACGCTGGCGTATGGATCCTGTAATGTTTAAACATATATCTTCATATTTCCTTGCAATGCAACTTCATCTGGTAGGTCACTGGTTAGTTAAAACCACTTGTTTCTTATTCACTGACTGTACTCTTCCTTATATCTTTTGACCCTCCGACTCACAGTAGGTAATTTCTCTAAAACAAAAAAGGAATATTGTAAGGCTACTAGCAAAATTATAAAATATTAAGTAGATACCTACTTATTACTTTTTTAAACAAAATTATTTTGAAAATAGTTCAAATGTTACAAAATAATTATATTATAATTTATACATAATGCTATATTCATCATTCTGTAGTGGTACACATACAACCTCATACTTTTTGTTATTTTTTCCTTTTTGATTTTGTCAGCCGTCACTGTCATATAAAAAATCTAGAAAATCTAGCTTGGATATTTTGTCTAAATTTCTTCTCATTTTTAGTTTTTTATTGTAATTAAGGAAGTGCCGAGGTAGGCAGAAATACAAATCTTTAATAGAAAACCACTTTTATTGAATCTACCCCGTAACACTTCATTGGTGACCCCGAGAAGAACTCAGAAGCCTGTCGGAGCCAACATGTCAACAGAGAAACAGGACGTCTGCCGAGTGAGCGTCAAATTGCCGCCGTTTTGGCCAGAGGAGCCAGCACTTTGGTTCGCCCAGGTTGAAGGTCAGTTCACGATCGCCGGTGTTACCGCGGATAGCACTAAATTTTACACCGTCGTGGGCCAGCTTGACCACCGTTATATGGTGGAGGCTAGGGACATTATTGAAAACCCGCCAGCCCAGGACAAGTACGCAAAGCTGAAAGCCGAGCTTATTCATAGGCTGTCTGATTCGCGCGAAAAGAGGGTGCAGCAGATCCTCACCCACGAGGAGCTAGGCGACCGTAAACCTTCCCAATTTTTACGGCATCTCCAAACCCTGGCTGGACCAAATGTACCAGAGTCGTTTCTGGCCACGTTGTGGGCAAGCAGACTGCCGACCAATATACAGACGGTTATTGCGTCGCAACCTAATCTCGCTCTCCAGTCTGTCGCAGATTTAGCCGACCGCGTGCACGAGATCGCGCCAGCACCCGCCCCGGCGCTCACATTACCTCCCGCCGTGGCAAGCACGAGCACCTGCAGCGAGATCAGCGAGCTGAAACAGTGTATCGCAGAGTTAACGAAGCAGGTAGCGGCGTTACAAACACGTGGTCAGATACATCATCGCTCGCGGACTTCTAATGGGTTCAGGCGTGATAGCAGAGACCGGACCCCAGGCCATCGCAGCCGCTCGCGCACCAGAGGCACGTGGAATGAGGGGTACTGCTGGTACCACAACAGTTTCGGCGACAGGGCCACGCGGTGCACCACGCCGTGTACGTTCGCGGGAAATGCAAATGGCAGCCGGAAGTAGCGACAAATGGCTGCCACGATAAACCACGTCGCTTATTTGTTACCGACCGGGCCACTAAGATCACATTTCTGGTGGACACAGGGTCAGATCTTTGTGTATACCCATGTTCAGCACTCCGGCAGCGGCGTAGCAAGACAACGTATCAACTTTTCGCCGCCAATGGAACCATTATTGACACATACGGCTGGGTCGAGCTCCATTTAAACTTAGGGCTCCGCCGTGTTTTCTCTTGGAAGTTCGTAGTCGCGAACGTCTCAAAACCCATAATAGGTGCGGATTTCCTGGCGCATTATAACTTGCTAATAGATTTAAAGCATTACCGCCTCATCGACGGGCTGACCCAGTTGTCCTCTACGGCGTCAGCAGCGTCCGCTTCAGCAGCAGACATTGCCTCGGTCAAGTCGGTTGGTGGCAGCACGGAGTACCATGAGCTGCTTCGGCAGTACCCGGAAATCACGCGCCCTGCGGGGAAGCAAATACAGGTCAGCCATAGTACCGAGCATCACATTCGCACCACGCCGGGCCCACCCATTTTCAGTCGGCCTCGTCGGCTCGCACCGGACAAGCTCAAGGTCGCTCAAAAGGAGTTCGAGGCTATGTTGGCGAATGGCACAGCACGACCGTCCGAGAGCTCGTGGTCGTCACCTCTTCACCTCGCTCCCAAGAAGGACAACAGCTGGCGGCCATGTGGGGACTACAGAGCACTGAATGCACGTACCGTTCCGGACCGATACCCCATACCGCACATCCAGGACTTTTCCCATAAGCTGGCTGGCAGCAGAATATACAGTAAAATTGATTTAGTAAAAGCATATAACCAAATACCTGTCCAGCCAGCTGATATCCACAAAACAGCCATCACTACTCCGTTCGGGCTTTATGAATTTCCGTTCATGACATTTGGTCTCAGGAATGCAGCGCAGACGTTCCAGCGTTTCATGGATGAAGTACTCCGTGGGCTGTCGTTCTGCTATTGCTACTTAGATGACATTCTCCTGTTCTCAGACACGGCAGCCCAGCACACCGAGCATCTGCATCAGCTCTTAAAGCGGTTGGCCGACTACGGCCTCCTGGTTAACACAGCAAAGTGTGAGTTCGGCCGGACCTGTATCACCTTTCTAGGCCATGAGCTGTCCGCAGAAGGTGTTCGTCCTCTGCCGGAGAAGGTGCAAGCGATCCAGGACTATCCAGCTCCCAAGACCGTCAAGGAGATGCGGCGATTTTTGGGTATGTTTAACTTTTACCGTCGCTTTGTCCCAAACGCCGCTCGCTTGCAATCGCCACTTAATGTCGTCCTCACAGGGCCTAAAACAAAAGGAAATCACCCAGTAAGTCTGACACAGGAGATGCTAGATGCTTTTAATGCTTGCAAACATGGTTTGTCTCAGGCTGCTTTGCTTGCACACCCAGACTCCAACGCTGAGCTTGCAATATTCACGGATGCATCAGACACCTCGATAGGCGCAGTTCTGCAGCAGAAAGCAGGAGGCTCATGGCGACCGCTGGCATTTTTCTCCAGGCGTTTGTCCACGTCGCAGAAAAAGTACAGCCCGTATGACAGGGAGCTCTTAGCCATCTACGACGCAGTCAGGTACTTCCGGCACATGGTTGAGGGTAGACATTTCACCATCTACACGGATCACAAACCCCTATCATACGCGTATGCCCACAGTCGCGAGAATTGTTCGCCGAGGCAGTACCGCTACCTCGACTATGTGGCGCAGTTCACCACGGACATCCAGTTTGTCGCAGGCAAGGACAATGTCGTGGCAGATGCACTGTCACGTGTGGAGGCGCTTACTCTGCCAGCACTGGACTATACGGCCCTTGCGCATTCCCAGGAGAGCGATCCTGAGCTGCAAGGCCTCCTGACCAGCAACAGCACATCACTGCAGATACAGAAAGTTCGCTTCCCGGACTCAGGGGTGGAACTTCTCTGCGACGTCTCCACCAGTAACACCCGCCCTTATGTCACAGAACCCTTCAGAAGGCAGGTGTTCCAAAAACTTCATCAGCTGAGCCACCCTGGCAGACAAGCCACGGTCAAATTGATTTCCGCAAGATTCGTTTGGCCTGGCCTGAAGAAGGATTGCAGGGCCTGGGCCAGAGAGTGCATAGAGTGCCAGAGAAACAAAGTCTCGCGGCACACATCCTCTCCCACCTCCCCGTTTCCTGTTCCCTCCCAACGTTTTTCCCATGTCCATATGGACATAGTAGGGCCACTAACAATATCAAATAATTACAGGTATTGCCTCACCGTCATTGACCGCTTCACTCGCTGGCCTGAGGCATATCCCATCGCTGACATAGCAGCGGAAACATGCGCCCGCACCTTCATCGCCGGCTGGGTATCCCGCTTCGGTTGCCCTCATCGCATCACTACCGACAGAGGCAAGCAGTTCGAGAGCAAGCTGTTCCACACCATCGCAGCGCTCCTCGGCAGCCAGCATCGGCCAACCACGGCGTACCACCCAGCCTGCAATGGCATGGTCGAACGCCTACACCGCCAGCTGAAGGCGGCCATCCGATGCCACACGGACACCGACTGGTCCGAGGCTCTTCCCCTGGTGCTGCTGGGCATCCGCAGCGCCTGGAAGGAGGATATTAAGGGATCAGCAGCTGAGTTGGTCTACGGGGAACCCTTAAGACTCCCCGGCGAGTTCATAAGCCCTTCACTCACCCGCACCGTAGACTACACCGACTTCGCGGCGAGGCCCCGGCATCAAATGGCGAAGCTGTCGCCAGAACCGGCGAGCCGCCACGGCGCGAAACCATTTTACGTGCCCAACAGCTTGTTGTCAGCATCACATGTGTTCCTACGTCAGGACGCCGTGCGCCGACCTCTCGACCCACCGTACACCGGGCCGTTCAAAGTACTAAAAAGGGGCGAGAAGACGTTTAGGATTGAAGTAAAGGGGAAAGAGGCAACGGTCACGATCGACAGGTTGAAGCCCGCTTACCTCAACAACGAAGGTGACAACACTCCTAGCTCGACGGCAACATCAACGGGGGCAGACACAGCTCCGCCACCATCAAACGTCACCGCCGAGAGAAAAACCCACTCCGGACGAACTGTACGATTCCCGGATTACTATCGCCCGTAGTTTAGTAACTACGGTCTCAGGGGGGGAGTAGTGTAGTGGTACACATACAACCTCATACTTTTTGTTATTTTTTCCTTTTTGATTTTGTCAGCCGTCACTGTCATATAAAAAATCTAGAAAATCTAGCTTGGATATTTTGTCTAAATTTCTTCTCATTTTTAGTTTTTTATTGTAATTAAGGAAGTGCCGAGGTAGGCAGAAATACAAATCTTTAATAGAAAACCACTTTTATTGAATCTACCCCGTAACACTTCAATTCCAAAAGTAAATAAATAAACTCTTGGAAATATTTTTTTTTTTCTTCTATTTAGACCCTATGGTAAATACAAAACGTTTAATAAAATAACTACAAGGATCAGCAGTTAAACTTTAATTAGCTAAATGTTAGATAAAATAATTACATCATAATACTCACAGTCAGTCCGGTTTCATCAATTATTTGTGATATAATAATATATTAAAACCACTTTTACGCTGCGCGATAATATCCGCTTTCATCTCAAAGCTTACATTTCAAAATGAACTATTACACAGCTATTATAATAGATTAAACACACGTCACTAACCCACAATATCAAAAACCAATCAAGAACGAACAACATTCTATTAGGCGCGGTGAATGAGCCGTAAGTTACCTGCATCTGTCTACCATACCTAATTTATTTATTTAGATTTCTGTGGGTATACTCAAAAGTTTTACGAATTATGTGAACAAGACGAACATGACACGGAACTATATTCAAAAGCGTGATTATTCGAGTAATATGCGGGTGTGTGTGTCAAATTACTCATTAAAAGAAGGTCGTAAGTCAAACTAAACGTTAAGCAATTAGTTTTGAAGTTGCGTATGGACTTTTGGCGTGGATAGTACGTGTAACTAAGTTATTGATCAAGGAACGCTATGCTGTAAATGCTCGGATATTAATTTTGTAGTACCGGACTTTTTGAACCGGCTTCTGTACAGAACAAACCTTTAAAGTGACTAACTAAAAGTTAAACAACTAAAAGATAACCTTATGACTAACTTAAAATCAAAAATCAAAATCAAAATATTTCATTTCTCATAAACCTACATGGGCACTTATGAAACATCAGAAGCTAGGTGCACGGTTCCAATTGGTCGTTTCCTATGGAGAACAGTCGGCAAGAAACTCCACGGTGACACTTTTTAAAAATAATAGGCTCCTACAGTGTTTTCAAACATTAGCTAAGTATGGAAGGACGGCGTAGGCCTGTCAACAAGTACCAGGTACTTGATAAAATAAAAAAATGGTCTACAGATGTAAAGTCTACAAGGCATACAAAGTCCTCACATTTACAAAATAAGAATCTATCCAAAGGATAAATAAAAAAAAATATAAAAACCTATTAAAGCTTTGTTATTCTGTTCTAAATTCATACTAATATTAGAAAGGCGAAATTCTCGTCTTAATTTACATTTTCGCAAAAAAATTCGTCGGTTATTAAAAATAAAATTTTCTTCTTCCGTACATTTTCATTGCGTTGGTGTTGCACTTTTCTATGAAACAGCTGTTTTTTTTTATAACTGACGGTTTAGAATCATGTGCAAAATTCATGGTTACAGTTTGCCTGTCGATATTCCGCCATTGTCCCTGCCTGTCCCTGCCCTGCCAATTTGACTGACAGGTAGACCTGGTTTAGGACAAAAGATATTTTTTTATCCCGGTAGTAAGTTCCTGTAAAATAATTTCTGATACTTATCCAAGCCGCAGGCAAAAGCTAGGGTACCTATAGTAAGTATTTTGAAGACTTAAACAAGAAGCTACCTGGTCCTTATGTAAATTAATTGATTAAAGAAAACTGGCGCGCGGAACTAAGGACCACTTTACAAAAATGCATAACATTACGTAGATTTTACCCACCCGAGGAAAGTTAAGGTAGAGAAAGATATTACATTATCCGGGGCAGGATTTCATGCAAATGAGATCCCGGCTTACCCAGTAGTTCGGAAGTTGGTGACGTTAAAACCATACATCAGTGTCGCAGGTAAATGCGGGGAACTAAAATTCGGGGCGCAACTTTTACTTCGTATTTCCCGAAAAAGTATTTTTGCAAAGATCCTCTGACATTTGGAAAAGTTTGTGGTCCATTCATTTGAGAGTTTTCTTACTTAGATTAAGTGTATGTAGGTACTTCTTGTATTCAATCTTCTTGTATTTTTTGTTGGCACCCCATATTTCGTTTGCGTCCACGACGCGACGGCCTGATTAGGCACTGTAGCTGAAGCTTTGTACAGACGCCAGCACATCAAGCTACCCGAAACTGGCAAATTTTCCCAATCAACTTTGAACTTTATGCGCTAAAGTTGAAAATCTATTAAAGAAATTTGTCAGATTGTAGTAGCTTGATGTGCTGGCGTCTGTACACTGCACGGAGCAAAGCTTTGTGTGGGCAATAGACAGCTGACAGGCGTTTCGGGTCTGGGACTGGAATGTTTGTGCATGTTGGATTCTGTAAAAGCACAGACGATGCACGAGATGTTTTACTGTGCTGAGCTTTGATTTATTTACTGCGATCAAGAATGCTTTTTATTAATTCGATTCTTCCACAATTATGTTATGTAAGTAGTTACCCATAGTACAGACGCCTGCACATCAAGCTACCCGAAACTGTCAAATTTTCCAAATCAACTTTGAACCTTATGGTTTAGCGATAAAATTGAAAATCTATTAAAGAAATTTGACAGATTGTAGTAGCTTGTTGTGCCTCTGTACCTATGAAAGAGGCTTTATCCAGATGGCTTTGCGAAGTAATCTCCACTTATGTTGGAAGTTATCGGCATAATGTCGAGATAAACATCATTTCATTTTTAGAAGAAGAAGAAGGTCGAGTGTCAGCCCCGACGGCTGACAGGGGTATATTAGGTAAAAAAGTTATTTAATCGATACTTCTATAAGTAGATACTATAGGAAGAAGAACATCTATAAGCAATAGATATTCTTCTAAGTTTGAATGTGGGTCCAGTTAACCAATAAAAATACAGAAAATAAATGATGTGGTGTGTGGTGTGGTGGTGTGTGTGTGTGTGGTGTGGTGTGGTGATGTGGCTTGAACCCGAGGGTACAAAAGCGACCGGGTCCAGCTGATCGCAGATTCTTTGATCGAGCTGGAACTAGAGATCGGATTTAAAAAACTCTTTTGAATTTGGTAGCCCAATTCACGAGTAAGGCTGTAGGCTATTTAATATTACGCTAGGACTCTCAGGAGCTGGGCAAAAACAAAAAAGTCGTAAAGAACAGTAAGCGATGCGATGGCACGGGATGGGTCTGCGGACGAATTCGAGGGCAGATGCTAGTCCTAAATAACTGTCGAATTGTAAGCCTATTAGATGCGTTTCCTTTTATTTTTTTATATTCATTTATTTATTGTTTGTCACAGGTGAAAAGACAGTTCTTACAATTAGCATTATTTTATCACTGTAACAAACTAACAGACCGAGTTAGGAATACGACCATCCGTTCCATCACAAAGATAACTGATGTCACTTGGAAAGCTGCCACGCTAAAATGGAACTGGGCTGGACACATCTGCCGCATGTCAGACGAACAATGGGCCAAACTTACGACCCAATAGGTCCCTCTTAATGGCAAACGACATCATGGCAGGCCCAGACGGAGATGGCGGGATGAGCTGGACTCCTTCAACAAGAACTGGTCCTTAGCAGCTTTGAACAGAGAGAAGTGGAAAGAGAGTAGGGAGGCCTTTGCCCTGCTGTGGGACATCACAGGCTAATAATTAAAAATTAAATAATAATGTAACAAGCGTGGGGTGTAAATACAATATTTACATGTAGGTCAATATTATTGAATATGTTAAAAATAATTAATAATAATACAATAACACTCTTAATTGCTGGTGATTGTTATCTATTGCATTGTTATTTGGATTTTTTAGTCAACCGCATCTTACATTTAAAACCCCGTACCTACACATCTAGTTACGTAAAACGTTTGATTTATGCCTATACCGCGTACTTTTGTTCAAAGACCGGGGATTATTTATAGTACAGCCATTATCTGTAATCCCTTTGCTTTCGCTAGACAGGTGGATCACCGGCATAATGAAAACCGCGTCGACCTTCGGATCACGTGTTTATGATCTATTGAACCCGTTTTTATTCGGGAACGGTATATTAATTATTCCGTTTTTCACATAATCCTTATTTAAAATCGTTGTAGATTTTTTTTTTTACATTAGATTTCTTATATACCATGCGGGGATGACAATGTGACCATAAATGAGAGAATGGTACATAACCAGCCTATAATGTTCCCACTGCTGGAACAGGCCTCCTCTCGGTGAGAGGGAGTGGGCCGTAATCCACCACGCGGGGCCAGTGACGGTTTGTGGATGTCACATATCTTCGAATTTTTGGTTCTAGGACATGCCGGTTTCCTCACGATGTTTTCCTTCACCGTTTTGAGAGCAGTGGTGATGAAATAATTTACACAAAGTAAAGCGACCTACAACTCGTAAGTCTAGATAATTTATTCCGGAGGGTGTATGTATATAGTATATTACGATACGTGTGACTTAA
This sequence comes from Mesoligia furuncula, assembly GCA_916614155.1. NCBI lineage: Eukaryota > Metazoa > Arthropoda > Insecta > Lepidoptera > Noctuidae > Mesoligia > Mesoligia furuncula. The sequence continues at coordinate 9,902,181 of OU744792.1, forward strand.
GTAGTCCATTATAGCATGGCGTAAAACTAGCGGCCGAGCGTAACTAGGCGAAGTTAACGGCGTGCATAAGTACTTAAGTCACACGTGACGTATCGTATACTATTTTATAGCTCGTGTGACCTAAATCCGCACTTAAGTCACGCTATTCTGTCTAAAAATGGACTACTTAAGTCACAGAAAAGCGTGACTTAAGTGCGGGGTTAGGTTACACAGCTATACATTATTACTATTCAACCAAAAATAATAAAGTCTCAATGTTTCCTCAGGTATTTATTATTATAAATGTTAAATTACTTTAATGGATTCAATATAGCAAGCCGCTGACGCATATTACTACAGCAGAATCATGATGATATTGAAATTTTAATATTACTTTTCTTTTCTTGACATGAAGAAAATTTATTACAAAGTATTAGTGCAACGTCAGCTGACGTATTATTCGTCTTTCTAATAAAATCTATATTAAAGTCTATGAAAACATAATGAACTAAAATGACGTGAACCCCGCACAAAATGTTAGGAAAAAGCCTTTCGCTGAATTTAACTGAAATGTTGGTACATTACATGCCGATTGAAAGTAAATAGGGGCGCAAAAAAATAATGCTTAGTTTTAGAGATACAGCTATTTTTGTGTTGAAGTTAGGAAGATGATTTTTATATATACAAAAAGCATTCACATCAACCACAACAAGTTTCAATTCATATGTTATAGTTTAAAAACCTATTTCTACGACTACTTATATACTTACCCTGAAGGGGGGCAAAGATGTTTATTGCACATTTCGAATAGACTAGTCGACCGTCCGATTTTGTTGAAACTTTGGGATTGTACCAAAATTTCAGCCAAATTTATCCGAACGGCTTTTCCTTACATTTTGTGGAAGCTAAAATAAACCGACTTGCGTATTTGTAGCAGGACGGTTTTTTTAGTAATAACTAAGTTTTTGCATTAGGAATTTCTTCCTTTCAGCCTGCAGTCTGGAGGTTTTGTACCCGGTAAATGCCAAATGCTCACCCCATGCACATACCTCGTGTAGCTTTAATTTAACTGACGAAAGTTTGCCTACCCCTTCGGCCCATACAGGCCTGATGTTTTTTGAACTGTATTGTTTTAATATTATTCACATAACATGGGAACACCCATTTGGGTGTTCCCAAAAAAAAAGATATTTCAGAGTAGAAAGTCAGTAGTAGTCCGAAATACTTTATTCCGAATTTCGATGTTCCGATTTTCAAAAGTCCGAATTTCATAATACCTAAGAATTAATTAAAAATCACGAAATTTATTTTACCTACCGAAAGTTAAAATAAATTTAGTTTTCCGATTTTCATACGTTCGAAGAATCAAATGCTCGAAGGGTTCTCGGTCCGAAAAACGACATTCCGATTTTCAATACTCCGAATAAACTGCTAAAATTAGGATTTTCATACATTTAGTATAATATTCAGTTACGCATATACATTCAGAATATAATGTAACGTTTAATGTAATTTAACAACGTCTACTTTGTTATTAATATTTGTGTATTAATATATATTTTTTGTCTTTTTTTCTTCTCCTTATACAGGGTTATTGGTAAAACATTAACAACCTCTTAAGAGGTCATTGTACTCACAACACAACTTTTACTATGGGACCAAACCTGAAATCGCCAAAAAAAATCAGCTGTTCCCTACATTTTGACGAGTTATACGAACATAAATGTAGGGAACAGCTGATTTTTTTTCGCCATTTCATGTTTGGCCCCATAGTAAAAGTTGCTCATAATGATGAGTACAATGACCTTTTAAGAGGTTGTTAATGTTTTACCAATAACCCTGTATATATCTGCGTCTGGTACTATCTACTGTTATTAAATCCTTTGGGTTAGGTTAGGTTATAACAGTGGCCATTAACGCCAGATCTCCTCTCTTGTTGGTAAACCATTTGGGTTAGGTTAGGTTGGAACTGTGACCATTAAAGCGCGAAGACGAGCGAGCGAAGCGAGCGTGCTGCGGCAGCGGCCGCCGAGCGCCAGATCTCCTCTATTCTTGGTGAATATTTTTATCCAAAAGTAAACAATCATAGTTTTAAATGAGAACCAAAACACTTGCTATTCAGTTTTACAAGGCGTTTTTATTTCGGAACTCGTATTTTTGATGTTTCGAATTTATCACTAAGTCGGACTTTTTGTTGAATTTTGAGAAAAGTAATTATAAACGTTAGGAATATTGACATTTTTGAATTATAAAATATGAATAACAAATCGGAGTTGTTATATTAGGAATTATGTCTTAATAGGTTTTTGAAATTCGTATTCGCGGGTTGGTAGACGTCACATGTGTTCGTATTTTTGGTTCTAGGACATGCCGGTTCCCTCACGATGTTTTTCTTCACCGTTTTGAGAGCAGCGGTGATGAAATTATTTACACAAAGTAAAGCGCCTGACTGGGTTTGTATCCACGACCCACAAGTCCTACAAGTCGGTAAGTCGGGTCCGTTATCACTGGGCCACTACTGCTGTCTTCCCTTTTACGGGAATGCTTAGACCTAAATGCAGCTCTATAAAATAGATCTCAGCGCACGCGCCATCACGCTACGATTCATTTTCATTGTAAGCTTTCATAATGTCAACGAGACAATAGAAAATAGATCTGGAAAAACCCTCATTGTGTCTTCCTTGCTTATAAAAACTGTGGTTTTCTATTGACTGGGCTGTTTGCACTGGATCGCAGTAAATCCCTGCTGAATAATACACCGTTCACCATTGTTAGTTTAGGATTTTATATTTCTACCGTGTTAAAGGTGCCTATAAAGTTCCCACTGCTAGGATAAAGGCCTTCTCTCTGTAAAAAGGAGTGGGCTGTAATCCACGTGGTGTTATGTTACGTTAGGTGGCTAGATCGTGGTGGTAGTTTGTTTACTTATGGCTGATTTTACCAAAGCCAGATATCTTTTATTCGTGGAATAAAATTGGCGTCTGACGGTTCTAGTATGGAAAAACTGTCAAAAATTCAAAATTTATTCTCAGGATAAGACTTATTTTAGATATAAAAGTTTGGTGAATGCGCCCTTAAAGACTGCGCAGAAGAGTAATTGCTAAAGATAGCTTAATTGTTTTTCTATTCTGTGGCAGCGTTCGATTAACTAAAGTGAAGCTCATTTCAAACTACGCTATAATATAATAGCATATAGCATATAGTTTATAGCGCAACAATATCGCTTGCCATACATTTATTTAGAACACGTTCACACTTTGCTATATATTATTTAAATGTATGGCGAGCGATATGGTTGTGCTATAAACTATATGCTATACTTATGCTATTATATTGTAGCGTAGTCTGAAATGAGCTTAAGCTGTTTCTCCTATACATCAGTTATTTGCTGACGTTTTACTATCTAGACAGCCCGCGGCAGGGATATCAATGCGCTAACTGAATCCATGAATTCAGCACGTGATTCTAGACAAATCAAATTACCACTACACTATTGACTAGTTTAAAAAAATTTCATGTGTTATCAAAAAAAAAAAAAGAAATCTGCTTTTTCATAGAAAAGTGCTATACCTACGCATGTATGCAACATGTATGCAACAGCTAACATTTTTTTAATAACCAACTAAAAATTTCAACGCAGGGGAGTTCAGAATCATTTACTAAATTCTAGGTAATAGGTTGCGCGTCGATGTCCCTGCTAATAAAATAATATACATAAAATTAAATCTATCTATCTATGAAAGTCGGATTAGTTACATCATTTTAACTCAAGAATCACTGGACCGATTTTTATGATCTTTGGTTTGTTGGATTTGTCTCTGCCACGAATAGCAGAATAACTATTAAAACAGTGAAAAATCACAAAGAAAAAAAAAATGTCGTTCTCATACATTTTGTATGGTTCGGCGTTGATTCTGAGGCGGCAAGAAGTTCGCCGGGATCAGCTAGGAATGCTAATAAAATAAAATAATATCCCTGATAGTAAAAATTAAATTCTTTCCGTTGGGATCGCATCACTTGACCGATTTAGCTATTTATTTTGAAATGTTCGTAATAGTCCAAATAAGGTTTTTAGGGCAAGAAAAATTGGAAAAGTTTCCCCGAAAAAGGGAAAAAACTGGAAGTCCCTTTTTCTATGGGATTTTTGTATGAACTATTGTTTGGACAGGAGAACGTCTGTCGGTACAGCTACTTGTTATTTAATTACAGATTCGTGAAACGTAATATGAAGTGTAAAACAATTAAGACGACTTATTAGTGTGATATTTTATGTAACGTTTCACCAATGTACCCGGCATAAGATACTGTTAAAAATATATCCCAAAGGAGTTGCAGGGAGCAGGAAACGGATCATACCTAAGATAAAAACTACACATCATGTTTAATTGCGCGCACGGATACTACCTAACGACTACAAAACCACTTCAATGAAAAATAGCTTTATTCAACTCCGCGTTTGTTGATTACTTCACGTACATCTAAAGCCGGCTGACTGCCAGCTCTCCCAGTAGAATTTCAGAACAATTTAAACTCGTGAAGGATTGTTATTATTCCGGCCAAAATTAGTACAGCCAAGCTTATCTTTTGACGAGCCATGTGTGAATACCGCCAGAAGAAACATATTTCATGAGGCATTTCCATAAACGAGCTGAATTTATTCCCTACAAAACGCTGTGTCTTTCGAATATATAATAAGCCATAAATTCAAGCAGAATTATTTCGCTCGAATAACAATTTTGGGTCTTCTACATCTAAAAAGTATGTAATAATTAGATGATTTTCGTCGGCTGTAAAGGTACAATTTTGGGATTTCTCGGCCGTTGTTTCGCGAATTTCGCACAATTCTCATTATCGGAGCCGGATATCCTTTTGTTCAGCTAACGAAATTCCAGACACTGCTACTTAATTAGTTTTGGCGGCATTGTCCCTAATTTTTTCTGTTGGTCTTTCAGTTTGATTGGTCTTTTTAGTTGTTTAAAGTCGTAGCCTTATTAAAGTTCTACCAAGCGAAAATAATGAATTCACTTTCTTTTGAACAAGAGTTACTTATTTATTAGGAACCCATTTAGTAAATCATTTTGCAAAATAAGAATACAACTTTGTAAAACCTTCACGTTTGAATGCTCTTTAATTAGTTCAAGAGAGACTTGAAAGTTGAAGGAGAACAGTTGATTAAAATGAAAAAATACCTTTTTTAAATTGGCTTAGTAAAAACGGTCAATATACCGTGTGGATCACATCAGCCGTATGCACGATGACCGCTGGGCAAAATTCTCCACACAATAAGTGCCTGAAGATGGACGGCGCCGCCGAGGCCGGCCCAGAAAGAGATGGCGAGATGACCTGGACGCGTACCGTGAGGGCTGGTTCGAGGTGGCGCGGGAAAAGTGTTCCTGGAAGGATTTGGGGGATTTGGGGGGATTTGGCCCAGCAGTGGGACAGCATAGGCTAGCAAAAAAAAATACCTTTGACTGTACTCCGTCAAGCTTTTGCGATTGGTCAACCTTACGCTTTTAATTAAGCTTTAAACCGAAAATTCTCAGAGGATTGAAAAGGCCAAAGGCACACCGAAGAACCCAACAACAAGACAAGACTTATTAAACCTTAGTTAGCGTCTGTAACAGTAACTATATTGAAAATTTCAGCTGACCTGACTATTCGAAGTGGTTTTAACGTGAGATTAAGTTTAGGGCCTTCAAATGCAGTGTTCAGTGAAACTTTAATTAATTCAACTGGACCCTAATAATTTCCAAGTGGTTGGATCCGTTTTGGATGTTCTTGTTAACGTTTTGAAGTACCTTTGTTTGTTATGGTCGAAGTTTGTAGAATAGAAACTGATTAGTCAATCATTCTGAGCCACAAACGCCTATCTATACTTCCATACTAATATTATAAATTCGAAAGTAACTCTGTCTGTATGCTACCTTTTCACGCCTAAACCACTGACTGATCGATAAAATTTGGCAGAGAGATAGATTGCACAGAATCGATAAAATTTGACAGAGAGATAGATTGCATCTGGGGGAAGGGCATAGGATAGTTTTTATCGACGTACCTCGCGGGCGAAGCAGCGGGCGGAAGCTAGTCTTCTATACAGGAAAACAAATTAACCAGGGCGCAAACCGTACCGTACCCATGAATTCACCATATGTTTTTAGACGTAGCGGGTAAAAAAAGAATTGCTATTCCATACATTTTGACCGCGTGGGTACTGCACTTTTCTATGAAACAGCAGATTTTTTTTTTGATAATTGACAAAACTTTTCTACGCCTAGAATTTCTTTGTATAAAATCATATATGCTAAATTCATGGTTATAGTTTGCGCACTGGTTATCTTTTCTCCTGTATGTTTATGAATCTGTATATCCAAAACGGGCGTACTGGATGTAGGAAAGAAGGCTACCAGGCTCAAATGTGATTGGGCGGGTCACATCAGCCGTATGCACAATGACCGCTGGGCAAAATTCTCCACACAATGGGTGCCTGAAGATGGACGGCGCCGCCGAGGCCGGCCCAGAAAGAGATGGCGAGATGACCTGGACGCGTACCGCGAGGGCTGGTTCGAGGTGGCGCGGGAAATGAGTTCCTGAAAGGATTTGGGGGAGGCCTTTGCCCAGCAGTGGGACAGCATAGGCTAGCAAAAAAATTTATACAGGGTGTCTGGTAATTAATGGATAACCTCTTAAGGGGTCATTGGACTTATTATTATGAACAACTTTTACTACGGGACCAAACACGACATGGCGAAAAAAATTCGTATATTAATGTTCGCATAACTCGTGAAAATGTAGGGAACTGCTGATTTCTTTTGAATGATCCCTGAAGCGGTTGTTCATTAATTACCGGACACCCCGTATATATGAGAATAAATTGCTGCTCGTAGGTAAGCGCATCACTTGAGAACGGCATAACCGATTTGGCTATTTTTAGTTTTCAAATGTTCTCAATAGTTCGAATTAGGTTATTAAGAAAAGAAAAATTGGAATAGTTTTCCGGATTTTTTTAAATTTTGGAAAAAAATACTCCTTTTTTCTATGGGATTTTTGTATGGACTATTTTAACAGGACAGCGTCTGTCGGGACAGCTAGTTTCAGATTAATGTAAAGTGCCAATACCTCATTAGTATCTGTAATTTTTCGAGAAATTCACTTTTATATGGTTTTTAATTTATCTAACGGTCAAACTCCCATGTTCTAGTAAAACCTCTTAGATACATTTTTAATTGCAAGTAGGTATTGCAACACTACACATCAGAATGTAGAAATACCATGAAACTAAACCAGCTTGTCTGCGGTATTACCACCTGACTCCTATAGGATACGTGTTGACTTCGGTAATTAGAAGTTATTGCTACTACTATTAATAAAATTAAATGTGTGTTTTTCCTACCTTTCTGTCCGTTGCAAAAAAATAAAAATTCTTTCTTATTTGCAAAATAGTTGGGCAAACGTCATCTAAAACTATCCTTAATTTCAAGTTGATAACGGCCATCGTTCAGCATAATGCTAAGACCCTATACGAGACAGCCCCAGCGCTGGTTTTCAGCGACAGCCGGCGTTGACGTGATGACGTCAACCGGCAGCATACGATTATTATTAGCCTGTGATGTCCCACTGCAGGGCAAAGGCCTCCCTACTCTCTTTCCACTTCTCTGTGTTCAAAGCTGCTAAGGACCAGTTCTTGTTGAAGGAGTCCAGCTCATCCCGCCATCTCCGTCTGGGCCTGCATACGATTGCTTAGATATAAATAAAAAACAACAATAAAAAATAAAAAAAAAACGACAATCAAATTGTGTGAATTCTTGACTTTGGCAGTTAGAAGTAATATGGCTTTGTGGGATCTTTCTTAATTTTTTTTTTATACTGATATTTGATATTTTATACAGTTTAATACAAACTATTTACACTAGAATACTAAATTAAATGACTAACAAACTTACTATACAAATAAATACAAAAACAAAGGACACTTAGGCGTCGAAGTACTCGTCCGCATCACTGTCATCCGGAAACGTGCCCAGAAGACTGGCAGCATTGCCAAGTTGAATGGCAATGCTAATTCTTTGGCCAAAGAACGACCCAGCCCTCTGGACACGTGAATTGTCGACCAGCCGGCGAGAAATTTCCTTAAAAAGGAGACGCGCACTCGGGCCCCATGACCCGAGTGGATTAGTTAGTTAGTCTTTCTTAATTAAGATAGGCCCCACAAATCTATTTTTGTATTCTTTGCCGGCGAGGCGAGGGCGGATAGGACTGTTGAGGGATGCTAGTGATATATAAGTTTATATTTTCAACCCTCGTAAAGATTTAGCAGATAGTTTGTCTAATGGCCGATTCCTATAATTGGCGGACCGATATTGGTTAAAATTAAGACTATTGTATCTTTACCAATAATGAAGTAAATACTTCATAGCTTTGCATACTAGACCCTCCCATATGGAAGTATCAGTCACAGGTAAAAATAGCTTACAAATCTATTTATATGCCCAGTTTGGCAATAAAAATGCTACCATTGGTAAGCAAAACGATTGGTTTTTGTTTATAGCAACCGACCATGCCTTGCCTGTGTGGTGCCGGGCTTAAAGAATACCACCACCCCTTACTTCCCGTGGGTGTCGTAAAAGGCGACTAAGGATCGTACCGGAGAATGGGCAGCAGCGTTCTCTATGTATTCCACCATCATACCATACTGCGATCGCCAACCCGCCTGCCAAGCGTGGCGATTATGGCAAACCCTCCCAAAATTGGGGGAGGCCTATGTCCAGCAGTGGACGTCTATCGGCTGAAACGACGAACCGACCATGTCTTTGGCTTCACTTAAGATAGTGGATCCTCCTCTTGCTTAGCAACTTCATGAAATATTAGTCAAAAGGGAACGTCGTCCGAGGACACAACTAATAAAATTACTTATTCATTTGTCGGCGCGGCTTCTTTATTAAACATTCGTAACATTAATAAATCGGCTTCAAAGGACCAAATTAATTAATATACCCGAGGGTTATAAAGGCTTAATTTTAGAATACACATTTATCCACACGTCATCACTTGACATTTTTATTAATTACTCGAATAATTCTGGCTTTGGAACGAAATCGTTTTAGGACTAACCCAGAACCGAGACAGGCGCTTTACTTTTTGTAAATTATTTCATCACCACTGCTCTCAAAACGGCGAGGGAAAACATCGTGAGGAAATCGGCATGTCCTAGAAGCAAAAATTCGAAGATTGTGACATCTATCAACCCGCACTGGGTCCGTGTGGTGGATCACGTCCCACTCCCTCTCACAGAAAGGAGGCCTGTGTGTGAGTGGGAACATTATAGGCTGATTATATGTTATGTCGGTTACCTTGGTTCTCTTGCGGATCTCCTCATTCCTGATTCGATCACGCAGGGAAACTACAAGCCCTCTTCATTGCTTTTTGGGTGACTTTTAGCCTTCTTATAAGGCCCACATTTAGCGACCACGTTTCAGTGCCATAAGTCATCAATGGCAACACGCACTGGTTGGACTTTCGTCTTGAGACACTGCGGTATGTGGGACTGAGCTACGCAACATCTTGTACGTTGCGTAGCTTCCCGAACGCTACCCAGCCGAGTCGGATTCGACGATTGACCTCTTTCTCGAAGTTAGACCTACCTAACTGGACAGTGTCTCCTAGGTAAACATACTCGTCCACGACTTCGAGTGTAGCGTCTCTGATCTTCATGAGAGTGGGAGTTACATTGGCATTTGACATGACCTTCGTTTTATTCATGTTCATTTTAAGATCCACTCTTTCGGAGGCTCTACTGAGGTCATCGAGCATTGTACTGAGGTCCTCCATAGTCTCAGCCATGACTACGATGTCGTCGGCAAAACGAAGGTGAGTTATGTACTCGCCATTGATGTTGATGCCAGCCCCATTCCAGTCCAGAACCTTGAAGACATACTCCAGTGCAGCGGTGAACAGTTTCGGAGAGATAACGTCTCCCTGTCTCACACATCGCTGCAGAAGGATAGGTTCCAAGGTCTGATCCTAGAGTCAGACTGACATAGTGGCGTTTTAGTACAGACAATTCAGCACCTCGATGTACCGATAGTCGATCTGGCACCGTTAAAGAGACTGCAGCACAGCCCATGTCTCGATCGAATCAAAGGCTTTCTCGTAGTCCACAAACGCTAAGCAGAGAGGCAGGTAATACTCTTCGGTCTTCTGTATAACCTGTCGCAGCGTATAATGTGGTCTACGGTGCTAAAGCCTATAAGGAATCCGGCTTGGCCGAAGAATTGCCAAACTTAAGGGCACATTTCTCGCAGAACAGATGGCCAATGGGGCCGAAAGGTTCTGAAGTGGTGACCGCGTACCGGTAGACGTAGCGTTGGAAGGCCTCCTACAAGGTGGTCCGACGACCTTGTGAAGGCCGCAGGAACCCGTTGGATGCGAGAAGCACAGAACCGGTCGAAGTGGAGGCGCTTGGGGGAGGCCTATGTCCAGCAGTGGACGTCTTTCGGCTATGGAAATGATGATGATGATGATGATGATATGTTATGTGATGGCAATTAGGTATATTCACATGGCCTATTTCACATAGGACTTAAACATGGCTACCAACATGCGGTTGTGCGGTCTCTGTGTACCCTTTTGGGAAATACAGTCGTGATATTCTTTTATGTGTAAAACAGAAGATTTTCATTTAAATGCGCACGTGTTTGGAGCACCAAATCATGGGACCCAAATAGCTTTATGTAGGACAATTTCCAAAACAAAGAGGATTATCGAATCCAATTATTAATTACCTTGGGGTTTCTAGTTGAAGCCATCAGGCTTGGGTAGGTATGTTAAAGGGCTTTAGGGCCGAATCCCTTAACACCCGGCTAAATCTGGTAGAGGGATATAATTTGATATAGAATAGTGTTTGGGCAGGCTCGATCATGTGGGAATATTCAGTGAATTTTTTTTTTTCTCTTTATTTGTTTTGGGGGTTTTTATCTAAACAGATACGTCAACCCCATCGTGCCTTTTACACTGTAACATTAACACTTATAATAATTTTAAATAACAACAAAAACTACTGACAACTAGGTACTAACTACTAACATAAACTATAGTAAACAGTTCAACAATCTATGAAATAGTGTGTGATAAAAGATTGAAGTCACCGATGAAGGACTGTTATTAGCTGACATAACTTTTTGGCACCTTCTGAAGTTCAGTGAAATTTGTATGGTTAACTGTCAATCAATCAATCAATCTTTATTCGTGTTCACAGGTATCGTAATATAAATACACGTAGTAAAAATGAAATTGTGTTACCTAAATTTAGATTAACTAAAACTAGCAAGTCATTTCTTGTAAACAGCATCCGTTTTTATAACAAGTTGCCAAAGCCGGTTACAGAACTTAGCGATGGAAAGTTCAAAACCCTCATCAAACGTGTCCTTATCAAAAAAGCATATTATAAGATTAAAGACTACGTTGAAGACAAGCTAGTCTGGCAATAATTCCTTCTGCACATGTGGCTTCCCTGGCTTCTCATTAACGGCATAACTATGTAAATGTCTAATAACTGCTCTCAAATTACGATGTTTAATTTTTATTTAATTATTTTTATTTTTTTTTACATACTTGTTAACATAATTTCTTTATTATTTGACATTATATACTTTTTGACATAATTTCTTTATTAATCTACACTAATATTATAAAGAGGAAAAATTTGTATTTTTGTTTGTTTGTATGTTTGTTTGTTTGTAATGGATAAACTTAAAAAATACTAGACCGATTTTAAAAATTCTTTCACCATTAGAAAGCTTCATTATCTGCGAGTAACATAGGCTATATTTTATTTCAGAAAAAATAGGGGTCCGTAAGATATTTGGATTTTTCGGACCCACGGTGTAAAAAATCATCCAAAAAAGTTCCTTATTTGGCGTACGCCGCCTAAACTATAAAAGATAGAACCATAAAATGTTCTTATTAATTGAAGACCTTAAAAATATCTACAAAAAAGTCCGCGACACGCTATACCTATCTATTTCGAGTTAAGCACAACAACCATTTTTTTATTATAAAATCTTGAATTTTTTTAGGACTTCATTTAAACGCATTTATTTTACACATGTCATTACTCCTTATCAAAATAAACTATTTTGCCACAAAGTACTGTTTATGTAGATAATATTTAGTATTTAATTCATTAAAATTGGACGTTTGGTTTGAAAGTTATGGCGAAATCAATCCTATCCTACTAATCCTACTTCCTACTATCCTACTAATATTATAAACGCGAAAGTTTGTGAGGATGGATGGATGGATGTTTGTAACTCCTTCACGCATGCAGAAGCGTGAGGCACAGAGCACTTTTTAACCGACGAAAAAACGGAGGAGGTTCTCAAGTCGACGCGTATATTTCTTTTAAATGTATGACCACAGTTAGGCAATCTCCTTAGCAACCTAATCGCTGACTAATGCAGCGGATGCGCCCGTGCGTCATTGACAAACTGCACAATTGCAGAATTGCAGATTTTAGTAATAAGTTTTAGTTAATAGAAATATTATAATTGTAAATCAGTCTTGTAGAACATTCGAATCAATAAACATTGTTTTAATTCAAATAAATATTTTTTTAATAATAATCTCGTTCGCCGTAACTTAACTGGCGCAGTCGGTAGGATCGCGACACTCTACTTCGAATACAACTCTTCGGTAAGAGTGAACGGTATCTATCGTTATCTTCGCGATCGCAAATTAGAATCTACGAAGGCGAGCAACCTGCGAGAGTTCTGGAGAATTGGGACCCCTGCTGTTCTACAAGGCCCGGCTAGAGATGCAGAAGATACTGTGGTGAGTGCTTGTTGTAGGGGAAGCCCGGGCAAGACGAATATGTTAAGGGGTACTGCAAATAAAACCACAATCTAATAATCAATAGAACCCTTTGTACTTTTAATTTGTACTATGTTTAATCGTCTTTGAAAAATAATCATTAAAATTCAAAAACTTAAACAATTTCTATAATAATTTTGAGCATTAACAAAAGGTATCAATTATCGGTTTTGCCCGGTGGGGTCGGGCAAAAAGGATAAGTAGAACTAGCTTAGATCAGTGTTCGCATTCATCACAGAAGTAGCTGCCAACTCCTACATAATAAAGTGCAGTCTTTATGCGCCCAAATGCACTGATTACACTGAATCCAATCTTTCGCTAGTGGTTCAGTGTATTTGTCAGCGCACACTAAACCGTAAAAATCTGGTTTCGGATTTTTGTTTTGTTATTTGATTGAGGATATTTTAGTTTTAGTTTTTCTGGGGCCTGCTAACTCAGAAATGGCATATGTAATGGTAGTGGTAACTAATACTTATAATATGCTTGCTCTGAGCAAAACGGAATACCTAACCGTTTTGCCCATATCCATTTTGCCCAACACTCTAATATTAGAAACAAGTGAAAACTTGAATTGTTTTTAGTAGGTAAACAAAAAGTAACGATCACAAATAATACCTAAATAAACGTGCAATTGAATATACAATACAACTTTATAGACAACTGATGACTAATACAAAAAGTTTGTGTGCAAACCTTTACAAAAATCGTAACAAAACAACGATAATCCTTTTTTTTCCCTTCCACAACAGATGCACTCGCGTATTGTTTGGGTTGAACTGCCATGGCATTGCCGATCGTATGTGTCACGACTAGAGAAAATGTTAATAGCGCTATCTATTATATGTTTATGGAAAAATCAGTTATTCTTCTTACCCGCACTATGCTTCTTGCCCGGCCTTCCCCTATACCCAGTTTCCCATGTTATATTTCCTGCCGTATTTTTATAAATATTATCTGTGTGTTTGTTTATAGGCTAAAATCGCTATAGGCAAATTACATCCGTTATGAGAGTTTATTACATTCATCTGAATTGAAACGTTTATGTATACGTGCTAAAATCGCGGTATAAATCTCGCATTTCACAGCAATTCATTCTGTAACAAGAGATATTTACTCGTTTACGTATTCGCTATAATCGTGAGTCGTATAACATAATTAAAATAACTTCAAGCTAACTTCTTAGAGAGTAGGCAGTGTTAGGAATTATACATAATCTCAATAGTATCGTAAAGTGAATTATAATTAATTTGTTTTGTGTTTTACAATCAAATCACGATGGCTATGGCAAGCATTGATCTAGCGACTTTCAAGTTCGTTTCAGAGCTGTTGCCAAAATACGATGGCAATTCTAAAACATTAAATTACTTTATTAAGGAAGTGGAAAATGTGTTGCTATTACTGGATCCACAAGTTAGGGTGAATCCTGCTATTGTTAGTTTAATTAAAAGCAAATTAAGTGGTTCGGCGATCAGTGCAATAGCCTCCGAAGAAACAGTTGATAGCTGGCAGACAATTAAGGCCGCGTTGACACGTAGATTAGGCGAACCGCGTAACGAAATACAGTTGATGCAAGAACTAACGCGTTTGCGTCGTAAAAAAAAATGAGGATGCTGAGACGTTTGGTAAACGACTAAGGGAAATTTTAGGCACCTTAAACGTAGTAGGTAGGCATACTGATAAGTCATACTATGAGAGTATGGTCATAGACCAATACGTTAACCAGTTGGACTTTCACGTCTCTATCGGCGTGCGGATTGCACAACCTACGACTCTTGAAGCAGCTATAGTAACGGCTAGGCAAGAGGAGGCACGTTTGGCATTCAATAGATTTAATAATAGTTTTAATGCACTTTCCATTCAAAACAAACCGAAAGAAATACCCAAGCCAAACCAAACGGTACCCCAAAATAATAACTTTCCCCCGCGTAATAGCTGGAACATGGATCAGAGGCAACAGAGGGGCCAAGGCATACCCCAAGGAAGACCCGCTTCAGGTAACGTAAGACCTAGTGGTTCTGGTACTGTCAGGAACTCAGGTAATTTTAGACCTCAGCCGAATATACCTCGCCAGCAGGTGAACCCGCCACAAAAAGTGTCTGACGTCACCATGAGATCGGTAAGCAAGCCCAAAGCACCACGTTTTGCCCCTGAAGAAATGTTTTATACACAGCACAACCAAGACCAGTGCTACCCTGACTACAATGCCTACTATGAAGGTGAGTATAATAGTAATTTACAGCTTAATGGTGAAGACTACACGCAGGAGATGCCTACGGAGGGACCAAGCCATCAGGATTTTCCTCAGAGCGAGGACCCATTGGACCACAGCTAGTAAAGACTGTTCACCTCAACAACCAAGGTAAAGACCATCTTCCTTATATAGAATTGCCGGAATTTAAAGGTAAATTTTTATTAGATACTGGAGCTTCGCGCTGTATGATATCACCCGACGTAATAATCGGTACTAATCTTGAACACTGCGTTGAGCGCGAGCCATTTCAAGTAAAAACTGCGCATGCTGTTACTCGTCATGAACATGTTGCTATTTTACCTTTGCCCTCGCAGTTTAAGACAGACACGTATCATAAATTTCTACTTTTCGATTTTGACCCAAAGTATAAAGGACTAATAGGGATGGACTTGTTAAAAGAATTAGGGTGTAACATAGATTTTAAAAATAAGCTATTGCGAACTTATAATACCGAAATACCAATTTATTTTGATTATCCAGTAAAAAGGCTCAAAATTGAACCAAATTGCGAAAAGTTTATAACAGTAAAAACGAATTGTATGGACGGTAACTATATCTGTGACGACTTTAATTGGTTTGAAGGACTCAAGTCGCCCGCCGCTGTAGTAACGGTAAAAAATGGGATTTTTAAAACATCTATAATTAATTTAACCGATAAAGAACAAGTAATCAGTAACAATTGCCACCTACCCCTTGAGCCTTTACCGCCGCAATTGATAAATCAAAATAAAACACACAAAATTAACACCCTTCAAACTAAAACTGACATTGACAAAGAACTTCACGAAAACTTAAAGAAAATTCGAACCAGCCATATGAATGAAGAAGAAAAACGTGAGATTACCAAAATTTGTTATCAATATCGTGACGTATTTTACTCTGAAAATATACCGTTATCTTTCACACATACTGTAAAACATGAATTAAGACTAACTGACGACACACCCATTTTTGTCAGAAACTATAGACAAGCCCCGCAACAACGTACAGAAATTAAATAACAAATAGATAATTTATTAAAACAAGGAATTATACGGGAAAGTATTTCACCCTGGTCTTGCCCTGTCCATATCGTCCCAAAAAAACCCGACGCTTCAGGAAAGGTTAAATGGAGACTTGTTATAGACTATAGACGACTGAACGATAGAATAGTGGAAGACAAGTACCCTTTACCGAACATCAACGACATACTTGATAGATTAGGTCGCGCACAGTATTTTACAACCCTTGATTTAGCAAGTGGCTACCATCAGTTGGAAATGCACCCCAACGACATAGAAAAGACTGCGTTTACTACAGAAAGAGGTCACTATGAGTTCCTAAGAATGCCGTTTGGGTTAAAGAATGCTCCGAGCACTTTTCAGCGTCTTATGGACCATATTCTTAGGGGAATAGACAACGTATTCACCTATTTAGATGACGTCATAATTGCAGCCACCTCACTTCAGAATCATAACGAAAAGCTCAAGTTAGTACTTCAGCGATTCAGAATGCATAATCTCAAAGTGCAATTAGATAAGTCAGAATTCTTACAAAAACATGTGAATTTTTTAGGATATGAATTGACTGACCAAGGACTACAACCCAACAAAGACAAGATAAAAGCTGTTTTAAATTTCCCCGTACCACGAACACAAAAGGACATAAAGTCGTTTCTAGGATTAGTAGGTTATTACCGAAAATTCATTAAAGATTTCGCGAAGCTTACAAAACCGTTAACAGCCTGTCTTAAAAAGAACGCACAAATTGTCCATAGTAACGAATTTTTAGACGCAGTTAACAAATGTAAACAAATTTTGACTAATGCCCCAATACTACAATACCCTGACTTTCACAAACCATTTATCTTGACAACAGACGCATCTGACTTTGCGTTAGGCGCAGTTTTATCGCAAGGCAATGTTGGTGCTGATAAACCAGTAGCTTTTGCATCAAGAACGTTATCAGAAACCGAGACTCGTTACTCGACAATAGAGAAGGAATTACTCGGAATAGTTTGGGCTATCAAATATTTTAGGCCTTATTTGTACGGTCGAAAATTCACCATCTATACAGACCATAGACCTTTGACATGGCTGATGTCTCTAAAAGACCCCAACTCAAAGTTAACACGTTGGAAACTAAAGCTAGCAGAGCACGACTATAAGGTAGTTTACAAAAAGGGCAAACAAAACACTAACGCTGATGCATTATCCAGAGCCAAAATCTTTCACAACAGCATAGATTCACTAGCTGTCAATCTAGACGATAACGACGACGACGAAATTATAAACAGAATATTTGAGAACGCCCGTAGACAAGCAGAGACAAATAACGACCGAGACGACAACAATGACGGACCTAGCAATAATAATACTGATGTACCTATTGACAATAGTAATTACCCTGGTAATAATAACGACGTAGAAGCAAGAACTACCAACCATCCCAACACTGACAACGGAACAGACTCAATGAGCGTTGTTACAATCGACCCTGACCAACTAGTCTCGACAAACCATACCCAACCCGATAATGAAAACAACGGCATCCCGATTTTATCCGATGCAATAGATAAACAACTGAAACAATTTTATATTAGGTCTACCCCGGGTTCAACGTATAGAGTAGAAAATAGATCAACTAACTCTAGGACTGTCATTAAAGATGTTTTCATCCCCGTAAACAATACGGAACCCGAAATCATTAGGTTCCTAAAAGAGCACACAATAGCAGACCGTATCTTCCACTGCTATTTCTACGACGAAAACCTGTACTTGGCCTTCTCGAGAGTCTATACTACAATTTTCAATGATAGAGGTCCTAAACTTATAAGATGTACGTCACGCGTTACCCTTGTTGAAAACAAAACTGAGCAACAAGAACTCATTAAGCGATATCACGAAGGTAAATCGTCGCATAGAGGTATTCAGGAGACGTATAAACAACTACACAGAAATTATCACTGGCCTAATATGCTATTGTCAATTCAAAGATACATTAATCAATGCGACATGTGTTTAAGAGCCAAATACGAAAGAAACCCTTTGAGATCCCCACTAACGTTAACAGAGACACCTACGAAACCGTTTCAACATCTATTTATGGACCTATATTCCACCGGGGGTGCGACGTTTCTGACAATTATAGATAATTTTTCAAAATTCGCTCAGGCTGTACCGTTAAATGCTTCAAGCAGCGTTCATATCGCAGAAGCTTTATTACAAGTATTTTCTATACTAGGACTACCTCTGATAATTACCACAGACTCAGACACAAAATTCGACAATGACGTCATTAAGGAAATATGCGCTTCTCACGACATTAACATACACTTCATGACTCCTTATAATCCGAATTCAAACTCACCCATTGAGCGCTTTCACTCAACTATTGCTGAAATAATAAGAATCCAGAGAATGACAAATAAAGATGACCCCATACAATTACTGATGAAGTATGCCATTATTGCCTACAATAATGCCATTCATTCTGCGACAGGCTATACACCGCGTGAGCTTTTATTGGGTCATACAGCATCTAGAAATCCACTAGAACTATACTATCCTAAAGAGTTCTATCAAGACTATGTCCTAAACCATCGTAAAAATGCAGAAGCAGTACAGGATTGCATAGCAGCCCACATATCTAAAAATAAAGAGCAGGTAATAGAAAAGCGGAATCAAGCTGCTGAGGCGATCACGTTCAAGGTAGGTGAAACAGTGTATAAACAGGTTGCAAAGACTACGAGGAGCGACAAAACGAAGCCAGTATTTAAAGGTCCGTATAAGATCATTCACCTTCATCCTAACAATGTTGCCGAAATCATAGGAAGCCACCCCAACTCTAAATCCATCAGAGTTCATTTCAAACTCTTACGAAGACAACATCTTGTTCCAGGACCTTCGTCACAGGAACCTTCCTCCTCTACGCAACCGCCAACCTGACTCTTAACCCCGTAGATAACGTCAACGGCATTCTTTTATTAAAACAAGGTCAAATTTTGAAGCAAGTAGATACGTTTAGTTTGGCCTGCGTGTATAACGTATCCTATTTACACGAAACGACTTTAAAACTTATGTCCTTATATGCCAATACTAAAGCTGCTGAAAATAACGAGCAATTAAATAGGGCATATAAAGATCAAATAGATAATAGCTTAAATGTAATAGGTAAGAAAATAGTGTTTATTGCACCGCACCATAGGTTTAGACGTGGTTTTATTAACGGCCTAGGTTCCATCGTTAAAACTATAACAGGTAATTTAGATTATGAAGATGCTATTAAATTCGAAAATGAAATATCAAAATTACGAAACTCGGTAAATAAAATTAATGTGTCTCAAAAGCAATCATTATTCATAGCAAAACATGCAGCAGAAGAGTACAGTAAACAGATTAAGCTTTTAGACGAGAACCAGAAAAAACTAAGTCTAATGTTAAGAAATACCACTTTTAATAATAATGTTATGGTAAATAGGTTGCACTTTCTAGATTTATATATACAAATAGATTTCAGTCTGCAATTACTGTTAGACAAGTTAGTAATTTTAGAAGACGCTATGACTTTCGCTCAGTTAGAAGTAATGCATCCCAGCATTGTATCCCCACACATTCTTATAAACGAAATGTTAGCTATTCAGAAATCATACAATTTTAGACCAGTGGATAGCGTTACTATTAGAAATATACATAGCTTAGAGAAGTCTATTAGTGTAAAAGCTTATAGTACAGACCACACGTTAACGTTTATATTAGATATCCCCTCCATCGATACAAACCAATACGACCTAATCCATCTATACTCCATTCCCGACAAGCAAAACCTGGCAATCATTCCTAAATCCAAATACCTCGTACTGGGCACCAACGAGTACTCGTACCTAGAAGAAGACTGCAAACGGCTCACACAAGATACACAACTCTGCACGTCGTTGAACACCCAGCCTGTTGACAAATCAGAAGACTGCATAATATCCCTGCATGAAACACCAAAACGCAAACTGCACACGAGCCAAGATAGACCTCAAACAAGGAAGAATCCAGAAACTCCAAGACAACAAGTGGCTTATCATCCTGAAGGAAGAAGAAGTCCTAAGAACCAGATGTGGAACTAAATCTGAATACAAGAGGATATCAGGAATACACATCGCCAGTATTACAAGTGATTGCCAAATGCAAGTGCTTAACCGAACACTTATGACAAACATCAATACTGTATATATATACTGCATATATATACTGCAGCAGACGAAATCATACCACTCCCCAGTAAAGCCGTGATTCCAGAGGAGAACATACATTTCAACCTACAATTGGAAGATATATCACTGGACAGCATTCACGAACTGATAGAACGAGCCGACAACTTACAAGAACCCACAATTGATTGGCAGACTATGATGGCTACGCCCAGCTGGTCAACACTAGGACTGTACCTCATCCTGATGACAATCCTTCTATGGAAGCTTTGGCAGTGGAAACAGCGACGACAAATACAGGATCAACCTCGCACCGAGGACGCTGCGGGAAGCTGCGGGACGCGCTTCCATCTTAAGGAGGGAGGAGTTAGGCAATCTCCTTAGCAACCTAATCGCTGACTAATGCAGCGGATGCGCCCGTGCGTCATTGACAAACTGCACAATTGCAGAATTGCAGATTTTAGTAATAAGTTTTAGTTAATAGAAATATTATAATTGTAAATCAGTCTTGTAGAACATTCGAATCAATAAACATTGTTTTAATTCAAATAAATATTTTTTTAATAATAATCTCGTTCGCCGTAACTTAACTCCACGCATAACTTTATAAAATACCTACTGGGCGTGAGGGCAGACCGGCAGACGTCGTTGACGGTTGTGTTCATTTTGCGAAGCGATTTATTACCAACTTACAGTAGGCATAATTATAATTTTAAGTAAGTAGAGAAGGTAGATTCGTTTTCCTCTTAATTACCTATTAATCGTTGAGCTCCTTAAGTTCTGAGTTGAGCTGCACGGTTACTGAGAAATGCGTGCACTGACTGGACAGGTCCACTCAATCTGTGTGGTTCTTTCCTCAAAAGATCATTTCAGACACTAATCTACATGGTCCTCAAAGATTATGTCCGGATTTTTTTATATACACATTGACATTGATGAATTTTATTTAGACAATGACATGAATATTTACTGTGTAAAGTATTTTTTTATTTTTCGTTTAATTATTGTGAATGTGAGGACTAAGTATGTGGGTCATTTTTTATCTGTTTTCCTTCTTAGTTTTAATCATGATCTGGCAGTTTGAGTAATTTACGCGGCCTACCCAAATGTCCTTTCTTTGGTATTGTTCGTCGAATCGTTGAGCTCCTCAATTTCTGAGTTGAGCTGCACGATTTTTGACAAATGCGTGCACTGATTGGACAGGTCCGCTCAATCTGTGTGGTTCTTTCCTCAAAAGACCATTTCAGACATCAATCTACATGGTCTTCACACGATCTGACCAAGATT
This sequence comes from Mesoligia furuncula, assembly GCA_916614155.1. Taxonomy (NCBI): domain Eukaryota; kingdom Metazoa; phylum Arthropoda; class Insecta; order Lepidoptera; family Noctuidae; genus Mesoligia; species Mesoligia furuncula. The sequence goes on from OU744792.1 coordinate 9,923,741, forward strand.
TTGTCTGGACTTTAAAAGAGACTGTGACCTCTGAGTTTGTTTCGGCCTTTCTTCTCAGAGTAGTCAGATAGGAAACGCCGACCACATCTAGTTTAAAAAATATGATGACGTGTAAAAGTGTTTGTAAAAACCTACTTACAGAAAATAAATCATTTATCATTTATTGGAATTGTTTTAGTTAGTTTGAAAATTACTACCGATTTTGTGATTTTTTAAATAGAACTCACAATAATGACGCGAAAGCGTAAATCTAATATTCCACAAAGCTCTAATACAGCTCGAGCTATGAAATAGCTAAACTTAACGAGACGTCTAAACAAACTGAGCTTCAAAGGTTTGAGTAGGCGGCGCGTGAGGCGGCACACTGCTACTGAGACACCAAAACAGTCCCAAGATCGGCGTCAACAACACGCTGAGTATCTGGCATCTCAACGAGCTGCTGAAACTCCAGATCAGTCTCAACCTCGACGTCTATGGCATGTTGAGTATCTGTTGTCTCAACGGGCTATTGAAACACCGGAACAGTCCCAAGATCGGCGTCAACAACACGCTGAGTATCTGGCATCTCAACGAGCTGCTGAAACTCCAGATCAGTCTCAACCTCGACGTCTATGGCATGTTGAGTATCTGTTGTCTCAACGGGCTACTGAAACACCGGAACAGTCCCAAGATCGGCGTCAACAACACGCTGAGTATCTGGCATCTCAATGAGCTGGTGAAACTCCAGAACAGTCTCAACCTCGACGTCAACGGCATGCTGAGTATCTGGTGTCTCAACGGGCTGCTGAAACACTGGAACAGTCCCAAGATCAGCCCCAGCAGCATGCTGAGTATCTGGTGTCTCAACTGGCTGCTGAAACACCGGAACCGTCCCAAGATCGGCCCCAACAGCATGCTGAGTATCTGGCATCTCAACGAGCTGCTGAAACTCCAAAACAGTTCCAACCTCGACATCAATGGCATGCTGAGTATCTGGTGTCGCAACGGGCTGCTGAAACACCGGAACAATCCCAAGATCGGCGTCAACATGCTGAGTATCTGGTGTCGCAACGGGCTGCTGAAACACCGGAACAGTCCAAGATCAGCGTCAACAGCATGCTGACTGTCTGGTGTCTCAACGGGCTGCGGAGACACTAGAACAGTCTCAAGTTCGACGTCAGCAGCAGGCGACTAACATGGCATCCCAAAGAGCCACAGAAACCTTTACAACGGCTGAATCTCGCAGACGCGTTGTTGTTACACGAATATAATGTTGTCTTAAACAGTTCTAAATAAATGTCCGTGACAGCATATATCTACCTTTTATTTGGAAGCCGTAAATAGTGAGCCATATCGAAAGTACCTCTTTCTGTATGTTACCTTTTCACACCTAAACCACTGAACGGATTTCGATAAATTTGGCAAGTAGATAGATAGCATCCTAGGGAAGGACATATGGGCAATTTCCGACATCCACGCGGGCGAAGCCGCGGGCAGAAGCTAGTTGACATTATATACAGACACTTGAAATTTTTCACCTCTTTATTAGTGGTTTTAATGAGAATCATAACACTTGGTTTTAGTAGGTTTTTATTATTATTTTTCTTTTTTTATGATCTATCCTTTTGATAGATTCTTATTTTGTAAATGTGAGGACTTTGTAGGCCTTATAGACTTTAGATCTGTAGACCATTTACTATTTTATCAAGTACTTGGTACTTGTTGACAGGCCTGCGCTGTCCTCCCATACCTACTGTAATCTGGAAACATTGTAAAAGCCAATTATTTTTAAAAAGAGTAGGTAACCATGGAGTTTCTTGCCGGTTCTTCTCCATAGGAAACGACCAATTGGAACCGTGCACCTAGCTTCTGACGTTTCATAAGTGCCCATGTAGGTTTATGTGAAATAAAACATTTTGATTTTGATTTTGATTTTGTACAACAAAGGTCTTATGTATACATTTCAGTAGAGCTCTATGTGCTACCAATGAAATTGGTATACAAATATAATATATGTTAGTTTTTTTCAGTAATAGGTAAGTCTGAATCTATACAATAGAAAGTCACGTTCGAGTAAATAAAATTCGAGTATTATTAATAAATAATTAATCAATTATAATTTATTTTTACATGCATGTCAATGGTAAATTATATTAAAGGACGGTGATTTTGTTACAGCGGTTTAACTGTCTATTAAGAGCGTTTACGACGTACGGCATTTCATACAAACTTTCAAGCCCTTGTTTTTCGAAATGAATGAACCGATTTTAATGAAACTTGGTACGCATATGCAGGATACAAAGGTCTAAAAAGTTACTTAAGAAAATTTTCGAAAAATAGTGTTACAAACAAATTAGACTGATTTTAAATTTCCATAGAAACAGAGATTGCTCGTCGACGGGGAGGACGCCGGCCGCCGGACGGCTTAGGACCTCGAGGCCCACCGGCCTCTGATAGGGTCCCAGCTTCCGGCGGAAGTGTGCAACGCATGAGATGGACACGATCCATTAATGAAAATGTCATGCGGTCATACTATGGGGTTACAGGGGGGGGAAACAATGTGACCACGTACCGAATTCGGATGCTCTCTCTTTTTCAGGTGCTTGAACCAGCTGTCAACGTTTCGGCACAACGACTATTGGATCAGGTGCGGGTCATCCAGCGTAATCATATGTTGGATGACACTGTACTTGATCGCCTGCGAAGTGAAATGCAGAGTAGCCATGTCATCGCCCCTCAGTCGCAGACTGCTGTAGTACTACCGCAGTCTAATACGAGTCATGCTGACGAGGGGAGTAATGACAGGGCTACAAACGTAACTACCCAATGTAATGAGGAATTGAGGAGTGCTTTGGAGGATGCGATTCAGGAATATCGCTTCATGTCGCCCGAACTTAGGCCACGCTTACCTCGTTTGCCCATGCATAACAAAAATAGGGCGCTGGTGGCGGTTCTGGATTCGTAGTTGTCAAACTATTTTGATGACGGCGAAGACCTCACCGATGCTCATTCGATTCTGTACTGTGCGGCTGTATCGGCATGTCGTGTAGCTCACGTCAAATTTGCTAATGACTCTAGAGCTACACGACCGAAACCAGCCGTACCAGCTTGGCAGTGCAGAATTGAACGCCGTATTGGTGGGGCCAGAGCGCTCATTGGCAAACTAATCTGCTTCAGGGAGGGCAATACTCGCCCTAGAGTAATGCGCTTTGTGAGACGGGCATTCTTGGGGACTGATATCAGTCCTCAAGGCAAACCGTATTCGTCGGTATAAGCGGCGAGTAGAGCGATACACTCAGAATCGCACCTTCCAGAGTGATGAAAGGTGCGGTTATAAAAAAAAACCCACTTTGGTAAACATTGGCTCTAGTGTTTTAATAATCATTAAAAATAGAAAAGTACCGTTTTTTGACACATTATTACTGACAATATGAACTAAAGTGCATAATTAGTGAGTGCTAGTGTTATTCAGACGGATAATTAAGTGAAACACAATAAGGAGAACTGTGTTATGTGTTACAGAGGGACACAAAGTGAGATTTAAAATAACTATTACTACTGAGCATTAACAAAACAGTGCTTGGCAAATGCTCAAATAACATTTGGTAAGAATTGGTATGGTGATTATTCGGAAAATCTGTATTATGAGATTCGGTAATACCGTTTTTTATTCAAACGTCAGTGCCAATTTATCATGCTGCTCATTAGCCAATGAAAATTAAAAATAAACCTTGGCACTAACTGACGCAACACGTAAAGTGACCAATTGGAATACAGTAAAAGTCGTGACACAATTATTATCGTTCGGAAACATAATGAGAGGTTTTTCTTTTCAGTATTTAAAAAAAAAAATAGTTCCCAAGAACCCTGAAGATGGCGTTGAACTGACTACGTTCCTAGATACCAAAGTCAAAACGCTTGGAAAAAAAAACATTGCGTCACGTCATATACGCTCGTTGAGTGACAGTTTCGTTTGCTTTCGTTTTACGATCTCAAAATTACATCCAAGTGATTTAATAAAAAAATTATGTGACTTCCGTTCCTTGCAGTAACTTACCAAGTTCAGCGCCATCTATCCAGCGACTAGGGAAGCGTTAAAAAAAAAGAAAAAGAAAATCCCTCATTTACAATCTTAGATACGAGTCTTTTCAGACCGAAGCATTCACCTTAAATAATCGACTATTTTGGGGAAATCGACTAATTAGAAGAATAGCTTTGTATATAAAATTCATAATATAAACACTAAGAAGCATTATAATTTGTATGATTATTCACTTTCTTACGAAAGTTTATTGAATTATAACGGAAATCGCAGTTTATAAAATGGATGAACTCAATGTAAATGTTAAACCAAGAAGATTATTTAAATCAAGATCGACGGAATCTCTTAACACTTCTCTCATTAGTACGGACTCTGAATATTTTACAAAAAGTTTAGACCTATCTACTAATGTTAATCATAGCTATATCGAAGAATTAAAAGAAGAAATTAATAGCTTGAAATCACAATTACAGAGTACAGAAAATGAACTTGACACTGCCATCTTAGAAAAAAATTGTCTGTTAAAAGAAATTGAACATCTCAACCAGCAGATGGTTGCCTTGAAACAATTATGTAAAAGTCCTTTGCCAACATTAAAAAGAGCTACACCAAAGTCCCAGAAAAAACGAACTACCAAATGTTTAACAATAAGTACAGAAGGGTATACCACTACTCCCCAGAATGTCACTAAACAGCTAGGGCATGCGAAAGAAGAAAGAGAAGTCTTGGATAATGGGAGCCTACGACTGGAACCGAGCTTGGATGAATGCTATAATAAAGATAATCGAGACCATTTGAAATGTAACAATATCCGGAAAGACATATGTTTACAAACTGACATTGATTTTATTAACGCTGACATTAATTTTATTAACACTGACAATGATAATTTAGGATGCACCTGTGTAGGGAAGGATTTAACTGAAGATGCACCGACTAAACAACAGCAACCTCAGGCTGAAGTTGCGAATAGTGACCGTTTAAGTAATCAAGAATGTGGCAAAATTTTTCTTCTATCGGATAATCAAGGGAAAGGCATCGTTCAGACGCTTATCGAGAATAAAAGTGAACTTATAATTAGGGATTATAAAATACAATCTATAACAAGACCAGACGCAAGAACGAAATATGTCTTGTCGGACTGTAACGGCATGGCGAAGACATTATCAAAAACCGACAATGTTATCATAATGACAGGGAGTAATGATGTAAATCCAATAGAGTTTATGTCAGATATATCTATAGCGTTGAATTTTCTTAAAAATTGCAACGTATTTGTAGTAAATATATTTTATAATCGTTTCCTTAATGAATGTAAACTAAATAATCAGCTAAAGCTACTTATCCGAAACTATGAAAACTGTACATTTATTGAAACAGACAATATAACGACTGTTACACAACAAATAATTCATCAGATAAATGTCATCCAGTACACTAAAAAATTCCTCTCTTATAACAACCACAAATTCAAAAAGGGTATTGACACTCAGAAAACACTGCCTCATCATTTCCGGAAAAGTCATGATAACCTAAAACCGAAGAAAGGAACAATACCTTATTATTTTCCATTAAGTAATAGAACCTCGCAGATAAACTTCAATGATCTATCAGTAACTAATAATATTAACAATGAACCAAAGAAAGGCACAATACCTTATTATTTTAAATCCGTTAAAATAACCTCACAGATAGACTCAAATGATTCTGCGGGGACAAAAAATCATCTTTTTCGTAAGTAAAAATGTATTTTCCGTGTTCCACCAAAACATTGCGGGTGCTTTAAATAAAATGCAAGATTTAGAGGTAGCACTTAGTGAGCTGCATGATTTAAAAGAAAATGTTGTAGTGGTATGTCTAAGTGAACATTTCATAAAAAGAAATGAAGAAAAATATTTGAATATAAATAATTTTTACCTCGGTGCAATCTATTCCAGACTAGAACGACGAGGAGGCACGTGTATTTTATGTATGAAAGGTTTAGAATGTGTTGAGCTAGATGCAGTAAAGGAATTTGCTATTGATAAACATTTCGAAATATGTGGTGTTGAAATTAAACAGCTAAAGCTAATTATAATCTGTATATATAGGATACCAAACTCTGACATTAATATTTTCTTTGATCATTTTACGAAAGTTATAACAAAACTTCAACACAAAAAATATAATATAGTAGTTTGTGGCGACTTTAATATAGATTTGCTTTTATCTGATAAAACTAGTACTGCATTCAAAGATTTGTTGCTTAATTATGGACTGAAATATCACATACATGTACCGACTAGGCTTAATAAATGCATAGACAACATTATCAGTAATATTCATAACGTCACTGGTAAGACATATAATTTGTACCTGTCTGATCATAACACAGCTCAATTAGTCAAAATTGAACAGGAAACTTCAAACCGAATGGGAGTGAATTACTCTTTTATGACTATAAATGATTTAAATAAAGAGAACGTCTCAAAATTCGTGGATTACATCAGCTGCTTAAGCTTTTGTGAAATCCATGATATAACAGATACGAATGAAGCCTTTGACAAGTTCCATGATTTGTTGACATTATTTTATAATCTATGTTTCCCTTCTATTAGAGTTAAAATTAAACATAATAGTGGTAAACCTAAATGGATAACAAAAGGCATAAAGAAATGTTGTAATACTAAGCGGTCATTAAGGTACAAGTATTACTTAAATAAAAATAATGAAAATAAGAGTAAGTACAAAACTTATTCTAAATTATTACGGAAGTGCATGAATAACTTACAGTCCTTGTGTAATGAAAGACACATAACTTTTTCTCGTAGTAAAATTAAGGCCACGTGGGATGTTGTGAAGCGCAACATGGGTAACGAACCTTCTAGGGAATATATCAGTAAAATTATTGATGGTAGTATAATGTTGACATCTGGATCTGACATTGCTAATAAATTTAATAATCACTTTGTTGACATTTCTAATAATAAGGACAATTGCTCTACTAATAACAAAACTGACATACATAACATAGAATCAAATGAGAAAAGCATATTTTTAGAACCCACTAACGCCTCTGAAATATATCGTATCATAATGTCTTTAAAAACACGAAATCGGCTGGGTATGATAACATCACAACCGAGCTCGTTAAAAAAATATCTCAACATATAGCATCGCCATTGGCTCACATTGTCAATTTATCCTTAGAACAGGGCCGCTTTCCTGACAGGCTAAAACTGTCTTTGATAAAGCCGCTATACAAAAAAGGGTCTAAATCAGACGTTGACAATTATCGAACTATCGCTCTTTCTCCCATTATATCAAAAATTTTTGAAAAAATTATGTACAGGCGAGTGATAAAATTTCTTAATAAACACAACATTCTTGTTGACCAGCAATACGGGTTTAGACAAAATAAATCGACGACTTTGGCAATATTTATGCTAGTGAAAGCAATGATGACGAATATTAATGATAAAATACCCTCTTGTGCATTACTTTTAGACTTAAGTAAGGCGTTCGATCGTGTTGATCATACGCGGCTTCTAGAAAAACTAGAAAGATACGGTATCAGAGGTCCAGCAAAAGAATGGTTTCAATCTTATTTAACTGACAGAAAACAGGTAACGAGGATAACAAAACTGAATAAATTAAGTAACACTTTAGAAGATTTTGATTCTGAAGCATGGACTAATTGCTGTGGTGTACCACAAGGTAGTATCTTGGGGCCATTATTGTTCCTTCTTTACATAAATGATTTGCCTCAGTCAATAAAACATCAGTGTGTATTGTTCGCCGATGACACTACTATTATTATTAAATGTAAAAATTTACAAAAATTTGACATTGAAATTAAGCAAGCATTAAATGACATTATGAAATGGTTAGATACACACATCAAAAGTGAAGGATAGGATAGGGATCAACATATATTTTTGCAATAACTTTTCTCCTGATTGATATTAATTAAAATTTTCTTTAAGGATTCATCAAATAAAGTGTTTTCGTTTGTCACAGTAACGATAAACCAAGTCACCTTTGCATTAATAAAGAAATTTGCCATTTTCCTAATAAAGGGATTTTTGACATTTGAACCACTAACACAAAAGTTCGAAAAAAAGACTGAAATAACAGTTTTCTTTAAAATTTTATTGGGTAACTTAAACAATTAATAATCCGTGTTTCTACCGCGAACACTAACAACACAAGAACATCGGTTTGGCATACTCAAAATGAGTTCATCCAAATCACGCTGTGGAATGGCCGCCCATGTTCGTTGCAACAACAAAAAAAGGTCTTCTTGCGACTGGATACCCTCCATATTCAGCAGAGCTCTTCTCTGTAGCATATCCCATGCATGCTCAATCGGGTTCAAGTCTGGCGACTGAGCAGGCCAGGGCAGGACATTGATGTTAGCTGCGGCGAGAGTCTGTCTTACAACTCTTGCGGTGTGCGGTCGTGCATTATCATGCATTAACTGAAATAAGGGACCGATTTGCACTTGTACAGGAACGATGACGTCTGATACAATCGTCTCAGCATAAATTTGAGCGTTGAGGTTGCCTCTGATCCAAATCAACTCAGTTCTTCCGCCGATCCAAATACCCGCCCATACCATGATGGTTCCACCACTATAAGGATGGACTTCCTGGCAGGATTTTAATCGCTGTTGGCGTCCAGGGGTTCTCCAGTGTCGTATACGTCTTGTATCCGGTCTCATACCAAAACGAGACTCATCAGAAAAGCACACGAAACGCCATTGTTCTTCTGCCCAATTTCTGTGTTCAAGAGCCCATTGATATCGAATCCTACGATTGTGCATTGCTATAGGTGGTACCCGTAGCGGTCTTCGGGAATGAAGGTTCACTTCATGCAAGCGGTTTCTGACTGTTTGGTCGCTAATTAAGTTCCCTGAAGAGTGATGAAGCCTCACAGCTAACATCATGGTGGTTATTGTTGGAGCTCTTCGAGTTAAGATTTGAATGTATCGGTCTTGTCTCCGTGTGGTGCAGCGATACCGTCCTCCATGGCGCTCAGCCACGGTACCAGTGCTTCGGTAACGTGTCCAAAGTCGACTGATAACACTCTGACTTGTATTCAGAGCTAAAGCCACAGTACGTTTCCGGGAACCAGCTTCTATCATTCCCACGGCTCTGAGCATTTCTTCCCTGCTTAAATGACGTCGCCGCTCCATAATAACGTTGGTTTTAATCAGTAGTAGGGAAACAGTAGCACTAATAATGTCTTCAATGCGTTGTATGTTTTTATAGGGAAAATATTGACAGCTGATTTTCATCTTTTACTCGAATTTGATTCACAGTTCCTGATTCAAATTATGAAATGCACCAAAAAGGATCCATATAAATTTATAAAATCATAAATTTATTACAAAGCCACATCTCAATCTCAAGAAATCCGCATAAAAATGCTTGATCCCTAGACACTTTTGATGTGTGTATTAATAAATTAAAAATAAATATTTCCAAAACGAATGTGCTTTATTGCAAAACATTTAAAAGTAAACCTGTTCGCCTTAATGTTGCACTTGACAATAATAATATAGAACAGGTACGTAGTGCAAAATTTCTGGGTGTAACACTTGATGAGCATTTTACTTGGAAGAATCACATCGAAATAATTTCAAAAAAAATCAATCAGTTCGTATTTGCCTTAAAAATAATTAATAATATCACATCTTTGCGTACCGCCTTAATGGTGTATCACGCATACGTCTGCTCACTAATACGATACGGTATAGTAGTGTGGGGAAACTCTTCCGAAATGGCGAAGATCTTCATCGCCCAAAAAAAATGTATTCGTGCAATATTCAAAATGCAGTGGTCTGACTCATGCAGGCCTATATTCAAATCGCACAATCTATTAACTGTCCCATGCATTTATATCTATGAAATTGCCAGGTTTGTGAGGTCCAATCTTAAACTATTTGAACGGAAAGATAACACAAATAAAAGGAAAATTACACATTTAGATTTTGAAATGCCCATTCCAAAGCTAGAACTCTTTCGGCGGAGTTGCGTTTACATGGCTCCCCTAATTTACAATGCTTTGCCTAAGTCAATTACTCAACTACCCTTCAATAAGTTTTGTGTTGCGTTGCGGAAGTGGTTGTTACAAGAAGGTTTTTATTCGATAGATGAGTTCTTTCAAAAGTGTCCCTGTAAATTTTATACAATAAAGCACAGATATATTTAACTGTTGAATAATTAATATTTTAAATTTTAAAACTTGTACTATTGCATGCTAAATATTGGCCAAATGTGTGTTACTAAATATTTTATTATAAGAACTTTATGTACCTACCATATTTGATGCAATAAATGAATTGAATTGAATAGGGGTTGGGAGCGACCGGACCAAAGTGTGACTGACACGTGCCTGCCAGATGATGGTGCCATGTGTTCTTTCTGGCGCAGTATCTGGTCGGTACCTGTCAGTCACACCGAAAGTGATTGGACTCGGGAAGTCGAGCGAGCCTGTGATCCAATACCAGAAATGGGGGCTATTACCATCTGTCCCCAAGATGTAGCTCGTGCAGTCCGTCCGTTGCCTAACTGGAAATCTCCAGGGCCGGATGGACTGCATAACTTTTGGATCAAGTGGTTTACAAGAACACACGCTCGCTTGGCATCTCAGTTCCAGATTGCTTTGGAGTCTGGTTCGCTACCCCAGTTCCTAACGACAGGAATTACCCACCTGCTCCATAAATCAGGTAGCGCCGCAGAACCAAAAAATTATAGACAGATCACGTGTTTACCGACGGTCTATAAAGTTAAAACAAACATATAAACACCAACTCCATCATGTCTGCCTCTCAAAATGGATGCAGCAATGGGTTTTGCGGTACTAAGGAGCTACTCTTCATTGATATGGCCATTAGCCAACAGGTTCGTCGTTCCCGAATGGATCTGTCGACATGTTGGATAGATTATAAGAAGGCCTATGACTCGGTGCCACATACATGGCTCATGAAAGTGTTGGAGTTGTACAAAGTAGATGCAACTCTGCGCACCTTCCTGATGTCGTGTATGGGGCAATGGAGGACGGTTTTTCGCTATCCAGGACGTCGAAATATTCAGAGGAATAGCGAACCGATAAGGATTGAGCGAGGCATATTTCAGGGTGATAGTTCGAGTCCGCTTTGGTTCTGCTTAGCCTTGAATCCTCTAAGCACACTGCTGGAGGATTCCGGTCTAGGCTATCGGCTGAGGAGAGGTGGTCAGGTTATATCGCACCTCCTCTACATGGATGACCTAAACCTCTTTGCCCCCAACAATTTGCAACTGCATGGTGGAGCTACTGAAAGTAACTCAAACTTTCAGTAGCGCCATCAGGATTGAATTAGGTGTGGACAAATGTGCGGTCATGTATGTAAAGCGAGGAGAGATTGTCGAATCCGTGGGAACCCAACTCTCGGATTCCACAAACCTTAGAGCCCTCTCCGCATCCGAAACCTATAAGTATTTGGGTATGTTGGAAGCGTTGGGTATCAATGTTACTGACATGAAGCAATCGTTGAAGGAGCGCTTCTTTGGCCGCCTGAAAAAAGTATTTAATAGTCTTCTTTCAGGCGGAAAGAAGGTGCGCGCCTTCAACAGTTGGGTCATGGCGGTTTTGATGTACTCTTTCGGCATACTGAAATGGACTCAGACCGAACTCGATGCCCTGGATAGGAGGGTCCGTACGCTGCTGACTGAAAATCGAATGCATCACCCACGGTCATCGGTAATGAGCCTGTATATCCCGCGAAAGTGTGGAGGCCGATGGTTTTTAAACGCTAAGACCCTCCACAATCGCGAGATATGCAGTCACAGGGAATATTTCCTAGAAACCGACGTGGGGATGCATCAAGATTTAGTCGCCGTGGACTTGTCCACGGGCCTCACCCCGCTCTCCTTGGCTAAAGAGAACTGGCGCAAGCCAGTAGTGCTTGACACTAATGATCACATGGAGGTACGGCAGAGTAAGAAGCTTCACGGACAGAGATCGTGTATTGGGTATGAGTCGGGTAGAGTAATGATTTTCGGGATTATTCGATGAATGTAAGTAAAGACTCCGTGAATGAGTAGTCTTTTTGCAGTAGCCATTAAGTCAGTTTATTTTTCAGGTTGTGAGAGTTTAGATCCATAAATACAGTTAGATTTAGACAATAATTTTCAACCTTAAATCACCTTGGTTTATACCCGGTGAGGTTATAATAATAAATAGGTTCTAGGGACCTGAGAAAATAAATTAAAAAAAAAAACAAAATAATAATAATAAATAAACTTTTGACTTAAAAATAATGACTTAAAAAAGTCATTGTTTTGTTACAATTACTTTTTTAAGTCATTATTTTTAAGTGTACAAACACTACATGGATTGTGAGTGTTTGTCCAAAATAAAAAAAATATTATTTAGGTACAGACGCCAGCACATCAAGCTACCCGAAACTGTCAAATTTTCCCAATCAACTTTGAACCTTATTCTTTAGCGATAAAGTTGAACATTTATTAAAGAAATTTGACTGATTGTAGTAGCTTGATGTGCTGGCGCCTGGACATGTTTGTTGGTGAAATTATTTCTAGCTTAATTTGTATTTATAAGATATTACTTAGGTAGATACATTTTGAACAAACTACATGTGTATTAATTTATAATCAAGGCTGTCTTTTGCAGATGATTGGTAGTGACATGAACATATCAGAAAATGAGAAATATTTTTTAACATGTAACGTGATTACGTTAGCCGATCTTTTTGATCAGCTAAAATACATAATTGTATAATTATTATTTATATACCGAAACATCCTTCTAGCAAAAATGTGGCGAGAGCAAGAACACCGGAAGGCTAATTCTCATAATTACCTTTGACCTTCAAAATCTAGTCGCAGTCTCATCTCGGCGACAAAAAAATGTCAAAAACTTGTCAAAAATGTAAGGAAACTAGAGGTAGAGGTATTTTTGACAGATTGAGACTAAGACCAGACTGTGAACGTTCTTAAAATTACGGGAATTGTCCTGTGGCGATATCTACAACGCCACATGCGAAGAACGCATCATACTGACGTCACGCAAAATCCTGCATCTTGCAAGTAGAGTTTACCGCGCAATTAGCATATATACAATGACCCGACATGAATCATCGGGCAGTTGCCCGCCAGACACGACACCCGTCTGGTCAGAGGATCCACCGTTTTCTATAGAGTATGAGTGAACGTTACACCCTGTTCCCTCATAGATGTAAATAAGAGAAACAATACATTAATATTTCCCACCCGGACAAAATCCATGGCGGAAAATTTTGAAACCTTTTGGGAAATTAGAAAAAAAAAAAACAATTGATTATAGGAATTCAAGAAAATAAAACAAAATTTCTGATAGAAAAAACGTGTTTTTGTAGAAAGTGGAGCTACTCACCTCCGGATTTGTACAAGATTTAGAGAATATCAAGGACGAGGAAGGTTAGCTTAATAAAGTGAAGGTGTCATACTTGTAAAGTCAGGGAAATTACATGTTTTGGAAATTGACTACCAACTTAAATTGTCCGAAAATTCAATGAACAACTGTCATTCTTTGACAGTTGTGAATAACGGTTATAATACGACAAATTGGCGTAGTATGCCAACTAAGAACTAAAATCGAAACAAACTTTGAAGCACTGCACACTGGCGCAGAACAAAATCTTCCAGTATATCTGAGGTTATTTTGTGTCAATTTAGCTTAGCGTCGGAAATAAATCCCAATAGCGCTTAAGAGAGCAGTTCCATTCACCGATTAGCTTTGAAAATACGAAACAGTAGCGTTTCCCATTTGTAGTTAGAATCCTTTCAATTGTTTAGAACCATAGATTTCAATCGTAGATTCGCCCTGCCGCGTCAGAGATGGTCGCGTTTCTGTTTCGTTTTGACACCACTGACACACATAATGTCGCAGAGACTTGATTGTCATGGAAACGCCACTATTATTGTGTGAGTTCACTCTTCTCAGTACAGACACTTTTTCGTGCGACTAAGTACGGTGAGGGTAAATCTAACGATTTCAATCTTTGGTTTAAACTTAATTTAGTGAAGGTACGCTCTTGAACCTAATATGCCTCGGTCTATAGTTGAAAGGGCTGAGTTACAGGGGTTGTGTTAAATGAAATCGGGCACGTGTTTTTGAAGGGCTAGTTAAGTTAGCTTAGGGATTATCGGGACCTTTTTAGGGTTTAGTGTGTTTCTTTTTTTATGTAGTTGGATGAAGAAAATGGTAGATCTATATGGGGTAGGCGCTACCTACATACGTTGGCTGTAATAACGGACATAATAAACTGCTCCATAGTGACTATAAGTATATTACCATGTCTGTCCAAAGTATTAGAAAAAGTCGTTAGCCGCCAATTAAAAATTTTTTCGGAACAAAATAACGTTCTACCTGATTTACAATCTGGTTTCAGAAAGCAGCGCAGTACATCTACTGCTTTACTGGATGTTACTGATAATATATTGTCTGCCCAAGATAGAGGAATGTGCTCATTTCTGGTTTTACTCGATTTTTCCCGTGCGTTTGACGCAATAAATATACCGCTATTACTATCCAAGTTAAATTATTATGGTTTCGACGCCGGCGCTGTGCAATGGTTCCGCAGCTATCTAGCTAATAGGGAGCAACTTGTTGACTTGCGTTTGGGTGACGGCACTACCCTTAGATCGACACGTATTTCTGTAGACAGAGGAGTCCCGCAGGGCTCTTTATTTCGTACTTTGCGGATATTGTAAGGTGCCTCCAGAGATGCAAGTACCATATATATATACGCCGACGATGTCCAACTTTATATATCTTTTAGGCCAGACGAGTACAATAGTGCCATTAAGGATCTTAACGATGATCTTCAAAGAATCGCCGCCTGGTCAGAGAAGAACTGCCTGTCGTTAAATCCAATAAAAACGAAATATATGGTATTTGGCACAAGACAGCAGTTGGCTCGACTACCTGTGACATTCGACTTGAGACTTATGGGTGAACCAATTGAGCGAGTATATGAGGCGCGGAATTTAGGTGTCATTATGGATAAAGATCTACGTTTTGAGAAACACGTAGCAGAATCTGTTAGAAACTGTTTTTATCGCCTAAAGGTTTTATACAATATGAGGCCTTATTTATCCGAAAAACTACGAGAGCAGCTACCCTGGAAACCCTGGTTCTGTCCAGGTTGAACTATGCTGACACGGTTTACGGCCCGCGCCTATTAGCTCGTACAGACCGCCTCATTCAAAGGGTACAAAAGGGTACTTGTGCTCGGTTTTGTTATAATATTCCACGCAGAAGCCACGTAACTCCTTTTCTAAACAAGCACCTTATATTGAAGATGAAGTCCAGACGCAAACTACACTTGGCTTGCCTTCTGTTCGGTGTTGTTAAATATCAAAAACCTGACTACCTTTACAACAAGCTAAGTTGGGTTGCGAGTAGACGGGAATGCGGGAGAAGGCAATGCTCACAACAACTCTCGACTCAGTCTCAGGGTACGGCTGCTATTAGAGGCAGCTTTCGTTATGCGGCTTCCAAAATATGGAATAACTTGCCACCACCAATTAGAGTAATTAACTCAATATATGTTTTTGAACGACGCTTACGGCAGTACCTCATAGAAGCGCAAAGGAAGCTAGATATGGTCACAGTAAATGTCTCAATTATATGATTTATGTGTACCCACTTGAGTATGTGTCAGTGTTTATTTCCGTCGGTGAATGTCGCACGAAAATGTACATAAATAGCTGATAAAATACTATACAGTCTCACTTATTTATGTATCAGTACTTCATATTTTTTATTTTTGCAATGTTACTCAATATTGTTTTTATGTGATACAAATGTATTTTTATTTATTTATTTAATTATGCATACACACGTCACGTTACAGTATAAAACTGATTTACATCCGTCACCTCACACATCAGGTCCAGTTGAAAACCAGCGTCAGACACAAGTTGTCTGGCATTTTTGCTGAACTTGGCCTTTTTGGCGCAGCCGTGAGGCACACATTCCTGCTAATTTCTTACATCGGACTTTGCACTTTTGATTTTGATTTTTTTAAATTTTTGTTTTCTATCTGAAGTACGACTAGTTTATCTATTTGGTGTATTGTGTGTCTTTTAGTCTGTGCTAAATAAATGTATTTTCTTTCTTTCTTTCTTTTACATAAGAAAATAAAAAGCAATACCTACAAACGGGCTGATTTTAACATTGAAATATTATATAGTTTGTTGCCAAAAAGGATTTTAACGTGTTTACTGTATGATAATTAACGATTGAGTGCCCTTGTTGGCAATAAACTACATTATTTCAACGTTAAAAGCCATTTTAAACTCTCGTCCCGATTCACCCCGTTTGACGGTAGGTAGGTACTTTTATTTTACGAGGACATGCTACCTTTTACGTGCCTATCACATAACATACAATGTTGATACGACAGAGGGGCTTTCCTTTAAACTGCCTATACTAGGTACCATTTTCAAGCTCTGTACCAAAAATCAATTAAATAGGAGCAGTTTAGTGGCAAATGATTTTTTAAGTTTTTGCCCCGTTTGAACACGCTGTATCTTTCCTAACAGCTGATTATGTCTATACGCATAGGTCATGCACCTTAAAACGATAATCTGAGTATAATCTAAGATACGTTGTTGCCGCTCTGACGCAAGCCACAAGTACAACCAAATATTTCACAAAAAAGTTGGCAATGCAAACAAGGAAGCAATAAGTACACACACACTTGCACTTTCATTACGAGAGTGACAATCATAGCAAAACATCCCGCGCGTAAACGAAATAGAAATAGGTCAGTGTGTTGCTATTGCATCCTAGATCCTTGCGAATTTGATAAAAAACGTTTTTTCAGTGCGCCGACGCTATCGTTTCGGAACGTACGTCACGTAACACGGAAGCTCTTGCGCTGCCGCCGGCGCCGCCGCTACTGTTTTGTCGAACTCGCGCGCTGACAATTGTGATTTTGTTTTGTTATTGTGCTAAGACACTAAATAAGTTTAAGACAGTATTTCTTATTTTTTTATCCTGACAGGACACGTAACTTGGGATTATTATTATTTAGTGTTAGTGTTTTTTTTATTGACAGTTTTTTTGTTGTGATAGGACACGTAATTAAACGTTGGTTGTGTGTGTGTGTGTAATTAAAGTGTTCAACAATGCCTCGTGTAACTTACACGGCGTCATATGCCAGGCAGTTCAGTCAGGTCAGTATCATGTCAGCGAAAACATGATACTGACCAACTGCCTTTAGCCGTAGGGATACTGGTACGGGGTGTCAGGGCAGAAAACCTCCACGTGTGCCCGGGGACTGGGGTTCCTTTCTGGATACGTCCGGGGGGAAGACCAGTGTTCGGGCCGGTGCATCCTGGGGTGCGGGCAGCGATTTCCCATTGGGATTATTTCCCAGTGGGATTTCGCTGTCCGCATGCTAATGTTCTGCCAGGAGGATCGCCCCACACAGATCGCTCTGAGTAGCAGAGCGACAATTGTGGGGGGTCATAGTGGGCCTGGTGTGCACTTACCCTGCCGCCGGGCAGGCAGGAGGGGCAACCCTCCTGCCACCGCTAATCTCGTAGCCCTGGAGACAGTTAAGGTCATGTCTCTGGCTGTTGAAGGGGGTCGAGGGTCTTGGCTTAACCGCCCGGACCGCGAGGAAGATTAACCTCTATAAAAAATTCCCCAAATCTCCAAGCGGCGGCGCACCGTGAGGGAGGTTGTAAGCTTGGCTAATGGGTAGCTTGATTTAGTCGCTAGTGCGAACCGTTAATTTTGAGCCAGTACAACTTGAAGAATATACTCGTGGGAACAATATGGATAAATTATTAAAACAAACACACAAACAACCAACAGAAGAGGTGAGGAGTGATGCGGGGTCGGAGTCCGACGCCGCATCTGGAGGTGCGAGCACGGGAGGCTCAGGGAGCCCCTGTCGTGCCAAGAAGGTGGCCGCTGCGAAGAAGAGCAAGCGGCCAAGGTCAGAGGACAGCCAGGGGTCGTCCTCCGACGGAGAGCTGGCCTCGGCTCGGAAGATCCCCACCAGTAGGCGGGGTGGAGTCCGAGAGCGAGGCAAGGGGAGGGGGCTCACTGCCCGTGAGGTGGCCGAAAGAGCGGAGGAGCCCACAAAGGAGGGGGGGACCGGTCGCGCGGTCGCTTCGGGGCCCTCTAGCGACGAGGCGGGGGAGGCTAGTGACCCTGAACCCGAGGCGGACAGCAAGCGCAGGTTTGCGGCAGTCGTGGAGGCCGCGATCCGAGACGTGGCATTGAAGAAGCTCCAAGCTTCTAAGAACAAGGCCGTAGTCTCGGCGACGGCCTCCATAATGGCGGCAGCGGAGGCGGCCAACTACACCGGCCCCTCGGCCGGCGAGGTGGCTGAACTGCGGGCGGAGGTCGCCCGCCTTACGGCTGCCATGGAGCATCTCCAAAAGGAGAATGGGAGGCTCCGGGCAGACCTGGCCGGCCTGCGGGTCACCGGGGGCGCGCAGGCGAAGACGCCGAGCCAGCCCGTCCCAGTAGAGAACCAGGTCCTCAGCCTGGTTCGACAGGAGTTGGCGGCCTTCCAGGCGCGGTTCTCCGTCCTGGAAGGCATAGTCCTGCGCCCCCCTCTGGCGGGCGGGACGGCCCCGGGGCCGAAGGCGGCCTCATACGCGGCTGCTACGGCAGCTGCCGCCCCTAAACCCGGGCCGTCTGGCCGGGCCCAGGCGCCGGCTAAGCCGGCGTCGGCCAAACCGGCGCCGGCCAAAACGGCGCCGGCCAAACCGGCGTCGGCCAAACCGGCGTCGGCCAAACCGGCGTCGGCCAAACCGGCGCCGGCCAAACCGGTTTCGGCTGGAGGAGCCTCGGCGCCGGCTGGCGGGGCCCCGGCGCCTACCGGCAACACCCCGGCGCAGGCCCGGAAGAGGGGCAGACCGGCACGGGAGGTGAAGGCCCCAGAGCCAACGCCCCGCCCCCAAAACCCTCCCACTTCTCCCACGACCGACGCCGAATGGCAGGTGGTCGGGGAGAAGAAGAAGGCGGCCAAGGCGGCCAGAAAAAAGGCGCAGAGGCGGCGCCGCAAGGAGAGAGCCGTCGCGGCTAGGCTCCGCGCCCCGAAGACCGCGGCTGTGGTAATAACACTACAGCCGGACGCGGTCAAAAGGGGCGTCACGTACCGTGACGTGCTCTCGAAGGCAAGGGAGACGGTGGACCTCCGGGAGCTGGGGATCACCGGGGGCCTCCGGCACAGGGTGACCGCCACTGGCGCCCGTATGCTGGAGATCCCCGGTGCGACAAGTGGCCCCACCGCTGACGCCCTAGCTGAGAAGTTAAGGGCGTCCCTCGATGCGGACGAGGCTCGGGTCTCCAGGCCCGTCAAGTGCGCGGACATGCGCATCTTGGGCCTGGATGACTCCGTTACGGAGGAAGAGGTGGTGGCCGCCGTCGTCAGGACGGGCGGGTGTCTGGCCGAGCAGGTGAAGGCGGGCACCATACGTCCTGACTTCGCGGGGATGCGAACCGTAACGGTAAGCTGCCCCGTGACGGCGGCCAAAACGATTGTGGAGGGCCGAAGGCTTCTGGTGGGCTGGGTCTCAGCGCAGGTTAAACTGCTGGAACCCAAGCCTCTGAGGTGCTACCGATGCCTTGTGGGACACCACGTTGGCATCCAGTGCACCTCGGAGGTGGACCGCAGCACACTGTGCTTCCGCTGCGGTCAGCCCGGACATAAGGCCGGCTCGTGTAACGCCGCGCCGCACTGCTTCGCATGTGCGGCTGCTGGCAAGCCGGCCGATCACCGGGCGGGGAGCAAGTCCTGCGCTCCACCCGCCGGAACCAGGAGGAAAGGCAGGCCCTCCGCCACCGTCGCCACCACCACCGTCGCCGCCGCCGCTGCCGCCGCCACCAACGCCGCTGCTGCCGCCGCCACCACCGCCGCCGCAACCGCCGCCGCCGCCGCCAGCACCACCGCCGCCGCCGCCGCTGCCGCCGCCGCCATCGTCGAGGGGCCCTCACAAGGGGCCCGGGAGGGGGCTGAAATGGAGGAGTAATGGCTCCCCTACGCCTCCTCCAGGCGAACATCAACCACTGCGCCTGCGCTCAGGACCTGTTGCTCCAGAGCGTGGCGCAGTGGTCGATTAACATCGCCGTGGTCGCTGAGCCGTACTTTGTCCCGCCCAGGGATGACTGGGTGGAGGACCTGAGCGGCTCAGTGGCCATACTTTCGTCGGCCGCCGCCGGCACCCCGTCCCTCGAATGCGTCACGAAGGGACAGGGGTGCGTAGCAGCACGGTTCGGAGAGATAGTAGTAGTGGGGGTGTACTTCTCTCCGAACCGAACTCTCGCCGAGTTCCACAACTCTTTAACAGAGTTGAGTGTCGTCGTCGCCGGAAACCATCCCTTCCCCGTGCTAGTGCTCGGGGACTTCAATGCCAAGAATTTGGCCTGGGGTTCCCGTTACACGGATGTGCGGGGCAGGATGGTGGAGGACTGGGCTCTGGAAACAGGCCTGGTCGTCCTAAATCGGGGTTCTGTTCCCACGTGTGTGCGGATGCGGGGTGAGTCCGTGGTGGACATCTCGTTCGGCAGCCCCGCTCTGTCACAACGCGTCATTGACTGGCGCGTCATGGAGGGGGTGGAGACCTACTCCGACCACCGGTATATCCGGTTCGACGTCTCCGCCCAGACCTCTAGCGCGCTGGTCCAACAGGCCCCGAGTGGTCCGCGGTGGGCGCTGAAGCAGCTGGACCGGGAGCTCCTCCTGGAAGCCTCGATCGTGCAGGCCTGGGTGTCATCACCGGACAGGCCTGCCAACATCGACGATGAGGCGGAGTGGTTCCGGGAGGCCATGTCCGAGATCTGTGACGTGGCAATGCCCCGAGTCCGGCCAGGACGCGCCCGACGTCAGGTGTACTGGTGGTCGCAGGAGTTGGAGACGCTACGCAAGGCGTGCGTCGATGCGCGACACCTGTACACCAGGCACCGCAGGCTCCGCATTCGCCCTCCGGATGCGGAAGCCACGGAAGCGGAGCTGTACGAGGGGTACAGAGCGGCGAAGACCGCCCTCCAAGAGGCTGTCCAGCGGGCCAAGGATGTGGCCCGCGAGGAGATGGTGGAGACTCTGAACAGAGATCCGTGGGGGCGCCCTTATAAAATGGTGCGGAATAAACTCCGCACCTGGGCCCCCCCGCTGACGCAGAGTCTCCGCCCCCAGCTGGTGGAGGAGGTGGTGAGCGCTCTGTTCCCTTCACGGGGGGAGCACACTCCCCCGCCCATGGCTCCGCCAATTGCGGTGCCCGAAGCGGACCACGCGGACGACGACGACATCCCTGCTGTGACCGGGGTAGAACTGAGAGCGGCGGTAGGAAGGCTGAAGGCCAAAAATACCGCCCCAGGACCCGACGGCTTGCCAGGTAAAGCCTGGGTCCTGGCCTCGAGGGCTCTCGGGCCTCGACTGGAGGCGTTCTTAAGCGCATGTTTGGAGAGAGGCCAGTTTCCACGCCGTTGGAAGACGGGGAAGCTGGTCCTCATTCGGAAGCCAGGGCGCCCTGCAGACTCTCCGTCCGCATACCGGCCCATCGTGCTGCTCGACGAGGTCGGCAAGCTCTTTGAGAGAGTGATTGCGGGCCGCCTCGTCGGGCACCTGGTGAGGACGGGGCCGGATCTTGCGGACAGCCAGTTCGGTTTCCGCAAGGGGCGCTCAACGGTGGATGCCATCATGCGCGTGAGAGCCCTCACGACGGGGGACGCGGTGTCCCGGGGTGGGGTCGTCGTGGCGGTGTCACTCGACATCGCCAACGCGTTTAACACCCTGCCCTGGAGCACCATTGTGGAGGCACTCCGGTATCACCGGGTGCCGCCCTACCTCCGTCGAATAGTCGAGGCGTATCTGACGGAAAGAGCCGTCAGCTACCCCGGTCGCGATGGGGAGTGGAACCGGCGAGAGATGTCGTGCGGTGTCCCACAGGGATCGGTCCTGGGGCCGCCTCTGTGGAACATCGGGTACGACTGGGTGCTGCGCGCCGACCTCCCTGATGGCGTCAGCGTGGTTTGCTACGCTGACGACACGCTGGTCCTGGCGCAGGGGAGGTCGCATCAGGCGGCGGCCGACGCGATGACACGCGGGGTTGCGATAGTCGTGGAGAGGATCCGGCAGTTGGGTCTCGAGGTGGCATTGCACAAGTCCGAGGCCATGTCGTTTCATGGGCCCCGGAACGCGCCGCCATCGGGATCCCAACTAACGGTAGGAGGGGTTCACATCGGCGTCGGGATGACGATGAAATACCTGGGTCTCGTCCTCGACAGCCGGTGGAACTTCGTGGAGCATTTCCGACGTTTGGCCCCCAAACTGGAACGGGCCGGGGCCGCCTTCAAGCGGCTCTTGCCCAACCTGGGGGGGCCAAACGCCTCCTGCCGGAGGCTTTACGCGGGGGTCGTGCGGTCCATGGCCATATACGGGGCCCCGGTGTGGGCGCGTTCACTGCGGCGGCGAGCCGCCCACTACCTGAACGCGCCCCAGAAGGTGGTAGCCATAAGGGCTATCCGGGGCTACCGCACGATCTCTGGCGAGGCGGCAAGCCTCCTTGCCGGACTGCCGCCATGGGATCTGGAGGCGATAGTCCTCGCGCGCCTGTATGAGTGGCGCGCGGAGGCACTACGCCGGGGGGAGGATCCGCTTCCGCGGCAAATCGCTGCGGAGCGGACGGATCTCCGGCGCGATCTCATGGCGGCATGGAAAGAGCGACTGTCGCAACCCAGCGCAGGGCACGCCGCGATAGCGGCGATAAGACCCCTCTTTGAGGAGTGGCTAGAGAGGCGCCACGGCGCCCTCACCTTTCGCCTGACGCAGGTCCTCACCGGACACGGAAGTTTCGGGAGGTTCCTGCACATCATCAGGCGGGAGGAAACGCCCGGGTGTCACCATTGCCAGGATCGCCCAGAGGACACGGTGGAGCACACGGTGGAGGTCTGCCCCGCTTGGGCGGAGCACCGCCGTGTCCTCGTAGAGGCGATTGGCAGCGACGGCGACCTCTCGCGTCCGGCCCTGGTGCAAGCCATGGTCCGGGGCGAGAGGGAGTGGGAGGCAGTCACCTCCTTCTGCGAAGCAGTCATGCTAGCGAAGGAGGTGGCGGAACGGCTCAGGGAGAGAGCCTCCCGTCCCAGCCGCCGCGGGAGACGCTCCGGGCGTCGGGAGCCGCGTGACGACTCCCGGCCACCGTAGGCGCGGGCCTGCGGGCGGAGAGTAATGGGTAGCTCACCGCCCGATCAGGACCAGGCCCGTGCCGGACGGCGCGTACGTGTTCCACGCGCGCCTCAAAGAGATGTCAGCATCGAGGAGGGGCCCCTTAGGGCCGAAGCCTGCCGGGTCAGCGGGATTGTCCGAAAGGGTTACCGCTGGCCCGGAACATAAAGGGCTAAGGAAGGAACACGGGTGGGTTTTAGTCAGTAAGAGTCTGACACTCCCTTCCGCTCCACCCAGAGCGGGAGGAGTCATTTGATGATTTCCCATCCTCAAAAAAAAAAAAAAAAAAAGGGATACTGGTACCAGCTGGACGGTGCGCCTCCACATTCTGTGGTGGCTTCCAGGGAGCGGCTCACAAAAATGTTTGGCCAGCAATGGATCGATCGATTCGGACCTGTTCGGTGGCCACCACGATCTCCGGACCTCACTTCCATGGATTTCTTTTTGTGGGGGTACATTAAGGGTGAAGTGTATGCCTCAGAGGTAAATACAATTGTTGAACTAAAAAATAGGATTATTTAAGCATTTCACAAATTAAACGGCCAGTGTTATACAATATTCACCGTCGGTATAATTTGTGCATTTATATGAATGGAGGACACATCGAGAATTTAAAAGTTTAGTGTTTTTGTGTGTGCGTACTTTACAACCTTACCTAACATAAAAGCCAGGCGCGAGCGGCCTAAGCTGCCCGCCCCCCGCGCCAAAGAGATAACACACGCCGCGCTCCGGCGCGCGCGCGTCGTTGCCACTTTGTTACCTAGGCATCTAAGGTCAGTCAAATCTATTTATAAAGGGTGGTTGCGTTTTACTCTGATTTGTAAGCTATTTATTTTGTTAGAAAAAAAAATCTCATTTTTGGCGCTTTTTATTTTTGTACCATATCAAATTAATACTATACACGTACAGTATACGTAGTGTAATTTAATGCCCTTCTGTCATATCAACTCTGTATTTATACCAGCCTGAATGATGTAAGGTCCCCTTTTGCAGACAACCTTTACATTACTATATTTTTCTTTTTAACATAATGCAAAAAAAAAATGTTTGCAAAAAAATTATGACGATATCAGGTACACCTGTATATGATATCGTCATAATTTTTAAGTTCGTATATTTTCCAAGACGGCAAATGTGTTTCAGCAATATTTTATACGTAATGAGAATGAATTACACAGCCACCATCATTCCAAATATTACCTCCGTTACGACCTAAACGTGTCATAAATAGTACTCTCTCGTCTTACTGTCTCGTATAAATTCGAAGATGTGACATCTACCAACCCGTACAGGGCCCGCGTGATAGATTACGGCCCACTAGTCTCACAGAGAGGAGGCTGTGTGCCAGCAGTAGGAACATTATAGGCTGATTATGCTATGCTACTGTCTCATTGGTCTCCTCGGCTGAGCATGAGGTCTAAGGTTCGATTCCCAGGTCGAGCTTTTTCTATCTAGAATTTCGCAGTAGCAGCCCGGATTCTGGATATAAGGTTAAAGGTATTTAGTTTCTCAATTCACTTCTAGAGAAAACATAAATAGGTGTAGAACAATGCTATCTGCCAATAAGTGTAGATAAAAAAAAAAAACAAATATGTATCTTAAAACTAACATTACAATAATACTTCGACTTAACACACATCGTTTTAGCGTACAAAATAAACAAATCAGAAGAAGGTAGGGAGAAACAACACAACAGCTTTGAGCGATGAGGGTAGGGTTGATTTGTGCACGGTTGATGGCATTATTGCCATCAACCGTGCACAAATCAACCCTACCCTTCCCTACTCGCCCCTTTTTTACATGGGATTTAAACATAACTGGCGAAATGTAGGCTTACTATCTATAGGTACAGCTCTGCCCAACCCCTAGGGGAAACAAGTCGTGATGGTAGATATGTTATATAAATAGTATTCCGAAGCATCTTCTCATTCCGTCTTCACCATTCTTTGACATCTTCGTTACCCAGGCAGTAAATACTTTATTAATCTTGGTGACTCACCAATAGTGAAATTTTTTATATTGTTTGTAATGTACGGGAACTTGGAGCCACTTTGGAATAACTTCTCTGATGTTCCTCTCGGAGGTAGCGAACGCTCCAATTTATTCAAACTGTCCAATAAGTACTTCTTACTTAGCTACACTTGGGCACTTGGTTATATTCCTCTGAGATATGAAATATTTCGATTCCGTTTTCCAAAGTGAATTAAATTATATTAAAAGTGTTTGCGTTGTTTAAAATCAGAAATATTTAAGTGATCGTCAAAAAATCTTGTTGAATTCTAATGTTTGTATACTTTTTAAATAATTGAGCCTCTTTTTAACTTTCTGGCCTTTTCCCATAGTCAGACGCAGTAACTAAGTTACAATAAGCCCGAATAAGTTTAGATTACAACTTGAACCTACCCCGTTGGGTCAATGTGTAGGCTGTAGTCACCAAAGAACAGCTAAGTTGGTCACACTTTTGGAGGCATGAGGAACAGGTATCTCACATTGCCCATTTCGCGGTACGACCATGTCACTATAGGACTGTATCTCACATTACCCATTTCGCGGTACGACCATGTCACTATAGGACTGTATCTCACATTGCCCATTTTGCGGTACGACCATGTCACTATTGGACTGTATCTCACATTGCTCATTTCGCGGTACGACCATGTCACTATAGGACTGTATCTCACATTGCCTATTTCGCGGTACGACCATGTCACTATTGGACTGTATCTCACATTGCCCATTTCGCGATACCATGTCACTATTGGATTGTATCTCACATTGCCCATTTCGCGATACTATGTCACTATTGGATTGTATCTCACATTGCCCATTTCGCGATACCATGTCACTATTGGATTGTATCTCACATTGCCCATTTCGCGATACCATGTCACTATTGGATTGTATCTCACATTGCCCATTTCGCGATACCATGTCACTATTGGACTGTATCTCACATTGCCGATTTCATGATACGACTATGTCACTATTGGTCTAAGTTTTACATTTATTTTTACTCTTTATCTATATCTTCTATTCTATACATATAATAAAATTGTAGAAAAGTGGTGTCTGTACAATGGAAATATATAAAAAAAAGTAGCAGGGGTTGTTATTATATCGATGCCAAACCCGAAATTGTAATTAATTTTTTTTTGTCTGTTTGTCTGTGTGTTTGTGCACGCTAATATCAGAAACGGTTTATTCGATTTAGATGCGGTTTTCACTAATATATTGTAGTAAGCTTCACATAAATTATTAACATTTAGTGTTTATTTCATGTCAATCGGTTCATAAATAAAAAAGTTATGTCAATTTAAAGAATCACGGCGAACGTTTGTTAAGGTATTCTTCTATCAGAGTACGTACACGCCTCGCGCCTGCGCGTCCGTGGCTATATAAAGCGCGCTGAGAGCCGCGCCGCTGCCCCTTGGCTGGAGGCTTTGAGTTTACTTAAGGCAACCACAGGATAGTCCGGTTAAGTAGTGACGACCTCTCAAGGTCAGCTACGAGATGCCATAGTCAAAAAAAAAAAAAACAAAAACGCGCCGCTGCCATAAGGATTCAGTTATTCGTAGCGAACGCACGTATCCTGGAGAGTATAGGCGAATAGTTGCATTCGATTAATGCGATTCACTTGAATACTGACTGTTTGCATGTTTCATTTATTTATATTTTAGGGTTTGTAGGTTAGGTTCTTTTTCTTAATTTTCTTTAAAATTTTGTAAATAAATATTGTAAGTATTTGGTATAGGTTAGGCGGTTCTTTCCTTGATTTTTGGGTATTTACTTATCTTAATTTTTTTTTTTAGGGTTTGTTAATAAATATTGTAAGCATTGGAAATTTTGAAAACTTTATTTATTTATTTATTAAAACTTTATGCACAAGTAAAAACTGTACAAAGGCGGACTTAATGCCATGGGCATTTTCTACCAGTCTACCTTAGGGTGATGCAGAAACAATACACAGTAGGTGCAATAGCAGAAGACAAATGAAAATATTTATAAGTAAAATACTATAAGAATAAATAGATATATACATACATACAAAAAATATATAAAACAAAACAAAAAGTTATGAGATAGAAACAAGAAAACCTACAACAACTTAATACTGAGACGAATCTGCCAACTTCTTGTGTATGTGTTCTCGAGCTTTCACTTTAAATGTGAACTGATTGGTTACCATCCTGATATTCTGAGGGAGTGCATTCCAAAGGAAAACCGCCTGGACAAAGAAAGAAGACTTTATAAAACCAGAGCGATGAGAAGGACAACGAAGAAGACGATTATTCTCAGAACGAAGATTCTTGCTGTGTGCAGAGCATAAATATTGACAAAGAGAAGTTAGATAAGAAGGAGAAGTGGGTTTGTGAAGAATAGAAAACAGAGTTGTCAATGCCCTCAAGGCTCTGCGCTGCCGGATAGGTAACCACTTTAAAAGGGATCGATGTGCAGATACATGATCATACTTGCGGAGATTGAAAACGAATCGAATGCAGCTATTAAGAAGTCGGTCAAGTTTATTGAGAAGATCTGCATTCAGGTCATAGTAGCACACATCACCATAGTCAATTATGGGGAAGATAAGGGACTGTACAAGCATTGCCTTAATGTGTGATGGGAGCATATTTTTCAAGCGATAGAGCGACCGCAACGTTCCAGTGACCCTCTTGCTCACAATCGCGACCTGCTTACGCCAGTCAAGGCAAGTGTCAACATGCAAACCCAGATCCTTAACGTCAGAGCTAAACGGGATCACTGTGCCATCAAAGATTACCGGTGGCACCGTTAAACCATTCAGCCTCCTCAAGCTATGAGGGCTCCCTACAATGATAGCCTGACACTTGGCTGGGTTAACCGCCACCCCAAAACGATCAGACCAGCTTTTGATAATTCGTAAATCCCGATTTAGCTCCTCGATCGCACCGGATAAGCTGTCAACACCCGCCTGACAGTAGAGCTGTAAGTCGTCAGCGTAAAGATGATACGCACACTGAAGCTCGGAAGTTATAAGATCTATAAAGATAGAGAACAGAAGTGGAGATAGAATGCCGCCTTGAGGGACGCCAGTTTCAAGATCACACCAGCTGGAGCTAGAGTCACCAGCAAGAACTGATTGCTGACGCCCCCGAAGATAGGAAGAAAACCATTCCAGAACCTCGTGAGAGACCATGCGATAGGAGAGGATGGATAAAAGGATTTCGTGACTGACGGTATTGAAAGCATTGGAGAAATCGATCAACACTAAAACCGTAGCTTTAGTGTCTTCCATACCTCGCCTTATATCGTCAGTCACTTTAAGGAGAGCAGAAACGGTACTGTGCCCGGGCCTGAAACCGGATTGGAATGGACTGATGAGGGAGTTTTTGTGAATGAAGTTGGAGAATTGTTTGTGTACACAGGCCTCGAGTACTTTGGATAAAAAGGGAAGGATGGAAATTGGACGAAAGTGACTGAGAAGAGTAGGATTAGGGATTTTGGGTAGTGGTCGAACATGGGCTTTCCGCCACAGGGAAGGGAAAACACCGGAGTAAAGGGATAAGTTAACTATATGGGAAATTGCAGGAAGGAGCTGATCAACCGCTGTCACGATCATGTGTCGACTGATGTTATTACAACCAACGGCTTTGGACTTAATGGATAGGATAATTTTTTTGATCTCTCCCGGGTCGACTGGGGTGAAGGCAAAGGGGGTAATATTGGGTCGCGTCAGACCAGCAAGGTAGTCAAGGGTTTGGCATTTGGTTGGATTATCAAGGGTGGGAACAGTGGAGAAATGACGATATAGATCATCCAAGCCAAATGCGTTAGGAAGGTCTGAATGCCGCGATTTGCCGATACCTAGAGTCCCAAGGAATTTCCAGATATCAGCAGGAGAAGCTGAAGTGATGTTATCAAGAATATGGCGACGTTTAGCGTTGCGTATCATCTGATTACAACGATTGCGAGCAGTTTTGAAGAGGTTCCAATTGTCATTGGACCGATCCTTTTTAAACTTCCGAAACGCGCGGTCCCTTCGTCGCATCGCCATCCGAACTCCCACATTCATCCATGGCGCAGGTGGGCGCTTTAGCTTGACTCTCCTGATGGGAGCGTGGGTGTCGTACAGCTTAACTACTACATTGTTAAAAAACGTAACTTTATCGTCAACTGTAGTGGCTTCCTCCAGGGGTGTCCAGTCAATATTAGAAGCATCATGTGCAAGCTTTTCACTATTCATCCGCGCAAAGGCACGCCTGTACTGGAATGTAGGTTTGGGTTTAGGAGATTTAAGGACATATGACAGGAAAATAAGGTCGTGATGGGAAAAACCAGGAGCGTCAAGTTGACCATGTGAGGAGACTAAGGAAGGATTTGAGGTGAGGATGAAGTCGAGCCAAGTATCATCACCGGCAGTGTTATGATGAGTTGGTTGGAGAGGCAACACATGCAGACTAGCTGACTCGACTAGATGTAGAAGTTTACGGGATCGATGGGAGTTGTGGGCAAGGAGATTGGTGTTGAAATCCCCCATGACTATGTGATGTGCATACTCCGAACCCAAAGATTCTAGGACCGATTCGAATTCAGTGAAGTAATCAAGTGTGGGGGGACAATACATAACGGCAAGAACGGTTTTAGTTCCTTTGACACTGACTTCTAGAAAAAGAAACTCAGCCGAAGTATTACAGGAAGAAGTAGAGAGAACTTTAAAAGGAAGATCAGCACGGAGGTATATAGCTACACCACCCCCTCTCTTACCAACTCTGTCATTCCGCAAAAGAACGAATCCTGGGAGAGAGTAAGTGGTGGATAAAAGTTCAGGTTATAACCAAGTTTCAGAAATCAGGACGGCATGGACGTTGTTGTTCGAGAAAGTTTCATACAACTCATTGTAGTGGCTGGGAATTCTTTGAGCATTTATATGACAGACGTTAAACAACCAGCCAAGATTTTGGCTGAATCTTAGGCGTAAAAGTTCACCAAGGTTTTCCGTAAGAGAACAAAAGCTATCATCACCAGAAGAGGCAGTAGATTCGTTGGCAGAGAAAAAGGATTCGTCATCAGATGTTGTCATGGATACAAATATATATAAATACAATAAAAGCAGATTTTATATACTAAATAAATATAAATATACAAGTTTTAAAAAGAGACCTACACGAAATACTGGTAGGACGTTTGCATCTCTGCACCACCCGCCAGCTAACATCATCATTACAAATAGTGAATACAGAAATAAAATAAAATGAAGAAACGTTACATCCATACAAAGTAGTAACTTAGCGTTATAGGAATTCTTCCGCTAAATTTAAATAATTCCGAACGCACCCTTCAAGAATTCAAAAGACATCTTCCATGAACGTGTCCAATTCCAATTCCAATTTTTATAATAATGGCTCCATCGTTTTATCGATGATTCTGCCAATGTCAAGGTTGAAGGAAACAAAGTGTATTCGCTGAGATTAATCGGTTATATTGCCAAAAGTACGGTTTAATTATAACTGGATCTGTTTGAGTAACCTGTAAGGACAACACAATAATTATATTTATTATGATAAATTGTTAATAACCAGACAACACAAATTAATTTTATTATGGGACAAACACAATGAACCACCACCATGGGTTGCTATGTTAGAGCTTGATATTATTTAATAATAGAAATTTTGTAAGTGTTTTAATTAATGGAGAATCAACGAGTGTTAAGAGGAATGGGATATTAATGGGTCTGGGGAAATTAGGGGGGAGAATGTCATATAGCGGGACTAAAAGATTACGACAAGAGAAAAATATGTGCTCAAGAGTACCCTCTTCTTCACCACACTCACAAAGGGAATGATTCCGAATACGTAGTTTTGCCAAAAACACTGGAGAGCAAACATGTCCTAATCTGAGACGAATAATGATAGATGTGATTAATTTATTACATTTCTTATTTTTGACGAACCAGGGTTTAGCTGGTATGTTGGGTTGAATATTGCCATAATATTTGCCCTTAATTACCCTAGATCTTTGCCACAGATCATCCCAAGACTTCATGAGACGTGGTTTAGCCAGGCAGCGAACGTCCCGAGCCGGAATGTTAGAAAAAGACGTACAACCGGTCTGGATTGATTGCTTAGCATAGAAATCAGCTTCTTCATTGCCCAATATGCCTGTATGTCCCGGAATCCAAGCCAAGACAGTTTCCAGGCCAGACTGATTTAATCTATAGAGTATTTCCTTGATTCTGAGAATAATTACAGAGTTATCTTTGCTGCGAAATGGAATTTTCAATAAATCTTGGAGAGAGCTAAGAGAGTCTGTGAGTATCAAGGATTTATCAAAATGTTGTTGATTGGCATCAATGTATTTTACTGCCTCTAATATTGCTAACGATTCTCCTGTAAAAATAGAACACTCAGGTGGACTCTTAAAACTTAAGACAACTTTAAACTTAGGTATGTACACGGCGGAACCTAAACGAGATCCGTCTATTTTTGACGCATCTGTGAATAATAAAATCCAGTTTGGCCATTTATTCTTTAAAATTTTATTGAAAAGATTGTTGGGTTCGGGACTTTGTTTATGTATACCAAAATCTAGTATCACTCTGGGTTGATAGATTATCGAATCATAAGGAACTAGGAAAAGGGGATGATTATCCAGTGGCATAACTGGAAATGAAAGAGACTTATTATTATTGAAGCTGTTCACTAATAGGGGAGGGGATTTATTTCTCCAATAAGTTGAAGTTTCGATAGCACAAGACAGGGGACGAAGAATACTAAGAAGAGGGTGTGAGGGAAATTGAGACGCTGCCGAACGTGAACGTGTCCAAAACGTCAGTTATGATTTTGACGTTTACTTTAATTGACAGCCAACATTAAAATGACATTATCTGTGACATTAGAAACAGTAAAGAAAGATGAATAAAAAAAACAAAAAGTGAGATTAAAAATCCGGTTGAGGGTAAAATCCTAAAGTAAGCGTTACTTGTGTAATTATTGTCAACTCAGAGACTTGCGAGGAGAAATGGAACAGAAACTAATACTTTACTACTATGCAAAAATACGAGACAAAAGTATAAAAAGGTTATCAAACAATGGAGGTTATCAAACTTTAAGGTAAGGAAACCCTAATTACTTAATGGGTGTCTAATGCGTAAATACTAAACTGTGTAATAATAATTGAGGATTGATACCATAACTAACGCGTCTTGTTTTTCAGGCCATCTCCAGACGTTTGAACCCGGGGATATTTCACCAACAGCGGACTCAGTTCTTCAAATGATGTCACCTTATGTTTGCTTCCATCGGGGGCTTTAATAACGATGACACCGTCTTGAGTCCAACACGACCGCATGGAAAAGTGAAGCCGCGCCTTCCCAAAGATGGATTGTCGAGTCTTAGTCAAGAACTCCTTAACAGAGATGGATGAGCCCTTCAGACCTGTCTTTGCTCTCCAGACCGCAGACCTGTCGTCATAGCTCGCGAACTTGACTAAGATAGGCCTATGGTGATCCTTTTTGGCTAGGCCAAGTCTGTGGCAGACCTTTATGGAGGTTGCAGTGACAGTATTAAGGGACAGCTTCTTGTTTATCACCTCCAGGATCACTGTGCTGCTGTCTTCCCCTTCAACCTCTGCTATGCCCTGGAAAATGAGTGCCTTCCGTCGATGCCTGGTCTCCAACCCGTCAACTTGTCTGGCACATTCGCTGATCTGTCTTCTTAGCAGACTCAGCATGCTGAAGATCAGCTCCCTGAAGGAGCGAAACTCCTCAGCTACCCTCGCCACGGTGTCTTCGGCAGGTCCTGCACACTGAATCTGCGCCTCCAACTCACTCATCTTCCGGCTACTTTACGCGATGGAAACCAACTATGATCCAATTGACCTGGCCGAAATTTTACAAACTGATGTCTCGAGGCTAACTGATGAACATCGTTTGATATTTGATCGGGTGTGCCGCAGCGTTGATAGTACTTTGGGAGAAATGCTATTTGTAGATGCACCCGGTGGAACGGGTAAAACATTTCTTACGAAAGTAATTTTGGCGAAGGTACGAAGCCAAGGTAAAATCGCGCTTGCTGTCGCTTCATCAGGCATAGCAGCCACATTGTTACTAGGTGGGAAAACTGCTCATACCATGTTCAAAATTCCGATCGATTTAGACCCCACACAGAAAGCCCTGTTTGTAATATTTCAAGAAACAGCGATAAAGCTAAGGTTCTTCGTGATTGTAGCCTTATTATATGGGATAAGTCCACAATGGCCAATCGAAAAGCAGTAGAAGCAGTAGACAGAACGTTGCGTGATGTCAAGCAAAATGATCAACGCATGGGTGGCATTACTATGCTTTTTTGTGGCGATTTTCGTCATACTCTCCCTGTAATACCACGTGGAACAAAGGATGATGAAGTTAGAGCCTGCCTAAAGAGTTCTCGACTGTGGCATTACATTATCTCTTTGCATTCCCTCAAGAATTTCAGATTTGCTACTTGAGATTGGTAACGGTGTGTATCCGCAGGAACAAGGAAAAGTTGTTCTTAATGAAAACCTATGCAACATAGTTTCATCAGTGCGAGACCTCATATCATCTGTGTATGGAAACGCAACGAAAATACCAACTTGCGAAAATTCCTGGCTTTGCGAAAGAGCTATTTTGACGCCACGAAACGACCAAGCAGCAACAATAAACGCTGAAATTTTGAGCTATGTTCCGGGGGATTATGTTGAGTATATTTCCATTAACAGAGTCATGAAAGAAGGAGAATCTACAAGATAGCCAGTAGAATTTTTAGAATCCCTCAATGCTCCCGGACTACCAGCACATAAAATTAAATTAAAAGTAGGCTAATGCTTTTTTTTAACATTCGTCGAAAAATGAAAAAATTTTGGACCTCCCATAGTAATAGTAAATCATTGATTTGTTATTACTATGGGAGGTCCAAAATTTTTTTTCATATTTCGACCTACGTTCTTTGGGGAAAGTTGTTCAGTTTAATGAGCACATTCACCTCCTCCAGGGTTGATACCCCCTTTCCGTTACACCTTGTATAAAGCGCGCTGAGAGCCGCGGCCGCGCCGT
This sequence comes from Mesoligia furuncula, assembly GCA_916614155.1. NCBI lineage: Eukaryota > Metazoa > Arthropoda > Insecta > Lepidoptera > Noctuidae > Mesoligia > Mesoligia furuncula. The sequence goes on from OU744792.1 coordinate 9,958,031, forward strand.
AGTTCATGAAACGCCTCAAAAAGCGCTTCTTTGATTCTGCCATTAAGCACCCCAATCCCCTGATTGCGGCGGCCTCCCGATACACTCCCTGCCGTATAAGTAAGATTCGCCGACCAAGGCATACCCTCACCGTCCCCGATGACGCCACTACCCTCCTCCAGGAAAGTAGAAAGAGCACTAGCACACTTAGAAGACACATAACCCGTCGTCCGTCCTTCCGCCCTCGCCGTCGAGGCCCGTCGCGACACCCCGTACCATGTCCGCCCCGACCCTTGCTCGATGTAGTGCCAGCCCGCGCCGCAGCTGAGTCTGTAGATTTAAATTCCCGACTGTGACCTCTGAGTTTGTTTCGGCCTTTCTTCTCAGAGCAGTCTGATAGGAAAAGCCGATCAAGCGTAAATAATAATAACCTGATCCAGCCTGTCCCATCTTGCTGCCCTCTTCCAGCGACGCCCTAAGCCGAGATCCGTACCCCACAGTGGGTGCCCTTAGCGTGTAGTCGCTTAGTTTTTTAAGTTTATTTATTTATTGGCTGGAGGCCTTAATTTTTTGAGGCATCTACAGGATCGCCCGGTTAAGCAGTCGACAACCCCTCAGGTTGAACTGCGAGATGCCCAAACCAAACAAAAAACAAATAAAACGCGGCCGCGCCGCTGTCATAAGGATTCAGTTATTCGTAGCGAACGCACGTATCATGGAGAGTATAGGCGAATAGTTGCATTCGATTATTGCGATTCACTTGAATACTGACTGTTTGCATATTTCATTTATTTATATTTTAGGGTTTGTAGGTTAGGTTCCTTTTCTTAATTTTCTTTAAAATATTGTAAATAAATATTGTAAGTTTTTGGTATAGTTTAGGTGGTTCTTTCTTTGATTTTTGGGTATTTACTTATCTTAATTTTTATTTAGGGTTTGTTAATAAATATTGTAAGCATTTATTATAGGTTAGGTATTTCTTTCCCTGATTTTCGGTATACTTATCTTAATTTGTATTTAGGGTTTGTATATAAATATTATAAGTATTTGGTATAGGTTAGGCATTTTTTTTCTTGATTTTATTTATTATGTATAAGTTCATTAGCTCAGGTTAGTAATTAATTTTTCTAGCAATTCTTTTGTTTTATAAAGTTAGTACGTTTGGTTTACACGTCTTAACACTTATTACTAAAACTGTGATAATTTTAGACTGTATAATAATCTGTAAGTATTTATAATTTAATTGTTTACGATAGTACGAGTACGTGTTTACTAAATAACTGTGTTTATTGTAAGAATGCCTTGAAGAAGATCCAATCTCTCCCAATGTAGCAGAAATGCTAAAAGGGTGAGATTAGTTCGATCACAGGAATCTGAGGAAGGTCGTGAGGCAAGGCTCTCTGCAACTCGGGAACATCAGGCTAGGTTTCGTGCTGCAGAAACTTCGACTCAGCGTGAATCTCGACTGAGTTCAAATCGTTCTCGAATGATGACAAGTTCTCGAAATATTGAAAACGGGGAACAACGAAAGGCACGTTTATCTGTCGATCGCGAAGCTCATGCGCTATCGCGTGAGTCTGAGACTTTTGCTGACAGGGAAACCCGCCTGAGCTCCCAGAGAGTACGGACAACAAATGCTCGATCCCAGGAGACACAGGACGAACGGGAAATACGTCTCACTGCCGATCGTGAAGCTCATGCACTATCGCGTGAGTCTGAGACTTTCACTTATAGGGAAATTCGCCTGAGTTCTCAGAGGGTTCGGACAGCAAATGCCCGGTCTGTAGACGGTATATGTAATTCAAAATATGCTGCCCGAAAAGTCACTATTCCACGCGGACGAAGTCGCGGGCACAGCTAGTAATACCTATAATTTAATACAAACTCCTATCGTATTATTATTATTGTCCTCTTTAATTACTGGCCGCAAATCATTGACATCGAACGTCGGAAGCTTGAATTTTAACTCTTTGTTCCGATAAATGATGATGAATCCATCCTGTTTGAACGGGCAAGTCGCCGAATTTCATATGCTAGTTGCGCGGCAAACTCTGCTTGCGCGATGCAGGATTTGGCGTGACGTAGCGCTATAGAATCCGCCACACATTTACTTACTTGGATATTTAGTGTTTTTAGGATCCCAAAATAGAAATTATTTGAGGTTCAATTAAATTCATGCGGTTTAAAGGCTCCTTCAAACAGGCGCGACACGCGATAAAATCGCGCGCGACACAAAGGTATTGCAAGTCGCGCAACGAGCGGCGCCTTTATATCGCGTGTCGCGCCTTAAAACTACTACTATTGTGGTTGTAGAGTACTATTAGTTTAGTCTCTGAATTAATTGGAAATTTTATTGATTGAAAATTAATTCACAGGGCCTCAAGTCTGCTATTACAATAGTGTCAGAATGATCTATCATTGATTTCATAATTGTCGATTTTGACAAGTTTAGTAATCTACTAATATAATGGCGTCATTATGACTTTCCAATGGCCACTGACACTCCATTGAAAGAAATGGCATAGAATGGTAATCTCGTACATAATGAAAAATAAATTACTGACTTACGCGGTAATCTGCAAAAATTTTGACAGTTCCTTTGTTCAGTGACCTACCATTAGAACGTCATTGTGCAGTTATTGCTTTTAATTCGTTACGAGTATCGTATAATTTCTGTGCCATTGACCGACCAATGATCAACCATTATGAATTTAGCAGATTACGAACTTTTAGCAAAATGACAATGGGGTGGTGGTGGGATCGTGTTGGAATGACGATTTTATAAAAATAGCAGACTAGGGCCCCAGGTCAAGTGTTTTTGTTTGCCATTTAGCCACAGACCTCGCTATTTAAATAGGACGATGTTTAAGGGGCTTACATGACCTATAGCGCGGTCACAGTCGGACTGCATAGAAAAGAAAGAGAAGCGCGATGACACACGCGCGTTTTTAGAGGTATCCTCATGCTTTTTTCTATCGTATCAAATTAGTTGTATCATGTTTTCAACGAACTATCTACCTAGCATTATATCCTGAAGAATATCGATTACGGCGTGTATCGGTAATCATACATTTTTCTGATTTTGTTTACTGTAGTCGATCATATACTTTTATTGTTTTTATTTTATATTTCAAAACTAGCTGACCTGATAGACGTTATCCTGTCCAAAGGTGATGGAAAACGGTGGGCCAAAATGTAATAAGTTGAGATATGTTCTAAAAACTTTGTCATATTTTTTTATCTTAGAATACAAAAAATCACCTCAATTCTCAATCTGGAAGCGGAGAAATATGAGAAAGATAAGTTTTCGTGAGATTTTCGATTGATTAATCGATTACACAGTTACGAAAATAAAACCTTTGCACTAAATAATTAACTCAAAGGAATTAAATGCACTATTCTAAGCTATATAAGGTGCATATAATCACAGTCATATTCATAAATAAATTATCAATTAATTACTGAAAAACCAATATTAATGATTACCTATCGATTTTATATCGATTAAAATCAGCCTTCTATTTTTAGTCTATGTATTTTTGTCACTGGCACACTGACCTGTATGAGGTCAGTACACTGGCATTAGAGCTGGCTGACTGACATTGACACTAGATAGTTGCCGACTGCTCTTGTTTCACTGACCTCTTTAATACCACTTGTATTATAGAGGTTAGTGTCTTGTTTGCTGTTTCGTATTTTCTGATGCGTTTTGAGTGCTTGCCCGATTATTCTTCATTTTTCACGAACACTGCTTTGTATTTTACGGATTCCGACCCTGCCTACCTTCTACGACACTGGACACGGAATATCACTCACACGTTTGACTTGGAATTGTTATTTTAGATTTTATCGCCGGCTTTTTTTCTTTTGCGGATGGGAAATCATCTAATGACTCCTCCCGCTCTGGGTGGAGCGGAAGGGAGTGTCAGACTCTTACTGACTAAAACCCACCCGTGTTCCTTCCTTAGCCCTTTATGTTCCGGGCCAGCGGTAACCCTTTCGGACAATCCCGCTGACCCGTTGATCGCGCTGTTCGGTCCTAAGGGGCCCCTCCTCGATGCTGACATCTCTTTGAGGCGCGCGTGGAACACGTACGGGCTGTCCGGCACGGGCCTGGTCCAGATCGAACGGTGAGCTACCCAGTATTCTCCGCCCGTAGGCCCGCGCCTACGGTGGCCGGGAATCTTCACGCGGCTCCCGACGCCTGGGGCGTCCCCCGCGGCGGCTGAGACGGGAGGCTCTCTCCCTGAACCGTGCCGCCACCTCCCTCGCTAGCATGACTGCTTCGCAGAAGGAGGTGACTGCCTCCCACTCCCTCTCGCTCCGGACCATGGCTTGCACCAGGGCAGGACGCGAGAGGTCGCCGTCGCTGCCGATCGCCTCTACGAGGACACGGCGGTGCTCCGCCCAAGCGGGGCAGACCTCCACCGTGTGCTCCACCGTGTCCTCTGGGCGATCCTGGCAATGGTGACACCCGGGCGTTTCCTCCCGCCTGATGATGTGTAAGAACCTCCCGAAACTTCCGTGTCCGGTGAGGACCTGCGTCAGGCGGTAGGTGAGGGCGCCGTGGCGCCTTTCTAGCCACTCCTCAAAGAGGGGTCTTATCGCCGCTATCGCGGCGTGCCCTGCGCTGGGTTGCGACAGTCGCTCTTTCCATGCCGCCATGAGATCGCGCCGGAGATCCGTCCGCTCCGCAGCGATATGCCGCGGAAGCGGAGTTTCCCCCCAGCGTAGTGCCTCCGCGCGCCACTCATACAGGCGCGCGAGGACTATCGCCTCCAGATCGAACCAGAAGAAGAAGCGATTTCCATAATATAATATTTCCATTTTTAATACACGTAGTAAAAATGAAATTGTGTTACCTAAATTTAGAAGAAAGTTTTTAGTGGATAAGACAGAGATTATAACAGAAGACGATCTAGGAGGGGGTGTGAAGGGGGGGGTTCAGGGGATCAGAACGGAATAATTCAACTAAAAGTACCAAGTCATTTCTTTAAACAGCATCCGTTTTTATAACAAGTTGCCAAAGCCGGTTACAGAACTTAGCGATGGAAAGTTCAAAACCCTCATCAAGCGTGTCCTTATCAAAAAAGCATATTATAAGATTGAAGACTACGTTGAAGACAAGGTAGTCTGGCAATAATTCCTTCTGCACATGTGGCTTTCCTGGCTTCTCATTAACGGCATAACTATGTAAATGTCTATTAACTGCTCTCAAATTACGATGTTCAATTTATATTTAATTTTTTTACATACTTTTTGACATAATTTCTTTATTATTTGACATTATATACTTTTTGACATAATTTCTTTATTATTTGACATTATATACTTTTTGACATAATTTCTTTATTATTTGACATTATATACAGACAATTGAAAATTTTCACCTCTTTATTAGTGGTTTTAATGGCATAACACTTGGTTTTAGTAGGTTTTTATTATTATTTTTCTTTTTTTATTATTTATCCTTTTGATAGATTCTTATTTCGTAAATGTGAGGGCTTTGTAGGCCTTATAGACTTTAGATCTGTAGACCATTTTCTATTTTATCAAGTACTTGGTACTTGTTGACAGGCCTGCGCTGTCCTCCCATACCTACTGTTATCTGGAAACATTGTAAAAGCCAATTATTTTTAAAAAGAGTAACCATGGAGTTTCTTGCCGGTTCTTCTCCATAGTAAACGACCAATTGGAACCGTGCACCTAGCTTCTGACGTTTCATAAGTGCCCATGTAGGTTTATGTGAAATAAAACATTTTGATTTTGATTTTTGATCCCATGGCGGCAGTCCGGCAAGGAGGCTTGCCGCCTCGCACGAGATCGTGCGGTAGCCCCGGATAAGCCTTATGGCTACCACCTTCTGGGGCGCGTTCAGGTAGTGGGCGGCTCGCCGCTGCAGTGAACGCGCTCACACCGGGGGCCCGTATTGGGCCATGGACCGCACGACCCCCGTGTAAAGCCTCCGGCAGGAGGCGTTTGGCCCCCTCAGGTTGGGCAAGAGCCGCTTGAAGGCGGCCCCGGCCAGTTCCAGTTTGGGGGCCAAACGTCGGAAATGCTCGACGAAATTCCACCGGCTGTCGAGGACGAGACCCAGGTATTTCATCTCGACGCCGATGTGAACCCCTCCTACCGTTAGTTGGGATCCCGATGGTGGCGCGTTCCGGGGCCCATGAAACGACATGGCCTCGGACTTGTGCAATGCCACCTCGAGACCCACGAATCCGGATGCCGGATCCTCTCCACGACTATCGCAACCCCGCGTGTCATCGCGTCGGCCGCCGCCTGATGCGACCTCCCCTGCGCCAGGACCAGCGTGTCGTCAGCGTAGCAAACCACGCTGACGCCATCAGGGAGATCGGCCCGCAGCACCCAGTCGTAGCCTATGTCCCACAGGAGCGGCCCTACAACCGATCCTTGCGGGACACCGCACGACATCTCTCGCCGGTTCCACTCCCCATCGCGACCGGGGTAGATGACGGTTCTGTCCGTTTACCGCCGGTTTGGATTGGATATTGTTCAAACTACGGATCGCTGTGTGAGTTTATTTTATTTTATTATTTTTGGAAAACTTACAGCTTATCTGACACAATAGTTACTTAGTTTTAACATGATGGCCAATTACAAGTTTTCACACATAGAATATCAATTAACTATGTACTAGGTAGCAGACAGTGTTACTTTAATAGACTGTATATTCGTATATAATGCAAGGGCTATGTAATTTTGTCGAAGAAGTGATTGCAAAGAGCCTTCTTTAATTTAGGAACACTAGTATTAAAAAGATCTGTCAACTTCCTGGCAGGTTTCATTATACATACGGCTCGCCCTTATCATGTAGGAGTTTTGTCTATAAGTTGTTCTTGTTGTTGGTATGTGCAACAAACGAGGTTTACGCAAAAACGAAGAACATACGCGCAGCCCAATTTTGCTCAGCAGCTCAGGGATGTCGTTGGATCCGTTTGCAATTTTGAGTAAAAATGCTAAATCGGAAATTTTTCTTCTTTCATAAAGTGGAAGAACATGAAATTTTTTACACTGCACGTTGTAATTAGGTAGGTATGTTTTGGAACGAAATTGAATGTACCTAAGGAATTTTCTTTGTATGCCCTCTATACGATCGATATAAGTATTGTAGTTGGGATTCCAAACTTGAGAGCCATACTCGAGGTGAGTACGAACAAAGAAGCAATATAGTATCTTAAAAGTTTGAATACTTCTAAAATCAGACGAGACCCTGCAAATAAAACCTAGTGATTTCGATGCTTTGTTGACAATATTATTAATGTGACTGTCGAAAATAAGCTTTGAGTCGAAAGTAATCCCGAGGTCTTTGATAGAATTGACCCTGGTTATTGGGGTATCTAAGAGTTTGTAAGGAAAATAGAAAGGGTGAGGTTTGCGAGTGAAAGAGCACACATAGCATTTGGAGACGTTTAAGTCCAACTTATTGATACTGCAGTAAGATTGAAAGTTGTCAAGATCCTGCTGCAGTAAGAGAGCATCTGCATGGGAGGCAACCTGACTCATAATCTTGATGTCATCGACATAAAGCAATATTTTAGAGTGCCAAAAACAGAAAGACACGTCATTAATAAAAATATTAAATAACAGGGGCCTCAATAACGACCCCTGAGGAACTCCCGAGGGAATACGCTTAGCTCTAGATGAGTAACCGTTCAGTACCACAGTCTGACATCTGCCCTCAACATACGACGCGAACCACCTGAATAGATTACCCCTGATACCCATGGATAAAAGTTTACGCATTAAGATTGATGATTGTCAATTCGATCGAAACATTTGCTGAAATCGGTATATATAACGTCGACCTGGGACCGAAGGGACTGAGACTCTGATAGAAAATCACTACAAATAATTAAGTTGGACGCGGTAGACCGACCTCTTGAGAAACCGTGCTGATGATCGCAGAGACTTTGATTCACAGCCGAATAAACTTGTTTATAGACAATCTTTTCCAGAATTTTTGCAAACACACACAATTTGGAGATCGGTCTATAGTTCTCGACGGAAGTCTTTGACCCCTTTTTGTGTATAGGTGTTATATATACCGACTTCCAGATCGTGGGTACCACACCCGTGGCAAATGATATTTTGAATAGTATCGAGAGCGGGACAGCAAGGCTTTTGGTGCACTTCGCGATGAAAACCGGTGGAATGTTGTCTGGGCCTGCTGACTTATTCAAGTCAATTTGTTTTAGCAGCCTGTGAACCTCATCCTCACATATTTCCACAGAACTGATATCAGATGTGCACTGTGTCGCACTGCTATGATCCACGTCATATGAAATAGGATCATAGCCAGCACCAGTGCCTAAAAGAAAATTAGAGTGAAAATAACCGCCAAACATGTTGCAGATTACGTCACCGTCGCTGGATGACAGCCGCCCAAAGTGTAGAACTGAGGGATACGAGTTTGATTGTTTCCTAGCTTTAACATAACCCCAAAAGGCCCGAGGATTCTTAATTATGTCTGATTCTATTTTTGTTATGTAATCTTCAAACATAACCTTTTCTAGATCTTTCACCCGTTCTTTCAATAAAGCAAAACATTCAAAATCTGACAAATTTCCGTATTTTTTAAATTTAGCATGATATTTAGCCTTTTCTTTAATTATTTTGATCAGCGGGCTTCTGTACCAGGGCGGATACTTCGATTGGGAAACTACTGTTTTAGTTGGTATGAAGGTATTTTACGTAGCCTATCAATAACAGTGTAAAAGTAAGTGAGGGCGTCTGCCAACGGCCGACAGTTTAAGTCGCTCTGCCAATCCACCAGATTAAGTTCGTCACATATTGCATCATAGTCACCCAAGTGATACAAGAATTTTACGTGGGGACGAACGGGAAGACTATGCAATTGAACAAAGTCCACGGTAACACATAATGCTTTATGATGCGAGTCCTCAGGTACAAGTGGATCACCACTCCAAGCGACAGCACTTTGTCATTAGATAGCGCTAGGTCCAAAATCCTATTATTGTCGTTTGAATGACAGTTATAGTGTGAAAGGTTACAGATATTGAAGTTATCAATGAGGTTTGTTTGGACAACGCCCTGCAGGTTAGTGGGGCGTAAAGTATACCCGTCGGCAGACGGGTGCCACTTTATGTTTGGTTGATTAAAATCGCCCAGAATAACAAACTTATCAGCAGAATGCTGAAGGACAATATCCGATAAGTTATCAGAGAAATTACCAAGCTGGACTTCTAAAGAGTTGCCTAGGTTCTGGCCACAGATGTAAGTTACGCAAATGTGCATTTTATAAGATATTCAAGAATATCTTATAAAATGCACATTTGCGTAACTTACATCCAAGGTTTCTTTCGCACAGTCAGTGTAACCCACAAGTCCTCAGCACTCGAGCACCATTCCCTGCGAGCATCCGCCACAAGTTCACGTCTAACCGCGATTAACACACCTCCTCCCATAACTTGATTAGTGTTCGCATAGTCACAGTCCCGCCTCCATACGAGATATCTGTCGTCAAACAATTCAGAATCAGATATTCCGTCAATTAACCATGTCTCCGTCAAACAAATAACATCAAAGCTATTAATACCTACATTTCTAAAGAAAACTCCTGTTTTCGTTCGTAATCCCCTCACATTTTGATGATAAACACTAAGGGACGCCATCAAAAATGATCGAAAACATAAGCACAACATGAGTAGCAGAAGTGTAGGGTACATTCAATACGCGGAAACTTATAATATTTCTAGAAGTACGGTTAATTTCTGTGAATAAGTAAGATAGGACTTTATCGACTTAAACATTAAATACAATTAGCATACTGCAACAATAGGAGCCATAATAAAAAATATGGTCACAAAAAACTTGGTATTTATATATTAACAAGCTAAATGGATCATTAGGATAGGACGATAGCAATTAAAATCGTAGTGCAAAAATAATGCGGAACAATTAACACCGAGCGATAAGCGAACAAAGGGCTGGCGAGAATGGAATGCGTAGAAAAAACCAGTACATGTGTTTCTCAATCTTAATGAGCCGATGCAATAGATAAACAACTTGCCAGAATGATGAATAGGTAACGCTAGTATAAAAACTTCTTTAAATCCTGTTCAGATTTGATGTGCAGGTTTGGAGACGCGGTGTTTTTGCGAAGCATGATTTTGCATCCCCTGACCCAAACATGTTCAAAACCACGTTCTTTGGCTCTGGCCTTGGTCTTATTCAGAAGGATTTTATTTTCGAATGTTAGGTGGTCGTTAACATAGATCCTTTTTCAGGTAGCTGTTGTGCACCGAGCAGATTATATTTTTATTTTGCTTGTCGTTGCGCATCGGCACCCTTGCCACATAATTCGGATTCCGACCCACCATCTCTTCCGGTACGTTTTTTTGTTGGCTTCGGCGGCATTGTAACAGGGCACTACCTCTGCTGTTACTCGCTCGAACAACACGGGTGATGGTTTTATGGGTGGTAATATGTAACGAACAACGTATTCGTTACTAATCCCGTTGCACGAAAAGAAAACGTTGATGTACTTTTCTTGTTCGCGCCAAAAACTTCGCGCGGTAAACAAACTCGCGCGCGCGTCTGTTAAAATTTTTGGCGGGAAGTACAGTTTTTGGCGGGAAAAGTGGACTCGCCCGAATTTTTCCGATTGTTTTGCACTGTTTGTGGATGTATTTACAGAAAGCACTATCGGAAAGGGTTCGCAGTATGTGTTAGCACGATAGGATTTAGCACTTATTGTCACTGTTATGTATTTTACGACTTTTTCACTGAAAACTTGGCCACGAGTTGGGCGACACTTTGTAGGAAGTTTTATCTCAGGGGTGTTGTTGGGTCTATTTAAATTATTGGAAAGCACGTATCAGTAAAAGTATATAATTATTGTAAAACACAGCAGGGCACAAACAGTAAATATCGATAAAATATATATAAACAATCGGAAGGAACTAATAACTTATAAGCGGCTCGCGAGCGTGGCGTACAGACTCGCGTTCCTTCGTCCACTATCGGATTACAAGTTACTCTGTGACTATCGGTTAGCGCGGGAGCGCGGGCGAAGGTGTATGCTCACATTGCTTACCCGCTGCCGCGCATAAGGCCACATACACACACATTCTATACAGGCCGTGTTACAATACTTAAAAAAAATATATTAAAGTGTGAAATAGCAAAATAACATTCACTGTCTAAACCTATTGGAGCAGCTCAATCCCAAGCCTTTTTGTCCTCAATATAGTCTTTTACAGTATAATAGGCTTTCTGGCATAGTTTTCGCTTTATAAAAGATTTGAATTTATTAAGGCTTAGTTCTTGAATGTGGCTAGGAAGTTTATTATAAAAACGTATACATTGTGTAGCGAAAATAGACGGAAATAAACACTTTTCGCTAACGAATACGTTTAATTTGTCTTTAAAAATCCAAATATTGATTATAAAAAAAAAAAAAATAATAATATAGGTACAGGTAAAAAATGATGACAAAATAATTTGGGAATCTGTGACGTGAAAATTGGAAGGAATACCTAGGGATTGTACCAAAAAAATTAAAATTTGAAAACGCGACGAATTTAAAACGTGATTGCAATCAATTTCAATCCGTACGCGTGCTTAAAAAGGTCCGCAAAAATAGCTAAGGTATCACACCCGCCGTATTACAGTTAAAATTAAAAAAAATCAAACTATCTACAACATACAACGTAATACAAGAATAGGGGAGAAATAAAAATATCTGTATAAAGCAGGCTCCTGTCCTTTGGCGATCACGACCGGCGAAAATGGCTCAGCACGGTTCAGCTCTTGCGTATTCGGTACCTACGAATCGGCTGATGCTCCGGGGAATTTCAGAATGGAAAACTTATTGGCAAGCGACTGGGTGCCGGGGTGGAGCCGAGTGTATCGGCTTGCTCTTGAGTTCGGGCCTTAATCTGGAGTAAAATTTATCCATAAGAACCCGTGAAGCAAGCAGAATCTCATATACCCAAAAGAAGGATCATAGAACCAAAATTATTACGTACCAATGAATAAGGAAAAGAACTTATTTTCCATAAGCAATGGAGACTCTTTTAAAAAACGTCTTCTAGCGAGGAACCTTTAGTACAGAACGAAAGCGATTAAAAATATTGCGACATGAAAAAAATAAAACAATGAATAACCCAAAAAATAGTAAATACGCACCAAGATAATACAAAAAACACTTTCAGATACATAAAAATCACGAGATTTAGGCGTTCAGATCGAGAAGAAAAAAATATAATCTTTCACGTCAACAGATTTCTTTCAAGTGAAGTTTTGCACCATAAAAAAATGCCATCTGACGAATCAACGATTCGTAATATGAAAAAAACTAAGTAATACGTGGCCTGTATTAAAAACGAGGTTGAATATCAACTCCAAGAAGGCTTGATGACCAAAAAAAATAATGCAGGATTTGTTAATGCTGCAGTACCCCCTTTCCAAAAAAAAAAAAAAAAAAAGATTAGGTGAGGAAGAGGAAAAAAAAAATATTCAGAGGTATAAAAACCATGTAAGATATAAACTAACTTAGCCTAAATATCAAGACGAAAAGATAAGAAATCGAAATTAAACCTAAATAAACGAAATCGAAGTGCAGCAGATACTGAATAAATACGAAATCCGGACTTCAATCTAAACGTTATCAGTGCAAGCTCCAGACGCATTGTCTAAATCTAGAAGGAAAGTAAGAAAACTAAAAACTAATAAGACTAGCCTAACTTAAAAGCTAAAGACTTAAGACCTAAGTAAAAAGGATCCCAATGAAATATAACTCAAGGGCAAAAGTAACGACAAAAGTTAAATTAACGACTAAGTCGGAGAAAGGACTAATGAAAGACACTACATAAAACAACCAAGAACTTAAGTCAATCAAAAGACTTGAAATCAAAAAAGGAACCTTAAATCTAATATAGAACTAAAGCCGAACAAAGGACTGTTAGTCAAAGAACTTCGAAGAAATAAGAAGCTTATGCTTGCTTCTTATAAATAGAAAGAGGGTAATCAATAATAGCAATGATAAACAAAAGAAGGGAAAAAGAAAATTGTTAACCGTATAATTATTATGATTTATCGATAAGAGTACATCGACAATGTCTCAGCACTAAACTAAATTATCGATACGTGTTAATCGTCCGTATCCCAACACTAAGCGCTGTCATTATGTCATTATGAGTATGACAGTCGTAACGACATCTGCGGGAAAAAACGGAACTTATAAGCATTGACATAACAGAGAAGTTGTAAACAAGTAGTTTCAATTAGAAACAACTAGATGACGCAGTTAATGTTTTTATTAAATAGACATTTATGAATGAGCTTTTTTATTTTATTAAATATTAAGGGAATTAAAAGGGGTGAAAAGCATAACAATAATTGGAATGGAACATTCCGAATGGAAAAAATTAATAGGATTAGGAGTTTTGAAATTACAGAGGAATTATTTAAGAATATCTTTGATATGATATCTACCAGAATGGGGGGAATCAAAATCATGAAGTTCATAAGTGGTTCTAGAAATAACTCTAGTCACACGGCATTTAATAAAACGAGGAGCTAACTTCCCGGAAAAATAATCATCACCAGAAGATCTGGAAAAATTCTTTCTCCATACAATGTCACCAACATTCAACGTGACGTCTGAACGATGCGAGTTATAAGCTCGTGAATTACGGAGGAAAGCCATAGAAAGATTATCAGCGACTTTCGCATAAACCTCTGCTAATGATGATAAGTTCGAAGCGTACCGAGTCCGACTTTCAGCTAAATTTACACCTTGAGTCTGACTATTAGTACGTGTAGGAACTATGATAACTTCTCTACCAAACATCAGGAAGTTTGGTGAGAAACCTGTGGCTAAATTAATACATGAGTTGAGGTAAAGTTTAACTTTATGCAACATTCTTGACCAATTTCTTTGATTCTCACCAACCAAGATACCTAAACATGTAACCACGCTTTGATTATAACGCTCGACAGTATTCGCCTGAGGTGTATAATAGGGAGTATAGGTCGGAGACTCTATGTGAAATGATCTTAGAAAGTTTAAAAACTGATTACTGCGGAAAACTGTTGCGTTATCGCAGAGAATACTACGCGGAACTCCGAAATTAAAAAATATTTCTGACTCCAGGGCTTTAATAACAGAACAAGCGTTGACCTTTTTTAGAGGTACAAGCCAAATGTACTTTGAAAAAACGTCAACCATAGATAAAATATACTTATAACCATAGTAAGCAACGGGCAACGGACCAATGACATCAATAGAGATTGACTGTACAGGCATGGAAACGTCCTTCGGATAGCACATCTGGCCACGAGGTTGAGTATTTGCTATTTTATAAGCTTTACAAACCTCACATTGCCTTAAGGTCTCGGCAACGTCACGAAACATGTTCGGCCAGTAAAAGGTCTCTTTTATCTTAAGATATGACTTTGTAACGCCAGGATGTATAGATGGGAAGCTATTGTGTACCTCCCAAATAGCGAGTGGAATCTTCTCCACCGGTAAAACTACGCGCCATGGATCAGAAGATAAGGGATTGGTGATAGGCATGCGTCTTAAAAGTACGCCGTTCTGTATGGCGTAAGCAGGAAACATTTGGGGTGAATCGCGTGCCCCTAAATAAACCTTTTTATACCATCTATCGGTGGTATGCTCGGGACCTTGATCGAAAGAAATAGGACTTGCATAAATCCTAGAAAGTGCATCTGGAACGACGTGCTGCGAACCTTTGCGGTGAACGATGTCAAAGGTATATTGAGAAATAACAGTAGCCCATCTAGCTAAACGGCCAGAGGGATTGTTTAAAGTAAGAAGCCATTTTAAAGCCATATGATCTGTTATAACAGTAAACTTGATTCCATCTAAATAACAACGAAAATGCTTTATGGAATCAAGAACAGCCAAAAGTTCCCGTTCGGTTGTACTATAATTGCGTTCTGCTTTGGAAAAAAGCCGCGAGTAATAAGCAATAGGATGCTCAATATTATCAATCTTTTGTGAAAGAACTGAACCAAGACCAACAGCTGAAGCATCACACTGTAAAATGAATGGCTTAGAAAAGTCAGGACAAGCCATCACAGGTGTGTTCATTAAAGCCTCCTTTAGTTTCATAAATGCATGTTCGGCATCGTCATCCCAACTGATAGGATCACGACCCTTCCTTTTTCCTATAAGGGAAGTGAGAGGAGCAATTATAGAAGAAAAACCTTCAACGAAACGTCTATAATAGGAACACATACCGATGAAGCCGCGCAAAGACTTTGCGGTGGTAGGAGTAGGATAATCCCTAATAGCATCGAGTTTACTAGAATCAGTCTGTAAACCCTTTTCGTTAACAATGTACCCCAAATACTTTAATTCACTCTTACAGAACTCACATTTATTAAGGTTAATCGACAAACCAGCTTCCTTGAGACGGTTCCGTACCTTTCTGAGGAGAGCGAGATGACTATTAAAGTCTTTAGAAATCAAAATTAAATCATCAACATATCCAAAGACGCAGTCATCGCTAGTTGAGGTAAATTCGAAATTAACAATCATATCTGTAAGACGTTGCATCTCTGAAGCTGCATTTGTGAGTCCAAATGGCATCCTAACGAATTCAAATAAACCTCGTTGAGGAACTATGAAAGCGGTCTTCTCACAACTCTCCTTATCCGCAAGAGGAATCTGCCAAAAAGCACTCCTAAAATCGAGCGAACTAATGTATCTAGCACCACGAAGATTATCAAGAATATCCTGTATGCGAGGGAGAGGATAAGAATCCCTAATGGTAACGCTGTTCAATTTCCTGCTATCGACGCAGAAGCGAACAGAACCATCTTTCTTGGTGACCATTACCACCGGACTAGCCCACGGAGAACGAGAAGGACGAATTACTCCGACTTCTAACATCTTATCGATTTCTTCGTTAAGAATCTTTAATTTAACAGGAGAGAGAGGGTAAAACCTCTGTCTAATTGGCTGTCCAGTTGTAATTATTTTGTGAGAGAGCCAAGTAGTCCTACCAAGACCAATATTGTCTGACGAGATTTCCTCAAACTCATCGATCACCTGTTGTAAACCTTTCTCTTGGTCAGGTGTTAAAACATTGCGAGGATGTATATAACGTACCTCACTTAAACAGGAAGGTTGGGAAGGGGAATGCTTTACAGAAGAAAGGTACATGTTACCTTTAATATTTTTATTGAAAGCCCTACTAAAAACTGATGTTAAACCAAATTTGTTCCAAAATTCAATACCTAAAATAACAGAAGAAGACATACAACGAGCTACTAAAAACTCATGGTCAAAGGTCGTTCCATTGAACTTAACCGGAAGATAAACAGTACCAAGAATATCGATAGGCGAGTTATCAGCAGAAATAACACGAGAATGTGAATTATCTGACTTCAACGGGACACCAAAATCCTGAATCAGACTATCACTAATAAGAGACATTTGAGCGCCTGAGTCAAGAAGTGCCTTAACCAAACGATCACGCAATATTATTTCAATAAAAGGTCGATTATCTGTTGAATTAGATTTAATCACCGGTGACACTGTACGGAGAGAGACGTGCCGCCGGCAAGTTATACATTTTTTTGGGTTACACTTAGGGCAATCACGAGTAATAAAACCAGGAGTACGGCATTTGAAACACACTATACCGGGGAAATCTGGGCAAAAACGATGAGAATGACCGGTTTTATTGCATTTCCAACATTGTTGAGTTTGTTCACAATTTGAACAAAGTTGGGTTCCGTTAAGACTAGTGCTTTGTTGGGATGGTTTATTTATACTCGAAACTGTTTTTACAGATTTTTGTAAGTAACTTTCAAAATGAGTTACCGTTTCGATTAGTGTATTGAAATCGGTAAATCTATGTATAGATAAACAAGGGAAATAACGATGATGCATGTTATGAGTTATAATATCCAGAAGATTAGATTCATCAATAGGCTTGCGTAGAGTTTGGTTTAAATAAGTAACGCGGATAACAAATTCTCTTACAGATTGGCCCGATTTTTGTTTGAGATTTCTGACTTCATGTTCCGTTTTGAATTCAAAGTCTACGGATCCAAACATACCAAAAAAAGCCTGCTTAACCTCGAGATAGGTTAATTCAGGTCGACGAACTGACCTAAAATATTGCAAAGCAATTCCAGATAGCACTTCATGGAACCGTTTTAGGAGGTAACAATCAGAAATATCATCAGCTTCTTTATGTTCTTCGAGGCTTGTGAAAAATTCACGTACACACGAATCGCCAGAATAACTAAGCCTCCATTTTAAAAGGGAAAATTGTTTTTTAAACGATTGATGTCCATCTTCGGATCTTTTCGGGGAAGGGATCATTGACGGAGAAGAGGAACAAGATGGCCTAGGAGGTATAGGAGGAGGTATTGGGGGAGGTTTAGAGATAATGGGACTCCTATGTCGCGGCGTCTCGCGAATAGAATATTCTTCTTCTGCCATGGTAGTACACCACTAGAAACAAAATTGGAACACGCAAATTTGCTAAAATGATGGAAAGAACTTAATTAGACTAGAAACAAAATTGGAACACGCAAATTTGCTAAAATGATGGAAAGAACTTAATTAGAAAAAGTCAGTCAACCTCAAAAAATAACCCTCAACTGCCTCTGTAAAGACAAAACTAACAAATATACGGGTCAGATTCCATGTAGCACGAAAGTGTTAGTTAACAAGTAATATGGCTGATAGAGGAATGGTACGACGACGTGACATTACCAGCTGGGCTAAGAATTCAAAGAAAAACAAATTGAAACTAGTAAACCATCTGCACCAAAAAACAAATAGGTACGTACAGGTGGGCTAGAATCACAAAAAAGACAAATAGAATCTAGCAGACAACCGTGCAAAATCAACGCTTACCTTAGCCACGAAGCCTAAATCATTCGCACACCAAACACACACTACAAGACACTAACTACTTCTAACTAAGGAGAGGAATAAAACCCAGAATAAAGATGTATTTAAAGGGAAGAAATAAAAGCGTTTTATATGTTTTATGGTTCTACAAAATTATTATTTATATTGCATCACAACATAGCACATTATAATAAAGAACACCATCAGCAACAGAAGGGTTAACCGAAGTTGTCAATCACAGCATATCTCTGGTAACCATAGCAACGATCTTGTTTGACAGAAGGAGAAAAATTCTTGTATTTCTGTTCTTGATGAACCTGTAAACATACAGAAATGAAATATTATTTGCTCGGAAGGAGCAACCACCCCCTCCCGACAAAAAAAAAGGTTAATTCAGTAATTAGAATCAATAAAATTACTTACTTTTACTTCGGGCGCCATTTTGTAGCGAAAATAGACGGAAATAAACACTTTTCGCTAACGAATACGTTTAATTTGTCTTTAAAAATCCAAATATTGATTATAAAAAAAAAAAAAAAAATAATATAGGTACAGGTAAAAAATGATGACAAAATAATTTGGGAATCTGTGACGTGAAAATTGGAAGGAATACCTAGGGATTGTACCAAAAAAATTAAAATTTGAAAACGCGACGAATTTAAAACGTGATTGCAATCAATTTCAATCCGTACGCGTGCTTAAAAAGGTCCGCAAAAATAGCTAAGGTATCACACCCGCCGTATTACAGTTAAAATTAAAAAAAATCAAACTATCTACAACATACAACGTAATACAAGAATAGGGGAGAAATAAAAATATCTGTATAAAGCAGGCTCCTGTCCTTTGGCGATCACGACCGGCGAAAATGGCTCAGCACGGTTCAGCTCTTGCGTATTCGGTACCTACGAATCGGCTGATGCTCCGGGGAATTTCAGAATGGAAAACTTATTGGCAAGCGACTGGGTGCCGGGGTGGAGCCGAGTGTATCGGCTTGCTCTTGAGTTCGGGCCTTAATCTGGAGTAAAATTTATCCATAAGAACCCGTGAAGCAAGCAGAATCTCATATACCCAAAAGAAGGATCATAGAACCAAAATTATTACGTACCAATGAATAAGGAAAAGAACTTATTTTCCATAAGCAATGGAGACTCTTTTAAAAAACGTCTTCTAGCGAGGAACCTTTAGTACAGAACGAAAGCGATTAAAAATATTGCGACATGAAAAAAATAAAACAATGAATAACCCAAAAAATAGTAAATACGCACCAAGATAATACAAAAAACACTTTCAGATACATAAAAATCACGAGATTTAGGCGTTCAGATCGAGAAGAAAAAAATATAATCTTTCACGTCAACAGATTTCTTTCAAGTGAAGTTTTGCACCATAAAAAAATGCCATCTGACGAATCAACGATTCGTAATATGAAAAAAACTAAGTAATACGTGGCCTGTATTAAAAACGAGGTTGAATATCAACTCCAAGAAGGCTTGATGACCAAAAAAAATAATGCAGGATTTGTTAATGCTGCAATTGGCATCTAAACGAGCCACCTATTTTCTGGAGCCTTGTTGTAGGAACAACAAATTTGTGTTTGTTCCTAGTATTTATATTATGGATATCACTGTGTTTTTTAAACAGATTAATATTTTTATGTGCATACAAAAGATTATCATAAATGTACTGAGAAGGCACAGTCATTATATTAATCTCTTTAAATTTGTCTCTGAGGGAGTGTCTGGGACTTAATTTATAAATGGAACGAATTGCCCTTTTTTGTAAAATAAAAATTGTCTGAATATCGGCGGCATTTCCCCACAACAGAATACCGTACGACATCACACTATGAAAATAACTAAAGTAAACTAAACGGGCTGTCTCTAAATCAGTCAAATCACGAATTTTCCTAACGGCGTATGCTGCAGAGCTAAGCTTTTTTGACAATTTATCTATATTGGGGCCCTATTGAAGCTTGGCATCCAACGTTATGCCTAAGAATACTGTGCTATCTTCGGGTTTTAACTCTTCATCCTTAATGAGAACACTAGTTACTACTTGTCTAACGTGGGGTATCGTAAACTTAATACATTTCGTTTTTTTTCCATTAAGAAGTAGGTTATTGACATTAAACCAGTTAACTACTTTTGCAAGAGCGTTATTTACATTGTCAGTAACCAGCTGCTGACGTTTGATTTTAAACAAAAGAGAAGTGTCATCTGCAAACAACACTATATCATGATTATCCTTTATGAGGTACGGCAAGTCATTAATATAAATAAGGAACAAGAAAGGACCAAGAATTGAGCCCTGGGGGACCCCTATTCTTACTACAGATCCGGATGACCTTTTTCCGTAAACATCAACTCTCTGAATCCTATCACTCAAGTAAGAAGTAAGAAGATCCAGAGAGGCGTTCCGGATTCCGTAGTGGTGCAGTTTCCTGATTAATGTTTCATGAAGAACACAATCGAATGCCTAGGACAAATCGCAAAAGACGCCCAAGGCATCGCATTTGTCCTCCCATGCATTATAAATATGTCCTAAAAGTTCAACTCCGGCATCGGTAGTCGAACGACCCCTTGTAAAACCGAACTGTTTGTTATGCAGTAATTTATTTTTATAAAAAAATCTTTGCAATTGATTTAAAATAAGTTTTTCAAAATTTTTACTACTAATTTCAGTACTACCTACAGTACTGAAATAGGTCTAGGTGGTTAGTTAAATAATATTGTAACATAACCTCACTTTTACTTAATCTCTTATACCTATCTCTGTTCCCAGATTGATAAAATCTGCAAAGTTTTCAGTGGAAGGTTGATAATATACAAGCTATTAATTGACACAACTTTCATCTTTTTACAACCAGGACCAATTGTATGTAATTATTGTATGTAATCATTTGTCCACTTAATCTTTTATACCTATCTCTGTTCCCAGATTGATAAAATCTGCAAAGTTTTCAGTGGAAGGTTGATAATATACAAGCTATTAATTGACACAACTTTCATCTTTTTACAACCAGGACCAATTATTGTATGTAATTATTGTATGTAATCATTTGTTTTTAATATTATATCATATAAAAATCCCAAACAAAGGTCGTTTAGTTTTTCCCAAACTTGATTTTTCGGGAAAGTTTTTATTATTCTTCTTCTTATTATATGTATATATAAACTTACAATTTTTTTTCCATAAAGACAATATTTTATTCCAATATTTTCAAACAAAAATAATGCCAAGCGGCCCAAGCCGTCTCAGGTGAGGCGCTAATCAACGATCAGCATTTCATTTTTATTTACATAGTTAGATAACTTCTGGTTATCAATTAGTCATTTACTTTCAAAATTCAAGTTGTTGTGAGTTAAAATTAAAGTTGCAGAAGTTCTGAAGCGAAGTCATTAATATTGATTGCCACGAATTGCCAGAATTAGTAGGAGTCATTAAGTGGCATCTTAATCAGATGCATCCGGAATTAATGATTAAACATTATTGTCTCAGCGTTAATACCAGTTTGAAATAATTAATTTTGTTCCCGTCTCGCACTTGATCCACGAGGAAAATTACAAGCGTAGCTTTCATCAGTGTTTGTCTGGGATAATACGAGACAGATTATCTTTTCAAAATTTTGGAAGTCTCGGAAAATAATTGGTTTTCGTCTATATTGTAGCACGGGAAAACAAGGCAAGTTTTTTTACTATTAGACTTTTAATAGTTTTTTATACAAATTCCTATCGTATTTTAAACGTTGCCCCTCATTAGGAATTTCTCCTGTATTGTGGGTGCGTTTACAAACATTTAAACTCACATACACAAACAGCCAGACCCGGAACAACTACTTGTAGGTCATACAAATATTTGTTTCGTGCTGGAATCGATACCACGACGCGCAGCGCAGCAGTCAATCGCTTAACCAGTGCGCCAACCATGCTGTAGTTTTCGGAGATTTGGTCGCGTTTTTGTTAAATATTGTACGGTAGTACGGAACCCCTCGTGTGCGAGTCCAACACGCACGTGACCGCTTTTTTAATTAAGTATGACGAAAATAAATTATAGACAGATTTTGTAATACCTTATTCATACATTAAGTATATACGTAATTAATGTGATTTAAAACTAGCAAATAACATAGACAAAATAATTTAATCTTGATTAATGTGCCTAATTCAAAGGATTAACCGTTTATTAAAAAAAACAAATGATTAATTAACTTCATTTACAAGTATAAATAACTTGAATCCTTGTGATTTTATCTGACGTCATTGCAAAGGCATTACATTGTAGTAGGATACTTAGGTCACTTTTAGGATAATCCTAAGTTGTTACTGATGCATTTAAGTTTTTGTTTGACCAGGTCATGTTCAATTGATTGAGCATACAACGTTATTTTTAGTAAGCGAAACCTGAATATAGTTTGTTCAGAATAATTAACTTAATCGATTCCAATCATTTTTACCCCATTTTATATTTTGTCCCAAAAATATTTAAAAAAGGTTAAAAGTTGGAGACCGAGCGACACTAAGTACGGCATCCAATCTCCGCGCCGCCGCACAGTGGGCCCATACTGAAAATTAGTGGACTTAGGCAACAAAGTTCCAATATATGATAGCTAGGGTCATTCTCTATCCACGAAAAAAAAAAAGCAGCGCCGGCCATCCGCGGCAGCGCGAGTAATTAAAACAATTCGGTAAAAAAAAAAAAATTTAAGAATTTTTTTGCCATTTAAAATAAATTCAAAGTATATTTTTTGTCTCATTTAGCTGTTTTGACCTTCTTTTTAGTTAAATGTATAGTTTTAATAGCGCATAGGTATACCTACTTATAACTAGTAATTCTGGTAGATATTTAGTTATTATTGCATGTTATCGGTAGCACCTGCATTGTGATTGATGACTCAATTGTTTGTGCGCTCGGCTAAGCGCATAACAAACGAGTCACCGAAAAAAGCTTGTCTCTGATTGGCTTTGTTAATTTTTTTGTAACTGCACGTTATCTATTGTTGAATAAATATCGTAATAAGTTTCAGGTTATACTAATTTTGTTAATGATAGATAGGTGAAATAATTTAAATTTGTACGGGCAAGTCGTTGATAATTATCTACATAATCAAGCGTACGTATATTATACGTTATAGTACGAATGATCAAAGAAACTGTGAAGTAATTGTAGCCCTGAAATGGGCTGTTTGTCATATTCCTAACCCTGATGGGCTTTTATGGGAATAATCTAGAGCCGGATCACATGATTTCTTGTTCCAGAAGTGCTAGTGGGTCCGGCAAATTTTCGGACTCTGCTATGAGGCATTCTTCTTCCTCCATAATCTCACTGCCACAGGGAGGCTCAGTAAAAGTTAGTTAGAAGTCCATCCTCCATGGACTTCTAATAAGCTCTGATCCCCACATATCCTACATAAGGCCTAAAATAACGAAACAGGTACATAATGAGTTGTTGTCTGAAGCAATTCAGTTGTTACAGACTACTGAGCCTCCCTGTGAGAGTGAGATTATGGAGGAAGAAGAATGCCTCATAGCAGAGTCCGAAAATTTGGCGGACCCACTAGCACTTCTGGAACAAGAAATAATGTGATCCAGCTCTAGATTATTCCCACAAAAGCCCATCAGGGCTAGGAATATGACAAACAGCCCTTTTCAGAGCTACAATTACTTCATAGTTTCTTTGATCATTCGTACGATAACGACGTATACTATAATATACGTACGCTTGATTATGTAGATAATAAATTATCAACGACTTGCCCATACAAATTTAAATTATTTCACCTATCTATCATTAACAAAATTAGTATAACCTGAAACTTATTACGATATTTATTCAACAATAGATAACGTGCAGTTACAAAAAATAACACAGCCAATCAGAGACAAGCATTTTTCGGTGACTCGTTTGTTATGCGCTTAGCCGAGCGCACAAACAATTGAGTCATCAATCACAATGCTGGTGCTACCGATAACATGTAATAATAACAAAATCTCTACCAGAATTACTAGTTATAAGTACCTATGCGCTATTAAAACTATATATTTAACCAAAAAGAAGGTCAAAACAGCTAAATGAGACAAAAAATATACTTTGAATTTATTTTAAATGGCAAAAAATTATTAAATTTTTTTTTTTTTTTACCGAATGATTACTCGCGCTGCCGCAGATGGCCGGCGCTGATTTTTTTTTCGTGGATAGAGAATGACCCTAGCTATCATATACTTAAGCCATACACTCAACATATTAGCACAATTGAAGAAAAAAAATGAAACGTGATTCGCTTCATACAAAAAAATCTAATTAATTTTTTTTCAGACAAACTATCAACTTAAAAAGAAATTTTATAAGAACAAAAGTTATCAGGAATATCATAACACGTCATATAAAAAACTTTTTTACAAAAAAAAAACAACCGACTTCCGAAAAACACTATAAAGTGAAAAATAACTTTAATTTCGGAAGTCGGTGTCTTTGGATTTGTATTTTAGTTTTTTGCCACCGACTTCCGAAATTAAAGTTATTTTTCACTTTATAGTGTTTTTCGGAAGTCTGTTGTTTTTTTTTTTGTAAAAAAGTTTTTATTTTTCACTTTTTAGTGGGTCAGTTTGTAATTTATCTAAGTTACAATAGCCTAATGTCAACTGCTCATCACCTTTTACAAAATATTGCTTTACCCGATGCAGGGACGTTAATTGTTGAGGAGTTCCCCTAATAAGAGCCAGGAGAACTGGAGCTGTTTGAGAAGTCACCATTAGCTCCATTTCAACATATGCATTGTAACGAGCATAAATTACTTAGCAACCATATTAAAGCAATCGAATCGCAACCCGTGAAATATTTGTCATTGAGTAGTTCCGATAGTCATCTGTGGTCTTTATCATCAGCTACACTTTACAAATGATGATTTTCGAGAGCATTATTTTTATTATTTTTAGGGTTCCGTACCCAAAGGGTAAAAACGGGACCCTATTACTAAGACTTCGCTGTCTGTCCGTCTGTCCGTCTGTCCGTCTGTCTGTCACCAGGCTGTATCTCAAGAACCGCGATAGCTAGACAGTTGAAATTTTCACAGATGATGTATTTCTGTTGCCGCTATAACAACAAATACTAAAAACAAAATAAAATAAATATTTAAGGGGGGCTCCCATACAACAAACGCGATTTTTTTGCCTTTTTTTGCTCGATATCCAAAATGGCAACAGGTAGGCACTTGAAATATTCACAAAATACTCAGTTGTATTTTAACTTTAATAATAAATAATAAAATTAAAATAAAATAAATATTTAAGGGGGGCTCCCATACAACAAACATGTTTTTTTCGGCGTTTTTGCCTTGTGGTACGGAACCCTTCGTGTGCGAGTCCGACTCGCACTTGGCCAGTTTTTACATTTTTTAAATATTATTTTCGTTATTTTCAATTTTCAGTATGGACCCACTGTGCGCCGCCGAACGGTTAGGTACTGTAGAGGCTTTATGTGTAGCACTACATTTAGTAAGACAGGCTGGTCATAATTGTATTGATGTTCCATTCGAAGATTCAACCGTGTGTCAAATATTAGAATATGGTGTTTATGGTTCAATAGATAGGATTGATATATTTGCCTTGATGCTCTAATGTTCTCTTTTAACAATATAATAGTTCCAAGTCTAACGTGTTTTTACTTGTGTACCTCTCGGAGGTACTACCCCCCTCAGGACCTCTTTGTACCTAGGTACTATTATCAATGAGCGCAAGACGGCGCGGCGAGCGGTGCGGGTGAGCATGTTTTTGTACGGACAAACAGGTAACTTAACAAACTTATAACTTTGTGATTTTTCATGATACAGTTTTGAAATTTTGTACATAGATTCTTTACATAAAAATACTAGACACATGTTTCGGGTTTCACATAACTATAGGTACTAAAAATAATGTTGTATATTGTACAAAAAGCTGCCTAACCTTCCTGCAATAACTAAGTATTTTTCAAAAACAAAATGTTGTTTACTCATTATTCATGAATAGAATTTGTCGACTTTGATCCACGAAAACCATACAACCCGTAAGACATAACTTGAGACTTCTGTCGTATGACGTACGACGATGGCGAGGGCGGTAAAGCACGGGGGTCGGGAGGGGCCGCTCGTGACTCAAGTTAACTCTTGCGGGTTGTAGGTACTTTATCATCACTGACTCAGCCCACATCCATCATTTCTCCCCAGTAGCATCAGAAACCAGAAAGAGTAATTCATTACCTAAATGTACGTAACACTTATAAATGTTTTTATTAGAACCGTGTAGTAACATATCACATTAGATTTCGCATGTTTCCCATTAAAAAAATAGTTTATTTGCACCTTCATTAACATACCTAATGGTTTACAATCAAAATAGGCCTAAGATAAGTACAGTTGTATGTTAGATTTGCAGCCAATACCTAAGCTATAACTTAATATTTTAAACATCGAAAACACTTTAAATACAATTTAATTTAGTTTAGAAAACGGAAGCGAAGTATTTCATCTCTCAGGGGGATATAACTAAGTGCCCAAGTGTAGATAAGTAAAAAGTATTGGACAGTTTGAATAAATTGGAGCGCTCGCTACGTTCGAGAGCAACGTCATAGAAGTTATGCCGAAGTGGCTCCAAGTTCCAGTAGATTTTCATGACAAACAATTTCTAAAATATTCAATAATGGTAGAAGTCTCGAAGATTAATAAAGACTGTTAGCGTGACCGAAGTGTCATCAATGAATGGTGAAGACGGAATGAGAAGATGCACAACATACATAACATATCTACCATCACGACTTGTGTCCCCGAGGGGTTAGGCAGAGCTGTACCATCGAGGAAACATCTGCCCAATTTGAAAACAAAATCTTTGCATAAGATGACCACATCTGTTAGCATGCGTTACTATAGCGGCCGAGCGCTGCAAGCAAGAATAGCCTTTGCGGTGTATAGATGTAAGTTTTTTCGATAGCACCTATAGTAAACCCACATTTCGCAAGTTACGTGCCAGTTATGTTTAAATCCCATGTAACAGGGGGCGAGCCTACAGTGTAGAGAACGGATTTAAACTATACACGAAGAAAATCTCAAAACCTCATCATAATAACGAAAAAAATAAATAAAAACAATAACAATTAAAATAAAGCTCCACCTGCTTAACAACCAAGTTACAAAATAATTACTCTAAACGATATGTTTCACGAACAAAACTTTCCCTTCCAACCTTCTGCAAGACCAGCATTATCTTAACGGGTCATTTTTGCGGCTACAAGATAATGAATGGAAATTGTTTACAAAATTAGTTGGTGGAAGCTGCTTTATCAAGCATCGGGGGTTGTCACGACGCAATCAAACTTGCTCCACCATCAAAGTTGCTCCGGTTCCACCATCTTGTCCGAGTCATTGGAGCTAAATGGTAATTACCTTCGTTAGATATCGTATGCTACTGGGATATTTCGCTATGGACTTAAATTATTGGTTTGTTGTATTAAACAATAAAGTTTGTACTTCTGTGTGTAGTAGAGCTCATTGCCAACATTTAAGAACTCGGATTCGCATGCATGATTTCAATCATCGTTGAGTTAGAAAGTTAATGGACTACCTAGCTACAGTAGGATGACTTGTAATTCGGCAAAATCCGTAGAATCCCAACAAGTGTTGTGCGTTTCTGTAATTTTCACAGAATTCTTCTCTTTATCATATCACATTGAATTGCTTTCATTGCTATTCTATTGGTTAGTTAGTTTATCATCATCAAGTTCTATTTAAGTTATGATCTTGAATGCTTAGGGTGTAAAGTAAAAACCCTATTCGTTAACAGGGTTCTTGTAGCAGTAGGTACTAATATTGCTCTGGATAGAGATTCATTGCTATTCTATTGGGTAGTTAATTTATCATCATCAAGTTCTAATTGAGTTATGATCTTAAATGCTTACCGTCTTATTCATAAAAAAAGCTTATAGAAGGTTTAAAACGTTCATTAGTTAAAATGCTCGATAAGCCTTTAAAACGTTCGATAAAATTTTGTATTCATAAACGCTTCATAAACCTTCTATAACTAAAGTGTCCTATAACTTCAATATAAATATAAATGTTGCCATTTTATTGAAGTCATCCAACAAATTGGCCAACACATTGAGTTGTCAAACGAGAATATCTGCCTACGCACCGAATAATTGTGACCATAGACATTATGACGTACTGAAAACTAATTTATTGTCTACAGTTTCGACAGTTTTGCCGCGTTACCATGGTAACCATGGTTTTTTAAGTCAATGACTTTGATATTGTTATTTATTGTCAGGCGAGCGAAAACCTTTCAATATATTTTTGTATTTAAAAGAAATGGAATTAAGACCGTAGACTAGTTCCAAGAAAGGGCAAAGAAGTGAATACTCGTTTTGGTTGGAGGACGATAAGGTGAGTACCTACAACTAAAATGTGTTCAAAGCAGTTATGTTCAAAGTAAGTTTTGTTTTGTAAACATTCTTAATTTCTTATACTTATGCTTGCTTTTGCTTTTCCTTAGATCTTTTAGAAGAATTAGTCAGGGAAAAGGTTTCCATAATAGAAAATGAAGGTGGACGCTGGTGATGGCGCCAAAGCCGAATTCTGGGCACACTAAGAAGAAGATAGAAAATAAATACACATACTGACTGATACCAATTTGAAAAAGGCGGCATGGCATGATTTACGAATTAGGTGCCTATCCAATGTACATATAAGTTACAAAGTTCCTGAGTAAGAATGTCAAGAACTTCGTTTGATGAAGAGAAAGAATTATAACATTCATTTTGTATTTCAGGACAGTAGGAAGGATGGTGCTTCACTACAAATAGCAGAAACTGAAACGGCCCACAGAAGAGGTGGCATAGATGGCAAATGAAAAGAAACATTTTAAAAATGTTGTTCTGCTAGCACAAGTTCTAGAAGCCGAATTAATTAAAGTTTAGAGTATTAGAAAAATAAATCAATTAAACTGATATCTGTATACAAGCTTTTTATTAATGCACGACTCGCTAAAATGTCTCCTCTTTATCTTCTTCGTGTCGCGGGGACGACAGTATTTCAGATACAAGATCTGAAATACTGTCGTCCCCGGCCGCGACACGAAACTTTGCCACTTCCACAACGTCATCAGTGGCAGCGCAGAGGTCACTTTGACTGCATGTTTAGGGATTCATAGGAGGAGGAGCATGGTTTGCTACTTAGCTTCACAACCACTCCCTACTGCCGCATCCTACTAGGAGCATCTCCCTTCAGGGTGTAAACTTCGGTAATCCACACAAGTCCCTGAACCGTCTCCGGACACAAGTGGGAAGATGTACCTCTAACCTGGTAAAGTGAGGCTATCTCGGCGGAATGTTTCCTGAAAAGTTTGTAAAATAGCATTTGAATTGCCCCTTGCAACTTCTTGGGCTGACTTTGTATGATATTCATTGATATTGCTACCCTCTAACTCCATGTCTCCATGGTCAACTGCAATATTGTAAAGTACTGTTCTAGCCACTATGGTTGTTTTCACATTTCCTAGTTTGCATGTATGCCATGTAAAAGACATTGAAAAGCGTTATTTCCACAGCCCAAAGCAGCAGCGTCCCACAGTAATTCGTGTTGCAATCATTTTATGTGCTTCGTTATATTTTTCCTCGCTTCTATTTTGCATTGTAGGTATATAATAATAAACTCAATAAATTGGTTAAACAGAAGTGCAACATAAATTAAATACAACTGCACATGTTACATTTGTAGGTCAAACGTCATTTTCTATCAGCTGGTGTAGAATTGGCCATTTTTTTTTCCTTATAGTACTGATAAAGTAGGGTTCTGGGTTTCATAACTTTATAGTAGGTTTAGAGAACGTTTTAGTGCTAAAATGCGTTTATGAATAACAATTTTTGACAACGAGACATTAGCAAGCCTTTAGATGTTCTATAACTTATTATGAATAAGACCGTTAGAGTATAAAGTAAAAACCCTATTTGTTAGCAGGGTTCTTGTAGCAGTAGGGATAAATTGCTCTGGATAAAGAATAGAAACAATTAAGCACAGATATCTGTACTTGTACGCAAGAGCAGTTTTCAATTTATCCACAGTGTTTTGTGTAAATAAAGTCAGTTCTAATATATTTCAACGAGTTAATTTGAATATTTAAACTTTTTGATGTCACTGTACCGAACAAATTTACATAAAGTTTTCACCACTATATTACCCTGCCGAAATACCACAGCGTAACAAATTATATTCTAAAGTTAGAAATTAACTTATTTGAGCGTGTTAATATTTATGTGTGGTTTAAATATGCGGGTAAATGGGTCTATTTGATCAAGCATCAGACTAGACATACTAAAAATTCTTGAATTTTGTATTTAAATATATAAAATTAACATGAAAACTACAAAAAAATCGTTATTTTTACATATATGCTCGCATATAACTCTCAGCAATAAATCAGAGCAGTAGTGGCCTTGAGGTAACGGGCCTGACTTACGAGTTGTATATCGTGGGTTCGAACCTAGGCTGGCACATTACTTTGTGTTAATAATTTCATCATCACTGCTCTCAAAACGTTGAAGGAAAACATCGAGAGGAAACCGGCATGTCCTAGAAACATAAATTTGAAAACATGTGACATCCACCAACCCGCATTGGGTACGCGTGGTGGATTTCGATCTAATCTCCTCTCACAGAGAGGGTACCTATGCCTGTGTCCCGGCACTGGGAATATTATAGGCTGATTTTATGCTTGTGCTAATACATCAACAAAACTTTCGACGTAACCAAGTGTTCTTAAAAATGAAGTGGGTAGGTACCTACTTCATTCTTGCGTAACCAACACCCTTGCTCCGTACTTTTCGGGTAACCACTGAAAATCAGCGCTGTGCTGTGGGTCCCCCTATAGCACAGCATCATGGTGAGTGGAAGCCTTCTTGTTACAGCCGTCGACTATTTCTGCTTTGTGTTCGTGATTATAGATATACTTTGTTTTTATTTTTCCTTATTATTAGAATTACTTATCTTTTTGTATGCACGTGATTCTGTGACAAATAAACCTTTTTTTCTCTTTTCTTTAAATATTTTAAACGGCTTAAACTTACGTTAAAATACCTGTACATTACTAAAGTATTCAAAGAAGATTATGAAAGCGAGTCTCAGAATACCTTTTTATTTTAAGAATCTTCTTGTCCGAACATTCTTCCCGTACAAAAGTAGGTTGCTACCTATATTACAAAGATATTAGAAACTTATTTAAAATCTAATCTATGTAAGTTTTGTCAAGGGCCTAATATATTTCTTCTGAAACGTGGAGGCTTTAAAGCTCGTCCTTTATTCCTTACATTCAATAAAGTTTAAGCTTTATTTAAATTTTATCACCGTTCTTAGATTTTCGCCATTTCATTAACATTTAGATTTTACAGAGCCCATAAAGAAACATTACCATAAGTCCAGAATCATGAATATAAGGCAGGTACAATGTTTAATTATTGAAAACTTGATAGCTTTTGTTTTATAGAGAGAAAGTGAATTAAACTTGAATCTTCATAGTTACAATGCTTTCTTTATGCCTTTTATTTTTCAAGAGATTTTAGGTTTTATCAGGAGCCTATTGAAAGTTCAAAATCACTTCTACCTTAGAGAACAAATCTTCAGGAAGTTTCAGGTTTGCAAATTAGTAGGTAGTAGTTACCCACTAATTCGCCTACAAATTCGTAGGTAACCTAACTACTTACGCCTAGAAAGGAGATGACAAAAAACATTGCGAAGATCTAATTTATGGACATGTGGCATGTGTGTGTTTAATTTGCGTATTTTTTTAAAAAGGTGGAAAACAATGTATGAGGTCTACGATGGAACGTGCATGCCCAGGTGACGCCTGTTCACTCTTGCTTTGAAGCGCTGCGTTCATGTTGTTTTTCTTCAAACTTATTTATACATGGCTGTGTTTTCATTAGTAGGTACTACAAACTAACCGAAAATTTAAGTTTAAGCATAATTAAAGTATCGACAGGCCGTCGAAGTTTATATTAATCCTCCTAAGAGTAATCCTTCACTGAGCCATTATTACTAGACGCAAAGTAGTTGCTTGATTAATGCCTAGCACCGCAATACTTAAAATATTCATAGCTTGTTTACTAAACTTAAACTTAGATTTAAGTGAGATGAGGTGTTTTATAATGTACCCTTAAGAGCAAACTAGTCGCGAGCTCGAACTCACTAGTGGTCATGGCCAAAAATCACGTTGTCTTATCTGGCTTCGTGCCCGACTGAGCTAGTATCAGAGATGAGCAGTTAGACGCTAGTCTACATGAAAAAAGTCTAGTTCTCACCCACAGAAATACCATTCCGAACTGATAGGCGCGGAAAAAAAAATTAAAAGTGCTTCGGAAAAAAGTGTTTTATGAAAAAAATAATGCGTAAATCAATTAAAAATAAAGTTTATTGAACTCTTCGATAACTGAGCTTTGTCGGTACGGACTTGGTTTTGAAGATTTTACAGTTCTTATATTACTTATTTACACCCAAAGTTACGTTAAAAATAGCAAGAAAAACGAATCTTTGTTGGCTCATAACTTTTTAATGGCTTTTTATTTTACTATTCTGTTTCCGTACAGACAACATTAATAATAAGACAAAACGATATCATGCTTAACTTTGGATGCACAATGTCAAACAGTGGAGTAATACACTCCCGAAATTAGTATGGAAAAAATATCGACTAGAGTCACCTTAAGCGTCATGACGCGTGGGGACTTGGAATAGGCCTAGTTTGGGTTGTTTAGGGGCTTACATGCCTAAAGCGCGGTCACTATCGGACTGCAAAGAAAAGAAAGAGAAGCGCGATGACTTATTTAACTACAAAAAATCTATTGTTTGGACTGAAAAAGTAAAACACGAGTGTTTTAGTATGTTACTTGTAAAATAATCTGACAAAAAATCAGAATTATTGTATGTATGGTTTTTATTGTAAAAAGAAAGTTTTTAGAGGTATCTTCATTATTTTTTTCTATCGTACCAAAAATAGTTGTATTATGTTTTCAACACACTATCTACCTAGTATATATCCCGAAGAATATCATATATTTTCTGATTTTGTTTACTGTAGTCGATCATATACTTTTATTGTTTCTAAAACTTGTGTTTTTTGCGTTAAGGTCCTGTAAGCCCTTAACACGAAAATCATTATCTATCTCATTACTAAACGAGTTCTAACTTTGGTTTAAGCTGAAACCATTAATCAGCCAGCCAATTTAATAATATTAAATATCAGAAAATATATAAATTATTACTATTATTTTAAATAAATAAATAATTATTAATGTTATGACGCAACTATTCATCGCCATGAGACACAAAGTTTTCAAACCTTACAAAGAATACATCGTAAAAATATAGTGCGTAACGGATACTGTATTCAACAAACAGAATTCAAAAACCATAAATTCCGTCTGATTTTAATGTTGCCGAGATCGAGATAAGTTGTTCCATTGAAAATGAGGGTAGAAAAACAAAAACCGTTCAGCGGCCAACGGAAACGGTACCTACAAATTCAATAGAGTTGGAAAACTATGTAATTTTCTAAGTGAACACAGCGGCAACGTGCTTACCGAGCTCTACCAGGCTTTATTAAATTTAGATTGAACAGAAATTCTGGAAGGATGCGTCTAAGGGCGTAGTGACAGCGATTAGCGATGCTGACAGCTGCTAATTGTGATAAAGTAGTTTATGAAACGGCACCCTTATTGCGTAACACATTATCAGCAACAATCTGAATAATTTTGGAGGATATTACTAATCCATTGCTTCGTAAGTTCGAAAAATTTGTCTGCTCAACAACGTAAATTACGATAAGTATATAGATAGATAAAACGTTTATTCAGTGCAATAAAAGAAAGGTATTAAAAAACATTAAAAAAAGATAAAAAACAAATAAAATAACAAAGGTTAAAAAGATAAATTGACCCATAGACACCTAGCTCATATACAGCTGTAACGGTCGATCACTACTGGGCGGTGTGTGTCTCATGGTTGCACCAAATGCTAGTCCAGCTCAGCATATGCCAGGTACAATACCTGACGCTGGTATTCTGCTGCATCCCGTTAGTGACACACGGATGCCGAGAAGACACATCTGAGTTTCAACAAAATGGTACCTACGTAGTGCGGCGCATATATTATAAAGGTGGTAAGTATACTGCGCGCAACGAGTTTTGAGCGCTGACCTTAAAGAAAACAAACGTCACAAACCCTTATGTCTTAGTAATAAGGGTTTGTTTCGCTTGTTTTTTTCAAGGTCAGCGCTCATAACTCGTTGCGTGACTTGTACCCACAGTTGACTTGGTTTTAAAACCGGCAGAAAGAAAGATTTTGAAATTTTAACCTTATTAAATATTTGTGTAGTGTCTACTGGATTACTTGATTATCATAGTGTAGGTAATAATATTACGCAATGAATATTGGTGAAATATCAAAATGAAAGGCATTGCATAGTGTGTTACATAATTTCCCCGCTATTGCATTAAAACATGAATGTGAGTTTAAAATAAAAACAGAGCCATAAGCGTGAGTTTTAATAGTATCACATGAGATCCCCTGGGTAACCCTTGTTGTAAAAGTTTCATAACCTTCTATTATTATGTTCCAATCAGGAGTTTCGAAATTGGCCTTATTTATTCATGAATTCGGAAAAGTCCTGTACAATGGCGAACATGGTGGTATTTATTTTGTAAATACCTCTGAGAATTCAACAAAATAAATGATGATGATGATAAAATGGTAAAACGAAACTTTATTAGTTTAATGCATCTATTTCATATCAGGGTAACCCCTGATATGAAATAGATACAAACTGCACGTAACAAGGTATGAAAACACTCGCGTTTTAATAACTTAAAACGCGAGTGTTTTCATACCTTGTTACGTGCAGTTTCATACATATACTAATTTATCTAAAATCATGTAATTTCATCAAAAACACGATAAATAATGTCGTAAATTATATACCCAAATCCATCACTCCACTGCGAGTGTATGCTCAACAGCAACCTCCACCACAATAACACTAAAATCATTGGACAAGACTTTAGTAGAAAAAAGTATAATTTAAAGCATTATTTGTTAGAGAAAGTGTGTTTTAATAAAAATTTTCAATTTCACGTGGATAATTTCGATTTAAAACTTGAAACTTTACTATCCTAGTTTGTATCTCTCAAAAACTCGCAATCAATCTCGCAAAAACGACTGAACGAATTTGGATGAAATTTGGCTTAAAGATAGTTTATAACTTACGATTTACACACATACTTTTATCCCGGTAAACGCAGACGAAATCGCGGGCAAAAGCTAGTATATAATATTATAATACGAATCTCTACATCATTCGCACACACCGCTGCAACTATATGTCTCTCTTATAATAATATGTCTGTAAGAAACTATAACTGGGGAACACATAGCTATATCTCAGTGCTAACCACAAGTGTGTGTAAACGACGGGGTCTAATAGTGGGGTGTTTTTTATGTTAGCAGTTATGTACATTATATGGGAGCCATACTGTGCGTGGGTGAGCCGTTAGCGAAATAATGTATGTGTTTATGTGCGCTTGTGTCGTGGCGATGTGAAAGTTTATTTTGTGTATGTGTGCATATTGACGTAAAAACTTTTATAACAACTTCCGGTACATATTTATATTGAGTCCCGATGTAAAGTCAGCCAAAAGTTAGTTTCGGTGAAAGCTTTATGCAATTTTCAGGATAAAATTTTTCACCATTCAGTCATACTTTTATATTAGATGGGTTCTGGTCTTAAGTATTTAATTTAATTCTTCCTTATTGAGCGATAAATCATTATGGTGTATGAAGTCATGGTATAACAGCACATATAAGAAAGGTGTGGTTATATTTAAGGGTGTCTGTCTGGTACAGACCATCAAACTGAACAACTTTTTCTATGGGACCAACATCGTAAAAAATAATTGGCGAAAAAATAATCAGCCGTCCCATACATTTGGGCCGAGTAAGTATTGATGTTTGGTATGGGACTGTTTTTCGCGATTACGATGTTGATCCCAAGGAGAAAGTTGTTCAGTTTGATGGTCTATCCACACCCTCAAAGAATGATGGGCATTTTTATGGTATGCCTGGCCTGATGACCAGGCATACAAAAATACTCGATGCAATGATTTAGAGAGTAACGACAGTCAAATATCCACGAATGACAGCCGGGATCAACGGCTTTACGTGTTTTCCGGGGCACGGAGGGGTCTTGATACCAAGATCCCTCCGTGCCGCGGTTGGTCCCTGGATGGTTGACCATTTTTACGTACGTAAAAATCGTTGATAAAAAAAAGAGAAAAAAAAACTAAACGGTAAACTTTAACTAAATGGTAAACTTTCGTTTTACCATTTTATCATCTTCATCATCATCATAATTTTTTTTTAATCCAAGGACCAACCGCGGCAAGCGCAGCTTAACCTGATCGATTGACCCGTGCGGCTGTTAATATTTAGCCATAAGCCCCCTCAATGATAAGAGTCAATAACTAATATTATTGAGAACTGCAGCGACGAGACATTAGCCTCAATGCCTCATAAACTAATACGTTTACATGGTACAGTCAGCAACAAAAGTCGATTAACACTTCAGTTTTTTAAATCTCAGTTTTGAGCAAAATATTTGTTCAAAATTGCAGCAGAAGTACAATGCAATTTTGAACAAATATTTTCAATAACTGAGATTAAAAAAACTGAAGTGTTAATCGACTTTTGTTGCTGACCGTACTTGCAGGTTTGATATCACTTTAACCGGGTATATCACAGCCATCTGCTCATAATGAAAATTGATGCTTATGGTATAAACTTTCATTTGATGTATATGAGGTTTTTATTGGGCATACCGGCTAAAACGCCCATCATTCTTTGACCACAAACTTCTGATACATGCTGCATAATGTGTGGTCATTGGCAGTGGTATTGGCAATATGCACGAAACACTGTTTCTTTTTACTCTCGCGTACATTACCGCTGTCCGTCGAAACCCATCTCAAGTTAAACATATGTATGTACTTACGTATCTATTAGGAAAGTATTACCTCGGCAACATGACAGTAATACGTTTGGTGACGTTTTCATTTACGAAATAAATAGCGGTGGTACGTGAAACGCATACCACTCAACAAGGTAATTGTGTATTCTGGTGGAGGCGTGCGAGTCGCGAGAATTTGGAGTGACGTCTGTGGCTGTCAGGATTGGTTAGCGCTGACTTTCTTTTAAGAGCTTTTAAGGGCTATACAAGGTGTTTTTTATATCCCATAACTCTAGGGTAGGAATGAGACCATGTCAAAGAATCAACTGGCATATGAATTATTTTTCATATTTTTTTTTTGTATTCTTTTTTCATACAAAATAATTCGACAAAGTCACGATTATTAATGTAAAACACCCTTACGTGAAATATGACAACGTCGCATTTTCTTAGCTTTAAATATGAATGATTGGTTTGCATGAAAATGAATTACTTGTATTTATCAATGAAACTTAGCATGATATCTTCGAAACTATGCATTATTGGGCCACATAATTATTGTCTAGACTGAGGCATGATCAAATAAACCCTTTCGCTCCCATATTTAAACCACACATAAATATTAACACGCTCAAATGAGTTAATTTCGAACTTAGAATATAATTTGTTACGCTGTGGTATTTCTGCAGGGTAATAAGTATAGTGGTGAAAACTTTATGTAAATTTGTTCAGTACAGTGACATCCAAAAGTTTAAATATTCAAATTAACTCGTTGAAATATATTAGAGCTGACTTTATTTACACATTGTAACACTGTGGTTATATTGAAAACAGCTCTTTAGTTAACTGTACTTAGCTGTTTCTATTCTTTATGCAGAGCAAGTATTAGTACTGCTACAAGAACCTTGCTGACGACTGGGGTTATTACCCTAAGCACACACAGATCATAAGTCAAACAGGACTTGGGTAAGTAGCCCTTATCCTAATTTATTTAATTTTGTGGTCGGCGTAGCCTATTTTTTTCTTCCATACTTCTCTATTAGTCGTCATCTCTCCCTTTCTAACTATGTCATCTTTCACGCAATCCATCTTCCTTCCGTTCCTTGCTCATACAGCCATCCACATTCATCCACAAAACTGTTCTTACGACATTATCCTCACTCCCACATGTCCATACCATGACAACTGATTTCCACATAGCTGTATGGAAATCGATTGTCAACCATCACTGCTCTCAAAACGGTGAAGGAAAACATCGTCATCTAGTGAAGGAGACAAATTCGTCGTGCCCTGTATCCCAGCAGTGGGAACATTGTAGGTTGATTATCCACTTTGAGACTTCCTCTACCTTGCTGCGAAATTTCTTTGGTATTTATATATGATTTTAAATAGTCGTAATCTGTAGGAAACCCGTTTGTTGAAATATAATTTCAAACATTTCACACACTCTTGTGCACACTGTCACAAAAATCATTCCGAGCTAATTTGTGATTCTAATACCTGAAATGAACTAATCAAAAGGAATATTTATTTTAACGCCTCTTAACAACACCTGAGGAGGGAACCAAGTTT
This sequence comes from Mesoligia furuncula, assembly GCA_916614155.1. NCBI lineage: Eukaryota > Metazoa > Arthropoda > Insecta > Lepidoptera > Noctuidae > Mesoligia > Mesoligia furuncula. The sequence goes on from OU744792.1 coordinate 9,996,485, forward strand.
AATTACTTTTAAACTTTCTTTAATTAATTTCATGAATTTGCATAATGCGGTCCGGCAGCTTCCAACTACGAAGATTAAGGTGTCAACTTGTGACTTAAAGCTTCGACTTTGGAAAATGGAAATAAAAAATGTTGATGTAATGAAAGAGTACAAAAATATGAGTATTACATGAAAAAATGAGGAGTGGCGCTAACTTAGTATTAAACCATAAAATTACAAAGGAATAAAATACTATTCTAAAGTGCCGAGGGACCACACAGCGTAGGCTACCTACAATCTCGGAAGAGCACGGTAATTTCAACAGTAAATATTAGCAACCTGATGCAACGCTTTATCGAACGATGATGGCATTTATATACAGCAGCAATAACTGAACTATTCTAAATCAGCAAAAAGCAATATTGTGAGGCAACTGACGACATGTCCTAGAACAAAAAAAAAATCACATCCACCAACACACACTGGGCCCGTGTGGTAGAATAAAAACTGGCCAAGTGCGAGTCGGACTCGCACACGAAGGGTTCCGTACCACAAGTCAAAAACGCCGATTTATTATTAAAGTTAAAATACAACTGAGTATTTTGTGAATATTTCAAGTGCCTACCTGTTGTCATTTTTACATAATTTGTGAAAATTTCAACTGTCTAGCTATCGCGGTTCTTGAGATACAGCCTGGTGACAGACAGACAGACGGACAGACGGACAGACAGCGAAGTCTTAGTAATAGCTTAGTCGTTTTTACCCTTTGGGTACGGAACCCTAAAAAGGTCCATTACCTTTCAGAGAGAGGAGAATTCAGTCCCCGCAGTGCCAGCATTACAGGAATATTACAGGCCGATTAAGTTACATAATACCTGGAAGTCGAAAAAGCTTCGATTGAAAGAAAACATGGTTCCCGCTTTCGCAAAATTCTTGTCACTTGAATAAAGTACGAGTAACGCTGATTTTCCTCGTAAACTAGTTTACCCCAAAAGTTTGAAGATGCCGCTAACTCAAGATAAAACGTTTTAGAATCGCAGTGATAAGAAGATTTTCACACCACCTGCTCGCTAACGTCAAATTATAATGTCATTTAAACCTCACCTAAAAAGCAAGTCATTTAAGCCCTAGGCGCTAGCTATTGTACTGAATTTCATTACAACCATTACAACCCTTCTGTGGAACACCTTCTATTCTAAGAGGTCCCCCGACTGCCGTATGTTATCTGTTTTAGTCTTGTTACCTAGATTCTTTAAGTTGGGGGTTTTTAAATTATTTGATCCTTTTCCAATTACTTACATTTAATATTATTATTTTTTTGTGTCGGGGGTTTTTTAAATTTTTATGTTAATTTTTTATTACAGAATAGTAAAAGTTCAATTTTCTTAGTTGACGTTCTAAATTCAAATCACGGTAATGAGCAACGGGTCGTAATGAAAATCAGTACCTAGCCTACAACCTTCGCGCGATCCAAACGAGTCGATCCATCCGGTTTTTAGGATGCTTCGAGGGTATAAGAAATTCCACATACAAAGATACAAAGTTAAGAACGCAAAACATAACCTTGTCACAGTACAAGGTTATGTCTTGCGTTCTTAACTTTGTATCTTTGTTTGTATGTAGTGTCATACAGTATTTACTCGACTACGTGACAGCACGTAGTCGAGTAATTAATACTGTATGACACTACACTTATGTAGGTATTCCCCGTTTATTTAAAAGTTTCAAAAACTACTAATTTGATAATCCAATTCGATTATCAGTATCCAATTCGAGTATCAGTTTTTAGGGTTCCGTACCAAAATGGTAAAAGGATCCCTTATGGTGAGACTCAGTCTATCTGTTTGTCACAGCTGGATATCTCAAGAACTACTAATGCTATCAACTTGAGATTTAGAATAGTTTTAGATGACGTTTGCCCAACTATTTTGCAAATTAGAAAAAAAATAAAAATATATGTAATTTTTTTTGCAACAGGGACTGAAAGGGGTCTGAAAAATTCGAAGTAGGGCTACTAAGGCATGTGGGGTATCATATAATAGAGCGCAGTTTGCACATTCTCAAACATTTTTCTTTTTTTTTTAGGCTGCATAGTTTTCGACTTTTGATGAAAAATGTAAAAAAAAATACCGAAGAAAAATCTGAAAAAATTCTATGTGATAGAAATTTATGTAAAGATTACGAAGAAAAATAAAACAATGTCTCTAAAAAGCTCACTTTTTCAGAAATCATCAACAAAAGTTACATTAGTTCCCCTATCGGTCAAGATATGGCGCTAACATAAAACTGCAATATTCTACACCGCAGTGCACAGTGTTAAAATTCTCAGACAAATATAGGCCTCGCCGATGAAAATTTAAAAACATATGATGGTACGGAACCCTCGGTGTGAGAGTCCGACTCACTCTTGCCCGGTTTTATTACCTCGCAGTAGGTGCGAAAAGTAGAATATTCTCCTCAGGGATAAAGGTGTCTTCGTCTTGGGCGAGCTTGAATCCCTCACTGCTCTCTAGTTTTAACTTCCTTGCTTCGCTCAGGAGTTAACTCTGAGGTCCCTCGCTACGCTTGGGAGCCCTAGAGCCCTTCGTTGCGTTCAGAATTCAAAATAGCGCCCGCGACAGTAAGACACAGCTTTATCCCCTTTGTGGATAATCTAATAATATGATTCTATACCTTATTTTTGCATTTTCATCGTGTGTTGACGTGCCAAGCTCATAAGCGAGATGAAACTGTTTCATATTCATATCGGCCTATTTTGGCCTCATTTTCGACACCTTTTTTATCTTTGCATGTTCAATGACGTTGCAAGTTTGGGATTGAATATTTAGATTTTGTACCGGGACTGGCAAAGCCTCGGTAAAATGGATTTTTAAAAATTTGATTCGCGTACATCTGGCTGTCACTGCTACTGTATGTCAGTATGTCTATCATTCTGTCCTCCCATTGTGATAGAGTCGAAACAGAAAATAAACGATTTTCACTGTGGGTGAATGATCCAATTTTCGAAGATAGTCATTATAAATGGTGGAGACGACCATACAACAATAAATTAAACTGCATATGTCTAATGACGTTCCCAGTCTGCATACGAAAATTCAATCAAATATATCCAATAGTTTAGTCACTATTGCTAGTCAAAGATTGGCAAAACTCGTAGTCGGCCATTAACTACTATTTAGTTCGTTTGAACAAATCACTTTTTAATTTCGAAGCCAGGATTTTTTTGATAGTTCCAAAATACTCTTAGGCATTAGTATTGCCAGTGTTTTTATTTATTTTCGTATTATTGTCTGTACATAGTAGGTATACTTATGTATTTTCAAAGTTACTTTTTCACGTAAAAATATTTCTGAAGAAAAATTCTTCAGACAAAATTATACTTGCAAAACAATTCCAGTACCTATAATCTTAAACACTCAAGTCTCAAGAGTTCGTTAAAAAGCTTAAAGACAGACTTAACGTTTTAAAACGCAGCTTGTTTCGAGCGAGATTAAGTAAACACGAGCTAATGGAGCTCCCGAGTTTCTTAGAACTCGAGCGCCCTCTAACGAGTAACAATAAACATTAAATTATATTGTTCGCATTCGCATTGAAATTCGTGTCGCGAACTTGGATGAATATGCGAATCCAGACATTAGGTTAAGTGACGTCGTATACATTTCAAATGGATACGTTATTGTTTTAATGTACTCATTTACATTTGTATCGAATTGAGCCAATTGTAAATAAATATTATATTTACCTACTCTATGTTAAATGTGTTCTTTTATTTACAACTCACTGTGCCCGCGTCTTTGTTCGCGTAAATGTCTTTAATTTTTTTTTGCGCGGGGTCCTAATTGTTTTTCTAAAATAAATGCCTTATAGCATCAGCTAACTGCCAGTGAAAGTCTCGTCAAAATTGGTCCAGCCATTTTGGAGATTAGCCGGAACATACAGACAGATAGACAAAGTAAAAAAAAAAAAATGTTTTATGTAAGTACCGTATAGTCATAAAAAAGCTGTTTCAATTTTATTTATTTGTATTGTATATATTAGAAGTTGATAACTATTATTTTATTTTTTATTATTACTATGTTATTATAGAAGATTATTTTTCCGTTACTAACAATGTCGTCCCACGTGGGCGAAATTGAATGTTCAAATTGAATTAAATGTCGCGCGATATTCAAGAATAATAGCACCCAAGATATAAATTCTTCCACGTCTTCTGATAAGCTCGACATTAAAAGTAAAATATCTTTTATACATGAATTTATTTGATTTAAACTCCAAGAAGTGGCATTTAAAGAATTTCTAGCTAACATTTTCAGTCAAAAGAATCTACCCACTGATATTCCTCTTACATTATATTTGTCTTTATTACGATCTATTCAATAACTTGGCACTACAGACCGCAGAAGCACAAAATACAGATAGTACAGAAGGCAACCTACATACAAACTGCGCTCGAGCAACGCACACATAGACACCGCTCACGGACACGTTATCTCGGACGGGTTGGGTGTAGTGCGAGCGCGGGTGCGTGCGGGTGCGGGGAGACACGCATCTGTGAAGTGCAAAAATGGAGCAACAAAAAAAAGCCTATCTAAACTCGATTTATATAGGTAATAGGTTTTTCCTATTTTGAATCAGTATAAACGAAGTAAGTTTTTTGTAAGGTAAATTCACGCCATCAACTATTAAATAAGTTGAAAACATGATTTTTTGTTTGTGTAGATATTGTGTTGTTTTTAGTGTCATTTGATAGGTTTAGGTCTAAAACGGATAAGGCAAAATAAATTGTGAAAATAGTGTAATCCGTTTGAAGTTATTAGGGATTTTCGATAGTGAAAATTGACAAATGTAAAATTTTATGTTTTTGTTCTGTAAACTTTTTGTTTTAATATTGTAGAATAAGCTCAACAATAAATCAAACAACTAGATACGAGTGCCACTACCACGATAGTTTTTTGTGCATAAGCCAAAGTTGACAACCCTAGCGCGACCGCCGAGCGTAGGTATGAAAAGTGAAGTACATACACGTGATTGCCTTCTGTAGTTTCTGTATTTTGTGGCAGAAGGCAAGTAGCTCCGCGCCTCGTCCCTCGTGCCACAAGGTCGGTATAGCGGCATGCTTCTGACAAGGGTACCATCCCTTGAATCAAACTTCTAGGAAATATGAGGTACTTACCAAAGTTTCGGACGTCTTTCAATATCGGATTTTACCTACCTTCATTTGTTTGGTAGATTAATTAGTAGGAATCGGTTGTTCCCAAAGTACTCCAAAAAGAGTTCCCAAACTACTCCATGAAAAATATAATATTTTTAATTAGGTTTCATTCTACTCCATGATAACATTAAAATCAGAGAGCTCGCAGAATTTGCTAGAGTTTGATTGTCTATTGTTTTTTTGGCTGTTTGGTTATACAATTACATAGTACTGAATCGAGAATTTCAATTCTAATGTTTGAATTGAATTTGATTTCTAATGCTAACCTAACCGTGATGTGTTAATTGGTAGTTCAATCGTCAAAGTCCAACTTGACACGCGATTGCCTATAAAAATAGATTACATCAAACAGAAACAAAAGGTTAGATACACTTTAGCGAAACTGACAATGAAGTTTGATAATTACAACATTTTTATTTATTTAGAATATAAACACACCAACAGCATAGAAATCAAATTAATTAATAATAATAATCAGTTCACTTTAGCCACCCAAACCCATAATCCAATATAATTATTATTTGTTTCCATATCCTGCAATAGTCCTACACCAGCTGGGGGTTGCCCTTGGGTGCACTTTCATAGTGCGTACAGGGATAATCGTCGGATGGTACTGAATTTCATTAAACTTGTCTAAGGGGCCTTTGCGAGTTGGCTTCGGCCCCTCGTACGCCTTCCAAAGGACCGGGACCACAATGTTCTGAGAGATATATAAAAATAATAATAATGATTAATTAATTATTTCCTTTATTTCATTCAATATATAGTTGAGTTACTTTCAGTAGCTCCATCAGTTGCAAATTGTTGGGGGCAAAGAGTTTTAGGTCATCCATGTATAGGAGGTGCGATATAACCTGACCAACTCTCCTCAGCCGATAGCCTAGACCGAATCCTCCAGCAATGTGCTTAGAGGATTCAAGGCTAAGCAGAACCAAAGCGGACTCAAACTATCACCCTGAAATATGCCTCGATCAATCCTTTTCGGTTCGCTATTCCTCTGAATATTTCGACATCCTGGATAGCGAAGGACCGTCCTCCATTGCCCCCATACACGACATCAGGAAGGTGCGCAGACTTGCATCTACTTTGTACAACTCCAACCCCCTCATGAGCCATGTATGTGGCACCGAGTCATAGGCCTTCTTATAATCTATCCAACATGTCGACAGATCCTTTCGGGAACGACAAACCTGTTGGCTAATGGCCATACCAATGAGGAGTAGCTCCTTAGTACCGTGGGACCCGTTCCTGCGTCCATTTTGAGAGGCAGACATGATGGAGTTGGTGTTTATATGTTTGTCAATTTTAACTCTCAAAATGGATGTAAGAACTTTATAGACCGTCGGTAAACACGTGATCGGTCTAAAATTTTTGGGTTCCGCGGTGCTACCTGATTTATGGAGCAGGTGGGTAATTCCTGTCGTTAGGAACTGGGGCAGCGAACCAGACTCCAAAGCAGTCTGGAACTGAGATGCCAAGCGAGCGTGTGACCTTGTGAACCACTTGATCCAAAAGTTATGCAGTCCATCCGGCCCTGGAGATTTCCAGTTAGGCAACGGCCGGACTGCACGAGCTACATCTTGGGGACAGATGGTAATAGCCCCCATTTCTGGTATAGGATCACAGGCTCGCTCGACTTCCCGAGTCCAATCACTTTCGGTGTGACTGACAGGCACCGACCAGATACTGCGCCAGAAAGAACACATGGCATCATCATCTGGCAGGCACGTGTCAGTCACACTTTGGTCCGGTCGCTCCCAACCCCTATAAACCCACCTTTCATCACTCTAGAAGGTGCGATTCTGAGTGTATCGCTCTACTCGCCGCTTGTACCGACGAATTGCCCATGCATACACTTTCTGCTTCAGGAAGTCGATGCGCTCCGTGACACAGTGTCATCCAACATATGATTACGCTGGATGACCCGCACCTGATAGTCGTTGTGCCGAAACGTTGACAGCTGGTTCAAGCACCTGAAAAAGAGAGAGCATCCGAACACGGTACGCGGTTAGATTGTTTCCCCCCTCTGTAGCCCCATAGTATGAGCGCATGACATTTTCATTGATGGATCGTTTCCGTCTCATGCGCTGCACACTTCCGCCGGGAGCTGGGACCCTATCAGAGGCCGGTGGACCTCGAAGTCCTAAACCGTCCGGCGGCCGGCGTCCTCCCCGTCGACGAGCAGGTGGTGGCGTCGTGGGCGGAGATAAATACTCGTCGCTCGAGCTCGACGCAACTGCCGCGGCCGGTGTCGTCACAGCGCTCGCAGTGAGACTGGGTACCGGCGGCGGCGAGGAGGAGCTGAGCGAGGAGTCCGGAGGTGGCAGGCGTGCACGTCTGGCGGCTGACCTTGTCAATATTTTCTTGTTTTGTGTTTCTTTGGTTTTACCGGAGGTGACATGACAGATGTCACCTCCGGCAGTTTTTGATGAAATTTTATTGGATTATGGTTCATTGTAAGTAGATACTTTTTATAAAATGATATTCAGATTGATTATTTGGGCTATGGCTGTAGTTATTTCACAATAATTATTACAACTACTTATAAAAATGTTAATTAATTAATTATTATTATTATATTTTTTCTTGTTTAGATTAGGCATTTGATAGAACGTATTTTCCTATCAATCTGAATCTCTTCATTGAGATAAGCTAAAGCCACAGACACATTATTGTGTCGTGTTGTGTCGTGACTCGAGATACACTAATCAAACGAATCTGTTCAGGACTACTTCAAATCACAACTAGTTTTGATTGGCTAACACTGCGTCAGAAGGCGTCACGACACGACACAACACGGTAACATGAATCTGGCTTTAAGCAGCCATAATAAAACAAAAGCGGGACGATCTTCTACAATATGGCACTCAAATCACTTCTGTTCTGAATTTTGTTAGAAAGAACTGATAAATATTTTCAGATATTTATTTACTCATTTATCGTGATCAAAAAACACCTAGATATGAGCTCGCTCCCTCTGTAACCTTTATGAATATAATAGTGAGATTATTAGGTACTAAGGGGTGCTATTCATTTGAACATTGCTACATTAATACACATTTAAGATCAATTACTTAACATTCATTATCAATGTTCTAACAAGTTAAAATGTTAGAAAGTTATGGCTGCCGCATCATAGGCTCATTCAATCATCATCTGCCTAGCCTTTTTCCAACTATATTGGGGTCGGCTTCCAGTCTAACCGGATGCAGCTGAATACCAGTATTTTACATGGACTGCCTATCTGACCTCCACAACCCAGTTACTGGATAATACGATACCCCTTGCTGAGACTTGTTGTCAGACTTTCGGGCTTCTGACTACCCGTAACGACTGACAAAGATCCACAAATGACAGCCTGGACCAACGGCTGAACGTGCTTTCCGAGGCAAGGAGGCTCATTGAATCTTGTCATAAATTGTTAATTTTAGCCCCGCCGCTTTGCAGGGTGTTCGCAATAACATGAATGATGAATAATATTCATCAAACAATTAGAATTGGGGCGTAAGATTATGTGACTTGCATGAGCTGTTAATGTGGATTATCGTTGTTGTGATTGTTAAGTGAAATCTGTTACCTCCCTGAGAAGGTACTTTTGCTTGTATGAATATTCAGTGTTAGGTATACTCGTATTCATGACATAGACAGAAATATCTGCTTTGTCATATAATTATATTATGTATATAATATTTTTGGTATGCTAGCATAATAATATACTTTAACTATTCTTATGTCTTCATGCCTATGGTCCCCTGTTAAACATTTTGAAAAATGTTTATTTATTTATTTATTTATATATACTTTATTGTACACCAGAAAATATTTTAATATAAAACATACAATGGGCGGGCTTATCGTTTTCTCTTCCAGGCAACCTTAGAATGGACAGTGAATGCGTGGATATAAAAAATGGGGTTGTCAGTGGTGCAAAATAATGTACTATTATTATTAATTCATTTATTTCAGATAACTACAACCCATATAATACATTAAATTAAAATCAATTGGGACATAAATACAATGACATTACACAAAATTAAATTAAAATCAATTCGCAAAATACTAACATTACCTTAAATTAAATAATTTACAATAAAAACAATATCGAAATAATAAAATAAAAATTAATGTGTCAGTGAGCGCCCAAAACAATGCGCATCCATTTGTTTTGATACTATAATAGATACATAGATATATACATGTATAATGCTGTATAATAGATAAATACATACCACAATAGACATAAATAAATACATACCAAATATACATATAAACAACGAAAATACGAAAATAAATGATGACTACAGATTATTGCAGCTACGAAACCAAGATCACAACAACAAATAAAGTTCCTTTACTACAGCAGTCTCTTAAATACAACTAACGATTGCGCGCGTTTTATTTGAACTGGCAATGCATTCCATAAACGAGCGGCCTGAACAGAAAAGGATTTGTCGAAAAATGTTGTAGAATGCATTTTAAGCTTTAAATTATCTGATGATCTCAAAAACTTCGTGTGGGAGTCGCAAAGATACTGAAAACGTTTTTTAAGATAGAGAGGGGTGGAAGGGGAAAAGAGCACATTACAATAGGGACAGAATATGAGCATTCCTGCGAAGGCGAATTGGTAACCACTTGAGCTTCACACGAAATTCGGAAACATGGTCATATTTGCGCAAACCGAATATGAACCTTATACAGACATTTTGAAGCCGCTCAAGTTTATCGAGTTGGTCTTGGGTAAGGTCAAGATAGCTGGCATTAACATAATCAAGAATGGGTATAAGAAGGGATTGTGCAAGTGCAATCTTGGTGGCAGTTGGTAGAAAATTACGCAGTCTCTTCAAAGATGCAGCGGATGCATATAGCTTGCGGCTAACTTCCTGTAGTTGGGCAGTCCAAGAGAAGTTCTTGTCAATGAATATCCCCAAATTTTAAACTTTTTCGCTTAAGGGAATAATAGAGTTATCAAAAGAAACTTGGGGAGGAGTCGTCCAGTCAATCCTTGAGACCGTCCTAGAACTGCCAACCACCACAACCTGCGTTTTTATGGGATTGACCATAAGTCCATACCTCTTGCTCCAGTCGCATATACGGGTCAGATCGCGATTAATCACTAAGATAGGCTTGGACAGATTTCCAAGAGAAGCTCGCGCGTAGATTTGTAAATTATCTGCATAAAGGTGGTAGGAAGCAATTAGTTCGTCGGAGATTGAGTTAATAAAAACTGCGAAAAGTAAAGGAGAAAGAACGCCACCCTGTGGTACACCGGCAGAAGTATTACTCCAGGAAGTCAATGTCTCTCCGATGCAAATACGTTGCCGGCGACCGGTAACTACGAAACCAGTCAATTACCGATGGAGATATAGTAAGAGAGCATAGAATGCCAAGCAAAACATCGAAATCGACAGTATTAAAGCCTTACTGAAATCTAGTAAAGCTAATACCGTTAGATTACCGCTTTCTATGGACGACCTTATATCATCCGTAATATTCAGAAGCGCTGTGGTGGTACTATGACCAACGGAAGCCAGACTGGAAAGGGTTAAGGAGATTATTTTTGGAGAGGAAAGTGTTTATTTGATCGTGGATTAACCGTTCAGACTTATACCGGATATTGGACGATATTCAGAAACGGATGACGGATTAGCTTTTTTAGGTAAGGGAATTATTTGAGCATGTTTCCATGAACATGGAAAGACACCACTAGATGCAGAAAAGTTGAGGATATGACAAACGACGGGAAGGATTACATCCAGCACAGGGACTAACAATTACGGCTGATACAGTCACTTCCTACTGCATTGGAGGTTATCGATAGTATGCTCTTCTTAACATCACATGCGGAGAATTGACCAAAAACAAATGGAGAATAACTGGGAGTCGGAAGAGATGAAAGATAACGCAGTGTATTAAATTTTATTGTCCTATCAAAATCGGACGAAGCAGTAAAATTACTGTTTATTGCATCAATGCCTAAATCTTTTGGGATTGTCTCTTGTCGGGTTTTTTCCAAACTTTGGATGCGTCCCCATTTTGGACAGACAGTTTAGGCAGTGCCCAGAAGCCAATCTCATTTCTTTCTCCAACATTTACTTCCACTTTTTATTGAAGTCGGTTCTTTTACAGAAATAATAAACATTTTAGGAATCTTCTGAAGTCTTGCCTAATTACTTACCTACTGTATAAAGGAAAATTACCATAATTGGAAAACGGATTTTAATTCGCACGGGTTGTTTCGCCGCAGGTCAAAGAAAAACTAAATTAATTAGGTAGGTAGGTACCTCTTAATATCAGTTTTCCTAGGCTTACGAACTCTTTGCTTATGTAAATAACATGCCATCAAAACAAACTTGTAAAAAAAACCAAGTCTCGCAACTCAGTTCTTCTACCATAAAAAGTTGTGAGATCCATGTTATACCAAGTCGGTTAATTTATTCAGTCCCTACTTAAGGGACCTTCTGTCTTAAGTTATTACGTAATTAGCTAACCTAACAACATCTTGTAGTGACCATATCAATATTAAAAATCTTTTATGTTTAAAATACATAGATTGACTTGGCCATCGCATGAAAACACAATGTATCTCACAGTGCGATTGCCAAGTCAATCTATGTATTTTAAACATAAAAGATTTTTAATATTGATATGGTCACTACAAGATGTTGTTAGGTTAGCTAATTACGTAATAACTTAAGACAGAAGGTCCCTTAAGTAGGGACTGAATAAATTAACCGACTTGGTATAACATGGATCTCACAACTTTTTACGGTAGAAGAACTGAGTTGCGAGACTTGGTTTTTTTTACAAGTTTGTTTTGATGGCATCTCACTTCTTTTTGTAGATTGTCCTAGTTTTTTTCCTTTCCGGTACCCTTTTAACTTTTTTTTTAACCTAATCCGTTGACCATTTTACAAGTTACCTTTGAACATCTAGGTACATTCAATTATACACTAGCTTCCGCTAGCTGCTTCGCCCGCGAGGTATGTCGATAAAAACTATCCCAAGTCCTTTCCCGGGATGAAATCTATCTCTCTGCCAAATTTTATCGAAATCCGTTCAATGGTTTAGGCGTGAAAAGATAACATACAGACAGTCAGACAGAGTTACTTTCGAATTTATAATATTAGTATGGATAATTGTTATTTTCCTCGCTAGAGAGCTCCGATAAACGCGTGCGATCGCTGCTAATCATAAAGTGCTATAGACATTTACACTCCAAGGCGGAGTCGTCTATGAATTTCCACCTGAACAGGTTTTCCTTGCTTCGGCCAACCTGGGTGCGGAGTCTGTTTAAAGACTTCCAGGTTACCCAAAGGAAACTCATGTCCAGGTGGGAGGTCAGCGGGTGGGACGAACGGTTTGGGTAAGAAAGGACTGTCTCGCCACAACTTCAGTCTCTCTTGTGATGGTTCGCCAGTGAGTGGAACGACACACTTTAAAAAACTGTTTCGACTTTTCAGCCTTTGTGGCACAAGGATGTTGTCGTGCAAAGGGTTTTGTGTGTCGGAGACCATTTTGGCTCTTTCGCTGGAGCTTGCCACCGCTCTGCGAGGCACTGGTGGCGCTATTCCTGCTAGTGGATACAGCATTTGTACCGGGGTTGGTTTTAGCCAGCCAGTGATGATCCGGCACGTTTCATTCAAAGCTGTATCCACCAGCTTTGCATGAGCAGAACGGCTCCACATGGGGCACGCGAATTCTCCCGCAGAAAAAGATAGCGCCAGTCCAGTAGTCCGCTTGATATTCTTGCAGTTTTTGCTAATTATGTTAAAGACCTGTCCAGGGTAACACCAAGATATTTAAGGGAGTTGCTGTTCTCGATGGACACCCCACCCCAAACGATGAGAGGTCGTGACTACTTAACCGGACTATCCTGTGGTTCGTCGTTTCAGCCGATAGACGTCCACTGCTGGACATAGGCCTCCCCCAAGTTTGGGGGGGGTTTGCCATAATCGCCACGCTTGGCAGGCGGGTTGGCGATCGCAGTATGGTATGATGTTGGAATAAATAGAGAACGCTGCTGCCCATTCTCCGGTAAGACCCTTAGTCGCCTTTTACGACACCCACGGGAAGTAAGGGGTGGTGATATTCTTTAAGTCCGGCACCACACAGACCATCCTGTGGTTGCCTTAAGTAAACTCACCAGCGCTACCGCTATGTCCCTACATTTTAAATCTGTAATATCTTCCAAAATATTCATTTAAATTACATGCTGTAAGGGCCAAATTGATCTATATTAAATGCACAATGTGTTTAAGGTACTTGATTGGATAAGGATTAATGCTGTATTGCTTAAAATCGCTTCGTAAATAAGCCATTATTTCTCGTAAAAAGTAAAGGATAAAAAATGGTTTTTGTGGGTTATCCCTAAGAGATAGATATATACCATCGTGGACTTTTTTGTAGACCTTTTTAAGGTGTACAATACTGTAGTACATTATTTTGATCTATCTCGTAGGGTTCACCTAGCTTTTGCAATATAAGCGCAAAAAATGTGTTTATGTATGACATCACATTAGAAACCTCTAAAATTATTATCTGTGTTTCTCTACTATATTATGCATGTATTATACATATAAAATCGTATCAAAATCCGTTGCGCAGTTTTAAAGATCTAAGCATACATGCGGACAGACAGACAGCGGGAAGCTACTTTGTTTTATACTATGCAGTGATAAACAGGTACATTGGTTCATTAACTGCAAATGTAACTTTGTAATACTATATATTTATATAGGATTACAAAGTTATTTATGCAGTTGGTGTATCTAGAAAACTGGAACGAAATTTCAAAATATTTTAGTTTTTCCTTGCTATATACACTAAACACTAATTGTATTCTAAATTTGAAGCTTCTATGTCTGCTAGAAGTGCCTTAGAGTTTTGATGATCGGTCAGTCAGTCAGTCAGTCAGTGAGTGACAAAATTAAGAAACTTTGACTAATTATAATTCTTAAACTACTGGTTCAAATTGAATGAAATTTGAAATATACCATGTTTATACAATGCCTGCTTGATTACTGAAAATTCAGGTTTCCAGTTTTATCCACAACGAAGTTATAGGGTGTCGAAAATGGCCTGAACTGCTTCGAGAAAAGGATGGTACGGCCGTGCCCCTTTTTGCTCGACTTGGTGGGGGCACTTCCGTGCCCCCAGATATTACTTGCGCAGATGACAGTGACGCAGATATTAATAACGATCTCGCGTGCTGTGACTTTTCTAATTATTGACTACTAGCTGCGCCCCGCGCTTTCACCCGCATAAATGACGATCGCGTGGGAATATCGGAATAAGTAGCCTTTATGTTAATCCAGGGTATCAGCTACCTCCATCCAAAATTTTATCAAAATTGGTCCAGCCGTTTGAGCGTGAAGTTACTAAACATATAAACACACACACTCACAAACTTTCGCCTTTATAATATTAGTGTGATTTTCTGTATCAGATTTTCTAGTCTTACGAGCTCTCTGCTTATGTAACTTGCACAGATGGCAGTGACGTGGATATTAAATGATCTCGCGTGCTTGTACTAATTATTGACTAGTTAAGGCTAATTAGTTCTGTAATTACATACAGATGTTTAATGCCTTTGTTGCCCTAGTTACTACCAATCTTACTACCAGTTGTAATATCGTTAATTTTGATTACCCTTCCTACTCCTCCAGAATTGAGCTCTTAGAAGGGAAAAATTAAAAAGCCCGTGCTTTAAATACCGACTTAAAAAGAAAAATGTAAACTAATTTATTTTTTCTTTATAACTTGAACTTAAAACAAGTTATTCTAAAATTAAAAACAGAATCTTGTAAAATTTTGTATATTTGTTTGGAAGCCCTAATAGATTGAATGCAGTTCCAATAATATTACATACATACGTGTCGAATTGAGAACCTCCTTTTTTTTTGAAGTCTGTAAAAATTGGTATTTACGGTAGTAACAGGGGCTATTTATTGTTTCCCTTCTAACAGCTCAATACTGGAGTAGTAGGAAGGGTAATCAAAATTAACTTATGGTACTTATGGCAATAAAGGCAAGTCCTAAGTAGCATTTCAATGTGCACCTGTGCACTTTTTTCTTCATTGGAATGGCGTAGCATTTAGGAGACAGACACAGCTGAACTGCACTGTATTTACGTAACACACTGTCAATCTAAATTTGAATAATTTTGAAGGATATTGCTAATCCATTGCTTCATATGTTCGAAACATTGGTCTGCTCAACAACGTAAATAACGCAATGAATGTTGTCGAACTGTCAAAATGAAACCCATTGCGTAGTAGTGTATTACGTAATTACTCCGCGGATTGTTATTAAATAATCCTAAAGGAAAAACCCAATATCACACGGACATGGGGATCGAGTGCGAGAACACATTGTTAGCAGTTACGCTTACGACCACTGCATCATATAATTAAGTTGATCAGACAATGGTGCCGATTCTGTTGTTCACAAACTAAACTAAATTTAAGTTCATGCATATTTTTCTTTCTATTTCATTAAGGAAAGGACAGAAGATATATTTTAGTTTAGTACCTACCATCAAATTAATCAGCGCTTGACGTTAATTGACGTTATTTTAGTAGGCATGTTTTTAATCACGTCTAAACTTGTATGGACTTATGGAGTAGTGTCAGGCGCTGAATAATTTGACAGGACTAAACTAAAATTTATCTTTTGTCCTTTTCTTAATGAAATAGAAAGAAAAAGATGCACTGAACTTAAATTTAGTTTAGTTTGTGAACAAGGGAATTGACACCATCTTATACATACAGTTGTCTTTTCCAATTATGAATGCTTACAGTAACTAGTGAACAATACTGATTGTACACGGGATGTACGGTAAATGTTAATACCACGCATTACCATGTAGATTGGCTTATTGGCGGTGACGTCATTACCATGACCGTGTTATCGAGTTACTGATTGCAATTCATCATTAATATTGATATGTTGTGTTATGGTTTAGTTGTCGGTACTCGGATAACTATAATTGATTGTTGGCAGTTATGAGGTACCTTTCAAATCTCCGAGAGAAAACCGAAGTATTCAGCTGTCCCATACAAATCCACCCTTACTAAACTACTCGATCCAAATGTATGGGGCAGTTGATATTTTATTCGAGATTA
The DNA here is from genome assembly GCA_916614155.1 of Mesoligia furuncula. Taxonomy (NCBI): domain Eukaryota; kingdom Metazoa; phylum Arthropoda; class Insecta; order Lepidoptera; family Noctuidae; genus Mesoligia; species Mesoligia furuncula. The sequence continues at coordinate 10,012,802 of OU744792.1, forward strand.
CGTTGTTGGCCGCATGGAGCAAGTTCAGTTTGATGGTCTACACATTTCTGACACACTATAAACGATACTTAACATTTTCTTTGGCTTAGCGTTATTACTGTCACTAATAGCACAAACACAACTATCAAACAACAAGTGCAAGATAGAAACGGAAACATAACTAAATCAAGCCACGAGCTAAGAGTTAAGCAACGTTTATAGATGTCAGCCTCAATACCTGCCTAAAGATAAAGTCCTGCCTGAAGTCTAGAAGACTAGTCTCTTTAGCTACTCCTATCTCTATATCTCACCAGCCTAGCCTTTTCGCAACTATCTTGGGATCGGCTTCCAGTCTAACCAGATGCAGCTGAATACCAGTATTTTACATGAAGCGACTGCTATCAGCAACAAAATTCAAATATGGTTAAAATAAAATCTAGTTTATCGAATAAGTAAATAAAACGTTGCCAATAATAAATAAATACTAAAAGTAAGCAAACAAGTTGTATAAATTTTGTTGCTGTTCCAACATTTTTGTAAATAAGCTTTTTACATATTTTTCCATTTGAACGACATACATTTTTGTGTATGTGCATGTGTGCCAGCTATTTTGTTTGCAAACGAAAATATTTATAATACGTTAGTGAATAAATGGAATTCCATACATCCATGAATCAAAACTAATATTTTGTGTAGTGTCGATATCGGACCTGCATAGCTACTCACATAACCCAAAAGTCTGATAACCAGTCTTACCAAGAGTTTTTACCCAGTCACTGGGTTGTGGAGGTCAGATAAGGAGTCGCTCCATATAAAATACTGGCACCTATTCAGCTGTAACGGGTTAGACCGGAAGCCGATCCCAACAAAATAATTTAGTTGGGAAAACGTTAAACATGATGGCAAATATTTTCGCAGGGAGACTAAAAACTTTGATCATTTTATGTGCAGACGCCAGCACATCAAGCTACTACTATCTGTCAAATTTCATTAATAGATTTACAACTTTATCGCTAAAGCATAAGGTTCAAAGTTGATAGAGAAAATTTTACAGTTTCGGGTAGGTTTATGTTCTGGCGTCTGTACTTAAGGTACATTTTTTCCATACAAATTTCGGGAGAGTATTACTCCACTGTTTGACATTGTATATCAGAACAAAATAAAATCAGTCTTATTACAGTACGGCCGATTTATCTTGGCATGTCTGAACTTCGCGCAGAAGGCTGCGCAGTAAGATTTTTTAGGAACCAAATGGTGACATGAGGCGAGTGAAAGTTCTTAGTGCCTATGTTCAGATTTGCCAAGATATTTCGGCTGTAGTGTACAAAACTAGATATTTAGCCCAAAACTTTCGAGCCAGTTTTTGTATTTCGAACTTTATTCTGATTAGATAAAGTTTTTAATATAAAACTGACAACTTTAAAATCGTACTAAGCTGTCAGTTTTGTATAAAGAACTGTAATTAGATTACTGGTCACCACTGGGTACCATGTCTAAAGAAAAACCTTCGGACGGACTCTTCTGTGGCGAAGCCTGATCGCGAGGAGAGCCGTCTACGATCGAGTTTACAATCTTTTAATTTGGGTCCCGAATGAAAATGATTTGAATATTCTAAAAATGGCAATAACATTGGTAAGAAACAATATCAATATAATTCAAGTACGAATAAGATTCTCAATCAATATTCTAAGTAATTCTAAAATTGAATATTGAGAGAATCCAATATAATATTGGCACCTAGAATAAATTATTCGATTCAATTTGCGGGCGCAAATTGTCCTAGACAGTACCTACCTGGTCCTGAGTAGCCACGAGAGAAAATACCAAAAGATTTTTGTAGGTACATTTTTATACTATTGCGAAAATGTTACTTGGTTTTGCAAATTGAAAATATACCTAGAGGCGAAAGCCTTTTTTCAATTTGTTGAAGTGGGTAGAAATAGTGATTGGAACTTTTGGAAGTGTACTAATAGGTCGGTGAAAAAGTTTTTTCGTATTTTTTATACAAATTCAAGACATTTTTTTTCATATTTTATTTACATTTTATTATAATATATATGCTGCTGAGGTGCTTGGGGGAGGCCTATGTCCAGCAGTGGACGTCTTTCGACTGAAATGATGATAATATATATGTGTCATTTTGTTCGATGACTTGTTTCCATTTTGTAGGTAGTGACATAATCTCATTGCTGTAGAAATTTTGGGACTTCAGATCAAAAAACTGTGACAAGTAGTTTTGACAGTCCTCTCTTGATGTTAACCTGCACTACCTAAAGAATTCTGAAGAGTCCGAAACAGGTGGAAGTCTGAGGGTGCAAGGTCAGGATCAGGACTATAAGATGCATGCATTAACACTTTCCAACCAAGCTCTCTCAATTTTTGCTGAGTGGCTAAATATGTTTGTGGTCCAGCGTTATCATGATGAAAGACAACACCCTTTTTGTAGATCAATTCCGGCTTTTTTTCTCAATTTCTTGCCTGAGTCTCATCAGCTGTTGACAGTAGAGATTCGAGTCGATGGTTTTGCCCGGCGGTAAGAGCTCATTATGAACCGAGCCCTTTCAGTCTCACCATACACTCAGAAATCACTTTCACATTTTGCAATAGTCTGCGGAGCTTGACTGCCTTTGACCATGTTTTTTTTGCACGTTCTTGTCATAGGTGATCCTGTTATATTTGTATATTAAATAATAGACCTTTTTGTGATACGACATCTTGTTCTTTATTCTCTCTGTCAGTGTTGCCACACCTTACCACTCAACCATAACCACATATAGAACATCCCCCCTTTTTATGATAATTAGCAATAACATTAATACATACTATAATTTAACTTAACACAATTACTTTTAAACCTTACAAGAGTTACAAACTTGTAGTAATCATCTTATTAATAAACATAATAATCTTTTAAATGTTGTGGTGTCCTAACTACTCTTCCTGACTTAGTGGAAATAGGAACTTCCATTCTAACATTTTGTTCTTGAACGTTAGGAACAACATTATTATCATCCTGACTATTATCAATAACAGGCCCATCACTATCCAGTACTTCCTTCTTAATAACTAACTCATTCTTGCTAGGATTAATATGCTTTTCATTCCTTCGAACTACATTGCCTTCTTCATTCATTACTTTATAAGACCTTAGTTTAACTTTCTCTAAAACTTTCCCCGGCAACCATGTTTTATTAGGCAAATTCTGTATTACAACATTCTCCCCTTTTTCAAATGATTTTTTAGTTTTAGCTGTCTTATTATAATTCTGTGTATACTTTTCTTTAATTGTTTTCATTTTTTCTTTAACATCAATAGGTATTTTAGGCTTTAATTTATCAAATACACATGGTAATGTAGTTCTTAGGAGTCTTGACATGAGTAATTCAGAGGGACTGTACTCTAACCCTGCTACAGGTGTAGTTCTGTAGGCTAACAAACCCATTGCAAAATCTGAACCATCCTCTTTACATTTTTTTAACAATGACTTTACAATTCCTACTGCTTTTTCAGACATGCCATTTGATTGTGGATATCTAGGACTGGAGTGAATCAACTCAATATCATACTGTTTAGCAAAATTTTTAAATTCAAAACTGGAAAATGGCATATTATCGCTTATACAGAACTTTGGAATACCATGAACTGACATAATTACTTTAAACTGTTTAATCACTTTGCCTGCAGTTTTCTCTTTTAAATATTTGACCTCTATCCACTTTGAGTAATAATCAATTAATACTAAATAATCCTTTCCTGAAAAGGTACAAATATCTACTCCAACCTTGTGAAATGGGATATCTGGCACCTCATGAGACACTAAAGGTTATTTTGGGTTTGATGGTCTGAACTTTTCACAAGCTTTGCAGCCTAATACAAAGTTTTCTATGTCTACAGACATGCCTGGCCAAAATAAAACCCTTCTAGCACGTTGTTTGCACTTTACAACTCCAGCATGACCTTCATGAATACACTTTATCATCTCTTGCCTTAAATGCTTTGGAACAACTATTCTATCCTTATAATGTATAACATTGTTATGAACATGTATGTCATTTCTCAATTTGTAAAAAACTTTCAACTCTTTGTTATTAAAACTTCTGTCATTACATGGCCATCCATTAATATACCAGCTGAGCAGACTTTGCAAGTTTGCATCTCTCAAAGTTTCATTTTTTAAGATTTGTAGTTTTTCTTTAGAAATAGGCAATTCTTTCTCTAAACCATACACTATTTCTGTATCAATTGTATGTACAATTTCTTGCAAAGTAGGCTCTTCCTGTTTGCTATTACAAAAGTTTCTTGACAAATAGTCAGCAATATACATCTGTGACCCTGGTATATATTTAATATCAAAATTATATTTTAAAAGTTTAAGAACCATCCTTTGCAACCTGGCTGAGACCTTAGATATATCTTTTGACATGATTGCAACCAACGGTTTGTGGTCAGTTTCAATTAATATTTTGCGTCCATATACAAACTGATGATACTTTTCAACTGCCACACAGATTGCAAAGAGCTCTTTTTCTATAGGAGCCCACCTAGTCTGGCACTCAGTATATGCCCTTGAATAAAATGATATTGGTCTCCCCTCTTGCATTAAACATGCTCCCATACCATTTTTTGAGCTGTCTGTTTGTAAAACTACATTTCCTTTACTACTTAACATTGCTAATGTAGGTGCACAAGTTAATTTCTTTTTTATTTCACTAAAAGCCTGTGCTTGCGCTGATCCCCAGTTCCATTCTACATCTTTCCTTAACAAAACTCTCAGTGGATCTGTTGTTTTTGAATACTGTGGAATGAATTTGCTTAGGTAGTTACACATACCTAGAAATTTCTGTAGCTGTTTTACATTTTTTGGCTCTTCTAGATTAACAATTGCTTTTATATGATCTGGATTAACACTAATTCCTTCTTTATTTATTATCAACCCTACATATTTCACATGTTCCTGTTTATATTGTAATTTTGCACTATTAAATTTAACATTGTATTTTCTGGCTCTATCCATCACTTTGGTTAGAATCCTATCATGTTCTTCTTGGTCCTTTCCTGCTATTATCAAGTCATCGAAATAGATCATAGTTCCTTCTATGTCCCCAAATATCTTAGTGTTCATTTTTTGCATCACCTCAGGTGCTGACGATATACCAAAAGGCATTCTATTAAATTTGTATCTCCCAAAAGATGTTCCAAAAGTACAAAGATTTTTTTTATCTTCTAATTTAATTTGAAAAAATCCATCCTTCATGTCTAACACACTGAACACTTGTTTTCCTTGTAAATTATTATAAATCTCCTCTGGAGACGGAATCAAAAAATTCTCTCTCAAGATATTAATATTTAACTCCTTTGGATCTAAACATAACCTAAGCGACCCGTCAGGCTTTTCAACAATCACTAAGTTACTACACCACTCAGTTGGACCCTCTACTTTCTCAATCACACCCCTTTTTTCATAGTTATCTAGGGTTTCTTTCAACCTATTTTTAATTGCATGAGGAACTCGCCTTATTGGTTTAATTACAGGCACTGCATTATCCTTTACCTTTATTTTATAAGTACCTATATCACCAAGACCTTTAAAAACATCCTTATACTGTTTTACAAAACTTTCTTTGGTTGAATTGGACTGTGACAGACTTTCTACTCTTTTCACTAGGTTTAATTTAATACAATCAGGCAAGCCTATCACTGGCTGCACTGGCAAGTCAATAATATTAAAATTTAACATTTTACTTTCATTTTTGTAATAACAATCCAATTCAGCCTGTCCTACTGTTTTAATTTTCTCTCCATTATACACAATCAGACTTACATTTTTAGAGCTTTTTAACACACAGTTATTATCTTTAATTTTATTATAAGTTTTTAAGGACAATGTGTTGCAGTCCGCCCCAGTGTCTATTTTAAATTCTAACTCTTTTTCACACACCTTTATTTTAACCAACCACTGTTGTTTGACACTGTTATTAGTAAGGATACTCGACAGGTAGACATTATTATCGCTGTCAGTGCTGTCTTCTTCTTCTACGGCATGTACTTTCTTTCTTTCACTAAGCGTCTTCTCTTCCTGTTTCTTATTAGACCTGCACTGCTTTGCATAATGGTTGTACTTGCTACACACTGCACACCTCCTACCGAAGGCGGGGCACTTTCTAGCCTCATGATGTAGTCCACACTTGCTACACAACTTGTTCCCTTCGCTTTTGCCTGTTTTTTTTTCTTTTTCTCTGCGTTGGCTCCTCACTGTAGTTTTCCTGAATGCATCTATATTTTCCTTTGCCATACCACCTATTCCTTGTAGTTGTTTTCTTCCAGCTTCTGCGGCCCTACAGATTGTTACTGCACGGTCCAGATCCAAGCTTTCTTCCCGAAGCAATCTTTCCTTTAAACTACTATCAGCAATACCGATAACCAACATTATTGCAACTAGCCTGTCTTCCATATCACCTAGCTCACACTTTTTTCCTTGATTTTTCAACCTTGTCACAAAGTGGTCAATTGCTTCACCATCCTGTTGCCTGTAGTTTAGGAACTCATATGTTTTGAGCACCAAGCTCTTCAATGGCTCTGCATACGCGTCTAAAGCTGAGAATAAGGCCTTCAGAGAACCTTTGTCTTTCTCCTTAAGCGTATTATAAACTTCCACAACTTCCTCACCTCCTGCATTGAGAAAGATGGCGATCTTGCGGTTTTCTCGGACTTTTTCTAAGCCTGCTGCTTCTATGTATATTTCGAAAAGTTGTTTATACTTTTTCCAATTAGCGTCTGTCCCACTAAGTTTTAGACCCTTTGGTGGTCGTAGCCCATCCACTGTATGAACCGGCGGCGTCACTTCTTCGTTCGGCATATTGGATTTTGTTTTTCACTGAGATCTTCACTTTTTCACTAAGATTTCTAGTTTTCCACAAAGGTTGTCGTCAAACTAGTTTTCTAACACTAAAGTTACTTGTTTTTACTTAGTTTTCACCTGACACCATGTTATATTTGTATATTAAATAATAGACCTTTTTGTGATACGACATCTTGTTCTTTATTCTCTCTGTCAGTGTTGCCACACCTTACCACTCAACCATAACCACATATAGAACAGATCCATTTTTCATCACCAGTGATCAATCTTTTCAAAAATGATTCGGTTTCATTACGGTTCAATAGAAAATTGCAAATGAGTACACGATTCATTAAGTTTCTTTCAGTGAGTTCGTGTGGCACCCAAATATCGAGCTTTTTTGTATACCCAAACCTTTTCAAATGGGTCAAAACTGTTTTGTAGTCAACCTCTAACTCTTTAGCTATATCTTAACTATTAATATTTATGCCGACTTTGTTCCACTTTTTCAAAAATGGTATCGACTTTTTCCGTTACAGGGCGACCAGAGCGAGCTGCATCTTTGACATCAAAATTCCTGGACTGAGCGCATTTTTTCCTGTTTTGTAATAAAACTTCAAAATGTCTTGAATTTCTTGAAAAACAATTCAAAAGTGGCGGGATATCGTTTTTACAATTTTTTTAAAATGTCTTCTATTTAATGGTATCAAAACCAGCCAGATACAAACAGTTCAGCCAAAGAGATTTTACTACAATTTTATACCTATAAAATACAAAAAAACTTTTTCCCCGACCTAATTATAAACGTTAAATGGGTACAACCCGCAAGAATTAACTTGAGAACCGAGCATCTCCTCCCGACCCCGGCGCTGTTACCGTTCTCGCCTTCGACGCCTCAGTACCGCGTGCTTATGTCATCCGAGCGACTTCTCAAATTAATTCTTGCGGGTTGTAGCTCCTTGAAATAACAGCTTTATTAAGGTACTTTGAGCTTTTTGAAATAATACAACTAACTAGAGTAAATAATTACAGTCGTTGTAATCTATGATTTTCCCGAGCCCCAAGATACAGGCTGTCTAGTTTGGGGTTTACTGGCAAATAGGTTATTGTCTTCATATTAGTAGGTAATATTTGGAGCTACTCATGACATGTCGTCTCAACTTGCTGTTAACCTGTGAACGCTGCCTGTAAGCCTGTAAGGTTCCCGCGGACAGGAGCTATGCGACGGTGCGACGCGAATCTGGTATAAAAATTCCATGATTTTTCTACTAGAATCGCGTCGTGCAACATCTGGGGTCACGGTAGTGCCCTCGCCAAGACGAGCCAAGCGAAGCGCGAGAGCACAACCTACCTTTTCTCGAAGCGCTTCGTGGTTTTTTTTGAACCCACATAACTTGGGTGTGGATTAGACCAGATAAACAAAATTCTTGGGACACGATGTCAATAGTTAAACATATAAAGTTTCAATTGCATAGCTCTTATACTTTAGATTTTATTGATATAAAAAACCCCGATTTCGTCACTGACTCACTCACTGATGATCATCCAAATTCTTAGGGTACTTCCTGAAGTCGTAGAAAGATGAAATTTGGTATGTAAGCTAGTATAAGTACACAAACAAACATCATCATCATCATCATCATTTCAGCCGAAAGACGTCCACTGCTGGACATAGGCCTCCCCCAAGCACCTCCACTTCGACCGGTCCTGTGCTTCCCGCATCCAACGGGTTCCTGCGGCCTTCACAAGGTCATCGGTCCATCTTGTGGGAGGCCTTCCAACGCTACGTCTTCCGGTACCCGGTCGCCACTCCAGAACCTTTCGGCCCCATGGGCCATCTGTTCTGCGAGCAGCAATGTGCCCTGCCCACTGCCACTTAAGTTTGGCAATTCTTCGGGCTATGTCGGTTAAGCTACACTTGCCGCGGTTGGTCTGTGGATGGGTGACCATCTTTACATACCGTGACCCCTCCGTGCCTCGGAAAGCACGTTAAGCCGTTGGTCCCGGCTGTTATTCGTGGATCTTTGACAGTCGTTACGGGTAGTCTGACAATCAGTCTTACCAGGGGTATCGTATTACCGAAGTAACTGGGTTGTGGAGGTCAGATAGGCAGTCGCTCCATGTAAAATAGTGGTATTCAGCAGCATCCGGTTAGACTGGAAGCCGACCCCAACATAGTTGGGAAAAGGCTAGGCAGATGATGATGTCGGTTACCTTGGTTCTCTTGCGGATCTCCTCATTCCTGATTCGATCACGCAGGGAAACTCCAAGCATAGCCCTCTCCATTGCCCTTTGGGTAACTTTTAACCTTCTTATAAGGCCCATTGTGAGCGACCACGTTTCAGTTCCATAAGTCATCACTGGCAACACACACTGGTCAAAGACTTTCGTCTTGAGACACTGCGGTATGTGGGACGAGAAGATATTGCGTAGCCTCCCGAACGCTGCTCAGCCGAGTCGGATTCGTCGATTGACCTCTTTCTCGAAGTTAGACCTACCTAACTGGACAGTTTGCCCTAGGTAAACGTACTCGTCCACGACTGCGAGTGTAGCGTCTCCGATTTTTATGAGAGTGGGTGTTACATGGGCATTTGCCCTTCGTTTTGTCCATGTTCATTTTAAGACCCACTCTTTCGGAGGCTCTACTGAGGTCATCGAGCATTGTACTGAGGTCCTCCATAGTCTCAGCCATGACTACGATGTCGTCGGCAAACCGAAGGTGAGTTATGTACTCGCCATTGATGTTGATGCCAGCCCCTTTCCAGTCCAGAACCTTGAAGACATCCTCCAGTGCAGCGGTGAACAGTTTCGGAGAGATAACGTCTCCCTGTCTCACACCTCGCTGCAGAAGGATAGGTTTCGAGGCCTGATCCTGGAGTCATAGTGGCGTTTTCGTACAGACACTTCAGCACTTCGATGTACCGATAGCCGATCTGGCACCGTTGAAGAGACTGCAGCACAGCCCATGTCTCAATCGAATCAAAGGCTTTCTCGTAGTCCACAAACGCTAAGCAGAGAGGCAGGTTATATTCTTCGGTCTTCTGTATAACCTGTCGCAGCGTATGTATGTGGTCTACGGTGCTAAATAAAGCCTTTACGGAATCCGGCTTGTTCGGGAGGCTGGAAGTCGTCAAACCTGCGCGCGAGACGGTTCGTGATGATTCTCGAAAATAGCTTGTAGACATAGCTCAGGAGTGAGATGGGCCTATATTCTTAAGGAGGGCATTATCGCCCTTCTTAAAGAAAAGTATCACCACACCTCTGTTCCATGCCTGTGGTGTTTTGCCCTCGAGTATGACGGAACCAAACAGCTTCTGAAGGGCCTTCAGAACGGGTTTTCCGCCGGCCTTCAGCAACTCGGCCGTAATTCCGATATTACCCGGTGCCTTGTTCTTTTTGATCTGCTTCAGAGCCATCCTAATCTCGTACAGGCTGACGTCCGGGATGTCTTCGGTATAGTGCCGGGTCAATCTAGCTCTTGGTCGTTTGCCAGATTCATAGCGGGGTTATTTGTTGACGTGTATAACTGTCCATAGAACCTCTCGATCTGTCTCAACAGCTCAGGTTTGTCGGATACGATCCTGCCATCATCGGTCTTCAGTCTCGTAAGCTGGCTCTGCACAATAGACAGATCTCTAGCAAAGACCTTGGAGCCTTTATTTCGCTCTATCGCGTCCTTAATACGATCTGTATTAAAGCGGCGAAGATCGCTTTTCAAGGCCGTAGAGATCAGTCTTTTGTGTTGCCGGTAATTTAGCGCATCATCCGTAGACTGCAGGATCATATCGCGCCTCTCCTTCATGAGCCGCAAAGTAGGATCAAAGAGCTTCTTTTTTGATTTCGTACGGCGGGTCTTGAAGATCTTAGACCCGACCGTATGGACAGTTTCCACGAACCCATCGTTATAATCGTCCACGGAGCTCACAAACAAACAAAAAATAAAACCTAAAATTTGGAAAAAAAAAAATAAAGAAAAAATTAACAAAATAAAAAAAATATTGTCCTAAGCAACTTACAAAAAGAAACGAAATCTCACCAATAATATTCTCATGTAAAATGTTGCCAAAACGAGACCATATGGCTCGTACTGTCAAAAAGTTATCAGATCTCATGTAGAGCCAAGCTTCTAACTCCACACGCCCTAACTCTATAAAATATTTTTGGTGGGATTAAATTTTGTACTTAGATAGTTGGTTTCAAAAAGTTATTTTTCGATCACAACATATTTGGCATAGCATTCTGAACTCTGGCCGTCAGCCATATTGAAATGTTCACTTGTCTTAGTTGAATATAAGTCGTATATCAAGTGCTAAAGATTAATTGCTATAAACTTATTAGCACTCGAACTAAATTGGATAACTTTTGTAATTTATTCCTACAAAATTATTTCTTTGAATTGGAACACGTAATTGCTTGCAAATACAATTCTGTTGCCAATATTTCAGGCTGTAAAATTTACAGCCAACTAAGCGTATATTCTTCCTAAATAGAATTTAATTCTATTTAGGAAGAATATATATTTTTTAGTTCACAAGATAATATATATTTTCGCGCATCAGGCTTCTAAAGGATCCATAAGATTTGCTACATGCTTCCATTATAGAAGCAAATGGGTTCCTCCTTTCAGAACGGCCCGATATGACAAGATACGATTACCGGCCGAGTATGCATGCACGGAAAAGGGATGCGGCTAAGGCGGATTGACAGGATAAGACTTGCTTCTTGACCTATATTGTGGTTCAAAATTGAAGCTTGGATGACATTGATTTTGATGGTAATGTTTAAAAAAATGTTTTCACCCTGTATATCACGAAGAATTAGACATCTGTATAATGAGCACCGTTCAACATGTGAGAAGAATAGCACTCACCGTCATCCAACTTCTTGAAACTCCTGGAACATCTGACAACCTGGACGTGAATTATCGCAGTGGCCTGATATGGATAGCATTTAATAGATTGCGGACCTAGGTAGGCCGCTGCAAATACAACATGGCAGAATGGGGGATTAGAGATCTGTCCGACACCCAATGAGTGCGGTGCTGTCCAGAACATGACTCACTTGCTGGAATATCCCAAGTGTCCCTATACATGAACTTTTGAGGTTCTAACAAACGCTGCTGGCGTTGCTATCGTGACCGTATCGTGTTGTTTACACATAGTTTTGAAGGACTGTGTTACTAACCCTATAGGGTTATTGGAAAAACACCAACAACCTCTTAAGAGGTCATTGTACTCTTCATTATGAACAACTTTTACTATGGGGCTAAACCTGAAATTGTGAAAATAAATCAGCTGTTCCCTACATTTTGACGAATTACGAGTATACGAACATAAATGTAGGGCACAACTGATTTTTTAAAATTCTTTTTAATTATATATTGTAGCATTTATCACAATTCTTTAAACTTCTTCTTAAATCCAGCCAAATCTAACTTTCTAATTTATTTTTTAATTTTATTTTGCGGGGCTCTGCAGAATATGCTTTTCTGCATGAGAGCTGTCTTGGCTCTGCGTCCGCGTATCATGTCATTTCACCTGTTATGTTGTACAGTATCGGATAACTTTGGGTTTAACCATTCCATACATTGTTAGTAAATAATACTTAAATAAAACTATGTTAGTAAAATTATTAATTTTTTATTGATCTATAGGTACGGGGAATATCAACAAGCGTGTTGTGTTATGTTTACTGAACCAAATTTTTATGATCTGGGGGCACGGAAGTGCCCCCACCAAGTCGAGCAAAAAGGGGCACGGCCGTTTTCGACACCCTATAACTTCGTTGTGGATAAAACTAGAGACCTGAATTTTCAGTAATCAAGCAGGCATTGTATAAGCACGGTATATTTGAAATTTCATTCAATTTGAACCAGTAGTTTCAGAATTATAACTAGTCAAAGTTTCTTAATTTTGTCACTCACTGACTGACTGACTGACTGACCGATCATCAAAACTCTAAGGCACTTCTAGCAGACATAGACGCTTCAAATTTAGAACACAATTAGTGTTTAGTGTATATATCAAGGAAAAACTAAAATATTTTGCAATTTCGTTCCAGTTTTCTAGATACACCAACTGCATAAATAACTTTGTAATCCCATATAAATATATAGTATTACAAAGTTACATTTGCAGTTAATGAATCAGTGTACCTGTTTATCACTGCATAGTATAAAACAAAGTAGCTTCCCGCTGTCTGTCTGTCCGCATGTATGCTTAGATCTTTAAAACTGCGCAACGGATTTTGATACGATTTTATATATAATACATGCATAATATAGTAGAGAAACACTGATAATAATTTTAGAGGTTTCTAATGTGATGTCGTAAATAAACACATTTTTTGCGCTTATATTGCAAAAGCTAGGTGAACCCTACAAGATAGATCAAAATAATGTACTACAGTATTGTACACCTTAAAAAGGTCTACAAAAAAGTCCACGATGGTATATGTCTATCTCTTAGGGATAACCCACAATAACCATTTTTTATCCTTTACTTTTTACGAGAAATAATGGCATATTTACGAAGCGATTTTAAGCAATACAGCATTAATCCTTATCCAATTAAGTACCTTAAATACATTGTGCATTTAATATAGATCAATTTGGCCCTTACGGCATGTAATCTAAATGAATATTTTCGAAGATATTACAGATTTCAAATGTAGGGACATAGCGGTAGCGCTGGTGAGTTTACTTAAGGCAACCACAGGATAGTCCGGTTAAGTAGTCACGACCTCTCATCGTTTGGGGTGGGGTGTCCATCGAGAACAGCAACTCCCCTAAATATCTTGGTGTTACCCTGGACAGGTCTTTAACATATAGCAAAAACTGCAAGAATATCAAGCGGACTACTGGACTGGCGCTATCTTTTTCTGTGGGAGAATTCGCGTGCCCCATGTGGAGCCGTTCTGCTCATGCAAAGCTGGTGGATACAGCTTTGAATGAAACGTGCCGGATCATCACTGGCTGGGTAAAACCAACCCCGGTACAAATGCTGTATCCACTAGCAGGAATAGCGCCACCAGTGCCTCGCGAAGCGGTGGCAAGCTCCAGCGAAAGAGCCAAAATGGTCTCTGACACACAAAACCCTTTGCACGACAACATCCTTGTGCCACAAAGGCTGAAAAATCGAAACAGTTTTTTAAAGTGTGTCGTTCCACTCACTGGCGAACCATCACAAGAGAGACTGAAGTTGTGGTGAGACAGTGCTTCCTTACCCAAACCGTTCGTCCCACCCGCTGACCTCCCACCTGGACATGAGTTTCCTTTGGGTAACCTGGAAGTCTTTAAACAGACTCCGCACCCGGGTTGGCCGAAGCAAGGAAAACCTGTTCAGGTGGAAATTCATAGACGACTCCGCCTTGGAGTGTAAATGTCTACAGCACTTTATGATTAGCAGCGATCAGACGCGTTTATCGGAGCTCTCTAGCGAGGAAAATATCAATTATTTATCCATACTAATATTATACATTCGAAAGTAACTCTGTCTGTCTGTATGTTACCTTTTCACGCCTAAACCATTGAACGGATTTCGATAAAATTTGGTAAAGAGATAGATTGCATCCCGGGAAAGGACTTGGGATAGTTTTTATCGACATACCTCGCGGGCGAAGCCGCGAGCGGAAGCTATAGTGTATAATTGAATGTACCTAGATGTTCAAAGGTAACTTGTAAAATGGTCAACGGATTAGGTTAAAAAAAAAGTTAAAAGGGTACCGGAAAGGAAAAAAAGTAGAACAATCTAGAAAAAGAAGTGAGATGCCATCAAAAACAAAACTTGTAAAAAAAACCAAGTCTCGCAACTCAGTTCTTCTACCATAAAAAGTTGTGAGATCCATGTAATACTAAGTCGGTTAATTTATTCAGTCCCTACTTAAGGGACCTTCTGTCCTCAGTTATTACGTAATTAGCTAACCTAACAACATCTTCTAGTGATGATATCAATATTAAAAATTTATTATGTTTAAAATACATAGATTGACTTGGCAATCGCACTGTGAGATACATTGTGTTTTCATGCGATGGCTAAGTCAATCTATTTATTTTAAACATAATAAATTTTTAATATTGATATCATCACTACAAGATGTTTTCCTCTAAGTGGTTCATTTATTAGAACCAAAGACATGGATTCTCATTTTTCCTTAGACTATTCGACCGTTGAAATGTTAAAGAGCAAACGCGAAATAATTGAGGAAATCACAAAATGTAAATGTTTGTAGATGGGATGAAGGGAAATGGAAGAATACACGAGGGTACCGATGGATGAATAGAACTCTGTAAACGAATGATCATGACACTGAATGAATATAAGGGATGTTTGCCGACAATCTTATTTCAACGCTCATTGTGAATGAGTGTTTGTATCTTGAATGGTTTTTAAGTGTTTGTCAATGTTTCTGAACAAAAGGGTCACAAAATGCTACGAGTTTCACTTAAACTTAATCACGGGCGGTTTCCATCGGTTTAAGTATCGTTATGTAGATAGTGCCATGTAGAACCTAAACATGAACAATAGAAAGTATCTACACTGCATTGGAAAACCAGTGCGCAAAAAAAAATCGCCGCGGGTAAATTCGCCGCGGAAAAATCGCCGATGGCCGCAAGAAAAATCGCCGCGGGAGAAATCGCCGCGATTTATTTAGAATTGCACAAAAAAAATGCATTAGGGCCTGTGGACTTTATCCTGGTGAATCCTGCGAACCGTTTTTTGAAAAGCTAGACTTATTACCACTTTACACATACGAAATCTGTAAAATTGTGTACAATAATTAGGAATTGTTCAAAAAAGTGTATGAAGTAATCTCTCAACCAACAAACATCATCCACACAGACTTGTATTAGAGAGAGATAATCCTAAGTCAGCCAAGTATGCTAAAAGCAGCCTTGTGATGTGTGTACGTAATAAAATATCAAAAGAACTAAATTTATTAAATAATATTAACTTATTTAAAAACAATCTATATACTTAAATGGCTGAATGGACATACCTTTTATGACATTAAAGATTTCTTTGACTTGAAAATATAAAATATTGATCTATTAATGAAAATGTTTGTGATATATGATCTGAATGACTATTATAATGAATGAATTACCAAAATCTGTGACAATATACAGTTCAACTTTAACTCGTGTGTTCATTATTTTGCATGCAATTGATACAAAATTCTGTATAGCTAAACATGACATTATATCAAAACCAGACTGTAACAACTTTGTACAGACGCCAGCATATCAAGCTACTACAATCTGTCAAATTTCTTTAATAGATTTTCAACTTTATCGCTAAAGCATAAGGTTCAACGTTGATTAGGAAATTTTGACAGTTTCGGGTAGCTTGATGTGCTGGCGTCTGTACCATGTTTAAGGCAAATAAAGACTTATCTATCATAAGTGTATTGTCCTGCCTTTTGGAGTATTTTACGGCTCACCAACACCACACCACGCATATATAATCGCGCTCTACAACCTGTCTGTTTTGACAGCCGGGCGCGTCCCCCACGTGACATCGGCGCATGAGACAACCAACCACAGATTCAATACACTACATCCCTTTTTTGTTTTGATTATTTTTTATTAATTATCTATTTATTAGTAAATCTAAATTATAAGACGTTTTTATGTATGTAATGAGGTTTTCATCAAGTGTGATTAATATTTATTTGGTTTCTAAATTAATCAAATTAATTGATGTATCAATAAAGATAAATCAAAACTTAACATTATTTATGGGAAATATGGTTAGGTTTCAACGTCCATTTCTTCGTTGTTGATTTCATTTCGATCTTGGTACACACTCCATTCTCCTTGAATTTTTTTCAAATGCACTACATTCCTTCTACGAATTTGACCAGTCTCATCATTGCGAACAGTGATATCTCCTCCTTTCTTATTTTCAACTGTGTGTGTTTCTGGGTTGTACTCCAAGCTTAATTTATTTTCTCTATTCAGGTTTTTGATATACACTTTATCTCCTGGTGTTAAATCACTTTCTTCAGCCTTCCGTTTCCTATCTCCATATTCCTTTCCTTTTTCTTTTCTTTCTTGATCCCTATCCTTAACCTCAGTATCCTGTGATATGCTCTCCATTGTACCAGTAACCATAGGTAATTTATCTCTAAATTTTCTATTGAAGAAAAGTTCTGATGGGGTTCTTCCAGTAACAGAATGTGGTGTGCTATTGTACATAGTTAAATAGTCTAGCAAACTCTCCTTCCAGTCTTTATTTTCAGCTATACTTATTTTTAGTCGTTTAAGTATGTCACGATTCTGCCGTTCGACCTCTCCATTTTGTTGTGGCCAATATGGAACTGTATTGAAAAGAGTGATGTTTCTTTCTGTAAGAAACGATTTAAATTCTTCGCTGATGAATTGTCTTCCGTTATCTGCAGTTATTGAAATTGGGTTTCCTAATCGACTGAAAATTTCTTTAAGTTTTGCTACAATTTCAGTAGAGGTGATTTTGCGACAAGTCTTCACTTCTTTATATCTGCTGTAATAGTCGACTACAACAAATAAGTGGTCGCCACTTGGGAGAGGACCCATCAAATCAATCGCGATATCAATCCAGGGCCCTTCTGGCAACTCACGCCGTTTCATAGGAATTGGTGGACATGGTGCAGATACGAGAGTGCATCCTTTACACGCTTTCACGATATTTTCGGCATCTTTGTCGCATCTAGGCCACCAAACTTTTGTTCGAAGTCTTGCCTTCATTGACACGATACCAGGATGTCCCTCATGGGCTGCATCTAAAACTCTTTTACGGATTGCCGAAGGAATCACAATTCTTGTTCCTCTCAATAATATACCCTCATGGAAACACAGTTCATTTTGAAATATTTTGTATAGTTTCACGTCGTCGTTCCATATGTTGTGATACAAACCCTCTTTCACGTTTAAAATTTCCTGATCGTTCATTGAACTATCTATTATTTCTTTGAGGGAAACGGCCCGAGGACGGGCAAAATCTATAATTTGGCATATGTGATTGTCTTTTAACTGTATTAGAGGTTTTTCTGCATCTTTACTGAGTCTAGACAACGAATCTGCGATATTGGTTTTCCCCGGTTGATAAACTACTTTATAGTCGTACGATTGTAGGCGCATAACCCATCTCTCTATTCTAGCACATGGTTTGGATTTAGTACCAAATATAACCTCCAACGGTTTGTGGTCTGTTATAAGTTCAAACTCTTTACCATACAGGAATATGTGAAAATGTTCTACTGCCCATACGAGGGCTAACGCCTCTTTTTCTGTTTGGCAGTAGCGGCGTTCACAGTCAGTCAGAGTTTTGTGGCCATATGCAATAATCCTGCGATCGCCTTCAAAATTGATTTGCACTAATACTCCACCTAAACCCACTGGGCTTGCATCTGCTATGACTATCGTACGATCGTTTACATCGTAAAACCCTAAACTAGATATATTTGTCATGATTTCCTTCAATGACTCAAAGCATCGCTGTTGTTCTGGTCCCCAGTGTTCTGCAATATCGGTTCGATCTCCTTTTTTGTTACGCAGCAGTGTTTTAAGAGGTTCTGTGACTGTTGCGTAGCTTGGGATCCATTTGCTAACGTAATTAACCAGGCCTAAGAAACTTTGTAGTTCTCCAGTTGTCCTGGGCGCTCTAAATTCTTTTATTGTGGAAATGTACTTTTTCAGTGGCCTAACTCCCTCTGCTGACAACTCATGTCCTAAAAAACTCACTTTCCTCATCCTAAAAGAACATTTGTCGTTTCTTATAACTACATTATTATTTTTCAGAACAGACATTACTTTCTTTAGTCGCGAATCATGTTCATACAAGTCCCTTCCATGTATTAAAATGTCATCAATGTAATTTACTACCCCTTCACAGCCTAAAAGCATGCGCTCTAATGTTTTCTGAAAGATTTCTGGAGCACACGATATGCCAAACATAAGTCTCTTGTACCTGAATAAGCCTTTACTGGTTATGAAGGTGGTAATATGTCTCGAAACCGGATGTATTTCAATTTGATGAAATGCGTCTTTTATGTCCAATTTTGTAAAAACTGTTGCATTTTTCATTTTAGGTAACAACTTATCCATTGTCGGCAATGGATGATTTTCACGTATGATGGCTTCGTTAGCTCGACGCATGTCTATACAAAGACGTACTTCTCCATTTCCCTTCAACACCGGCACTACGGGAGATACCCATTTAGAAGAACCTACAACTGGTTCTATAATATCCCTTTGTTTAAGCTCTTCAATTTTGTTTTCAATTTTTGCTTCTAAAGGTATCGGGATCCTTCTAAAAATGAAATGACCAAAAGTGATTAATGAGTAATAATGCTTTAATGGATAATTAGAGCAACATAATTAATTCAAAAGTATTAGGGTATCAAAACATTTTTTTTTTTTTTTTTTTTATAACAATTAAATCAGTACCTGTAAGGTTGTGATACGGGTGGAATTGAATTATCAATTGGTAAATGGATTATCACATCTTTGAATTTGGGAAATTTTTCTATATCTACTTGATTAACTTCCGCATTCAATCCGATTTTCAGTACGCCTAATGATATTGCAGTAGTCTTTCCCAAGAGATTTCTCGTGCCATCAATAACAACATAGAAAGTTGAGTTTCCAGATTTCAGTCCTATTTGTATCCGAGCTTCAAATGATCCTTTTATCTTTAGTGGTGTAGTACTACCATAAGCCATAAATGATACATTAGGATTTGGATGTTGATTGTACAAATTAATTTTATTTTTCTTAAATAGTTCCCAGGTTGCTTCCGTAATCAAATTGTGCTTACAGCCCGAGTCAATCAACATCTTAGTTTCTACTCCTCCAATAGTGCAGTCAATTTCGACATCGTCATCAATGTGAAAGACATACTCGACTTCTTCTTCTTTTTGTACCATCTTGTTTGGAGAATCACGCACTTGATTTACTACACTCTTCTCTTTATCGACTCGACCTTTCTTTGGTTCATGACTGTATTCTTTTTTTGTGTTTCTCTTCAATGTTTGTCTAGTTTTGCAATATTGTCTAAAATGTCCCTTAAGACCACACTTTAGACATTCTTTATCTCTTGCTGGGCAATTGGCATCATATGCAGCATGTCTGGGATTACCACATCTACCGCATCCATGTTGTACATTCTTTGGTTTATCAAAATTTCTTTTATATCTACTATCCACTTTATTAACTTCCTCATTTCCATTTGATTTTGTAGGATTTTTAAATTCTTCTAACTGTTTATTTACAACTTCTAGTGTGTTTGCTTCTGTGATTACTTGGTGTAATGTAATTTCATCTCCAATCTGTAGTATCTTTTTCCTTAGTTCAGGTAAGTAACATTTTTCCGTTATTTGGTCGATAATGTTTTCATCTCGTTCAGCAAACTGACATTTATCAGCTTGTTTTCTCAGTCTCACAAGGAATTTTTCGAATTTTTCGTCAGGTTCTTGTTTGAGAAGCCTGAATGTATGTCGCTCGTAAATTTTGCTTTGTTTCGGTGCAAAGTAGGAATCTAGTTTTGATATTGCTACTTTGAACACGTCTACGCCTTCACTTGGTTCGATATTAGCTCCAGGAACATTGTAAAACACTTCTTGCAAGTCGAAACCACCAAAATGTAGAAGGGAGGCCCTTTTCTTTACATCTTCATCAATGTTGGACGCTTCCAAATATATATATAATGCTCGTTTCCATCGCTCCCATCGTACACCCACCGAGGTAGATTCACCGTTACAATCGAACTTTTCCAATGAAAGGAGTGACATCTTTGGGGCGACCTGGAATAATCAATTTAATGATTCAGATAGATATCATCTGCTGAGTGTTTGTATTGAACACGTTTTCTCTCTCGTATCAATTTAATGATCGGATTACTTTTATCCGCTATATTTTTAATACTTAGTTGTTTATATCAACAAATGTGTCAATTTAATGTCCAAGTATTTTTGCTCAAGCTTGTCAACACTAATACTAGCTTCATGGTATCAATTTAATGATCAGATTTTAATCTGCTTAGTGTAGGTACCTACCTCACAAACTTATTAGGTAGGTACAATTTTTGTTTAATACCACTATTAATCAATTTAATGATCAGATTTTAATCTGCTTAGTGTATGTACATCATGAACATATTAGGTAGGTACTATTTTCATTTAATTAGATAATATCAATTTAATGATCAGATTTTAATCTGCTTAGTGTATGTACCTCATGAACTTAATAGGTACTGGTTTTATTTAATTAGACAATATCAATTTAATGATCAGATTTTAATCTGCTCAGTGTATGTAACCACTTGTATCTCATTAGTCACACACACAGTTTTGCATCAATTTAGTGAAGCAGATCAATTCTAATCTGCGTTAGTGGTGTACCGACATTGGTGCATGTACCGACTTAATGGTCAACGGTTTTATTGTAACTCTTGCTATTTACCTGGATAGGTACACAACACAAGCAACATTATCCTTACAACCAAAACAATTACTCGTACTTTCTATAATTAAGCAGGATAAGAATAATATCGCATAAAGGTCAATAGTCAATCTAAATATGTTTTTCATTTCATTTTCTAAAGGTTTGTTGTTTACTAAACCCAAAACTATGATTATACACTTGAAGTAGGTATGGTTGTTAATATCCAATTGTCATATTGTATAATACTAGTAAAATGTTGGTAATATATTCGACAGTCGTTATATAAGCCGAGGTGCAACTGTATTGGTATCAATAACTAACGTTTATAACAATCGGTGCATAATAATATGGGTACCTTGAGAATGAGTTGAGTTTGAGTTCGTAACTTCATCACATAACAATCTTTCCGCCTTTTTTTCTTAAAATGGTTATTATTATTGTGTACTCACTTTTGTCCTCGTCGCCACATGTATTGTCCTGCCTTTTGGAGTATTTTACGGCTCACCAACACCACACCACGCATATATAATCGCGCTCTACAACCTGTCTGTTTTGACAGCCGGGCGCGTCCCCCACGTGACATCGGCGCATGAGACAACCAACCACAGATTCAATACACTACAATAAGCATAACTTTTAATTAAATATTAACAAAAGGATAAACTAGAAACATGCAAATTATTAATTCAAAACATTTACATCCCACATAACAGAACTAAGTAATAAATAATAAGGAACGAACTCACCTCTAATTGATTAGACCCAGAAGTTGTTGAATTCAAATTCCGAAGTTGGACTGATTACGACGGTTCAACATAAGGATGGCTTAAAGACTGACGGCATTCACTGACTCTTCAAAACTTTAGCTATTAGGAAGGTATCAGATTTCTCATCACTTTCCAACTTGATATTAGAAATGTTGAATTGAAGTTTTGATGACATAAATGCTGGCGGAATTTTGTAAATTACTGTAGACGGTGGGATTCGATCTTAGTTGATTAAAAAATTTGGATGAAGGACCAGACATTTATTTGTCTCCTGGTGGCTCCGACGACCATAAATATGTTGATATAGGAAAGTACCTAAAATATAAGGTTTTATATAGTTTACAAGTTTTAAAAATAAATATGACGATGACGCACATTTCAGGATTATCGAAGCTTCAAAGTGTATTTTTATCAGACTGTGGTAAAGCCAAAGGTCCTATGAGCTTATTGCTGATGTAAAGTGTTACCTAATTTATTTGATTAAATATTAATTTATCGTGTTTGGTATCAAATGAAAGGTCTTAATGAGTTTTTGTTTGTTTTTTTTTGTTTTGTTTGTTTGTTTCTACAAACAAGAGAAACGCGACATTTACCATTTCAATGAAAACATATGTTTCACACGTCAAAATGTTAGTGAGTGACGTAACTACTATCGTAAGCGTATTTTTCGAAAGCGTCTGTCAAATTATTAACTCATGGTGCCGTTTTGTATGGCGACAGCTGAAAAACGTTAGTGACTATCGAATAGATTACGTTAGGTTTCTTACCTATCGAAATCTATAGTGCTCATGGTACGAATTTTAATTCTTTCTGTGACCGCTAGGGTAGGGCTGCCATAAATTCGTAGACGCCGACCGGGACATTTACAACAGAAATAGGGCAAACCATGGATTATTAAAAAAAACAGTAGTACTTATTATATAAGAAAATTTAATAAAAAATAACGAATTCTTCTTAAACTACACTTTTCTTTGCCCACTCATATTTTTCAGTTGATTTGACCTTTGTCAATAACTCCTTTTCCCCTTTAACATAATTATAAAATTCTACGCACGTCAATTATAAATGCATTGAATGATGCTTTCCACTGTGCTTACTTTGAGTGAATTTCGTTCTTTCGTCCACTGCGCTGAAATTAACGAAAACACTCGTTCCACGTGAGCATTGTGGCCAGGGATTGCAAAAATATATTGACACATTTTAAGAAGATTCGCTTTTCTTTCCAGTTCTTCGGTTTTTTCAAAAAAGTATTTCCATTTTTCTTGCATATCTTTAGCTTTCTATTCATCGGTCATTTCACATTCCATAAACGATTTTAAGTACATAAATTCTTCAAACATTGAATCATCTAGTGCTATATCTTTTTCATTTAAATATCTTGTAGTTTCTTCTACTTGTTGCCATTGAGGAATATCATTTAAAATCATCCAAGCGAAAACATCAAATTTTGTCATCGGTTCTGTCCACTGTTCGAGATAACGGATAGCAGTGTTAAAGAAATCTCCCGTTTCTTTGTCAAATGCTTCGGATTGATTCGTATTAATTGTGCCTTCATTCTTTAGTTTGTTATAAAGTTGTCTTGTTTGATTGCCTAAATATTTATTTATTAATCTGTCACTCAACTGTTTTTTTGTATCCTCTAAAACATTTTTCACTTCAACAATAGTGATAACTGATTTTTCAATCTTTTTTATTTGTTTTTCAATCAGAAATGCTTGACTGTGCACAAAAAGAGTGTAAAGTTCTGATAAGGGATTAGCGAAAAAATCGATTATAGCTTTTGGGGCATTTGCTTCATTAGAGAAAAAATCTTTCAGTGGCAGCCATAACTTTAGTATGCGTTCAATTGCTGGAAGTAGTGAAAGCCACCGACTTCTGGAATGTGAGAGTATATTGTTGTAGTCTATTTCTGCATGCTCACAAAAATCTTTAAGGCGTTCCACTCTTACAGTGAATATGGAAAAATACTTGAAAATTTTCAGAACAATAGACTCCACATCAATCGACATCACATCGGTAGCAGTGGAAGCTGTATTGTGCAGAATGTGCGCTGGGCAACCGATGCCTTCAATGTCTTTAGACAAAATCTCTTTTAATTAAAAAAAAACATTATTAACTCCACGCCTATCTCTTCCTCCAAAGTTCGCGTTTGTGTTATCCGCACTGAAAGCAACAATATTTTGCACAGGGATATTTTGATCCTGCAACGATTTTATACAAAATGAAGTGATTGTATCAGATGTTTCATTCGGCTATGAGTTTAATTTTAGTAATTTAATTATCAATCCTTCTTTTTCCGTAAAGTACTGTATCAGCAGTGGAAATAACTTTTCTGCTTTGTGATTGCTAGAATCGGTAGAAATACCATAAAAAGGAACTTTTTCGACTTCTGTTTTAATTTGCGCGATCGAGTGTGGAGTCAAAATGTGTTTAATGATAGCAGTAGCCTTTGTTCTTGCAGTTGATTGTTTTGCCGCGATACTTGAATCAGGATACATTACGGCATTCAGTTTTGTCGTACAATCTAAAGAACTAAACGATTGGTGGTGCTTTACAACTTTATAAGCAGTGGTCAGTTCGGCAGCGCATATTAACATGTCTTCGGCGGTATTTTGTTTAATCATGAATGTCGATATATCTTTAGAAGTTGATGCAACTGAGATCATCTTGTGATTTTTACTTTGAATATGGTCTTTGACACTTGACTTACCGCCATGACCAACAGATATATACAAGCCGCAAATGGAACACAAGGCTTCATAATCATTTCTTCCTCTTTTAATGAATGACCACTCTTTAGTATAATCGTCAGAAATAAACACTTTCGTTTTGGCATGACTTTTAGCAAAATACTGGCAATAAACTAAACTTCAAAGGACACACACAGGACAGCGCAAGGTAGGTTTGTACGTCGTTCTCTAAAGCAACTAAACAAAACACTGCAACGATGTAAACAAGACGCGCGGGCGGAGGCGCGCGGGAGCAGAGGGGCGCGGGAGCGGAGGCCGCGGCGCGCGACGCGGACTCTAGGCAGTTGCAGTCGCGCGCGCTCGCCTCCGCTCCACTTCGATAACTCGCCGATCACAGACGTAGTACTTACCTACACAGGGGTAGCTTGCGAATTGTGTGCATACCGGGACAAATAACTTGATGACCGGGACACCGGGACACAACGCTTCAAACCGGGACATGTCCCGGTGTACCGGGACGTATGGCAGCCCTACGCTAGGGGCGCTGTACAATATTTCATACATATTATTTACGGAGACGCTAGCGAGTTTTGGCTGTGCAAACTCATGGTAGAGCTACAGCAATGCCACGAGTCATTAATAACTCATGTAATTAAGGCATAAGTCGTACAGATGACGCGTAACTCCGGTTATGCGAAAACCGAAAAAAATCGACGTCGATGTCAATAAAATCGAAAAAAGACATAAACAGGATATCTTTTTTTTGTCATATTTGGGAGTTTTTATTTTCAACTTTATTTTTTAATGTATTACAGAATCAATGGCCCAATATTAAACATACATGTTTTAATTTCCAAAGTAATCCTTAACATGATCATTAAATCATTGGAATTTATAACTTTAAGAGAAGTTCGCTGAAACCTTTTACGAAGTCATTAGTTTAAAACTTATATAAAAAGCAAATAAATTGTAAAGTTCACAGACCGTATTAAATATCATCCAATGTGCTATCTTGAAATAATAACAAACTTTATAATTACTAAACCATTTTAATGAGACAAACTTTTCGACTTCGTACCAAACGACCAACTTTTATCAGCTTAGGATTTAGGAGTTAAATTTCAACAGTCATATTTATTGACGGCACTTGTACATAATATATATTATTCTTAGCTTGTATAATTATTGTATTTAAGATTTGTCGAACTGAACATACAGATATATAACTAAACTAGCAGCACCCCGCGGTTTCACCCGCATAAGTGTCGATCCCGTGAAAATATCGGGATAAAAACTATCTTAAGTCCTTCCCCGGGATGCAATCTATCTCTCTGCCAAATTTTATCGAAATATGTTCAGTGGTTTAGGTGTGAAAAGGTAACATACAGACAGACAAACAGAGTTACTTTCGAATTTATAATGTTAGTATGGATATAAAAGGTTTCAGTGACATCGACGCGCAAATTGTAACCATAAATTTAGCAAACGATTTTAAACCCTTTGGATTACAAACAGTTCATTTATCAAATTAAATTTTATTCGAAAACATCCACCGACTACTACTAAACTTCAACTATACTTTCTTACTAAACTTCAACTATATCCGACGACCCTGGTTACTTATCTCCCTGGGTGACCGTACAAGCACAAAAAGCGAATGGCTCATTGGACATAAAAAAATTCATCTACATCGCCGTTAATGGGAAAAGTGCCCAAAAGGCTGGCAGTGTTGCCACGTTGGATGGCCATGGTGATTCTTTGGCCTAAAAATAGGTCAGCCGTTTGGTCACGCGAAGTGTCGATTAACCGATTGGTGATATCCCGAAATACTCGATAGGTACCTACTCGGATCTCTCGCCCTAGTGAAACAATTTGTATACTCGCCAATTTGTGCTAAAAAAATCATGTAGATATAAATAAACCAACAGTCGATACTATTACATTTTTTGTTACGCTGGAGTGTCGTGTCGCCTTTCCACTTGAGTTTTATTCAATTTTCCGAGAACTTATAAATTGTATCGGTATCGTCCCGCTTCTTTTTCGATAGTAAATAAGTTTCTCATAGTTGCGCACACTCAACTACTAACAAGCTTTATATTTTTTGCAATATTGCTTTGAACAAGTAACTTAGGGGCTTCAGCTACTTCTATACTAGCTACTTAAAGTAAGTATAGAAAACTAGCTTCCGCCCGCGGCTTCGCCCGCGTGGTATGTCGATAAAAACTATCCTATGTCCTGCCCCGGGATGCAATCTATCTCTCTGCCAAATTTTATCGAAATCCGTTCAGTGGTTTAGGCGTGAAAAGGTAACATACAGACAGACAGACAGAATTACTTTCGAATTTATATTATTAGTATGGATGACTATGTTTTTCAAATTTCGAAAACCTTAAGAGCGTTTACGCCGTAAGGCATTTCATACAAACTTTCAAGCCCTTATTTTTCGAAATGAATGAACCGATTTTAATGAAACTTCATACGCATAAGCAGGATACAAACGTCTAAAAAGTTAGTAGAGAACATTTTCGAAATGTCTTATTTAAAAAAAGATAACTGGAAATCTCTGTTTCTATGGAAAATTTAAAATCGGTCTAATTTGGCTGTAACACTATTTTTCGAAAATGTCTCTACTAACTTTTTAGACTTTTGTATCCTGCTTATGCGTATGAAGTTTGATTAAAATCGGTTCATTCATTTTGAAAAATAAGGGCTTGAAAGTTTGTATGAAATGCCGTAAGGCGTAAACGCTCTTAAACACTCGAACGATTCACACCGATTGGCGTTCTGTAAACAAAAACTAAACAATAAAAATGGCGGCCGAATGGTTGCTTTCCCGCGAACAAACATTGAGTCTAATATCGCTAAAAGCCCGCGCTGCGGTCTGTCGTCACGCGCCGAGCCTGGACTTTCAATATTCGTAAAAGGCCGCGACTATTACGATAGTCGATGCCAACTATTTTTTCTTTTTTATTTGGTTCAATTAAAATAAGTGCAAAAAAATACTGGAAATTAAAGATGCGTGTATTTTCAGATTTCAGAAAGGCTTGCTTATTTATTTATTTATTTAATAAAACTTTATGCACAAGTAAAAACTGTACAAAAGCGGACTTAATGCCTCGGGCACTTTCTACCAGTCTACCTTCGGGTGATGCAGAAACAATACTCAGTAGGTGCAACAGCAGAAAACAAACTAGAACATATATTATTTAAAACTAAACAATAAGAATAAATACATATATACAAAAAAAAGAATTATTCCGTTCTGACAAAACAAAAGAAAAACTTATGAGAGATAATCAAGGAAACCTACAACAACTTAATTCTGAGACGAATCTGCCAAATTCTTGTGTATGTGTTCTCGAGCTTTGTCTTTAAATGTGAACCGATTGGTTACCGTCCTGAAGGCCAATTCTCGTAACTTAAAACGTTCAAAATCTAGTCGCAGTCTCATTTCGGCGACAAACAAATGTCAAAAACTTGTCAAAATGTAGGGAAATTAGAGGCATTTTTGACAGATTGAGACTGAGATCAGACTGTGAACGTTTTTAAAATTACGAGAATTGCCCCTCTGATATTCTGAAGGAGTGCATTCTAAAGGAAAACCGCTTGGACAAAGAAATAAGACTTTATAAAACCAGAGCGATGAGAAGGACAACGAAGAAGACGATTATTCTCGGACCGAAGATTATTGCTGTGTGTAGAGCATAAATATTGACAAAGAGAAGTCAGATAAGAAGGGGAAGTGGGTTTGTGAAGAATAGAAAACAGGGTTGCCCTCAATGCTCTGCGCTGCCGTATAGGTAAACACTTTAAAAGCGATCGATGTGCAGATACATGTATCATACTTGTGGAGATTGAAAACGAATCGAATGCAGCTATTAAGAAGTCAGTCAAGTTTATTGAAGTGATCTGCATTCAGCTCATAGTAGCACATATCACCATAGTCAATTATGGGGAGATAAGGGACTGTACAAGCATTACCTTAATGTGTGATGGGAGAATATTTTTCAACCGATAGAGCGACCGCAACGTTCCAGTGACCTTCTTGCTCACAATCGCGACCTGCATACGCCAGTCAAGGCAAGTGTCAACATGCAAACCCAGATCCTTAACGTCAGAGCTAAACGGAATCACTGTGCCATCAAAGGTAACCGGTGGCACCGTTAAACCATTCAGCCTCCTCAAGCTATGGGGGTTCCCTACAATGATAGCCTGACACTTGGTTGGGTTAACCGCCACCTCAAAACGATCAGACGAGTTTTTGACAACTCGTAAATCCCGATTTAGCTCCTCGACCGCTTCGGATAAGCTGTCAAAAACTGCCTGACAGTAGAGCTGTAAGCCGTCAGCGTAAAGATGATACGCACACTGAAGCTCGGAAGTTATGAGATCTATAAAGATAGAGAACAAAAGTGGAGATAGAATGCCGCCTTGAGGGACGCTAGTTTCAAGATCACACCAGTTGGAGTTAGAGTCACCAGCAAGAACTGATTGCTGACGCCCCCGGAGATAGGAAGAAAACTATTCGAGAACCTCGTGAGAGACCATGAGATAGGAGAGGATGGATAAAAGGACTTCGTGACTGACGGTATTGAAAGCATTTGAAAAATCGATCAGCACTAAAACCGTAACTTTAGTGTCATTCCTCACATTCCACATTCCTCACCTTATATCGTCAGTCACTGTAAGGAGAGCAGAAACGGTACTGCTTATGTCCGTAAGCAATAAAAAATAATTTAATACATAATTTCATTAATGTGTAAGTACTATAAAAGCCCGAATTTAAGTAAATCCGATTTAATTATCAAATCTATAATAACATAAGACAAAATTGTTATTAGATTAATAAACGGTGTGTAGGTATCTAGAAAATAAGTGTTAAAAAAACATATTATTAAGTTTGAATAGGTTGAAATCAAACAGATTTTCAGACCCCAGGTCTCTCAGAAATCACCATTTAACTAAGTGAATATATTTTTCGTGGGTGAAGGACTTTAAATTTTAAATTTCAAACACAAAGTGGTCCTTATTTAACTGTAACTGAGTATATTATTTATCTTAGCGTGCAAAAATCGCTACGTAATTACAATAGTTAATTAAACAGTTATATTTGTAATTTGATAGAAAATACAAAAGGCCCAACTTAAGTACTTTGAACATAGGTGAACCTATTTTATTTACCGCCCTGGCTAAGTATATATTTTATTCGGAACATCAAAGACTGAAACCATTTCTTGTCATTTCTACAAAGATACATCGGAAAAAACCTGCTTAATATATTTTACGCGGTTTTTCAATGTCCCCTTCTTTCGTCTATTTGTGTTAGTTTCTTTTTGCAATAAGTGCTTCGGTATTTTTCAGATAGGAACTCACCATATACCTCACCACCTTCTGAAATATCTATGAGCAAGCGTAGGTACTTATTCATCATCATTTATAAAAGATGGTTTCGTAAATTCTCTTAATTTTATCCCACTTAGGGCCGATTTTAGCAAAGTCAGACCTATATCTTTATTAATCCAATATAGGAATATAAAATTGACGTCTGACAGTTCTGTGTAGAAAAAACTGTCAAAAATTCAACATTTATTTCAGAAAAAGACTTATTCAAACCCCCTTACTATTAAACGTATTATATCAGATGAATAGTTACACAGCGATTTCTCTCTTTCAGTCATCAGTAATTTGACTTTCGAAAGACGAAGACAAAGCGTTGTGTAACTGTACAACGTTTATTAGTAAGGGGGTAGATATAAAAGTTTGGTGAAATTCGCCCTTAAGAGAATACGAAGAACTAAATAACTACAACATAAAACATTATGCGAACAATCACAGTTCCTTGTTACTTTTCGCTTCCAATATTAGTAATGGTGGCTCGCGTGCGGCCGCCACTTACGACCATGCCCTTGACAATCACTACCAATCACATCAATGCCATCAGCCTACTCATTACCTACACTCGGTTTTGTTCCTAAGTTCGTGCACATAATTGCTAAAGAGAAAATAATATGTAAGTATTGGAAAGTCGTGGGCTAATGTCAGGGCTTTTGTGGTATTCATATTGAGTAGGAAGGTTTTAGAAGGTTCGTTTTCAGTTTTTTTTGTGGATAAGGAGAATAAGAAAGGTGAAGGAGAATATAGTCAGAAAATAGAGAGAAAGTAACGAAATGAGATATCATTCCAACAGTGTGACGCTAACCTTACAAATAAATGACTTGTAATTTCTTCACCTAAAGAGATAGCTGTCAGTTTTCTTAAATGAAGTCGAAGAACGCATAAAGTACCTCTTACGTATTTTATATGTAAAGGTATTGGTAACTTATTGACATTGTAATATTGACTTTTTAAAGATTGTTTCATGATAATTATTCTACTAATAAAAATAAAAATACTATTTTGCATGCCTGACGGTAGAATGTACTGGATCCTTCTTTTACTTAACACTATATTTTTGTACCTACATTCTTGCAAATAAATCATCATTTCATTTCATTTCATATGAAGGCTAGCATTCAGAGTATCTTTCTGTAGGTGTGGTTCTTCTAGCTCGCGGGCGTTATGGAACCATTTTTTTTCATTTTTGAATCCAATACTTCTTTCTGCAAGTTCTGAGTAGACCTTCTCTGCTTTCCTATTTCATAGCTTTTCATTATTGAATGAGCAATTTAAATGTCATCTGCTAACTGTATATTGTTAACTAACTGCCCTGACATTTGCCGTCGTAAGGGGTGCATGATTGCAACTTAATAGATGCAGGAAAACCCTCGTGAATGTCAGCGTTGTTGACAGGCCGGAAGAAAGCCGGGAGAACATAAAGAAAGAAAGAAAAAGTATTTATTGCGACTCGTACAGGAAGATCACAAACTAAACTAAACACAGTACCCTCTTGAAGCCAGGTGACAGGGACAGGGACACGCAAACTTGAATTTAGCACAAATGATTCAAAACCCATCGCGCAGAAATTATTCGTCGGTTACAATTTTTTTTTTTTTTGTTTTTTGATATCCGCCGAAAAATTTCAACGATGGGGGTTGAGAATCATATACTGAATCCATGGTAACATGTTTTTTTTTGGGTAGGAATTGTCAAATAACTTCTTCCGCTCTGGGTGGAGCGGGAGGGCGTCAGGTCTTTCCTGACTAAAACTCACCCATGTACCTTCAGTTGCCTGTACCAGGGGCCACTCTTTCGAACAACCCGCGAACCTTGTATATACCTTACATAATAATATCACGGTAGTTGTGTGATTTTGAAATTTTGTGTTACACCTAACCTCCTCCATAATTTGAAGTTGATTAAGTATAATACTTATAATTTAGAAAAAAAAAAAACATCTAACTCAGTTGTAAAAGTTGTCAGTTGTAAAATTGTAAAAGTTTATTCGATATAATATTTCGAATAAACTTTAATAACTAACTAACTAACAACTACTTTAACTTTACTTTAATAACTAACTTTAATATAGAATAGCTTAGAATAAAATAAAATAAATTAAACAATATAAATCGTTAGCCCACCTGCCTCCATAAACATACCACTCACATTAATGTACCCACCCAAATACTCTCAAAAATGTTTTGTGAGTTGCCTGAAAATTACATGATCATACAGATGTCCATCTTTAAAGTGAATGAATTTTATTTTCCGCCTGTCAATTCATATGATTTTCGTGAGACGAGTCTCAGGTGCCAATTTCCATATTATTCTTAAATTATAATAGGCTTCATTGAAGTACAAATAGGCACATTCATTTTGAATGGTATGCCCGAACGTCTACTTCTTTGTGATATAATAAATATGAATTATTATTGTCGTAGCTTATGTAACTGAGTTCAGATGTAAAAATAAACGAAATTTGCAACATATTTGGTGTTTGATTAACCAGTAAAGCTTAAAATCAATTGTGTCTCATTAGCGGAGCTAAATGAGTTAAGTTTAAAACAAACAATAATAAACGAAGGTATTTAAGGCTCGTGTTGCTAAGATCTCCTTGAGATGGCAACTGCTGCGCCAGCAGGTGGGTGGAGGCTATGTAAGCGACGCAATTCGCATATTTAAGTAGTTTTTGTTATAATATGGTCTAAATTCTTTTAAAAGGCCGAATACTTTGTAGTTTTATTTATCAGAGCTTTTTATATTTATGTTGATCGCGCGGGATGCATTTAATTAAATCATTTATTTTATAATAATGTAAACAGCCAACTCGCTAAACATTGCAGAATATTTTTAGAGCTTTTTAAGAAAAATAGTCGAGTCAAAATATTAAACTGGGATTCAAAAGTGGGATCCAACGAAAATAAATCGTATAACACTAAATGTAAGTACTTACTCAGTCATATAAATATCTTCAGCACAAAACGTAGGTACGTATAAGTACAAGTTGTGTGTTGAGACCGAGGGTACATAGCAGGAATTCATGGTTTAGTGAGTCGACGACTTTGATACGGAAACCGAATTCCTACTGTACCATATTGAATTCCGCGGTCTTGTCAAATATTTCTCATGACAAAGCTTTGTAGTTCAAATAAAAAAAAACGTTTCTCGGATACGACTAAAGCTGTAAAAGCTCTAATAAGACTTTGTAAAAATAAGCTTTAAGTTTAATAAAATAGAGGTTGAAAATGTAAACAAATTATGGCAAGATTATATTATATTTGCTAACTATCCACTTATGGGCCAAACTTACGACCCAATGGAACCCTCCTAATGGCAAGCGACATCGCGGCAGGCCCAGACGGATATGGCGGGATGAGCTGGACTCCTTCAACAAGAACTGGACCTTAGCATCTTTAAATAAGTGGAAAGAGAGTAGGAAGGCCTTTGCCCTGCAGGGGGACATCACATTACTATCCACTTGAGGCTTTAGGTTTAAATCCGGGCAAGTACCAAAATGTGGCTTTTTCAATCCATACTTAATATTATCAATTCGAAAGTAACTCTGTCTGTCTGTGTGTTACCTTTTCTCGCCTAAACCACTGAACAGAAATCGATAAAATTTGGCAGAGAAATAGATTGCATCCCGGGGAAGGACATAGGATAGTCTTTATCCCAATATTCCTACGGGATCGACGCTCATGCGGGTGAAACCGCAGGGCACTGTTAGTTCTGTATACATCTGAAGTCTGAAACGGCCAAGCCGTCTTGAGCAACAGTGGTGATCAATGCTCGTGCCTTCTCTACATGAGAAGAAACCTTTACCCTGGAGTGGAAAAATGAGAGGCTGGTATTATTGACTATCCCCTAGATTGTAAATAAAATAACTTCGACTGGATTAGTGTCAAACAGTTCTATTAAGGTGAACACACATAATTTTAGAACTAGGTATTGTGTATTTATTTTATTTCTTATTGTGTTATTATATCTCATCAGAGCAGTGGTGGCCAAGTGGTAACGGTTGCGACTTACGAGGTGTAGGTCGTAGGTTCGAACCCAGACAGGCGCTTTACTTTGTGTAAATTATTTCATCACCACTGCTCTCATAACGGTGACGGAAAACATCGTGAGGAAACCGGCATGTCCTAGAACCAAAAATTCGAAGACATGTGACATCTCCCTCCCCGCACTGGGCCCGCGTGGTGGATTACGACCCACTTTCTCTCACAGAAAGGAGGCCTGTGTCCCAGCAAAGGGAACATTATAGGCTGATTATATCTCGTCATATTAGTTAATCTCGTCAACACCAGCTGTCGCTGAAATCCAGCGCTGGGGCTCTGTCTCGCATAGGGTCGTAGCATTATGCTGAGCGATGGCCGTTTTGCGTGGATATGATTCATATTTTCCCCCAACTTGTTCGTTTTTGTTTTTTCTCTGCGTCATATTAACGTATTTTCTTTTTTGCGTTCTAATTAAACGTTAAATTCAAAGCACGGAACTGTTAATATCACTAAAATGGTCTAGTCATATTATATCAGCTTTAGCTTTTAGTACTACTAAAATACTTTGCAGGGATGTTTCTAAGTCCCTTCGGTAACCGCAACACATGCCCTGGGTTCTAAGTCTAACTTCTAAATCATGCAACATTTTAGACATAAGTACCTATTGTCCGCTTTAGTCATTAGCAAAGTTTCGAGTGTTCATTGTACGTGAAATTTGTACTGGCCAATTAGTTATTAGGGGCCAAAGTTGGCTCTAAAAAACCTATATCAATTCAGAATTAGCTTTTATATTAGTCTTCTTCGTCGTATCGATGATTCGCTTTTATTAATTTTATATAAGCTTCAGCCACTTTGTCAGTGTTAGCGTTGGACTCGTAAAAGTCTTCCATAGTGCCAGTGCTGGATTAAGCCTGCTTGGTGCCCTAAGCAATCTACGCCTGTAGGCCCTCCTATCCACTAGTCACCTCGTATTGCTAATCCATTGCTTCATGATCAAAATTTGTTTGCTCATCAACGTAAATAATGCAATATATGTTGTTGAACTGTAAAATGGAAGCCATTGCTACTGTTAGTGTGTTACGTAATTATCCCGCTGGTGTTTTTGCAACAGAGATCACGACAAGAGGTGAGGCATCGTTTGACATGTGGCTCCACAAAGTCATCGCAGTGTGGCTCATCGGAGTACCCCCACCTGACTAAGTTGTACTTGCAGCGACCCATCTGGCTTCTTAATCGGCTAACCTCTTAAATTGGTAAAGCCGTATGTATTTCCGAGAACGGCGTTCCTGGGTTCCTGTTTGATATGAGTGAAATTAAAGGAAAATTATAGCGGTTAAGATAACTTTATCAGTTTAGCAGTTAGTCGTTGAATTTTTTCGTCGTTGAGTTTTGGATAATTTTGTACCAAATACAAAATCCTTAGCATTAATCCTTTAAAGTGACTAAGATGAAGTAGTTGCTTGTTTATAACGGGTAAAGACTTGCATTGAAAAACAAAATATGTTTTTTTTTATATATTTTTTTTATATTCAGAATAAAGAACAACAGAATCGTACTATATTGTGATAACGGGCTATTACGGAACCCTACACTGTGCGTGGTCCGACACGCACTTGGCCGGTTTTTTATTATCTTAATGTATCAGCAAACCCTTTGGTGTAGTATCCATACCGCTGTATCAATTTAACTTTTTTTATTTGCACCATCCTAAACGGTTTTCAGTATAAATTTTTGACCACTCCCTTCCATCTTTAGCATTCCCATCAGCTCTCCGAAAAGTCCCACAACGCAGAAGAAAATAAATAGGTTACATTTACAGTTAGCAACCCTCCTTTATCACGTCAACCAAAAAGTATCACACAACACAACACCGGAATACAGAAAAGAAAGAATGTGTGACCCTAGCTAGTTTCTATAAATTCTAGTGAAGGTGTGATTGGCAGAGAGAAATGGCCGCGGCCCCGTGGGCTAAGAATGAATTACGTTGCCGATTTTTCTGACGAAAACCTTTGAAATTGACGTAGGTACGGCCTACGTGATATATTGTTTCTTGTATTGGGAAATTGCCCTTGGGAACTGGGGAATACATAGCGCGTTTTGAATTCATGGTGGGATACCTGTATTTTGCTTTCATAAACGGAATTATACTTGTGACCCATATACAAAATGGAATGTTACACGTGTGTATACGGAATGTCACACATGTCCGTTAAACAGTTTTTTACGGAAAATATTGTTTCAACTTTGTTGAGAAAAGAAACTCAGAGAGGAAGAAGTAACCAAAATACTGCGCTGTCTCATACATTTGGGATGAGTAGTTATGCATGTTTTGTATGGGACTCCTTTTTTTTCTTTCGATTATTTTTTTTTTCAAGTAGGTATACTTTTTATTACACCATGAAAATTTTTTAGGAAGACAAATTTAAAGTTCTAGAAGGCCTGCCCTATAACATGAAGATTAGCGTTAATTAAAGTTCTAGAACGTATTTCGATAGACTTAAAAACGTATAGAACGCCTTTTATTACATTTAGATTCGGAGACACCTTATAGAGGTGATAGAAACGTCCAAATTGTCGAGAAAACAGTCCCAATCAGTGTTAATTCGACCTCTTATCAGTCGGCTACATTCGGAACCCATTCACAAGACCGAAGACCAATTAGGGTTGTAATTGGAATAGGTAGCTTCCGTCGAATAGTGTCAGGCGTCCGACAAATATTATGGGTTCCTATTCAATTATGTCGTAGGTGTTGCAGGGTGAGGAGTACATGGTCTAGGGTCCTTTGTTTGTGTAACTGTGGAATTGGAATTCTATATGTGCGTTTGGTAAGATAAGGATAGAGTTAATCGTATTATGTCTTGTTTTGGGGGTCTTAGCTTAAGATTTCGATCCGATGACGTGGTTGAGCTGATTACAAAATGAAGATGTCATAAATAATATCCTATTGGGGTGTCAGATATAATATCCCATTAGAATTCGATTATAGCGATGTTTCCTAGTGGGATCTTATTGTAGCATCCTTTACAACTGGCTATCAGTCGACGAATCCAAGCTATTGATCTGTCTATCTGTTATCGTCCTTCTTAACAAATCAGAACGGTTATTTTTACCCACTTTCATTCATAATTTTCAAACAAGTCTTACTTTCACGGTGGCGACACTTTATAATCTAAACTAGCTGCGCCCCGCGGTTTCACCCGCGTAAATGTCGATCCCATGGAAATATCGGGATAAAAAGTAGCCTATATGTTAGTCCAGGGTCTCAGCTACCTCCATCCAAAATTTTATCAAACTTGGTCCAGCTGTTTGAGCGTGAAGAAGTACCAAACATATAAATACACACACTCAAACTCACACTCAAACACACACACACTCACAAACTTTCGCCTTTATAATATTAGTGTGAAAACTAAATACACCTACCATTGACGCCCTTTCTAAAAAATGTTTATGCATAAAAGATGCAATATCGCTGATTTATGCATTGTCCAGGTCACAAAGCTTGTTTGTTAGAGCTAGGTGAGATTCTGGACCGAACACCATTTACAATTCAGATCTGACGTCCCAACTGGACAATAAGAATAAAAAGTGGGGCCGCCCCTGGCCCGCCACGTCGGTCTGCAAACAACCAAGTCTTGCGGCAAGAATGCAAAGATTGTGCAAGTTCGTTAGTTGTCAGGCAGTTGGCACGAGAACTGTGTTAAATAAATCCTAGGAAGAATTTAATTTAGTTGAATAGATTTAAGAAATAAGGGGAACTCAGTGTTTGCAAATCTGATTTAGAATTTAAAAGGTTAGATAGCAACTAACCTGAAAGGCTTACGAAGACGTATGTAGTCGACCATATTTATGAGGTATTTTCAGGTTTCCAAGACAACAGTGTTCAAAACTTCATGCTTGATGAGTTTATGACTAAACCTGTCTATCACCAGTTTTGGCATACTGGAGGTAGAAAAACTGTATCAGTAGCGTTCTGGATGATTAAATTATA
This sequence comes from Mesoligia furuncula, assembly GCA_916614155.1. Classification (NCBI taxonomy): domain Eukaryota; kingdom Metazoa; phylum Arthropoda; class Insecta; order Lepidoptera; family Noctuidae; genus Mesoligia; species Mesoligia furuncula. Next base: position 10,050,863 of record OU744792.1, read on the forward strand.
CTGACAGTTATAATTATACACGCAACCATCATTAGCTATCTGTCAATAGCTTATTGGGCTCAGCCGTAAGAGCTCGGAGAGCTCCTTTCGAAGCCGATTATTCGGTCGATTCCGAAACGAATAGGTACGTGCGAAATACAGTAAGCATAAATAGATATTCAGAAGTTAAACATACACTAGTACCTAAGTATTTGCGGTATTGAAACACCATCAACACCTCACACCTTATAGGATAGATGATATGGTATGTTATGGTATAGATGATTCAGCAAGATACACCGAACATGCGAACCAAGTTTATATTCTTATCATGCATCTTCGCGTCATGAATACCGAGGCGGATTGATCAGAGATTTTGTAAGGCGTTCTATTTTATGGTGATCGGTCTCGTATGAGACGTGGGGATCTATCTCGTAAACTAAAAGATTGTGAGGAATAACGCTGAATAAGGTGTGAGCGATTTATGTGTTTCAAAGTTAAACCTGCCCTACAAGTAGTGTAGCAGGGCACTTCGGTTCACTTCGTGCCACCTCAGCTCGCCTCGAGTGACTTCCGATCGTTGTCGGTTTTTGCGCCTAAATCAAGGGCCTCGAAGCGTCCCGTAGTTCTACAGTACAGTAGTTCCAGTACTTCGTCGAAGCAGCTTTATTAAACCTGCACTATCGTAATCGTAAAGCTGCTTCGACGACGACGACGACGACGACGACGACCTAACATTTCTATATTAAACTTGCACTACAGTACTCGTATAGAAGTGTTAGGTAGAAAGTTTAAGTGCCGAATCCAGGGTGACTGCTCTCTGCATCAAGTCTTGGATCCAGCTGCCCAATCAAAGCCTCCTGCCTGAACTAATCGAAGCTCTTGGCTATTAGGCTTAAAACTATTAATATTATGTTTGTATAAGGTACCTACTTAAACGATTACGACTTATGGCCGATTCCTATAATTTACGGACCGTTATTGGTTAAAATTAAGACTCTTGTATCTACCTCATAGCTTTGCATAGATCGTCCCATATGGAAGTAGCTATCACAGGTTAAATTAGTTTACGAATCTATTTATATGCCCACTTTGGCAATAAAAAATTCTTTATTTGGTAGGCAAGCAAAACGATTCATTTTTGTTTATAGGAATCGAGCCTTAATGTTATATTGTGTATAAGCGACATATCCGATGGTCATTCCACGAAAAAGGTAATTTTTCCTCTGCAAGTGACGTAAAGAACTGCGATAGCTACTTTGGTTTCTTGTAGAAATCTTTCAATAAATGTTTTTTTATGACCAATAAAAAAGATCGAAACCCGTTACGAAACAAAGACTCTATATCAACCTACTTATTAAGCGTAAATCCGTCTTAATAATCTCAGAAGCCATCGTACTCCATTTCAATGTTGCCAAACATTGGGGCTCCATTTAGGCTCGATAAAAGCTTCCAAATAAATGCCTTGAGAGGGTATTAGACTCCCCCCAAGCCCGTGTTTAGCGCCTTAAGCCGTATAAGTAACATTGCTTTTGTTTTCCCACTCCATTCGTAATGGAATACATAAGGAATGGATCCTTGTTTTATTTTAAAAGCGTTGGTACTTATTATTGAGCGTGATGTCTGTTTTAGTAAACGTAAGCCCTATTTTTTAATACGACCAAAGGCATTAAGAAAACACTTTTGAAAAGCTTCACCTGTCATGTTATTTTTAACCGACTTCAAAAAAGGGGAGGTTATAATTATGTTCGTCTGTATATATTTGAAAAAAAATCTATGTTTATCGATATTTTCATCAATTGCGGCCCGATTTTGAATATTCCTTTATTGTTTGTCCCTTACAAAATTTGATCTAGTTCTGATGAGTGGTTTTGGAGTAAGCCTCAATAATACGTATTATTTCCCCTCGTGTATGTTGATTATGTTATAATAACTTCGTGTCACTGTTATTTATGTTACCGGCCAAACCCGAGTTTAGGATGAACTAGTTTCGCCTAGGCCCTTATTCTCATTCGCTCGCTCTTTTATCCTATGTCGACGGAGCCCGCTTCTGTGTAAAGAAAGGGTTTAATAAAACCTAAACAAACCTAACCTCGAGCCTCGGGGTGTTCTTCGCTCTCCCTTGCATCCTACGTCGCCTATCGACCGACCGCAACCATGCAACCCGTGTAGAGAGAACTGGTTTGGCCTAGGCGAAACTAGTTCATCCTAAAATAAATCGGGTTTGGCCGGTAACATTTACATGGCAAGTAGTGATATATGAATGTTTGGATAAGTACCACAAATAAAAATTGAAAAATAAGAAGAGAAGTCGGTGTCTTTGGTATTGTATTTTCGTTTTTAGCCACCAATTTCCGAAATTAAAGTAAATTTTTCTTTGTGGTGTTTTAGCAGTCGTTTATCTTTGAGTTGTTAATTTGATAAATAAACGCAATAATAATATTCTTATTTCAAACTAACAATTTGATAGCATAATTTAGGTAAATTATGCTATCAAATTGTTAGAGTTTGAAATAAGAATATTTTTGCAGCGTTTCTGTTCACAGCTGCTGATTATTAATATTACCCTTATTGTTCATAAACAAAATAATTTATTCTCTCTTTTCTTCTTTATTGGTCAATGGTACTAGCGAATTAATTTACACATCCTTTTCTTTAATTGAAAGAAAGAGAGAAAATGTATTTTTTGGGACTCGCACAGGAAGATCAAAAACTAAACCAATGATAGAAACATTAAGAAAACAACAAAAAAAAAGTACAAAAGTATACAGGATGGCTGGGAGATCGACGCACAACCAACCATGTGTATTGATATTGGATTCAGTACATGATTCTGAACTCACCTGCGCCGAAATTTTTAGTCGGTTTTCTATGGGGACTTCGTGACCTAAAGCGTGGTCACTGACGGATTGCATAGAAAAGAAAGAGAAGCGCGGTGACACAACGCTGGTAATTTATTGCAAAATATGAAGCAATTATCTATTTACAAAAAATCTATGGTTTGGACTAAAAAATTAAAACACTAGTGCTTTAAGTATGTTGCTTGTAAAATAGTCTGACAAAAAATCAGAATTATTGTAAGTATATTAGTATGGTTTTTAAAGTAAAAAGAAAGTTTTTAGAGGTATCTTCATAATTTTTTTTCAATTGTATAAAATTAGTTGTATAATATTTTCAACACACTATCTAACTAGCATATATCCTGAAGAATATTATACATTTTGTGGTTTTGTTTACTGTAGTCGATCATATACTTTTAGACATTATAAAAAATGCGTTTTTGTCCTGTAGCCCCCTTAAAAGAAGCTGTTCATTACATATCGCACCTGCGGTGCAAAAACGTCACTTATGCAAATGATGTAATTTTTCAGCGTTTGAAAATTCGACATTCTAATAAAAGGTATAGTTCTTCTTGACTAAACAATAACGACACAACTGCCCTCTCGCGGAAAGTATACGCACTATACAAATGGACAATCACTCACCAGGTAAAGGGGTACAAGCAGCTGCTTTTTCTCATACTCAGACCTATTTTGACAAAAATTGCATAAGTGACGTTTTTGCACCGTAGGTACGAATATTTGGACCGCGTAGCTATTGCACGTTTCCATGAAACAGCAGTTTTTTTTTTATTACAGACGAAATATTTCTACGCTAGGTGGTCTAGGATCTCGTGTTGAATTCATGGTTATAGTTTACGCATGGATGTCTCAAACATGTATACAATTCATTGTTATAGTTTACGCATGGATGTCTCAACCATGTATACAATTCATGGTTATAGTTTACGCATCGGTGTCCCAACCATGTATACAATTCATGGTTATTGTTTACGCATGGATGTCTCAACCATGTATACAATTCATGGTTATAGTTTACGCATGGATGTCTCAACCATGTATACAATTCATGGTTATAGTTTACGCATGGATGTCTCAACCATGTATACAATTCATGGTTATAGTTTACGCATCGGTGTCCCAACCATGTATACAATTCATGGTTATAGTTTACGCATGGATGTCTCAACCATGTATACAATTCATGGTTATAGTTTACGCATGGATGTCTCAACCATGTATACAATTCATGGTTATAGTTTACGCATCGGTGTCCCAACCATGTATACAATTCATGGTTATAGTTTACGCATGGATGTCTCAACCATGTATACAATTCATGGTTGTAGTATACGCATCGGTGTCCCAACCATGTATACAATTCATGGTTATAGTTTACGCATGGATGTCCCAACCATGTATACAATTCATTGTTATAGTTTACGCATCGGTGTCCCAACCATGTATACAATTCATGGTTATAGTTTACGCATCGGTGTCCCAACCATGTATACAATTCATGGTTATAGTTTACGCATAGATGTCTCAACCATGTATACAATTCATGGTTATAGTTTACGCATCGGTGTCCCAACCATGTATACAATTCATGGTTATAGTTTACGCATGGATGTCTCATTCATGTATACAATTCATGGTTATAGTATACGCATGGATGTCTCAACCATGTATACAATTCATGGTTATAGTATACGCATGGATGTCTCAAACATGTATACAATTCATGGTTATAGTTTACGCATCGGTGTCCCAACCATGTATACAATTCATGGTTATAGTTTACGCATGGATGTCTCAACCATGTATACAATTAATGGTTATAGTTTACGCATCGGTGTCCCAACCATGTATACAATTCATGGTTATAGTTTACGCATGGATGTCTCAACCATGTATACAATTCATGGTTATAGTATATGCATGGATGTCTCAACCATGTATACAATTCATGGTTATAGTATACGCATGGATGTCTCAAACATGTATACAATTCATGGTTATAGTTTACGCATGGATGTCTCAACCATGTATACAATTCATGGTTATAGTTTACGCATGGATGTCTCAACCATGTATACAATTCATGGTTACAGTTTACGCATGGATGTCTCAACCATGTATACAATTCATGGTTATAGTTTATGCATCGATGTCCCAACCATGTGTACAATTCATGGTTATAGTTTACGCATGGATGTCTCAAACATGTATACAATTCATGGTTATAGTTTACGCATGGATGTCTCAACCATGTATACAATTCATGGTTATAGTTTACGCATGGATGTCTCAACCATGTATACAATTCATGGTTATAGTTTACGCATGGATGTCTCAACCATGTATACAATTCATGGTTATTGTTTACGCATGGATGTCTCAACCATGTATACAATTCATGGTTATAGTTTACGCATCGGTGTCCCAACCATGTATACAATTCATGGTTATAGTTTACGCATGGATGTCTCAACCATGTATACAATTCATGGTTATAGTATATGCATGGATGTCTCAACCATGTATACAATTCATGGTTATAGTATACGCATGGATGTCTCAAACATGTATACAATTCATGGTTATAGTTTACGCATGGATGTCTCAACCATGTATACAATTCATGGTTATAGTTTACGCATGGATGTCTCAACCATGTATACAATTCATGGTTACAGTTTACGCATGGATGTCTCAACCATGTATACAATTCATGGTTATAGTTTATGCATCGATGTCCCAACCATGTGTACAATTCATGGTTATAGTTTACGCATGGATGTCTCAAACATGTATACAATTCATGGTTATAGTTTACGCATGGATGTCTCAACCATGTATACAATTCATGGTTATAGTTTACGCATGGATGTCTCAACCATGTATACAATTCATGGTTATAGTTTACGCATGGATGTCTCAACCATGTATACAATTGATGGTTATAGTTTACGCATGGATGTCTCAACCATGTATACAATTCATGGTTATAGTTTACGCATGGATGTCTCAACCATGTATACAATTGATGGTTATAGTTTACGCATGGATGTCTCAACCATGTATACAATTCATGGTTATAGTTTACGCATGGATGTCTCAACCATGTATACAATTCATGGTTATAGTTTACGCATGGATGTCTCAAACATGTATACAATTCATGGTTATAGTTTACGCATGGATGTCTCAACCATGTATACAATTGATGGTTATAGTTTACGCATGGATGTCTCAAACATGTATACAATTTATGGTTATAGTTTACGCATGGATGTCTCAACCATGTATACAATTCATGGTTATAGTTTACGCATGGATGTCTCAACCATGTATACAATTCATGGTTATAGTTTACGCATGGATGTCTCAAACATGTATACAATTGATGGTTATTGTTTACGCATGGATGTCTCAACCATGTATACAATTCATGGTTATAGTTTACGCATGGATGTCTCAAATCAGATGGATTGGTGGCCAAACACATAATAGATGATATTCTCCATTGATTGGTATGCTGGTATGCATGCGCCTGACTATGTATATCCTTGCAGTCGCCTTTGACTAAATGATAAAAGGATTACTCAGATAGTAGATGAATAATACGAATAAGTACATACACATAATCTGCATTTGCGATTTATTTGCCAAAAATGTAAGCAAATAGGTATACGTTTATGGAAAAATAACTTAAATCCTACTCAATAAAGTTCAGTTTACGCTACAACTTCAAACATTTTTATGATTGTCAATAGTGCTAGTCACTCTGAAATCAACTTAATTATCATTAAAATAAAGTTGATATTTGTTTATCCTGAAATAATATTCATTGGAAACATATTCGTTTGAATAGACTTTACATAATTTCATGCCTTTTTCTATGGGGGTAGACTGAATCTCAAGAACGCTTCCTGCTACGAACCTTACCCATTCCATTTGGTCCTACTGATATAATAAATATGATAGTTTGTATGTTTAGATGTTTGTTACTCAATCACCCAAAAACGGCTGAAACGATTTGAATAAATTTTGGCACACATATCGATTATAAACTGGATTGACACATAGGATACTTTTTATCTATGGGGCCGTCTCCACGAGCGGGAGAATCGCGGCGATAGTCTCGTCGTGCCATTAAATTTTCGCGGCGATGATATCGCCGTGTGGAGACACGTTCTAAGAGAGTGCATAGAAATACGTGGCACGACGATAATATCGCCGCGATTCTCTCGCTCGTGGAGACAGCCCCTAAGTAGTATGTTCCCGTGGGATAATTTCGTTTTACGACATACATGCGGCCCAAGCCGCTGCACGCTGGCAAAAGCTACTAGATAATTTAATATTTATTTTATGTTCACCAAATAATTAAATAGTAAAAATAAACAGACAATAGGCAGAGTGTTAGTGGACACTTAGTATCAACCTGCAGTGCTTGGCCAGACTGCAAACGCGTGCGCGGGGTGGGCGCGGGATGTGTGCGGCGCGGCGTACTCAAACATAAGAATTTCGTTTGAGAAGTCCGTAGTGGGCACGCGAGCGCGGTGAGCGGCGCGGGCTCTTGGCGCGGGGAGCGCGCGGGCTACTCACGGCATAGCTCGTTCATACAAGTGGCCGCAGTGATTGCGCGGGCGGCCCGCGCGGGGACCGGGGTTCTCAAATTAGTTCGAGCTCTAAAAATAAGTCTTTTTCATCCATAATTATTCGATTTTGACAAACACTGACACGACAACACTCGGAACGAGGCCGCGCAAGCTGCCAGTCTGGCCAAGCACACACTATTACTAATATTAAAGAGAAAAAATCATTTAAATAACGTAGTTCAACATTATTTACTTTAGTTATTCAGTGAACAGAAGCTTTGTTTGTCATAAAATATGATTACACAAACAAAAACCTTTCGTCTAACAAGACGAAAGGTTTTTGCCTCAAGGGCCTGGGGAACACCCCAGGCCCTTGCGGCGACGGTTCTATTCTATTACACAGTTCAAACCTTTGTCCAGGATTCATTAAACTGTTATTTTGTTTGATTGGATGGGCAGAGAAGTAAGGTCCTGTTTTTGTACGTACAGTGCCCTCCAAAAGTTAGTTGTCATTTTTGACAACCTGCATTTTTAAAATGTACCTTGGTTCCTACATTTTAAAAATGCAGGTGTCTGTACGCCAGCACATCAAGCTACCCGAAACTGCCAAATTTTCCCAATCAACTTTGAACCTTATGTTTTAACGATAAAGGACATATTGTAGTAGCTTGATGTGATGGGCGTCTGTACATCGACATTGATAAGGTCGATGGAAAATATCTGTATCGAGGAACAGAATAAAGGTAAGATTCGATATCCGTATTTTAGTGTAATAAAAATATTACAATAACAATACTTAGTAACAATTTATTTGTATATTGATTTATCTAAATACGATACACACTCTTAAAATTATCACCAACTTTGCCTTTGTCAAAAGTGTTGAATCATAATTATAATAACAAGATTAATTCTTCGCAAATAAGAATAGATTCTAATCAGTAAAAAAGGCACTTTAGGTTAAAAAAAAAAATGTCAGCCATACCGTTAAAAAAGCAGTACAAGCAATAAAAATGTTAGGTACCTAAACTTATTTGATATCCTTAAAAACAAAATTGTAAGGGCCCTTGATGTAAGTAAGGGCATGTTGGACTGTTTTCGGCGGAGGTCCGAACCATTCCACTTGAAAGTTTTCTATTAGTCTCGCCACAAATGTGTCCATTTCCAGTTCAGCTATGCGACGGCCTGGGGGTCAGAAAAGGAACATTTTATGTTAAAATAAACGATTCATTTAGAGTGTGGCCCGAATCACACTAATATTATAAAGGCGAAAGTTTGTGAGTGTGTGTGAGTGGGGGTGTGTTTGTGTGTGTGTTTATATGTTTGTTACTTCTTCACGCGCAAACGAAAGTGGTACCGGTAACTGAAAAGTTGTGTGGAAATCGGCTGTCATGGTATGTATGTGTTACGGAGAAATTATAAAAATGTCGTGAGGAGAGTTTTGAGTATGGATATGTGGTATGTGCTATAAGAGTAGGGGAAGACCAAAGAAACGATGGATGGAATGTTTTAATGATGATATATAATGAGAAGTATGGAAGAAAAAGGCATGTTGCGCCGACCCCAAATAAATTGGGATAAGGGCAGGAGAATCTGACGGAAAGAGCCGTCAGCTACCCCGGTCGCGATGGGGAGTGGAACCGGCGAGAGATGTCGTGCGGTGTCCCACAGGGATCGGTCCTGGGACCGCCTCTGTGGAACATCGGGTACGACTGGGTGCTGCGCGCCGACCTCCCTGATGGCGTCAGCGTGGTTTGCTACGCTGACGACACGCTGGTCCTGGCGCAGGGGAGGTTGCATCAGGCGGCGACCGACGCGATGACACGCGGGGTTGCGATAGTCGTGGAGAGGATCCGACAGTTGGGTCTCGAGGTGGCATTGCACAAGTCCGAGGCCATGTCGTTTCATGGGCCCCGGAACGCGCCGCCATCGGGATCCCAACTAACGGTAGGAGGGGTTCACATCGGCGTCGGGATGACGATGAAATACCTGGGTCTCGTCCTCGACAGCCGGTGGAACTTCGTGGAGCATTTCCGACGTTTGGCCCCTAAACTGGAACGGGCCGGGGCCGCCTTCAAGCGGCTCTTGCCCAACCTGAGGGGGCCAAACGCCTCCTGCCGGAGGCTTTACGCGGGGGTCGTGCGGTCCATGGCCCTATACGGGGCCCCGGTGTGGGCGCGTTCACTGCGGCGGCGAGCCGCCCACTACCTGAACGCGCCCCAGAAGGTGGTAGCCATAAGGGTTATCCGGGGCTACCGCACGATCTCTGGCGAGGCGGCAAGCCTTCTTGCCGGACTGCCGCCATGGGATCTGGAGGCGATAGTCCTCGCGCGCCTGTATGAGTGGCGCGTGGAGGCACTACGCCGGGGGGAGGATCCGCTTCCGCGGCAAATCGCTGCGGAGCGGACGGATCTCCGGCGCGATCTCATGGCGGCATGGAAGGAGCGACTGTCGCAACCCAGCGCAGGGCACGCCGCGTTAGCGGCGATAAGACCCCTCTTTGAGGAGTGGCTAGAGAGGCGCCACGGCGCCCTCACCTACCGCCTGACGCAGGTCCTCACCGGACACGGAAGTTTCGGAAGATTCCTGCACATTATCAGGCGGGAGGAAACGCCCGGGTGTCACCATTGCCAGGATCGCCCAGAGGACACGGTGGAGCACCCGGTGGAGGTCTGCCCCGCTTGGGCGGAGCACCACCGTGTCCTCGTAGAGGCGATCAGCAGCGACGGCGACCTCTCGCGTCCGGCCCTGGTGCAAGCCATGGTCCGAGGCGAGAGGGAGTGGGAGGCAGTCACCTCCTTCTGCGAAGCAGTCATGCTAGCGAAGGAGGTGGCGGGACGGCTCAGGGAGAGAGCCTCCCGTCCCAGCCGCCGCGGGAGACGCTCCGGGCGTCGGGAGCCGCGTGACGACTCCCGGCCACCGTAGGCGCGGGCCTGCGGGCGGAGACTAATGGGTAGCTCACCGTCCGATCAGGACCAGGCCCGTGCCGGACGGCGCGTACGTGTACCACGCGCGCCTCAAAGAGATGTCAGCATTGAGGAGGGGCCCCTTAGGGCCGAAGCCTGCCGGGTCAGCGGGATTGTCCGAAAGGGTTACCGCTGGCCCGGAACATAAAGGGCTAAGGAAGGAACACGGGTGGGTTTTAGTCAGTAAGAGTCTGACACTCCCTTCCGCTCCACCCAGAGCCGGAGGAGTCATTTGATGATTTCCCATCCGCAAAAAAAAAAAAAAAGGGCAGGAGAATGATGACTTCTTCACGCTCAAACGGCTAGACCAATTTTGATAAAATTTTGTATGGAGCTAGCTGACACCCTGGATTAACATGTAGGTTACTTTTTATCCCGACATTCCCACGGGATCGACACTTACGCGGGTGAAACCGCGGGGCGCAGCTAGTAATTCCATATTCCTTATCATCAAATTCAATTTCATTTATTTAGCTTACACAAAGTTCTTAAATTAGTATATTTAAGAACTTTGTGTATACTAATATATATATATATATATATATATACTAATTGCGTGGTATGAAATTCTCACTATAATAAGACAAAGGTAAGATAGATTAAGCAGCGGGTCCTAAACTAATAATAATAATAACCCCGCCGCCGTATCTCTACGTTGACGCCGTGGTGGGGCTTGCGCGCTCCAAACTCTAGGCCTATGCCGGAAGAGTTTACTTTGCTGGAATAGGTCTAAGGTGAGGAGCCAGACCAAGAGAGATACAGAAATCCGCAGGGCAGCATGTGGCGAACTGTTGGGCAGTAGCGACCCCACGGACCCTATCTTCAGGGAGAAGTCTTGTTCCTCACCTCTGGCTTGCCTTTATTGGCCGGCTGGAGTGAACAATGACGATGAACAGAGCTCCCACCCCATTCTTGCCTTTATTGGCCGGCTTGAGTGGAGATTCGCAAGAGCAAACGTGCTCGGAGGAAGGAAGTATTCCAGTAAGATGCTGGTAGGGATCTTGACCGTACTTCCGGGATTGTCCTGATAGCCGTGGAATACCTCTCCACTCCTCATAAGCACCTCAGGACATGTTGCCCCCTTGTTGCTACGTCACTATGTGCTAGCGATCGTTTCCGGGGGCCCATTGTTGAGTGTGCAAGTCACCCCCTGCCATTTTATCCGTGTATATATAACACATTGATCAGGCAGGGGTCGTAGTTATTCCATAGTTCTTGGTAACCAGTCCACTTTAGCCACCCAAACCCATAGTCCAACTTTTTATTTTTCCATATCCTGCAATAGTCCTACACCAACCGGGGGTTATCCTTGGGTGCACTTGCATAGCGCATACAGGGATAATCGTCGGTTGGTGCCGCATTTCATTAAAATTTCCTAAGGGGCCTCTGCGAGTTGGCTTCAGCCCCTCGTACGCCTTCCAAAGGACCGGGACCCAATGGTTCCGAGAAAAAAGAAAAAAATAATAATAATAATGTGTGTGTGTTTAATATGTTTTAGTAAATTATTGTATAAGATTATTTTGTGTATTTTATCTATGGGCTTTAGTTGCCTTATAACAAAATAATTATTATTAAACTAGGTGCAGCCTACATGTTGGTGACCCAAAATCATGTCTCATCTGTTATGGTTACAAAAGACTCTTGAATCTTGGTAATGCAAATATTTTTTATTCATAGATGTATGGTCTTTTGGAATCCTTACAAAGAACTAGTGAGGAACTGTGGTGAGTTTATGCAAAATAAAATATTGACATTTCTTGGGTATTGGAAGATAAGCACACATTCGCCCTTTAACCCCTTGAATGTCGTAATTACAGACACAATTAAAAAGCCTTTTGTCTCGCGTAGATCTACGTTCCGGCATACTAAGGGTTAATGCACATATCGTTCCATCACTTGTCCCTAAAAGTTAATTAGAAAACCAGCGTCAGACAGCATCTTCCGGCATTAATACTGGAATGAACCTTTTTGGCACAGCTGAGAGGCACACACTATTGTAGTTAAAACATGATTTTCACTCTTCATTTGTTATTATATTTTGTGTCCCACGAACTGTGTCCAAATAAACATTATTCTTTCTTTCTTTTCCATTTATTTATTAGAAATTTAGAATGATTAAATATTTACCTATGCAGCTACGAGCTCCATAACCGAAGGGTCCGTAAGCAAACGGATGAGCATTCCCGTAATATAGTGGGTCATCTTTCTTGGCCACCCATCGCTCTGGGATGTACTCGTCAGCTCTGGGGTAGTGCTTTTCCATCATCGACATTTCTCGGTGAGCGAAGACTACATCAACCTGAAATAAACCGTGTTTAAAACAGATCATTATTTTATTGACTGATGCTGTCTGATACGTAAGTATAAAATCTTAAGGGGCCGTGGATATTTCGATCGGTTCTTCTCGCATCCAGTGGATTAGTGCGGCCTACATAAGGTGTTGAAGTAATCACTCTGAATGTTTAAAGTAATAATGATGCGGACGTTAGTATCTAGTCTAAATAGTTAGTTACAAATAATCTGAAAAATAAAATTCATGTAATGACAAAAAAAAAGTTATCAAACATTTACGCAACAAGATGTAAGAAAGTTACAAAATATGGATGTCACGACATGAACTTTGAACGTTAATATCTCGAAAACGTGACACTTTACAGGTTTACGTCCTATTATGTTTTCTGGTTACGTAAATGTCAGCTATCGATGTATATGTTACCGGCCAAATCCGAGTTTAGGATGAACTAGTTTCGCCTAGGCCAAACCGATAAGTAACGATCCCGTGGGAATATCGGCATAAAAACTATCATATGTCCTTTCCCGGGACTCAAACTATCTCTGTACCATATTTCATCTAAATCGGTTCAGCGGTTCAAGCATGAAGAGGTAACACGCAGTCAGACAGACATACTTTCGCATTTATAAAATTAGTATGGATTACATCACATAGGTAATCTGTATAGAACATTATTGCTTTGTTTTTCTGTCTCGAAGAAGAGAGAAATTGAAGTCTGACAAGGGCCAGACGGAATTTAATTTGTTCTTAATCAAAGAAGCCTGAACGAATCTACAGTGATTGGTTGCTCAAAGCATATTTCATTAAACAAGTGTGGTAAGCCAGTGTGGTCAGCTTGAGCAGGCGACTTCTTTGTACGACAAGAGGCCTTTGCTCTGCAATGGGACAATAATAGGCTAATATTTTGGTATTTTTCTCTCATCATCATCACCATCATCATCAGCCTACAGCAGTCCACTGCTGGACATCATCATCATCATTTCAGCCGAAAGACGTCCACTGCTGGACATAGGCCTCACCAAGCACCTCCACTTCGACCGGTTCTGTGCTTCTCGCATCCAACGGGTTCCTGCGGTCTTCACAAGGTCGTCGGTCCACCTTGTGGGAGGCCTCCCTCCCAACGCTACGTCTTCCGGTACGCCACTCCAGAACCTTTCGGCCCTATCGGCCATCTGTTCTGCGAGCAATGTGCCCTGCCTACTGCCACTTAATGTTCTCCTGCGTATCTCCTCATTTCTGATTTGATCACGGAGGGAAACTCCAAGCATAGCCCTCTCCATTGCCCTTTGGGTGACTTTTAGCCTTCTTATAAGGCCCATTGTGAGCGACCACGTTTCAGTGCCATATGTCATCACTGGCAACTGCTGGACATAGGCATCCATTCTCGGCAACTCTCATCCAGCTGCTACCAGCCAACCTGCGAAGATCGTCGCTCCACCTAGTCCGAGGGCATCCTACCTTACGTTAGCCGATTCACGGTCTCCACTCAAGAACACCTCTACCTCAACGGCCATCGGTTCGACGGCTAATATGGCTAATACTATTATTTTTCTTTAAGTGTGGTAAATACACTGCAAATGTTTCACTTACATCTTTGGGCACCTCGTAACCTAATAAATTGTACTCCCTCGAGGTCTTCCTTGCATTCCCTGACACTACGGGCATCATTCTGAGCGACTCTTTGATGCAAGCCCTCAGATATGGTCTTTTGTCCGAGTTAGACATTATCTCTTCTCTTAGTTTGGCTTGTTTCTCTGGATTTTTCGCCAGAAGGTACAGAGTTGCTGTTACTGTGTTAGCAGCCTGAAAAAGATCATATCGCTAATTATTTATACATAATTATATAAATTAAAATGAAATCCGGATTCGGACTATTACGAACATTTTAGAATAAAAAAATCCAAGTCCTGCAGTTCATAGGTAATGCGCTTACATACGAAAAGCGCATTACTTAAGAATGGCAGGACCGATTTGGATTTTTTTTATTTTAAAATGTTTGCAATAGTCCGCATAAGGTTTATATGGAAAGAAATTTTTTAAAAGTTTTTCGATTTTTTTTAATTCAGAAAGTACAGAACGTCCTCTCGTCTATGGGTATTTTGAATGAACGCATCTCTTGCACAGGACAACGTCTGTCGGGCCAGATATTTCAGAAAAAAATAGTCCATCGTGAGATGCCATTCGGACTTCTGAAGTGGTAAAATGGTTTTTATGTATGAAGTAAAATGGTTTTTTATGAAAGTTGTTGTATCTTTTTGTAATAAAAGGTTTAAATGAACAAAGTTGAACTGCATTACATTAAGTTTGTCCATTGGTTTGACCATAAGTATGTTGTGCTTTGTTTAAAATCTGCTTACCGTATCAACGCCAGCAAATAACATATCACTGGCCATGATATGAGCCGCTTCTTCATTGATATCCAACAATTTCTCTAAAACTCCCTTCTCGGTGGTAGATTTGTTCTTTAGGTTATCCTTTCCCTTTTTGATGAAGTATTTTGTTAAACTGAAAACATAAACAGTAGCCTAAAGTACTTTACACCTATTTATTATGTGGGATTATTTTTGGTGGGCAAAGATTTTCCCGTTTTAAATTATTCCAATCAATTCAGACCATATGAAGATGGGAGCAAGCAGTTCAAGACATTGGTCTAAAAAAACTCTCGGCAACTTTCTGGATCGGTACTCAAAAATGAAGATAAGTTATTTCATTTAATATCGAGATTCGCCATTGAAAGGATATACATTCTTTGCAACTTACTTTTCATGATGCTCATACAACTTCATGGCTTTCTTGTACATTGGCGTCGAAAACAATCTCCAAAGGTTTGGCTTGAAATCAATTTCATTGGCTGTAACAAACAGGTCGTGGACGCACTGGATCAGCTGCCACTCTGGTGAGTCTGCGGGCAAGTTGGGATCGAAGCAGTTCAGGCGACAGCCAAGAGCAACTGTGCCGATAGATTCCAGCGCCCATAAATTCATTTCCTTGTCGAAGTCCGTTTTGATCATGTTCTTTTCATCACGGTTGGCTCTCATTCTGAAAATAAGTTGTCATCCCTTGTATGCTATGCATTCCTACAGATCGTTAGAATGATGATGAGTTATTTCGCCGGGAATTTAATTAGTAAATAGACTCATTTGTGTTTTGGCAGTAAATAATGCTTCTTATTACTTCACCTCATCTCATCCTCGTCTGATTGAACTCCATGAAGATTATGTGATTCTATTAGATCTTTTATTAATATAGAGTTCGATTCAATGTTATATTCCTGTATTGAGCTAGAAATTCAAAGCCTGGTAAGATTGAGATACATCGACTTGTTTGGTTCAATTTTTTAATGTGAAAGTATTTCATACGCATTACACGAGTCTAGGGTGTACTAAACTGTGTGACATACAGGGTTACTTTTCAAAGATCATCCAAATTTTTACAGGGTGTTTTGAAAAAAAAATCAGCTGTTTCATACAAAACTTCAATACCTACTTGACCAAAATGTATGAAACAGCTGATATTTTTTCGTGATTTTAGAGTTGGTCCCATAGTGAAAGTTGTTTATATTCATGGGTACACCATGTGAAAATTTGGATGGTCTTTGAAAAGTAACCCGGTATACAGGGAAGCAGAATTTTTTCGTCGGTACTTAATTAAAAAAAAAATAAATTAGTTTTTGCACTTTTCTTTAGACTAGCAGCTTTTTCAACGATAAATTTCAACGCTGGGGGCTTCAAAATCATGTACTAAATCCATGGTAACAGGTTTCGCGTCGATGTCCCTGCCAGCCTGTAAATTTTTTGATAAGCAAAAGTGCGAGCGATCAGCATGTGGATGGTGGCATAGTGCTGATGATTGCCAATTAGTTGTATTTGGATGGTGGCACTAGTGCTGATGATTGCCAATTAGTTGTATTTGGATGGTGGCACTAGTGCTGATGATTGCCAATTAGTTGTATTTGGATGGTGGCACTAGTGCTGATGATTGCCAATCAGTTGTATTTGGATGGTGGGACTAGTGCTGATGATTGCCAATTAGTTGTATTTGGATGGTGGCACTAGTGCTGATGATTGCCAATTAGTTGTATTTGGATGGTGGCATTAGTGCTGATGATTGCCAATCAGTTGTATTTGGATGGTGGGACTAGTGCTGATGATTGCCAATTAGTTGTATTTGGATGGTGGCACTAGTGCTGATGATAGCCAATTAGTTGTATTTGGATGGTGGCACTAGTGCTGATGATTGCCAATTAGTTGTATTTGGATGGTGGCACTAGTGCTGATGATTGCCAATCAGTTGTATTTGGATGGTGGGACTAGTGCTGATGATTGCCAATTAGTTGTATTTGGATGGTGGCACTAGTGCTGATGATTGCCAATTAGTTGTATTTGGATGGTGGCACTAGTGCTGATGATTGCCAATCAGTTGTATTTGGATGGTGGGACTAGTGCTGATGATTGCCAATTAGTTGTATTTGGATGGTGGCACTAGTGCTGATGATTGCCAATTAGTTGTATTTGGATGGTGGCACTAGTGCTGATGATTGCCAATCAGTTGTATTTGGATGGTGGGACTAGTGCTGATGATTGCCAATTAGTTGTATTTGGATGGTGGCACTAGTGCTGATGATTGCCAATTAGTTTTATTTGGATGGTGGCATTAAAAAATTTAATTAAAAAATCTTACCAGGCTTTGAATTTCTAGCTCAATACAGGAATGTATTGAGCTAGAAATTCAAAGCCTGGTAAGATTGAGATACATCGACTTGTTTGGTTAAATTTTTTAATGTGAAAGTATTTCATACGCATTACACGAGTCTAGGGTGTACTAAACTGTGTGACATACAGGGTTACTTTTCAAAGATCATCCAAATTTTTACAGGGTGTTTTGAAAAAAAAATCAGCTGTTTCATACAAAACTTCAATACCTACTTGACCAAAATGTATGAAACAGCTGATTTTTTTTCGTGATTTTAGAGTTGGTCCCATAGTGAAAGTTGTTTATATTCATGGGTACACCATGTAAAAATTTGGATGGTCTTTGAAAAGTAACCCGGTATACAGGGAAGCAGAATTTTTTCGTCGGTACTTAATTAAAAAAAAAAAATTAGTTTTTGCACTTTTCTTTAGACTAGCAGCTTTTTTATAACCAACGATAAATTTCAACGCTGGGGGCTTCAAAATCATGTACTAAATCCATGGTAACAGGTTTCGCGTCGATGTCCCTGCCAGCCTGTAAATTTTTTGATAAGCAAAAGTGCGAGCGATCAGCATGTGGATGGTGGCATAGTGCTGATGATTGCCAATTAGTTGTATTTGGATGGTGGCACTAGTGCTGATGATTGCCAATTAGTTGTATTTGGATGGTGGCACTAGTGCTGATGATTGCCAATTAGTTGTATTTGGATGGTGGCACTAGTGCTGATGATTGCCAATCAGTTGTATTTGGATGGTGGGACTAGTGCTGATGATTGCCAATTAGTTGTATTTGGATGGTGGCACTAGTGCTGATGATTGCCAATTAGTTGTATTTGGATGGTGGCATTAGTGCTGATGATTGCCAATCAGTTGTATTTGGATGGTGGGACTAGTGCTGATGATTGCCAATTAGTTGTATTTGGATGGTGGCACTAGTGCTGATGATAGCCAATTAGTTGTATTTGGATGGTGGCACTAGTGCTGATGATTGCCAATTAGTTGTATTTGGATGGTGGCACTAGTGCTGATGATTGCCAATCAGTTGTATTTGGATGGTGGGACTAGTGCTGATGATTGCCAATTAGTTGTATTTGGATGGTGGCACTAGTGCTGATGATTGCCAATTAGTTGTATTTGGATGGTGGCACTAGTGCTGATGATTGCCAATCAGTTGTATTTGGATGGTGGGACTAGTGCTGATGATTGCCAATTAGTTGTATTTGGATGGTGGCACTAGTTCTCATGATTGCCAATTAGTTGTATTTGGATGGTGGCACTAGTGCTGATGATTGCCAATTAGTTGCAATTAGATGGTGGCACTAGTGCTGATGATTGCCAATTAGTTGTATTTGGATGGTGGCACTAGTGCTGATGATTGCCAATTAGTTGCATTTGGGTGGTGGCACTAGTGCTGATGATTGCCAATCATGTATTTAATAATAATAATAATAATAAAATCTTTATTTTCCAGTTTACAATTTGCATTTACCACTTTATTTATCATACCCAGAAGTCTTATTATAAATTGTAGGTTTATACAGAGTTATAACCAACGATAAATTTCAACGCTGGGGGCTTCAAAATCATGTACTAAATCCATGGTAACAGGTTTCGCGTCGATGTCCCTGCCAGCCTGTAAATTTTTTGATAAGCAAAAGTGCGAGCGATCAGCATGTGGATGGTGGCATAGTGCTGATGATTGCCAATTAGTTGTATTTGGATGGTGGCACTAGTGCTGATGATTGCCAATTAGTTGTATTTGGATGGTGGCACTAGTGCTGATGATTGCCAATCAGTTGTATTTGGATGGTGGGACTAGTGCTGATGATTGCCAATTAGTTGTATTTGGATGGTGGCACTAGTGCTGATGATTGCCAATTAGTTGTATTTGGATGGTGGCACTAGTGCTGATGATTGCCAATTAGTTGTATTTGGATGGTGGCACTAGTGCTGATGATTGCCAATTAGTTGTATTTGGATGGTGGCACTAGTGCTGATGATAGCCAATTAGTTGTATTTGGATGGTGGCACTAGTGCTGATGATTGCCAATTAGTTATATTTGGATGGTGGCACTAGTGCTGATGATTGCCAATCAGTTGTATTTGGATGGTGGGACTAGTGCTGATGATTGCCAATTAGTTGTATTTGGATGGTGGCACTAGTGCTGATGATTGCCAATTAGTTGTATTTGGATGGTGGCAATAGTGCTGATGATTGCCAATCAGTTGTATTTGGATGGTGGGACTAGTGCTGATGATTGCCAATTAGTTGTATTTGGATGGTGGCACTAGTGCTGATGATTGCCAATTAGTTGTATTTGGATGGTGGCACTAGTGCTGATGATTGCCAATTAGTTGTATTTGGATGGTGGGACTAGTGCTGATGATTGCCAATTAGTTGTATTTGGATGGTGGCACTAGTGCTGATGATAGCCAATTAGTTGTATTTGGATGGTGGCACTAGTGCTGATGATTGCCAATTAGTTGTATTTGGATGGTGGCACTAGTGCTGATGATTGCCAATCAGTTGTATTTGGATGGTGGGACTAGTGCTGATGATTGCCAATTAGTTGTATTTGGATGGTGGCACTAGTGCTGATGATTGCCAATTAGTTGTATTTGGATGGTGGCAATAGTGCTGATGATTGCCAATCAGTTGTATTTGGATGGTGGGACTAGTGCTGATGATTGCCAATTAGTTGTATTTGGATGGTGGCACTAGTGCTGATGATTGCCAATTAGTTGTATTTGGATGGTGGCACTAGTGCTGATGATTGCCAATTAGTTGCATTTGGGTGGTGGCACTAGTGCTGATGATTGCCAATCATGTATTTAATAATAATAATAATAAAATCTTTATTTTCCAGTTTACAATTTGCATTTACCACTTTATTTATCATACCCAGAAGTCTTATTATAATTTGTAGGTTTATACAGAGTTATAAACCTCTGACACCCAAGCTAAGATTGAACTTGTGTTATGGGTGTCAGGGCTCGCAAGTTAATACCAGGTTGACAATTAATATAAGTTCGGAATTTCATAGTGTGTGGTCTATAGACCGAAAAATAAAAA
Source organism: Mesoligia furuncula (assembly GCA_916614155.1). NCBI lineage: Eukaryota > Metazoa > Arthropoda > Insecta > Lepidoptera > Noctuidae > Mesoligia > Mesoligia furuncula. The sequence goes on from OU744792.1 coordinate 10,071,309, forward strand.
CATATCTTAAACTTAAATATACACGATGGTGGTGATGGTGGCACTAGTGCTGATGATTGGTAATCAGTTGCAACGGGCACTCCAAAGCTGACTTCCATGAGAAAAACGAAGGCTGAAAAAGTTGGGTCAGTAGAGATTGACAGTTTAGGCTACCTTGTTATCATGTCTTGTGCCACTTCATCAAGTACAGTTGCATACAGTTTGATCGTCTTCGGTTGTAGCAGCACTGGGTTCACTGTCGAGCGAAACTCCTTCCATACTTCGCCGTGGCTATAAGAAAGGGTTAAGTATACAGATTTGAATGCACAGACACGTGCATTAGTCGGTTAACCTTTTTTCTTCGGTATTACATTCGGTACATTTATGTTTGTATAACTCGTCAAAATGTAGGGAACAGCTGATTTTTTTTCGCGATTTCAGTTTTGGTCCCATAGTAAAAGGCAATGACCACTCAATGACATAATTTAAACTTTTGACCTCCACCCCAGTCGCAAAATGGAAAAAATAAAGTAGATAATCGCAATCTCCGTCTTTCAGTAATAAAGCACAATTTGATCTGTCTTCTATCGGAGGTCAGAGGCCCATCGTCGTCTACGATGCAACCAATCATAAACTAGTTAATAACGTATTGGAAAGCAGCGTCATGAATCTACGGCATGATTAGCTTACACCGTTGCCATTGCTGGAACACAGGCCTTCTCTTTGTGAGAGAGAGTGGGCCATAATCTATGAAACAGGCTCAGTGCGGGTTGGTGGATGTCACATGCCTTCGAATTTTTGGTTCCAGGACATGCTTCCTCACGATGTTTTCCTTCACCGTTTTGAGAGCAGTGGTGATCAAATTAAATACACAAACTAAAGTGCTTGCCTGGGTTCGAACTCACGACCAACAACTCTGAAGTCGGAGCCGAAATAACTGGGCCACTGTAGCTGCACTGCTGGGACTGCTCGTACCTACGGACCTCTATTAAAATATTAGTGATCTGTCATTCTGGATACTCGTTGATGATTTGAGTTTGAGTTTGTTTGTTTGAGGTTACTTTTGAGTAGCTTCGTATACGATGGGCTTAAAGTTTAACCTCAGGTGTCTACACTACACAACAGCCTACTCACTCAGAAATAAGGCCTGTTGCGTGAAAATCAATCCCTTTGCTTTTCCTGTAATCTTTTCTGTAGTGTTCCAGGGACTGAAATCCGGGCCGGACAGGATACCAGTTTTCACTTCGTAAAACCTATAAAAAAAAGAGTAGATTCTTTTTAATGTTATTTTACCTATGAATTTTCATTACTGCTGAATCATAGTGACCTTTATTCTCGTTAAAATAAGGTTGCTGTTAGGATGTTGCTACTGACTAGTCTGTCAAAATCACATTGATCTTTATTCTCGTTTCTATAAGGTTGTAGTTGGGTTGTTGCTGTCAAAGCTGAAATAACTGTGAACGGACAGTAGTTTCTCATTTTGCATCATATGAGTTGCTTTTTGTTGAGTAGTTTTTAGAGGTCTTTATACATTTTTAAGTATAGCTTTATGTTGTCACCTAATTCAGTATATTTTTTGGTTAGAATAGACATTTAACTGTTATTTCGACGTTAAGGTAGAAGGACAGCATTATTCTGAGTTCGAAGTTGAAGATTTTCCACAATTAACGAAATAAAGATAATATTTCAGGGAAAAAGTTACTTGTCGCTAAAGGTAAGTGTTGTTATTATTTCTGAATTGATAAGCCACTCCATTTGTTCCGTAACCATACATTTTTTATCTATGCGCGCACTGTGCTTGCGAACGAATGAGATACAATTACCGGCACGTAACTTGGCAAGAGATTTTCGTAGTGGGGGAAGTTCGCGCATATAAAAATGTATGAAATTGTGCCTGCGCAAACTTCCCCCACTACAAAAACTCTTGCCAAGTTACGTGCCGGCAACTATACGAGTCGATTCCAAGATGGCAATAATTCGAGTTGCCTAAGTGCGCGCTCCCGGTTAAAATCCTTGGTATGAGGGTTAATCGTCGCTAAACTGCTTCGATCTGGACTGATTGTGATTCCTGAAGGCTCCTATAGTGCAGTACAGACTTTGGTGCACCAATTTGTGAGTGGATAATCGGACCACGGCCGGTCGTCGTGCAACGCCAGCCACGTGCCACATCAGGACAAGATTCCCTCGAAAAGCCACAGGAGGCTAGCAGGTGAGTGATGCACTTTATGCTTGGAAGGTCTAACGGTCTCCCCGCGAGCAAGCACAGTTAATCATTCAACTAAAATACGTATCGAAAACTGAGTTTGCCCTCCAATGTACCACCATCGGCTTGGTACATTTTTTGGTGCCGAAACCAGGGAACAACGGATATAATTCGATGATATATTCATTCGTTTACCCGTTAACAGTAAAGTTCTCGGAAAGTCTTAGGTAATTTTCAACATTCAACACAAAGAAATAATTTTTTTTTTTTTTCCCACTTACCCCCAACTATTTCCCAATTTTGGGCAATACATATTCGTTTTAGGTCGATTGCTATACATTACGCTAGTTTATTTCGTTAATCGTTAAAAAACAAAAAAGTGTATTTTCAAACGTACATCGATCTTTTCAGAATTTTATCATCGATAAATTCTTTGTGTGTCCGATGCATTCTTGTTCATTTGCTATAAACTCGTGTGGCTACACGTATTTCGTTGTTATATTCTATCGAAATTGTCATACAAGTTGTTATAACATCGAATCGAAACGTAAATAACCACAATTAACCATACTTAGAACATTTGTAAACTTCTGGTTCGCCTATTGGACCTACCTTCCATTTTTGAATTATTTGTGTATTTTTTCATAGTCGCCATATTAGTGAGAGTAGTTCTTTGTTCTACGATTTGAAATTGAATTGAACCATAGACAAATTTAATTTTGTTTAGTTTCTTTTTTTTCTTTCTATTCAACGACAATATTAATTTGTTAGATTTAGCGTTGTAATGATTGAATGAATGAACTGCGATTGAACAATTGACGTACGGTGCTCTGATTGGGCATTCTATTCAGTTTGAAACAGTTGTTTACGTTTTTCATTGTTATTTAGTTGAACATAACGGTGCCATTATTTGTTCATTATATAATCTTATTGTTAAATATAGATTGTTTTAACGTTATTACGGCTAACTAATAAACAAAATGCCTTATTATTCTAAAAAATCATTACGCAGATTGAGTAAAGGTAAATCGGTTGAAGTCGAATACCCAACTGAACGCGACTTACCGGTATTACGGAGGAAACGTACTTTAGCGTTCAATAGGTTATCTAAGACGCTTGAAGTCGCTCGTTTAGCGGAATATAAAGAATGTGATTTAAGTAAATTTTTGGCACATTACTCAGACGTAATTAAAATAGTAAATAACTTTGAAGAAGCCCATGATGACATACTTACCATATGCGAACTTACAGATGAACAACAAGCGGAACAAGATAGTATCAGATCCGACTTCGACGAACGATATTATGAGATTTTAGCGATACACCGACGCTTAACGAAGGTCGATGAGCCTAACGAATATAACGATGAGCAAAGTAAATCTCATAATGAGTCGTCGAGTGTACTTAAAGTAAAATTACCTAAAATTAACTTACCGCAATTCAGTGGTAACATAAAGTTGTGGCCCGAATTCTTCGATATCTTCACCTCGCTGATTCACGAGAATGGTTCACTTTCGGATACGGAGCGCATGCACTACCTCGTCTCTAGTCTCACTGGTGATGCGTTAGCACTTATACGAACCTTTCCTGTGACGGGCTTATACTACCACGAAGCATACTCTGCATTGGTTGCGCGGTATAAAGACAAGCGGGAACTTGCCTTTACTTGCTGGAAAGAGATCTTGAACGTTAACCTGAAAGCCAACTCACCCATTGATTTACGACGTGTCCTTGATTCTTTCAACGAAAATCTATCGATTCTCAAACGGCAAGGGCTACCGACGGATCAGTGGGACTTTGTAATCTGTTACCTTTTACTATCGAAAATGGATTCAAAATCGCGTTGTGCTTTTGAACGAGTTACTGCTTCTCATGAGTTTCCAAAGTACAAAGATCTCAACGAATTTCTGTACACCAGTTGCGAGGCTTCGGTTCGCGACACACACTTCTCCGTAAGTGGTCGCGATAATCGTGCCAACGAAAAACCACATAAGCCGAGTGGTTCACGGAATTCTAACACCGCGGTCGTAAGTAAGAAACATACTTCGACATTTCTATCGAATACAGAAGTTGACAAACCTCTTGCAGTTGCGCCCTCATCATCGAATTTAACCACATCGAACGCAACTGCACCATCGTCGTCAACATCGTCGCGTACTTCACGAACTGCTCTTGTGCCACCAACTGAACCTCGAAAGTACAAATGTCCGTTCTGTGGGGAAGCCCATCCCATTAATCAGTGCAAATCGTTTACTGACAAATCTGTTCAGGAACGACTTGACTATGTGAAGACCAATCATTGGTGCTTCAACTGTTTGAAGCCATCACATGGCCTCAAAAACTGTAAATCAATGTTTACGTGTCAAGTGTGTCGTCAACGACATCACACCTTGCTACATCAAGATCTAGATGTTTCGAAAACCGATAATACCGAAAAGGCCACTACCTCGCAGGTCAGTGTACTTACCAATATCGGTGATCGTTCCATGATTCTGCTGTCCACGGCTAATATCGAAATTCGTGATTCATCGGGTCGTTATCAGACTTTTCGTGCGCTGATTGATTCCGGAAGTCAGGCCCACTTCATAACTGAACGTGCTACTGAGCGTTTAGGTCTCCAACGAACGCAGTCAACGCGTAGGATTCACGGCCTAGGTCATGCTTCAACATCCGCTAGTGGTACAATCTGCTTAAGCGTAGGTGTCCACGGCAACGATTTGTTTAGTATTGAAGCGTTAACATTACCTAAGATCTGCGGCAATATGCCAGTCGTTAAGCTGAACAAATCTGCGTGGCATCATATTCGAAATCTTAACCTAGCGGATCCTGATTGTCACTTACCTGGTCAAATCGATGTCCTTCTCGGTGCTGAGGTCTTCCCTTCACTCCTGTTACCAGGTAGTGTTAGTGGAGGATTGCAACAACCATCTGCAATTAACACTGTGTTCGGCTGGATCCTACTAGGAAAGGTCAGCGGCAGTGATAATCACGAACTGCCAAAGTCGTTCTTCGTTTCAGACGATAATCTTCTCAATGAGCAGGTTAAGAAGTTCTGGGAAATGGACAACATTCCGCAGTCTTCAAAGTTAACACCGGACGAGGAACTCTGTGAACAAAAATTCGTTACCGAACATTCCCGCGATGCTTCAGGGAGGTATACCGTTACCTTGCCTTTCAAAGATAAAGACAAGAATCTAACTTTTCCTGGGTCGCGAGAATCTGCTTTACATCGTTTTAAATCATTAGAACGCAAGTTAGCGGCAAATGAGGCTTTATGCGAACAATACTGCGACTTTATGTCTGACTATTTACAAAGTGGTCACATGAGTCTAGTTCCTTCAAAGGAAATCAACCAGGGTTGTTATTACATACCTCATCACTGCGTTTTGCGACCTGACAGCGCAACGACAAAGCTAAGAGTGGTCTTCGACGCTTCTGCGAAAGACGCTCGTGGTGTGTCATTGAATGAAGCTTTACTCGTAGGTCCCAAACTGCAGGCTAACATTGCCGAGATCCTGCTTCGCTTCCGAACACATTTAGTTGTATTTACAGCCGATATTCGTCAAATGTTTAGAAATATTACTATGTCAATTGACGATCGAGATTTTCAAAGAATTTTTTGGCGATTCAAATCAACGGACCCAATTCAAGAATATCGATTAAATACCATAACTTATGGGGTATCATCGTCTCCTTTTCTTGCTTGCCGCACTCTCAAACAACTTGTAGAAGATGAAGCTGACTTACCTCTCGCTCGCGAAGTGATGACTTCTGATACATTCGTTGACGATATCGCGAGTGGCAGTTCTGATATCCAGACAGCCATCCAAGTCAAAACTCAGGTTATCCAACTCTTAAAAAGAGGACAGTTTGAGTTGCGTAAGTGGGCTAGCAATAAACCAGAGGTGCTTGCTGATATACCTCCGGAACACTGTCTCACTGACTTTGTGTCTATGGACATCGAAAAGACGAGCACCCTGAAGATCTTAGGCCTGAAGTGGTGCCCCAGGAGAGACAAATTCTTGTTTGAGGTCAAACCTATCGATCGCCAATGCACAAAGCGTGCGATTCTAAGTGAACTCGCACGTATTTATGACCCCTTGGGTTTCCTAACTCCTATAACTTTATTAGCTAAGTGCTTAGTTCAGAAGTTGTGGATGTTAGGTATTAATTGGGACGATTCTCCGCCGGGTGAAATCGTCGAACAATGGCGTTGTTATACTGAACAGTTACCTGTCATCAAGTCCTTGGAGATCCCTCGATGCATTTCTGCAAAGGATATGAAATCGTTTGAGCTCCATGGCTTTGCTGATAGTTCCGAGTCAGGTTATGGAGCTGTAATCTACTTACGTGTCACTTGCGTCGATGGTGGTGTATCTGTCTTCTTTCTGTGTTCAAAATCTCGCGTAGCACCTGTAAAAAGGATATCATTACCTCGTCTCGAATTGTGCGCGGCAGTCCTCCTGGCAGATCTTCTGAAGTTCGTCAGAGAAACCTATTCATCGTTTTTCCCCATAGCTGACACCTGTGCGTGGTCAGATTCGATGGTGGCGTTATCGTGGATTCGATCTTACTCGTCACGTTGGAAGACTTTTGTCGCCAACCGAGTGAGTCATATCCAGGATACTATTCCGGAAGCTCGCTGGAACCATGTCTCCAGCTCAGATAATCCAGCTGACATTGCCTCTCGAGGTCTTTATCCTGCTGAGTTGGTCAACAATTCGTTATGGTGGGCGGGGCCCTGTTGGCTCGCTCAACCTTCTAACACTTGGCCAAACAACACTGACAATGTTAACGAAGCTGATGTATTATCTGAAGAGCGCGCGGTCTCTCTGTTTGTTCATAACGACACCAACGTCATTGATTCTTTACTCGAAAATTTCTCATCAATCCGTAAAGCACAACGAGTACTCGCGTATTGCATTCGTTTTGTAGAATGCGCTCGTAAAAAATCTTCGCGAAGCTCTAACCATCATTTAAATCGAACAGAGCTTCATAACGTTTTATTGATTTTCGTACGCAGAGTACAATCATTGCATTTCGATGAGGAAATAACTCGTTTGAAAGACTCAAAACCTATTTCAAAACCTATGCAAAAACTTAACCCTTTCTTAGATAAATCGGGGATTCTTAGGGTGGGCGGTCGCCTATCTCGTTCTGGGCTCGAGTATGAGCATAAGCATCCTGCGCTGCTACCTAAGGATTCTAAACTAACGTTCATGATCATCGAAGCACTTCATCGTGAAAACTGTCATCCCGGTATAAATACAATGCATTATCTTTTGACACAGCAATTTTGGATATTATCACCAAAACGTGCAATCCGTCATTGTTTGTCTAAATGCTTACAATGTTTCCGTACGCGCCCTACACCGCTTGAGCCTTTTATGAGCGACCTACCAGCGACTCGCATCAACCAAGTCAAGCCATTTTCAATCGTCGGTGTTGACTATGGCGGACCTTTTCGCATTAAGTTAGGACGACATCGAGGAGCTAAAATAAGTAAAGCTTACCTTTGCTTGTTTGTGTGCTTCACAACGAAAGCAGTCCATTTGGAGGTCGCTTCAGACTTGACTTCGGACGCTTTCATAGCAGCACTTCGCCGGTTTGCTGGCAGGCGGGGTCGTGTAAGCGTTATCCATTCAGATTGTGGAACCAACTTTGTAGGCGCTTGCAACCAACTAAATGAGTACATGAAGGACGCATCTAATACCGAAAACATAACATTTAAATTCAATGCTCCGGCTAGTAGTCATTTTGGCGGTGTCTGGGAAATACAAATAAAGGCAGTCAAATCCCATCTTTATCGTATTATCGGTGATCAGACATTAACGTTCGAGGAGATGACAACTTTGTTTGTACAAATCGAATGTATGCTGAACTCGCGCCCTCTTTACTCGCTGAGCTCAGATCCCAATGATTTAAACGTATTGACTCCGGGTCATTTCCTAACTTTAGAGCCGCTTACTTCAGTCCCTGATGAAGATTTCTCATGCATTAATCTTACTCGGTTAGGAAGATGGCAACTCATTCAGCGATTCCAACAAGACTTTTGGAAACGCTGGAAGGTCGAATATCTGCAATCGTTGACTCAGCGAGCAAAGTGGACTAAGCATTGCAAACCATTAGCTGTAGATTCAATCGTGGTCATCAAAAACGAAAACACTATGCCGCTGCATTGGCCTCTTGCTCGGGTCACGGAATTACATCCGGGTCCTGACGGCGTGGTACGTGTGGCCACCGTGCGTATGGCAAATGGTTCACTTCTTACGAGACCTCTTGTGAAGTTGTGCCCTCTGCCAACTCAGACTGACTAGACAAATCGTTTACCGTAACTTCAATTCATTAGATTCTAGTTTAGTTTAGGTTAGTGTTAATTTCAATTAGTGTTAATGTCAATCGATCACATCAGCTCTTCATTCGTTTTTGTCCGTTGTTTTCGGGTTCCGCTCTTTCAGCGTAGTGAAAATACTATGCATTTTGGTGGGCGGAATGTTCCGTAACCATACATTTTTTTATCTATGCGCGCACTGTGCTTGCGAACGAATGAGATACGAGTCGATTCCAAGATGGCAATAATTCGAGTTGCCTAAGTGCGCGCTCCCGGTTAAAATCCTTGGTATGAGGGTTAATCGTCGCTAAACTGCTTCGATCTGGACTGATTGTGATTCCTGAAGGCTCCTATAGTGCAGTACAGACTTTGGTGCACCAATTTGTGAGTGGATAATCGGACCACGGCCGGTCGTCGTGCAACGCCAGCCACGTGCCACATCAGGACAAGATTCCCTCGAAAAGCCACAGGAGGCTAGCAGGTGAGTGATGCACTTTATGCTTGGAAGGTCTAACGGTCTCCCCGCGAGCAAGCACAGTTAATCATTCAACTAAAATACGTATCGAAAACTGAGTTTGCCCTCCAATGTACCACCATCGGCTTGGTACACCATTTTTAATCAAAGATTATTTATTAAGTTCAAGTCATCGTGATTGTTGTTATTTTAATATTTCATAGTGTCATCGAAAAATCCTTTTATCAAAAGACAAAGTTATTATTACTTAGATATCACCGATATGATATCTTTCAATGTCTAGTCATTGTCATATATGTATATAATACATCATTTTTGATCTTGTTTTTTGTAATATTTAGTGTTCCGTGTCAAAATTGAAATATCAACATTGAGCACTGAAATATCTTCAGTGTCCGTTTGTTTACTACACGTCATTTTCTCTCATATTGTTTGAATTAGCATTTAAGTAGTAGCAGTTCAGTTGCAGAATGTACATTTCGCAAAATGCACCCCATACGCAAAACGCACCATTCTAGATATACCACGTCTGCGGTGTTTAGCTAGCCAATTTAAAATAACCAATATTAAATAACTGTGTAATAATTACACACCAAAAGTGTGTGGCACAACTATACGCAAGCAGAAATAAAACGTTATTTGAAAAAAAAAAACAATGCATGCCAACGTTTTATTGCGCTTATTTGGGTAAAAAAGTCTGAACATAATTATGCTTGATAGTTTTTGTCGGCGAAGAAGGTAATGATTGCTACCACGCGAGCTCTTGATAAAAAGTTTAATTTGTTCTGAGTAGCCCTAACGTTTCATACGTTTATTTTCTCTTGACTGTACTTACCTGTCAAAGAGAGTAACCTAGATAAAGTAAAACAGAAGATGAACTAGCAGTTGATCCTAACTCTCGAGGAGGGGGGGAGGGGGATCAGACCGGAATAAATCAACGCAAACTAGGTTATTTGATATAAAAATAACTTAATAAAAAAAAACTAGTGTTACCTACTTACCCCATTTTTTCTGCCCAAAAGTTTAATTTGTAACAAAATTAGTATTCTCATACTCTTTGATTTCCTAACTCTTTTGTATTATCTCTGAATAATATAAATAAAATTTAATATATTATTAATACACTATTGGGATACTTGCACTTCATCATAATCAGCCTATAATGTTCCCAACTGCTGGGACACAAGCCTCCTCTCAGTGAGAAGGAGTGGGCCGTAATCCACCACGTGGGCCCAGTGCGGGTTGGTGGATGTCACATGTCTTCGAATTTGTGGTTTTAGGACATGCCGGTTTCCTCACAATGTTTTCCTTCACCGTTTTGAAAGCAGTGGTGATGAAATTATTTACACAAAGTAAGCGCCTGTCTGGGTTCGAACCTACGACCTACAACTCGTAAGTCGTGTCCGTGACCACTGGGCCACCACTGCTCTTGTATTTGCACTTGTAAATCAGTATTATACTAAAATAATGATTTTATCTACTTACATGCGCTGAACTTTCAGGATCACTTAAGAATATCAAAGGAGACTTGCCGAACATACTATCCAACCTAATGATTGGCCCATATGTGTTAATTAGTTTCTTGATGGTATCAGGTTCCTCTAACTTGGAAAAATCGCCTGTAAAACAATAAATTATGAAAGTGTTTTTATTATTAATAAACATAAACACGTCATTTTTATTATTAATAAACATAACACACAAAATGAGATTCCTGAAAGTTAATTAAAAGGATCACTGTTTAGAAAATGCTTGGAACTAAAATGATTTTAATTTCGGAAGTCAGTTTACATTAGGTAAGTGACTTACTAAACATACAAATCATTATAAAATAAAATGTAAAAGATGAACACAGGAAGTACGGGGAGGGTAATGGTATTACCGCATATTATTAAGAAACTTTTTTCGCAAGAATATGAAGGTTTATTTACAAAAAAAGAGCGGAAACGACAAAAATCCATAAGCAAATGGTGCTAAGCCATTCTCATTAACCCAGTAGCAGTCTGCTTTTGGTCATATACATCCCCTATTTAACGCCATTCATTCGATCCCCGGCTACTATTATCAAGCCACCCTGAGGAACATCGTAGCTTCGTCTATCCTGAGGGCGTATAAGTTCCAACCCTGTTTGCGAAGTCAAGGTCCTGACTCAAGAACACGTCAACCTCACAGGTCACCTGTTCATCAACTTATTATTGTAAACATCACAACCATCGTCTGCCTAATATTCTCTCATCTTTATTGGGGTCGGCTTCCACTCTAAACGATGTAGCTGAAATACCAGAATTTTACCTGGAGCTACTGCCTATCTAACCTCTACAACCCTGTTAACTGTGTAACATAATACCCCATTGGCAAGACTGGACATCACCATCATTAAAATTTAGCGGTTTGCAATAGATCAGCCGTTCTATTCTGTTCAAATTTAATCGTGGAAAATTAGGACTTTACAGAATAGACTCTATTCTTTAAAATTCTCACCGTCTTCTTCTTAGCGTGAACATGGCAAAAAGCGGATACCGATCGCTGACGCGGCCATTAGGTCCTCACGTATGCAGATGACATTCGCACCCTGAAAACTTGGATGAATTGAGCTTGAAAAGAGCTGTCATTCCACCTGATTTGACATTATTGACAGCTCACTGAAAGGTCACTTCAACAAAGTTTTCACGGTGAGATTTTTACAGGATCAAATCGGCTTTATCGCACATAACTCACCTCCCAAAATAAAATGATGTAGCTGCCCAATGATGGGCAGAGACGAAGGTCCGGGTATCTCTTTCCATGGCTTTACGTTTTCCGTCTTAATATCAGAGCTTGCCACTGCCACAGTTCTGAAATCGACCAAAATCTACATATTATTTTCTAGTCTAGTATCTACCGGTAAGAATTGTATATTCGATAGTCATGTCAGTCAGTCAGTCGTGGCTGACTGTTCAAGTTGCGCCTACATCAAGGGTGGTCGCATCTGGACTAAGAGCGGTGGTGGCCCAGTGGAAAAGGCTGCGAGATACGAGTTTTTAGGTCGTAGGTTTGAACCCAGACAGACGCTTTACTTTTTGTAAATTTTTTCATCACAACTGCTCTCAAAATGGTAAAGGAAAACATCGTGAGGAAACCGGCATGTCCTAGATTCAAAACTCGAAGGCATGTGACATCTACCAACCCGGACTGGGCCCGGTGGTGGATTGCTTCGAGCGTAACTTCGGTCGCGTTGATAGTTTTTTATTTATCTCGCCCGTATCGTCGTCGCGTATTGTCGGCCGCGTAACACCGTTCTGGCGTTATGCGGCCAACGATACACGACGACGATTTTCCGTAAGTCAAATCCAAAAAACTGAAATGTTTCTGTACGTATACCTATTCTACAGAGATAATCTTTACTTACACATTGTGACTAGGCAAAAAGTATCTAATAGATATTCGTACTTTGTAGATATATGTAAATAATAACACTATCTATGTAAACACTTTACACAACCAGATAAGATAGTGGCAAAGTTGAGATAAACTAGCAGCGCCCCGCGGTTGCACCCTTATAAGTCTCGATCCCGTGTGAATATTGGGATAAAACGTATCCTATGTGTAGGTAAATCTCGTTATCACACTAATAGGTCAGTGGGTCGTCTTAGGGGCGGATCGAAAGTTTGTGAGTGAGTTTGTATGTTTGTTACTTCTTCACGCACAAACGGCTGGACCAATTTTGATGAAACTTTACAGTAATATAGCTTATACATCAGAGTAAAACATAGGATACTTTTTATCCCATTATTCCCAAGAGAGATAAACTTACGCGGGTGAAACCGCGGAGCACTGCTAGTTAATTAATAAAAATCAATAACCAAACAAGAACTTTTCACATATTCGTAGAATCATCATCCTTCGTCTGTCCTATCTGTAATGTTCGCTGGGTTAATAAAACACACTTTGACAGATCACTGAGGTGACATAGTCTATCCGAAACCCAGAGAACGTCTGCTTTCGCCTACGGCCGGTAAGCGACTGCCACGCCAATGCCTGCGCATACACTACATCCCTCCTTTATTTTTATTGAATTGATATGTTTGTTGTTGTCATGTTTATTGAAATATTGAATTGATTCTAGTCGCCCATTCCAAAAGGTAGTTTTCGTATGGAGAAGAATGAGCAAGAAACTCCACCGTTACCCTTTTAAAATGTTTTACAAGGTCTTGTTTATATAATATAATTATATGTGAAGACAATGCACTTAGAATAAAATTAGTCTACCACAAAAGGTAAAAAGAATTAAAATGAAGCAATGGCAGGTAAATCAATTATGTGATAGATACAGGTGCTCACATATTTACAAATTATTTACAAATATTGTAAAAGTAGATGATTTTCCTAGAATTTTCGCTTTGATAAATCCAATTTAATGGAGTGTTACATATGGCACGATCCACATGATGATGTCCTCACGATGTCCTCACGATGTTTTTCTTCACCATTTTGTAATGTCCAATTTAATGGATGTTCAAATGCGTCCAATCTAATGGATGCCCATTGCGTCCAATTTAATGAATCACATGTCTTCGAAGTATTGGTTCTCAGACATGCCGGTTTCCTCACGGTGTTTTCCTTCACCATTGATGAACAGTGGTGATGAGTGAAAATACACAAAATGCCTGCCGGGTTTCGAACCCACGAACTTAGTCGGGCTAGACCACCACCACTGTTGTGCTGAAATTAAATGCTATTATTATGTGTATGTGCCTACATATGACACGGTGCGGTATGACACCAGAAGGCCAATTCTACTAATTTAAAACGTTCAAAATCTAGTCTCAGTCTCATCTCGGCGATAAACAAATGTCAAAACTTGTCAAAATGTAGTGATATTAAAGGTAATTTTGCAATTAGCATTATTTTAGGGCACGAACTATTATCACAGCCTGTGTCTGTAACACAGTTTATACTAGCACAGACACAGACGTTCACTCTGTCTCAAATAATGCGTACCGGTTTACTTCATTGTTTTGTTTTTTTTTTATGCTTGATTGAGATGGACAAATTGTACTTGGCTTTTTGAAATAAAGATTGTTATTATTGTTATTATTATTTTGTGATTTTTAATTAGTCTATTACTTTTCGATTTTTACTAAGTTTACCGTTTTTCGTTTACCCTTTTTTGCAATTTGGATTAATTACAGGGCAAGGAATTATTATCTCATTTGTGATTTTTACTGAAGTTACATCTTTTACTTTTACCCTTTTATGCAATTTGCATTAATTACAGGGCAGGAAACTTTTACCCTTTTATGCAATTTGCATTATTTACAGGTCAGGAAATTTTATCTCTTTTGTGATTTCTACTGCCATACCTAGGTATTGGCATCTGCCTAGCCTTTTTCCCAACTATGTTGGGGTCGGCTTCCAGTCTTAGCGGATGCAGCTGAATACCAGTATTTTACATGGAGCGACTGCCTATCTGACCTCCACAGCCCAGTTACTGGGTAATACGATACCGCTTGGTAAGACTGGTTGTCAGACTTTCCGAGCTTCTGACTACCCGTAACGACTGTCAAAAATTCACGAATAACAGCCGGGACCAACGGCTTAACGTGCTTTCCGAGGCACGGAGGGGACACGGTATGTAAAGATGGTCACCCATCCATAGACCAACCGCGGCAAGCGTAGCTTAACCTGATCGATCGACCTATGCGGCTGTTATTATTTAGCCACGTGCCCCTCATACCTAGGATTGGCAATAGAGATCAAAATCTTTTTAATGTCTAACCATGATTTATTTTGTAAATTGCGTAAACTAGTCGGTTTCAATGTATGAACTTGATGAGTTTTCACCCATTGATTGCATACACTGGTTGGTTATACCAATGTATAAGTTATTGTTAACTTTTAGGTACCCACTTGTCCAAGCTCACAACATTACGATGTGTAATAGTCTATACGTAGCTATTTATATGTACCTATGCATGTATCTACAGTCCACATTACTTTAATTTAATTAGTCAAAAATAAACCATCAAACAGTCCACACGTAGTTTTAATGCATTAACTCAACGAAGCAAAAATCAACCTTATCGTCGTGATCATATGGTCCTAATTCGAGCCGAACGTTTACCGCTGACCGGCAGTGGACGAGCGCGTCGCGAGAACAAAAGAAAGCGATAAGGATTCTATGGAAGTTTTTTATTGATATAATTAGTGAATGCAAATTGTTGTGACGAACTCGTGTTCTTTATTATGAACAGTATTAAAAGCACGAACATAACTAAGTACTTATAACTATTCAGTGAGTGATCGGATTACGAAGTTTTAAAAAACACGACAAATAAGTGCGTAGTTACTTAACAAAAAGTGCAACATACCTTCTACTTGTGGACATTGTGAACATTATTTTTCCGTGGACAAAATTCGTTTGACTATTCAAGTGTGTTGCGTGAAGCATATTATTATCGAGAATATTAAGTTACTATGGAAGATCTTCTGCCTTATCAATATGAATTACTAGAAAACTTAAAGAATGCAGAGAAGAACTTTAAAAAATCGCCAAAAGATAGGATTAAAAAACCTTACTTGGAAACAAGGTTAGAATTGCTAGAAGAGCTTTGGAAGAACTTTAAGGACGGACACAAAAGTATTATTGTGAGTTTGACAAAAGATGAAAAAAGAAAAGATCCGTACTTTAAAGACGAGATATACGACATATTTCAAGAATTGTATGTGCAATACAAGGCTGCTATAAAGGAAGCTCTTCAGCCCTTTCTCGATGCAACGGTTCAAGTTTCAATGTTTGGTACGGCTGAAGGTCAAAGGTCAGCAGACAGCAACGAAATTCAATTGCCAAAAATTAAAATACCCACCTTCAGCGGCAAATATGAGGAATGGCAGACATTTTTTGACCTGTTTTCTTCCTTAATTCATAAAAATACAAAACTGTCGCCAGTACAGAAGCTGCATTACTTAAAGAGTAATTTATCAGGAGAACCAGAAGTAATATTGAGAAATTTCACTACTACAGATGCGAATTATGATGACGCCTGGAACGAATTAGTGAAACGTTATAACAACAAGAGGTTCAACTGTAACGCAATTTTGAGAGTTCTCTTTACACAAAAATATGTACATACTGAGTCTGCAAGTTCGATTAAACACCTGGTAGATACGACATCGACTTATTTAAAAGCATTGAGAAACTTAGGGGTTGAGTCTGACAAATGGGACATGATTATTAACTATCTAGTTGTGTCCAAGCTAGATCCAGAAACAATGAAGCAGTGGGAACAACAACTTAGTACAACCAATTGCGACCTGCCCACTTGGCAAGATTTGAGAGATTTTCTGGAGTCAAG
This sequence comes from Mesoligia furuncula, assembly GCA_916614155.1. Taxonomy (NCBI): domain Eukaryota; kingdom Metazoa; phylum Arthropoda; class Insecta; order Lepidoptera; family Noctuidae; genus Mesoligia; species Mesoligia furuncula. The sequence goes on from OU744792.1 coordinate 10,087,631, forward strand.
GTTTCGATCGCTGGAAATGATCGAGAGCAACAAGATAAAATCTTCGCAAACGAAACCAGCAGTTAAACCTAAGGCCTTTCATTCGAATGTCAACAAGGATGGAAAAGAACGCGAAATTAAGTGTGCGTTATGTAACAGCGAGCACTATATCTACCATTGCAAAACATTCGCCGACATGTCTACCAAGGAAAGACAGGAGTATGTTCAGAAGAGCAAATTGTGTTTCAACTGCCTTGCGCCATCACACTCGGTGAATAAATGTCGACAGTCAGCGTGCTGCAAAAGGTGTGGACGGCGACACCACTCCCTTCTCCACTTCGAGAGAGAGCAAAACACGGAGAAATCAAAGGAAGGAGAAAACACGGCTACAGGTACCGTAAGTGAGGATTTAAGAGGTAAGTCCACTCCTTCTTCAACTGATGCACAAATTGTTTCTTGTCATTGTGAGCATATACAAACAAATTCTGTATTATTAGCTACTGCTAAGGTGTTAGCAAGTAGCAAGAACGGTTGCAAACATATCATTAGGGCCTTGTTAGACCAGGGATCGCAAGCGTCATTCATATCTGAGGCGACCGTTCAGTTATTAAATCTAACACGTAAATCAGTGAGTGGTTGGGTGTCCGGTGTGGGAGAGGGGCAACAAAAATCAAACACATAGTTTCACTCTGCGTGAAATCACGCCACAATCCCCGAGAGTCAATTCGAGTTAATGCGTATGTATTGCGCACACTAACAACACTGCTACCAACCATGAATCTCAAATTGCCTGATTGGTCCAAACTAAAGGAACTAGACTTGGCTGATCCAGGGTTTACAACACCAGGTAGAATAGATATTCTGCTTGGAGCTGAGGTCTACAGCAACGTACTGTTAGATGGCGTTATTAAGCACACCAAGGGAAATCTATTGGCACAAAATACAACCCTCGGGTGGGTGATCTCTGGAAGGACGTGTGAAGCATCTACCTCAGCAAAGACACACATTACAACCCTGCACGTTCAATTAAAGGAAGACGAGCTATTACGTCAATTTTGGGAAATAGAAAAGGAACCTAACAGCATACGCAAGAAGTTTTCAAAAGAGGAACAAAGGTGCGAAGAATTTTATGAAGCCACAACAGTCAGAGACGAAGAAGGAAGATTCGTGGTAAGGTTACCGTTTCGAAACAAAGAAGCAGATTGTCAATATGGTGGTTTGAGGGAGATAGCTACTAAACGGTTTAACTACTTAGAGAAAAGGTTGTCCAAAGATTCTAAGCTAAGGGAAGAATACCATAAAGTTATGGAAGAATACATTAGTTTGAACCACATGGTACAAGTTAATTCATCCGAAATTGATAACTCTAATGCTGTCTATCTTCCTCACCATGCCGTAGTGCGAGAGGACAAGACCACCACAAAGCTTCGCGTGGTCTTCGACGCTTCGTGCAAGGGTTCTAATAACATTTCTTTAAATGACAAATTATGTGTTAGTCCTCAGCTACAGCAGGAATTACGTCATATATTAATGAGGTGGAGGACACACAAAATCTGTATTACAGCAGACATCATTAAAATGTACAGAATGGTGCGCGTAGCGGAAGAAGATACGAACTACCAGAGATTACTATGGAGATCTGCACCTAATGAGCCAATAAAGCATTTTAAACTTCTGAGGCTGACCTTCGGTACAGCATGTGCACCGTACCTTGCAGTAAAATCACTTCAGACACTTGCCAAAGACGAGAAATCAAAGTACCCTATTGCTGCAAAAATTACTGAAACTGATTATTATATGGACGATCTCCTCACAGGATGCGAGACAGTGGAAGAAGCTGTGGATGTTTTTAATGGGATGAACAATCTTATGAACTCAGGAGGATTTCAACTTCAAAAATGGAGCAGTAATTGTGAGGCTTTGTTACAGTACATTGGAAAAAATAAACGGGAAGATAATGAGTTGCCTTTTAAGGTTAATAATGTTGTCAAAGTCTTAGGGTTGAGCTGGAACAGGGAAGCCGACACTTTTGAATATACTGTCAATTTGCCAGAACCCAAGCAACCCATAACTAAACGACATATTCTTTCCGAAATAGCTAAACTTTATGATCCTTTGGGATGGATCGCTCCTATTGTGGTAATAGCAAAGATGATCATGCAGAAGTTGTGGAAGACAGGCCTAGAATGGGACGAGCCTATTGACGGTGTTTTGCAAGCAGAGTGGTTACGATATCGAGAAAACTTGACGTGTATCAAAGGCCTAAGCATACCACGATGGTTGCACTACACGCGTGTATCAAGAGTTGAGTTGCACGTCTTCGCAGATGCATCGCAGGGCGCATACGGAGCAGCAGTGTACATGCGAGTCATCAATAAGGAGCGAGTGTACGTAAGCCTAATATCCTCCAAAACAAAGGTAGCTCCAATCGAGAAGCAAGTTACCATCCCTAGATTGGAACTTTGTGGTGCTACATTAGCAGCCAAGCTGATTTCAGAGACTTCTCAAGTTTTGGGAGTACCTAAAGATAATTTATTTGCGTGGACCGATTCCACTATTGTTTTGGCTTGGTTAAGAGGCGGACCAAGTCGGTGGAGCACATTCGTGAGCAACCGAGTGTCAGACATACTGAACATTATAGATTACGAGCAGTGGGGGCATGTATCTACAGATATGAACCCAGCTGACTGCGCCTCACGGGGCTTACAAGGTCCGGAGTTGTCTAACCATTCACTATGGTGGAATGGACCGGTTTGGTTGTCTAGTGTAAACCTAAGCATCAGTGCTCCTAACATCGAAGATACACGGGAGGAGGAACGTGTAAGGTCTTTGACTACTGTAAATAATATTAAAGAGGAATTTATTTGGACAAAATATTCTACTTTATCAAAAATGTTAAGAGTTATTTCATATTGCAGACGATTTCTTAGTTTTCAATTACCTCGAGACAAACGTGAATGTTTTTCAAAAATTATTATGCCTGCAGAACTAAAGGCAACGTTAAATAATTGTATTAAGCAAGTCCAAGCTATTGACTTCATGGAGGAGATAAGGCGGTTAAATTCTCACGGCTATGTACCTAAAAGTAGTAAGCTCCGCAATCTTTGTCCTATTTTGGATAATAACGGGATTCTAAGAGTTGGCGGGCGCATCCAAAAATCTCAAACGGCCTACGATACTCAGCACCCTATAATTTTACCCGCTAAGAGTCATCTTAGCAAGCTAATAATTCAGGATGCTCATCATAGGACATTACATGGCGGTCCTCAAGTAATGTGTAATTATTTGAGATCTCAATATTGGATTTTACGAGCTAAAGACCTAACAAAAAAAATTTACCGAGAATGTGTCAAGTGTATTAGGTATTCAAAAAGGAATACCACGCAACTGATGGGTCAGTTGCCAGAAGTGCGAGTAAAACCTGAACGTGCCTTTAAATCAGCTGGTGTGGACTACGCAGGTCCCATCAATATTCGTTTCTCCCCGGGTAGAGGAGCTAAATCGTATAAGGGCTACATATGTTTGTTTATCTGCATGATAACGCGTGCCATACATCTGGAGGCTGTCACCGACATGACTGCAAAAGGATTCATCGCCGCCTTTCGACGATTCACATCGAGACGAGGCCATTGTTACAATATTTATAGTGATAATGGCACTAATTTCGTGGGAGCAGACAAGCAGCTGAGGGACATGTTCAACAGTGCTAAATCTTCGATTCCTGGTGAAGTAGCAGAGTTGTTAGCCCTGGCGCGTACTACATGGCATTTCATACCTCCTCATGCACCCAATTTTGGTGGTTTATGGGAGGCTGGGGTGCGCAGCACGAAAACACACCTTAAAAAGGTGATTGGTGATGCAACCCTCACTTACGAGGAGCTAACTACCGTATTGACACAAATCGAGGCGTGTTTAAATTCACGGCCCATAACTGTACTAAGCGATGACCCTAATGACCCTCTTCCACTAACACCGGGCCACTTTCTGATTGGCGAACCTTTGTTAAATTTAAGTGACGAAAATTATACAAATCTTAATATTTCTAGTTTAGATAGATGGAGGTTAACTCAGAAAATGGTCAACGATTTCTGGAACAGATGGCACAAGGAATACCTCATAAATCTGAACCAAAGACATAAGTGGAATACCAAAAATACTGAGCCAGAAATCGATGACGTAGTGATTTTAAAAGAAGACAATATTCCTCCAAGTAAGTGGATATTGGGTAAAATAATTGAAAAACATGTGGGTTCTGATGGTATTACTCGTGTGGTGTCAGTTAAATGTAAGAACGGTGTTTATAAACGACCCACGAGTAAATTATATATCCTACCTAAACAAAAGTCACATAAAGTTTAATTACTTATAAGAAAAAAGGGAGTATAAACCAAATGTATCTTAGTAACAAATTTACTTACTCATTAACTTCACTTTATTATTGTTTACCTATTTACATAGGTACTAAGTTAACTAACGTTGCATACTTACCTTCTATTCATGTTATGTTTAAACCGATATATTTTAAGAATTTACCTGCTTACCTCGCTTTATGTAGTGAAGAAACTTGAATAGGCATTCCTAACTACGTACAACCTACCTATATGTATACTACCTATGTGTTATGTAGTTAAAAAGCATTATTAAACTAAATGATATCGGTGGGCGGTTAGAGGTTATAAAGTTATAATGCAACAAACTATGTACCTACTTATTAGTAACAACAAATAATCTAACTAATTATCTTAAGTGCTTATGCTTGAACTATATGTCTACTTACCTACCCTACCTACTATTTCTAGTTGCGCTTGCGTAGCATATCGCTTCTTACCTATATTGTAGGTATCTATGTACACCTAGACCTAAGTAGATATAGTTATCCATAATACTAGTTACTTTCGTTTAGTTACTTACCTTTCATAATCCTTGTATTTTTATACCTATTTAAAAAAAGGTTATTTGTTTCTAATTTTGTTTTACAGTGCGTTATGCACATCAATTTATATTGTTTACGTTTATTGCTTTGTTTTTATTTAAAGGATAGATCCTTTGGTGGGCGGAATGTCCAAGCTCACAACATTACGATGTGTAATAGTCTATACGTAGCTATTCATATGTACCTATGCATGTATCTACAGTCCACATTACTTTAATTTAATTAGTCAAAAATAAACCATCAAACAGTCCACACGTAGTTTTAATGCATTAACTCAACGAAGCAAAAATCAACCTTATCGTCGTGATCACCACTATTCATTTGATTGTTTACCTCTTCAAATTACTTCGTAATGTTTTGATACCGATTAACCACATAATCTATCAGTATCGCGACTTCCGCGAACTTATTTGCCTTAGGCAATTCTGTTAACCAAACATTTAATGGCTTAGTTGGGTTGGCACCTATCAACAAATGAGGTTATACGAAATAAAAGTAAAACTATAAATTCACTGTACATATTAAGCATAAGAAAGTTAAAACGCTGTACGAATAACATAGTCATTTTTTGCTTTTTTTTTGTCCATGTCGCGAATTTTGCGGCAAGGGGTTTCTAAAAGGGGGGCAAATTTTCCATTATTTTTTCGATAGGACGCACCGTTTTCGAGATATAAGCAAATTTAGAATTATTAGATTTTACGCTCGCATGTTCCCGAAAATAACACCAGTACGTCCCGTACAAAGATTTTTTAATAAACATAAATTATTACATAGCAAACAGTTCGGTTTCACAAGGGGTCGTTCAACTACTGATGCTGGTGTTGAACTTTTAGGACATATTTATAATGCATGGGAAGATAAATGCGATGCCTTGGGCATCTTTTGTGATTTGTCCAAGGCATTCGATTGCGTTCTTCACGAAACCTTAATCAGGAAACTCCGCCACTACGGGATCCGGAACACCGCTCTGGATCTTCTTACTTCATACTTGAGTAAAAGGATTCAGAGCGTTGACGTTAATGGAAAAAGATCATCCGGATCTACAGTAGCAATGGGAGTCCCACAGGGCTCAATTCTTGGTCCTTTCTTGTTTCTAATTTATATTAATGACTTGCCGTACCTCATAAAGGATAATCATGATATAGTGTTGTTTGCAGATGACACTTCTCTTTTGTTTAAACTTAAACGTCAGCAGTTGGTTACTGACGATGTAAATAGCGCGATTTCGAAAGTAGTCCACTGGTTCAATGTTAATAATTTGCTTCTAAACGAGAAAAAAACCAAATGCATTAAGTTTACGCTACCCCACGTTAGGCAGGTGAAAACTAATGTGTTGATAAAGGGCGAGGAATTGAATCCTGAAGACAATACAGTATTCTTGGGCATAACTTTGGATGCTAAGCTTCAGTGGGGTCCACATATAGATAAATTATCCAAAAAGCTTAGTTCCGCAGCATACGCTGTTAGAAAAATTCGTAATTTAACTGATATAGAGACTGCCCGTTTAGTGTACTTTTAGCTATTTTCATAGTGTAATCTCGTACGGTATTCTATTGTGGGGAAATGCCGCCGATATTCAGACTATCTTTGTTTTGCAGAAGCGAGCTGTTCGATCAATTTATAAATTAAGTCCGAGACACTCTCTCAGAGACAAATTTAAAGAGATTAATGTAATGACTGTGCCTTCTCAGTATATTTATGAAAATCTTTTATATGCCCATAAAAACATAAAATTGTTTAAAAAATACAGTGATATCCATAATATAAATACTAGAAATAAACACAAATTTGTTGTACCTACAACAAGGCTCAAGAAAATAGGTGGGTCGTTCAGATGCCAATGTATACGTTTTTATAATAAACTACCAAGCCAAGTTCAAGATCTAAGCCTTAATAAATTCAAATCATTCATTAAACGTAAGTTGTGCCAGAAAGCCTTTTATACCGTTAAAGATTATATTGAGGACAAAAAGGCTTGGGATTGAGCTGCTTCCAATTTCTGCATTTTGAATGTTTTTTTATTTATTTTTTATATACACAGTGACATTATTATTATTATTATTTTTAATTTTTATTTATAAACATTGACATTTGCTTACTTTGTAAAGTATTATTTATTTTATTTATTGTGAATGTGAAGACGATGTGGGTCATTTTATTAATTTTATCTCTGTTCTGTTAGTTTTATTTCTTGATCTTTGTCTGGCAGTTTGAGTAACTTATGTGGCCTACCCAAATGTCCTTTCTTTGGTATTGTTCGTCGAATCGTTGAGCTCCTTAAGTTTTGAGTTGAGCTGCACGATTTCTGACAAATGCGTGCACTGACTGGACAGGTCCTCTCAATCTGTGTGGTTCTTTCCTCAAAAGACCATCTCAGACATCGATTTACATGGTCTTCATATAACCTGACCAAGATTATGTCTGGACTTTAAAAGAGACTGTGACCTCTGAGTTTGTTTCGGTCTTTCTTCTCAGAGTAGTCAGATAGGAGACGCCGACTTCATCTAGTTTTTAAAAAAAACATGTTTGACGTGTAAAAGTGTTTGTACAAACCTACTTACAAAATAAAATCATTTATCATTTATCATTTATAGCACTTACTTTTATCCTCGTCGCCACTTGTAATGTTCGCTGGGTTAATAAAACACACTTTGACAGATCACTGAGGTGACATAGTCTATCCGAAACCCAGAGAACGTCTGCTTTCGCCTACGGCCGGTAAGCGACTGCCACGCCAATGCCTGCGCATACACTACACTATCCTATGTATTAGGGATTGCATGGCCTAGCATGTCTTCTAACAATACCTATCTGAAATGTGTTTATTTTAACTAAAAATTTCGCTCCAGATATCTCAAAAGCAAAATCAAAAGTCTATTCAAATTAGGCTGAGAATCAGCACTTTTCGAATGCCAAAATAACATAAAACTGTCCCCCAAAACGGTTTCACCTTTCACCACTTCCTAGTGCTTTCGCTGGGGAGAAGAAGTGGCGCAACAAACTCCCAGCAGCACAGCTGTCTGTTCGCTTAAAAAAACTTGTTTCTACACAATAGTAGGTATGCACAGTAATTAATGAAACGAGACACAGAACATTAAATTAAACAATTTTTCAATATAAATGTTAGCCAGCCACACCAATATAACAATAAATATCTAACAGATAGAGCGACAGCGTAGATTTTAATTAACATTTTGCTGAAACCACTAACCTTATACACTCCTTATTAATTGCTGCTAAATTGAACAGCGGCTTGAATTTTGTTGTCTGCATGTTGTAGTTGTTTATCACACAATAACACTAAACACTATCACACACTGATATTTGTATCAATTCACGTGTAACTACTTACTTACTTAAAAAAAAGATAGCACTGACTGATCAATATTGTATCTCTTTATAATATCTAAGTATAGTGTATTTTTCTTACTTGTCCTATTTTGTAAAAAACACGATAAACAACATAAAATGCTTGGGATTGATTTATCAACACATTAATGTTCTCAATGCGTCATACATATTTGTTTACAAAATAACGCAAGTGAAGAGTCTACTGGTTTTAATAGATGGTTTTTTAATCACTTTTAAATATGAGATTGTATCTTTATACGAACTATACGAACGTCGGACAACAGCGTGTTTTTGAAGTGTATAAGACACTTATAATCATCCGTGTTTGAACGTGTTATTGAATGACTTTGACCTTCGCTAAATTAAATAACAAGCTCCAAACAAAATCGTTTGATAAAAACAGTGTTGCTGGATATTTTCGAATAATAGCCTTATTCAGTTGTGATAAAGCCGTATTTTGATAATTTCGCGCTCCTACAGTTTGCTGAATAGTACGTTCTGAATTTGGGCGTAGGTAGTTATAATGACAGTTGATTATACCCTAATACCTGTTACTGAGATACCTGTTTTAAAAACAGCGGCACTAATCTAAATTAATTATATTTTGGATAAACATTATAAATCAGTAATGCAGCAATGAAACTTGACCTGTTTAAGTTAATTGTTTCTGTCTATTAGATAATTTCCATGTTTGCATGGTGCTGTGATAAGTACATTCAAACGGGGCAAACTGCCCCATTGTTCTCTAAGTCATAAACGCATTCGATTCTCAGATCGGGCAAAGTGATATTGTGTTTTACCGATTTGAAATTTCTCAGTAGCAGCCCGAACTTTGGAAGTTGTTAGTGTGACACCATCGTGCCTCAGAAAGCACGCAGCGTAAAGCCGTAGGCACCTACTGCCCATGATCATTCCCCGGTCGTGTCGATTGACCCGTCACATCGGACTGCGAGAGCAAGGGAAGAGGGAATGCACCTGTGTTTGCGTATTGAGACTGACCACCGTGAACAAAATTCGGTCGATCGGTGATGTCATTATTAAATCAGGCAAAAATAAAACTATTATACACGAGGCTAATAATTGTCAGAACGTAAAGTAGTTTCTGAGCTACAATATAAAACCTCAACTTTAGTGTGTAAATAATTTTAATTTATTTAATATTTTTGAGAAATAAGCCATTGGTCACATGACATTGAACATTTTGTTACTAAATAATATAACAGAAATAATCTCAGTTATTAAGCAAAATATTTGTTCAAAATTTTAGCAGAAGTACACTGCAATTTTGAGCAAATATTTTGCTCAATAGCCGAGATTAAAAAACTGAAGTGTTAATGTTTGGCTCAATAACTGAAATTTAAAAAAACTGAAGTGTTAATCGACTTCTGTTGCTGATCGTACATATATTTCTCTACATGTGAATGTGTCAACTACCTCTATAGTCTCCCTTGGCTAATCTCCGTTGAGATTGGCCGCCGTGACCGGATTTCAGTCGTGAGGCAAAAATGAAACAAAATTTAAGATAATATAAAATTATTTAATTTAAAGAACGCACAATAGTAATATCTATAGCATTTCAAAAATTATACTGACTTTATAACAAATAAAAACTTTGTACAAAAAAAACCGGCTTAAAAAAAGCGACAAAAATATTGGAAAATTATTTTAGTTTCTGAAGTCAAAGGCAATTATGAAAAACAAACAAAAGGAAAGCCAGCGCATTTTCGAAACTTCGTTTTTTTTTCGAAGTCGGTTGTATTTTTATAAAAAGGTATTTTTTTGTATTTATAATCAACATTGCTACTAGATCATTTGTAGTTTACTGTGAAAAAAAACTATTTATTATCGTGGAATGATAAAGTTTCTTAACGCAAGAGGTCCTAGAACAGTTCCTTGGAAATTCCTTACTAAAATAGTACTTCAAAAAGGACACGCTATACGAGCAAGCTTAATTTAAAATAAAATACGTAGGTAATCTAATTCTTTTGTGAGGTCAGGATAAAAATGTTTTCAACATATCATTTGGCATCCTTAAATACGAAATTGTATGGTCCCTTGACATAATTAAGAGACGTCTGCTCTATCTTCGGTGGAGGCCCGAACCATTCCACTTGAAAGTTTTCTATTAGCCTCGCCACAAAAGTATCCATTTCTAATTCAGCTATGCGACGACCTGGAGGCGAAAACAATACAAATATATAAGTATACTCGCGATTAAATATAACTTGACTTTTTCTTTGACTTTGTCTCTTCAAGAAATCATCATCGGCCTAGCCTTTTCCCGACTATGTTGGGGTCGGCTTCCAGTGTAACCGGATGCATGTGAATACCAGTATTTTACACGGAGCGACTGCCTATCTGGCCTCCACAACCCAGTTACTGTGTAATATGATACCCCTTTTGGTAAGACTGGTTCTCAAGACTTTCGGGCTTCTGACTAACTGTAACGACTGTCAAAGATCCACGAATGACAGCCGGGACGTTGGTCCCGGCGTACGGCGGTACGTTAAGCCGTTGGGCTTAAAGTGCTTTCCGAGGCACGGAGGGGTCTCGGTATGTAAAGATGGTCACCCATCCACAGACCAACCGCGGGAAGCGTAGCTTAACCTGATCGATCGACCTGAGCGGCTGTTATTATTTAGCCACGGACCCCTCTCTCTTCAAGAAATATTTGCAATTAAATTCAGACCGGAATAAATCGCAATGCACGCCAAATATCTTTTCTGTTTTTAATCAACATGGAACTTGAGATAGTTTCGCCATGTCCGACTAGCTCAGAGACTCGTACTAGAAAGCTGTAATTTGGCATAGGTATACATATTATATTAATCACGCTGACAAAGTGGGACAATAAAATCTGGAAAAAACATTTTTAAGGTCCCTCCCCTTCACGTAAAATGGCGATGTTTTTTTCTCTCGTCTATCCCATAGTGTGGGCGTGGTGGGGTTTCGTTGGATTTGCCATTCAAAAATTTTGCAGGTGCCAATTAGCTTCAAAGCTTTAAAGTGCTAATTATTATTGGAGTCAAGTGTCTCCCTAAAAACTATCACATCTAAAAAGGCTTTTTTTTTGCGGATGGGAAATCATCAAATTTCTGTAACGACCAATCAAATGACCCCTCCCGCTCTGGGTGGAGCGGAAGGGAGTGTCAGACTCTTACTGACTAAAACCCACCCATGTTCCTTCCTTAGCTCTTTATGTTCCGGGCCAGCGGTAACCTTTTCGGACAGTCCCGCTGACCCGGCAGGCTTCGGCCCTAAGGGGCCCCTTCCTCGATGTTGACATCTCTTTGAGGCGCGCGTGGGACACGTACGCGCCGTCCGGCACGGGCCTGGGTCCTGATTGGACGGTGAGCTACCCATTATTCTCCGCCCGCAGGCCCGCGCCTACGGTGGCCGGGAGTCGTCACGCGGCTATCTAAGAAGGCTTTACAACTTAAAGCGTAATAGTCGACCAACTTACATTAATTTGCAGTTGGAATGTATGGGAGAAAATGTTTTGTAAATACAATGTTGTTTGGGATAAATTCATCAAAAACCCAGCCAAGTGCGTGTCGGACCACGGTCTTGGCCAGTTTATTTTCTTCAATTACCTATACAACTACGGACTCCGAAACCAAAGGGTTGGTGGGCAAACGGATTAGCATTCCCATAGTAAAGTGGGTCATCTTTACTGGTTAACCACCGCTCTGGGATGTACTCTCGAGGCTTGGGAAAGTTTTTGTCCATTAGGGACATATCTCGGTGGGCGAACACAACTTGCATCTGAAATGGTAAGAAAAGCACAATTTAAACAAATGAGTGCTTTACAATTTAAGTTATTTGTATTGAATTGCAAAATATGAATAAGCAGAGAGAAAGAGATAATTGCAAGCTTTTATTTATTTTTAATAACTTGAAATTCTTAGAAACATTTCATACTTACATCTTTAGGTATCTTATAGCCTAAAACATTATATTCCTTTGATGTCTTCCGGACATTTGCCGATGCTACTGGCATCATTCTCAACGATTCTTTAACACACGCCCTCAGGTATGGTCTTCGTTCTGAGTTTGACATTATCTCCTCCCTAAGCTTAGCTTGTTTGTCCGGATGTTTAGCCAGAAGGTAGAGGGTTGCTGTAATTGTGTTGGCGGCCTGAGTAAAATAAATAAATAAAAGATTTATGCATTTCAGTAACCTGCCTAATTTTCTCTAAATTTTCTCTCTCTAATAAATCATGTGTCAAGTTATGCATACCGTATCTACACCAGCAAACAACATATCACTAGCCATAATGTGAGCCACTTCTTCGTTGATTTCTAACAGTTTTCCTAAAACGCTTTTCTCGTTTTCGGATTGGTTCTTGAGCTGTTCCTTTCCTTTTTGAATGAAGTGTTTTGTTAAACTGGAACCAAGAATAATGTCACATATTTTTTCAAATTAAATGATTGGTTTAAAGGAGAAAACAGCATGAGGAATTAAACCGACATTGAACTTACTTTTCATGATGCTCATACAATTTCATAGCTTTCTTGTACATTGGTGTTGAAAACCACCTCCAAAGGCTTGGCTTGAAATCCAATTCATTAGCTATAACGAACAGGTCGTGGACGCACTGGATCAACTGCCACTCTGGAGAGTCTGCGGGCAAGTTGGGATCGAAGCAGTTCAGGCGACAGCCAAGAGCGACTGTGCCGATAGATTCCAGGGCCCATAAGTTCATTTCCTTATCAAAGTCCTTAATGATCATGTTCTTTTCGTCGCGATTGGCTTTCATCCTGCAATTGATTTAGTTCATTAAAAAAAACTTTTAGTGCCGATTACTTGTTGTTCATAACTTACCTTTTGACCATGTCTTGTGCTACTTCATCAAGTACTGTGACGTATTGTTTGATTGTCTTCGGTTGTAACATCACTGGATTCACTGTTGAGCGGAACTCTTTCCACAGCTTACCTTGGCTAGAAGCAATAATATTTTTTTTTCTTTCAATGTCTTAATCGGAATTGTTAAACATGATTTTTCTGATAACTAATCATTTTGTTGATTAGCACGTGTCGTTATTTCAACTTACTCAGTTATAAGGCCCGTGGCGTGAACAGTATGACCTTTATTTTTCTTAAATTCTTTTCTATAGTATTCAAGGCTCTGGAATCCCGGACGGACGGGCAAAGAGTTTTCACTGCGCAATATCTGTAAATATGCTTTGAGATGTAGGAAATTGTAATGGATTGTAAGAATTTAAGATTCAAACTCAAAGAATATAATTTTTTCTCTTGTAGTACCTATTATCTGTCGATTTTCCTCCTTTTAAAACAAAAAAGTAAGAAAACTTACGTGTTCTGAACATTCAGGATCATAAAGTAGAACCATAGGCTTCTGGCCCAATATCCCGTCGAATCTAACGATTGGCCCATACGACTCAAATAGTTTCATGGTGCCTTCAAGTTGTTCGATGTCTTGAAACTGACCTAAATGATATATTTCAAATAAATAACATGATCTGACGCTATTCAAATAAGTCAACGGTCCACCTGATGGGAAGTAGTAACTGCTGGGCTACATGTGACGTTGATGGGGCATGAATGCCTCCATACATAAAAGTGGCCAATTTTTAACACCTTTATAGTTTCCTGCGTAAATTAATGTTTAACGTGGAGCATAGAAATGCTGCTTGTAGAAAATAGTAATTGCGGTTACAATGCCCGGGCGAATCTTTTTCAAAGAAGGTCTTCTACTTCTAGGTTTGTTCCAAATATAACACACCTCCAGGCATAAAATGGAGCATTTGCCCGATGACGGGCAAAGACGAGGGTCCAGGTATCTCTTTCCATGACTTCAGGTTGGCATCAGCGCTTGCTACCGCTACCGTTCTGAAAACAACATTAATCTTACTAAAAATCTTAGCTTTAGCTGAGTTACTTTTGTTTTCATTTACCTACGGAAAATAGTTTTTGTTTGTTTGTTTGAACGCGCTAATCTCTGGAACCACTATTTGCATTTGGAAGCCCAATGCTTGAGAGTGGTTTAACATCACGCTAGTAGTCATAGGAGCCGAGCAAAAAGAAGATACGTAAGAAAGCACTCTAAGCGAAAAACGGAATAATAGTGCGGGTAGGCGATGCGATGCGACGGGGTGGGTCAGGGGAACAAGAAATTTCACACAGATGCAGTCGCGGGCAGAAGCTAGTATTGTACCTATAAATCTAAACTAAACTAAATCATGTAGGTATGAACCCGAACGGAAATAATCAACTTTATCTTGTATGGACGTCAATGAAATCTATGTTACCTATAAACTAAATGCTTAATGAGCATGCATATCCTTATTATTTGAGCAGCATACGAAAACTGACCTTGAGACTCTTGCTTGTCGGACAGTATCTACTATTTTTATTTACTAGCATATTATAGATATACAGAGTGACCGGTAATTAATGGATAACCTCTTCAGGGGTCATTGTACTTATTATTATTAATAACCCCTTAAGAGGTTATCCATTAATTACCGGACACCCTGTAGATAGCATATTGAGATAATTATGCTATCTAAAGATCACCGATTTCAATGAAACTTCATACGCATAGTTGGATACAAAGGTCTAAAAAGTTACATAAGAACATTTTCGAAAAATAGTGTTACAGCCAAATTAGACCGATTTTAAATTTTCCATAGAAACAGAGATTTCCAGTTATTTTATTTTAAATAAGACTTTTCGAAAATGTTCCTTTAGACCTTTGTATCCTGCTTATGCATATGAAGTTTCATTAAAATCGATTCATTCATTTCGAAAAACAAGGGCTTGAAAGTTTGTATGAAATGCCGTACGGCGTAAACACTCTTAAGCAACGGTTTGAAAAACAAACAAACTCGAAACTGATATCTATTTGTAGGCATATCTATTCACATAAGTTTATAGTCTACATCTACACTATTTAAAAAAACAAGATACGCCAGATATCGAAGCCGGTTATTACATTTGTTATTATTAACATTGAAAATATTCTTGGTATTTAATGAAACAGGAACATCTATATAACAAACAAGTAAAAATAGTTACCTACACCTGTTGATTCGTAATTTGTTATTTACATTGAAACTGAGTTTCCATA
Organism: Mesoligia furuncula; assembly: GCA_916614155.1. Classification (NCBI taxonomy): domain Eukaryota; kingdom Metazoa; phylum Arthropoda; class Insecta; order Lepidoptera; family Noctuidae; genus Mesoligia; species Mesoligia furuncula. The sequence continues at coordinate 10,102,988 of OU744792.1, forward strand.
CCTAACCTAGCATAACCTCGAATACCCAAATATGGTGTTTAATAAACCAGAAATAACACTCACCTGATAAATTCCTTATTAATGGTCACAAAACTGAACAGCGGCTTGAACTTTGTCGTCTGCATGTTGATGTAGTTAGTGACACAATAACACAATCAGCCGTTTGTGTTATTATCGCAGCACGCGAACCTACAGAAGAATTAGAGATATCACTGACGGTCGACGGATCACTGATGTAGGTACACTGTTGATCAAACGTAGGTTATATCTTTTATCTTTGTTTACAGCAATAACAGCCTTTTAACTACGTAAATAGAGTCATGGATATTATTTTAAAATCACTATATTTTCAAATCACGTTTCATTTGTTTAGATTTCATTCATATAATAAATGAAATCAAGGAACGGCGGAACGAGTAGTTTGAAACTATTTTATTTGTGGATCAGTAGAATTCCGAACTGCGAACGATCTGCCGAGACGAGATCTACTATGTGTGCTTAAAAACGCGTTTGACCTTCATGGCTCCGGACGAATTCGTTTGAATTATAATTTTAATGTAGTTACAGCCATTCAAATAACAGTCGTATCGTGTTGAGGCAAAGTCGGTTTTTGGTAGTTGGCAGTTTGTTGATGAGTATAGAAAACTCGTGAATCATTGTTGACGTGACATTATCAAAGGTGTAGATTGTTTGACAAATATTAATGAAAATACTAGTGGTAAAACAATTTATCTATATCTATACCTATATACATATAAAATTCAAAGTCCTGACTGACTGACTGACTGATATATCAACGCACAGCCCAAACCGCTGAACCTAGAGACTTGAAACTTAGAAGGTGTGTTCTTTGTGAAGAGTAAGTATCCACTAAAACAGGATTTTTGGGAATTCAACCCCTAAAGGGTTAAAATAGGGGATGGAAGTTTATATGAAAGTCCGACAGTTTTGAAGTTAGGATCTTCTAATTTTGTATTTAGGCTGACAATTGAAAATTAATTTACACGTGTCTCAGCGTTTTTGATAATTCTACCCCCCAAAGGGTTAAAAAGGGGGATGAAGTTGTGTATAGAAAGTCAATAATTTTCGACGTAATAATCACTAAATTTATTATCTAGGCTAGGATTGGAAGCTAACACAACGGTGTTGTTAGAATTTCATCCATTAAGGGGGTGAAAAGGGGGATGAAATTTTGTCCTGACTGACTGATATATCAACGCACAGCCTAAAACGCTGGTCGGTACCGCTGGGTAGAGAAATTAATTTTGGAGGGTGTGTTCTTTGTGAAGAGTAGATATCCACTAAGAAGGGGTTTTTGGAAATTTAACCTTTAAGGGGTGAAAAGAGGAGATTTTTTTTGTATGAAAAATCTTATTCCTTGAGTTAATAACCATGAAACTTGGCACAAATACTTATCTTAAAAGTATTTGATATCGTAAGGTTTGTGTTGATTCTTGACGAGCCACACTCACCACTGGAAACGACACCACTTGGAAAACTGTTAAAATTCCGCGAATTTTTTTTGAAGACTTATATCAATGTTTTCGTAAAAAGATTCGCTGTCCGTCATGGACAGTCTGTAGAGGGCTATAAGAGGGCCGGCAGCCTCAGGGCGCACTCACATTATGCTGAGGGCTATCACAACGGGTATATTGGATGGCCATAATACAGTTTCAAATTTAGAACATAGGGTGTCATGATTGTGTAGGCTTATTAGTTGATACGCACAAATTTAAACAGGCGAATCGTCACTTTTAAATAACATATTTTTTTCTATGGGCGACTCGCACGAAGTTAATTTATTTGTGGGCGTGTCGGCAGCTCTAGACATATATATTAGACAATTAGCACATCTTGTTTTATAATATTCAACTCTTATTACTTCTTTGCGCTATTGTCCTTTTTAGGGTTCCGTTGCCTTGCAAATGGCAAAAAACGGAACCCTTATAGATTCGTCATGTCTGTCTGTCTGTCTGTCCGTCCGTATGTCACAGCCACTTTTCTCCGAAACTATAAGACCTATACTGTTGAAACTTGGTAAGTAGATGTATTCTGTGAACCGCTTTAAGATTTTCACACAAAAATAGAAAAAAAAACAATAAATTTTGGGGTTCCCCATACTTAGAACTGAAACTAAAAATTTTTTTTTTCGTCAAACCCATACGTGTGGGGTATCTATGGATAGGTCTTCAAAAATGATATTGAGGTTTCAAACATCATTTTTTTCTAAACTGAATAGTTTGCGCGAGAGACCCTTCCAAAGTGGTAAAATGTGTGTGTCCCCCCCCCGTAACTTCTAAAATAAGAGAACGATAAAACTAAAAAAAATATATGATGTACAATACCATGTAAACTTCCACCGAAAATTGGTTTGAACGAGATCTAGTAAGTAGTATTTTTTAATACGTCATAAATCGTAAACCGCAATTTACATTTTATTCAATCAACTCAAATATAAAAATAATAAAAAAAACATTTAATTTCATAAACATAAACCTTATTCATAAGCCCGGATGTTACGGAAACCTCGGTGCGCGAGTCCGACTCGCTCTTGCTCGGTTTTATTAATATAAGCCAGTCTAACATTTATTTTTGAGTGGAGAACAAAGGAAAATTACTTTTGTCTATTTCGTTCTTAAATCCATATATAAACACAGGTTACTCAGATAGAAAATACATGTAGGTATAGGTGCTGAATAGATATTACATTTGCTTGATAACAACTCAATCTTAACTTTAACCCAATTTAGCATGTCAACTTGATACCTAACTGTGGAAAATCTACTAGAATTAGGAATTATTTTTCATCTACATATAGTATTTGTATTTGTAAAATATTGTCAAACAATATTATACCAGTATTTTATTTATACACCCGCTTGAAGCCACTCTATTCTACAAGATAAACACCGCTAAAATAAAATAAATGTCCCAAAACAATGACAAATTATGGTCATCACTCACGAAAGGAACACGCGCTGGGCAACAAAGTCGAAAATAAGGCAACCATTAATTAAAGTAATCCGAAAGGACAAAATAACTAACGAAGTAAATCTGGTATATTTATTATCTTCAATGTTTTGTGGGAACGTTGTACCCGAAACTTGAAAGGAAAACTGAACTTTGTTACGTTAATTTCATTGAATCAGCTGAAAGTGAATCAGGAATAAAATTATCCGGAAAAGGACCGGAGTTACCGACGTAGCTTGCAGAGTAAGCAAACTGAAGTGGCAGTGGGCTGGCCATGTTTGTCGAAGGACCGGATGGCCAGTGGAGCAGACGAGCACTGGAGTGGAGACCGCGTATCGGCAAGCGTAGCGTAGGACGCCCCACAGTGTTTCAGGATTGCTTGGAAGCGGACATGTTTTAACTAATAGCATATGTCGATGTAGTAAGACTTAATAACAAAAACTGCAAAAGAAACCCTATGTCAATTATTCTTAGTTTTCGAGAAAAAAAATGTGTCAAATAGTAAAAACGTATTTTTTTTCTTGCAGAGTCAAAACTAAAAGTAATATTTAATAACCTCGTTTTAACACATAAAATGATATGTTATTTAAGCTTTACAACAGCTATGAAATGTAAGTAATTACGAAGATATTAGCAAAAAATCGAATTTTCATTTTTATTTTTTTTATAAAATCAGCCATATAACGCGCAGCATTAAGAAGTTATTAAAAATTTAAGAAAACACTCAGCGCCTATATTTTTAGAAATAGCAAAAGTACTTACATTTCATAGCTGTTGTAAAGCTTAAATAACATATCATTTTATGTGTTAAAACGAGGTTATTAAATATTACTTTTAGTTTTGACTCTTCAAGAAAAAAAATTAGCATTTTTTTTTCTTGAAAACTAAGAATATTTGACATAGGGTATCTTTTGCAGTTTTTGTTATTAGGTCTTACTACATAGATATATGCTATTAGTTAAAACATGTCCGCTCCCAAGCAATCCTGAAACACTGTGTGCCCCCCAGCTAAATGGAAGGACGACCTAAAAAAGGTGGCTGGGACGGACTGGATGCGAAAGGCGGAGGACAGGATGTTGTGGCGCAGCCTGGGAGACGCCTATGTCCAGCAATGGACTGCAAGAGGCTGAATTGATCGATTGAGCTGAAAGAATCGTTTGATTTTCAATACATTTCGAGGTAAACTGTTTTTTTTTTAAATAGTAGATTATGCATTAAGGGGATAAAGTAGTGTCTTAGTGTCGCGGGCGCTGTTTTGAATCCCGAACGCATTAAAGGATTCTAATAGGGTTCCCGAGCGTAGCGAGTCTCCTCTCCTCTACTCTAGAAGAGTGCTGTGAGGGATGCAAACTCGCCCAAGATGAAGACACGTTCTTCCCCGAGGAGAATACTCTACTTTTCACACCATCTACGAGACAATAAAAATCAATAGTACTAGAATCAAAGTATTTATTAAAATTAAAATGACAGTTAATAGAACTATTTAAATTTGCGTCTTATTCCATTTAGATCGTGTTTTGGAATAAGACGTTTAGTGTGTTAGGGTAGTTAAGGGTTTATATTAGAGGGGCGTAGAGCTTGGTACTTTTAGATAATTCTTACGTATTCTCCACGTACTACGAATTTCCGTTCTTTCTTTGATTTTGCGCCTGGCTTTACCAGCAATAAATCTGAATGTTTTTCGATATCTTCGATTTGAATGTTTACGAGTTCATTTCCACGATAATCATCAGGCTTATAAGTTTTCAGTAATAATCACACTAATATTATTAAGGCGAAAGTTTGTGAGTGTGCGAGTGTGTGTGGGTAACAAACATATTAACATACACACGTATGTTAATATGTTTGTTACTTCTTTGTTTGTTGTTTGTTTGTTGTGTCTTTGTTACTTCTTCACGCTCAAAGGGTTGGACCAATTTTGATAAAATTTTGTATGGAGGTAGCTGACACCCTGGATTAAAATATAGGCTTTTTATCCCGGTATTCCCACGGGATCGACATTTACGCGGGTGAAACCGCGGGGCGCAGCTAGTACAAAATAAATGTTGATCTACCTATTTTGTAATTTCAAACAAGTGGAAAACATTATGATTTATGGCTTGTTTTTGGGCGTGGAAATTGAGTTTAAACTTGTTAGTGCGACCGAATTCGGAGTGTACCCCGTGTCAAACACAGTTCGTTAACTAGAAAATTTTATTACTCCAAATTCACCCTTATAAATTCATCACGAAGCGAATTATTCGCGCAAGAAATGTTTTCGTGGTAGAAAGGGATAAGAAATGTGGCGGTAAAAGGACAAAAGGTTTAGATTTCTATTTTTGGGAGGATGATGATATATTGCTCTGGCCCGCGGTTTGTGTTTATAGCAACTTTGAGAACTAGATAATGTTTATTTATTTTATTTCTTATTTTAATTGTAGTTTTTTATTTATATCCAATCGTATGCCTCCCACCGGAGTCCGGCGTCAAACAGCCTGCTGTGTTTCGTCGATGCGCGGGAGTTCCAGTGCCATAAGCTTCTTCTGGGTACGCTCGTTCCATCATAGACCTCATCCATCGCTTTCCATCAGGCGTGATCGAGGTCAAGAGAGGGCCCATTCAACAATATAAAAAAAGAAAAAGACACTGCTGCACCGGTTGACGTCATCACGTCAAGGCTGGCTGTCGCTGAAAACCAGCGCTAGGGCTCTGTCTCACATAGGGTCTTAGCATTATGCTGAGCGATGGCCGTTTTGCGTGGATATGGCGCATGTTTTCCTCCAACGTATTATTATTATTTTTGTGTTTGTGTCCTTTTTACGCCTCTTGAAATAAACGTATTTTCTTTCTTTCGGTTTCACACGCCGTTTAATTTAAAAGCTCGGCTCTTAAGAGCTCCTAATCAAATGAAAAAATATTTTTTCAAATCCGACAGATAGTTTCAGAGATTAGCGCGTTAACACTATAATTAAAGATCTAAAACACTCCTTTTTTGGACAGTCGTGTAAAGATAAAGAAGCATGAGTATGTATATAAAGGTAGTCACTTCCAAAAGTATCAAATGAAAATGGAAATAAATGGATCGAAAACGTATAAATGTGTAGCGTCATTAACAAATTGAGTGTCAATGATATGATTATTTGAATACTTTAAACCCGAAATTCTAGTTTTAAATTTTTCATCCGACAATTGGGGTTAATTTTATGACCACAATAGTTTCGTCGACGGATATTCAGTAACAATTTTATAATCTAAAGTGGTGAGATATAAAGTTGAAACCTTCTAAATACAGATGAATGTGTTGTTAATAATAAGTACCCTTTAGTGAGTGATTGCATAAGAATTTCACCAGAACAAGTTTTGTTTACACTAGGTGGAGGTAGGAGTTTTGACACTACAGAACATGTAATTTTGCTGCAGAGTAATTTGATCCTCGACATTCGCCTACATTGTACCAGGAAAACATAAGCAGTAGGGTATTTTTACGATAGTTTAGTGCTAGTAGGAGCACGAGATAACGACATAGTTCGGGACGCGAGGAGGCAAAGTTTTTAACGAGCCCTCTCTGTTAACAAGCGGAAATAAACGCGAACTCGTGAAAATGTTACCTAGTTAGCACCTTTTTGATGTTTCAGCAAAGGAGGTGCTGCTTGAAGCAATGTTCTTTTTTAATCGCTTGATCCCCGCTAATGAGACACATTTGATTTTCTATTGTAATGGGCCGCCAGAGGCCCGCGCCGGGACGGAGCGATTAATAGTGAAAGACAAATTTAGTTTTGTGTCACTTGATGGTAATAAATCAGTGTTAGGAGATCACTCGCCTCAGCCGCAGCTCGGCCGCTATTGGTCACCATAAGCTGCCTTCCTAGCGTAGGTACCTTTTTATCTAAGAGAACATATTGTGCAAAAAAAAAGTGTTGAGCTCTTAGTGGCCGCAACCAGTGCCTGAGCCAGTAACAAAAAAGGGTAAAAAAGTAACAAATTAATTCTTTCTTGTTAATCTTGTAGGACGCGAGCGGTAATGTACGGTCTGGCAAGGTATTCTAAAGGTTGTCTGCAAAAGTCAACCTTATGTATGTAATGCAGGCTGGCAATTAATAATGTGTTATGTACCACCGGTTTCGTGGCTGGCTACATGATACCAGTCAGCGAAACACGACGCAGACACTTCGTGTGAGTTAGTTTTTAGTGTAATTATAATGTTTGTATGTACGTATTTGTAGTATTTTTAAGTTATGTTAATATTGTATTTATAAATTTAATAACTCTGGTTGCATTCGAACAGACAAGCGAGTTTAGAATGTGCTTTAAATTTTTTTATATAAGTATTTAAGGTTTTTGTTTGGAAAAAGGAGTGATAATATAGCCGGGGTGATGTAAAGACGTTCGCTCGGAATAAACACGGAAAAGATAACGTTGTATGATTATAACACACACCCCTGCCACAGTATTAGGTATTGGGTTTTTCCATCAGGAATTTCTCAGTAAGGAGCTCGGAGTCTGGGATTGAGCCCGGTTGATGGCAATAGGCTCGCCCCTTATTATATGGGACTTAAACATAACTAGCGAAATGTGGCTGTGCTATAGGTAGGTACACCTCTGCTTAAGCCTTCGGGGATTACGAGCGTGGTTTTATCTTATGAAATGAAATGAAATGTGTATTTCTGTAAGTAGATCTTTTAGACACTTTCACACGTTTTGACGTGTGAAAGTGTCTAAAAGATCTACTTAAAGAGTATTCTATTCTTAATATCATCATAATTCAGAATATAATAGAATACTCTTTATTATGTACCTAGACATAAATTACAGACATAATATATAGTTACAAAGGGTGACACAATGGGTGGTCTTATCGCTAAAAGCGATCTTTTAGATTTAGTGTCTAAACACATTATGCCGAAGGTACGCGACCGAAGTTTTGGCATGATGACGCCTGCAATCTATGCCTGCAATGCTATTTAACGCAACGTAATTTCGGCATAATGTGTCGTCAGTAATTCAAATAGCATTGCAGGCGTAATCAACTTCGGTCGCGTACCTTCGGCATAGTGTGTTTAGACTTAGACAATTAAAGACAACCTATAGTATCGGTTACTTAGTTGGTCAATATTTTAAAACTAGATTGCGCCGACATTTCCTACCTGACTGATCCCTGAGAAGAAACACCGAAACCAACTCAGAGCACATGGTCTCTTTTTAAGTCCAAACATAATATTGTTGCGCGCCACAATTAATGCCTGGTATATGGTGGCATTAATTACTACTAGCGCCATCTAGCATCGAGTAGCAGAACTAGTAGAGTCAAGATCCTTCTAGAAATTTTGATGCTAGAACTTTCTGGAACTATCGACATCTGGTCATTCGGAGCCGGTACGTACTCGAACATTCTAGATGTTTCTACAGTAGAAGGTTCTAGAACCATCTGAGGCACTATGAGCCATAAGGCCGATATGAGCCACGACCGGGGTCAGTCGCCGCGAACATTACTACATCTCTCAATGCGAAGTACGCGGCTGTCAAGATGCAGCGCGTGCTCGATATGCTTCCCGAGTGGCTGTCCAAGTGGTGAGCGTGGGTAAGACGCAGGCGATGGTCACCGGGTCTGCGCCTCTCCCACCACCCTTGAAGCTGCAAGGAGCCGACATCGCGTGGTCGCCCGGGTCAAGTACCTAGGGGTCACCATCGATTGTCGGCTCACGATGGGGCCACACGTCCGCTCGGTCGCCGCACGGGGTAGGGTCGCTAGCACCTTGCTCAAACCAGTGCTCTCGTCCCGCATCCCGGTGCGCGTCAAGTAGGTGTGTACAAGCTGTACGTACGCCCAATCTTGACGTACGCCGCTCCGGCATGGTTCGCCCTCACGAGCGAGCCGAGCCGAAAGCTACTCCGCGCGCAGTAAAGTCTTGCGCTGCGGACCTTAGTAGGCGCGCCTCGTTTCGTGAGGAACGACGTCATCCGGAGCGATCCCGGGATTGAGAGCCTGGATGAGTTTGAGCGGCGCCTAGCGACGGGAATGTTCGCGCATGCCGACGCATCTGCCTGGCCCTATGTCCAGGATATTGCGCCCTGGCACGCGCGCCCCCCTGACGCGAGACCCCTGCACCGCGACCTGGTAGCGGACGACGACTCCATCGCACCGGACTGACGCCTGAAGTGAGCCGCACCCAGGTTACACGCGGCTCACCCGAAACAACTGAACTCCACCATCTACATAGGCTCGTTGCGTAGCGCGTGTTAGGTTAATATAGGCGCGCAGCGCGGCGGACACAGACACCCACCACTACACAGACGCCTAAACTCACACGCGTACGCGAACGCGGGACCGACTGCGAAACTGAAAAGCTACAAACAAGCCCATTTTAAATTAAATAAAAGTTGGAAGCAGGCGGGACCCATTTGAATTTGAAAATATAATAAAAATGGTATGGGTCCCGCCTGCTTCCAACTTTTATTTAATTTAAAATGGGCTTGTTTGTAGCTTTTCAGTTTCGCAGTCGGGTTTTTTTATTTTTTAAATTACTTTTTTTTTTTAATATAGATCTTTCCATATGAGGTCCAAGCCGCTACGAGCTTTTTAGCTTTTACGTTTTCACGAGCTAGGTAGAAAAGATGTTTAGTTTTACTCGTTAAATAGTCCGATAGGTATATTTGACGTGGTTCTCCGTGTAGTTTAATATGCTCCGTGTTTAGCTGAGGTTCCTTACTTTCGCGTCTAGATTTATTAAAGGACTTGAGTTTAGCCATCAGTGATTCTTTCCTAAGTATTGAAGAGAAGTCCACAATAACAGCTTCTGCTTTGGAACGAAATATCGACGGTTAAGAATCAATAGTGTCTATCTCACAAGTTGACTCTTGTGAGATAGACACTATTGATTCTTAACCGTCGATATGTCCTTTATCTCGGATTGCTGGATGGGAGTCTCTGGATCCAATGTTAAGACAATTTGTTTTATGTTTTGTATAAGATCCTCCTTAGATTCTTGCTCAGGTTTAGGCAAGTTTCGTATTTCTATTGCTGACGAGCGAGCACTCTTCTCCACGTAGTCTAACCTTTTTTCTAAAGATGCTACTTTCTTCTTATATTCGACATTTTCTTGCTCCAGGTAGTTAATTTTTAAAAGCAGTTCCTCATGCTTCCCTGTTAAAGCCTCTACCGATTGCTTGATATCCTGGTTTTGGGTTATAATACTGGAGAGAGAGTTGTTTAGTAATTCAAACTTACTTTCCTGTTGAGATAAGATTTGTGACAACATATTTTTTATTTCGGAAGGTTGTTCATTTACCTCATCAAAAGTGCGCTTCTGGCGTATAGTTACGTTAAAATAATTATCAACTGAGTCGGTGACGTGCGAAATGTTTAGCGCCGAATCCGAGTTGTAGTGAATTGTATCATTTGGCGTGTTTTGTTGGGGCATAGGGCGCGGTGGAGAGCGTTGTACTGACATTTTAGTTCCTGGGCGCTTTCCTGACCAGAAGCGCGCGTGAGCGTACCGTTGTAATCGTAATTTGCGTAGGCGCTCGGAAGGCGCAGCTTCGGGGGCTCAGCAGTGACCTCTATATCTTCATACAATAAGCTTCACGTACCTGCAAGTACCAGGCAATCACGAAGAAAGCAAGTTCAAATATGTTTGGTGGTGGATCTTAGGCGGGGCTCAACTGACGCTGGTCGCGATCGACAGATCGGTAGAATACTGCTTTCCGTCCCGTATAACTAGACCTCAGCGTGTCCTTTTCTCGTGTATATGTCTATTGCACTCAGGGCTTACAATTAGTTGCACACACGGAAAGGATAAAGTAAACTTTATTAATGACTTTCCGTATTTCGTTAATGAGTGCACTCACGTAGGCGGGGTCAACAATTAATAATAGGAAGAAGGCGGGACTCACACACACGCAGAGTTGTTGACGCGTACAAGGACTACGCTGGAGTATTCGTATTCTTGTAGATTGATGCACTCCTGGTATTTAGCACTTTATTTTTGCTGTTTTTTTTTTTATTAAATATTAATAAATAAAATGAAATATGGTCACTCAAAAGACGTCTGAACTGCTCAGAGATCCGAGGGGAAGGGGAATACAAAATCTTTTGTCCATGCTGGTGGGTGCCGTTCTCTTTGTGGCCTCCCATTTTCAGGTACTTCTGCAGTCTCAGATGCGTCGTCAAATGATTCGATTTCATCTGCGTCGTCAATTTGACTGTCCGGAATTTGTAAAGGTATATCATTTTTCTGTTTTCTGAATTCAATTTCTATTTCCTGTCTCTGTTTATCTTTCTTTAATTTATTTTTGTTTTCTTTTTCAGGTATGTTTCTGCGAGGTTCCTCTTCTTTTACAAGGTTTTATTAGTTCGTGTCTTTTTCCTCGAAATAATCTTGTCTATAACCTTGATGTCTCTGCTCGTCACCACGTCATCTTTTTCAGGTATGTATACTCTATAGCCCTTTGAAGATATCGAATAACCCATGAATACACCCTCCTTCGTTTTATTTGTCATTTTTCCTTGTCTTTTCTTTTTCAGAACGAATCCAAAAACCCAAAAACCTGCCAAAAACGTGGAGGTGATTTCCAGATGGGGTTCGGCCTAACCACTTCGTGAATGGAATGTCGCCGTTTAATGCTTTTGAAGGGCTACGGTTTATGAGATAGTTTGCCGTAGCTACTGCTTCCGCCCAGAGCTTTTTGGGGGCGTTAGCTTCGATCAACAGGCATCTGGCTTTTTCTAATAAAGATCTGTTCTTTCTCTCACTGATTCCATTTTGTTGTAGTGTGTAAGTTGTGGTCAATCTTCTTTGCATGCCATGCAGTTTAAGGAAATCGTCAAATTCCTTGTACTATATACTAGGAGATACTCAGTTCCGTTGTCTGACTGCAGGTGTTTTATTCTTTTATTGTGGAACGTCTCGACTTCGTTTTTATATTGTTTGAAAGTGTTTAGTACATCACTTTTCTTTTTTATGAAATAGACGTGACAATATCGTGTGAAATCATCTATAAATGTGACGTAGTATCTTGAGCCTGCTAGTGTTTCACACTCAAAAGGTCCACAGACGTCGCTGTGAATTACCTCCAGCTCTTGCGTCGTGTAGAGATCATCATGTTTTGTAAAAGGTAATCTTGAGAGCTTGCCTTCGATGCAGGTTTCGCATGTTTTCAATTCTTCGTTGTTCAGGTCTAATCCGTACATTAAGTCATTCTTCGCCATCTTGATCAAGTCCTTTTCATTTATATGGCCAAGTTTACGATGCCATTTCATGATGTCACCTTTTTCTTCTTTTGGTATGTAGTTTGAAGTCTCTTTCTTGTCAAACTCAAGGTAGTACAGTCCATTTTTCCGTTGTGCTGTCAGTGTCTTTGATCTTTAAGCTTGATCTTTTTCGAAAACGACTTTGTTTCCTCTATCTGTTATTTTGCTTACAGACAGGAGGTTCACCGACATATCCGGAATGTATAAGGTATCATTAAAGTTGCAACCTACTTTTTCTGCGGTTACTGTAACGGGTTGGGTCTTATATCGAGTCGCCTGAATCTGAGTTAAGTGTAGATATGGGAGGGTTTAGGGGGTTCGTACTAAGCGATAAAATGTATTTTTTGCTGCCGAAGACGCGCCAAAATATTTTAATTATTATTTTAAAAATCTTGGGAAATCTTACAAATGCATAAGAAGGAACGTAATTTTGATACATTTCGTAGCGATTTCGATACTGCGTTTATCGAAATGCGTGAAAAGAAACCATTTTCCCCGCGTTCCGAATTGAGTCAAAAGCGATTATATCGCGAATCCAACCAAATTTAATAGTCACAAAATATAAGGACTATTGAGTACTATTGTGACGTTGCGCGTTGGTCGGATTCGCGATATAATCGCTTTTGACGCAATTCGGAAAGCGGGGTTTGTTTACATTGACAAATAGGTCCCCGGTGGGTTCCCGCACCCCCCCGGTGGGTTCCCGCATTGTCGAGGCGGGGGGGCTCAGTAGCCGTGGCTTGGACACCCACGGTGAAGCGAAGAGGAACCCGAGGAGGGGCCGCTCGTCAGGGCTTTTGCCTGTAAACCGACGACGTAGCGGCCAACGAGTAGGTTGCGGTGCCGCTTCGGCGACATCGCAACTGAGGCGGGCCGCGATGTCGTTGTAACGGAGGCATCGCGGCTGAGGGTTGAAGGCCGCGGCGGGAGAGGAGTGCCGGTATTGCGGTGCGCCGCTCTCCCTACCTTCCGCGGCCTTGACGGGGTCGCCACCGTTCGATGGCGGACGCGGTGGGGCCGCAGGGGAGGAGGAGTGTCGGTATGACGTTGGCCGCTCTCCCTATCCTCTGCGGCCGAAAATTGGCAGGCGGCGGGGCCAATGTCCTGACCCGTCGCAGGGGGACCAAGGGTGCCCAGACACGGGGTCGTCTGGCGCCCATGTGCTGGTTTGGTCCCTGGGGTGGTCTCGGCGTGCCATGTGTTCTGGTGCGCCGGTGATGGGGAGTACTCCCCAGAGGAGGGTCCGGTAACGGACAGCCGCGGCGGGTTCACGGATGAGTGCTAACGCGTGCCCGTGTTCCCGCCGTAAGCGGCAGAGGAGGACACCGTGGAGTTTTAGTGGGTAAGAGTCCCACATAACTGCACTATCTCCCCGTGGTAGTGCAGAATGCATGAGCATTTCTCCACGTTAAAAAAAAAAAAAAAAAAAAGATAGCGCGAACCGTGTGAGCGAAGCGAGTTGTGTAGGTTAACTTAGCGCGAGCCGAGCGAGCGCAGCGAGCGTGCCGCGGCAGCGGCCGGCGAAGCGCCAGAAAGTAACTACCTCCCCGTACCCTAATGAGTGACAGATCCTACCCAGAGCACACAGACTTGTGTTGGTTAGGTTAGAAGGTTTTGTTCAAAGTGGAATAATAGAAAAACTACGCATCTCCGGCAGGGCAGGAGTGGGGGGGTGAAACAGGGCGCCCCCCCAACCCCCCTCCACCCTTCCCATCTTCGTACGGAGGCGACTTGATATTATAGAGATTTTAACCACTGTAACTCTTCCTTTGCCTTCAATTTGGGTTGTATACTTGTTTGACGCTAATTTCAAGGTACCACTTTCTGAGCTTAGTGTCGAGAATCTAGCTTTGTTTCCGCACATGTGAGAAGAGCATCCGCTATCAAGACACCATGCATTTTCTTTGATGTTTAGATTTGCGGTATTCAAAACGACGTTGAAGTTTAGATGTCCGCTTGTTTTTTCATTTTTGCTTTTCTTCTTGTTGCTCCAACATGCTCCTGTAGTGAGGCCCTTTTTCTTGCATGTTTTGCAGAATGGCTTCATTTTATTTCTCTTGAGGAGATAGGCTTCGGAGCTTTCTGGCTGTTCACTAACATTTCTGGCCTGGTATTCTTCAACAATTTTTACTTTTAAGTCGTCAGGATTTGGTAATGTATCTCGTGACTCAATAGCGATCCGAAAATTTTCAAATGTTGCTGGCAAACTATACAACAGCATTATACTTAGCAGTTTCAAAAAGACGTTGAAGTTTAGATGTCCGCTTGTTTTTTCATTTTTGCTTTTCTTCTTGTTGCTCCAACATGCTCCTGTAGTGTGGCCCTTTTTCTTGCATGTTTTGCAGAATGGCTTCATTTTATTTCTCCTGAGGAGATAGGCTTCGGAGCTTTCTGGCTGTTCACTAACATTTCTGGCCTGGTATTCTTCAACAATTTTTACTTTTAAGTCGTCAGGATTTGGTAATGTATCTCGTGACTCAATAGCGATCCGAAAATTTTCAAATGTTGCTGGCAAACTATACAACAGCATTATACTTAGCAGTTTTTTATCTCCATTTCGGCGAGCTTATCCACAATATCCATATAGTTATTTATATGGTCACGGATATCTTCGTCATTTGACATTCGCTTTAAAACTAATTGTTTCAATAAAGTTGCCTTTCTTGCGGGCCCAGTGCTTTGATAAATTTTTAGTTTGTCCCATACGGCTTTAGCTAACATGCAGATCTTTATTTGTTTCAGTTCTGACGGTGACAGGAGAAGAAATATTTCAGCTCTTGCCTTTAAGTCTTCCTTGATAAATGCCGATTTTACCGCCGCATCCGCATCTGGCGACAAGACTTTTTCGCCGCTTACGATGTCCTAATAATCGTTTTTTATTAGAACAGCTTGCGCTTGTAGGCACCATGTGTCATAGTTCGACTTTGTTAGCGGTTTTATATTTCGATAACTCGGCGATGCCATTTTTGCGTATTTATATTTAGTGTCGACTTATTTTTCGCCAACCACGCTCTGCTACCACTTGTTAGAGTTAATTCACGTGGAAAGACATATTTTATAATAGCGATTTATTCAATACGTGATGACAATACAATATATGTGACAGCAACTAAATCTATAGAACATGAAACATGTCATCGAGTATTTGCGACAGTGTTGTGGCCAGTACTCACATTAATAGAGTCGTGGATAAACTCTCTTGAAGGTCTATAGACAACCCCAAAGCGCCCACCCTTCACCACTTCCTAGTTTGCCTGCGGGAATAAGTGGCGCAACAAACTCCCCAGCAACACTTCTCTGTCTAATTAGTTATATAACTTTAATAAGTCTATCAGCCTAGGATAATTATTATAATAAAGGACTCACCCAGTCACACCAACAAACACACACACTCACCACTTGTACTAGATTACTAATCTAATCTGGGCTTCAACCCAACTACACACATCAAAAGTGTCTAGGGATCAACATATATTTTTGCAATAACTTTTCTCCTGATTGATATTAATTAAAATTTTCTTTAAGGATTCATCAAATAAAGTGTTTTCGTTTGTCACAGTAACGATAAACCAAGTCACCTTTGCATTAATAAAGAAATTTGCCATTTTCCTAATAAAGGGATTTTTGACATTTGAACCACTAACACAAAAGTTCGAAAAAAAGACTGAAATAACAGTTTTCTTTAAAATTTTATTGGGTAACTTAAACAATTAATAATCCGTGTTTCTACCGCGAACACTAACAACACAAGAACATCGGTTTGGCATACTCAAAATGAGTTCATCCAAATCACGCTGTGGAATTTCCGCCCATGTTCGTTGCAACAACAAAAAAAGGTCTTCTTGCGACTGGATACCCTCCATATTCGGCAGAGCTCTTCTCTGTAGCATATCCCATGCATGCTCAATCGGGTTCAAGTCTGGCGACTGAGCAGGCCAGGGCAGGACATTGATGTTAGCTGCGGCGAGAGTCTGTCTTACAACTCTTGCGGTGTGCGGTCGTGCATTATCATGCATTAACTGAAATAAGGGACCGATTTGCACTTGTAGAGGAACGATGACGTCTGATACAATCGTCTCAGCATAAATTTGAGCGTTGAGGTTACCTCTGATCCAAATCAACTCAGTTCTTCCGCCGATCCAAATACCCGCCCATACCATGATGGTTCCACCACTATAAGGATGGACTTCCTGGCAGGATTTTAATCGCTGTTGGCGTCCAGGGGTTCTCCAGTGTCGTATACGTCTTGTATCCGGTCTCATACCAAAACGAGACTCATCAGAAAAGCACACGAAACGCCATTGTTCTTCTGCCCAATTTCTGTGTTCAAGAGCCCATTGATATCGAATCCTACGATTGTGCATTGCTATAGGTGGTACCCGTAGCGGTCTTCGGGAATGAAGGTTCACTTCATGCAAGCGGTTTCTGACTGTTTGGTCGCTAATTAAGTTCCCTGAAGAGTGATGAAGCCTCACGGCTAACATCATGGCGGTTATTGTTGGAGCTCTTCGAGTTTAGATTTGAATGTATCGGTCTTGTCTCCGTGTGGTGCAGCGATACCGTCCTCCATGGCGCTCAGCCACGGTACCAGTGCTTCGGTAACGTGTCCAAAGTCGACTGATAACACTCTGACTTGTATTCAGAGCTAAAGCCACAGTACGTTGCCGGGAACCAGCTTCTATCATTCCCACGGCTCTGAGCATTTCTTCCCTGCTTAAATGACGTCGCCGCTCCATAATAACGTTGGTTTTAATCAGTAGTAGGGAAACAGTAGCACTAATAAGGTCTTCAATGCGTTGTATGTTTTTATAGGGAAAATATTGACAGCTGATTTTCATCTTTTACTCGAATTTGATTCACAGTTCCTGATTCAAATTATGAAATGCACCAAAAAGGATCCATATAAATTTATAAAATCATAAATTTATTACAAAGCCACATCTCAATCTCAAGAAATCCGCATAAAAATGCTTGATCCCTAGACACTTTTATTGTGTGTATATTTAACTTAAAACCTAATATTCGCTATCTTGCGACAGCCCACTCGGACATGGCCTCTTAGTCTTTCCTAAATCTCCTTTTTTTTTATTCCGGGGTGGAAAATCCTCGTGGATGTCCGCCGCCCTGGGGCGGGCAATGGGGTCTGTCAGACTCTTACTGACTAAAAATCGCCCCGGTGTTCCATCTCACACCTACGCCAGGGGTCGCGGGAACGTACGATCCTTCCGCAACCCCCGACTGGTGCCGGCCCGCCACTGCGTCTCGTCGGGTCAGGGGGGGGGAGTGAGGTGTTTGACTCACCCCGCGACGTCTAAGAGGGGTGCGCGTGGAACACTACGCGCCGCCACCTCGGGCCCTGATGTGTGGGGGGCGGCGGACGTCCCCGAGTCCGTCGCCCCTGGACCCATTTAGGGGAGCTAGAAGAGGGCGTTGTCCGCCCTCCGCCAACGCCCGGTGCGCCTGCTGCGGGCGGGGTGAGTGGACGAGATCTCCCTCTCCCTTTCTGCAGTCTCCTTCTGCGAGATGACTATTTCGCAGAAGGAAACCACCGCGTCCCAGGACTCTTCGCTGCCGACCATCGACTCGACCACGGCCGGCAGCGACAGGTCACTGCCTACTTCTGAGATGAGGACAAGGCCCGGCTCCTCCCAAGCGGCACACTCTGCCAGCGTATGCCACGCTGTGTCTCCTCCTCTCCTCCCGAGCCTGGGCTCGAGTACTGGCCGGACCGCCTCGATGGTGCCGAGGCCGCGGTAGGGCGTGAGAGCCTGTCCCGCCATTCCGCTACCAAGACCTCGGGAAGCTGAGACCGACGCAGCTCCATATGCTGCATCAGCCTTTCGCCTCGCGCCCGCGCTTCCTCGCGCCACCGGTACAGCGACGCGAGTACTTTCTCCTCCAGGTCCCAGGGCGGGGATCCAGCCAGTACGCAAGCCGCCTCGTAGGAGATCGTGCGACACCCCCGGACGACTCTGACGGCCATCGCTCTCTGCGGCTTCCGCAGGACTGCGATGCTACCGGCCGTCAGGTCAGTCACCCATATCGGAGCCCCATACAGGGCCATCGATCGCACGATCCCCACGTAGAGCCGCCTACAGGCGGCGCTCGGGCCCCCCAGATTGGGAAGCAGCGCCCAACAATTTGGGCACCAGCCGCCGGAAGTGGGGGCCGAAATCCCACCGGCTGTCAATCCCAGGTATCTTCATGGTAGACTCGACAGCGATCCGAGCTCCCCCGACCACGATGTGTGAGCCGGTCCCCGACGTGCGGCGGCGCCCGTCGGGGACCATGAAACACCATGGCCTCCGACTTGTTGAGGGCCACCTCCAGGCCCAGGCGACGTATGCGGCTCACCACCTGTGACGCCGCAGCCGTCGCCAGTTCCTAAACCTCCTAACTTAACTAAACTGGACTCGCAAGTCCGTCCCCTAAAGCGGGTCGACCCCGACTGCCTCTCCGTCCTCCTTATAATTGCTCACATCCTATACCACCATGCTCACAGCTCCTTTCTCTCGTTTCTTGGAACATCGACCTATAACGCTTTTTGTTAATTTCTTAATTGTTTCAAGGGTTCGTTTGGGTTGTTCTTAGAATTTGTACAACATACTGCAACTCACGTGACATAAAATATTGGTTTCGACTGATGGCTGGCATAAGTGCCAGTCTGTTATCCATAAAAAAGAGAATTTATGTGTCTCCAAGTGACGGCGCCAAGTGCCGGTTTTAAAATAAATATAATATTTTGTTATTAAATAAGTGTAAGTGACAGACAGTAACAGTATGTTGTATAGGTTGAGGAGATCGTGGAGTACGTGCGTGTGAAGACCAGCTGGACTTTGAGGGTCGTGAAGTTGGAGTCGCGTCACAACACGAACTTCAAGTCGTTCGTGGTACGTGTTCCGACACATCATCTCGAGAAGTTCCTCAAGGAAGAGTTCTGGCTGCAGGGTGTTGTGTACCGCCGGTTTCGTGGCCGACTATATGACACCAGTCAACGAAACACAACGCAGACACTTCGTGTGCTTTTAGTTTATTAGTGTAATTATAATGTGTGTATGTATTTATAGTATTTTTAAGTTATTAATATTGTATTGTATGTGTTTTACATGGGCCTTGATGCCTGAAATATATGGATAATAATAATAATATCATAGAAAATTGGTAAACACATTTTTCACAGTTCACATCTAAAGAAAATAAACACGTGAAGAGCATTCAGATCTCAAGTGGTTTCCTTCACGAATGCTTATTCAAGCCTCGCTGCACCCAATCCTAAGATCTAAGACAAAGGACATAGAATTCTGTGTGGTGCTATGGGATTCCTTGGAACGGATTTAGGTAATGTAGCTGTAAGCTCCTTGCTGATGTGTTTACATTTTGTGAACTGAATACTCGTCTTGAAAATTCTTCGTTGGTTTCATAGTCTGTATTCGCAATTCATCATCATCTGCCTAACCTTTTCCCAAATATGTCGGGGTCGGCTTCCAGTCTAACCGGATGCAGCTGAATATCAGTATTTACATGGAGCGGCTGCTGGTGGTCTGCGGTATTCGCAGTTAATAGACAATAAGTCTTCGTTGAATGACCAAATTTCTATTTCGGCGGACTTCGTTTTAATAGATTTTTATGTCCGGATATAAAAATCTCAAATGTCATCAGCCATAGCCACACTACCAACTTTGATGACAATGTTTGTCTGCCAACTTAGCTGACAATGTGTGTCTGCCAACTTAGCTGACAATGTTTGATTGCCAACTTAGCTGACAATGTATGTCTACCAACTTAGCTGACAATGTTTGTCTGCCAACTTTGCTGACAATGTATGTCTACCAACTTAGCCGACAATGTTTGTCTGCCAACATAGCTGACAATGTTTGTCTGCCAACTTAGCTGACAATGTGTGTCAACCAACGTAGCTGACAATGTTGGATTGCCAACTTAGCTGACAATGTTGGATTGCCAACTTAGCTGACAATGTATGTCTACCAACTTAGCTGACAATGTTTGTCTGCCAACTTAGCTGATAATGTGTGTCTGCCAAGTTAGCTGACAATGTTTGTCTGCCAACTTAGCTGACAATGTATGTCTACCAACTTAGCCGACAATGTTTGTCTGCCAACATAGCTGACAATGTTTGTCTGCCAACTTAGCTGACAATGTGTGTCAACCAACGTAGCTGACAATGTTGGATTGCCAACTTAGCTGACAATGTGTGTCAACCAACGTAGCTGACAATGTTGGATTGCCAACTTAGCTGACAATGTTGGATAGCCAACTTAGCTGACAATGTATGTCTACCAACTTAGCTGACAATGTTTGTCTGCCAACTTAGCTGACAATGTGTGTCTGCCAACTTAGCTGACAATGTTTGTCTGCCAACTTAGCTGACAATGTGTGTCTACCAACGTAGCTGACAATGTTTGATTGTTGCCAACTTAGCTGACAATGTCTGTCTACCAACTTAGCTGACTATGTTTGATTGCCAACTTTGCTAACAATTTTTGTCTACCAACTTAGCTGACAATGTTTGATTGCCAACTTAGCTGACAATGTTTGTCTGTCAACGTACCTGACAATGTTTGATTGCCAACTTAGCGACAATGTGTGTCTGCCAACTTAGCTGACAATGTTTGTCTGCCAATTTAGCTGACAATGTGTGTCTACCAACGTAGCTGACAATGTTTGATTGCCAACTTAGCTGACAATGTTTGTCTGTCAACATGTCTGACAATGGTTGTCTACCAACTTATCTGACAATGTTTGTCTGCCAACTTAGCTGACAATGTTTGCTTGTAAAGATAGTGGAAATGATTTTTCTCGTAATACAATCACGTATGTTTGAGTTATCCTCTATCGCACACACAAAAGCCTTACATTTAAACTTCTTCTTAATGAGTACACATGCGTGAAATAATAAATTGGCTTCCAAACTTTTTCGTACATATATTTATAAGCGTAGCTATGCAGTTGGCTCGCCAACAAATAAACATTGAAAGCAATTAATTCAAGTACTGAGTCCTAAAATGTTTCAGGACTAATTTAGTGGAAAAACATTTTATTTCTGACTTTTTGTTTGAGTACATTGGCAATATTTGTATTGCAGAGTTTGTTGTTGGATAGTAATGGAACATTTAACAGTTTTTATTCTCCATTTTAGTGAATCTTGAATGGGTATAGGTACTTAGGTAGGACTTTCGGATAGGTACCTACAACTCTTTCTTTATATGTGTTTAAATATGTTTTTATATTATTTTTTATATATTTTTTCATTTTTTTTATAGATTAAGTACTTTATATTTTGTGAATGTGAGAACCTTGTTGGCCTTGTAGACTTTTGTTGATCGATTGCTCTTTTAATAAGTACCTGGTTGTTTTTGACAGGCCTACACTGTCCTTCCAAAACTATTAACACTGTAATTTGAAAACATTGTAAAAGCCAATCATTTTTAGAGTTAATCCCGGTAATTAATGACTTCTTTTATCTCGCAAGAGAAAACTGCTTACATGTGTTTCCACCAACAAAGAGTTGAGCGGAAATGACTCAGCTTGCAAAAAGAGTAAAAATGAGCTCGCTCATTACTAGAGAGCGGAGCAGAGTTTTGCGGTGGGAATCAGACGACTAAACTGTTTCTTGGTGGAAACGCAAACCTTTCATGAAAACGAAGTCCGCTCCGCTTAGCCATTTCGAATTGGAACCGTGCACCTCTGACGTTTTATAAGTGCCCATATAGGTGTTTTGATTTTGGTAGGTACCTACCTAATTAATAAATTATTTTTGTTTTTTCTCTCCCTGAAAATAGTAAAGGACTTTGATAATTCATTGTGAAAAAAGACAGCCTGCCAAGCTAGTCACGGACAATTTATATGAATCAATTTTAGTTCTTCGCTTCCTTGTGTTATACTCCCTTGACGGCGATCCAAAAGATTCATATCTTCCTTTACAATATTTCACATATTCTCTGTAGGTCTTGTAATGTAGAGATCTCTAGATTTTCTTGTTACCATACATACTGAAATATGGAGAGATGAATTTTGTGGAACACCGCTCTCGGGGGAAATTTAAAACCTGAATCCGATTTTTCCGATAGAAATAGTAAGTTTGCATTATAATCCAGTTTGGTAAAGGCTAATCTGCTTCTGAAAACAAAATGTTTAAGCAAATTACCAGAATACCTTTATTCGTTCATTCCCAAAGGTCTAGCCAAAGAACAGGTCAATACCGTTGGCATTTACAAGTTGCCTACCTTTAAGATAAGTCTCGTATAGGTAAGATTCATACATACCTACATATCCAAGGGTAGTTGGCACCATATTAAGAGGCTGTCTGGATTGTATTTAATGCTACTCAGTGTAACGGCTAGGGCTTTGCAGGTAGGCTCCGCAGGCCATTAACTGATAGGTTAGAGTTAAAAGACACACACAAGCAAGGTTCATACGTTTAATCCACATAGTAGGTTTACATAGATACGTAGTAATAGACTAGGTCGCGGGTAAGGACACACTGATTCTGAGTACTATATAATAGTCCGCGCGGAACTAGTTGGCAGCGCCTTGGGTATGGGAGAGGGGAACAGAGGGGCGGGGGTGCTTCATCATTACTCAGTGCGTGCGTTGCGAACCCTAGGCAACCCCACCGCTTTCACCCCCGTCCCTACCCAACGCGCGGCCAACTAGTTCCGCGCGGACTAGTTGGGAAAGGTACTGTCCTTAGCTCTCCGGGCCACAGAAGCTTGGGCACAGGGAAGCAGGGCTTGCCAGCACGGTTCCAGAAAGCTGGCAGACCGCAGAGTGCGGAGCAGCAGCAGCGGCAGCATAATCATAATATATGAAGTTCTACTAAAAATGCTGAAATGGACCGTTAGGTAAATATTTTAGGCCGGAACTGTGACTAAACACGCGCTAGCTGGGTTGGTCGCAGTAACTAAGCCAGTACACCTTGACCACATTTTTTGGTTAAGTTGAAAAATAGCGCGCGAGCCGAGCGAGCGGGCAAGCGGTACCGCAGCGGGGACAGCGAGCACTACTTCCAAGTTACCGAATAATTCCGATTTATTAACTACGTACACGTTACTGCTTCATCATCATCATCATCATTTCAGCCGAAAGACGTCCACTGCTGGACAGGCCTCCCCCAAAAGGGGGGTTTGCCATAATCGCCACGCTTGGCAGGCGGGTTGGCGATCGCAGTACCTATGGTATGGTGGTAGAATGCATAGAGAACGAACTTTACTGCTTAAAATTTATTAAATTACGGTTTAAGAACTTTATTATTTCTCATTAAAGGTCACAGCTCATTAAAGCCACCTGGCACCCACTCCGCACCGCCTCGTCGCACGGCGTCCACTCGTTGTCGACAGGTGGTCCACGGGTGGACGCCGCTTTGTCACCAATAAACGTCGCACGGTCAACCAGTGGACCTCGCGTCGTCAACCAGTGGACGACGAAGGGAGGGTGGGGAGCGGCGCATCGCCAATTTCAACATCATTTGCGGGCAGCGCGCGGTCCACTCGGGACCCGCGCGTTGGCAATGCGCAGTCAACGCAAGGCAACCATGCGAGCAGCGAGTTGTCACCGAGTGGTCCACCCGCCGTCCGCACGTGGGGGGCTTACGACCGAGGCGATCCGGTGACGCTACGGAGTTGATGTAGTGAGCGCATACCCATACAAATCCATATAAAGAATACTAGCCGCAGGAGGCGAGGCGGTGCGGAGTGGGTGCCGGGTGGCTCTAATGAGCTGTGACCTTAAGAATTAACAATAATTCCCTTGCTGAGAATCGAAATTTACATAAAATGCTTACGAGCGTACAATAACATCGTTAAAAGTAGATTTACAATAATGAATAGGAATTTAAGGTAGTGATTAAACAAAAAGTAAATATCAAATAATTATTACCAACCACCACCGAGTAAACACGGATCTAAAGTAAAATTGGATGTATTACTAGATGTGGCATTCATGGCAGCGTACTGACAAAATAAAGAACTTTTATTTTTATTTTCTTTGTTTGCATGAACCCGTTAGCGTTAGCAATAACGCTAGTTTTTTTTACCGACTTCACAAAAAGGAGGAGGTACTATGTTCGGATGTTTGTATGTTTTTTTTTTTTTTTTTTTGGTTGTTTGTTCATCGATTACTCCGCCAATTGTCGACGGATTTTCAAAATGTTTTTTTTGTTCAAAAGTAGATAGTTCTGAGGTGGTCCCATTGTCACCAAGTTAGGATCTGATAATGGGATCTTAGAGAAATCGAGAGCAACCCTCAAATTTTATAGGCTTACTTATTGTTTTTCGCATATTTTATGAAGTATCTTGTGTATTTGCGTACGGTTGTCACCATCTCAGGTAGCTGGGCTGATGATGGAAGGTTCAACTCCTTAACAGTAAGAAGTTACTCGAACAGGCAAGGACTGTTTTAGTAAATTGATTTGATGTTTGGCATTTGCCACATTTGGTCTCATGATCATCAAGTTATGACCTGATGCTGCAGTCAGTATAGTCTGCAGAGTACCTAACTCCTCGACAACTAACAGCAGATATATCGTGTTTAGGCTCATTGAAAAGGGCTCGATGTGTGGATAAACGTACTGTTAATGAGGAACACCGAAGTACATAGAGACCTGATGCTGAAGCCAGTCGAGCATCAGAAAAAGTACAAACCTTGAAATTACAGCACCGTAGTCGTGTTTGGGCTCATTTTAAACAGGACTAAATTTTAAGTTCAATGCAATGTTGACATAAGTCTGGCCTGATGCTGCAGCCAGAATTATCAGCTTCTAGTCTAAAAACTAATAAATACTTCTTAAAGTGATATACTTTTGCGAGTTTTTCTTCTGTATAATTATCCTAACAAAGGTTGCCGGTAGTGGCTAGATGAGAGAAGCGGAGGATCGCGAACGTTGGCGCAAACTTCGGGAGGTCTACGTCCAGCAGTGAACTGCAATTGGCTGATGATGATTTATAAAAGCCTCAATCGTTCTATTTCACGCAATGTCTTTTCGTCATGTGGTCTATTTAGCAATTTGGTAGGTTCCAAGTCGCATAATACAATGTCATACAGCGTCTTTACACGACTAAGCGTAACATAAACTTGGCCCTTAGCAAAATTTTTCTTGCCTAAGTCTATTATTAAAGAAACTTGAGCATTTGCTCTCGGAAATTATGATTTGGTAAAGTGGAGCTGATGATGAAGACCACAAATGGCACTTGTTCCTGACGTCACATCGGGCCACACACCACACCGCGATCGCAGGCTTCCCCCGCCACTCACTCGTTCGCCGACACCTTGAGCGTGCGCACATATCGGTCGTCTCTTTGTAATCAGCAGTATTGAATACAGTTCTTGTAATATCGCAGTAGTTTTTTTTATTATAATTAGTCAAGACCACCAGCAGCACACCTGGAGCTTGATACTCAACATATGGTCCTTCGAGTTAAAGAAACCGTTTTTGTGCTACGCACGCGCCTCCTGTGGACTTTGGACTGGCCGTCCGTACCGCGCGCTCGCCGCTGTAGAGGACACTTAGAGGACAGTCTACCCAGAGGGACATTATACTGAGTGAGTCCGTTCCATATCCTTTTCTACTTTCCTGTCTTTTTGCCTTGTCATCCAGGAATGTTAAAATAGTGCTATACGGATCAGGCATACATTGATCTCTTCATACATAGCTTACGTATTGAGTGGAACTTTCCAGAATTAAATCATCCTCATTTTGCATGCCTACTTAATAACTTCTCATAATTTCTTACAATATTCCTTTGTTCGCTTGGTGCACGTGAAAACAACCTCATTAGTGTTTTTTTTGCATATTGTACTTATTGCACCGGTTAGTTCGCCGGGCTCATTAGCAATATCAGCTGATTTTACCGTAGGCTTGGCTAGCTATTTACGCATAATTTTATAACTTAACTATTGTTAATTACATTGGTTTCTTTGTCTTCGCTTGCACTTCAGATTTTTTTCTTGCCTACCTACCTTCTCATTATGTCTGATGCAAAGTTAAGGGAACTTATAAAGAGGCGTGGTGGCTACAAAGCAAAGCTTACGCATTTTAGCAACTTTTTAAGATTAATATAGGTATTAATCTTAAAAAGTTGCTAAAATGCGTTGGAAGCTATCTAAATCATTACCCGTGCTAGGGCACGGGTAATGATTTAGATAGCTTCCAAGCAGCAGAATTAAAACATCGTCTTAGTTTAATGGAAACACTATATAAGGATTTCGACGTGTTGCAGACAGAGTTGGAGCTGTTGTCGGAGGATGCGGACGAAATGTATGACGAGAGGGAGCAGTTCGAGACGCAGTACCACGCGCTGGTGGCCCGCGCGAGGGCAAGCCTCGCCCCCGCGCGCGTCTCCTCGCCCGCGCTCATGTCTGCCACCTCCGACGAGGACCTCGCGCGTCACGGCTCTGGCTGCAGGCACGACTTCGTTCGGCTGCCTAAGATAGACTTGCCTCACTTCGACGGGGACTATCAGCACTGGCTTGAATTCCGAGATACGTATCTTTCCCTTATTCATAACAATGACAGCATACAAGACATTAATAAATTTCACTACTTGCGTGCTGCTTTAACCAGCAGCGCGTCATTAGTGATAAAAAGCATAGATTTCAAAGCAGGTAACTATGCTACAGCTTGGCAGTTATTATCCGAAAGGTACGACAATGAAAGACTACTTGTTAATAATCACGTACAGGCCTTATTTAATCTTGAACAAATTCAACATGAATCTTGTAAATCATTAAGGAACATGATTGACGTCACAAATAAAAATCTTCGTGCTTTGTCAACTTTAGGGCACCCTCTAGAGCTCCTCTAGAGCACCCTCTAGTGCTTTGTCAACTTTAGGGCACCCTCATTCTGAGCAAGGGGGTCTAGGGGAAACCCTTATAATATACATGATGTCAGAAAAACTTGACAAGGTCACACGAAGGGAATGGGAAGAATATAAAAATAATTTAAATGCCTTTCCAAATATAAAAAATTATATAAAATTTTTAACAAACAGAGCAGATTTACTTGAATCCTTAAATTATAATAAAAACACAACAACAACAAAAAACACTAATGAAAACAACAAAACAAAAAACTTCCTTACAACAACTAAAAGTAAAAATAATAACAATTCAGACAATGTTAAATGTCCTATGTGTAATCAGAATCACTTTTTATTCAGTTGTCAGCCTTTCAGAAATCTTGACATAGAAGCGCGCGTTAAAAAAGCTTCAGAAAGCAATGTTTGCATGAACTGCCTTCGCCCTGGTCATAACGAAAAGCGTTGCAGTCTCTCGCATTGCAAATACTGCAAGATCAAACACAATACCCTCTTACATAGGGAATCAACAGAAAAACAGACAGGAGAAAACATTGTTTTGTCAACAAACGTCGTATTACCCTGTTCAGAAAGTAATCAGGTTCACATTTTGCTATCCACAGCCTTGGCAAAGGTGACAGACGTCAATGGAGAGCTTCATACTGCCAGACTCCTGTTGGATAACGGCAGCACCTCCAACTTCATCACCGAAGAGCTCTGTGGGAAGCTCGGCCTGGTAAAACGCAGCACTAGCTCCACCGTCTCAGGTATAAACGGTCAAGTTTCCAGTACCTCAGAAAGCTGCAGTCTTCATTTGCGGTCTTGTAATGGTGGCTATCAGGCAAAAGTAAGCTGTTTTGTTTTACCAAAAATCACACAATTGTTGCCTGGCTCTTATGGAGATAAAAGGTACATTACCATCCCGCCAGGTATTCAATTAGCAGATCCATCATTCAACGTACCGACTGCTATCGATATTCTAGTAGGTGCTGAGGTATTCTGGGACGTCTTAGGTTCCGATACCATTAATTTAGGCAATAATCAGCCTAGATTACAGTCATCCAAACTGGGTTGGCTTATTTCGGGCCGCGTCAGTCGGTCTCGTCTTCGTACACAACCTTCTGTTTGTCACTTTCTTTCACATGAGGAGTCAGATCAGCTGACTCGCTTCTGGGAACTTGATACGGTGTCGTCCACAAACTGTTTCTCAACAGAAGAACAGGCTTGTGAAAAACATTTTCAAGAGACCACACGTCGGGATACGCATGGTCAATTCGTTGTCACAATACCATTGAAGGACTCGCTCGAGTGCTTAGGTGACTCTTACGCGATGGCAAAGCGTCGTTTCCTCTCCCTAGACCTAGAGCGTAGATTTGAGCGGGACTCCACATTTAAAAACAGATATTTGGAATTCATGCAAGAATATATTGACCTTCATCACATGACAGAACATTCACAAACAAATCATTCAGAAATTAATTATTATATGCCTCATCATGGTGTTGTGCGCGAGTTGAGTTCTACAACAAAACTTCGCGTAGTTTACGATGCTTCGGCCTCCAGCACCTCGGGCAAGTCCTTCAACGACATCCAGATGGTAGGTCCAACCGTTCAAGAGGATCTGCTATCTATACTCTTAAGATACAGGCAACACAGGTTTGTTGTAACAGGTGACATTGAAAAAATGTATAGAGCTATATTAGTTGAGCCATCTCAGCGCCCGTTACAACAAATTGTTTTCAGATTCAATTCTTCAGACCCTTTAAAGACCTATGCACTGAATACTGTTACATACGGCACAGCTTCAGCCCCGTATTTGGCCACAAAATGCCTGGTTTCGCTTGCAGATCAATGTTCAGACCCAGAGGTTAGTCAGTCCATCAGACGTGATTTTTATGTAGACGACTATTTGAGTGGTGGCGATTCGATTGAGTCAGTCATAAATTTATGTCAAGGGGTAGTGAATACTCTCGAGTCCGCCAAGTTTCAGCTTAGAAAGTGGCAATCAAATAGTCCGAAGATATTAGAGTCAGTCACTAATATAAAACCAGAAAATCAAGATAAAAAACTAAACCTAAATGACAGTCCTAGCAAAACACTTGGGCTATACTGGGACTGTAAAACAGACAGATTATTTTTTTCTATAGATCTAAAACCAACTTCAAAAATTACAAAGCGTAACATTTTATCTTTAATAAGTCAGGTATTTGATCCAATAGGCCTCGTCGGGCCATGCATAGTTCAGGCTAAACTTATGTTACAGCAGCTGTGGATACTTAAATGTAACTGGGACGATGAAGTACCAACAGAAATAAAATCACAATTCCTTGATTTCGTACAGTCACTTCCAGCTCTTAACTCAGTTTACGTTCCTCGTTGGGTATCTTGTAGCAATGCTTCTATAATAGAGCTACACACTTTCACAGACGCTTCTGAACGTGCCTATGGTGCGTGTACTTATGTCAGAACGGTAGCAGTCGATGGAACAGTTTGCGTTCGCCTTTTAGCCTCCAAAAACAAGGTCGCTCCTATAAAGCCAACAACCATACCAAGGTTGGAGTTGTGTGGTGCTTTACTGGGCACAAGACTTTTTCTGAAGGTACGTAAATCACTCACTCTAGAGTTTAATCACTGTTTCTTTTGGTGTGACTCGATGATCGTGCTTGGATGGCTGTCAACAATGCCAAGTCGGCTTGACCAATTCGTCCGCAATAGAGTGAGTGAAATCCAAGAAGCTACGACCGGACAGACGTGGAGCTATGTACCTTCGAAGAGCAACCCCGCTGATCTCACATCTCGGGGGGTGAAGGCTGATTGCATCAGCTCATCCACTGTTTGGTGGTCGGGTCCTGATTTTCTTAATCATAGAGAAATCAAATTTCCTACATCACCTAATACACAAATCCAATCTTTACCAGAATCATCTTTACATACAACTGCTGACACACATAAACAAAATAATAACAACATACTTTCAAATTTAATTCATAAAAAATCATCATTTACATCACTCATAAGAATATACAAAGATTCATTCATAATTGTCAGAATCAGAATAACAAAAAATCATCTTACTTATCAGTTTCAGAATTACGATCATCACAGAATCTTATATTACAGATTTCTCAACAGGAAATGTTTCCTGAGGAATATTCATGTCTTAAAACTAATCAGGCATTACATAAAAAGAATCGATTAATAAGTCTTTCTCCCTTCATTGATTCAGACAACTTAATACGCGTAGGTGGACGTCTTAACAACTCCAACTATAGTTACAATGTCAAGCATCCTATCCTTTTATGTAGCAAACATCACGTGACGAAAATTATCTTCGAAAGAGAACACAAAACACTCTTTCACGCAGGGCCACAATTACTTTTAGCACACATTAGACTCACTTACTGGCGTTTAGCAGGCAGAAACCTGGCTAAGCACGTAGTGCGTAACTGCGTTCGCTGCACTCGCTTCAAAGCTCAGCCTATTCAGGTCATCATGGGCAACCTACCAAGCGATAGGACTCATCTAGAGTACCCTTTTTTGAATACAGGGCTTGATTATGCCGGGCCAGTGCTGATAGCCGACCGTAAGGGTAGAGGATGTAAGCTACAAAAATCATACATTTGTGTTTTTGTGTGCTTTGCAGTCAGAGCCGTGCATCTGGAGCTGGTTTCCGACCTCACCAAGGAGGCTTTCCTTGCGGCCTTCAGCCGATTTATTAGTCGTCGGGGCAAGCCTCAACGCGTGTACTCCGACAACGGCACTACATTTGTGGGAGCTTTCAATGAGCTTTCACGCTTCTTAAAGGTTTCATCTAGTCATATAGAGTCAGATCTTGCAACCAAAGACATTGAATTTAAATTTATACCTGCCTACAGCCCACATTTCGGTGGGATTTGGGAAAGTGCAGTAAAGTCCACCAAACATTTATTGCGTAGAGTCATGAGCCTAACTCATTTAACATATGAAGAGCTCTCAACCTGTCTGATTCAGATAGAGGCTATTTTAAATTCCAGACCTTTAACACCCCTATCCACTGATCCATCAGATCTTTCTTATCTTTCTCCTTCACACTTCCTCATCGGACGATCACTCACGTCAGTCCCTCGTCCTCAGATCACCAACGTCAATATCCAGCGGCTACAGCGCTTCGATCGCATCGAAAAACTACGACAACATTTTTGGCAGCGCTTCTCTAATGAGTATGTGTCTCTCCTGCAGCAGAAAACCAAATGGCAGACAGCTGGGCAAGAGCTGAAAACAGGCACCATGGTGTTAGTGAGAAACACCAATCTTCCTCCTCTTCTGTGGTTGCTGGGTAGAGTGGTTGCAGTGAAGACTGGCTCTGACGGACATTGTCGAGTCGCCGACATCCTGACGAAGAAGGGCATCATAACACGTGCTTACAACAACGTATGACCTCTTCCGGTCTCTTCAACATCATCCTGAACTCTTGAAGACTTCTCTTCAACGCGGGGAATATGTTCCTTACGTCACATCGGGCCACACACCACACCGCGATCGCAGGCTTCCCCCGCCACTCACTCGTTCGCCGACACCTTGAGCGTGCGCACATATCGGTCGTCTCTTTGTAATCAGCAGTATTGAATACAGTTCTTGTAATATCGCAGTAGTTTTTTTTATTATAATTAGTCAAGACCACCAGCAGCACACCTGGAGCTTGATACTCAACAGCACTACTCAATGACAAATATTTCACGGGTTGCGATTCGATTACTTTAATATGGCTGCTAAGCAATTGATGCTCATTACAATGCGTATGGTGAAGTGGAGCTGATGACTTCTCAATCAGCTCCAGTTCTCCTGGTTCTTACTAGGAGAACTCCTCAACAATTAACGTCCATGCATCGGGAAAAGCAATATTTTGTAAAAGGTGATAAGCAGTTGACATTAGGCTATTATAACTTAGATAAATTACAAACTGACCCGCTAAAAAGCGAAAAATAAAAACTTTTTTACAAAAAAAACAACCGACTTCCAAAAACACTATAAATAAAGAGAAAAATAACTTTAATTTCGGAAGTCGGTGGCAAAAACTAAAATACAAATCCAAAGACACCGACTTCCGAAATTAAAGTTATATTTCTCTTTATTTATAGTGTTTTTGGAAGTCGGTTGTTTTTTTTTTTATATAATTATTGTTATTGACACATTATGTACGAATTAAGTTGATTTTTAAAACAAGACATGCTTTTCGCTTCTTTTATTTCCATGGGTATTTTATTGTACATGTTATTACCCATTTAAATATTTGTTATGACTCATTTTATTTACTTTACTGCTCAGTTTTTACTGCCAAACTTGTTAATAAACATGTATTTTGCAAATTGTCAATGAACTGTAAGAGGAAGGAGCTCTGTTCATTGCTTTTATGTTTGATTGAGATGCACAAATTGTAGTTGGCTTTTTGATAGTAAAGATTTTTATTATTAATTAGATTTTTTAATTTACCAAAATTGCAATAAACAACTGCCGCTTTAAAACAGTGCCAGAATAGTAGATATCATAAGGGAGCAAAATAATATTTTGCGCCCGAGTGATACACTCCCTTTCATCACCCACTATGAGAAAATAAAAGGCGCCTCATATTTTATTGTAATATTATTATTTAATAAACCATAGAGTAACAACTGAATTGAAATTAAATAGTATCTAATAATAAAACAACTAAAAACTCATATTACATTTGAGACATTTTCGCAATTATGAACATTTATTGTTACAGTATTATTAGGAATAGAGATTGTTGTAGATTTTATATTCTGCGTGTTTGAAATAATGTCCGAATCTGGCTCATTTTGAAGAAAAAGTTACGGTGAATCTCGTTGTTTGCATGTAGATGGGCGCGGCGAGAGTGGCATGGATGGATTAACTCAAGGTTGCAATTTAATGTTTTCCACGATGCGTTTACATGTTTTCGCCTTATTCTCAATAGAATCTTCTATATACCCCTCTGCTACAGCACTCGATTTCCATCCTCCTTGTCGCTTGAGAACAGTTAAGTCCGCTCCAGAATCTGCAAAAGGGTAGCAGAAGTACGACGAAAACAATGTCCTGTATACAGCTTGATATCTGGTAACTTCAAATAAGTAGCGATTTCTTGTGGCATGTTAGAAATTTTATTTTTTCCTATAACTTGTTTGAAGCTTGCCATTTTGATAACGGATGAAAAACCGATTGGTCTTCATATCAGCGAGACGCAGGTCCAGGTATTTCTATACAATAGTTTTGTATTCTCCTCGGATTACGAAGGATCGGTCAATTTTTGTTTTTGTGTCTGTCAGCTTTACTAGCAGTAAATCATCCGACTGATTTTCGACATCATCAACAGTTATTTTTAAAAGTTCACTACCACGACAAGCTCCATGTACTCGGAAAATTAAAGCCACCTGTAACAAAACCGAATGTGAATAAGACAAGTATCTATCGAGGTACAGGTTACAATAAAATGTGCATTTTAAAACACTATGGTTAGACTTTACTAATCCACCATATACATCGTTACTTACTTTTACGGCAAGAAAGACTTTGTCGGGCGCCTCATTAAGGAAAGTCTCCACGTTTTTGACTGAGAACACTTTGGATTTTTTAGGTTTAAATCCATCAGACATCCTCCTCAGATACGCTATTAATTTCGAATAAGTGTCCAGTTTTATGTCGTTATTAGAACTGACTGTTGATTTTAGCATTGAGTAGGTACTCCAAAGAGTGGAAGGTTATTTAGTTTTGACTAAGTAAGTAGTAGGCCAAAAACACAGATTCTGAAAAATTCTTGGCGCCTCTTGCATTTCTCCATTCAATAAAATTACCATAGGCTTTCATATATTTCTCCCGGGATTTTGCAGGTAATAGATTATCCATCACATTTCTTGCGTCACTTCTAATACTTTCAGGAGTTAATTCTATACTTTCACTGTCACTTGAAAAACTCATTTTTCAAAACAAAACCATGAATTTTTAAAAATCCGTGAAAATTGACGAAATGCGAGTTGTAGTTCGCGCGTTTTTAATTTGATTTCTTTTTTTTTTTATTCAGCCGGTGGCGTGACTATGAGACGTCGTATGAGGCAGTCTTTATTCAAACAATATTTGCGTTCGATTTCTTTGGCGCTAAACACTAAGATGTTCCAAATTTAAAAAGTGCGCGGCAAAGATAATTGCGGCGCACTTATAAAAAGGATTAAAAACTCATTACTGCCCGCTAAGGATTAAAAACTCATTATGTCTGTGTGGTGCCGGACTTAAAGAATAGCACCACCCCATACTTCCCGTGGGTGTCGTAAAAGGCGACGAAGGGGCGTACCGGAGAATGGGCAGCAGCGTTCTCTATGCATTCCACCACCATGCCATACTGCGATCGCCAACCCGCCTGCCAAGCGTGGCGATTATGGCAAACCCCCCCTTTTGGCCTATGTCCAGCAGTGGACGTCTTTCGGCTGAAATGATGATGAGTATGATGATGACTGCCCGCTAAAAGTTTTTTATAGAAACCACCACCTTTGGGTGTACTTAAAGGCGAACCAAGGCGTTCTTTTCGAATAGACGGGATGAAAAGTAATTTGTTGTGTTGTCTAGACAAAGCGTTGACATCGTAAAGACAAACACCGGTGCCATTTACATGACGACCGTCACTGTCCTAGAAAACCCAAGCTTGGTAAGTAATGTCACGTGCACATAAAATTAAAGTCTAGGTGAAATGCCTAGTTTTTGCAAACACGTTCATCTTACTGTATGTCCAATTGTCCAAGTCAGCTTAAATCTAAGCGAGCCTTTATCCGTACCTACTACCCACACGCTGAAGCCCGTAGGTAAACATCGTTTGCGGCAGTGCTGACCGAACGTCTTAAATAACGACGTAGCTCTGCTATTGCCACATTGTGTTAGAGAGACCGCACTAGTAGCATTAGGTGTGTGTTTTTTGAGAATTAGGGAATTAATCTTGTGAGATATAGCGTAATGTTTCCTTATGATCATAATATATCTAGATCGCAGAATAGCCGAATTTACGGGAAACATACCTACATTATGTTTAATAAAATAACAACGAAGTCAAATCTGTATATTTAAAAAAAAAAGCGAAAATTTGTCCGTTTCTTTCTGGATTGACGCAAAAACGGCTGAACGGATTCTAGGTACTTATAATCCCGTTAGTATGATCCCGTTTATTTATATTTTCCGACATCCACGCCGGCGAAATCGCGGGCAAAAGCTAGTCACAGATTTTGGGCAAGTTTTTGTTTATTTCACAAAGGTTAACTTTTAGCTTTTCTATGGGACTTACCAATTGAATTTCGACAAACTCTAGTACGACAAGATTTTATTTCGACAATATGGAACTCCGACACGTCTTCATTTCTGAAAGTGCCAATAGGTAGGTACAGACAGCGTCAGTATGTGCTAACCCCTCAAGTTTCAAAATGTTACACAGCTACAACACTGAATTCCTTACGAATAATCTAAAGAATACTTCAAAAAGAGGTCGCCGCGTCGTTATGCTCATACCCGGCAGTTTGACGAACTAGCCAGCGAGCCCATATGAATTGCGATGAAATTGTTATCTACTATCGTCCGAGTCATTTTATCTTTAGGTCCCTGTCTAATCGATAGATGTTATAATTTGAGGGTATCCATTAATTTTACTTGCTTACGTTGTCATTATAAAATTAATTCATACCCTCAAGTTATAACTACAACGTTTGACAACAACGGTCCAAGACTAGTTCGGGCAGAACTAGTCTTGGACCGTTGTTGTCAAACCTGAGCCTAAAGTGCAGTAATAGGCATATTGGTCGGTTTTGAGTTAAATATATATTCTGAATCCCCATTTTATTAGCTATCATCCGATTTTTCATTTTTTTTTGTAGCTCCAATAGTTTATTTTATTTTAATTTATTTCGGATGAAGTAACAGCAAAATTATCACAGATTTATTAAAATATTAAATGTTTACCAGCTAAACCGCAGTAAAATGAATACTGCACCAGATTTTTCTCTGTTTCCTAACTAAACTGCAGTATTTTATGGTATTTTGTGACACTTTAAAGAGTAGTTTGTTCTAAAAGATTAAAGAAAAAACTTACTAAAGTGCAGTATTATTTCTACGCCTACAAATTGATTATACTGCAAAAGTTAAAACAAAATATTTTTTAATAGAATTCCTAATTAAAGTGCAGTATTCACTGCACATTAACTTGTTGGAGATTTTGTAATTTCAAATTATAAATAGTTGTGAAACCGGTGCCACACAGATTGTGCTTAAATATTTTGAACCAGAGCACACGTTCATGTCAGTCGATTCTTTTCACCACTTTTTGGAATAATCTTTGAAAAAGAAAGGCAAGGTTTATGACTTTAGGGATTTTGTCAACGCTGTTACAGAGTCACTCAAGTCGGGGAAGGTAGTATCTAAAATAATGGAGGTTATAGATTTCTACTAGGTACTTAAAATCACAAGTCGCACAACAAAAAATGAAGGATAACGAGGGGAACAGGGTTTACTTAAGTAAGAGACATACTTGAAGTTCTGGTCCAAAGTGGAAAGTACTGCCTTTTCTACAAAAAAGATTTTGACGAAACTTACTGTAAGCAGATGTTTTGCTTAAAATCAATGATATTCTAATAAACAGATATGTTATACACTTACAAAACAACAGAAAAAAGTGTTCCGCGCCGAGAGGCAGCACACATACACACTTTTCATTCATTTTACATTTCACTACAAGTAAAAAGGATAGAAAAAGGATAGCTTGATAAAACCAATAAGAAAAAAAGTGACAGCTAGATGTTGTCAATTGCGCGTGAATGTAAACAAACATTATTCGGGCTACCAATCACCGCACGTTGGCATCATAGACTAACAAATTAACTAGGCAGAAAGTACAAACCGCGTGTACAGAATTTGTAGTCGGGATTTGTGCCTATGCAACGAATAAACACTATTAAAAGGTAGGTAGGTGAAAAATAAAACACGTTTTAAAAAGAAAGAAATACAATTGTAAAAATAATCATACCTTCGAAAAGATTTAATTTTAATCTCAATGGTAGGTTTATTTTAACACTATCTGTGACATACTATGGTAACGATAAGCTATAATATTTTCTTTTCCTACATATTATGACATGTTTAATTTATAATTAAATATATCAAACAAAATTATAAAGAAAAGTTATTAAAAGGGAAACTAGAACTCTGCTGTAAAGATGACTTTACTGCCTAATATTCGCATCTGTACTTTTATTCTATGTCCGGAGTGCTCGCATCCTTGTCGTTCTTACGACAAAAAATGTATTTTCCATCTCTTTCTTTTTCATAACCTCCAAATATCAGAATATTAGGAAAATAATTGAAATATATTAATAAATCGAAGTATAATGTGTACTTTCGTGTGGTATGAGATTCCTTGTGTTTTATTAACTTTGGTATCATAATTGGTACACTTTCTAAATACACAAAATGGCATTTTGGATGGTAATTACGTAGCTGCGCGCACCGTCTCACTCGTAGACGTGCGTGACACAGACTAAAGGCAATACGTCCCAATTAGGATGTTTTCTAGTCTTCACGATTTGCGCGCTCATAACATATCTGTTCTAAAATATCATTGCTTAAAATCAAAAACTTTGTCAATCTTTACTCAAAAAACGGGCCCTAAAGGTATCGATTTAGGAAGGAAGCAATATATAATAAAACAATTAGGTTCCTAATGCCTGAAAATAGGTTGTTATTTTGGAAAAATCTCCCCATTCCCAAAAACGGTACAAACGAAGTACCTGAATTTGAGGTAGACGAGTAAAATACAGTAGATACTTCATACAAACAGTGAAGACCGATTACTTTTATTTTTTATCCTACTATTATATTACTTAATAATACTTATTAATTAGTTTGTTTCGTTTTTTGAATGTTTAATTCTATTGCTTCACTTTATCTGTACGTTATTGTTTCATATTTTCTGACTATTATTTTTGTAAGACAAGAATGCTCATTTAGTAATTAGTTATGTTTAGAAGAAAGATTATTTCTGCATGAGAAATACCATGTGATTTACGTTTTATGGAGCATTTACTAGTAAAAATTATCAAAATCTTGTAAAGGCTGATAATATTGTTGACTGATAATATTTTCATATTATTATTGTTTGAAACAATTTGCACTGTGAGGTTGTACATACGCCAGCACACCAAGCTACTACAATCT
Source organism: Mesoligia furuncula (assembly GCA_916614155.1). Lineage (NCBI taxonomy): Eukaryota > Metazoa > Arthropoda > Insecta > Lepidoptera > Noctuidae > Mesoligia > Mesoligia furuncula. Next base: position 10,141,211 of record OU744792.1, read on the forward strand.
GTCAAATTTCTTTAATAGATTTTCAATTTTAACGCTAAAGCATAAGGTTCAAGGTTGAATGGGAAACTTTGACAGTTTCGGGTACCTAGCTTGATTGTGTCTGTACAATGTTTTGATAAATAGTTTTTATGGCTTAGTCAAGCAAATTTGATTAAGAAAATGCACATTTTTACTACTTTATTATTTACTACAAGTGTGCAACTTCATTTCTTTTAAAAAAACAGATTAAATAGCAGTATTTTCACAATATTACTGCACTTTAGTTAGTAATAATCGCGGAAAAAAGTCTAAACTGCAGTAATAACAGAATTTACTGCATTTAAGTGGGGTTTCAAAAAGATTTTGTAAAAAAACTTTGTGTAGTAATAGGGGCTAAAAAATAAAAATGGCCATAATTATAGTTTTTATCAAAAAGACTAACGTAACAATGTTTAGTATTTTAGTTTTGTACATGTCCTTTCACCATGCGTTCAAGGTTTTAGCTAAAAGTCTCTTTAAGATATATTTTTATGAATTCTAAACTTTACGCGCGTTTTTCTCGAATTCGTGTTTTTGCTGTTACTGCACTTTAGGTTCGGGAGGGCAGAGTTGCAAACGCATCAAAACTTTTCACTTTCGATGTCGCTTGTCAGACTGTCAAATTTGTAAGCTGAGACGACATGACAGGTCACGTGAAATTTCGTTAGTTATGTCAATCTAAAATATTTCTACCGCTTCCTATTTTATCGTTTGCGTTAATAGGATGCCACTGAGACTTGTCTAGGGCCAAATCAAAATAGAAATCTTTATTGTAAAATAAGATCATAGTTTTAATAAATATTATTATATGAATATTCAAGTATTTTATTTTTCTTGATTTTTTTTTTTTAATTATGACTAAAACAAAATAGATAAATATATTAAAATAATATAATGAACAAAAAGCACATTTTGTGCCTAGAATTTGAACTTCCAATCATAGACACGGCAAGCGGTCTTGAAACCTCCGGTCTATTTAGACGATGAATAAATAATCGTAAATGTTAACCCTATTATTGCTTGTCGTTTTCGCAATAATAAAAGTATTAACGTTTTATTGAAAAAAAAACAATAATAAAAACAGAATTTTATAAAATAAGTACTAACTTAAACTTATTTATTCACTAAAACAATACATTAATAAAAATAAAATGTTTTTTCAATATACAAAAACCAACTTGGGCCTATCTCGGATTTGAACGCACATGTCTTTTGGGGGGGTAATCACTTAATGGAGCTGTGTGTACGAGTACGCAGCAGCATTATGGACGTACCTCAGTGATAGATAGTGAACGTTCGCGTTTTAATCTGAAGCATATTAATAATGTTGTATTAGCGGTTTTCTATGTCTTTTATGTCTGTCTGTCGGTTTTTTATGTCTGTGTGGTGCCGGACTTAAAGAATTGCACCACCCCTTACTTCCCGTGGGTGTCGTAAAAGGCGACTAAGGGTCTTACCGGAGAATGGGCAGCAGCGTTCTCTATTTATTCCACCATCATACCATACTGCGATCGCCAACCCGCCTGCCAAGCGTGGCGATTATGGCAAACCCCCCCCCAAAATTGGGGGAGGCCTATGTCCAGCAGTGGACGTCTATCGGCTGAAACGACGATTAGCGGTTTTCCCTAATTACTGCACTTGAACACGCAGAATTGTATACACGTTTTTTTTTATGCAGCGGGTCAACATTAGCGATTTTGTAAAACATCGTGAAATGAAACGCCAGATTGTAGATTTTAGTATAAAACTTTGACGCTCGTGGTTCTGTGTGTCGTTACAACAATAATGGAGTCCAAAACAGATATAAATAATACGAGTAAAAACAATGACTTTAAGGATAATATTAATTAAAAGTTATCAGAGTTTTATGTAAGACACTCATTGTGACTGCAAATAAGCCATTCTGCATTACGTCTAAACGTCGGTAGTAGTTTTGTAAAACGTATCGCAATGGCAATCCAGCTAACGTTGTTCAGTTGTTTTACATAACGGAGCTGTCTTGTAAAAAAACTAGCGGTTTGTAAAACAGCGGATTCTACAATCCATCTGCGACATATACATATTATTATAATACCAGCTTATTACTGTTCCACTGCAGGGTAAAGGCTTCTTCTCATACAGAGCATTGATTACCACGCTTGTACAAGACGGATTGGCGTATTGTTGCAATACTTCATCATCGTTGAGCTCCTCAAGTTCTGAATTGAGCTGCACGATTTTTGACAAATGCGTGCACTGATTGGACAGGTCTGCTCAATCTGTGTGGTTCTTTCCTGAAAAGACCATTTCAGATACCAATCTACATGGTCTTCACACGATCTGACCAAGATTTTGTCTCGACTTTAAAAGAGATTGTGACCTCTGAGTTTTTTTCGGCCTTTCTCAGAATAGTCAGTTAGGAATCGCCGACCTCATCTAGTTTAAAAAAAATATAATTGACGTGTAAAAGTGTTTGTACAAACCTACTTACAGAAAATAAATCATTTCGACGGTTAACCGTCAAGACCTCCTAACTCAATATGTCAAAATTTTACAGGAGGTGCAAAAAAATCTTGTAACTTTGAATCGAATGTAAATATGAGTAAACCAAAAATATAGTTAGTGTTAAATACATATACCTAATTGCTTACAATATTAAGATAAATTTATTTCTGTACTTCATTCAGTTAGATTTGTCATTTATCATCATCTGCCTAGCCTTTTCCCAACTATGTTGGGGTCGGCTTCCAGTCTAACTGAATGCCGCTGAATACCAGTATTTTACATGGAGCGACTGCCTATCTGACTTCCACAACCCAGTTACTGGGTAATTCGATACCCCTTGGTAAGACTGGTTGTCGGACTTTCGGGCTTCTGACTACCCGTAACGACTGTCAAAGATCCCCGAATGACAGCCGGGACCAACGGCTTAACGTGCTTTCCGAGGCACGGAGGGGCACGGTATGTAAAGATGGTCACCCATCCACAGACCAACCGCGGCAAGCGTAGCTTAACCTGATCGATCGACCAGCAGATGTATGGAACAGCGAATTCTTTTTTACGGTTTGCGCGTCAATATCCCCGCTACCCTGTTTTTACCCGACTGCGGCGAAGCCCAAAAGGAGGGTTATGTGTTTTTACCCGACTGCGGCGAAGCCCAAAAGGAGGGTTATTAGTTTGACCTGTATGTATGTATGTATGTATGTATGTATGTATGTATGTATGTATGTATGTATGTATGTATGTATGTATGTATGTCCGTTTCTTTGTTCCCTCGTAACTTTTAAACGAATGAACGGATTTTGATAAATTATACGTCTTTAGATTTGTCTTGGTAGCGCAAGTGTCACTGGGTATATCAAAATTGATAAAATATAAAATAGCCGATTTTTGGCGCAATATTATGTCTTCAAAAAATTTTATTTTTCTCGAAACCTATCGAGTGGGGTATCAAAATAAAGGGTTTTTAAAGGTGATTACAAAATTATATATGTCGGATCTTTCATGAGTATGCACTTAAAATGAGACACAGGCGCCTTTGTTTAGCGTTGTGCTGAGTCTAGGATTGAGTATGGTGTCCGATACGGAGTTACGAACCACGGAGCGACAGTGATCGTTTAGACGTGGTCGCGACACATCGGACACATACTGGCCTAGGAACTGCTCAGTGTTTCCTTTTAAGTTCAGAGTATTAATTAGTACAGTAGAGTTAGTAATTGACTGTGTAACAATAAACTGTGTAGAAGTTAAAGGAACTGTTTCTCTCGTTTACCCGTATCCCAATTCTGCGCCCACGACTGTATATCTGACACTATGTATGTCACTATGTCTGATCACAATCCAAGTACCTGGATTCGACATCAGAAGTGGGATACGAGCGGACTGAGAAATCTCTTGATAGTGAAAACAGTGCGAATAGACAATAGCGTAGACTGTTCGAAAAACAGAGCTGCAACATGGTTGCGTTGATACCTATTCGCGCACCAAATATCTTGCCCGAGCCATTAGCTCATCGTACTTGGGTTCGATTCCCTTCAGACAGACGTGCACGTTGCACAATTATGATGAGGGTCCTTGCCCGATACTCTGTCTGACCAAGATGTGAAACAGTGAGTGAGAACGAGGAAAGGTGTTTTATCCGGTGAGTCGTTACCATTTTATAAGCTACCCATGAATGAGTTTCTCTGGTGAAACATTTGTTTCATGGGTTTGAGAAGTGTTGTTTTGCATTTTGAAGTCATGCTACTTGATTTTGTTGTTTTGATGATGTTTTATTGAGATTGTACTGTTACTTGGTTTTATCGAATTGATCGATGTCGGTTGTGAGAGCCAAAAACTTCAGGTATTCACATAGAATGATTCACTTTTATGTTTTCGCGGTTCAATATGGTTGACTTTTCGAATTGTAAGACATTTTTGTGTTTTAAATACGGACCCGATAAATGTAATCAGAACAAACCTGGACCGAAATTAAGAATCTTTTTACTGTAAGAATCACTCGGTTATTACAGTAGTAATGCGCGTATTTTGATACTAAATTCACGGTTGCAGAGACTTACTTAGTTTTAGCGAAGTGTGGATGTGCTATGCACTTCTGCCTGCCCCTTTGGGTTTTGCGATCGTGATGTTGTGTTCTAATTTAATTCACGAGCTTTTCCAAATTCTAAACCGAAAGGCTTCTCAGTGTAAACGCGACGTCAGTGCTAGATTGCAAGTTAACAATGAAATTAAAGTGCTTCGGATGAAGAATAATGATTAGAAACCGACAATCTGAGTGCTGATTTAAAGACAAGTACTACATACAGGCTGAAGAATTCCACACCATTGATAAAATACAGTTTCGCAACAATCAAACAATACCGCCCCATGAGTTGCTTCAAGTGTGGAGTATTTGGCGAGCCGATGCACCTCCAGGATGATGTCCATGGTGACGAGTTGAGTTCCGATGTGCAATCCCTGCATCAGGCCGCGATGTTTGTGGATTAGCTTTACATCTTCTACATCGTGATAAGTCTTATCATTTTCGCAGACTCAGGTGCTAGGTGGTTATTAATTAAGGACAGTTTAGTTAAGTACTTTCACAGACTTAAGTACTTTTATTATGACGTTGTTACCTTAACTGATGACGGAGAAAGACATGTAAAATCCATAGAACTAAGATTATTGTGATAGTATGACTAATGTGAGGTCATTTATGTAATTATGGGTTATAGTATCATGATTGGGTCATGAAAATAACAAATGTTCTTTGTTTATTAAGATTGTGAATAGCTGAACCATTGAGAACTCGATGCCTAAACATAACAAAGTTTTACGAAGCTTGATTGTTTGTTATAGCGGCTTTAGTCTTTGTAATGTAGAGGCGTTTGCGCAGAGCTTTTATAACATCGAATAAGCAACACGAGTACCAAAATATAACATTCAGGACTTTGTAATGCGATCACCAATTTCAAAGAGCGATTGTTAGCGGTTTGTGCAGAGTCGTACTTGACAACGTCATTGTTTACGTCGAAGAAGCAGCGATGCTGTCGGCATCGATAGAGCAAGACTTAAACCTAAACATTGCGCTAGATGTACTGACTAGTTATAAATCAAACAAATTGCCCTTGTTTTAGAAGTGTTTATCGAGTTCTTAGGCTATGAGGTATGACTGCGGAAATGACGACCAAATAAGCGTAAGCCGTTAGATCAAGTATGTGTATTGATCATAATGAAGCCTATAATGCTTACCTAGGGTAGTTAATGTTAATCCCGAGAAATCCTGGCAAAAAATAATAATGTTAAGTGACGTTAAGTCTGCTTTGTGTGTGATGTGCTCACCACTTGAATTGTTGATAGACAAAGTTGCAAGGCTTAGGTTCTTGATGACTATGACGTGGAAACCAAAGTCGATTTAGGATTAATGATATCAAAAGAATTGATAAATACAAGGTACTGAGACATAGCTGTTAGTTTTCAGTTGGTGAAATTGTTTGATAAGAGCAAAGAGCGAGATTAAACGAAATTAGATCCAATCTTGAAAGATTCCTATAGGAATTCAGGTAATTGAGGTTCTAATGGTGACTGCTATGTGTTGACAGGCTTTAAATTTAAAATGTACTAACCGTTCCTTCACGATAGAGTGAGAGGAATGCCAGAAAGTCAAGTACCCTTGACGTAACTGAATGTAATAATGTTGCGAATTGATTCGAATCAATCTAGTAATGGTGAGGTCGCTGAGTCGTAGTCACAGGGATGACTAGACTGTTGTAGCCACAGGGATGGTTACAAGACCTGGTCACTGGGATGACTATGGTTGTGTTGTTGGTGGTCACTGGGATGACTGCTGTTGTAGCCACAGGGATGGTTACGAGACCTGGTCACTGGGATGACTATGGTTGTGTTGTTGGTGGTCACTGGGATGACTGCTGTTGTAGCCACAGGGATGGTTACGAGACCTGGTCACTGGAATGACTATGGTTGTGTTGTTGGTGGTCACTGGGATGACTGCTGTTGTAGCCACAGGGATGGTTACGAGACCTGGTCACTGGAATGACTATGGTTGTGTTGTTGGTGGTCACTGGGATGACTGCTGTTGTAGCCACAGGGATGGTTACGAGACCTGGTCACTGGAATGACTATGGTTGTGTTGTTGGTGGTCACTGGGATGACTGCTGTTGTAGCCACAGGGATGGTTACGAGACCTGGTCACTGGGATGACCATGGTTGTGAGATGGTCACAGGGATGACTGTCGTGATGGTCACAGTGATGACTATCAGAAGCCACAGGGATGGCTGTAAGACTAACCAAGATTGCTGGATTGAGTTGATTATGAGACGTTGCTACTGAGATAGCTTTTCGTGGTTTATGTTTTGTTTATTCTGGTTAAAGGGTACTGGCACTTTTCTTGGCTAGCTATTTTAAGTCTAGATTGAATCTGGACAGACTTATTTATAAAGTAAACAAATGAAGTGTTATGATAAAAGTCGTTATGATAGTACAAAGGCAAGCGTGTGTAGGTTCTCTGTCGGTAAATTCGTGCTTGAGAACGACGAGCGTAATCAAACTAAGCTTGATTTGAAGTATAGAGTGTCATTGTAAATTGGCGATCTGAATGTTTTAAAATCTTTAGACTTACAAATACGCTCCATGACCGTGTTTTGGAGATGCCCGAGGGCCAAGTACCAATTGAGATTGTAAACGAAATAGATGATGAGTTGCCATCACTTTAGTTTGTGTACTCAGGTTGTTGGATCCATTGGGTCGGAGACCGTTCCAAAATATCGTGGGTACATGGTACGCGGTAGCTCTGGGTAGTATGGTCGCGTCTAGCCTTGAAGCCAAGACCTTAGAGTCAAGGACGACTCGGCATTCCTCCGGGAAGTGCATATGTGACAAATGTGTGGGAGCTATATTATACCCGTGCCCGTGATTGTTGACCGTGAATGAGATACCTGAGGGTTCGTTTAATTAACGTAGTGTGGAATCGTTGTACTTGGTCTCGGTAATCTCGGAACTAGATAGTTCAAATTCTTAGAATAGCCTAATTTTTGGTTTCTAATTTGAATGCTTATTGCAAATTGATCGTGAAAAAAAAAATATTTTAAAAGAGTCGGGTCCCTTTTAATTATCTCATCAGTCTTCATAAGGTCGCGAAAAATGCTAGAAACTCAGAGTATAACTGAAGAAATTGAGGTTGAGCAAAGTAGTAGTAGTACCTAACAATGAAGAGAGTATTTAAGTTTGCATGATGATACGACCGTACCAGTAGCCATTTCGTAGCCGTAGTCCGTTAGAAGTTGGTATCTGCTTTTAGTAGTCGGTGGATACGTGGTGCGTGGGTGGCTCTGGCGGAGGTCGGGTTTCAGTGAAAACCATAGAGTCCAGGAGAGACTCAGCGCTCCCGTGGGGGTTCGCAAAAAGGAAAGAATGAGTAACTGGAGGTTACTCGGCTATGCGTAGCCAGAAATCACATGCAGAACTTAAGTGTGTTGATTAATTTGCTTTGATTGTGTCTTGTGAGATAGCGCGATAAATGTGTAGTCAGTTGTACTTTGATTTTCCTGATTATTGATAAAATGTTAATTTTCTTCTAATTTCTCATACATTAAGTTCTGTCAAATTTCGACTTTATTAAATTCTAATAAATCAGATGTCCACAAAGTGATTTTACGGGTTAGGTCAGGAGTGACCGAGCTATGTGATACTTTGCGGGTGGGTATGTTTGTCTACAGATTAACACACGAGGACGTGTGTCATGCAGGATGGCCGTGTCGGATCTTTCATGAGTATGCACTTAAAATGAGACACCGGCGCCTTTGTTTAGCGTTGTGCTGAGTCTAGGATTGAGTATGGTGTCCGATACGGAGTTACGAACCACGGAGCGACAGTGATCGTTTAGACGTGGTCGCGACACATCGGACACATACTGGCCTAGGAACTGCTCAGTGTTTCCTTTTAAGTTCAGAGTATTAATTAGTACAGTAGAGTTAGTAATTGACTGTGTAACAATAAACTGTGTAGAAGTTAAAGGAGCTGTTTCTCTCGTTTACCCGTATCCCAATTCTGCGCCCACGACTGTATATCTGACACTATGTATGTCACTATGTCTGATCACAATCCAAGTACCTGGATTCGACATATACAACTTATATGGTTAAAAGTAATTCGAAGTGACAAATCGTAAAAAACACGTACCAAGAGCTAAATCGTCTGCGAAATCTTTCAAATTTGTAAACTAAAAAGCTGGAAATAAAAAACAAGTAATTAAAAAAAACTAAAAAACCCGACTGCGGTAAAAAAATTAAGTTAAAAAAAACTGAAAAGTTAAAAACAAGACAATAAAAGTTGGAAGCAGGCGGGACCCATACCATTTTTCTATTACATTTTCAAACTCAAATGGGTCCCGCCTGCTTCCAACTTTTATTTAATTTAAAATGGCCTTGTTTTTAACTTTTCAGTTTTTTTAACTTAATTTTTTTACCGCAGTCGGGTTTTTTAGTTTTTTTAATTACTTGTTTTTTTTAGGTACTATACAAGTCCAGGTTTATTCACGATGTTTTTCCTTCACTGATGTCAGTTAGTAGTATCCATGTTAACCTCAGAAAATACATAGTATGAATTCGCTATCCTTGGTATGAATTGACAAATTCACTTCACAACCAACACAAGATTATTCTCTAAACAAGCTCTAAACCAAGTTCTAATACGCTATAATACGGGTTAATATAATTATATCAAGTTCAGAACATACCCAGTATCAACATAATTGTAACAACATTACCCTCGATCTTGAGTTACTGCTCGTATCGTGCGATCATATTATCATTCGTCGCACTAATAGTATTAGGAACTTTAGCGCCCAACAAGCATAACTTTCATAACGTTGTTCCCGAATTTCGAGGTCAATGTCGAAAAGTAAGCCTACGTTAGATACTGTTGCTGAAAATGTTGGCATTGAAAAAAGAATAACGACTCTTTTAGGGTCTTTAGGAGTAGAAAATATGTTTTTGCCGACTTCAAAAAAAGGAGGTTATCAATTTGACACGTATGTATGTAATATTATTGTAATTGTTAAACATTAAAATTCTTTTATTTACATAATCTATGCTAATTTTCAAAATTGCCACGTTGAATGGCAATGCTAATTCTTTGGCCAAGAAATAGGCCAGCCCTCTGGTCACGTGAAGAGTCGACTAACCGCTTGGCGATATCTTGAAAAACCAAGTGGGCACTCGGACCCCATGGCCCTAGTGTTTCAACCCCAAACGGCTCGAACTTATAACTCCCAATCAGGTTGGAATATTTTCGCCGTTTGAGGTTTTCTGCACCTGCAGCAGCCGCTCCAGCACAGCCCACCGTGCTAGGAAGATGAGATGGCGCAAGGGTGTCGACACATGTTGCATCCCACACCAAAGGTCTGCCTAACTTCCAGGGCATTATGGTCATCCCGTCTGGTCTCTTCCCATCGTCGCGTGCCAGGCCGTTGGGTTCTAAAACAGGTGGCACCCCGGCGGTGACAAGAGCACGACGGATGATGTCATTAATGCTGGCGTGCCGTGCTATCCGGCCTGCGCTCCTACTGCAAGATAGGCCATGGTGTCCGAGACAGTCGACAGCTTCACCGCACTGACAGCGATGCGGAGCCCCGCAAGGAGCGCCCAAACGCAGACAGGTAGCGAGACGGAAGGTGGTGTCACCCAGCATAGTGTCTATGTTGGGTGACGGGAGTGCTTGAAGCCAGAGCCCCGAGTCCCACTCACCCACAGCCAGCAGGCGGGCACGCTCCGCAGAATTGGTGGACGTATTAATAAGATTATTCCGTACCAACCTGCAGAGCGGCTCATCCCACTGTCTCTGGGAAGATGGGTTTACGGGCCGATCTGTATCCGGGCAAGCCGCTTTCCAGGCGTTCACCGCGTCGGTCAAGCACGGCACTTCAGAGTCAACCAGGCAAGGGGCTAACATTTTATTGTAATTGCATTATATACTCATATGACAATCTATTAGGGCTTCCAAGCAAATATACAAAATTTTATAGACGTGTTTGTATGTATGTATGTTTGTCCACGCATTTCTCTGAAACTATTAATCAGATCGTGACATTTTTTTTGTATTGGCTTTAATTTTTTCAACTTAGGGAACAGAGCAAGTTTCATCAAAATCGATTCAGTAATTTTCAAGATATGGACTAATACGTGTAAGTGTGACGGCCTGGCTTATTGATACGAGCTAAGGGTGTAGTGTCAAAGGGAAAACATCTCACAACCTTGGTCAAATTCTAGTGCAATATTTACAACAAAACTATTACCTACTTATTACAAACAAACATTAGAGTTTTTACTTAAAACTAAAAATTACGAAATAAAAAAGTAATTAAAAAAAATAATCTGACGTCAAAAAAAAGAAGAAATGAACTCAAAATTATGAAATAACTTTAATTTCGGAAGTCGATGGCAAAAAACTAAAATACAGATCCCAAGACACCGACTTCCGAAATTAAAGTTATTTCATAATTTTAAGTTCATTTCTTTTTGAAGTCAGTTTAATTTTTTGAATTACTTTTTTATTATTACATCTATTCAAAAAGAGCTAGTGCATTCTTCGTAAACAGGGACTAAAATAGCTCTTTAATCCCTAGGGACAAAAAGTGATTTGAATTAAGAATGTGGATACTTTCCACGAAAGATATCAATCACGAACATCATATGAACAAGTAACAGGCTGTATGATAAAGCAAAACGCGCGAGCGAAATTAAAAAAAAAAGTTTGTGAAAAAATAAAAAACGCGCGAAAAGCATTCTGCCTTCGTTTGTAATTGTTTACTTACATTAGGATTTTACTTAGTGTTATAAAAAATGAGTATGTCTTTGTCATCCTAAAGTAATTGTATGTACCTAAATAAATAAACGTAGTATTTTTATTCATACGTTGATAAAAAGTAGAGTGTTCACCTCGGGAGCAACACTATTTTAAGCTCGAGTGACGTACTTTGAATTCCTCGCTGCGCTCAGGATTCTACTTTAGAACCCCTCGCTGCGCTTGGGATTCTACTCTAGAATCTTTCGCTCTGCTCTGGATTCAAAGAAACACTAACACACCTATTTTGAAGGCGAGAGGCCTTCAAAATAGTTGTTTGCTCCCTTGGCAAACAATCTATTATTTCGTAAAATAGTACCTAAGTTTGTCAAATGAAATGAAATTGAATTGAAAAGTGACGATTCTTTTATCTGAGCAGTGGTGATGAAATAATTTACCTAGCACTTGTCGGATTCGAACCTACGACCTACAACTTGTAAGTCGCAGCCGTTACCACTGGGCAACTACTATTCCATCCCGCCCCATCGGCATTTATTGGTGATATTACAGAAGATAGCTTCTAAGCTGTAGGTAGTCAAACTTTGATAGTTATTTTAATAGAGCTAACCAAATCCAAACTTATGCGTTTCTGAATCGCAGGTCATATTGAACTTCACCTATACTCATAATACAGATATATCTGAGTACCTAAGTTTAGTTTATTGCAAACACATTTCTTCGATTGCAAAGTTTACCTCTCAATAAGTTTTGGATTTAACAGTAAGAAAGGGATTTGTAATAGAAGTAATAAAATACTACTTAAAATTAAATATACTTAAAATATAAATATACATACCTTATTAGGTTGTTTTGTTTTTGTGTTGTGTAATTGTGAATTCTTTCGAAACCATCGATTCGCCGGATCAAATAAACAATAACAGTTGGATTAATTATATTTCTTCATACCACTAAGATTTTAAAGTAGCAGTCAATACTTCACTATAAACTGCAAGATACAACGTGGACTGAAACAAAAGGAGTGCACTTAGTCAGTAATGGGCATACAGCTAGCACGTGAAAGCTTGCACTTCAAAACCACGAAGTAGTAAATGGAAGGCTAATCCTTAAAAGTAAAGGAGCTCTTCTGAAGGCGACCGCAACCGGTAGCGTCACCCAATCGCTATAATAGACAGCAGCAACACGACTGGTCTCTACGTAACTATTACAACGATGACAGGCGCCAATGTCGTCACCTTTGAAAGCGTGTTCATAGAGTTATATAGAATCCTGTCATGTCATTGCAATAGCGGTCGCTTTCGAACGCCATTATTTACAAGCCGCACGTCGCGTTCTCTCGGTTGGTCAATCGGTTACAGAGTACTACCTGCCAATAACTCGAGCAAATCACTACAGGATTATGACTAGCATAACCAGCATGCCACTACGCTGATTATTGTGGTTTGATTACCAAAGTCGCAGCTTGATCAACTCATGTGTCAAGAGTTCGAAATGAGTTGGGCAATCTTTAACCTAGATGATTTATTCCGGTCTAATCCCCTGAACCCCCCCTCCGCCCCTCAATCCTCGATCCCCTGCTAGTTCGTCTTCTGTTTTAAGACCAATACTGTAAAATTATCTAGTGAATGATGATAATATGCTTGCTTTATCTACCAGTTATATATAGCCTTCCATTTCTTCCATTCTCCGTGTTCAAAACTAAAACCATTTTTCTCACACAGTAGGTATGAAGGAGGAACGGATTATGTTTTACTGTCTTCAAAGAAACTTCCAGAAAGACGTGAAGAAGTTAACGGCTCTTTTATTTTTCCGCAGCTTCTCTAAAATGGGGTAGTTAATTGTGAGAAATGGTTTTGAAACACCACGTAGACGATGTAATAATGTTATATAGTATTGCAATGTGTTTGTCTTTGGAATTGACAAGCTTGCAGAGAATTTCGAGCGGTACGGTAGTATTTCAATGTTTTTTTATCGTAACCATCTAATTAACTTCCTCTGTTATATGAAATTGTTGGCATACTTTATTAAAACCTCATTCTTAGATGAGTTCGATTTGTGTATTAAAAATGAATAGAATAACCAGACACATAAAAAAAGTTAAAAAGGTCTGTTAAAGGTACAGCCAGGTGTTGGACTCACATTATAACAATGCTTCATTATCGTTATCATCGTAAATTATCACAATCAGTTAGACGCAATCCGGTCATGGGTTCACACAAATAAAACGTGATAACAACAAAAGGAAGCGTTTAAATACACGTTAGGGAAAAAAAGTTGAACTCTGAATAATATCATAATTATGCGTACTTAAGGATGACACTGATAAGTATTCTATCTGCGTAAAGCCTTAGGCTGTTAGTGTCCAAAATGCGTGTTTCTGGACCTAAAGCTCTCAATGATATTGCAAAACTTCTCAGGGTTCGTCCTGAAAAACTTTTACGGTACTCGTGATTCTAATACTAAATTTTAGACGATATTAGTATTTTTTCAACACACGCTCGTAAAGTGGCTCTTAATGACCGCTTTTAGGTCCATAATGCAGTGTATTAAACACGCGTGCTTTTTACTTTAATTTACCGCGCTAGTGCGGTAACGCAACACAAAGCTATTAACTAGTCGGAGACGTGCGCTTTTTTTGATCTCATTAAAGTGACATCATGCCAAAAGGCATCCGCGAGTCACATTTCACTTTTTTTTAAATAGTCTTTATTGCTTTTGGTCCTAAAATGAACCAAAATTTATTTACCTTAAATTGTCCGTGGTCCCCTCCCAGAATGAAACGGAAAAGGCCCTGACTGGCGTTCTATTAATGCGGATTCTCACTGATCTCATGTATATTTCTCTATGCCAATAGTACTTTCTAATTCCATACTAACTAAACTACAGTTTGACATACGACAACTCTACGATCAGTCTAAACATTATTTTGTGTTTATTATATTTTTTATATAATTATGCTGTGTAGCGGTTTTGCCAGTACCTTTATTTACACCTGCACGCGCATCGCTAGCGCGGCGCGCGGAGAGACAAAACCAGCGCGCCATTTTCCATAAAAGTTAATAACAATACAAATCTGTTTTTTTCCTCGCAAGTGTGTTGAAAAACGTCGTATAAAACGCGTGTACATTGATCATTACACACTCGGCTTCCTTGTCGCGCTCGCCTACAGCTCGCATGAATAACACTTTGAGAGCAATGATCAACATTGCACACATATAAGTATAACAATGTACTATTACCAAATGTCTGTAAACGTCATTTGAGCGCCAAGAAATCGTTGTAATATAATAATAGCAGGTAGGTAGGTACATAACTGGATATCATGATCAAACCCCTCGAATCCTCACTGTCTGAACGTCTCATTTCATTTCAACCCTCACGTCGTTGCCGAGGTGTTAAACACGTGCTCAAAGCATTAGACCCCCGTACTCTCGTTTATAACATTTTTTATTAACGTGCGGTGAAGTGTAGGTAACACAAGTTTACGGCCTCCTGAAACGGATATTTAGTTGAAAAAGCTTAATGTTCTGTAAATATTTTAGGGTTAGGATATGAGGGTAAACTTTGTTACCTACCTATGTCAATTTGCGATCAATGACGAGGATCGCAATTTGGCTGTTAGAACGGCTCTTATATATTTTGTTGGCATCCCCAACATTTTGTTTAATATATGTAATTTTTAGTCTTGCAACACTGTATGTAGTGAGTTGGCTGGCAATGTCCATTATCTGTCATTAAATATAAATATAGCATTTTGATTATCTCAGGGCGTGCCCTGATATAATCAACGACGAGATTAAAAACGTGTTTTTAATTAACTGGACCTCTTTCTCACCTTTATAAGCCCCTTCGCACATGGCGTCGTATCGTAAGAGTATCGTAGAACGCGCTTAGTACGAGAGCAATACGACCAGGAACATGTTCGAACAAGTCCGCACACGAGGCGGTGTTGCAGCGTATCGTATGAGGTGTTCATTGTCATTACGATAGTCGTAGCGTACTGGCGTAAAACGTAAGACAGTTCACGTGCAGCAACAAACAATATTTTCTTGTAATTATTAGCAAAGTATGGATGGATCCAATGAGCACGTCGCTTTCTACTTCTAACGAAATCAAATAACAAGTAATCCTCTTCGTCTGAAGAGAAGCTAAGGTCATCAATAAATTCCACAAACACATCTGGTACGCTTTACCTACGACCCATGTGCGAAAAGCCTGTCAGCCATCCACGACAAGTTTAAAAACCGGGCAAGAGCGAGTCGGACTCGCGCACCGAGGGTTCCGTACCATCATATGTTTTTAAATTTTCATCGGCGAGGTCTATATTCATCAGAGAATTTTAACACTGTGCACTGCGGTGTTGAATATTGATAGCATTAGTAGTTCTTGAGATATCCAGCTGTGACAGACAGACAGACAGACTTAGTCTCACCATAAGGGTTCCGTTTTTACCTTGTAGTTTAAACTATTAGGTGCGACAACGGGTCAGCCGCATATGTTGAATGTTGTACATCAAAATATGCAGGGTCTGTCCGGCAAAGAGCTAGAATTAAGTTTATTTATGGAGAACTACAATGTTCAGGTGTTATGTTTGACTGAACACTGGTTGAAAGAACATGAAGTAGTGTTTATCGATGATGATAACTTTACCGTACAGAGTGCATTTGTGAGAAAAAGTGCTATTCGCGGTGGCGCTTTAGTTCTTGTTTCAAACAAGTTGAAATGTAAACAACGTTTAGATTTAGTTAATCTTTCAATTGAGCGCACTATAGAATTGTCTTGTGTTGAACTTGAGCGATATGTTATAATTTGCGTTTACCGACCCCCCTCTGGGGATTTTAGTAGTTTTGAATCGGTAATGGAGGATTCTCTCAATAGGTTGAAATCAAGTAACAAAAGTATTATTTTATGTGGAGATTTCAATATTAATATTTTAGATGTTACTCCATTAAGTATTAGACTTCTCAATCTGTTTATGTCTTATAATTTAATTAACTTGTTTTTTGAACCTACCAGGATCACGGCATCTTCGTCAACTTGTCTTGATAATATATTTAGTGATTGTGATGCCAAAAATAAATTAGTGTTAACTGACTTAACGTCCGACCACTGTGGTTTATTAGCTAGCTTCCCCATGCCATTAAATAAAAAGACGCATAAACTTGAATGCAGGCCTTATACAGCTAGTCGTTGCAAAATGTTTAAAAATAATATAGCTCATAGAATTACACCATCTATAGTAGAACAAGAGGATCCTAATGAAATTTATGGTGCCCTTTTTGATGTTGTCCAAAAAGAGTACCAATCTACTTTCAAGACCAAAACCATTAACATTAATGGCTCCTCGGTTGGCTTTAACCACTGGGCTACTCCAGGTATTTATAAAAGTAGAGCGAGACTATACGAGTTATATGGTTTGAAAAAATACAGGTTTGATACTCCTTTCCTAGATTATGTTAAAAATTATTCAAAATTATTCAAAAAGATTAGTGCTTTTGCTAAATCAAAATTTTTAAGCGATACAATTAAAAATTCTAATAATAAAGTAAAAACAACTTGGAAAATTATTAAAAATGAAACTGGTAAATCGGTTAAACAAGAAAAACAACTTGAGATTATGGTCGACAACAAATTAGTTAACAAAGCAGCTGACGTAGCTGAGGCATTTAATGAGTTTTTTGCCAACATACCTATAACTACGACTCGCTCCTTAAATTCCTCCCCGTCTAAAGCTGAAAACCTTTTGCATAGCAGTGTATCTAAATGTAGTCGCTTATTTAGCTTCGAACATGTAACCCCGCGTGATGTAGTTAATGTTTTTAACACACTTAAGTCTAAAAACACCGGTAATTACTGGGGCATCTCCATTAAACTTTTAAGTAATATAATAGACATCGTAGCCCCCTATCTAGCTGTTACTTTTAATAAATGTGTTGATTTAGGAACTTTTCCTGACCTCATGAAGAGTAGTAAAGTCATACCATTATTTAAATCAGGTAATAAAAATGACGTTGGCAATTTCAGGCCTATTTCCATCTTACCTGCATTTAGCAAAATATTTGAAAAATTAATACTCAAGCAGTTGCTAAGACATTTTAATTTAAATAGCCTCCTTCATAATGAACAATATGGCTTTACAAAAGGTCGTTCGACTACAGATGCGGGTGTTGCTTTGCTAAAACACATATATAATGCATGGGAGAATTCGAAAAATGCTATTGGAGTTTTCTGTGATCTCTCCAAAGCCTTTGATTGCGTGCACCATGACACGCTTTTACGTAAACTACGTCATTACGGTGTCCAAAACGAAGCCTTCAACGTAATAAATTCTTATTTACATAATAGGTTCCAATGTGTGGATGTTAATGGTGTGAAATCTTCCGGGCTACCAGTTCAGTTAGGTGTACAGCAAGGCTCACTACTGGGTCCTTTCTTGTTCCTAGTATATATCAATGATTTACCATTCCATTTAAAGGGCATCTGTGACGTTGTACTGTTTGCAGATGATACCTCTCTTATTTTTAAAGTAGACAGGAATAGACAAGATTTTGACGACGTAAACAGTGCGCTCTCAATAGTTACGAATTGGTTTACGTCAATGCCAAGAAGACGAAATGTGTAAAGTTCGCCTTACCGAATGTTAGAAATCTTGGACCCAACATCGTCTTAGATAAAGAGGTGCTTGAAACTGTGGACTCGGCAGTTTTTCTGGGAATAACAGTAGATGCCAAACTTCAGTGGAGACCACATATATCAAGTCTAGCAGGAAGGCTCAGTTCGGCTGCCTACGCCGTCAGGAAAGTAAGACAATACACTGACGTTGATACAGCTCGTTTAGTCTATTTTAGTTATTTTCACAGCGTTATGTCCTACGGTATTCTGCTGTGGGGCAAAGCCGCTGATATACAAAATATATTTGTCCTGTAAAAACGAGCTGTTCGAGCAATATACCAGTTAGGTGCCAGAGTTTCTCTAAGAGATTTTTTTAAAGATATTGGAATTCTTACGGTTGCATCACAGTTCATCTTTGCCAACATTTTATATATTAGGCAAAATATAGGTACACTTGTATACTAAAAACAGTGATATTCACAATGTTAACACTAGAAACAAGGACAAACTACGCGCTCCCTTTCACCGGCTTCATAAGGTTCATAACTCATTTGTTGGGCTTGGTATAAGCTTTTATAACAAGCTACCTTCTTCATTACTAGATTTGCCCTTTAATACATTTAAAGCTCAAATAAAATCCAACCTTTGTTCAAAGGCATACTATTCCATCAACGATTACTTAAACGATAAGAATAGTTGGTCGCCCTGATTAACTCAAGACAATGTTTATGTTCTTTCTCCAGAATTAGTTTACTGACAAGTTATATGAGTTCATATAATTGTTTTTTATTATTTTTTTAAATTCTATTAACCTCTTAAATAAATTGCAAACTATAGTTTTGTATAATTTAGAAGCATTTTTTAATTTTGTAAATGTAAGAACCATGTTTCCGTTTATTATGATTTAATTTTGATGTTGACTTGAAAGAGCATGGCAGTTGAGAACTTGTCATGCTCACTTAAATGTCTCACCGATGGTGGCGCGTGTGTTGGATCATTCGGTTCCCTACAAACTGGTTGAACTGGATGGTGCTGATCCACGCGTCATGTTCGTGAACGGGCGCCGTCGGTTGAGACTGGTCATCTCTTAACTGCCAATGCTTATTTTTAATCTTATATTTTGAATTGTTTCTTCATTTGTGTCTTTTTTTAACATTGTTCTCGCATATAGAAGCAACAAGAGTAATGTACCCAGGATTTTGTAATATCTTGATTTAAAAGAGTGTCCATGGAGTTTCTTGCCTGTTCTTCTCCATAGAGATCTACGTTTTGGAATGGGCAACTAGCTTCAACTTTCGGACTAACTGACAGACTATTTAATTTTGACAATTCAAAAGTGCCTGTACAAGGTCTAATTGAAATAAATGCTTTGAATTTGAATTTGAATTTGACCATTTTGGTACGGAACCCTAAAAAGAAAAAGTTTAAGGGGGATGGCCTAAGGTAGCCCGCGAAATACAAATTTACTTACGTTTTTTGCAATTTGCAGGTCAGTGTCAGTGTATGTCGATTAAAATATGATTCGCGACCGTAACAAATACATGGATTTACAGAATTACAATCATTAGAATCAGCAAAACAATTTCTTTAGATCGTGTATTCGATTCGCGACGAAAACATCGCTATTTCGAGCTTTTTCCAGGGCAATATCGTAATGATGTGAGCAGATTATTTGAAGAACATTACGGTTTTAGAAAGACTAAGTCTTGATTTAGTGCACTACAGAGTAAAAGTGTAATTTTTAATGACGGTTTTTGAAAGCTAAGACAATCCCTGCATGTTGTTTTACGAAAATAGACGTCAGAGTTATCTTTCAGGACGAATAGAACCATTAAAATGTGCCAAAATATTTTATTTTATGCGTTTTTCCAACAGGACATACAGTCTCAAAGTGCAACACAGAGCTAAAATTACGAAAATATTGCTATTAGATATCAAAGAACAATATTTAAAAATTACAAAATCGATTCACTATAACAATTTTTTTTCACCAGTAGTTGAATAGAAACATAACTAATATATTTATTTTACTAGCTGTGCCCGCGACTTCGTCCGCGTGGAATAGTGACTTTTCGGGCAGCATATTTTGAATTACATATACCGTCTACAGACCGGGCATTTGCTGACCGAACCCTCTGAGAACTCAGGCGAATTTCAGTGAAAGTCTCAGACTCTAGTGCTTGAGCTTCACGATCGGCAGTGAGACGTATTTCTCGTTCTTCCTGTGTTTCCTGAGACCGAACATTTGCTGTCCGAACCCTCTGAGAACTCAGACGAATTTCCCTATCAGTGAAAGTCTCAGATTCACGCGATAGTGTATGAGCTTCACGATCGGCAGTGAGACGTATTTCCCGTTCGTCCTGTGTCTCCTGGAATCGAGCATTTGTTGTCCGTACTCTCTGGGAGCTCAGGCGGATTTCCCTGACAGCAAAAGTCTTAGACTCACGCGATAGCGCGTGAGCTTCGCGATCGACAGATAAACGTGCCTTTCGTTGTTCCCCGTTTTCTCTATTTCGAGTTGTCATCATTCGAGAACGATTTGAACTCAGTCGAGATTCTCGCTGAGTCGAAGTTTCTGCAGCACGAAACCTAGCCTGGTGCAGAGAGCCTTTTGCCTCACGACCTTCCTCAGATTCCTGTGATCGAACTAATCTCATCCTTTTAGCATTTCTGCTACATTGGGAGAGGTTGGATCTTCTTCGAGGCATTCTTACAATAAAATAGTACTTACTACTTAACACACAGTTATTTAGTAAACACGTACTATCGTAAACAATTAAATTATACAGTCTAAAATTATCACAGTTTAAGTAATAAGTGTTAAGACGTGTAAACCAAACGTCATTATCATCATCATTTCAGCCGATAGACGTCCACTGCTGGACATAGGCCTCCCCCAATTTTGGGGGGGTTTGCCATAATCGCCACGCTTGGCAGGCGGGTTGGCGATCGCAGTATGGTATGGTGGTGGAATGCATAGAGAACGCTGCTGCCCATTCTCCGGTGAGACCCTTAGTCGCCTTTTACGACACCCACGGGAAGTAAGGGGTGGTGCTATTCTTCTACATAGACAAACGTACTAACTTTATAAAACAAAAGAATTGCTAGAAAAAATAATTACTAACCTAAGCTAATGAACTTATACTTAATAAAGAAAATCAAGAAAAGAAATGCCTAACCTATACCAAATACTTATAATATTTATATACAAACCCTAAATACAAATTAAGATAAGTATACCGAAAATCAGGGAAAGAAATGCCTAACCAATAATAAATGCTTACAATATTTATTTACAAAACCCTAAATAAAAATTAAGATAAGTAAATACCCAATAATCAAGGAAAGAACCGCCTAACCTACCTATACCAAATACTTACAAAATTTTAAAGAAAATTAAGAAAAAGAACCTAGGTTAGGTTCTTTTTCTTAATTTTCTTTAAAATTACCCTATTAAACAAACCCTAAAATATGTATAAATAAATGAAATATGCAAACAGTCAGTATTCAAGTGAATCGCAATAATCGAATCCAACTATTCGCCTATACTCTCCAGGATACGTGCGTTCGCTACGAATAACTGAATCCTTATGGCAGCGGCGCGTTTTCTTTTGAAATGGTCATCTCGCAGTTCAACCTGAGGGGTTGTCGACTGCTTAACCTGGCTTTCCTGTGGATGCCTCAATATATTAAGGCCTCCAGCCAGGGCATAATACACAACTTAACTACACAATATAAACTTAAAAACTAAGCGACTACACGCTAAGGGCACCCCCTGTGGGGTACGGACCTCGGCTTAGGGCGTCGCTGGGAGAGGGCAGCAAGGGACAGGCTGGATCGGAATTATGGCAGCGGCGCGGCTCTCAGCGCGCTTTATACAAGGTGTAACGGAAAGGGGGTATCAACCCTGAAGGAGGTGAATGTGCTCATGAAACTGAACAAATTTCCCCAAAGAACATAGGTCGAAATATGAAAAAAAATTTGGACCTCCCATAGTAATAGTAAATCATTGATGTGCTATTACTATGGGAGGTCCAAATTTTTTTTTTCATCTTCATTCACCTCCTTCAGGGTTGATACCCCCTTTCCGTTACACCTTGTATATATAGCCACGGACGCGCAGGCGCGAGGCGTTTACGTACTCTGATAGAATACCTTAACAAATGTTCGCCGTGATTCTTTAAATTGACATAACTTTTTTATTTATGAACCGATTGACATGAAATAAACACTAAATGTTAAGTGAAGCTTACTACAATATATTAGTGAAAACCGCATCTAAATCGAATAAGCCGTTTCTGATATTAGCGTGCACAAACACAGCAGACAAACAGACAAACAGATAAACAGACAAAAAAAAAATTAATTACATTTTCGGGTTCGGCATCGATATAATAACAACCCCTGCTACTTTTTTTAATATATTTCCATTGTACAGACACCACTTTTCTACAATTTTATTATATGTATAGATGAAAATAAAGGTAATGCTAAATATTCTGAATTTTTTTCAACTCATTTATTTTAGACGATTATTTAAAAAACACTATAAATCATCGCGCGCAATCCTTTACCGATCAGGCGATCAGTGCGTGCGGTCCTCCCAAGCGACAGGACGTATCACTTTTTGTTTTAAGTTTTTATCGTAGTAGTAAGTAAGTTTAAGTTACGTCGTTCTAGCAATCGTGTAGATTTTGTCTTGCGCTAAATCGAATACGCGCTCTAATTATACCTAATGCCATCAGCCTAAGGCCTCAGATGTCATGATTTCATGAAATCAAACTCAAACTCAAAGCATTTTGAGTTTGAGTTTGATTTCATGAAATCATAGGTAGTATGAACTTAGAGAGTTGTATTGAAAATTTTTATGATTGTAATCCTATAAATAAATATATTATATGTTACGGCCACGAATAATATTTAGATCAACATAAAAAAACATAAGAAAAATTTAATTTCGTGAGCTACCCAGACGCTTTCGCCATAACATATTTCAGCAACAAAAGTTTAACCTTAAAAAAAAAGTTAAAGTCTATACGGTAGATAATACTACACATAATATTACAAGTACCTCCCTGTACCTCCATGCATAAAATGTCTATTTCGCGCTAATAGAACCCCTTTCAAACCAAACTCCATTCTTACATCGAATACGAGTATGTAGTTAGGCAATGTTCTAAATTGTTTCAACGTATTTCAACAGTTGGTACCTGGCAAGATAACAGTCCAGATTTACAACGTACTTAGCGTGGCAAATGTATAGGATTAGCATTACAAATTATACCTGTTCTGGTGCTAGTACTTTGTGAATCCTTTTTAACTGAACATAAATTGAAACTGTGACGGTATCTGTTTTATGTGCCTGAGTTAGGGGGGATTCTTTAGGGAAATAAAGGGAAGGATTAAGTTTTAGTTTGTTTTCTTCTAATGCCGTGTTTTATAGAGAGAACACTGTTTTTAGTTTAGGTGTTTTTAGTTTCGGGATGCATGAATAAGCCTCCTCGTGTAGCGCAGTTTGTTTCGCGATTTACTCAACTGAATCGAGCGCTTGGCGCAACCTGGACAGTCAAACCCAACACCTTATTTGACTGGCCCATTCTTCCCTTGCGGTGGTAGAGCAACGCCCGCCTGAGGACTCCGGCGTCAAGCAGCCTTAAGCATCTTCTGGGCTCGCTCGCTCCATCATAGACCTCATCTATCGCTTTCCATCAGGCGTGATCAAGGCCAAGAGCGGGCCAATTCAGCAAAAAAAAAGGTACCTAATTTGTATTGTTGTAGGTATTTGATTTTTACAAGTATATAAATAATACCAGCCTGTTATTGTCCCACTGCAGGGCAAATATCTCTTCACATAGGTACAGGGTGTAAACAGTAACCATCACATATCCGTCAACTACGCAATCAGGGGGCCTAAAAAGGCCACTTTGGCAGAATCATAAAATTATAACATTATGAATTATAATTAGCTTTTAAGTTAATCGTATCAAATCGGTTAACTGTTAAGTTAATCGTATCAAATCCCATTGGTGAAGGATTTTTCAGTTATTTTTTTTTGTCTGTGCTAAAATAACAATCAATCCAATCCAAATCCAATCCTAATCTCTATGATTATACCTATGTAGTGCAATGAAAAAAAGAAAAACACGGACTGTCTTCGCCATATTATGATTCATAATATTATCCTTTTATGATTCTGTCGAAGTTGCCTTTTAGGCCCCCCGTACAGACGCCAGCACATCAAGCTACTACAATCTGTCAAATTTCTTTAATAGATTTTCAACTTTATCGGTAAAGCATAAGGTTCAAAGTTGTTTGGGAAAATGTGACAGTTTCGGGTAGCTAAATGTGCTGGCGTCTGTACATTAAACTAAGTAACATTGCACAAAAATAATTTGCGAATTATTTGCTATTATTATTGTTGCTGGGAAACTGCATGCTTAATACTTGTATGTTTGTGAACTGTGTGTAAGTTTTAATTAATGAATTAGAATATGTTCGAAGTCTGCTCAGTAACGTAATTGTAAGTAGGTTTATACAAACACTTTTACACGTCAAACATGTTTTTTTTAAAACTAGATGAGGACGGCGTATCGAGAAGAAAGGCCGCAACAAACTCAGAGGTCACAGTCTCTTTTAAAGTCCAGACATAATCTTGGTCAGGTTGTTGTTGAACTGTCAAAATGAAAGCCGTTGCTACTGTTAGTGTGTTACACAACTACCCCGCCGCGCCGGTCTGCAAAGCATGTTTGATGGGTCCGACTGTTCATGGTGGGCCCATGAAAGCTTGCTTGCGGAGAGGAACGGATGCACAAACTTCTCTTGCCTTATCCGGTCCAAAAGTTGGTCAAGCTGCCCGTGAGGTGGTCATAAATCATAATGTTTGCCAGTTGATTGGATTATTTTATTGGAAATATGTATTTAGATCCACATAAGTTTAATCAATACTGAAAACGAGAATGACCAAAAGTCGTACCAAAGAGTCTCATGCATCAAGATCAAAATATTGTACGACACGAATAATACGAATTTTTTACGACATTACGCGTCGGGGATTTAATTATTAAACAGGGAAATTAATTTAAAGTCAAACAGTGTTGATATTGTTTTATTCCTTTTACAAGACGTTCGTTTCAAATGATATGAATTTTGAGTGCTATGATGTCTTACAAAAAACGATTCTACATTAATTAAAAATAACTAGAATAGAATAAGCTGTTATTTAGAGCAATAATGGCCGTTCGTGTCAAACAAAATAAAGTACCTAGTTTTTAAGTTATTTAGATTTTTTTGAAAATCTCCGAAACCCGGGTTTTGTTTACAAACAGAACATTTTGTAGAGTATTCTATAAAAAACAAAGTTTGACTTTGATGCAGCATAGACCGGATTCGATACAAAGTCAAAGTCAAAGCGTTTATTTCAAATAGGCACTTAACAGACACTTTTGAACGTCAAAAATTACTAAAATAGAATTGATTCTAGTCGCCCATTCCAAAAGGTAGTTTTCGTATGGAGAAGAATGGACAAGAAACTCCACCGTTACTCTTTTAAAATGTTTTACAATATTTTGCATGTACATTAATTATATAATATATATGTGAAGACGATGCACCTAAAATAAAATTACTGTACCACAATAGGTAAAAGAATTAAAAATGAAACCATAACATATAAATTAATTATCTGATAGATACATGGTGCTCACATATTTACAAAAATGGTAAAAATAACGATTGTCATAAGAAAATAACTATTAATTATTATCTATTAACTATTAATTACTATAAGTCAGGGTGTGAGTTAAAATAATTACAGAATGTAAATCAATGTAAAAAAAAAGAAGAACAAAGAATAAATTTTACAATTAAATTAGCAACCAGTTTGATTTTGTCTTGACTCTAGATTGTCCTATGGAGCAGGACCAGCATGTTTCCAAGCGTTCTTATCTTGGATATAATCTTCTAATTTATAGTATGCTTGTTTACAAAGTGTACGTTTAATGTGAGTTTTAAATTTTCTTTCATTTAATTGCAATATATCATTAGGTATTTTATTGTAACATTTAATAACACAGTACCCCATAAAAGATGTATGTACTTTGGCTAATCTGAAAAATGGTTGATGTATTTTATCTTTATTTCTAGTGTTAAAATTATGTCTATCACTTATCTTATTACATCCATGAAGTCCTTTGTAAGTCCTTTGATTATTAATTTTCTTTATTTTTATTACTTTGATGGTAACTTGTTTCTTTTCCTCTTTGTAACCTTGAGAAAAAAATTAGTTGAGCAAAAAAATTTCATTTTGTTAGACTTTTTCAGTTCAGGCAATTCATCTCACTTAATTAATATCGACACTCTTACCAATAAAATAAGCTTATCTATTGAATATTTATACCAATTTAAATTGTACGTGTTATTTCATCCTGATTTTACCAGTTCTAGTTTCTAAATACAAATAAAATAAGTCATTTTTAACATACACATTTGGTAACCAATTTAATTGAATGAGATGAAAGGAAGCGTACTTTCAGCTCATTCGATTAAATTCACGTTACAAACGTTCAATTTTCCTTTCAACGTTCGGGTACAAAATCCCCACAAAACATTGTAGGTAATAAATATACCAGATTTACTACGGAAGTTATTTTGTCCTTTCGGATTACTCTAATTAATGGTATTTTCGAATTTGTTCGTCCAGCGAGTGTTTCTTTCGTGACCGATGACAATAATTTGTCATTGTTTTAGTACATTTATTTGATTTTCGCGGTATTTTATCTTGTATATTGGAGTGGATTCAAGCGTATGTAATAAAATACTGATACATACTTGGAATAATATACTGCTTGGCAATATTGTGTGTGTCCCCGGCGTCGGGAGCCGCGTGACGACTCCCGGCCACCGCAGGCGCGGGCCTGCGGGCGGAGAGTAATGGGTAGCTCACCGCCCGATCAGGACCAGGCCCGTGCCGGACGGCGCGTACGTGTTCCACGCGTGCGCCTCAAAGATATGTCAGCATCGAGGAGAGGCCCCTTAGGGCCGAAGCCTGCCGGGCCAGCGGGATTGTCCGAAACGGTCCGCTGGCCTGGAACATAAAGGGCTAAGGAAGTAACACGGGTGGGTTTTAGTCAGTAAGAGTCTGACACTCTCTTCCGCTCCACCCAGAGCGGGAGGAGTCATTTGATGATTTCCAACCAAAAAAAAAAAAAAAATTGTGTAAATAGATGAAAAATAAGAAATACATTCCAGTCGATTTTCCACGGTAAATTACACATCTACCCTTATCCCAATTTTCAGACGACATAAAGCAAAAGAAAAATATCAATTCATTATTCATACTTATCTTTAGATGACACTATGCATGCTCCTGTTTCATGTTTATTATTATATGTATATATTTATTTACATTAGTATAATATACTTTATGTATGTATTTATTGTATTATGTAAGTGGTACACCACAGACTACCTACAGTATTTGTCTCTCCTTCCCCTTTTTAATCCATCCAAAGGTTGTCTTTAAAAGACCGCCCTTAGCGATCGGACCGCCCATTGTGCCACCCTTTGTAAAATTTCTGTATTTATGTCTGTATTTATATGGTGTACATATTAAAGAGTATTCTATTCTATTCACTATCTCTTTCGAAATTAATTAACTGTTTTTATTCACTAATTAATCCGTGGATTTAAGAACAAAGTAGACAAAAGCAATTTTCTTTTGTTTTTTCACTCAAAAATAAAATGTTAGATTAGATTATATGTATTTATGAAAAAGATTTCTAGAATTAAGTGCCAAGTAGATTGTCGTGTCATTTGTACATAAAATGAATATTTTATAAGTTAACAATGTAGACAGTTGTCTACTTACTTTTAGTTGAAAATATTGTGCGTGTCAAGATACTTTCCATGTTTAAGCTAAAACAAGGTTAGACTTAAGATCTTCATTAAATATGACTCGGGGCCTACGACATAAATAATAGGTTGATCATTTTAAGGTGTAGGTACGTGTTTTTGAGTTACGACTTAACATTATTTAACATGGCACCTTTTAGCTTGTGATGAGACCGTTTAGTTTTATTTTTTATTTTTATATAACTTGTTTTTTATTTTTTATTTTAATGTGTTTAGTTTAGTTTGTGATCTTCCTGTACGAGTCGCAATAAATACTTTTTCTTTCTTTCTTTCTTTCTTTAGTTCGTGTTTTAAAATTAAGTCTAATTATTTTTAGAGTCAAAGTTTCACCTGACCCAACACAAAGTTATTGCTTATACTGAAACTTTCTTAATGGGCCCGCTCTTGACCTCGATCACGCAAGCGATGGATGAGGTCTATGATGGAACGAGCGTGCAGAGATGATGCTTAAGGCATTGGAAATCCCACGCATCGACGAAACACAGCAGGCTGCTTGACGCCGGACTGGGGCGGGAGGGTGGTCGCAAACCAGGCGGGCGTTAGCCCTACCACCGCTAGGGATGAATTGGCCAGTCAAATAAGGTGCTGGGTGTGACTGTCCAGGATGCACCGAGGGCTCGGTTCAGTTGAGTAACTGGCGGAATAAACTGCGCTACACGCATCCTTCTTCATGCATCCCAAAATAAAATTCCAAAGACAAACATTGCAACACTAAATTACATTGTTACACCGTCTAAGTGGTATTTAAAGGTCAGTGGGACTATGGTCAGCGGGATTGTCCGAAAGGGTTACCGCTGGCGCGGAACATAAGGGGCTAAGGAACGAAAACGGGTGGGTTTTAGTCAGTAAGAGTCTGACACTCCCTTCCGCTCCACCCAGAGCGGGAGGAGTCATTTGACAATTTCCCATCCGCAAAAAAAAAGTGGTATTTAAAAAACTATTTCTCGCAATGAACTACCCCATTTTAGAGAATCTGCGGAAAAATATAAGAGCCATTAACGTCTTTCTGGAAGTTTCTCTGAAGACAGTAAATCATAATCCGTTTCTCTTTCATTCTGTTCGAGAAAAATGTTGTAGATCTGAACACGGACTATATTAGAAATGGAACGCTAATGCAGGCAGAGCCTGCAATTTCTGCGGTACCATCAAATTTTTTGAAAATAAATGGATAATTTAGAAGGATTGAAAGGAGTTTTTTCGATAAAATTTCAGGTCTCTAAGCAATAGAATAACGAAGGGGATGTGTGAATGGGAAAGGCTGGATGGAAACCGAAATTAAAAAAATATTTTTGCCTTTGCAGCGGAGGTCTATTGAATATTTGCGTTTCGTGTCCCTATTGCTCCCTTGATATAATTGAGGGACGCCTGATATATCGTCGGTGGCGGCCCGAACCTTTCCACTTGGAAGTTTTCTATAAGCTTCACTACAAAAGTATCCATTTCTAGTTCAGCTATGCGACGACCTCGAGGCGAAAAATTCAAATATAATATAATATACTCGCGATTAAATTTACGGGTGTGTCGTCCAACCAAGTAAACAGTCTGTGTGCCAAGCGATGCGTACGCGTCTACGCATACATGGATCATGCTGGGTAGCATGCGTGTAGCGACTGGTAGACTAAAACTGAAAAGGGATAGAGAAAGAGTCAGAAAGAGAGAACGTTTTAACTAATCGAAATCACCACACTCTGGAACGACAACAGTTAAAATATTACTCTGTACAAGTCATATTTAATCGTTCCACGTTTTTCACTTAAAAAATTCAGGCAAAACGCGACTTACAAACAACCGTGAAGCAGCCAGTAAATGACTGTCATTACGCCATGCCTCACGCTGGGCACGAATATTAGATGGAATTACGCTTTCAGGGAAACCTAAAAGGTTTTCTCACTTAAGCTTCGGGATATTTAGACTTTCTCACTGCCTTAAATAGGGTGTTTTAGTAGAACAGGTAAATTATTTTACTGGCGTATAAAATCTGATACTTTCTTAAAGTTTCTTGTTTACGCTTTTTTTTTAAGTTTGATTAACTTAACACCTTTTTTGTTGGGTATATCCAACTTTCACCCGTCAGTTCGGGCTGGTCATCACTTAACTGCCTACGCATATTTTTGGATTGTTGTTTTGTTTCTATTTGCTATACTCTGGACGCTTTTAACGCGTACGTCTTTTTTACATCGTTCTCACATATAATTATAAATTCAACATTAATGATGTAACTAATATTTTCGTAAAAATATAATTTAAAAGAGTTTCCATGGACTTTCTTGCCCGTTCTTCTCCATAGGTTCCTACGCTTTGGAATGGGCAAATAGCTTCATATTTTCTGACTGACCAACTTCTTGAATATTCAAAAGTGCCTGTACTTAAATGGTTTAATTGAGATAAATGCTTTGAGTTTGAGTTTTCTTTTTTTTTATTGTTAGTCTATACTATATCCTTCTAGGAACTCTTTTCCCGCGCCAAATCAAACCAGCCCTCGCGGTACGCGTCCAGGTTATCTCGCCATCTCTTTCTGGGCCAGGCTCGGTGGCCAGGCACCGTCCATCTTCAGGCACCCATTGTGAGGAGAATTTTGCCCAGCGGTAGTCGTGCATGCAGCTGATATGACCCGCCCAATCCCACGTGAGCCTGGCAGCCTTCCTCCAATTTTCATAATTGGATATCTCGCCAAGTTATTGTATAGCTGTTATTGTTCATGAAAGCTAAGACAATTTAAAAAAAAATTGCTTTATTGACACCCAAAATAATTTAAAAGGAACTCCTTTTCAACGTCTCTAATTATTTAAAGAAAAAGTACTTAAAAAAACATTCGACTTAAAAATAATAATTAGCAAACGATATGCATACGCATATGCATATGCATACGCATAATCAGCCTATAATGCTCCCACTGCTGGGACACAGGCCTCCTCTCTGTGAGAGGGAGTGGGCCATAATCCAACACGAGTGCCTAGTGCGGGTTGGCAGATGACAGATGTCTTAAATTATTTGGGTCTAGGACATGCCGGTTTCCTCACGATGTTTTCCTTCGCCGTTTTAAGAGCAGTGGTGATGAAATAAATTACACAAAGTAAAGGGCCTGCTCGAGATCGAACCCACGACCTACCACTCGTAAGCCGCGGCCCCCGGGCCATAAGTGGCCACAACTGCTCTCAAAATCGATTTATGAAGAAAGCGAAATTGTTTGTTTAACAAATCGCAAGAAAAAAAAATCGCAGTTGACTAGGGAAACGAGGGTCAGGATGTAAGTAAGTATCTAATGAATATTTTATTCAAGAAGAATTATATTAGACCTTTGTTTACTACTATATTCGTACATTTGGATAAAAATAAACCAGTTACACGAGTACTTCTTGAAATAAAATATATTTTACCAAAGAATATAGATATCATCCATGTCAACTCCTATAAAATTCTGAATTTGTGATATTCTTGTGTAGTACACACTGACGCGGCTGAAGACATTCTGCATTTTACATGAAGCGTACCATGTGATTGTCACAACCCAACCAATAGGAAATATCTTATTCAGTGCATCTTGGAACCGATATTCGGTTATCATAATATTATAGTGTAATCCGGATATTTCAACACCACGTCTATTCGTGACGACTGTAGGAACATAGATAAATCGAATAGGAGGTACCATAGGCTTAGTCATTGAGATTATACTATCCTATGCTTGGAAGGAACTCTATGCGTTGACCCCACATGGACAACTAAGTGCTTGGCCAGACTGGAAGTGCGGGCGTGGGGCGGGCGCGGCGCGGCATACTCAAACATAAGAACTTCATTTGAGTGTCCATAGTGGGCACGCGGGCGTGGTGAGTGGCGCGGGCTGTTCGACGCGGGAAGCGCGCGGGGAGCCGCGCGGGCAACTCACGCCATAGCTCGTTCGTGGCCGCAGTGGGTGCGCAGGTGGCCCGTGCGGGGGACCAGGGTTCTGAAACTAGTTCGAGTTTTTTTCTAGTAAAAATAAGTCTTCTTCATCCATAATATATTTTGACAAACACTGGACACGATAACATGCAGAATGTACCCGCGCCGCTCCCCGCCCCGCTCTGCCAGTCTGGCCAAGCACTAAGATGTTATGCAGAGCGGATACGTAGAGTGATTTGATGTACAGTCGGGAGATATGTCCAGTTACAAGAATGAAAATCAACACAAACATTTGCTAACAAATGGTCAAGCGCGCGTAGACTGCTATGATTGGTTGACTGAATTATAAACAGCCAATCGCAATTCTTGACTTATGCTTAACTTATGTGGAGTTGCGGACACCAGCCCGTATTACCTATTTAGGTAATACACTTGACTTATGTTTAATTTTGCCACCTCGATAATTTTCGTATGAGAACTGGTAGTTGGTGTAATAAATATAAACACGAATCGAACTCCTTTTGAAACACTCCGTAGTTGTTATTAGCCAGTTAGCCATTGAATACGCCAGAAACATAATTTTCTTGAAGAAACAAAGTTCATTATAACCTAACAACGTATAACACAATAGTCGAAGTTAGGATATTGTTTAAAAGAAATCTTGTTTCGTTGTCAGGAGTACGTTTTTTTTTTTTACAACAAATGCAATTTAAGAAGTGTATCAAAGTTTGACTGTTGCCTCTTTGTTAGTAACTTGACAGTTATTAACTTGTAAGCAGGTATTTATAACAAGGTTAAAGTCCTCCAGACCGTTTTTTGTTTACGGCGGCTAACCAATCTCAACGGAGACTAGCCATATCGGCGCGGGAGATATTATAGTGCACAAGTGTGCGTGCAGACACAACTGCACTCCCTCTTCCCTCACTCTCATAGTCCGATGGGACGGCAATCCTACACGACTGGAGAGAGATCAGGCGCAATGGCAGGACCAATGGCTCAACGTGTTTTTAGAGGCACGGAGGTATCACACCGCCAACTTCCAAACTCCGGGCTGTTACTAATAAATTCCTAATAGAAAAACTCAATGACACTTTGCCCGATCCGGGAATTGAACCCAGGATCCCACGCTCAGCAGTCGCGCTTGCGACCGCGAGACCAACGGGGCAGTTCAAAATATATATAACAAGGTTATACAGGATGGCAAGGACATCGACGCGCATTCTGTTACCGTGGATTCAGTAAATAAATTCTGAATCCCCTGCGTTGTGATTTTTCGTCGGTTATTTAATAAAAAAAATTCACAGTTCCATACATTTTGACCGCGTAGCTATTGCACTTTTCTATGAAACAGCATATTTTTATGACTTACGACGAAAAATTTGAGCGAAAATCATGAGCTTCTTCTTCTTTGTGACGCTGCACGCTGGCACCACAGTTATTCAAAGGATATCATTCAAGTGTCGAACATTTTATATCCAAAAATAAACAGGTTTTACGCCGTACGGCATTTCATACAAACTTTCATGCCCTTATTTTTCGAAATGAATGAACCGATTTTATTGACACTTCATACGCATAAGTAGGATACAAAGGTCTAAAAAGTTAGTAGAGAACATCTTAAAAAATTGAAAAAAAAAAAACATTTTTTTTGATACGAAATGAATGATGTCCTTTTGTTGGCCTAAAAATTCGCCACTTGCAAGTCGTTATTGTTTTCATCGCTGTGAATTACTGAATGTGCTGAATTCATGACTTTTCGACTGTGTTTACATGGGTCACTGTTGTGCCATCTCTCATGGGATGTCGCAACGGTGACCAACCGTTATTTCTTCTGTTTAATCACATAGTCGTAAGTTTTACTAACAATCTTGTTTGAGTTTTGGTCACTTTAATCAAGAAAAATTCTATTCTATTCATGGGTACAGTTTGCGCGTCGATGCGCCCGTCGATCGCCCTACCACCCTGTATGGATAGGTTTAGTTATCGTCACAAGCGTCTCGTCACAAGCGTCTCGTCACAAGCGTCTCGTCACAAGCGTCTCGTCACAAGTGTCCCGTCATGAAGTAGAAGCACGCACGTTCTATGTGCCCGGAGAAAACGAGGCAACGACACGTGGATTCTGGTCCGCAGTCCGCAGTCCGGAACGAAAAGAGCCGAAAACCGATCTTTTATCTGATGATAATATGTCAGATAGACACGACACATTTTATTGACATACATAAATAACTACGAGCTATCACTTATTGGGTTAGATAATTAGGTAGGTACTTTTGATGGCTGACTTTGACCATTTACACTTTTCACCGAGTAGGTAAGGTATCGTACCTACTTATTCCGTATTATTAATAATGACTGTCATAATGAGGCCGCAAGCTGCTGAACATACGCCTGCTATAAACAGCACCCTAATTGCGTAACACACTATATATATCGCAGTTTGAATCATTTTAAAGGATATTGCTAATCAATTGCTTCATATGTTTGAAAAATTTATCTGCTCAACAACGTAAATGACGCAATGGATGTTGTTAAACTCAAAATTAAACCCATTGCTACTGAGTGTGATAGTGGGTTACGTTAGGTACGCAATTACCCCCCTAGTCAACGTGAATAACACACACACAACTTGGTCACTATGTTCTGTCCATTTTCGTTGTTGCTTATCCTTATTAACCAAAGGTGTAACGCCGACGTTTCGAGTCGGTGTTACGGCGACGCTTGAGAGGTTAAGCAGTAGCGGCCCTAGGGCGGTGCGAGCGGTGCGACGGCACCGGGCGCCGTCATGTGGGGGCGTTGAAATCAACCGAAATGCGACCACCAATGATACCAATGACCAATGATAGTAAGTGACGCGGAGTATCGGCCGAGTCGCGACGATCATTTGGGCGCGTAAACGGAGCGGGCGTCGCGGAAAGGTCCATATTGAAAAAAGCTTGTGCTGATGTGCAAATCAGTTTGACAGGGGGGCCACATTATGATTTAGCACCACCTAAACAAATTCTAGGGCCGCCGCTGATTTTAAGACATTACCGTCAAAAACATTACCGTCCTTCTGGGGCAGTCGGATAAAAAGATAGTAATGGTCGGTAGGTACCTACCCGTGGTACTGAACACTAACTTTAATTGAGCGATAAAAACAAGTCCACCTTCTCCCACTAACATTATCTTAAACCTTCCATACCATTTCTAAGTACTAAGGCTATAAACTACTTAGTAGATACGAAGACTAGTACCTAATTGGCTCGGCTACAATGTTCACGGATAACCGCAGGAGTGAGGTCTAAGCTATGTATATAAGGGTACTGAGATACCAAATTAAATTACTGTCGAATGGTTTGATCTTGAATTCGGAATGTATTTAGTACAAATCGTCTGATTAATGTTTGATTGGGATATTGGTTTACTCTTAATAAGTATGTACAATGTTGAATTGAATGGGAACGCTGCAGAAGAAAAAGGTTTAGATAAACAATAAATTAAACCAGTGCATCTCGACAATTCATTATCTAATATCCAACAATTATGATCAATCAATCAATCAATCAATCATTTATTTATTTGCAAACATGGGTATTGGTACAAAGATGTTCTTTTTTACATAGTAGGTATAATAGTCCTCCATATTTTACCGTCGCAAGGGCATGCAAATAATATAGTACCTATTCTCAAATAACAAAATCAAACAAAATAAAAAATTACAATACAAACTATGATTGAAAAAATTATAAATGTCAAATTTAGTCAAATTAATGTCATATTAAGGTTTTAATAAAAAGTATTAAATAGTAATTACAATTGTTAAGTAAATAAATGTCGTTTAGATTAGATTACAATTAAAAAAAAAAAAAAAAAATACTGAAAAATGTCGGACTGATTGCACCATCATAAATGTCAAATCAAATCATAAAAATTATAAATGTCAAAGTTACTTAAATGTTTACGCTAGTAAAAAATTATCACAATGATGTCAAAACAAAATAAAATAATAAGTATGTCAATTGGAAATAGGTATGTCAAAAAATATAAAATAATAATTATGTCAATTGGAAATAGATGTCAATCAGGTTATGTACATAGTAGCAGCTATAAAAATTACAAGATAAGTCAATTAGTCAGCGATTCATCATTAAGGAACTCGTCAATCGTGTAATAACTTTTTTCGATTAATATTTCGTTTAGCGCCCTTTTAAATTTTATTACAGTCATATTTTTTATTACATCAGGTACTTTATTATAAATGCGTGGGGCAATACCAAAAAAACTTTTCTTGACTAGCGCGGTTTTACATTTTACATGACATATCTTGTTTAAATACTGAGTCCGAATCGGATTAATTCTGACTTCCGACAGTTTTTTAAATAATTGTGGATTGTTTTTTACAAACAAAGCTGTTTCCAAAATATATAAGGAAGGAAAAGTTAAAATTTTTAAAGATTTGAAATAGGGAAGACAGCTATCTGTTGTTTTTAGACCTAACATTGACCGTATACATCTCTTTTGCATTCTAAATACTAGTTCCTTGTCGGTAGACTGCCCCCAGAAAATAATACCATACCGCAGAACAGAGGCAACTAGTCCATGGTAGGCTGTTAAAAGAGCCTGACTGTTGACTTTTTTTGAAAGTTGTAAGAGAGCATATGCAGATTTGCTAAGCTTTTTGCAAAGGACTTCAATATGAGGTTTCCAAGTGAGTTTGCTATCGATCACTATGCCTAAAAACTTAGCCTCACTTGCTTCCTCAATATTACAGCCATGGTAATCAATACGAACATTCGGGTATTCACTACGTTGATGAAAGTGCATTATTTTTGTCTTATTTAGGTTTATTACTAAATTATTATTATGTAACCAATTAATTATATTTTGTAAAGCAGTATTAATGTCTTGCTCGTAATCATTTTTATTTGTACATTTAATTACAGCTGTACTGTCATCCGCAAAAAGAACCATATTGTTTGTTGTTACTTTTGGGAGATCGTTGATGTATATCAGAAAAAGTGGCGGTCCATGTACACTACCTTGAGGAACACCATACTTTGTATTCCTTGGTTCAGATACGTATATTGTCTCTAACTTATTCTTTGGACAAATTCTAGAAACTTCTACGCATTGCAATCTATCTTTCAAGTACGATTCTATCAACTTTAAAATGTTTCCTCTTACACCGTAACTATGTAGCTTGTGTAACAAAATTTTATGGTCCACATAATCAAAAGCCTTGGACATATCTGTATAAATTGCACATACTGGGTTTCTTTTATCTACAGATGACATGATGTTAGTTAATAGGTCAAAAAGTGCCATATTAACTGTAGTATTCTTGCGGAATCCCTTTTGTTCTTTACAAAATAATTCATATTTTTCGAAATACGCGTAAAGAGAATTATAGATAACTTTCTCAATAATTTTTGAAAAAATTGGGATTTTAGCAATCGGTCTATAGTTTTTTAAATCTGTTTTGTCATCTTTTTTGTACAAGGGTTTTATTATAACTTTTTTTAGTCTTTCTGGAAATATGCCATCAGTAATACACAAGTTAATTATATGCACCCATGGCGGTGCTATTAGCTCTTTAGTGAATTTTATGACTTTAGTAGAAATGCCATCGTATCCAACAGTATTTGTGTTTTTTAGAGTGGAAATTATTTTTATGATGTCATCAATTGTAACTGGTTGCATAAATAAGGAATTTAATGTCTGATTTTTAAAATTAATATTATTCATTGAGATGTCAGATTTTATATTTTTTTCAATGTCATCGATAAAGTAATTGTTAAATTCATTTGCAATGTCTACGGGGTGTGTAAACAACAAATCATCTCTATTAATGGACATAATTGGCTCCTGTGGCAAACATAATTTGGTTTTATTTATTATTTGCCAGGTAGCTTTCGATTTATTTTGGGCAGTGTTTATGTATTGATTATTTTGTGCTTTCTGTGTTAGCTTAATAATTTTCCTGTAAAGTTTTGTATAGTTGAGTGTAGTAGTATGAGTGCCCACTTAGTTTTTCGAGACTCGACCAACCGCTTGGCAATCCAAGCGGTTGGTCGAGTCTTCACGTGACCAGAGGGCTGGCCTATTTTTTGGCCAAAGAATCAACATTGACATACAACGTGGCAATGCTGCCAGTCTTTTGGGCACTTTGTTGACAACGATGCGGAGCTTTTGATGCCCTATTCTTTTCTTTTTTAAATACTTGCACATAATAATATTAGCTTATAAAGTAACTCAATATTTTAATACAATTAAAAAAAATATGTTAGTGATAAAAACAACTACCTAAGTTAATTTTTGACCGAATCCTAAAAAATAAGAAGGAATTTAAAAAGCATTACAAAAAAACAAATAAGACGCACATTATAAAAATCCTGAGGTTGTACTTGATATATTATAGAAGATTTATATACAAAATTATTATCGTACCTGCTTACTTGAAATCCTTTCTAACAGACAACTGACAAGCTCTTTATGTGAACAAAAAATGAACCCCTATTCCTCAAAACGATTTTATTACTTACTGAAGCTTTGACGTGTTGTCGGCCTGTCAGTCACACGCAACAACCGTAAAAAGTAAGCGAACATGTTGAATTATATCTTCCATATACCTTTTCGCTGAGAATAAAAAAAGCATTTGAAGGGATTTGAAGCTTTGTTACATTGTAAGCGACTGTTAGCGTGATGTTTTAGGAGTGGAAGCTTATAAACAAGTACTTTTTCGTCGTATGTTAAAATGAACCGTTGTCTAAGACCGCGTTTTTTCAAACTGTACTTTGAGCTGGAATAACGAAAGTGACGTTTGCTTCATTATAAAAGTTTTATAAAGGCATAAGGAAATCTTAGCTCCCCATTATGCGAAAGAATTTTAAACTAGTTCACTTTTTCAGGTTATTAAGATAATATATATTGGTATACGATTGATTATAAATTTCGTATGCCTATAGGTCTTTGTAACCAAGAATAAAAATAATGAACAACAAACAAACAATAATAGACTAGGTACTAGAACATTGACAGCGCCGCGATAATCGCAAGTAGTAATGCCGCTAGTCAAAGTAACAAAGTGAAACGGCAAAGAAAAAGCAAGACTTAACTAACTGAAACATAAGTTAAACAAACGGTAAGCCACAAGGAACACTATATATTTACAGAAACAATTGCTTCCTTAAAGTTTATAATTAAAACTACGGTCGTGTTCAAGAATGTAATGATTGATGCCTTCAAACACGGGCTGTTTGACGACGGCGACACCGAAAGCTTTTTATC
This sequence comes from Mesoligia furuncula, assembly GCA_916614155.1. Classification (NCBI taxonomy): domain Eukaryota; kingdom Metazoa; phylum Arthropoda; class Insecta; order Lepidoptera; family Noctuidae; genus Mesoligia; species Mesoligia furuncula. The sequence goes on from OU744792.1 coordinate 10,180,173, forward strand.
GGCCTGTAGTAATGACAGCTTTGTTAGCTGTCCGTCTCTTGCTGACACGCTTGAATCTCAGTTTTCCGATGTACCAAAGAATTTCAATGTAGTCCATATAAATGCCCCAGAGTATTCCGGCACATTATTCTGACATGCTAGTGAACCTAGACTGTAAGAGCATCCATGCTATCCTTGTCTCAGAGTCTTGGCTAAAGCCATGTCTCCCTTTTACATCCTATTCCTTGCCGGGTTATCAACTGATAAGAAATTATCGCACGAGTGGCGTTGGCGACGGTGTTGCCATATACCTACGTCCACATATTCCTTTTTCAATCGTCGATATGTCTGCACAACCTCCACCGCAAAACGCGGGTGAGCATCTCTTTTTGGAAGTAAACCTGAACCACGTGAAAGTTCTTCTGTGTGTTTATTATAGTCCTTCGTCGTGTATAAATTTCTTGTCTTCCTTTGATAAGATCCTAGAAAACTTATTACTCTCTTACAGTCACACAATCATTATGGGGGATTTCAATACTTGATTATTGGAAAACGATTCCCGCTCTTCTTCCCTTCGATCAATAGTCCAGTCGTCGAATTTGTCAATTCACCCCTTAATTGCACACACCATTTTCCAAACTGTAATTCTTCACTTTTAGAGCTTCTCATTGTTTCCTCTCCTCAACATGCCAACAAGCATGGTCAATGCCCAGTTGACAAGTTTTCTTATCATAGGAATACCTATCATATAAAATTCGCCCACCAAAGGCAGAACCTAAAATTCTCCTGCAGCGCAATTTTGGTAGTATGATGATAATCTCCGAAGAGATGCTAACAACATTGACTGGGCTCCTTTAGTCAATGTTGAGTCGATGGATGATAAAGTGAATCTGCTAACAGATAACCTTGTGCATCTGTACGATATTCACGCTCCCATTCGTTCAGTGAAAATAAACATCTTCCGGCACCATGGCTTACAGACGATATTAGGACGCTCATGCACAGAAAGGCTGTAACCAAAACTAAATATAAGTGTCGGCCCTCGCCGTCGAACCAGGAGATCCTTGTTGATGCGCGCTATCGCTGTAATAAGGTGTGTAGAGATGCCCAAAGCCGCCATATCCACACCTCTGTTGAAAACGGAGATCCAACGAAAGTCTGGAAATTTCTTAAGTCCACGGGAGTTGGAAAATCACGCCAAGAATCAATTCCTAAAGACTTAGATAGTGATCAACTGAATCAACACTTCTCATCTTCGTCCCACTGTAATGGGACCAAAAAGGCAGCTACTGTTAACTATCTTTCAAACCTTCCAACTCCGGACCATCCCTCATTTGTTTTTTGTCAATTCTCTGATTGTGATGGTAAGAAGAGCATAGTTTCAATCACGTCTAACGCAGTTCGTAGTGATTGTGTGAGTCGAAAAATGATACTCCCTGTCTTCGACGAGATCCTTCCTATCTTATGCTATATCCTAAACTATATCCTATGGTGCCTTTCCATGGATGTGGAAAGAGGCCAAAGTCATTCCTTTACCCAAGAAATCCAATCCTACTTCCTTTTCAGAATACCGTCCTATCTCCATCTTGCCTTTCCTCTCCAAAGTCCTAGAACGCATTGTCCACAATCAGCTTAGTACTTTTCTTTGTAAGAAAAGTCTGCTGAATCCTTTCCAATCCGGTTTTCGTCCTGGTAACAGCACCACTACATCCTTAGTCAACGTCACTGATGACATACGGTTAGGCATAGAGGGAGGAAATCTGACAGTTCTTTGCTTACTAGATTTTAGTAATGCATTCAATACTGTCGATTTCGATATCCTGCTTGGCATGTTTAGCTCGCTTAACATATCTCCAACGGCAAATGCCTGGTTTCGTAGTTACCTGGATGGCCGCCGGCAACGTGTATACGTTGCCGGCGGCTATGCAAGTACATAGAAGAGTCTTGCTCTTCGTGGTGTTGTCTGCCGGTGTACCTCAGGGTGGCGTTTTATCTCCTTTTCACAATATTTATAAACTCCATTAGCAAAAAACTTCTTTCTTCCTACCACCTTAAGCTGCTACAAGCACTATAAGCAAGCTGACTTCTCGAATTTGGCTGCTGCCGTTAAAATCATCAATAAGGATTTGGTTTCAATCTGTGAGTGGAGTGAGGCGCATGGGTTGCAGGTTAACCCATCGAAGACTCAAGTCATTGTTGTTGGCAGTTCAAGGATGATCCCCAAGATTAACTGGTCGCAACTTCCCCAGCTTCAATTTAACGGAACTGCTATTCCTTTCAGCGAAAAGCTTAAGAACCTTGGGGTTTGGATCGACAAATATCTTTCTTGGGGTCCTCATCTATAGGAGGTAAGTCGCAAAATTTTTGCATCTGGTAAGTCAATGAGACTGCGGAGAGATTGCGGAACTTTCTTCCAACTGCCACTAAAACGGCGCTTGCACAATCTCTTTTACTTCCCATCCTTGACTACGCTGATGTCAGTTATCCAGATGTTACTGAGGCATAATTAGATAAACTTGAGCGCCTTCAAAACTTTTGCATAAGATTTATATTTGGCCTGCGCAAATACGATCACATTTCAGAATTTCGTACAAAGCTCAAGTGGCTTCCCATACGTCTTCGCCGGAATTCTCATATCTTGTTTCAGCTCTACAGTATTTTGTTTAATCCGAAAACCCCTACTTATCTTAAAGAACGTTTCAAGTTCCTTCATGACACACATAATAGATATCTGAGGTCATCGGAAAATCTGAGAGAAAATAATAAAAAAACAGTTCCATTCAAATATAACAAACGAAAAGAAAAAAAAAACAAGTCAAAGATAATAAAAATAACAAAATCAAAACGATAAAAATCCACATTCACTGATTAGAGATGCCGATGCATTCCACCAGTTTCTATGACAAATCTTTTACAGTTCAAGCAGTACGGTTATGGAATCACTTGCCCGTGTCGGTAAGGCGTGCTCAATCTTTGTCCACTTTTAAAATTATCGTTAAAAAGCACTTCCTCTCTCCTTGAACATCATCATTATATTTTCTTTGCCCATGTTTCATGTTTATTACTATATGTATATATTTATTTAGATTAGTATAATATACTTTATGTATGTAAATGGTACACCACAGACTACCTACAGTATTGGTCTGTCCTTCCCCTTTTTAATCCATCCAAAGGTTGTCTTTAAAAGATCGCTTTTAACGATAAGACCACCTATTGTGTCACCCTTTGTACAGTTTCTATATTTATATGTCTGTAATTTATATGGTGTACATAATAAAGAGTATTCTATTCTGTTTGATTTGAAACCAGCTCAAACTGAAGAATCAGCAGAATTACAGTCACGTGTAGTGTGTTCAACGAACCGGTGATAGCGGACCGTCGACGAGCGTACTAACGTTGAAAACATTGGAAAAAGGTGTTAGAATTTTTGGGGTAGTTTTCGCATCAATGCTCGCTCTGTTTTGTCGAATGTGACAAAAATGGTAATTTGATTTACGAATTCGCAGTTCTTTGTTGTCACTGAATGCCAGTGGAGCGTTAGGAAGTGAACAAAACACTTTTTCACCGACTTCAAAAAAGGTGAAGGTTCTCAATTCAGATGTTTTCTGAAATGTAAACTCAATTTGATGTGATTTTCGGTTTTCAGGCTAACTTATAAAAGTCGGGTCAAAATTAAAAGTAGCTCGTACGAAAAGGAGTAGTGAAAAACTTACTTTGGACAATCATGATCCCTACCATGATTCCTTTTGTTCGAATAAAACGTAATTACCATCATCAGCTAATATTGCTGGACAACAAACCTCTTCAACCACACGCCATCCAGGACCACTCTCATACAATTTCTGCTAAAAAAATTACACTTTTTATAACAGACCGTCTCATCTATTTGTCATTCCTGTAAGTACTCATTAAGAGTATCTAATGGGTTATGGGCTGCAATGCGGTGCTTTCATAAGATAATGGCTGTAGCTGGCAGCTATTTAATTGCATCGCTGGCTGTGACTGTATTGTTGGTTGTACAATGGTCAATGCCGTTTTGTTTGTTATTCTGGGAATGAAAGGGCTAGAATGATATACATATAAAGGGAAATAGTATAATAAAAATATACCAAGTATCTTGTCTTGGACATGACCAATAAAGAGCTTAACAAATTGTTGAGTTTGAATGTGTGCGTAACCGCTCCTATTTGTTTTCTTAACGACAGTTGCAATACAGACCTTGTGTACTAAACCCGCGTTTAATTTCTCTCGCTTCCTATCGAAATCCTGAGCAGTCAATAATCAACTTTATCTACATATAAACATCGTCCAATACGAGCCGGATTGAAGAAATAATTTATCAGTGACCCGACTTCTCAGAATCGTCGCCGAGTAGTTTTTTCCATAAGAAGCTCATTAGCGGAACAAAGGAGAATCGACAGCTGTTATACAAATCGTAGCTATATGGTGTGATGAACATTAGTGTTTAAAATAACGAAGTGAACGTTTTATAAAGACTGTTAATATCATCAAGTTATCATTATGGATACCGTGGAACAAATGTTAGATCTAGTAGAACACTTTTCGGACAATATTTCGAAGGTAAAGACAAACCTTAAGAAGGCACCGAAAGCAAGACTAACTAAAGGCGACGTTGAAGCAAGAGTACAGTGTTTAGAAGAATATTGGAACTCATACTGGAATCATTATCAACAATTATTAAAAACTACTAAGAAAGAACTACGGAAAACAATATACCATTTCACGGAAGATTTATACAGTCAGTGTGAAGAAATATATTTGGATGTGAAGACAGACATGACGGATATGCTTCAGTTATTGAATACAGAGAAAGGAGATGTGATTCAGAATTCATCATCATGTTCATCACAACAAGACAATTCGAGCAGTACCGAGGTCAAACTTCCGAGGATCAACCTACCTACATTTACGGGCATGTATGAAGAATGGCAATCTTTTGAGGATACGTTTACAGCTTTAATATCGAAGAATAAGACATTGAGTGACGTACAAAAACTGCATTATCTCAATTCGTGTTTGACTCCGAAGCTAGAAATATAATTAAACATATTCCAGTCACAGAACAGAATTATCAGAGGGCTTGGGAAACTTTGAAAAATAGATATAGCCACAAGCGGCTTATAGTGAATGCAATACTGAAAAGGCTATTTTCATTTAAAAAGTTTAGCACACAATCACCGGGCCAATTGAAAGTTCTAATAGATAGTACAAAGGAGTGTTTACCTAAATAGTTTGGATTCTTTGGGTATTTCAACAGCTTCATGGGACCCAGTGATCATTTATATTACCGTGCAAAAATTGGATTCTGATACACACAAAGAATGGGAATCACACGTAAGTCGAGAATGCGAAACTGATCTACCTACATTACAAAATATGATTACATTTTTGGAAAATCGAATCCATACACTCGAATTAACCTGTTTGCCTTCATCCAGCACTCAAAAAACAAATAAGGAGCGTGCATGTCATACGTCAGCTGTAACAGTAATTTGCAAATTATGTAACGCTCAACATCTTCTATGCCACTGTAAAGAATTTGTGAAACTTGACATGGACAAGAAATATGAGATCATTAAAAACAATCGATTATGCTACAACTGCTTATCACCAGGCCATCCAGTGCATTATTGTAAACAGAAGACTTCTTGTAAGATTTGTGGACGGCGTCACCATTCACTTCTTCATCAAAAGAAGAAGGGAGAAGATTCTCAGGATACAGAGAAGAATAGCAACCCACCTGTAATCTCAACGCATACGCCTAATAACACACAAGAAAATCATCAGGATGAGTCAATTATAGTGAACTTCGCATACAAGCAGAGAAGGGCGTTACTAGCTACAGCGCTGGTACCAGTCAAGAGTGAGTGTGGTCGTGTGACTAGATTAAGAGCATTAATCGATCCTAATTCACAGGCATCATTCATTACTGAGAATGCAACTCAATTAATTCGACTCAAGAAAACTCCTGTACGAGGTTCTATTACAGGAGTAGGATCCACGACAACTTCAGTACGTTATGCAGTACAGTTGGAGATCTCATCAAGATGTGATAAACAATTCAGTCTCCCTCTAAAGGCATATGTTTTAAAATCACACATAACGTCGAAGTTGCCCAGTTCCACAATTGAAACCAAATCAAACTGGTCGCATCTGAACGGTTTAACGTTAGCTGATCCACAATACTTCAAGTCAAACAAAATTGATCTATTGCTTGGCATTGAAGTATACACCGAGATTGTAAAGAATAATTTAATAAAGGGACCACCAGGCACACCTTCCGCTCAAGAAACAAGTTCGGGTTGGATATTGTTCGGCAACATCTCAGAATGCCAACATACCAACAACGACATAGTAGTGATGCATCAACATATAGATATAGATATGGACAATCTTTTGAAAAATCTCTGGAACATTGATGATACAACAAATCGCAAACTTACCTTCGATGAACGCACAAGTGAAGACATTTATGAAACAACACATACGAGAGATTCAACTTCAACTTCAATTTTGGTCCCCACACTATGAAATTCCGAACTTATATTAATTGTCAACCTGGTATTAACTCTAGAGCCCTGACACCCATAACACAAGTTCAATCTTAGCTTGGGTGTCAGAGGTTTATAACTCTGTATAAACCTACAATTTATAATAAGACTTCTGGGTATGATAAATCAAGTGGTATATGCAAATTGTAAACTGGAAAATAAAGATTTTATTATTATTATTATTATTAACTGGAAAATATATCGTGAAATTACTCTTTCAAATACCACCACAAGAAATAGGATCAACGAGACACATAGCTCTGAAGAGACTAGAACAATTAGAAAGAAGATTAAAAAATAAACCACAATTAAAAGAAGACTATTGTAAAGTTATGGAAGAATACGTACAACTAAATCACATGGAGAAGGTTCCCAAAGAAGAGAAAAATAATTTTTCAATATATCTACCACACCATGCAGTCATTCGAGATGATAGCAAAACCAGAATTGTTTTCGACGCGTCATGCAAAAGTTCAAAAAACAATTCACTCAATGATTTGCTATTAGTTGGACCCCAACTACAAGAAGATATAAGAAGCTTAATTATGAGATGTCGTATGAAGAAAATCTGCTTCATAGCTGATATACAGAAAATGTACCGCATGATATTGGTTACAAAAGAGGATGCAGATTATCAGCGAGTATTGTGGAGACAGGATCCCACTTACGAGATAGAAGACTATCGCATGCTAAGAGTAACTTTTGGTACCGCCTCCGCGCCCTACCTAGCAATCAAAACAATAAAACAATTATCTACTGATGAAGGGGATAAATATCCGGTAGGAGCTAAAATACTAGCAGAAGATTTTTACGTCGACGATTGTATAAGTGGGCATAACACAGTACAAGAAGCAATAAAAGCAAGTCAAGAATTAAGTAAATTATTAGAATGTGGAGGGTTCACGATACAGAAATGGGCATCAAATAGCAAAGAATTTATAGACTCGATTCCACAATCACTGAGAAGTGTAAGTGTTGATACAAATGAGAGCATTGTTAAAACATTAGGTTTAACGTGGAATATGAAAACAGATTCCTTTCAGTATCAAATCAAACTACCACCTAAATCAGTATTGATTACTAAAAGAAACATGCTGGTGGATTTACAACGCTTATTTGACCCGTTAGGATGGATATCACCAGCTCTTATTCCTGCTAAAATTTTAATTCAGAATATTTGGAAAGAGAGACTTGATTGGGATGAAGAGGTCAAAAGTACACATAAAGAAGAATGGAATAAAATTAGAGAAAGTTTTAACAATTTACATGAAATAAAAATAGAAAGATGGATACATACAGAGACTGAAAATGAGAAGATAAGTTTACATGGATACTGTGACGCTTCAACCAACGCATATTGTCGACGGTTAAGAAAAGTCAACTTTACAGTAACTGTAAAGTTGACTTTTGTGAGATAGACACTATTGATTCTTAACCCTCGATATAGACGATTTTTAAGGAGAGATAGACCATATTGGCAGAAAAATTTACGCGTTCCTAACATAGGTGGTATTTCTATGGCAAATAATTTAGGAAATATTGTGAATTTTGAGATAGCAGCCCGAATAACCTATGCCAAATTAGACTTTAAATCCACTGATTTAAAAAAGTAGAAAATGTAAAAAATTGAGATAGACATTATTGATTCTTAACCGTCGTTGTGCAGTAGTATATTACAGAGTAGAAAAAGAAAATGGAGAAGTTAAAACAGATTCCTGTTTTAACTTCTCCATTTTCTTTTTCTAGTGCCACTTTAGTGCGGGATGCGATTATTCAATCGCATCCCGCACTAAAGTGGCACTAGTTAAGACCATTTCCCTTCCCCGCCTTGAACTCTGCGGCGCCGTGCTTCTGGCTAAACTCTTGACACAAGTGAGAGAAGCAATGAGGTTACCAGACAAGGAAGTCTACGCCTGGACAGACTCCACAGTGGTTTTGGCGTGGCTTGCAGGCGATCCAAATAGGTGGAAACTATTTGTTAGCAACCGTGTTATTGAAATATTGGATAATGTTCTCAATTCACAATGGTATCATGTAAGATCAAAACACAATCCATCCGATGTTGGTTCTAGAGGAACATATGTAGACAACCTAGTCAAAAATAAACTATGGTGGGAAGGGCCAGGATGGCTAAAGGATAAAAGCATAAAATTTAATAAACCGAACATTAAACCTACAGAAATCGAACTGAAAAATAAACAGTGAATTTTAAAATGCTAAGAATGAAATTTGAAGACTTTAATACGCTACAAGAACTTTTGAAAACAATAATTTACAGTTTATGATTTTTACGATTTAAGAAGAACCCTGAAAACATAGATAAATCTATTACAACTACTGAATTGGAAGAAGCATTAACAAAATGCATAACAATAGCACAAAGCGAAGAATTTTCAGTGGAAATAGAAAGCTTATAGAAAGGAAGGAACGTGAAGAAAGAAAGTTATTCAAAAACACTAAATCCATATCTAGATGACAAGAACATTCTCAGGGTGGGCGGAAGATTACGAAACGCAAAGATAAGTACTGATCAAAAGCATCCAATTATCCTAGGTACGAAGAATCAGCTTTCACACCTTATTGTAGCTGAAGCACATAAGAAGACATTACACGAAGGCATTCAATTAATGCTCAGTTATATTAAATCAAAATATTGGATCATACGTGTAAAGAACATTATAAGGGCGCATGTACATAAGTGCATTGTATGTGTTCGACATACAGCCATATCGAGAACTCAGCTTATGGGTGACCTTCCTGAAGCTCGTATCACTCCTGCTCGCCCATTTATTAATAGTGGAATAGATTTTGCCGGCCCTTTACAAGTACTGATGTCAAAGGGTAGAGGAGCAAAAACTCGTAAAGCGTACATCGCCATATTCGTTTGCATGGCCACAAAGGCCATCCATTTAGAGTTGGTTGGCGATCTCACATCAGAATCATTTATCGGAGCATTCAACAGATTTGTTGCCCGAAGAGGAAGATGCGCTCATATCTGGAGTGTTCATGGACGGAATTTTGTAGGTGCTAATAAAGAACTACATTCAGCATGGAAAGAGGCTAATCTAAACTTACCAGGTCATCTAGAAGATCTTCTCGCCGCAGACGGTACACAGTGGCACTTCATACCACCGTACAGCCCGAACTTCGGTGGACTATGGGAAGCTGCCGTCAAATCTACAAAGTTCCACCTAAAAAGAATCCTGGACACCCACCTAACATATGAAGAGTTGACAACAATATTATGCCAAGTCGAAGCATGTCTCAACTCACGCCCGTTGATACCTGTTGATTCAGCTGACACTGAACTAGAAATATTAACTCCTGGACACTTTCTGATAGGCGAAGCTCCTGTTACAATACCTAGCTCAAACTTGAATGAAGTCAATATTAACCATTTATTCAGATGGCAACTCTGTCAACGTCTGGTAGCCAATTTCTGGCATCGTTGGCAGAGCGAATACCTAACACGCCTCCAAACACGACCAAAGTGGATTAAGCAGCAAAAGGAATATGAAATTGGAGATATCGTGCTCTTGAAGGAGGACCAATTGCCACCTGCTAAATGTTTTTTTTTTTTTTTGCGGATGGGAAATTATCAAATGACTCCTACCGCTCTGGGTGGTCTAAATGGGCTTTGGGTAGAATAACTGCCAAACATCCAGGAGAAGACGGTCTTACTCGAGTCTATAGTATTAGATACCGCAATAGTATTGTTAAAAGATCAATCTCTAGGATCTGTGCTTTACCAATTGATAAAGACTTATGTTAGTAGTAACTTTTAGGTTCACTTCTTCTTTTGAGAAAAATTTTGTTTAGCTTGTCTCAAAATTTCATTGTTTTAATTTAAGTATACAGTCCACATACGTTTTAATCATATTTGTTTACATTGTTAAGTTAGTAAAGGACTAGGTCCTTTGGTGGGCGGCATGTTGAGTGAATGTGTGCGTAACCGCTCCTATTTGTTTTCTTAACGACAGTTGCAATACAGACCTTGTGTACTAAACCCGCGTTTCATTTCTCTCGCTCCCAATCGAAATCCTGAGCAGTCAATAATCAACTTTATCTACATATAAACACAAATATTTATGGAAATGAGAAAGGCTAGAAAGAGACTACTGAGATGACGACTAATAGATTAATAGATGGAAGAAATAAACATGAAGCGCCGACCTCAAATCAATTGGGATACTGACAGGATAATGATGGTGATGATATAATTATGGAAATAGCCAAGGAGTAGAAAGTATATCCCAAAAATTTAGAACATATTATGTTCTACGTAATAAAGGCAATGGGGGGCAGAAGATAAGTTTTAGTTTAGTGCTGTCAAATTAATCAGCGCTGGCGTAAATTTACTTAATTTTAGTGGGCAAGTTTTTAATTATGTCTAAACTTGTATGGAGTAGTGTCAGGCGGTGATTAATTTGACAATCTTGACGACGTGAATAACTCTATTCGTCAGGTCCAAGATTGGTTTACGGTAAATAATTTGGTACTAAATGAAAAGAAAACCAAATGCATTAGATTTAAATTACCTAATGTTAGAAGTAGCTAATGTGACATCATACTGACTAACTAGAATTTGACTAAGGAGAATAACTAGAATTTGTTGATCAAACTGTTTTTTTGGGAATCATGCTAGACGAGAAATTACAATGGGGACCTCACATAACATCTCTTGCGGGGCGGCTTAGCTCGGCCGCCTATGCTGTTAGAAAGATAAGACAATTAACTGATGTAGAAACCGCGCGTTTGGTCTATTTTAGCTACTTTCACAGCATTATGTCGTACGGCATTTTACTATGGGATCGAGCTGCTGACATTGAATCCATCTTTATTTTGCAAAAGAGAGCTGTCAGAGCCATTTATAATCTACGTCACCGCGAATCTCTCAGGAAACCTTTTAAAAAGATTAATATTATGACGGTACCTTGCCAATTCATTTATGAAAATATTTAGTATGTAAGAAAAAATCTACATCTTTTTAATAAAATAAGCGATAGACATAATTTTTATACTAGAAATAAAGATAAAATACATCAACCATTTTTCAGATAAGCCAAAGTAGCCATCTTCAAACTGTGTTAAAAGTTACAATAAAATACTTTGTGATATACTACAATTCAATGAAAAAAAATTTAAAACTCACATTAAACGTAATCTTTGTAAACAAGCATACTACAAATTAGAAGATTATATCCAAGATAAGAACGCTTGGAAATATGCTGGTCCTACTTCATAGGACAGTCTAGAGTCTAGACAAATCAAACTGGTTGCTAATTTAATTGTAAAATTGATTCTTTCTTCTTTTTTGACGTTGATTTACATTTTGTAATTACTTAAACTCACACCCTGACTTATTACTTAAATTTTTTTTATTTAAATGATAATGGTGGCTAGATCACTGTGTGGTCTCCCTGTCAGCTTGGAAAACCATTGTAAATGTAGGTATATTAGAGGACGTATATGTGTCTGACCAGATGGTCAGACACATATACATAGGAAGATTCCTATATATATCGAATGTGATCTAGATGCGATTAGGCCGAAGCTATGTAATTCTGATATGCCTAGGAATGCAGTTCTCTGGGGGGAGAGAGATGAATCGCAAATCAGTGAATCATCATCTGCCTAGCTTTTTCCCAACTATATTGGGATCGGCTTCCAGTCTAACCGACCAGTCTAATTGTGCAGGTCTTAAAAAAGGCGGCTATCCTACCCGAGGGTAAAAATAATGGTAAATGTCGGAGAAAGATTCTGTGTAGCTGGAAAAACATGTAAGGGAAGCTCATTGGGATGCCAAGCTTAGGTTTAAGTCATGGGTTTTTCACAATAGACTACTAGTGGGCATAGTGTACGAGCAAATGTGCGAGTGTCGAAAGAATCAAGAGCAATTGAAAATGGATGTGATTGCGAAGTGTCGAGCCACTAAAAACTTTTCCCAGTTTTGGAAAGCTACCAAAAAATTGGATGTTAGGTCTGGCCTCCCGGCGAGTGTGAGCAGCTTACTTAAGCGATCCGAGCGAGATCGCGAATATGTTTGGCAACCATTTTAGAGTTCGGTGGCCGATTGGTCCTTCTACTGCGATGGTTGGCTGCAGCCAGAGGGAGGAGCCTCAGTTGCGTTTCCCAGCAAGTCAAGTTAATGCTCTTATTAAAGGAATGACTAAAGGCAAATCTCCTGGGCATGACGGGCTCAGCGTCAAACACCTGAAGTATGCTGGAGTGCACCTCCCGAGGGTCCTGGCTCTGTTGTTTACTGTGTGCATCAGTCATGCGTACCTTCCAGCTGACCTAATGAAAACCACAGTGGTGCCCATAGTTAAGAACGGGACCGGTGACATCTCGGATAAGGATAACTATCGCCCGATTTCCCTCGCGACTGTGATAGCAAAGGTGCTGGACGGTTTGTTTGATTCTTACTTGCAAAAGTATCTTAAACTACACGATGCGCAGTTTGGTTTTCGGCCCGGACTATCTACTGAGAGCGCAATCTTAAGTCTCAAGCACACTTTCCAGTACTACATTGATTGCAAGACACCTGTGTATGCCTGTTTTTTGGATCTCTCCAAGGCCTTTGACCTCATGTCTTATGATGTGCTTTGGAGGAAGCTAGGGAATAGTGGTATACCGGTGGAGATGTTGAACATCTTTAAATATTGGTACAATAACCAGTCGAACTGTGTCAAATGGTCAGGCACTCTTTCCGATTCGTACAGGCTGGAGTGCGGCGTTAGGCAGGGGGGTTATCATCTCTAAAGCTCTTCAGCCTGTATGTAAACGATGAACCACTATGAGAGTGGAATTCAGCAGCATGCGTGTCGAATGCCGGGTGGGTGGTATTAGTGTTAATAATATCAGCTACGCGGACGACATGGTGCTGCTGAGACCCACTGCAGGGGCACTCGGAGAAATGCTGAAAGTTTGTGAAGGCACACGGACTTATTTACAATGTAAAGAAAACATGTACATGGTAGGTGTCCTGAATATGTTCCACCCATTACTTTGAATGGTGTTAACTTAGATAGGGTGTCGCAGTTTAAGTACCTTGGACATTACCTTACCGACGACCTTAAGGACGATGTTGACATAAAGAGGGAGCGCAGGGCTCTGTCAGTCCGTGGCAACATGCTGGCCCGTAGATTCGCCCACTGTACGGACCAAGTCAAGATCACGCTATTTAAAGCGTATTGTCAGGGTCTGTATACGGGTAGTCTATGGGTTAGTTATACCAAAAAAACCCTGGACACACAGTCACAAAGTCAGTTCACTTATGAGGAGGGTGCGGGGGAGTCACAACAGCATCCTGAAAACTATAGCTGAAGATGTGCGTGCGCCTGTGTTGAGGCATTTCGTTCGTCTGGAGATCTTTTAGGAAGGTATCTCCCTGTTGGTTGTCTTGTCGGGGCGGGGCGTCTCAGCACAGGGGCATTTGTCATTTGTGATGTTAATGTGAGTGTTGTCCTTTGTTATTGTATTTAAGTAGGTACTAACAATAGTTTCTAAGTTTTTGTACACTAACCGGTGGATCTAGTTGTCCCAAAATAAATAATTTTGAATATGAATTTGAAAATCGTTTACTTTTACCATGTTTGTAAATATGTGAGCACCATGTATCTATCAGATAATTTAATTTATGTCATGTTTTCATTTTTAATTCTTTTACCTATTGTGGTATAGTAATTTTATTTTAGGTGCATCGTCTTCACATATTATTATATAATTAATGTATGCAAAATATTGTAAAACATTTTAAAAGAGTAACGGTATAGTTTCTTGCTCATTCTTCTCCATACGAAAACTACCTTTTGGAATGGGCGACTAGAATCAATTTTGAAATAAATTCTTTCGACTTTGACTTTTGACTTTAATAGAACTAAATTAAAATTTATCTTCTGTTCTTTTCTTAATTAAATAGAAAGAAAAAGATGCACTGAACTTAAATTTAGTTTAGTTTGTCAACAAGGGAATCGGCAGCAATAGCATGCTACTGACGCACAACCTGTTTAATAATTTTGCGTCCGGGAAAGACTTATTTCATTATTCATCTCTCTATTACACGAAGAACTCACACACTCTCTTGAGCAAGCTACGAAGCTACGAGGTGTCTTTATTTATAAGGTCTCTCATCGTAAGAAGATCGTAAGAATTGAGTCTACCTATAATCAATACAGAGCAGTGGTAACGGCCGCGACTTACGAGTTGTAGGTCGTAGGTTCGAACCCAGATAGGCGCTTATCTGCAACTATGTATAAGCATAATTAGCCATTCCAGCCTGTGTCCCAATGCCCCAGCATTCAACAGGTAACAAGGCCTCCTCTCTGTAAGAGGGTGTGGCGTAATCCACCACGCGGGTCCGGTCCGGGTTGGTGGATCGGGCCCAGTGAGGGTTCGTGGCAACTTATAAGTATGTACCAAATAACCACAGTCATTGTAAGAAGTATCGATTTCTGGCAGTTTCTACATGTCGTACTGTTGCAGATTCCATATCTCCCACGGATATCGAGGGATATGGCATGGAGGCGTGGCGCGTGGCGCCTAGTTAAGATCAACCTGACCATAAGTTGGTACGCGCGACGGTTCGGCGGCGGTAAGCACCGTTGTTATATGAGAAAATTGCCTAGCAACGGGCCCATGTCAAAAAATGCATTAGCAAATGCGTTGCGCTTATATGGATATCGATAATTGTTAGTTTTTCTAAATACGAAATTATATTAAGAACCTATTTTACAAGAATTAATACATTTTATTTCAGTTTCCCGAAAGATCCAGAAATGAAAAATAAATGCATAAATACAACTGAATACAGGGAAAATAATTGGTTTGCCTCAAACCAAAGTGTAATTTGTTCTTTACACTTTAAAGAGGATTGTTTTAATCCGTTCGCGAAAAGACACATGCTTTTTAAGTGGGCTGTAAAGTCCTGAGCCTGACTGACTATCAACGCACAGCCTAAAACGCTGGTTCTAGAGACATGAAATTTGGTGGGTGTGTTCTTTGTGAAGTGTAGGTATCCACTAAAAAGGGTTTTTCGAAATTCCACCTCTAAGAGGGTGAAATTTCACGCGGACGAAGTCGCGGGCAGAAGCTAGTTCTATCTGTAATGTATGTTTGCAGGATATCGTCAAAATCATTGGGCAGTAGCTTAGCTAGTATATCAAACCCTTATGGCAAACTCTATCAAAAGCTTGTGCTACATCTAGAAATTCGGTGGGGCAGACTTTTTATCTTTTCATATTGAACATATGAATAAATTATTGATGATGACGATGATTGATGATGAATAATACCTAATTAATAATATATTTTTTTTAACTTTAAAGGGCTTTGAAGATCCGTGTATCGGATATATAATTATCGATTTATACGGATAGGCCTAATAGGTCGATATACAGATAGGCTCCATATATATACATATCTTCAATCCCCTTTAAAAAGATAAAAAAGTACGAAAATACGTGTACTACCATAAAAAAACTTGAAATTCTTATCTCTTGTTTTTATTATCAAGTAAACATGCATAATGTTTTTGCACGTGGCTGTACTAATAATAGTTAACTTATGGTTTCATATTATGTATCTTAATTTGAGTGTAGGTACAGCTCACTTAAAAAGCATGTGTCTTTTCGAGGACGGATTATAACAATCCTCTTTAAAGTGTAAAGAACAAATTACACTTTGGTTTGAGGCAAACCAATTATTTTCCCTGTGTTCAGTTGCATCTATCCATTTCTTTTTCATTTCTGGATCTTTCGGGAAACTGAAATAAAATGTATTAATTCTTGTAAAATAGGTTCTTAATATAATTTCGTATTTAGAAAACTAACAATTATCGATATCCATATATCTCAGCGCAACACATAACTAATGCATTTTTGACATAGGTCCGTTGCTAAGCAATTTTCTCATATAATAAAAACTTTTTTACAAAAAAAAACAACCGACTTCCAAAAACACTGTAAAGTGAAAAATAACTTTAATTTCGGAAGTCGGTGTCTTTGGATTTGTATTGTAGTTTTTTGCCACCGACTTCCGAAATTAAAGTTATTTTTCACTTTACAGTGTTTTTGGAAGTCGCTTGTTTTTTTTTGTAAAAAAGTTTTTATTTTTCACTTTTTAGCGGGTCAGTTTGTAATTTATCTAAGTTATAATAGCCTAATGTCAACTGCTCATCACCTTTTACAAAATATTGCTTTTCCCGATGCAGGGACGTTAATTGTTGAGGAGTTCTCCTATTAAGAACCAGGAGAACTGGAGCTGATTGAGAAGTCACCATCAGCTCCACTTCACCATACGCATTGTAATGAGCATAAATTGCTTAGCAGCTATATTAAAGTAATGGAATCGCAATCCGTGAAATATTTGTCATTGAGTAGTTCCGATGGCCATTTGTGGTCTTCATCATCAGCTCCACTTTATCAAATCATAATTTCCAAGAGCAAATGCTCAAGTTACTTTAATAATAGACTTAGGCAAGAAAACTTTTGCTAAGGGCCAAGTTTATGTTACGCTTAGTCGTGTAAAGACGCTGGATGGCATTGTATTATGCGACTTGGAACCTACCAAATTGCTAAATAGACCATATGACGAAAAGGCATTGCGTGAAATGCAACGACTGAGGATTTTATAAATCATCATCAGCCTATTGCAGTTCACTGCTGGACGTAGACCTCCCCAAGTTTGCGCCAACGTTCACGGTCCTCCCCTTCTCTCATCCAGCCACTACCGGCAACCTTTGTTAGGATAATTATACAGAAGAAAAACTCGCAAAAGTATTTCACTTTAAGAAGTATTTATTAGTTTTTATTAGACTAGATGCTGATGATCCTGGCTGCAGCATCAGGCCAGATTTATGTCAACATTGCATTGAACTTAAAATTTAGTCCTGTTTAGAATGAGCCCAAACACGACTATGGTGCTGTAATTTCAAGGTTTGTACTTTTTCTGATGCTCCTGGCTTCAGCATCAGGCCTCTATGTACTTCGGTGTTCCTCATTAACAGTACGTTTATCCACACATCGAGCCCTTTTCAATAAGCCTAAGCACGATATATCTGCTGTTAGTTGTCGAGGAGTTAGGTACTCAGCAGACTATCCTGACTGCAGCATCAGGTCATAACTTGATGATCATAAGACCAAATGTGGCAAATGCCCTATCAAACATCAAAACAATTTACTAAAACAGTCCTTCCCTGTTCGAGTAACTTCTTACTGTTAAGGAGTTGTACCTTCCATCATCAGCCCAGCTACCTGACATGGTGACAACCATACGCAAATACACAAGATACTTCATAAAATATGCGAAAAACAATAAGTAAGCCTATAAAATTTGAGGGTTGCCCTCGATTTCTCTAAGATCCCTTCATCAGATCCTAACTTGGCGACAACGGGACCACCTCAGGACTATCTACTTTTGAACAAAAAAAGAATTTTGAAAATCCGTCGACAATTGGCGGAGTATTCGATGAACAAACATACAAAAAAAAAAACATACAAACATCCGAACATAGTACCTCCTCCTTTTTGTGAAGTCGGTAAAAATGGTGCTTACCGCTGCCGCCCCGTCGCGTCGCGCGTACCAACTTATGGTCAGGTTCCAGTAAATAATCTGTGGTCAGGTTGATCTTAACTAGGCGACACGCGCCACGCCTCTATGCCATATCCTTCGATATCCATGGTGTGAATGCATATCATGTGTGTATCTTTAAGTAGTAGTAGGTAAACATACTACTTCCTATGCGGAATATGTTTGCTTTTTATCTTTCTTTTATATGTATTTAAATATTGTAATTGGCTTCGGCCGATTTATAAAAAAAACATACCAACAACATCTAATTATGTTATCTAATGTCGGTGGTGTTTTGGTTAACTGTTTAGGCTTGCTTATTTGACTTGCCTATTTGATGAAATCTAATTAATGTTAAACAATGTTGTATAACCCATTCCAGAAAGAACCTAGTACATTACAGTGCACGGCAGTTAGCGCCAAGTTCTCTTAAACGTTCTGAAGATAAATAGTAGCTCGCACATTGCTCCTGGCAGAGCACATAGCCTTAAGTGCAGCACAAAATGTAGCTTTTTATCATAGCTGCTAACTAATGAGTTGTGTGGCGCTGTTCACTAAGAAGATTAACTTGGTCATGTCATCATCTGTCTAGCCTTTTCCCAACTATGTTGGGGTCGGTGTTGGAGTCTAACCGGATGCGGCAGAGTACCAGTATTTTATATGCAGCGACTGCTTTTTTGTCGCTGAGAAATGACATTACGCATCTCCGCTCGTCGGGGGACGAGACGGAGTATGTGGGACTTCCTGCCAGAGTGGCAGTATACCCACTAAAACTCAGCGGTGTTCCCTCATCGCCTTGATGGGGGGGTCATGGGAATCCGGCTCAGCCTTTGCGTCCACAACCCCCCCGGCGCATGTCCGCCTATTTGGCGGGCCCCGCATGTCCCCCCGGTTGGGGGACTACGGGAATGGCCGGGAACACCTGGCCATTCCCGTCCGGCACTGGTGGAAGCCTGTGCAATAAAGGGGAGGGTGCCCCCACACCCGTCGCCTGCTGGCTTCCACCTGGGAGGAGTCGGAGATGACTGTCATACTGACGTCTTCTTCGACCCCTCCTCCGCCTTCGGAGCGGCGCCGCGAGAGGGTCTTCCTAAGCGCGCGCTCCGCCGCCTCCTTTTGGGACATGACGTGTTCGCAGAAGGAGGCGACTGCCGCCCAGGATCCCTCATCCCCCAGCATGGCGTTGACCAAGCCGGGGAGCGAAAGGTCCGTTCCGATCGCCGCGGTGAGACTGAAGCGCGGCTGATACGGTGCAGGTACGATCCAAAGCAACCGTGTCCGGACAGCACTTGCACCAGATGGAAGGAGAGGAACCCGTGCGAACGCTCGAGCCAGTCTCGCAGGACCGGCCCAATCGCGTCGAGGGTTCGGCGGCCGAAGACTGCGGTGGCGAGGTCCCGCGTCCAGTGGACGACTATAGCGTCCTTCGCCTCCCGCCGGACGGCCTCCCGCTCTTCCGGTGCTGGGCGTTCTCCTCTCCCCCTCCACCCCGCCGTCCATTCATATACTCTGGCGAGCACCTACGCCTCGAGTTCCCAAGGCGGGGTGCCTCACACACACACATGCCGCTGATAGAGCGACTGCCTATCTGACCTCCACAACCCAATTACTGGGTAATGCGATAACCCTTGGTAAGACTGCAATGGTTGTCAGACTTTCGGGCTTCTGACTACCTACCCATAACGACTGTCAAAGATCCACGAATGACAGCCGGGACATGGCCGGGACCAATGGCCACGGAGAGGTCACGCTATGTAAAGATGGTCAATCATCCACAGACCAACCGCGGCCAGAGTAGCTTAACCTGATCAATCGACCTCTGCAGCTGTTATTATTTAGCCACGGGCCATGTATTTTATTTTAATTTTTCTGTTTGTTTCCTGGTGGAAATCAAGATGTTCAGCAATGATTCAAAAACCTTAATCTATAAAAGGTGGAACAGAAAAATAGCAAGTCCTGAAAGTAGTTTGTTCATAATTGACTACTGAATCGATTTCAGTTACTTTTAACATAGGTTTTTTTTTTGCCGTACTGACCGCCGATTGAGCCAAAGAGAGCCAGAGAGATAAGTAGATTGCATACTTCGCGGGCTAAGCCGCGGGCAGAAGCTAGTATTGTATAAAATGAGATTGCGTGGTTGTTCAATTTGAAGGGTCGATTTTATCAAATATTAATGTATACTTTTTAGGGTTCCGTTGCCAAATGGCAAAAAACGGAACCCTTATAGATTCGTCATGTCTGTCTGTCCGTCTGTCTGTCTGTCTGTCTGTCCGTCCGTATGTCACAGCCACTTTTCTCCGAAACCATAAGAACTATACTGTTGAAACTTGGTAAGTAGATGTATTCTATGAACCGCATTAAGATTGTTACACAAAAATAGAAAAAAAAACAATAAATTTCGGGGTTCCCCATACTTAGAACTGAAACTAAAAAATTTTTTTTTCATCACACCCATACGTGTGAGGTATCTATGGATAGGTCTTCAAAAATTATATTGAGGTTTCTTATATCATTTTTTTCTAAACTGAATAGTTTGCGCGAGAGACACTTCCAAAGTGGTAAAATGTGTGTGGGGGACACACATTTTACCACTTTAACTGTAACTTGTAACTTCTAAAATAAGAGAATGATTAAACTAAAAAAAATATATGATGTACAATACCATGTAAACTTCCACCGAAAACTGGTTTGAACGAGATCTAGTAAGTAGTTTTTTTTTAATACGTCATAAATCGTAAACCGCAATTTACCTTTTATTCAACCAACTCAAATATTAAAAAAAAATATTTCATAAACATAAACCTTATGCATAAACCCGGATGTTACGGAACCCTCGGTGAGCGAGTCCGACTCGCTCTTACCCGGTTTTTGGAACGTGGTCTGGGGTTGGTTCTCTTGAACACACGTTATGCTAAAAGCTTATAGACGTAATAATAGTAAAATCTCTATAAGGTCTTATTTCATCTTTTGCCTAGCCTTTTCCGAACTATGTTGGAGTCGGCTTCCAGTCTAACCGGATGCAGTTGAATACCAGTTTTTTACATGGAGCGACTGCCTATCTGAATTCCACAACCCAGTTACTGGGTAATACGATACCCCTTGGTGAGACTGGTTGTCAGACTTTCGGGCTTCTGACTACCCGTAACGACTGTCAAAGATCTACGAATGACAGCCGGGGCCAACGGCTTAACGTGCTTTCCGAGGCACGAAGGGGTCATGGTAAAGATGGTAAAGATGGTCATGGTAAAGATGGTCACCCATCCACAGACCAACCGCGGCAAGCGTAGTTTAACCTAATTGATCGACCAGTGCGGCTGTTATTATTTAGCCACGGGATCCTCACAGCCTATAGCCTGTAGGGCCTATAGGGTATCATTTAGTGTCGCATAATGTTTAAAAAGAAACTTACTGTGAGTTCTAAACTGCGTTAAAACGTTGTATTAGATTTTCATCATCATTATCATTTCAGCCGAAAGACGTCCACTGCTGGACATAGGCCTCCCCCAAAAGGGGGGGGGGGGTTGCCATAATCGCCACGCTTGGCAGGCGGGTTGGCGATCGCAGTATGGTATGGTGGTGGAATGCATAGAAACGCTGCTGCCCATTCTCCGGTACGCCCCTTATTCGCCTTTTACGACACCCACGGTAAGTATGGGGTGGTGCTATTCTTTAAGTCCGGCACCACACAGACTAGTCCGGCACCACACAGATTAGATTTTACTGTAATAATGAAGGTAGAACTAAAATAAAAATATAATTTCCTGCTCAGCACTCATTATACACATGAAGTGTTAAATCCGCTTCGTTATGCGGTTACACACGGATGTTATCTAAGTCGTGGAGCGTTCTAATGCCTGGTCACGTCTCTAGGGCGCTCGGAAAAAATATGATAATGAAACAAAAGAACGCAAACATTATTAACAAATTGTTTTATGTAGATGGGTTTTTTTTGTTGGATGTTATAATCGGATATATTTTCTACCTCTTTAAAATTTGCCAGACCTTTGAAACATTTCTTTTTAAATGATTTTTTAAACTTCGCCAGTTCTATGAAACTCTTATCCTGAACCTTAGATTCTATCCGGTAAATTACGGGCTGAACCAAAAACATTTCAACTTTCTTACAGTGAAAGCGTTAGGTGAGTCTTGACAACGTACTTTAAATGAAATGTTTTTGTTGGGTAAGTTATACATCGTACGGAACCCTCTCCATGCGAGTTCAACTCGCACTTGATCGGTTTTTTTTAATATTGTGACAGATGCAAACAAACGTACGTACGTTTATTAAACGTATGTTCTTTCTTTCTTTCTTTCATATTAAAAATTTACCACCATTTTGTCAAAACTGTTTTATAAAGAATCACATATACAGGGTCGTCGTTTCAGCCGATAGACGTCCACTGCTGGACATAGGCCTCCCCCAATTTTGGGGGGGGGGGGGTTGCCATAATCGCCACGCTTGGCAGGCGGGTTGGCGATCGCAGTATGGTATGATGGTGGAATAAATAGAGAACGCTGCTGCCCATTCTCCGGTAAGACCCTTAGTCGCCTTTTACGACACCCACGGGAAGTAAGGGGTGGTGCAATTCTTTAAGTCCGGCACCACACAGACTAGTCCGGCACCACACAGACTAGTCCGGCACCACACAGATTAGATTTTACTGTAATAATGAAGGTAGAACTAAAATAAAAATATAATTTCCTGCTCAGCACTCATTATACACATGAAGTGTTAAATCCGCTTCGTTATGCGGTTACACACGGATGTTATCTAAGTCGTGGAGCGTTCTAATGCCTGGTCACGTCTCTAGGGCGTTCGGAAAAAATATGATAATGAAACAAAAGAACGCAAACATTATTAACAAATTGTTTTATGTAGATGGGTTTTTTTTTGTTGGATATTATAATACACACATCAAAAGTGTCTAGGGATCAACATATATTTTTGCAATAACTTTTCTCCTGATTGATATTAATTAAAATTTTCTTTAAGGATTCATCAAATAAAGTGTTTTCGTTTGTCACAGTAACGATAAACCAAGTCACCTTTGCATTAATAAAGAAATTTGCCATTTTCCTAATAAAGGGATTTTTGACATTTGAACCACTAACACAAAAGTTCGAAAAAAAGACTGAAATAACAGTTTTCTTTAAAATTTTATTGGGTAACTTAAACAATTAATAATCCGTGTTTCTACCGCGAACACTAACAACACAAGAACATCGGTTTGGCATACTCAAAATGGGTTCATCCAAATCACGCTGTGGAATGGCCGCCCATGTTCGTTGCAACAACAAAAAAAGGTCTTCTTGCGACTGGATACCCTCCATATTCGGCAGAGCTCTTCTCTGTAGCATATCCCATGCATGCTCAATCGGGTTCAAGTCTGGCGACTGAGCAGGCCAGGGCAGGACATTGATGTTAGCTGCGGCGAGAGTCTGTCTTACAACTCTTGCGGTGTGCGGTCGTGCATTATCATGCATTAACTGAAATAAGGGACCGATTTGCACTTGTAGAGGAACGATGACGTCTGATACAATCGTCTCAGCATAAATTTGAGCGTTGAGGTTGCCTCTGATCCAAATCAACTCAGTTCTTCCGCCGATCCAAATACCCGCCCATACCATGATGGTTCCACCACTATAAGGATGGACTTTCTGGCAGGATTTTAATCGCTGTTGGCGTCCAGGGGTTCTCCAGTGTCGTATACGTCTTGTATCCGGTCTCATACCAAAACGAGACTCATCAGAAAAGCACACGAAACGCCATTGTTCTTCTGCCCAATTTCTGTGTTCAAGAGCCCATTGATATCGAATCCTACGATTGTGCATTGCTATAGGTGGTACCCGTAGCGGTCTTCGGGAATGAAGGTTCACTTCATGCAAGCGGTTTCTGACTGTTTGGTCGCTAATTAAGTTCCCTGAAGAGTGATGAAGCCTCACGGCTAACATCATGGCGGTTATTGTTGGAGCTCTTCGAGTTAAGATTTGAATGTATCGGTCTTGTCTCCGTGTGGTGCAGCGATACCGTCCTCCATGGCGCTCAGCCACGGTACCAGTGCTTCGGTAACGTGTCCAAAGTCGACTGATAACACTCTGACTTGTATTCAGAGCTAAAGCCACAGTACGTTGCCCGGAACCAGCTTCTATCATTCCCACGGCTCTGAGCATTTCTTCCCTGCTTAAATGACGTCGCCGCTCCATAATAACGTTGGTTTTAATCAGTAGTAGGGAAACAGTAGCACTAATAATGTCTTCAATGCGTTGTATGTTTTTATAGGGAAAATATTGACAGCTGATTTTCATCTTTTACTCGAATTTGATTCACAGTTCCTGATTCAAATTATGAAATGCACCAAAAAGGATCCATATAAATTTATAAAATCATAAATTTATTACAAAGCCACATCTCAATCTCAAGAAATCCGCATAAAAATGCTTGATCCCTAGACACTTTTGATGTGTGTATTGTGGTTTCAAATATCAAACCAGCTTTGGTTTGATATTTGAAACCAAATATACTGATCTCATGCTAGTAGAGAAACTTAATTAAATTTTGTCCACTTTATCATCATGACATGACATTTTGATATCATCATTTATGAAGACACACAGGTGCACTCTCTCGTCTCTTACATGGAAACATGCTGGTCCTGCTCCATAGGACAATCTAGAGTCTAAATAAAATCAAACTGGTTCCTAATTTAATTTATATTTTAAAAATTTTTATAACATTGATTTTTACTATCTGTGACTACAGTAACTCACACACTTGTTAAAATTCCAGGAAAATCATCTACTTTTACAATATTTGAAAATAATGTGTAAAATGTGAGCACCATGTTTCTATCACATAATTGATTTACCTGTCATTGCTTCATTTTAAATTCTTTTTACCTTTTGTGGTAGACTAATTTTATTCTGGGTGCATCGTCTTCACATATAATTTTATTATGACATGTATACAAAACCTTTTAAAACATTTAAAAAAAGTAACGGTGGAGTTTCTTCCCATTCTTCACCATACGAAAACTACATTTTGGAATGAATCAATTCTATTTTGTTGTTGTTGTTCAAAAGTCCCATTAATGTGCCTATTTGAAATAAATGATTTGACTTTGACTTTGCCTCACTCTCATAGACCGATAGGACGGGAATCCGATACGACCGGAGAGAGATCAGGCGCAGGGCCAACGATTTAACGTGATTTCCGAGGCACAGGGCTATCTCACCGCTAACTTCCAAACTCGCCCTGTTACTAAGAAATTCCTAATGGAAAACCCAATAACATTTTGACCGACTTGGGAATTGAACCCAGGACCCCACGCGCAGCAGTCGCCCTTGCAACCACGAGACCATCGGGGCAGTAAATAAGCCTAAGTTTGCCTTGTAATAAGTTAACTAACCAGTTAATAAGCTACAGGTTTTACTATGGTAAATTACGGGTATTTTTCAGATTATATTAAACTTTACAGTCAATAATAAATAGTAAATGGAAAAGTTAATAAGGGGTCCGTGGCTAAATAATAACAGCCGCATAGGTCGACTGATCAGGTTAACGCTACGCTTGCCGCGGTTGGTCTGTGGATAGGTACCATCTTTACATACATCCGTGCCTTGGAAAGCTCGTTAAGCCGTTGGTCCCCTCTGTCATTCGTGGATCTTTGACAGTCGTTACGGGTAGCCAGAGGCCCGAAAGTGACAACCAGTCTTACCAAGGGGTATCGTATTATCCAGTAAATGGGTTGTGGAGGTCAGACAGGCAGTCGCTTCATGTAAAATACTGGTATTCAGCTGCATCCGGTTAGACTGGAAGCCGACCCTAACACAGTTGGGAAAAGGCTAGGCAGACGATGAAATGGAAAAGTTTATTTGACCACCTAAAACCCCCTACGAGTTTACATATTTTATCACCACAAGTATTCCACCCCAACACTCTCTCTCCGTTTTTTGTATCTGCAAAATACGTGTAATGCTCATCAGGGCTCATGCTATCCTCACATGCTATTATCACTTAGTATCAGAAGGAATATTTGTTAATTATGTCACTTCATCATTATTCCTATATCCCTACTATCCTTACCACTTAATTAATCAAATAAAAATCTGACCTTAACACAACCTTCCGGTAAATTTGCTCAAATCCCTGCCAGGATTTGATAAACCACGACGAGCTACGAAGTTAATCTAAAATTAATTGAGCCGAACTTGGGCAGATCCTGTCCACGACCTCATTCTTTAAATATAAACCCTTCATTGATAAGGTTTAACAAAAGAAGATCTATGGTGACCGGTCTATGTACCTAGTTAAATAGTAAATGAGCCGGGTCCAGAAATGATTAATGATGCGACTAGTAACACTCTATTTAAGTGTCAGCTCCTAGTCTTTAAAGATGGCGGTTGATACTAGTATTGTGAGGAGCATTCCACTAAAGGATAGATTGAACGATCACTGCTGATACAAAGTGTTTGCTCAAAGTAGAACGATTTGTATTGAATTCTGTTGCTGTGAGACGAGGTGATTCAAATCTGTATGTAACGTTATCAATTTACAAAGAAAATAATAATAATAAAAGTTGTCAAATATACAAACTCAAACTCAAACCATTTATTTCAATTAAACCATTTACAGGCACTTTTGAATTGTCAAGAAGTCGGTCAGTCAGAAAGTATGAAGCTAGTTGCCCATTTCAAAGCGTAGGTACCTATGGAGAAGAACGGGCAAGAAACTCCATGGACACTCTTTTAAATTGTATTTTTACAAAAATATTAGTTACTTACATCATTAATGTTGAATTTACAATTGTATGTGAGAACGATGTAAAAAAATACGTACGCGTTAAGAGCGTCCAGAGTACAGCAAATAGTAAGAAGACAACAATCCAAAAATAAAATAATTAAAAATAAGCCGAGGCAGCTGAGTGATGACCAGCCCCAACTGACGGCGCCCGTTCACGAACATGACGCATAGATCAGCACCATTCAGCTCAACCATTTTGAAGGGAGCTAAATGATCCAATACACACGCCACCGTCAGCGAGACATTTGTGTGAGCATGACATACTATCAGCCGCCATGGCACATTCAAGTCAATGAAAGACATATTACCCGGTAAATGGTAAAGAAGGTATACTTACATAGAACTCACATCTGTGCTATGCAGTTATACAATGCAAAGGAAATTGAGTTTATACAATGCAAAGATAATCTTACAATCTTCAGCAGCTCCAACAGTATTTTCCAGTGTTAATCAATTAGTTGTGGTTGTGGAGCAGGACCAGCATTGAGCCAGGCATTTTTATCAGCGATGTAATCCCCTAACTTATAATATGCCTGACTGCATAGTGTGCGTTTTATACAAGACTTGAATTTTGTCTCATTCAGTTGAAGAATGTGGGGAGGTATTTTATTATAACATTTTAAACAGTACCCCATAAAAGATGAGTCTACTTTAGCCAGTCTGAAACCTGGTTGAACTAATAGGTCCCTATTCCTAGTACTATAATTATGTCTTTCACCTCTTTTACCAAAAAGATGTAAGTTTTTTCTTACATACATGATGTTTTCGTAGATATATTGACAAGGCACCGTCATGATGTTAATTTCCTTAAACAGTTCCCTTAGAGAATCACGCCTGCAGAGGTTATATATGGCTCTGATGGCTCTTTTCTGCAGAATAAAAATAGAATCGATGTCTGCAGCCCGTCCCCAAAGCAAAATACCGTAAGACATGATAATATGAAAGTAACTAAAATAGACCAGTCTCGCGGTATCTACATCAGTAAATTGGCGGATTTTTCTGACAGCATAAGCTGCTGAACTTAGCCGTCCTGCAAGAGATGTTAAATGAGGACCCCATTGTAGCCTTGAGTCGAGCGTGATCCCCAGGAAAACCGTTTTATCGACGAATTCTAGTTTCTCTTGGTTCAATACTATCTCACAATCACTACTCTTTACATTTGGTAAAGAAAATCTTATGCACTTAGTTTTTTTCCCATTTAATACTAAATTATTAGCAGTGAACCAACTTTGGACCTGCACTAGGGCGTTATTTACGTCGTCATAATTTGTAGTACGTCTATTTACCTTAAAAATTAAGGAAGTGTCATCAGCAAATAACACCATTTGTGGTTGATTTTTTAATAAACGGAGTAGATCATTAACATACACTAAAAAGAGGAAAGGACCCAATATCGAGCCTTGTGGCACACCCATTTTTACTGTTAAACCATGTGAATTGACACCATTTATTTGAACTTGCTGTTGTCTGTCATTTAAATAAGAACTAACTAAACTGAGCGCAAGTTTTCCAAGCCCGTAATGCTCAAGTTTCAAAAGCAAGGTTTCGTGATTGACGCAATCAAATGCCTTAGAGAGGTCACAAAAGATTCCTATGGCGTCTTGGGCCTCTTCCCACGCGTTAAAAATGTGTTTTAATAAGGTTACACCGGCGTCGGTCGTAAAACGTCCTTTGGTGAAACCATATTGTTGATCGTGAAGGATTTTATTCATGTTAAAATGATGGAGCATTTGTTTAAGCATTATCTTTTCAAACACCTTACTGAAAACCGGCAACACGGATACGGGTCTATAATTATTGGAGTGTTTACTGTCCCCAGATTTTAAAAGTGGTTTTACCTTACTGAATTTCATTAAATCGGGGAAGACTCCTTGATCAACACACGAATTAAATACTAAGGCTAAATAAGGTGCAATAGTCTCAATTATGGAGGCACAGACTTTAATGGACATTCCCCAAAGATCTTCGGTCAATTTGATCTTAATTTGCTTAAAAGCTTTTATTACTGTTACGGGGTTAATATGTGTAAATTGAAATTCAACCGGGCAGGCTGGAACGTTTGCTCTTAATAAATCAATTGATACGTCGGATGAGGAATTTAAGGCTTCCGTCGTTTTTGATGGTATATTAGTAAAGAAATTTACAAACTCCTGAGCTACTTCTAAGTTACAGCTTATGGCTCCACGTGAAGTCTCCAATCTGTAATCAGTGTTTCGTTTTTTATTTCTACTAGTTTCGTTATTTATAATTTTCCAAACTGTTTTTATTTTATTTTCAGCTGATTTGATTTTATTGCTAATGTACAGGGCTTTGGCTATTTTGCATGTATTTCTAAAAATTTTGGAATATGTAGCAACATACTTGCTGAAAGTTACAGTATTGATGTAAGGCTTAAGGCCATAACAGTCTTTCCCTACTTATCCTAATACCTCTAGTTGCCCAGTCACTAAATATAAAATTAGGGCAAATGTTTTTTGTTTTCTTTTCAAAAGTTGTATTGAATTGAGTGTACACTACTGAAAAGAAATCCTCGTACAATTTATTTGCATCATCCATATCATGGCCCAGATCATTTAACTTATTATTTAGGGTACTATTGAATCTATTTAGTTTACCAGTCGTTATTGGTCTAAATTGTATTTGCACTTTTTGCAAAGATGTGTTAAACTTAAAAGATACCGTTTGTCCACTATGATCAGACGGCAGATAATTGACGATGGCTTTATCTAAATAATCACAATCGCAAAAGACATTATCTATACAAGTAGCAGAAGTTGGAGTTATTCTAGTCGGTTCTGTAAAAACATTTGATAAATTGAACGATTTAAAAAGGCTTAATAATCTACTGCTATTAGAATTATTTTCCAAAATATTAATATTAAAATCACCACAAATAATTGCGGCTTTGTTAATGGATGCAAGTTTCGCTAAGACATCTTCCATTATTGACTCAAATACAGAAAAGTTCTGATAATTAGGGGGTCTGTAAACGCACACTACGACATGCTTATCTAGCTCAACACAGGACAGTTCGATGCAATGTTCAATTGATAAACCCACTATGTCATTTCGTTGCTTAGATTTTAAACTATTTTTTATCAAGATTAGGGAACCTCCACGTAGCATAGATTTACGGTTAAAACAACTGCCCACACTGTTCTCAAAATTAATTAACATTTGGTAATCCTTTAACCAATGTTCAGTACAACAAACAATGTCAAACTTTGTTTTTTCTAAAAACATTTCAATTTCTAATAATTTGGAAGAAATGCCTTGAATATTTTGATGAAATAATGTCAAGGCATTCTGCTGATCTCCTTTTTGATATTTACTTATTTTAGAGCAAGAAGATACCTTGTTGTTGTTAGGTATAAGAATATTATTACTGGTACCTTCTGTTGTCTTACAAACTAGTTTAAATGATTATCCGGAGTTAATCCCAAGACTTCAATGTCATCACCAGGCAATGAGCTCATAGTGCGTGAGGGAAATGGAACCTCCTTCGTATAATTTGTACAAATATTTATAGCATTTGAGCTACATTCATTCAGGCAAACCACCTTATTATTAGTATTATTACTAACTGTTGTGGTGTTAATAATACAAGACTTCGACATAATACTTATGTCTGAGTTTATATAAAAAGCTAATAGCCTTGCTATTATGTGTCTAAAGCTAACAGGCAGATACACAGTATCCCTAGTCGACTTTAAAGTTTCTACAAAACTGTTGGTGTCAAAATATACAAGCTTGTCACTGTAATGACTAACTAAAAAGTGCATATGCTTATTAAGCATATGAATATAATTGTTTTGCCTATTTGTTAATTTTTTAAAATATGGAAAAGCACACAATATTATTTTATTACAATTTAACTTTAACAACTCAGTTACACAGTCAGTTATTTCATATTTTTTTACCTTAGAACTGTTACCTACAAATACAGTAATGTTAGTTTTAGGGTTAAATACATTTCCTGTTACTGATGCCATTATTTGTTTGTAGGTTGACCCTGGCATACAATTATTTTGAGTAGGGTAACTCAGGTTGTTACTAATTAATTTACCTAAACCTCTTCCTATACTATCTGAGAACATAACCGAATCATAACAATCATGACTACTGAAAGATGGACCAGTCTCAAGCTGTACCAATTGAGAAAGATCTTGTACTATTTCAGATACATTCTGGTTAAGGATACACTCTTGAGGCAAACTCTCAGTCTGGGACGGGTCCTCCGTTACCTCAGGCTGGACAACGACAGGGTGTGGAACTGTCTGACACGTGCACTGACACATAACTAACTCATTTGCTGCAAGAATGTGTTCTTTAATTTGGTTCTGGGAACCCACATATTTAATGTAAAGAGAACTAAGTCTGCCCTCAAGTTCCTGTATGTCAGACTGTAAGCGCTGTGTATCAATTTCATAGATTTTTTTGCTGTCTTCTAATTTAATTTGATAATTGGTTAATTTACTAATTAGATCAACACGTTCTTTCCTCAGTGAAATATTTTTGGAAAAGTGTTTTTGTTGTTTTCTAAATTGATTACATTTTTTAATTATTCTATTCATTCTTGCATATTTTTTCATTTTGTTATGACTAAATTTATAACTATAATTTTGTTTTAACAAGGAATCTTCAGTAAGGTCAATAGTTGTTAATGAATGAGGGTTACAATTACTATTTAATAATTCATTATATAAGTGGTTCGTTTCTTTAACCTGATTACATTCTATTTCTTTTTCTAACTGGGTGATACGACTATTAGCATGAATTAATTCATCTTCTAGGTCCCTAACTCTACTTAAGGCCTCCTCATACAAATTACTACAGGTGTTGAAACCATCCGTGACTACCTTCAGTTGATCGCGTTCATCAACAACATTCTGATACTGTTGATGTAGGTCTACTAGCTCCCGTTTAAGGCTTGAGTTTTTGTCAACAATTTTCTTGATTTCTTCCTCACTTTCATCATTCTCCAGTAGCAATTGGTCACATTGGAGTTTTGTTGCTTCAAGTTTTTGGAGGGCCGTTCTCAATTTAAGGTCCATCTCCTGAGCAGTAGCCTTACGGGTCATCACAGGCATGGTTTCAGGAATTGTTACTGAAATTATAATTAAGTAACGGTGAGAAAAGTGGACAGACAAATAAAATAAAGTTGGAAATGATATGGAAAATGGGAGAAGTTATCGTAGATCAGTAGAGAAATTAGATTGGTTACTGAATTGGTTTGAGGGGCTATTATCAAGGCTAAGGATATATTTTTATTGCCTTACGATTTTACTTTTATTTACTTATGTGGGTAGGTTGCCTAGATTTTAAAGCAATTTTTAAAAAATATATTTATTACCGTTGGTATAACGGCAATGCGAAAACAATGATCATGAACGTTTTATTGTTGTATTATATTAAAGATCGGAATAAGAATAACAGAATCTTCGCTAAGTTTCGTTTTCAACGATGTAAACAATGCGATTTAAAGCCAATGCAGGGTGCTAAGCTAATCAGCGAACTATTTTATGCTAAAACTTCACGAGGATGTGTAACAGAGTTACAGTGACAATAATTGAGTGCTATTATAAAGTAAAAGTAAGCAAATACTCCCCGTTTTAATCCGCAGTTCGAACGTCAGCTGTTGGTTTTAGGTTACCGGTGTGTAACAAACACTGTTTATTACTTTATCTATTTACAGGAAAACAATACAGATGTAGCGATACCTGCAACGCCACACGAGAACAACGCGTCATACTGACGTCATGCAAAATCCTGCATCTCGCAAGCAGAGTTTACCGCGCAACTAGCATAGATACAACGGCCCGACATGAATCATCGGGCAGTTACACCCGTTACTCTCTTGCAGAATTGTTCGGAAATTCCTCCAGAACAACAGTGATGCCCAAATATCACACCCTCAACAACACAAAGTTTAAACATATCATCACACCATAATAATATATGTTATCATCTATCACTTAAGTTAGCACATGGCTTCGGCCCCTGTTATTCTATAAAACTGGCACATAAGTGCCAAGATACAAAAATGTATCATAATCATAAGAATCAACCTATAATATTCCCACTGCTTGGACATAGGCCCCCTCTCTGTGAAAGGGAGTGGGCCGCAATCCATCAGCCCAGTGTGGGTTGATAGATGTCACATGTTTTTGTATTTTTGGGTGTAAGACATGCCGGTTTCCTCACGATGTTTTTCTTCACCGTTTTGAGAGCAGTGGTGATGAAATAATTTGCACAATGTAAGCCTATCTGGGTTCGAAGCTACGACCTACAATTCGTAAGTTGCGGCCGTTACTACTGGGCCTCCACTGCTCAAAAACGTATACCAACAAATAATAATATTTTTTTTTATTGTTTATTTATTCAAACTTTTCGCACAAAAAGATACAAAGGCGAACTTAATGCCTTAGGCATTCTCTACCCGTCAACCAAGGGCGGTGAAAAGATCATTTTTAGGGTTCCGTAGTCAACTAGGAACCCTTATAGTTTCGCCATGTCTGTCTGTCCGTCCGTCTGTCTGTCCGTCCTCGCTTAATCTCTGTGGCCGTTAGCACTAGAAAGCTGAAATTTTGTAGGAGTACGTATATCAGTTACGCCAACAAAGTGGTAAAATAAAATTTTGGAAAATATTTTTTTTTAGGGTAGCTCCCCTACATGTGAAGTGGGGATGAATATTTTTTTCATCATTTACCCCATCGTGTGGGGTATCGTTGAATAGGTCTTCTAAAATGGCTTAGGGGTTGCTAAAATTATTTTTCGTGTTTATGCTCCATTTACGAAATATTAAAGTTTAAAGTGCAAATTTTTGTTCCAGTAGGGCGTCCCCCCCCCTCTAAAAGCTAAACTACGGGCTTGAAAAATCTGGAAAAATTCTCGATGATAGTGCATTTCATGAACTTTAAAGGAAAAGTATAGCGGTTAAGATAACTTTATTAGTTTAGCAGTAATAGTCGTTGAACTTGGGTGTTGGATAATTTTGTACCAAATACAAAATCCTTAGCATTAATCCTTTAAAGTGACTAAGATGAAGTAGTTGCTTGTTTATAATGGGT
Source organism: Mesoligia furuncula (assembly GCA_916614155.1). Lineage (NCBI taxonomy): Eukaryota > Metazoa > Arthropoda > Insecta > Lepidoptera > Noctuidae > Mesoligia > Mesoligia furuncula. The sequence goes on from OU744792.1 coordinate 10,214,165, forward strand.
AAAGACTTGCATTGAAAACCAAAATTTGTTTTTTTTTTTTTACCTATTCAGAATAAAGAACAACATAATCGTACTAGGGTTCCGTAGTAGCCCGTTATCACAATTGTGATAACGGGCTACTACGGAACCCTACACTGTGCGTGGCCCGACACGCACTTGGCCGGTTTTTCTTTATTTAAAAAAAGTGACAACTTATTTTTAACCGACGAAAAAACGGAGGAGGTTGTTCGGCGCCGATTCAAAATTACTTAGGTTTTCTTAGATTCGTTTAAGAGCTTAGTTATTAAGGTTAAATAAAAATAATTTATTATTTTTTGCTTTCAGTTTTTTTTGGCGGTTTAATTTTTTTGTTTAAAAGTTTTTTACATTACGTTTACAACATGCAGAAATAGTATCTCAAAACATAGGTCTCCTGGCTGCCAAACTAGTTTTATACCTGTGACTTGGGAGTCAGCGTTCCTCCAATATAAAAGTCATTATCAGTAATATTTCCTTTGAGTTTAATATGATCATGACTTCAAAAGACGATCCTAAAATTTGAGTATTTTGAATTTAAAAGGCAGTTACTAACATCAAAAGATCGACCACCTGCTAGCACTAAATTAAAATTGAACCACTGTTTACTGCTTTCGCAACCTAATGACAAAATTGAAGTTTCATGTGATAGAGAAAAAAATCGGGATAAAAACCCTAAATCAGAATTGAAAAACAAAACACAGAAAGAAATAATTCTAATTTTCATTTTCTAACAAAAAAACATCGATCAGTTTTCCTCTATCATTTTGACACTAGATAAAGTGGTTCTACTGTAGACGAACGTTTGTTTTGATTGATTGTATGTGGGTACAGACGCCAGCACATCAAGCTACTACAATCTCTCAAATTTCTTTAATAAATTTTCAAATTTATCGCTAAAGCATAAGGTTCAAAGTTGATTGGGATAATTTGACAGTTTCGGGTAGCTTGATTTACTGGCGTCTGTACTTGGTTCTTTCACAATTCTAGGTACTTCCACTGCAATGCAATGCTGGCAATGCCAAGCTGCGGGCAGGTAGACAAATCTTGTCATATAGAAATTTCCATCTTTTCGTCAATTTTGCCTGAAAGTAAAATAAATTGTATAACGGATGTCTTTTTTTTTTTTTTCCAGATTCAGATATTTTATTTGTGGAAACATGAGTACACATACAGAGCATGCAAGTTAATAAATTACATTATAGTTTAAGATCAGTCATGTTTGGCCTTAGTGGCGTACAAATATTTAAATAGAAAAAATAATAAATAGTAAATGTCAATTTTAAAAGAATTAAATTAAATATAACGGTCATAATTTTATTATGTAACAGTCACTAAATGTCAATTAAAATTATCATTATAGCAATAGTATTATCTTGCTTTAAGCACAGATTATGTCAAAGATGTATTGATAATATTAGGTACCTACAATAAGTTATCATTTAGAAATTCTAGAATACTGTAGTATGCTTTCCCTTCTAGCAGTATCTTTAATTTATTTTTTAATTGACGGACATTAAGCTCCTTCCAACTATATGGGAGTTTATTGAAAATTTTAGGGGCCATGCAGAAAACACTATTGTGCATTAAAGCTGTTTTCGATCTATGTAGACAAAGAATACTGTCATCACGTCTACTATGGTTGCGATCGACCACTTCTGAATGACGTGGAAATAAGTTTCGATTTGATTTCACAAACATGACAATGTCTAAAATGTAAAGGCAGGGCAGAGTTAATATTTTATATTTTTTAAAGTAGGGCTTACAACTTTCAGTTGACTGTAACTTAAACATAGTCCTGATGCACCTTTTTTGGGCTTTAAAGGGTATGTCCTTGTCGGTTGAGTTGCCCCAGAAAATTATTCCATACCTTAAGTGTGAAGAAACCAAACCGTGATATGCCGTGAGCAATGATTCAGTGTTAAGCACTGGGACTAGTTTGAATAGCGCGTAACAAGAATTGCAAACTTTTTTACTGAGTTCTTCTATGTGGGCTTTCCAGTCTAGCTTTTTGTCAATCCTCAATCCAAGAAATTTAGTGTTGCCAACTTCTGCAATAATTCTATTATTGTATTGGACGTAAAGTTCAGTCATAGTTGGTAAACGTTGACTGAAGTGCATTACGTTAGTTTTATTAAGATTAATTTTTAGATTATTATTATTCATCCAATTTATTATTGATGCCAGAGAATTATTAATGTCATTATTGTAGCTATCTTTATTTATTTATTTATTTATTTAAACTTTTCGCACAAAAAGGTACAAAGGCGGACTTAATGCCTTAGGCATTCTCTACCAGTCAACCAAGGGTGGTGAAGAGATTGGATGGCAGGTGCTTTGGTTGATCTTTAGTATTACATTGAGTGGTGATAGTGCTATCATCAGCAAAGAGTGTAACTGGTTGGTCTACATGCTTAGGCAAGTCATTTATATATAGTATGAAAAGTGGGGGACCCATCACACTACCCTGGGGGACTCCATACTTGACTACTTGTTCATGCGAATAAAATAATTCTTCACATTTAGTTTTAACGTTTATCCTAGATATCTCCGTGACCTGTTTTCTGTTATTAAGATATGTTTTTATTAATTTTAAGACATTGCCTCTTATACCGTATGCTTCCAACTTATTTAGCAGAATATCATGCCTGACGTAATCAAACGCCTGCGTCATATCACAGAATATGGTGCAGACGGGATTGGTCCTATCGACATTTACCATAACTTTATGTAGAAAATGTCTGAAGTCTGTGCAAAGTATTGGTAGATCATTCGTATATTTCGGATATTTTAATAATAAATCTGTATATACAATAGTAAATTATTATACAACTATTTACACTATATTAAATAACTAACTGAGTATACAATACAAAAACAAGTGAACACTTCGTTGAAGACTCCAAGTACTCCTCGAAACGTGCCCAGTAGACTGGCAGCATTGTCACGTTGAACAAACGGCAATGCTGCTGACAATTTAAATTTTTATCCTTATGAAGCTCGAATCTCATTCGAAAAGCAAATTGATATTTCTAATTTCGTGGTAGTGTGATTGTTCCAATCTGAAACGATATATCACAGTTTTTTTTCTGACTTTAATATAGTTTACCTTGATTAACAGCGTTGTCAATCCTGCTGAGATGTATCATCATCATCATCATGATGATGATGATGATACATCTCAGCAGGATTGCAATATACCTGTGAATCACCTGATGTGGCGGCAGTGACCATTTCAACTGGGTACCGTCATCATATTTGCGTCTGAACCACATAAATGAACGTAAACGAACCGCTACGTAAATTACCTACGTGTCGTTAAAACAAGTGCTACAATTTGTCCCATTAAACTCATTACCTGTCGTTACCTACCGACGTGCCGCGTTAATTGAAATAAACCAGTTGAAGTACTCGTTGCAACACTACTTATTTTAAGGCCCTACGAAAATACAGCCTGCCTTATAGGCAATTTTTCAGTGGCGATATCACTCAAACAATCTGACAGATTCAGGAACGCAACCTCTCGACGGCAGATGACTAGACGATGATGGCGATTGTAGATGTAATTAACTTTTAGTAGGAGTCAACAATTAAAAGCATCATCCCACTCGTGCACTATAATATCTCCTGCGTAGGTACTTGGCTAATATCTAATTAGCCACCGTGGCCGAAATTCAGTAGGGAGGATGTCTACCAAAAAGTTTCAGACATAAACAACACTAGTCGTAAATCAAGATGACACCGAAGTGCAATCATCCATATTAACAACATACTCCATTTACAAATTCACAGGTAAAACCGCCAAGAATCTCATATTTTATTAACCGATTTCCATTAACATATTAAAATCCTGTCATTTATTCTTGGAAATGCGTGTTTAATGCCAGTCATAACCAGCGCACAATGGGTAGTATCATAATTTAATCGTGTTACTATTATGATTAGTTTTATTATATGAGTTCTGTGTAATGTGTAGCAGGAAGGTGGAATAATGGGTACGGTTGTGGACAAAGTCATATGTGGTGGTTTTACTAAAAGTCTAAAATAGCATTTGTAGAGGATCGTTATTCAGAGGAGGAAATAAAAAAAATTCTGGGTATCCAGAATTCTTTAAAAATGTACTACATTTTACAGTGTATAAACATTATCTATAATCTAAGTACATAGACAAAAACATAGTTGATCGTTTTAAAAGAGGATTGAAGATGTTTACATGGAGAGTCCGCCATTTTGAAAAAAAAAATGTAAGTTAAAAAAATATGGATGTCACGTGAACGTTAAGATCTCGGAAAGTGACGCTTTATGGAGTTTGGTCCTATATGTTTTTTGTTTGCATTGATGTCAGCTATCGATTTATACATATTTATAGATTTATATATTTATCGATTTATACATATCTCGCTTTACGTGACGCGAGACAAAGCGGACGTGTGTTTTGTATTGATTGTAATGAAATAAATAATTACGCCAAATAAATATAATTATTTGCGCCGTCAGTATAAAAGTAAAGTGTGTCGCGTGTGACTTGTACGTTTTTACCGACTTTTCATGTGCAAGATGATCTAAATATTTTTTTATAAACAGTAAATAAATTGTTTCTGGTAGTGTGTCTAACCCAGTATCAAGCCCATTTGGTCGTAGCCAATTATTACCGAGAAGTCCCCCACCGACGCCCACCGAACCATTACCCCCGAGCAACCCAAATCCACCAGCCCCCGCAAAGACTGAATTGCCGAGTGAAGTCATCAGTACGCCGGAGATCCAGAAGTGGGTAGGATCTATTGATGCCCTACTAAACGAAGTTTGCAGTATTGTTGGTGAAGGAAAAATGAATTCGGACCAGAAGCTTCGTGTCTCCACTCTATGCAGGAGGGTCTCAAGTGGGACTTCTCAGATGGCCATCTTATACCAAGCGCTGAAGCAGAAAACGATTCTGGCCCATACCACAATCCAGCACCTTCAGGTTCATCAGAACGTTTTGGACTCATTACAGCAATTTAAAGAGGTCGTAGAAACTAAGTTGAGCCCCTCGGAAAATTCTTCGTATGCTAGCATGGTGAAGAAAGGATCTGATAACTTCGTCCGTCCTGCAAACTTGAGTTCAGTCGCCATCTATCCCAGCGATAAGACCCAAACAAGTGACGACACCAAGTCACTTTTCCAAAAGATAATCTCCCCCGAACAACTTAAGCTTCATGTCCGTGGCCTGAGAAAAGTGAAAAATGGTGGCGTTCTGATAAGCACCGAAAACAAAGGCGATATTGACAAACTTAGGAAATCGGAAAAGTTAGTATCATCAGGCCTTACAATAGAAGAACCGACTAAACGCCGGCCGAGAGTCGCTGTCATTGGTGTCCCCGTAGCCCTTACAGAGAAGGAAGTATTGGACTGTATTTACGAGCAAAACCTCTCCGACAAGTTGCCGAATATCACCCGTGAGTCCTTCCTTGAGAGTATCAAATTGAGCCATAAATCGGGTAAGAAAGACCTTCCTACGTGTAACTACATTTTGGAACTACCTGCTAGCATCCGTAAAATTATAATAAACCAAAGCCGAATTTTTATTAATTGGACATCATGCCCTGTGAGAGATTTCACGATCGTCACCAGGTGCTTCAATTGCCAGCAGTTCGGACACGCAGCCAAGTTTTGCCGAGAAACTAGTCCTACTTGCAACCACTGTGGAGAGTCTGGACACTCCTTCAAGGAATGCAGCAGCAAATCTTCTCCGCCTCAATGTGCGACGTGCAAACGCTTCAAGAGGAATTGTGACCATCCAACTGGAGATATTAGTTGCCCGGCGCGCAAATATGCAGAGGTGAACTATATTAACTCGATAGACTATGAAGGCGCCTAAGAGCGCTACCGAATTTTTTATTTAGTAAGCACTTAGACAGGTAGTTTATCTTCTATTTTTATTTCCATTTAGTTTGTAACGATCATGACAAATCAGCTAATTTGTGATCTGGATAGTTTTTCTGTATCTGAATCCAAAATCTGTAATGTTGAAGACTGTAAACATCTCGTCCCTTCTGGTGACAAATCGTTAACTCTGCTCACACAGAATATTCGCAGCATAAATCGAAACATCACCGGGTTTGAAGTGCTATTACAGAACCTTGACTTATGCTGTGATGTTATTGTCCTAACAGAATGTTGGTTGTCAAAACAGACTGTCAACTTACCATCTCTTGACGGTTATTATTCATACAAAACGGAGAGAAATATAAACCAAAACGATGGAATAGTAGTGTATATAAAGAATAATCTTCGTACAATTAAAGAAGAACCGGTATCCCAAGAAAGTAATTGCTTAATAATTAAACATTTTCCCGATACAGTAGTCATGGCTATTTATAGGCCTCCTTCTCAAAATGTGGACAGATTTTTAGAATCACTTGACACAAACTTAAAAAACTTATCTTCTTTTAAAAACATAATACTTGTGGGCGATATTGACATTAACATTGCTTCCGAGAAAACCGATACCCATGTACATAATTATCTGAATATTTGCTCATTTCACGGACTATTACCAGCTCACTATCACCCCACGCATCAGAGCGGCTCATGCTTAGACCATATCATTCTAAAATCGAACAATCCATCCAAAACATTGGTTACTAATTCTTCGCTTACCGATCACCAAGCTGTTTTACTAACATTACAATTAAGTTCACCTAGAATAAATTGCATGCGTAGCTACACTAAAAGTGAATATGACAAACCTCGAAAATTACATAAGCGGTATTAATTTTGACCCAGTTTATAATTCAAACGATGCAAATATTTCTTTAAAGTATTTCATAACTTCGCTACAATTTGCAATAAGGAAAAACACATTTACTAAAACATTGCCCAGAAAGTATAGTTGTATTAAACCCTGGATTACACCCGGCCTCGTTCGTTGTATAAGACATAGAAACAAACTTCACCTAAAATTGAAACGTGCACCTGATAACGACATACTTTCTGTTACATATAAAAGGTATCGTAACTTCTGTAATAATCTTTTGAAAAAACTCAAAAATCAGTATGATAAAAATGAATTACAGAAGGCGGGGAAAAATAGTAAACTTGTTTGGAAAGGAGAAACCCGTTTCTGGGCCTAACCGTTACACGAATAAGATATGTACCAAAAAAATCGTCTATTTTGCTAAAGTAACCCATTTAAATCTTAGCCTCATTTACAATGGCCAAGTGTATAAAATAATTATATTTCTATTTTTTTGTTTTAAACCACCTTTGAAAACCGTTACAACAATTATTTTGTTATACGTCACTAACTTCACAAATGCTGGTATTCTATCAATAGAGCGTACCCTAAGAATATGATCGATTTAGTGGAAATCGATGCTGATACAAATAATTAAATAACATTCCATTGTTTTAGTATAAATGACTTTTTAGGTATTAAAATCAATGTAAAACAATTAAATCTGGAAACTAATTGATATTTAACGTAATCGCCATTAATAAAACATTAAAAGAAATAAATAATCGATAAAATCGACTGCACCATGGATTGCACTAGTAAACGGCAAATGTCAATGTCAACGTCTGTCAATTGTCATGGTTGTAATGTCATGTCATTAATGTCATTCGCTTTTCTGATTTTTGCGCAAGTCAATGTGTTGTTTTCTGTTTTTTTGGCGATTTATTTTTTCATAAGACCTCTAATCGAATACTGGACTCCGAAATTGATTGCATTCTGACTGACCCTCGCTTGAACAATATGCAAGCCAGTAGTGATGTAAGTGGGCCTTGTATAATAAACAGTTTTCTGCTGAGGTTTTCAGTACTGCTACAAGAACAATCGGATAAATCAGAAGTCATCCCCTAAGCGCTTTTTATATAACTACCTAAAACATCGTGATAGGCGGCAGGTGCTGCAGCACAGCACATGTGCGTTCCAGATTTACGTAGGAAGCGAAAGTCTCAAAAATATCATTGTTTAACTAGGTACTAAAAATAACCTAAAAAGTGAACATTGTTGTCTGATTTTACCAATTTGGCCATTGCTGGGAGACGTGAGAAAATTGGGCTCGTGAAACCTTCCTAAATGCTCTAATTTATGACCAAATTCCAGCCCTGTAACGCCAGGCCCAAGTTTCTATGGAGTTTGGGTTTCTCCTTTATAAAAACTAACACATTTAGATCAAAGAATCCCGAACCTCCGCTTGATTTACTATGTACAGAGATAAATCCTTCAGAAGCAGTGAATAATGTAAACAATTTTTTTGCTAATGTTGGAAAAAACTTGGCTGAAAAATCTATACACTCTCTCAATTTTTCCCCTCAAAACCCGACTACGGCATCCTGTACAATAAATTCTTTCGTTTTATTAGATACCGACGTCAACGAAGTAGTGAGATTAATAGACGGGTTAAAGGATGCATGTGCTACTGGGTGGGATGACATACCTAATAATATACTTAAAAGATTTAGATACCTACTTGCCCCTCCCTTAACCCACATTTTTCAGCTATGTTTATCACAAGGAATATTCCCCAAATTGCTTAAAAAAGCTGTGGTCACACCTGTATTCAAGTCTGGAGATAAAAACTGTGTAAACAACTACAGACCCATTTCAGTGCTAACAGGCCTCTCAAAAATTTTGGAAAAAATCATTAACAGTAGATTGATAAAATATTTGGAAGATAACAGACTACTTTCAGATAATCAATTTGGTTTTAGGCCCAAAAGATCAACTAGCCAAGCAGTACACAAATTAACTAATTATATTACTACCGATCTAGATTCTGGTATGCACACAATTGGGATCTTTCTAGACCTTGCCAAGGCCTTCGACACTATTTCATGTAGTTTACTTTTGCACAAGCTTGAAACACTTGGGATAAGAGGAACACAACATCTACTTTTTGCGGATTATCTCAGCGATCGTCACCAGTGTGTAAAAATAGGTCAGTGTACAAGTTCTGAAGTTAAAAATAGTTGTTTTGGAATTCCATAAGGCAGCATTTTGGGCCCTACGTTATTTTTAATCTACATAAACGAACTGTGCAGCCTGCCACTCCAAAATGGAGTCATAACGTCTTATGCGGATGACACTGCCCTATTTTTCTCGGCTAAATCAAGAGCTGAAGTCTATGAATATGCTCAAAATGGTTTTAACATTGTCTCTAATTGGCTCCATAATAATCTCCTAACATTAAACGCAGATAAAACAAAATACATTTTATTCACAATGAGAAATACTAACATACCGCTTACTAATCTGAACATTTACGCATACAATTGTAGCACGAACGCTGCCGCTGACACTGCATGTTCTTGCCCCACTTTAGCTAAGGCCGACCATTTGAAATACCTAGGTGTCACTATTGACTCCAATCTAAATTTCCGTAAACATATCGATTTACTTTGTACCAGAGTGCGCAAATTAATATATGTTTTTAAGAACTTACGGAACATAGCAGACTATAAATTAATTAAACAGGTTTATTTAGCTTTGTGTCAATCCATACTTACCTATTGCATAACTTCCTGGGGGGGTGCTGCAAAAACAATTTTACTCCCTCTAGAGCGCGCCCAAAGAGCAATTCTAAAGGTTGCTACCATTCGCCCTTTTAGATTTCCTACGCACCAACTCTACATAGCATGTAATGTACTAACAGTAAGGCAATTATTTATTCTAAGCATAGTACAACACCAGCACACTGCACTTCCTTTTGACCCAGTACCTTCCGATAAGAGAAGGAAAGACTTGGTTTGCATAAAGCCACAAACCAGACATGCGTTTGCTAATCGTTTTTATTCGTTTTTATTCGTTTGAACAAGTTACTAAGCTTCTATAGCGTAAGCTATAAAAAATGTACTTCAATGTTATCAGAATACTTAGCATTACTCAATTATACAGACACAGAAAAACTTCTAGAAATTTTGTCATGATCATAATTTGATTCCCTTGTAAGTATTTACTTTTGTATGTTTACATAGACTAGTTATAAAATGTATTTTCTTTGTATTTTCTACACTAGTTTAGTATTAGGTATTAATGTACCAATGTGCTTTTTCTCAGAATTTTTAATTCATTATATTTATATCAGTTTTATTTAAAAATTACCGCTCCAATTTAATTGAAATGTAAAGTGATGGCCTGAAACACAGGTTTGAATAAACCTAGTTCGGGCAGGTCGCTATCTAACACTCTAATTCCGAACCATCACTACTTGCACATGTAATAAAAAAGAAATATTTTAGTTTTACTTTATTTTTAGGCACTATAATTGTATGGAAAATTTTCTACTCTTGGCTAAATGTACAACTTTTGTAAACGTTTTTATTAAATAAATTATTATTATTATTTTTGTAAACGAATTTTGTTTCTTAGCACTTTGGCTAGTTTAAGCTACATTAACGGGCCCAAGCCAAGTCAATGTAGCGTGTGTGGTGGTTTTTTTTTTTTTTTTTTTTACGCAGAATTAATGTTATGAGGAGTGATTTCATTTTCGTCAATTTGCATGAACTTTCTGACTATTCTGCAGGTATTTAAAATTGCGGCTTTTTGGAGTGTTATATAAATTGAGTCATTTAGGTCTATTTGTTTAAGGCTGTGGTGTAGGTGGTTGGGTATAACACCCGTCGTGGAGACAACAATGGGTACTACGTAAACTTTTTCCTGCCTCCAGATTCTGGACACTTCTTCTTTTAGATCAGCATATTTACTGATTTTCTCACTTATTGTTTTTTGTACATTATGTGTATTAGGGACTGCAATATTATGAGGTATGTGACTTTATTAACTTTATCTTGAAGGGTTATATCTGGTGTATTATAGTGAACGGTCTTATCAGTTAGTATAGCACGATCGTAGTAGAGTTTGTGGGTGGTACTTTCTAGAACTGTTTGTGGTACGTACTTGTAATAAGGAGTGTTTGTATCTTGTATGAGTTTATATTTGAGTGCTAGTTTTTGATGGATGACGTTGGCTACCTGATTGTGTCTGTGTGTATAGTCTGTTTGTGTGAGTGTTGTGCATGCCCCTGTTATGTGTTGTATGGTCTCTGGTTGGCTGTGACATTTGCGGCATTTATCATTTGTTATTGTGGGGTCTTTTATAATGAATTTTCTATAGTTTTTAGTATTTATGATTTGATCCTGTATTGCAATAATAAATCCCTCGGTTTCCGGAAATAAGTTACCGATTTTAAGCCATTTATTTGACGCTATTGTATCTATATGAGATTGTTCTAGATCATGGGGGTGCCGTCCATGCAACACTTTCTTTTTCCAGTCTTCTATCTTTTGCTTATGTGGGTCTTCATTGCTAGTGTGTTGTATATCTATCTGATCGTGTAGGTTAAGTGGGGTGTAACTGATATCGTTCATAACTACGGCTTTATGAATGTTGCTTGTGTGTGATTTAGAATGAAAAAATGTTCTTAGTTTGGCTATCTGTTTCTGCCAAAGACGATGGACATCTATAAGGCCTCTCCCTCCGCATTGCCGTTTGATGGTCAGTCTTTCTATTGCAGATTTTGGGTGTAGGTTGTTGTGTTTAGTAAGTATGGTGCGTGTTGTTCTCTCTATTTGTTGTATGTCAGTTTTGGACCATTTGATCACTCCAAACGAGTATGTTAATATCGGGATTGCATAGATGTTAAGCGCTTTTATTAAATGTTTTCCGGAGAGTTGGGTTTTACATACTGCGATCACTCTTCTTTTGTATTCTGAGTTTAATGTGTATTTTATTGTGGAATGATCTATTCCTTTGAGTTGCCTGTACCCTTATTATTATTATTATTATTATTATAGGTTTCAAGCGTGGCCACCATTTTGAAAAAAAAAAAATGGTGGACAGTACGTATGCCACGGACCTTTATAGCCCTTTGGTCCCTTCCTTTTTAATCACACGAGGCGAAACGAAATAAATCGCACTGAAACAAAAAACCCTACATCTTTTCAGAAATACATTATAAATTTGGTCCTGAATTTTTTGCGAACGGTTTTCATAAACAGCCCCGCGGTTTTTAAAGATCTTTGAGGAAACGTGTCCTTGAGATTTCTTTAATAAACGAGTAATAAAGACCTCTGTATATAATATACAGTGTGCAGAGGGTGAAATCACGAACTTCCTTTGATCTAACAGACCCTTTGGTGAACTCTTAGCTACCTACCTCAAATTCTCTTCGTATTTTTGGCTAGCAAATATATTACAGTCATATTAGAATATAAAAGAAACGTAGGTATATATGTCGTGTGATGTATGTGTGTGTGTATAACTGGCAAATTGTTGGTGTACTATAGGTACACCTCTGCCATACCCTTCGGAGAAACAAGGCGTGATGTTATGTATATTGAAAAATATAATGAAGGTATGTATATTTCAGTTTTATAATATAAAGCAACCACGCCATAATCATAATCATAAATAGCACTCTAAGTAGGTAAGCTCCATTATATTACGTTGATTTACTGTATCCCCAGCACGCGTAGCATGAACACTTCTATCTCTACGAAGAGTAGACACGTTGCTTTCTATACAAAGTGACATTTCTTTTCTTCATTTTTGACATACCGCCTAGAAATCTTTCTACAATCAGTCAATTTGTCTTTCGTTTCCAACGATCTTTGTCTAAGTCCTTTTATAAGTAGACTATTTCAGAAGAAAGTTTTCTATTCCAAATGTCAAAATCACAGACAACTGTCAGTTGTCTAAGGTAGTGAAGAGATTTTGTAATCGCTAAAGACAGTAGAAAACTTTCTACTCTACGGCCACAGTGTATATACGGTTATCTACAACAACCTACGAAAAAAAAACAAAATTCCCAAAATTCCAATAGCTTAACGTGCCTTCCGAGGCACGGAGGGTCTCGGTATGTAAAGATGGTCACCCATCTACGGACCAACCGCGGCAAGCGAAGCTTAACCTGATCGATCAACTTGTGCGGCTGTTATTATTTGGCCACGGACAGGGGTCCGTGGCCAAATAATTATATAATAATAATATAATTTAAAAATAATATAATCAAATAATAATATATTTTTTACTGATATTAAAAGTCACATTATAAGGAGGGCCTTATAATGTGACTTTTAATATCAGTAAAAATTAAGAATCAAAAAGAAAAAAAAATCGTATGAATTCTGAGTCAAATTAAGTAAAAGAGTGAATTTCGTAAAAAGTGCAGTTGACTCTTTCAACTTTGCTGCCGTCGTACTGTCTACACGGAACGTCATCTTTGTCTACTCTTCTGTCGACAAACCGGTGCTCATGCTACGCGTGCAGGTAACCTTAAACCAAGATTAGATTATTGCTGTTTGGTAGTAAAACAGGATACCACATCCCGTACATACAGATAGAAACATAGGAAAGGAACACACTCCATATACATTGAACATACATTCCTGGTCGGACGCTTTTTCACGATAATATAATTTAAAAGAGTGTCCATGGAGTTTCTTGCCCGTTCTTCTCCATAGGTACCTACGCTTTGGAATGGGCAACTAGCTTCATAATTTCTGACTGACCGACTTCTTGACAATTCAAAAGTGCCTGTAAATGGTTTAATTGAAATAAATGGTTTGAATTTGAGTTTGATCAATAAATCTATCTCAGCTACAATTTTTCAATGAAATTTAACTTTAAAGAAACTCGCCAGTGACACCATCCTCAGTCTTTGCTAAAATAAAATAATACGTAAATTTCCCTTCATGACATTTTTATGATTATTACCTGCAGTTGTTAATTTTGCGCACAAATTGGTATTCTAATTAATGACTGAAATTCCATTAATCTTGAAATTTAGTGTAATAGACCTCGAAGGAAAGTGTTTTCAGCGACGATTAATTTTAATGCTGTAATAAATTGTTACCACAGCGAGCATTTTTGATATAGAATTACAATTTTGGTTTTTATTCCTCTTGATTTATACATCATAACCGTGCAATCTTAAACATCGTTGGTCATTTTATAACTAAACTAGCAGTGCCCCGATGTTTCACCCGCGTTAAATTGATGAGGTTTTTACCTCAATTTAACGCGGGTGAAAATATATTCCATTACTATATGAATATTATTTAGTACATTAGTTTAAGAAGCTATTTTAGTACACAAAGAGAACAAAAAATTATACTCAAAAATCGTTTTAAATTAAGGTGGATGACAAAAGGCATTAAAACATCAAGCTAAATGAAACGTTTGCTGTGTGCTGGTAGTACTAATAAGATGTAAGGCAGTGTTTAAAATTCATCATCTTCCTAGCCTTTTCCCAACTATGTTGGGGTCGGCTTCCAGTCAGTGCAGTGTTTAAAATTATAAAAAAATATATATATAAGAATATACAGAAGGGAATTATCTTAGGCCAAGAAAATAAAAATAACTAAAACTATTAACAATTCTTGTAATTTAAGTAAAGAGGTTTGGAAAGTTATAAATAAAAGCACGAATAAAATAAAAGACCAGAATTATGAAATTCTAAAATTATGGAAAATCCCTTAGATGTCGTAAACGTACTGGTAAATCAATTTAACTACAAATGTATTTTGAGTAATATTAAGAACCTGGACCCCCATTTATTTCTTGAATAGAGCACTAAAAGAGTTCAAAATGACTTAAATGACAAGGTCATTGCGCCTTTCACTCCAAATGAAATAGTGAAAATTGTTAATGGTATGGAAAATAAGAAATCATATGTATTCTCAAATAGTCCGTGTCCGTGTATGCGCATACATTTTAGAATTTACGACTTGAAGTCTATTCTACATGAGAAAACGCATGACTCATCATACATGAGCATTAATTCTCCTGTTTGCCAACGTCCCCTTTAATATAAGCAAGCAATTTTCCAAGAGGATTGTGACCTTTGCAATTCTCAGCCGAGTGCATAACTTGTTCTAACAATAACCGCCCTTATAGATATCGTGATAAGGTAGGTTTTATAGTGTTAAGGTGGTGTCTTGTAAACGTTTCACGGTCACTGCACTGCTTGGTCGGTCAGCGTGCTAATCAATACCCAAGGAACAGATGCTTTGGCTTATAAATTATACGCGCATAATCACAAGGGGGTCGTTTGTCAGTCAATTAGCTTTGGTTTGTTTCCAGACTGCCGCGGAAGATAGCGGTGTTACATCGTTTGTGTTATAAATTACAAACGATTTTGTTTCTGTAAGGTTTTTTACATTAATACTACTTAGGTAATACGGGCTGGTGTCCGCAGCTCCACGTCAATGCACGTATTTTGCGTATTTTTTATTTTTACAGAAATAAAATCATGACAAAAAAAAATATGTTTTAAAACTATTAAAAATGAGTTCGATGTTTCCTATTCGACTACTCTAAGAAGACCGAACCAAACTCAGAGGTCACTTCTATTGCACGAATCAATTATAATGCTAAGCATTAAAGAGTGGTTTTTTTTCTTTCTAATAGATGGTTAAACAATTATGTATCTACGTGAGTCTGTAAAACGGTGGTCAAATATGCCAATAGCCTCGAAAACGTAGTCAATGAAGTCTAAGGATATTTTTGTGTAACGGACTGCGTTACATAACGCTTCATAAAAAGTCAACAATTTCAAGAAAAACCACTTCCGGCAAGTCACCTTTAGTTAATCAGCAGCTTTCTGTTCAGTTGTGGCGTGCATATCCAATCATTTAATTGCGAGTAAGAGTGTGTTCTCATCTCTATGAGCCATGTATGATAGTGACTGACCAAGTTTCCTCCACTGAACTTGTTATGCATGGAAACTATCGAGTTGATGTTAGAAACAGCATAATCAGCCAATAACGTTCCCACTGCTGGGACACAGGCCTCCTCTCTGTGAGAGGGAATGGGCCGCACTCCACCACGCGGGCCAGCGCAAGTTCGTAAATCTCACAAGTCATCGAGTTTTTGCTTCTAGAACGTAGAGTAAGATGTTAATTGTTACCATTTAATTATTTGTAGCTGTAATATTGGTCCAAATCTGTCAAAATAGATCGGCGATCGGCTCTTGGGACTTTGCTTAGATTTACACTGAGGCTGGTTTTCCATCACAGATGAGCGAGGATAGGTAGCAAGGGATGTGTGTGAAACCAACCAATAACATTGCTTCATTTTCATAGCTTGAACTAACTTAGCATTGGTATTGATTAGTTTTACACACTTCCCTCGCTACGCATCCTCGCTCATCTCTGGTGGAAAACAAGCCTGATAAACCTACCTATCTATGTGAGGTCCATCGCCTGTGTAAAGTCATTAACTACCAACTTAAATTGCCTTTCTTTGACAGTAGTAGGTATGAAATGGCTATAACACGGCAAATCAATTTAATAAACAAAGAAAAGAAAGAAAGAAAATACGTTTATTTGCGGTAAACATGACACATATAAAGAACACAAACACAAAAAAAAAAATGTTGTGGGAAAACATGCGTACATTCACGCAAAACGACCATCGCTCAGCATAATGCTAAGACCTGCAAATAATTTCCCTGACTGTAGATACTTGTTCTGTGTTAAATCTTAGGCTACCATTTCTATACGAAAGCTTTTGTCGCTGCATGCTACCCATTTCTGTTTATGATTATTTTTCCCTTAACAATATTAACATCGTTCCCATCTCGTTTAATATTACTAAGTGATTGATAATGATGCCGCAGAGGGCTGTTGTGACGTAATAATGTATCATAAGCATAATTACCCCTTGTTCCCACTGCTGGGACACAGGCCACCTCCCTAAGAGTCCGCCAGCCGGACCCAGAGCGGGTCGGTAGATGTCGCATATCTTCGAATTTTTGCTTCTAGGACATGCCGGTTTCGTCCCGATATTTTCCTTCACCGTTTTGAGAGCAATGGTGATGAAGTAATTTACATAAAGTAAACCTCCTGCTGGGGTTTGAACCTATAACCTACAAGTGGTAAGTCGCGGCCGGTACCACTGGGCCACCATTGCTCCTATGACGTAATAATGAGCCGAAAACAATAGAATTGATAACACGCTGCCTGTTTCGATAAACGAAGCACCTACCAATTTTATAAATGAGTTTTCCAATATCCATTATTAATTATGTAGGTACTGAAACGGGACGGTCAATGAAAGATGTATTTAACCGTAATATATGATAGTTATTTTGGTTATTCATGCTACACAATTCGTATCATGACGCGCACACTGTCAGCTCTTTAAGTGCTCATACACATGAGCGAAACGCGTCGACGTCAGAGGCAACTGCTTCCGTCCACGCGCGTCGACGGCAGCTGTCTACACGCGACGACGCCAGCCATCGACGCAGCGGCGGCTGCCGTTGACAACGTGTCGCTCGTATATTTGAGTACGGTACTAAAAACACGAGCGGCAAGTTGACGACGGCAGACGCCGACGCGTCGACGGTTGCCGTTGCTTCGGTCGTGGACGCGTGTCGCTCATGTGATTGCACACGAAGCAGATCCCAATTCTGTCAACTCGTAAAATATTCGGGATATTTGCTTGATAAAGCCATGCAGGCTAAAACCTCTACAGTACGGTACTTTGCTATCTGATGAATGGTAAGCCAAACTAGTTTGAACCAATGATGACGTTTTCTATCCAAACTTACTAATATTATAAATACCAAAGTAACTCTGTCTGTCTGTATGTTACCTTTTCACGCCTAAACCCTGAACGAATTTCGATAAAATTTGGCGGAGAGATAGATTGCATCCCGGGAAAGGACATAGCATAGTTTTATCCCGATATTCCCACCGGATCGACACTTATACGTGTAAAACCGCGGGGCGCTGCTAGTGATGATATAAAGGAAGATCTCGTCGAATACAAGTTCGTACACTCATTCGCACCTTTTGACCAGATCGAAAAACCCAATAACACTTTGCTTTGACTAGGGAATCTAACACAGGACCACACGTCCAGCAATCGCGATTGCGACCACGACCCCAACGGGGCGAGAAAATAGAGAGTAAACGAAACACGCTCCTTCACGTTATCAGAGAATTTTCCTCAGCAAATTGTAACCAAAATATAAAGGACAAATAATTGTGCCCGAGTAAGGTAATTTACCGGTCTGTCTTTTAATTAACTCGACGGTAAAATTTATTATGGGTTAGACAAGAAAATGTGTCTCGTTAGCAAATATATATTAATAAACTGGCATTGCGAGAAGGTAAAGATAAAAGAAATTACAATTATAATTGGACTTTGTTAGTCTTGTGGTTGCAATTCCTGTAGCGAAAGTCTTTAGTAGCCAGTAAAGTTTCACGTGTTTATCAAAACAAGGAGAATTAGATAATATAAGATAATGTTTATTTTGTAAAACATGAGTACATTATGAAGGTTTTATAATTATTGTAAGGTGGCTACATGTTTTGCCATTTATGGCATACAACATTTATTGCACTAGACAAAAAAAATACAAAAAGAAAATTACAATGTCAAAATTAAATTGAAATTACAACGTCAAAATTTAAATTCAACTCAAAATAGAATGTCAAAATTTAAATTTGTTTTGACTAAGACACAGAAAAAAAAATACAAATTAATACGCACAATCAAAAATCCATACAAGCGAAATATCATTTACAATAACCCATGACCAACCCCCACCCCCCTTTCATAGGGTAGCTTAACTTCTCTGAATAATGTTAATTGGCCTTTTCTATTTAAAGTACTTACTATGTACTCTCGCCTTCTTCCCTTAGTGGTAGGACGAAATTATAGAACGACACCTGTTACGATCCTTACCCCTTTTGCTTCGTTTACGTTCATACATCGGTCACACACGCACGCCGGTTGCGGGTACTACGCACCTGACCTTTCTGAATTAACATCATCAATAAGGTCACTATGTCTTTCAGGCGTCCCTTGCCGGCGTTTCCTCTATGCTTCATCATCATCATCATCATCATTTCAGCCGAAAGTCGTCCACTGCTGGACGTAGGCCTCCCCCAATTTGGGGGGGGGGGGGTTGCCATAAGCGCCACGCTTGGCGTTGGGATCGCAGTATGGTATGATGGTGTAATGCATAGAGAACGCTGCTGCCCATTCTCAGGTCTCACTTAGTCACCTTTTACGACACCCACGGAAAGTATGGGGTGGTGCTATTCTTTAAGCCCGGCACCACACAGACATCCTCTATGCTTATGACAAATCTATATAAAGCTGAAGAGTTTGTTTGTTTGGTTGAACGCGCTAATCTCAGGAACTACTGGTTCGAATTGAAAAAATATGATTGTGTTGGATAGTCCATTTATGGACAAAGGCTAGTCTAATATATAAGCTATATAATATCACACTACAACCAACAGGAGCGGAGCATCAATGAAAACTGTTGCAAAAACGGGACAAAGAATTCCTTTTGAGAGCTTCCGTTGCGTGCGCTGCGTAAAAGATTAAAGTTACGCAAAAATGATGTATGACGGAATTGTTCCTAATTAAAAGTTCAAAAAAAATTCCGCGACAGCATATTATTATGTCTATCTTTTAAGGTTGACTCACTATAACCTTTTTTAAAGTAATCATATTTGTTCTAAAACAATGATTGATTGATTCATTATTTTCGTAATGGTTTTACAAACATGATATTAATCCTTATCCAAATAAATACGTTATTTATCACAAGTATTTAATTTTGAACAAACTTGCTCTTGATATCATTTGATTATCTTAGGACTTAGTTTTAAAATAAAATGCGCACGGCTGCCGTAGCTTACTAGCTACGGCGGCCGTGCGGATTTTATTGCTCTCAAAACGGTGAAGGAAAATATCGGGACGAAACCGGCATGTCCTAGAAGCAAAAATTCGAAGACATGCGACATCTACCAACCCGCTCTGGGTCCGGCTGGTGGATTACGGACCACTCCCTCTTACAGAGAGGAGGCCTGTGTCCCAGCAGTGGGAACATGGGCTGATTGATTGTTGTTTGTGTATGTGAGTTTAAATGTTTGTAAACGCACCCACGATACAGGAGAAATTCCTAGCGTGGGGCAACGTTAAAAAAAAAAACTCTCTCTCTTAATCTCTTATTATGAATACGATACATTATTACGTCACAACTGCCCTCTGCATTATCATTATCAATCACTTAGTAATATTAAACGAGATGGGAACGATGTTAATGTTGTCATAAACAGAAATGGGTAGCATACAGCGACAAAAGCTTTCGTATAGAAATGGTAGCCTAAGATTGTACACAGAACAAGTATCTACAGTCAGGGAAATTATTTGCAGGTCTTAGCATTAGGTATGCTGAGCGATGGTCGTTTTGCGTGGATGTGACGCATGTTTTCCCACAACATTATTTTTTGTGTTTGTGTTCTTTTTATGCGTCATGTTTACCGTAAATAAACGTATTTTCTTTCTTTCTTTTCTATGTTTATTAAATTGATTTGCCGTGTTATAGCCATTTCATACCTACTACTGTCAAAGAAAGGCAATTTAAGTTGGTAGTTAATGACTTTACACAGCGAAAAAAAATGAGCTGTTCCCTACATTTTTGCGAACATAAATGTGTGGAACAGCTGATTATTTTTTCGCAATTTCGAGTTTTGTCCCAAGTAAAAGTTGTTCATAATGATGAGTACAATGACCTCTTAAGAGATTGTTAATGTTTTACCAATAACCCTATATATAATATACCCTATATATGTATATTATACGCGCTCTTCACGCTTAAACCGCTGAACCGATTTAGATGAAATTTGGTATAGAGATAGTTTGAGTCCCGGGAAAGGACATAGGATAGTTTTTATCCCGATATTCTCACGGGATCGACACTTGTGCGGGTAAAACCGCGGGGCGCTGCTAGTTTATAATATAGAATACCGTGCGAGACACGGGCGGGTCGCTAGTATCATAAAAAAGAACAATTTAGTTGGAGTCACGAAGAAAACCTGCACTTTGAACCCTACCTACATCCAACACATATATGATAGGAACGCCAATACATTGATCAATTTGCATTCATAAAGGAAGCACTGAGTGAGTTACGAGCACAAATCAAATCAGTCGCGACAGGGAAATGTAAAAATTCATATCGACGTTTAAATGACGTCATTCATCTTTGCCTCGAGAACTTTTTGTATGGAATCGTTCGGTATCAATAAACGTCACGGGGCGCAATAGACCGTGTCTATCCATTCTATCCATTTCTTCTGCCCGCGACTTCGTCCGCGTGAAATTCTTGTACCCTCGACCCACCCCGTCGCATCTCATCGCCTGCCCGATGTTTAATAGCCTATAGTCTTCCTCAAGAATTGGGCTATCAAACCCAAAAAGATTTTTTCATATCAGTCTGGTAGTTCCAGAGATTACCCCTTACATACAAACTTACAAACTTTACTTCTTTATAATATTAGTATAGACAAGTAAGTATTGTTTAATCGCATGCTGCACCGGCTGACGTCATCACGTCGACGCCGGCTGTCGCTGAAAACCAGTGCTGGGGCTCTGTCTCGTATAGGGTCTTAGCATTATGCTGAGCGATGGCCGTTTTGCGTAGATGTGACGCATACTTTCTCCCAAATTGTTATTTTGTTTTATTTTTTGTTTGTGTCCTTATTTTTATGCGTCATGTTTGCCGCAAATAAACGTATTTTCTTTCTTTTTCTTTACAAGCTGTGGTCCGCAGTTTCATTTGCATCCTAGGGTAACTATTTTATAAAGGTACCCTGTTATAAAACAAAATGGCAGCCTGAGAGTTAATCATAAGTTTCTCTTTATTAAACAAAGTTTCAGTAAGAAACAGTATTTTTTTTCTGGCTGGACGGAACTTGGTATTTTCGGGTACGATACGTATAATATCTTTTGTCAAAGCCTCTACAGCAGGTGTTGCAAACTTCAATATTTACTCGACCCAAATATATGGGACGGCAGATTATTTTTTCGCGATTACGATGTTGGTTCCATGGAGTAAGTTGTTCAGTTTGACCGTGACGCTTAAATATGACCCCAGATTTCTGATACGCGGTGTATAGTACATGGTCTTTTCCCTCGTTTTGGAAACTGGATCTTTATAGTGTAGAGGTGAGCAAAGCGTATCATTTTTTGCGATTGGAACATTTGCATCTCGGTAATACGATACCACTTTGTCGGACTTTCGGGCTTCTGACGACCCGTAACGACTGTCAAAGATCCACGAATTACCACCAGCGGAAAGCGTATCTTAACCTGATCGATCGACCTGTGCGGCTGTTATTACTTAGCCACAAACCCCCTCATTCACAAATTCATTAACTGTCAGACAAGGCACAGCCTAAGCTGCTGAGTCCAGAAGCAGGAAATTTTGCGCAAGAGTTCCTTGTGTAATGGGAATGAGCACTAAAGAAGGACTTTTGTTCAATAGGATAAAAGTTTCTGTGGAAGTTCTTTGCCGAGGGGAACCCATCGGGCGCGCGGCTTGTACACACATACATGTCTAAGTTTGTACTGAAGTACTGAGACTTATCGTAAAACATGTCGATAAAACACCTTAGTTACAATTTTCTTCACGAACACATGAACTTGCAGCTTTTACAGTCTTTCTGCCGTTTAAGTACCACCCGAGTCTTCTGACCCGAGTCGATCTAAAAGAATTGTTTAGTCTTTAGTCTAAGTTGTTTGTTTATACACGTTCAAACCAAGGCTAAACTGTGTCTTTATTTTGTTTAGCTTTATCGCAAGCCTTGTAAGTTTATAAGCCCTACGCATGTAAGTAATTTTTATGACACAAAATCAGAAAATACAATCAATAATTTAAATATTAATAAGAAAACTTTTAGATCCAAAGAATGTACAATATCTATTAAAAATACATTTCGAGCCAGAATAAACGACTGCTTTCGTTTAATTCTCAAGTGTCGGATATTGTTCGGAAGGCGAGGATTCGAGCAAACTTTGGTAAAGCCCGGATATTGAAACCGTGGTTACATGTTGTTCGACTTGAGAACGACTTTCGATAAGTGAGTGACAAGTTAATAATGATACTTTATGAAGATTTGTTTGCTGCGTAGGTATCTACTGTTTAAAACAATGAGTATGTAATTTTCTGATAACGGTGATTCGTAAAGTTGATGTTTTATTTAATGTAAATCTAAACTGTTTATTTTCTTTATTTCTTTTGTGTTTAAAGTTTGTGTCTATTACTGAACTCATTATCTAAATATCTTGAGTTGTGTTCGTTTCAACATAAAAAGCTATTTCTTTCATGACAATGTGGGCGTTTCCTATTAAGTTGTATTTTACCTTTTTATGTTCTTTTCTTTTTAGAAGAGCTTTTCTTTTTGAAGCTTTTTACATAAATACTTAACTCAATGGTTTCTTGGAAGTCATGGTTGATTATCATGCTACCGATTAAAAACAAAAACTTTTTCTCATTTCAACATTTTTCTTCCAAGACAATCTTGTAAGTTTAAAGGACCATGGGGGATTTGTATGGAATCCGTCCCCACCCTCCAACAGTCATGGGATACGTGTCAATTTGTTCATTGGAACCCAAAAAAGCCTAAAGTACCTGTATTAGTTGCAAAAACGAATGGGTTTATTTATAATAAAAAAAATACTTTTTGGCATAAATGTATTTATTTTTAAACAAAAATCATTTTGGTTAGTCTTGTATCAAGTCGCCTCCGTACGAAGATGGGAGGGGTGGAGGGGGGCGCCCTGTTTCACCCCCCCCCCCCCCCACTCCTACCCTGCCGGAAATGCGTAGTTTTTCTGTAATTCCACTTTGAACAAAACCTTCTAACCTAACCAACACAAGTCTGTGTGCTCTGGGTAGGATCTGTCACTCATTAGGGTACGGTGAGGTAGTTACTTTCTGGCGCTTCGCCGGCCGCTGCCACGGCACGCTCATTGCGTTCGCTCGGCTCGCGCTAAGTGGTCACCGTTCTAACCTAACCTACACAACTCGCTTCGCTCGCTCGGTTCACGCTATCTAACTTAACCTAACCAACACAAGTCTGTGTGCTTTGGATACGATCTGTCACTCATTAGGGTGCGGGGAGCTAATAATCATAGCAAAATATAAAATTCACGTAAACTCGAGAGCAACGGAATGACAAAACGAACGCCAAAAGTATTTGTCAAAGTAAACAAAATGGCGGCTTACGTTTCTTTTCACGCATTTTGATAAACGCAGCATCAAAATCGCTACGAAATGTATCAAAAGTATGTTCCTTCTTATGCATTTGTAAGTTTTTCGTAAGATTTCTCAAGATTTTTTAAATCATCATCATCATCATCTGCCTAGCCTTTTCCCAACTATGTTGGGGTCGGCTACCAGTCTAACCGAATGCAGCTGAATACCAGTATTTTACATGGAGCGACTGCCTATCTAACCTCCACAACCCAGTTACTGGGTAATACGATACCCCTTGGTAAGAGTGGTTGTCAGACTTTCGGGCTTCTGACTACCCGTAACGACTGTCAAAGATCCACGAATGACAGCCGGGACCAACGGCTTAACGTGCTTTCCGAGGCACGGAGGTGTCACGGTATGTAAAGATGGTCACCCATCCACAGACCACCCGCGGCAAGCGTAGCTTAACCTCATCGATCGACCAAGATTTTTTAAATAATAATTAAATTATTTTGGCGCGTCTCCGGCAGCAAAAAATACATTTTATGGCTTAGTACGAACCCCCTAAAACCTGAATCTGAGTTAGGTGTAGATATGGGAATATCTACACTTAACTCAGATTCAGGCGACTCGATATAAGACCCAACCCATAATTTTTTCCACAAACAAAAAGGCATATTTCACGTAAACAAATGACGATTCTATATAAAAAATACTTGATTCTCAAACTGAAAATCATTGAGTAATAATAACAGTGCTTAAGTTAATTCATATACCTATTAACTCATTAGTACAGCCAAAAGCATGTCAATAGATACACTGTGAGCATAAGTTAAGCTCTGATTTATACTGCGTGCCATACAAAACAGGGCTAGTCCCAAGAGTCAAGCTTGACGTGCTCTTGACTGTACTAACAATTACATTTAGTCGTCTATGATATAATATTATCAAGCACACCAACTGTGAAACATCGACTGACGCGAGCTAGGCGCCGCCGGCGCACCATCCACGGCGCCGTGCTGCGGCACGAATATTTTTACATTGATTATTGTAACTCATCGTAGGAACTGTTGGACAAAGTAAAAAATAAGATAACTTACTAAACTGTATTAGCCCATTTTGTGAAATAGTCAGCCACCGCTGGTGAACTTTGAGGCAAAGTATCTTCCAAAACGTGTCTTCTCTGCCTTAGGACAGAACGCGGACACATAACAGATCGGCGTCCTGTATTCATGATTGTGCCAAAACGTTCTCAAAATCAAAGTCCTTTAACGTGCCAACGTCAATCGCAAAGATATTCTCAAAGTCCGGCAAACAAGCAAGGGTCGTTGTGCGCCGTAAGCAAACCAATAATTATTACCACGAGAGTAGCAAATAATGCACAAGTGACGACTGCGACCATATTCGTGACAATCTGAGAAGCCGGACTTGACAGCTATAGAAATACTTTTATTTTTATTTATTTTTTTATTTTCTACTACACTCGTTCTGATTATGAATTTTAAAAAAACATAACCCTCCTTCTGGCGCAGTCGGGTAATTAAAAATAGTACCATATAGACAGACTTTACGCATGTACAACTGAAATAAAATTAAAAAGTTTTACTACGATACAGGTTCACTAAGAAAAGAATACTATAAAATATGTTTTTACCCGACTGCGTCAGAAGGAAGGTTATGTTTTTCGAGTGTAAGTATGTATGTATGTATATTTCTTTGGCACGCTCTGTAGCCTAAACGGCTTGATCGGTTTTTGCTTGAGAGGTGCTGTTAGACTCGTATTAATTGTGAGAGTGACACTGGGTACATCAAAATTGAAAAAAAAAAAACAGGATGTCCGTTTTTTGGCGCAATATTATCTTCAAAAAATTTTTTTTTCTCTTAACCTATCGAGTGGGGTATCAAAATAAAGGGTTTTAAAATGTGATTACAAAAATATATACAACTTACATGGTCAAAAGTAATTCGAAGTGACAAATCGTAAAAAACACGTACCAAGAACTAAATCGTCTGCGAAATCTTTCACATTTTTGTAAACTAAAAAGCTGGAAACAAAAAAAAAGTAATTTAAAAAAATAAAAAACTCGACTGCGGTAAAAATCTTAAGTTAAAAAACTGTTTTTTACCGCAGTCGGGTTTTATATATTTTTTTATTACTGTTAATAACTATTTAAACACTCGTGTGTACTATTAAAAACCTCGCCTATAATACCCCTCATTAGGCATCACTTTCACAAACTACTAATAATTGTGTGAGGGTAAGGGAAAAAAACAATCGGTTGCTTCAAAAACCGTTACCTTTTATGAAAACATTATTAAGATCGCCATTTATTCTAATCCTTTTTATTGCAAACTAAGTAAATGTGTTAGTAAAAAAGAAAAATATATAAAAAAAACAATCTATTATAGAACCTAAACCCCACGTATTTGAAGGACGTCGCCATAGTAAAAAATCATCTATCCTACTAGACGCTTCCGATGACACATCATTCAAGTCTGTTGGAGGGTGGGGACGTCTTAAAATTTGTGAGCCTGAGTATCGAAAATGGGAATGTATAGTTTCGTTGCACGCCATTGCAACTGCATTGCTCTGCGAATCACGTGGCTGGAGTACGTGAAGTATATCTGAAATTGATCGTCGGCTTTATTCGAGAACTGTTCTATACATATAAGTCCCGATATTGGTTTCGACTTTCAATATTGCAGTTTTTAAGTTTGATGGAAACGTACCGGCTTTATGGAAGCTGTCGCAACGTTGAATTTCGGAACAGTAAAAAAGGAGTTTAGTGGGATTGGCTCGACGGTATATCGGAAAATATTGGTTAGAGATCAGAATTGGCGAATATTTTTCCAAATAAAATTCTGATTACGTAAAAAGTTCGGAATGCAGCAGCGTAGCGGACGGTACCGTATAAATTTACATTTCCAGATTATCTTTTTCGTAGAAAGAAATGAATAACTCATAACCCGATGAGCATCTATTTACCCAACAGTGGCGAAGGGTGAATTTATGACAGAGGTAAGCCGGGGCAAAAAAAATGCATGTAGCGTTTTGTCATGTTTTAATTGAATGGTCCATTAAATATCTACAGTATGATATGATTATATTTCAATGATGAATTGACTATATAACTAGTCATCCTCATTCTGAATTTTCGAAGGGAAGCCGGTGGGAATCGAGTTGTATGGTACGGTCAGCAGGAAAAGTAGGTTAACACATCAGTTTTTTAAATCTCAGTTATTGAGCAAAATATTTGTTCGAAATTGCATCAGAAGTATAATGCAATTTTGAACAAATATTTTGCTCAATATATAAATGAAAATGCAATATTGAAAGTCGAAACCAATATCGGGACTTATATAGAACAGTTCTCGAATAAAGCCGACGATATTAAAAAAATGAAGTGTTAATATTTTTCTCAATAACGGAAATTTAAAAAACTGAAGTGTTAATCGACAATTGTTGCTGACTATACCTTCGCCACTGTTACCTAACTATTAAGGGGGAAGCGCTAAGGTAGCCCGCGAAATTCAAATTTTCTTACGTTTTTTGCAATTTGCTGGTCAGTATAGAGTTGTACGTTGATTAAAATATGATTCGCGGTCGTAACAAATATGTATTTACAGAATTATATCATTACAATCAGTAATACAACTTGTTAAGTTAGTATAATCCCCAAATGTCAAGATTTCATGAAATAGTCATTCTTGGGGATTACTTGGTCTTAGATAGTTGTGTTGATGACTTTAATGATTATAATTCTGTAAATACACATTTGTTACGACCGCGAATCATATTTTAATTAACGCACAACGTAATACTGACCAGCAAATTGCAAAAAACGTAAAAAAAATTGAATTTCGCGGGCTACCCTGGCGCTTTCGCCTTAAGCGTGTATCAGAAATGCGTGATCATATTTAAGGGTGTGGTACAGACCATCAAACTGAACAACTTTCTCCGCAGCCTGGTGACTGACAGTCGGACGGACAGACAACGAAGTTTTAGTTATGGGGTCCCATTTTTACCCTTTGGGTACGGAACCCTAAAAATTACTTAGTAAATAATAATATAATAAAAATAATAAAAACTTTATTGCTCAAAAGATTACAGAGATTTTACATTGGCCCCAAACTAGGCAAGCCTGTATCTTGGGCACCAATATGGAGGGTTTACCATTTAACATTTATTTTAAAAACATGTTCGGTAATAAAAGTAAAATATGTTTGCTTCAAATTACAAAAAAAAACTAAACAAAATCTGAAAATAAAAATTAAAGAAAACGTAACATCGACAATTAAAAGAAAATAATAATAAAACTAGGAAAAGAAAAACACTATTATTATGCTAATGAGTATGAGATCAAGTGTTGTGAATGAGTGTGAGAGTGTGTGATCATGAGTTGTGAATGACTGTGAGTGTGTGTGATCATGTGTTGTGAAAGAGTGTGAGTGTGTGTGATCATGTGAGGGTGAGTTTGTGAGTGTATGTGTATGTGAGAAAAACGAGAGAATTGTATGTGTGCAAAAACTATTTAACTACTGTAATAACCTTTTCTGCTTCGTCATATGACAAGTTTAGTAACCAGGATGTTAGGGTATTTTTTATTTGTTTGCGAGTGCAGTTTCTTATATTGCACTGGTTAATCACTGCGTTATAGACGTGTACATGCAGAAACTGTGGGAGTCTTTGTGCGTATGCGGATTTTACTGGGGGATTTGGAATTCTGAATTTGCGTTTGGCCTGTAAACTACTTAAATCGCTCCTTTTCGAAGTTTTGATGTGGGTATTCGTTGTTACGTTTACTTACTTTACTTACTTTACTACTTCCATGAGATATTTTGTTTGTAAGTATAGAAGCGCTTTTTTGCTGGCCTCCGACATTTTTGTTTGATGATACTTAATTATTATAATTCTGTTTGGTGGTATGGTATGGTAATGGCTATGGTGTGGTTGTGGTATGGTGGTGGCCTTCTATATAGATTTGTCGCAAGTTCTCAATTTCATCCTTTATAGGGAGACTATACCTACTGTATTTCCTGGAATAAATTACAGCTTTCCTCGTCCGAAACAAGACATGCATTGCATTAATTATTCAAACTAATTACTATTCAGTTTCTGATTGGCTGCTCATGCATTATTTATTCATAATAAATTAAAATCCGGTCCAGTTTACACTGCGTTCCTATCCAGAGTAGATGTACTTCGATTTTCCGTCTGCTGCATAAATTTTACTGAACGTATTAAAGTTTTTTTTTTATAAGACCTCATTATATTAATGAGGTCTTATAAAAAAAAAACTTTGTTTTAATATTGAAATGTCACGTATTTTTCAGCAGGAAAATTCTGATGAGTTCTGAATAAACCAAGCCTTAGGTATAGGTATCTACATAATGATGAGTAAGCGCGACTATATAGCTATCGACTATTTTCAAGCCTTATATATACATAATGATGAGTAAGCGCGACTATACACCACTATTTTTTAATTAGTACAAAAAAAAATCGGCTCTATACGTACCCGTTACAAATCATATTTGTGAAGTCAAAAGTAAAAAAAATGAAATCCCAAAATTGTCCACGAAAATTGGTCATAATTGGTAAATTCATAACAGAATCAATCATTCATAATAATTGCTACTAGAAAATACTACGCGCGGTGTTTTTTCATTCATCGCCATTCATAGTCCCCACCAACTCGCGTCGAGGCTCAAGCCACGCTCCTTTTTGCGCCAGCGATCCTTTATCGAGCGAGCAACAAAGACACAGACATGAGAGTTGAGACAGTGCTAATTTGTTAGCGGAAGTGTGCACATGCTTCTTTTAACTAAATTATTTGTTTACGTTTTTACTGTCGCGATGGCATAATAGTTCTCACCTCGGGAGTATACGGCTATGTTCCGTGAGTACTTGCTGTCTGGTGAGAACGCAGCTGTACGTATGTACAGAGATGAGTACCCAAATGCTCGCCAGCCGAACGTTCGGACTGTGGGGTGGGGAACGCTTAGTTGCTTACCAGCTTACCTTAGTTTACTCGACCATGGATCAACATTCCACGCACCGGCCAATAGCCAAGGACGTGGAACCTATTGGACTTTATTCTGTGGAGTGAAGTTAAGCGACGAGTGTACGTTAGTGAGCCAACAAGTGTATAACAATTAAAACAGCGCATATTGGACGCATCTGACGAAGTGAAAAGTGAGCGAAGCATACTGTTATCGTTAAAAAACCATTTAAATAAACGTGCCCGTCTTTGTACTGATGATGGTGGTGGACATTTCGAAGATTCAAGATTCAAGATTCATTTATTCATTGTAAAACATAGGTACAAAATAAGTTCTTATATAATAAATTGAGGGCGCTATGTTTTGCCTCTAGGGCGTACAAAGTAATAATATATGCTGTTCGCGATGGAACAAAAGAAACACTTGGGTTTTGAATTATAATGCGTATAATAGTTCTAGCAAGATTTTACAATGAATATTTGGAATGATTAATTTAAATGGTGGCAGTTTAACAGAGTATTTTTGGATTTTGGGCTATGCCGATGCGGCGTTGTATAGTAAGTAAGAAAAGGTGTCCGGTGGTGTTGCTTGCGAGGTGCGATCGCGTGAGAATCGGCTTCGACGATTGGCTGTTGATTATGACGCCATATTCGGGAGCGGTCATTGGTCAACCGGTGCGCCGCAGACATGACGTGATTTTGAACGTCGATGATTGGTCAAGCAGTGGCGTAGACATCCTCCCGGCCGTTGAAAGCTCTAGTTCCAGCTTTCAACAATCACTCATCTGTAGTTGGAAGTAAACAAAGGCGGTTGAGTGCTCGACGAATTGTACCCTTGGCTGTGTTGACATCGGCGACTCTGGCTATTCCATCGGAGCCAGGAAACAGTCTGCTAACTCGTCCTAGGCGCCAGCATAGAGGGGGCGTCTGATCTTCCTTTATCAGCACCATATCGTCAAGTTGAAGGTCTCTGCGTTTTACTTGCCATTTGGTCCTTTGTTGGAGTTCAGAAATATATTCGGAGGCCCATCGATTCCAAAAGTGTTGCCTTGCTTGTTCGAGGCGCTGGAACCGGTCGAGGCGGTGCACGTTGGAGTCCACGAAGCTCGGCGTAGGAAGCGACGTTAGTGACCTACCGATTAAAAAGTGAGCTGGGGTAAGAGGTTGGAAATCATTAGGTGCAGGGCTGAGAGGACAAAGGGGTCGGCTGTTTAGGATTGCCTCTATCTGAGCAAATACAGTGGTCAATTCCTCGAATGTGAGGTGAGACTGGCTTAGAATTCGGTGTAGGTGGAATTTTGCTGATTTCACGCCTGCCTCTGCCAGACCGTTGAAATGAGGAGCGTACGCAGGGGAGAAGCGGAATTCAATGCCCCGGCGAGCAGCAAAATCTCCAATAGGCTCAGTATTTGACATGAGAAAGCTACCAATTTCCTTTGCGGCAGCCACAAAATTACGACCGTTGTCGCAATAAATAGTTTTAGGCAGTCCTCTACGAGCAATGAATCTATTCACGGTTTGTATGAACGCATCTTTAGTTAGGTCACTTACGACTTCAAGGTGTAGGCATCTGTAACGGAGACAAACAAAAATGCAGAGATAACATTTTGTTATTTTGCATCCGCGACCTTTGCGATCTGTAATTAAGAAGGGACCGGCAAAGTCAGTGCCAACAGTACTGAAAGGAAAGTCAGGTTCAATGCGATCAGTTGGCAAATTACCCATAATATTAGACATAGTCTCTCCTTTAAATCTGCGGCATACAAAACAATTGCGTGCGACGTTACGAGCTAGTTTCCTACCTCCTAAAGGCCAATAGCGCTCTCGAATAGAGGCTAAAAGATGTTGAGGCCCTGAGTGAAGTAGGCGTAAATGTTCATTTTGAAAAATTAATTTAGTTAGACAATGACCTTTAAAACAATAGGATGTTTTTTATCGTACGAGTACGAAGAATTATTAATGCGCCCTCCAACGCGAAGGAGGCCTTCTTCATCGAGGAATGGGTTTAGAGAACAAATGTTAGTCTTAGCTTTTAATGTTTGTTTAGATTTTAATGAAGATATCTCTTTAGGAAAGGACTGATACTGAGCTATTTTAGTGAGAATAATCAAAGCCTTCTCAAGCTCTTGAACTTGTAAGGTTCCTGTAATTTTAACTCTAGGGTTTCGACAATTGTGTATAAATCTAATGACTGTAGCGTACACTCTTTGTAACGTAGAAAGTTTGGAAAATTGTTGAAAATTTGGTATTGTAGGTGGAGTTTCCGTCACCACTGCGGGCATTGCCTTTAGTTCGGGTAATTCTACATTTGAAACCGAGAGTACGGGCCATGTTGACTCTGGCTGTTTGAGAAAAGAGGGCCCGAACCACCACAAACGAGATTTGCTGACGTCTTCCGGATCTATGCCGCGAGAAGCGAGGTCCGCTGGATTTTCCGCGGTAGGGACGTGACGCCAAGCTGCGGAGTCGGTTGACTCAATTATGGCGGCAACCCTATTAGCGACGAATGTTTTAGTTTTGTCGGGAGACCTAAGCCAGCCTAGTACCACATTGGAATCAGTCCAATACACTTTACGTTTTAGACCGCAACTGAGAGCCTTACTAACAGCGGAAGTCAACTCTGCGCCTAGTAAAGCGCCACAAAGCTCCAATCTAGGAATAGTGCAAGCTTTAATAGGAGCCACGCGAGCTTTAGCGCACAATAAATTGACTTGCACGTTTCCATCCCTATCGACGGATCGTAGGTAGACGCAGCTACCGTAGGCTTGTTGTGAGGCGTCACAAAAACAATGGAGCTCAGTAGAAACTAAGTTATCGATGAGAACTTGTCTTGGGATCTTTAAAGACGACAAAAGGTCAATTTGTTTAGAAAATTTTATCCATAAATTTTGAATATCTTTAGGAACTGGCTCATCCCAGCCTAATTTGTTAATCCACAGCCTTTGGAGCAATATTTTTGCTTTGATTGTACATAGGGATAGAAGGCCCAGAGGATCAAATATTTTAAAAGTAGTTGACAAAATTGTCCTTTTAGTATACGTAGGGTTATCTGAATAATTAATTGGGAAATGAATTTCATCGGTTAAAGGAGACCAGCCAATGCCCAATGTGCTTGTGGCATTACTAATAATTAGATTGGATTGTTCATTATTTATAAGGGTTTGACATAATAGGTCAGGTAAATTAGATCGGTATTTCCTGAGAGGAAAACATACTTTAGCTAGCTCGGTGGCGATTGAGCGCTGAATGTAACGTAATTCGTCACTTGTATCAGCACCTGTTAATAAATCGTCACAATAGAAATCCCTTTGTATTATATTTTTGATTATAGGATTGTCACATTCTTCGCCAATCTGCCAAATGCAGCGCGTGGTAAGGAAGCTTGCACTGGCAAAACCGTAGGTGACTGTATTTAATTTTAGTGTACGGAGAGGCTCATTTTCACTGTCGCGCCACAGAATGAGTTGTAAGTCACGATCAGCTTCTCTTAGCCGCACTTGTCGGAACATTTTTTCTATGTCCCCTGACAAAACATACTTGTATTGACGGAAACGTAATAGGATGTTGAATAATGAATCCTGTATTGTAGGCCCTACCATCTGGAGGTTGTTAACGGAAAAGCCAGAGCTTGTGGGTTGAGAGGCATTAAAAACAACTCTGAGCTTAGTAGATTCGCTCTTGTCCCTGAAAACAGGATGATGCGGAAGAAAATAGGAATTAGGTGGCTTTGGATCAGAAGATTCAGAAAGATGGCCACAGTCAGCGTACTCTTTAATAAATTGGGAGTATTGTTTTCTGAGCTCTGGATTTTTCTTAAGGCGAGACTCAAGACTGTAGAACCGTTTTTTGGCTATAAAATAGGATTCTCCCAGACATGCCTTTTCGTCTTTTAGTGGAAGACCTACAACGAAACGACCATCATTTTCTCGAACAGTATTAGAGAGAAAGTGCCTTTCGCAAAAGGTTTCTTCTTCTGATCGTGGTTGAACTTGCGGGACGCTTTCCAAGTCCCAAAATTTGGTTAACTGTTGATCTATACTTAAAGATTGTTCTTCTTTAAGTAAAAGGTTACAAAAAATAGGTTTATTAGATGAAGATTGAGTAGGAATAGGCATAGGACCTGCGATGAGCCATCCAAGTTTAGAGCTACGAAGTTTTGTTTTGCTCGCCCCTATGGAATGTTGTTTATTACCTATCAAATCCCAAAACAGGTCAGCACCAACAAGCATATCAATTGGGGATGGTTCATTAAAGCTAGGGTCCGCTAGCTCGAACTCACTGAGATTAAGATGACTAGTGTCAAAAGGAATTTTTGGTATGTTTTCAGTGATAGTTTGCAAAACGAGGCAAAACATAGAAACTTTGAAAGAAGTAGTAATGGATTGTAATTGGAGAGCGCAGCGTTCTGTGCTCAAGTTGAGTGGGTTGTTACCTATACCGACAATACCGACATTTGAAGGCTGAGGAGTCAAATTGAGTCTTTGCTTTACACCTTCCGTGATAAAGGACGATTGACTCCCGCTGTCAAGTAACGCTCGGACAGTAATATGAGTATTTGTAAGAGGGTTCAATAGGCGTACCCTAGCAGTGCACAGTAGTATTTCAGGTGAAGACAGCGTAGACATGGATATTGACGTACCGCTAGGAGTACCAGATGATTGAGTAGTAGGTAAGTGTAGTAAAGAATTATGTTTCTTTCCACATTGACGACAAGAGCCTGGAAGCTTACAAGCTTGACTATTATGGCCAGGCCTTAGACAGTTGGGACACAAATTCAAAGTTGCAACTACAGAGTTCCTATCTTCAGGTGTCTTTGATTTGAATGTCGTGCACTCGTAGAGGCGGTGACTGCCCTTGCACACGACACATTCAACTTTATGTTGTGAAGAAGGAGTAGTCTCCTTGGAAGTTGCAACGAGTGACTTTGTTGTTGATGTTGTTTGTTTACCTTTATCGAACTTATCAGATTTATTGCGATTGA
Source organism: Mesoligia furuncula (assembly GCA_916614155.1). NCBI lineage: Eukaryota > Metazoa > Arthropoda > Insecta > Lepidoptera > Noctuidae > Mesoligia > Mesoligia furuncula. Next base: position 10,249,156 of record OU744792.1, read on the forward strand.
CTATTTCCAACACGTCAGCACGATTTTTCAGAAATGAAAAGAAATCTTCGAGAGTGAGTATATCAGGTAAAGTATTTCGGTGTTCTTCCCATTTGAAATTCGTACCGTTGTCTAACTTTGCCGATAGGATATGAATGATTAAGGCGTCCCATTTATCTGTAGGTAGTCCTAGGGTGCTTCGGGCGCGTAGGTTTTTGTTCACATGGTCAATTATAAATCTCAGATATTTGTCTGTGTCTCGTACGGCCTCAATTTGAAAGAGTGACTTTAAATGGCTACTGATTAACTGCCTTTTATTGTCATAACGGTTGCAAAGGATAGACCAAGCTTCATTATAATTTATGTCGGAAACTTCTAGGTTACTCAGTACTCGCGCAGCTTCACCCTCCAAATAGGATCCGAGATAGTGAAACTTATGTACATTCTTAATTTTAGGGTTATCGTGAATCAGAGAACAATAGATTTCTTTAAATTCCAACCATTTATAATACGTGCCATCGAACTTAGGAATGTGTATAATAGGTAATTTGAATCCTAGACTATTACAGTTACTATCATGATTATGTTGATGACACTCATTGGCATGAGAACAACTAGAAATGTGACTTTGTTCCTGTTTAGTGGGTAAGCTACGCGTTTGTATAAAGTTTTGGGCAAAAGAAATGCAATTATCAAATTCTTGTTCAATTAAATCGCGATTAGTTAATTCATTTGCTAGATTACGCTCACTTTGAGCTTCTATTTGGTTCTGCAACTCGTCGAAGTCAATAAATAACGCCTCCATTCGCGATAACTTCATTGCAAGCTTACTAACTTCCACAGGGGAAACTGATTCTAAAGTAATTAGTGTATCTAAATAGGTTTTAAATTTAGTTACGCGTCCCTTAATGGCACCACGTTTAATAATTAAATCTTTAAGCTTTATTTCAGAAGTCATCGCGATTAGTTATCTACGTCAAAAAAAGTAACGTAAGAATACGATACGCTCCTCGTTTCGCAGTCCGTTGTGCAGCAGAGACCGGTTTCCGTCAGCGAAGACGCGACAAGTAGCGCGTAGACAATGGGTGACGTCGCGTTGGCCGCCGATGTACTCAGCGCAGCGATCGCCTGGAATTTACCATAAGACGACTAACTAAACAGCAATGAGCAGCTGGCAGCAATGAGCGTGCGAGCGGGGCGATGTGCTATAGTAGCTTATGCATATAGGCAGTAGTTATTGCAGCTTGCAAATTACATGAAATGATGGGAAAAATAATAAAAGATATAGGTGGGTAGATTGGCAAAATCGACTAATTATTTAAGTTGTTATATTGAAGAAAATGACTGATTCTGATGAATTCGATGTGATTAGGTAAAAATGGATTTGAAATAGTTTAGATTAAATCACCAAACACTCGGCATTGAACCTAGTATGTAGTAAGCTCAGATAGAAGAGGAGAAGTCTAGGAAAATATGATAGGAACGGGCTCACAGTTAGATCGGTAGGTCGTGCGAAGCAGGTAGCAATAGGCCCGCAGCGTAGTTCCAGGACGAAGACAGCAAAGTCGTAGGCCGTTTCGGAATGTAGACCGCTCCGGGGTGTACACAGCTCCAGACACCCTTGACTTGGTGATCCGGACCTTCCTCCTTGTAGTTTTCACTAGCAGGTTGACTCCTCCTGGACAGAAACTAGGCGGACGGATTAGAGATCGTGTCCTGTCACGGTCGCCACTTTTTGTTCGCGATGGAACAAAAGAAACACTTGGGTTTTGAATTATAATGCGTATAATAGTTCTAGCAAGATTTTACAATGAATATTTGGAATGATTAATTTAAATGGTGGCAGTTTAACAGAGTATTTTTGGATTTTGGGCTATGCCGATGCGGCGTTGTATAGTAAGTAAGAAAAGGTGTCCGGTGGTGTTGCTTGCGAGGTGCGATCGCGTGAGAATCGGCTTCGACGATTGGCTGTTGATTATGACGCCATATTCGGGAGCGGTCATTGGTCAACCGGTGCGCCGCAGACATGACGTGATTTTGAACGTCGATGATTGGTCAAGCAGTGGCGTAGACATATGCAATATACTTAATTAAAACAAGAATTCAATACAGATTTATAGACCACAAATAAGGAATTAAATAATTTTGATAATTTATCGCATTAAGAATTTGCAATCATATTGAACATTGTCTATTAAATAATATTACAAAAGACAAATAAAATAATGGAATTAACAAAATGTCCGCAGTTGTATTGAAATGAAAAAAATGTCAGCACTTATTTAAAGAATATTAAAGAATTTGAATGATGTCATAAATTAAAATTAAATGTCAAAAATGTAAATATTAAATGTCAAAATGTAAAATTAAATGTCAAAATGTAAAATTAAATGTCAAAATGTAAAATTAAATGTCAAAATGTAAAAATAAATGTCAAAATGTAAAATTAAATGTCAATCGAAGGACAGTTAAAATACAAGTCACGCAACGAGTTATGAGCGCTGACCTTGAAAAAAACAAGCGAAACAAACCCTTATTACTAAGACATAAGTGTTTGTGACGTTTGTTTTCTTCAAGGTCAGCGCTCATAACTCGTTGCGCGCAGTATACCTGTAAGTTTTTTAAGTTTTGTAAACACCTACGTAAATTATTGATATCAGCTGATTCAAAGTTTTTAAATACGCCAAAATTACCTCTTTTACAAGTTTTGAAGCTTTAATTTAATTTGATTTCTTTTTACTTTATTACCTAAATGTTTTCTTAACAATTAATTGTAAAAAAGTTGATAATTTTGATGGTCCTACGCCCAATTAAAGAACGAGTACGAAGGAAAAGTTTGAATTGAATAAATGCCTTTTTTACTTTTTCTTAGTTTTCCATCGTAAAGCATAAAGATGCGTTTTATTTACCTACAATTACGATAACAGCTGTTGGAGGCGAGGCAAGTTCGAGCGAAATCACGCGAACGTGAGACCGAGCTATGAATGGCCTGTACAATAATTTCATAAATTGAGTGACATTTTGGGATTTAAATAAACAGCAAAGTTATTACTTTGCTGATTATGAAAATTATTTATTGAGACTTTACATAAATATAATATTAAGACCTTTTCTAATAAGCCCTTTAAGTATTTGTACTAATTAAAAATTAGTGGTGTATAGCTATCGACTATTTTCTCGCTCAAGAAACGTAGGATACAATAGATACAACAGGTACGTACTATCCACGCCAAAAGTCCATAGGCAAGTTTAAAACTAATTGCTTAACGTTTAGTTTGACTTACGGCCTTCTTTTAATGAGTAATTTGACACACACACCCGCATATTACTCGAATAATCACGCTTTTGAATATAGTTCCGTGTCATGTTCGTCTTGTTCACATAATTCGTAAAACTTTATGAGTATACCCACAGAAATCTAAATAAATAAATTAGGTATGGTAGACAGATGCAGGTAACTTACGGCTCATTCACCGCGTCTAATAGAATGTTGTTCGTTCTTGGTTGGTTTTTGATATTGTGGGTTAGTGACGTGTGTTTAATCTATTATAATAGCTGTGTAATAGTTCATTTTGAAATGTAAGCTTTGAGATGAAAGCGGATATTATCGCGCAGCGTAAAAGTGGACTTAATATTATATCACAAATAATTGATGAAACCGGACTGACTGTGAGTATTATGATTTAATTATTTTATCTAACATTTAGCTAATTAAAGTTTAACTGCTGATCCTTGTAGTTATTTTATTAAACATTTTATATTTACCATAGGGTCTAAATAGAAGAAAAAAATAATATTTCCAGGAGTTTATTTATTTACTTTTGGAAAGATGAATATAGCATTATGTATAAATTATAATATAATCATTTTGTAACATTTGAACTATTTACAAAATAATTTTGTTTAAAAAAGTAATAAGTATCTACTTAATATTTTATAATTTTGCTAGTAGCCTTACAATATTCCTTTTTTGTTTTAGAGAAATTACCTACTGTGAGTCGGAGGGTCAAAAGATATAAGGAAGAGTATAGTCAGTGAATAAGAAACAAGTGGTTTTAACCAACCAGTTACCTACCAGATGAAGTTGCATTGCAAGGAAATATGAAGATATATGTTTAAACATTACAGGATCCATACGCCAGCGTTTACTTGATAGCATGGATAATAATGGGGGTTATACAACGTATTAAGTTATAAATTACAAATTGATTTTAGTAATATTAAAATATTATTGTGTCATATCCGTAATAAGGATTATTTTGAGGTTTATAGTTTCAATCTTCTTTTCAAAATGAATTTTGAAAATGAATACTTAAGCTATATCCGCAATTAAAGCACAATATTATTTTATTACCAAGATAGTTACAATATTTTAAGTCTAATGGTCGTAGCTCACTGATTACCTGCTTTACTTCAATAAATTGTTCTTTATGAGAAAATAAACTGTTTTAAAAGTTTATTTATCAAATTATAACGAATAAAATTTTTGAAATCACTTAATTTTTTTTTTTTTTTACCCCGCATATTTCAATAACAATATAATAATACAAATAAAACAAATATTACATTATTATTCTCGTGTATTAATTTATCGAATAATAAAAAAAGATAAGATTATTGTTGAAAAGATAAATCAAAGTTCCATCTCGAGATTCGAACCCAGGCCTGCGTGTTTACTAATACTATACGCTACGTTATCCGCTAGCAGTACTTGTTATGAAGTTGTGAATTTTAGCAGTGGTATGAACCAACCAAGGTCATACGTAATTACGCCGCGCGTGTGAAAAAGCGATGACGATATGTTTTGTTTTGTTTCGTTTGATTTTAGCAAGTGTACACACACAGATGTAAATACGGGCCTGCGGCGCGGGCGCGGGGACGGCGCGAAGCATGTTCACAGAAATTTCAACCATAGCATGCCTAAGCAGTATTGATGCATACTGTACAATTGATGTAAGTCCCGTGCTAGTAATAGAGACACATTTAAGCTCCAATGTCTAGATAGGTAGGATCGTAGCAAGTGTCGTTCTGTTCTCTACCCCCATGGGAAGAAGACGTGAAATTTTGTAAAAACAAAGACTGTTTTGTTGGTCTGAAAATTACTACAACATGAATCTAGATTTGAAAAAAGACGAGCTTTGAATCTGTGAGTTTTAAATCTATTTTTAAGCGTCTTTAAAAAAGGAGTTTCTGTATTAGACCCGTATGTATGTATGTATGTATGTGTGTGTATGTGTGTATGTGAACGTATGTATGTGTATGTCCGCAATTTTCTCAAAAACTAATGAACCAATTTTGATGTTTCTTTCATCAACGTGCTCTACATACTTTCAGGAAGGTTTGAGTATATAATAAATTTGGTAATTATTCTTATTAACGAAGTTATATGCACAAATTTACTGCATCTCCGGCATTTCTATGCGAATTTTGATGGTTCTTCTAGTCGGTGTCTTCAATTCTTCAATGCACCTTAGCTTGGCACCACTTGGCTGCAATTGTATATCTATGTATTGTTTTTAATGGATAAGGTATGCCTCAGGGGTCGTCCCATATAAATTTGATAAACTTTGCTTGGGTAGTTTTTGAGTTAGAATCAATAATACGATTTTTTTCCACTTAATTTACATTGATGATGTTTTAACTGATATTTACATAGCAAGGAGTGGTAATTGAATTTGTGTGGTACAACTAAAAAGTGAAAAATAAAAATATTTTTTACAAAAAAACAACAGACTTAAAAAAAAACACTACAAACTGAAAAATAACTTTTATTTACTAAAAACGCTTCAGAGTGTTTTTTTCCCTTTTGAGGTCGGCCTCAAAAGGGAACAATACGATACTGTTCAAGTAAGCCTTCTTTGGAATCAAGGACCACGAAACAAACAATATTACCTATTATTATGTAAAGTAGGACAAAACAAAAGATTCCGTTTACAATATTTCCTACAAATTATAAAGGTAACAAATATTGTTTACATTTATTAATTCATATTGTACTTATATATTTATTCTTATTAATTAGCCCCTTCCTGTTTTGGGGGAATTTTCCTTACACGTGTCTTAAATAGGAAGAAGTAGGCCGAAGTAGATGAAATAAAGGTAACATTGTTTTGGTTTCTGTAAGTTAGATTCAGAAATGTTTATTACGATATCTATTTAGAGCCTCCCTTATTATACATATATAAAATTAGGGAAATAAGACCCTCTTATCAAGGAAATTATGTGTTTCCTTCCAGCAGTCATTCAACACAATATCCATGCTTTTATATGAATCTTAACTTAACAGTTTATCAAGCTCTAAAGGCCAATTCTTGTAATTAAAACGTTCAAAATCTATTCGTAATCTCAAGCGACAATTCCTTAATTGTCGCTTGAGATTGCGACTAGATTTTGAAATACTGGGCTTACAGGACCTACATACAAAAAATGCAAGTTTTAGAAACAGTAAAAGTATATGGTCGACTACAGTAAACAGAATCAAAAAAATATATGATATTCTTTAGGACATATTCTAGGTAGATGATGTGTTAAAAACATAATACAACTAATTTGGTACGATAGAAAAAAATCATGAAGATACCTCTTTTTGCAATAAAAAAACCATACTAAATACATACAATCATTCTGATTTTTTGTCAGATTATTCTACAGGCAACATACTAAAACACTATTGTTTTAATTTTTAGTCCAAACGATAGATTTTTTGTAATTAAATAATTGCTTCATATTTTGCAATAAATTACCGGCGTTGTGTCATCGCGCTTCTCTTTATTTTCTATGCCGCGCTTTAGGTCATGTAGTCCCAAATGTAGGGAAATTAGAGGTATTTTGACAGATGGAGATATACACAGACTGTGAACGTTCTTAAAATTACGAGAATTGCCCCTCAGGGCCCTAATCATTAGTTAGAGGGCGGGCCCAACTGAAGGGTAAAGATTTCTCACAAAAGAAACAAAACGGCTTGCATTAAATTAAAATAAATACTTATTGACTATAAGTTATCGCTTCCGCCTAGAAATTGAGCTAGCCAAACAATTCAAATTAAATAAACACTTTTCTTGCCTTTTTTCGGCAAATTAATTTATTAAATCATCTATAGCTGAAGACGATTTCAGTTTTTCTAAAATTTCTGCCTCTATAGGCACGTATGACCGACCGAAGACCGCCCATTGTGTCACCCTTTGTACAGTTTCTAGATATATATGTCTGTAATTTATATGTTGTACATAATAAAGAGTATTCTATTCTATTCTATGACAGTTTTGTTATATGTTTTTTCTCCGGGAAAATTGTGGATAACATTTTACAAATTTTTGCTTTCACACGATAGGGCCCTCTGTAGCTCGCGGGCCCCGTGTCATTGATACGGTTGATACGGCGGTAGCTACGCCCCTGTTTACTTCGAAACCACGTGAATTCCCTATCTAATCCCGCCAATCTCGCGTTGATTTCGCGCGGTTTCGTACATTGATATTCGGCTTGGAGAAATGGTTCAACTTTCGTATCTAGGTGAGTTATCTACTTTTTGGTCAATAGGTAGGTAGTATAATAACAGCCGCACAGGTCGATCGATCAGGTTAAGCTACGCTTGCCGCGGTTGGTTTGTGGATGGGTGACCAACTTTACATACCGTGACCCCTGCGTGCTTCGGAAAGAACGTTAAGCCGTTGGTCCTGGCTGTCATTCGTGGATCTTTGACAGTCTTTACGCGTAGTCAGAATCCCGAAAAGTCTAACAACCAGTCTTACCAAGTGGTATCGTATTACCAAGTAACTGGGTTGTGGAGGTCAGATAGGCAGTCCCTCCATTAAAATACTGGTATTCAGCTGCATCCCGTTAGACTGGAAGCCGACCCCAATATAGTTGGGAAAAGGCTAGGCAGATGATGATGAGGTAGGTATATAGTAAGTTGGTACATCGAATGATGCAATTAGAAAATCCATTAGTCAAGTAACGCAATAGACCATACAAATATTTTGTAAGTCAACTTTTGCGTCTTCATGAACACGAAACCTTATGTCGTTAAAACCTCCTGGTTAGGTTGCTTTTGATAGTTACTTACTTTCATATGGAAGTAGGTACCTACTGTAGATTTGTTGACCATGAAGTCGGCGAGATACTTTATTTCCAAACTACCAAAAGAAAACCGTTAAAATCACCTGTGACTTTATCCTTCGGACCCTATCTGAGATAAGGCGACAACTTGACAAATTGGTCGGCCGCTTGCCGTCCCTTTTTTTAGTCGAACATGATTAGTGGGACGACGGCTGAAGCTTTTACTGCCTTATTGTGGAAACTCGACACTGTTTGCTGTTCCAGATTATTCCTGGCCCGTATTTTTAGCTGGCTTCTCTTTGTTTGGAGTAAATAGTGGGACTTTTTTCTAAGGGTTATTATAGAGGTCAATCTTCAAAGGCTTTCGGTAAATCTTATTTGCTATCTGTGTTGATACAATATTCTATTTGTCGTGCGTTTTAGTGAGATAGGTGCCATTAGGAGATTTTGAAGAGCATACCTACATATATATAAGTATTGTGTCTATTAAATTATGTACCTACCAATAATTACTGTATTATTAATGTACCGTGGTACATGATGCCAGGTACCGTGGCATACGTAAGTACGTAAGTACCTACTTAACGGGAGCTTATCCGAATTTGATTGTCTTAGAAACAATTTTAAATGGCAAAATGATTGTATTTAGGTCTTGAAATAAAATATATGTCATAGATTCATCCTTGTTTTAGGAAAATTAATAGTTCAAAATACAATAAAAAAAAATCAAAGCTAAGAAAAACGATGAATTCGTTTTTCTTAGTTTTGATTTTTTTTTATCGTTGATCAACTGCATATATTTTATACTGTGGCATGAATTTTCCGTGATCTGGTCGGCGGCGCATCGTAAATATGTAGGTACAGACGCCAGCACATCAAGCTACTGGCTGTCAAATTTCTTTAACAGATTTTCAACTTAAAGCATAAGGTTCAAGGTTGATTGGGATATTTGACAGTTTCGGGTAGCTTGATGTGCTGGCGTCTGGACATACATATTTACGATGCGCCACCGACCAGATCACGGAAAATTCATGCCACACATACATTGGGGAAGTGGAGGTAGCATTTCAAAGGCCTACAGGCCCGGAAAACTTCGCCTTAAATTCTATTTGAGCTGTACTGTACCCTAATTGTGTAACACACTTTCAATCGCAATCTGAATAATTTTAAAGGACGTTGCTAAACCATTGCTTTAATGTTCGAAAAATTTGTCTACTCAACAACGTAAATAACGCAATGAATATTGTTGAACTGTCAACATTAAAGCCATTGCTATTGTTCTTGTGTTATGCAATTACGCAAGGCAGTAAAACTTCCAGACGTTGACTTGGCTTCTACCTAAATATATTTAGTTAGCCAAGTCAACGTCTGGAATTTATATAAAGCCGATGTCAACCATTCTGCCAACGACTGAATTTGAAATGCAAGTGTGATAATTATAAAATAAAATATAATAGAACGATAAACAATCTGAAGATCCTCCTAGCTTCGTCGAATATCAATCAATGTTATCGTAGGAGTTCTCTTAACGTTGTTCACAAGTCCACAACCCGAATTTTTTTTCAGTTTAAATCAATTAGTCGACCGCTATTCTTCCGACAGCTGTTTGCTGTTGGGGGCATGGCAAATCAGGTTTTTATTAGGTAAACACTGAACACTAAACACACAAAACACTGTAAAACTGTCTGTCTAAACACTGTTGAACCCTTAGAGATTTTTGTTCTTTAAGAGAAACAGGGTCGATTTTAATCAAAACAAGTTTTTAACCCCCGACGCAAAAACGACGGGGTGTTATAAGTTTGACGTGTCTGTGTGTGTGTGTGTGTGGGGGTGTGTGTGTGTGTCTGTCTGTGGCATCGTAGCTCCCGAACTGATGGACCGATTTTGATTTATTTTTTTTTGTTTCAAAGGTGAATTAGTCGGGAGTGTTCATAGCTAGAAACTCGGTCGAAGATGGCCGCCGCCACAAAATGGCGGATTACATATTTTTTCACAACTCCCTTAATATGGGTATCAAATGAAAGGGCTTGAATAGTAGAATACTATAAACTATGATACATTTCAAATCCAAGATGGCCCCCACCACAAAGTAGTGAATTACATTTTTTTTTCACAACTCCCTCAATATGGGTATCCAATGAAAGGGCTTGACTAGTAGAATACTATACGCTATTAAAAATTTCAAATCCAAGATGGCCGCCACTCGGTGTCACTCGACATCGCCAACGCGTTCAACACCCTCCCCTGGAGCACCATTGTGGAGGCACTCCGGTATCACCGGGTGCCGCCCTACCTCCGTCGAATAGTCGAGGCGTATCTGACGGAAAGAGCCGTCAGCTACCCCGGTCGCGATGGGGAGTGGAACCGGCGAGAGATGTCGTGCGGTGTCCCACAGGGATCGGTCCTGGGGCCGCCTCTGTGGAACATCGGGTACGACTGGGTGCTGCGCGCCGACCTCCCTGATGGCGTCAGCGTGGTTTGCTACGCTGACGACACGCTGGTCCTGGCGCAGGGGAGGTCGCATCAGGCGGCGGCCGACGCGATGACACGCGGGGTTGCGATAGTCGTGGAGAGGATCCGGCAGTTGGGTCTCGAGGTGGCATTGCACAAGTCCGAGGCCATGTCGTTTCATGGGCCCCGGAACCTGCCACCATCGGGATCCCAACTAACGGTAGGAGGGGTTCACATCGGCGTCGGGATGACGATGAAATACCTGGGTCTCGTCCTCGACAGCCGGTGGAACTTCGTGGAGCATTTCCGACGTTTGGCCCCCAAACTGGAACGGGCCGGGGCCGCCTTCAAGCGGCTCTTGCCCAACCTGAGGGGGCCAAACGCCTCCTGCCGGAGGCTTTACGCGGGGGTCGTACGGTCCATGGCCCTATACGGGGCCCCGGTGTGGGCGCGTTCACTGCGGCGGCGAGCCGCCCACTACCTGAACGCGCCCCAGAAGGTGGTAGCAGTTAGGCTAATCCGGGGCTACCGCACGATCTCCGGCGAGGCGGCAAGCCTCCTTGCCGGACTGCCGCCGTGGGATCTGGAGGCGATAGTCCTCGCACGCCTGTATGAGTGGCGCGCGGAGGCACTACGCCGGGGGGAGGATCCGCTGCCGCGGCAAATCGCTGCGGAGCGGACGGATCTCCGGCGCGATCTCATGGCGGCATGGAAAGAGCGACTGTCGCAACCCAGCGCAGGGCACGCCGCGATAGCGGCGATAAGACCCCTCTTTGAGGAGTGGCTAGAGAGGCGCCACGGCGCCCTCACCTACCGCCTGACGCAGGTCCTCACCGGACACGGAAGTTTCGGGAGGTTCCTGCACATTATCAGGCGGGAGGAAACGCCCGGGTGTCACCATTGCCAGGATCGCCCAGAGGACACGGTGGAGCACACGGTGGAGGTCTGCCCCGCTTGGGCGGAGCACCGCCGTGTCCTCGTAGAGGCGATCGGCAGCGACGGCGACCTCTCGCGTCCGGCCCTGGTGCAAGCCATGGTTCGGGGCGAGAGGGAGTGGGAGGCAGTCACTTCCTTCTGCGAAGCAGTCATGCTAGCGAAGGAGGTGGCGGGACGGCTCAGGGAGAGAGCCTCCCGTCCCAACCGCCGCGGGAGACGCTCCGGGCGTCGGGAGCCGCGTGACGACTCCCGGCCACCGTAGGCGCGGGCCTGCGGGCGGAGAGTAATGGGTAGCTCACCGTCCGATCAGGACCAGGCCCGTGCCGGACGGCGCGTACGTGTTCCACGCGCGCCTCAAAGAGATGTCAGCATCGAGGAGGGGCCCCTTAGGGCCGAAGCCAGCCGGGTCAGCGGGATTGTCCGAAAGGGTTACCGCTGGCCCGGAACATAAAGGGCTAAGGAAGGAACACGGGTGGGTTTTAGTCAGTAAGAGTCTGACACTCCCTTCCGCTCCACCCAGAGCGGGAGGAGTCATTTGATGATTTCCCATCCGCAAAAAAAAAAAAAAAAAAAGATGGCCGCCACTAAAAAATGGCGAATAATATTTTTGTTTCACAACTCCTTCAATATAGGTATTAAATGCAAGGGCTTGACAAGTAGAATAATGCACACTATATTGAAAGGGAATGAGGAATATTAACAAACGAAATGAAAACTAAAAACTTGAAAATATTTTTTTGTCTGATCAATGCTCTAGAATGATGAGGAAAGTGGAGTGATGACTGGTACCTACGACCACTGAGTTTGACTATTTTTATATTACGAATGGAATTATCCTACTTAAAAAGCGTAGGTATTTCTACATCAGATAGTGTCGCAGTCCCATTTTATAAACTAGATCTGAAATACCTAAGATATCTAATAGCTATGAAATACTTGTACGAAAGTTGAATAACTAAAGGAAGAACTAGAAAAAGGATATAATAAAACAAAAAAAAAACTGTTTAGGGCTGATTTCTCCATCGCCAGATAACTTTTATTGGAGGAATAAATTTGACGTTTGACAGTTTTTGTATGAAATAACTGTCAAAATTTCAAAATTATTCCTCGAATAAAGTTATCAGTTGATTGAAAAATTAGCCCTTAGTCTTAAAAATTATTCTTCAACTACCTATAAATTAATAATTATTTTTTGACGGATAAAAAACCTGATTAAACTCCAAATTACCTGAATCTTAAAACGCAAGAAAATAAAACAAATTAAATACAAAAATTAAGGAGTCCCTCCAAAAAAGAAATGAAATACAAAAAATAAGGAGTCCCTACAATAAGCATGAAATAAAAAATTAAATTAAAAATTTAAAAACCCCCGACACAAAAATAATAAAATTAAATGTAAATAATTGGTAAAGGATCAAATAATTTAAAAACTTCCAACTTAAAGAATCTAGGTAACGAGACTAAAACAGATAAATTCATATGGAAGTCGGGGGACCGTTCTGTGGAACACCTTAAAGCAGGATAAAAAGGTCTAAAAAGTTACAGAAGAACATTTTCGAAATACCTATCTTATTTAAAAAAAGATAACTCGAAATCTCTGTTTCTATGGAAAATAAAAAATCGGTCTAATTTGGCTGTAACACTATGTTTCTAAAATGTTCTTAAGTAACTTTTTAGACCTTTTTATCCTGCTTAAGCGTATGAAGTTTCATTAAAATCGGTTTATTAATTTCGAAAAACAAGGGCTTGAAAGTTTGTATGAAATGCCGTACGTCGTTAGCGCCCTTAAGTTAAATTATTAAAAGTGTATTTTTCTCAATATTGGTCAGACATTAATGCCCCTTTGCAGAAGGATATAAATGATATGGTGGTAACCCCCTAGACTACACAAATATCAAGTCAAAACCTTATCGCTGTGTTTCTACCCAGTCCCTCTTATTTTACGAGCGATCAAAGTCGTTTTAAGTTTTAATTGCGCAGTTTCGTTGCTCATTGATAATAAAAAAAATGTAACAAAACGCTTAAGTGGGCGATCGTTCATAAAGTTATCGAGTTAAAGCCAGCTGACGCCGAAACTCTTAAAACAAATGATATACACGCTCCGTGAGAGCTCTTACAGACGAACGGCATTTTGTCGACGACAGAAGTAACGCCGACTTCATAAGTCGGTGGACGCGGCAAAGACTACCGTCGACGCGCTAGCGGCTGCGCACGTCATCACCAAGGCGACTGCAATGGACTTAACTTGGTCAGCGGCAGCCGCCGATGCACCGACTGCAGCCACGGTGCGTCGACGGTTCCGGTTCTGTCAGTCATCAACAAGATGCCGCTCGTATGTAAGCAGCCTAATTAAGTCTAACGAAATAAGGGCAATTTATACAAGGAGATTTTCTCGACTGTCGAGACTCGAGAGCCGAGAAGACTGCGAAACTCACCAGGTCATTATTGCACTGATGTGTTTACATACCTACGCATACCTACTTACACTCCAAACAAGCGAACATATATGTACAGAGGCTTTTTTGTTATATATTAATACAAAGATTATTTAATATATTTATTTAATTAATTAATTTATTTATTTAAACTTTTCGCACAAAAAGGTACAAAGGCGGACTTAATGCCTTAGGCATTTTCTACCAGTCAACCAAGGGTGGTGAAGAGATTGGATGGCAGGTGCTTTGGTTGAGAGGAACAATGATAACATTAAAAAAAAAAACTATTAAAACTAGGTACACAAATACATAAATAGATTATATACACATACATACTATTTACTATAATATATACTTATAATATATATATACATACAAATTCAAGGGAGAGAGGTGTTGAGATGACTCTACTCTATTTGTTTAGAAAATAACTCTGCAATTTCCGCTTAAATGCATACCGACTGGTGGCCGTCCTGATATCAAGAGGAAGTGCATTCCAAAGAAGAATGGACTGAATATGAAAGGAAGAATGAACAAAGTCAGAAGTATGAGAAGGACAGAGTGGGAGAAGATTGTTAGAAGAACGCAGATTCTTAGCGTGAGAAGAACATAGATATTGGAAGTGAGACACGAGATAAGAAGGAGGAGTGGGAGAGTGGAGGGGTGGGATTAATTAATTTATAATATATATTTTACGACGAACGAAGACGGACGTCGCTACCGACGCAGGTCTAAGAAACGCTGGCGTGACGATTTAGACTCGTTCCTAACTGACTGGACTGAGAAGGCACAGTATAAGGAAATGTGGAAGGAAATGGTGGAGGCCTTTGCCCAGCAGCGGGGCAGAATAGGCTAACTAAAAAAAATATATGTACCTATTTTATTTTTTAAATAATAAAAATTACAGTGAGAATTAGAATAAGAATTCCGTATCAAATTACAGTGAGCAATGAAACGGTCGCTGGTCTGCTGAAATTACTGTATTGAGCGTACAGGTGGGTAGGTAATTAATAAACCTGCGCTAGTTCCTAAAGTAAAGGTAGGTACTTCAATTGTATCACTGCATTGTCGCAAAGGAGAATGGTTTGGTGTCTGATATAGTCTTTTGAGGAAAGAACCACACAGATTGAGTGGGTCTGTCCAGTCAGTGCAAGCGTTTGTCAGTAATTGTGCAGCTCAACTCAGAACTTAGGCGTCAAACAGACGAGCAGCACTTTGCTGTTGACAGAGTCAACTTTAGCTGTCGACAGAGCCAACTTCAGTTGTCAACAGAGGCAACTGCTACTGTCGACAAAAGCAACTGCTGCAGCATTCAAAACGCCGACTGCTGCCCACCATGTTGACAGCATTGTTGTAGCGCGCCGCGAACGTTATTATAGTCTATTTGAAGTCGACTGACAAGGCAGCATGCGCGCTTCGCTCATAATGTAGCTGTCGCCATTGGCCGGCGTTTGCTGTCCATGTGTCGACGGCAGACGCCGGACCAATGGCGGCAGCTCCGGGAGCTGCAGTTGCCTCTGTCGGCAGCTGAAGTTGGCTCTGTCAATAGCAAAGTGCTGCTCGTCTGAGAAAGGAGAAAACATGCAGCATTGGATTTAGCTACCCAAAAAAACATTAAACCTATTTAGCTTAGGCAATTATTGTTTTATTATTATTATAAGCCTGTGTTGAGACCTAGGTAATTAAATATCTGTTTTTCTATTCCATATAGAGAAAACAATTCAATTACATAAGACAAATAGGTATACCGTCAATTGCAGTAATCACAGGCAAGTTTAACACAAACAAACCAACACATAGCCAGAATTGTTTAGCCAACAAATACAAAGAACTACAAAATAAAAAATTATTCAGGCGTTGTTTTCAAACATCAACATGGCCGCGGGCGCGAACTAACCAAGGGAGAGAAAACTCCGTTAATTTATTCTTGTTTTTTCCTTGAATCCTGTCTATGGGCACCATCTATCTTCATCTGTGAAAAAACATCGCGAGGAAAGACTGACGGCCTTAATGAAGGAACATTCCTGATTTCAGAGAAAAGTGGGTAGACGTAGACTTTCATTAATGGTAAGGGCTTTTTTTATAGAAATAGCAGATGGTATCTAGATTTCGGGAGGTTTGTTTGTGGCTCTTTTAGAGTCAGTTTAAATATATAGGAACACTAAATATACAAAATATGTTCGCCACCTTAAGTGCTATTTTTGTCTGCTTAGTGCACGATATATTCTACTTTACCAATTCAGCATTATCTACGTATGGTTCGACGTTATGTGGTCAAGTAATAACAGCCGCTCTTATCAAGGAAATTATGTGTTTCCTTCCAGCAGTTATTCAACACAATATCCATGCTTTTATATGAATCTTAACTTAACAGTTTATCAAGCTCTAAAGGCCAATTCTTGTAATTAAAACGTTCAAAATCTATTCGTAATCTCAAGCGACAATTCCTTAATTGTCGCTTGAGATTGCGACTAGATTTTGAAATACTGGGCTTACAGGACCTAAATACAAAAAATGCAAGTTTTAGAAAAAATAAAAGTATATGGTCGACTACAGTAAACATAATCAGAAAAATATATGATATTCTTCAGGACATATGCTAGGTAGATGATGTGTTAAAAACATAATACAACTAATTTGGTACGATAGAAAAAAATCATGAAGATACCTCTTTTTGCAATAAAAAAACCATACTAAATACATACAATCATTCTGATTTTTTGTCAGTTTATTCTACAGGCAACATACTAAAACACTATTGTTTTAATTTTTAGTCCAAACAACAGATTTTTTGTAATTAAATAATTGCTTCATATTTTGCAATAAATTACCGGCGTTGTGTCATCGCGCTTCTCTTTATTTTCTATGCCGCGCTTTAGGTCATGTAGTCCCAAATGTAGGGAAATTAGAGGTATTTTGACAGATGGAGATATACACAGACTGTGAACGTTCTTAAAATTACGAGAATTGCCCCTCAGGGCATTAGTTAGAGGGCGGGCCCAACTGAAGGGTAAAGATTTCTCACAAAAGAAACAAAACGGCTTGCATAAAATTAAAATAAATACTTATTGGCTATAAGTTATCGCTTCCTCCTAGAGCTAGCCAAACAATTCAAATTAAATAAACACTTTTCTTGCCTTTTTTCGGCAAATTAATTTATTAAATCATCTATAGCTGAAGACGATTTCAGTTTTTCTAAAATTTCTGCCTCTATAGGCACGTATGACCGACCGAAGACCGCCCATTGTGTCACCCTTTGTACAGTTTCTAGATATATATGTCTGTAATTTATATGTTGTACATAATAAAGAGTATTCTATTCTATTCTATGACAGTTTTGTTATATGTTTTTTCTCCGGGAAAATTGTGGATAACATTTTACAAATTTTTGCTTTCACACGATAGGGCCCTCTGTAGCTCGCGGGCCCCGTGTCATTGATACGGTTGATACGGCGGTAGCTACGCCCCTGTTTACTTCGAAACCACGTGAATTCCCTATCTAATCCCGCCAATCTCGCGTTGATTTCGCGCGGTTTCGTACATTGATATTCGGCTTGGAGAAATGGTTCAACTTTCGTATCTAGGTGAGTTATCTACTTTTTGGTCAATAGGTAGGTAGTAAGTTAGGTAGGAGGGGCCCGTGGCTAAATAATAACAGCCGCACAGGTCGATCGAGCAGGTTAAGCTACGCTTGCCGCGGTTGGTTTGTGGATAGGTGACCAACTTTACATACCGTGACCCCTGCGTGCTTCGGAAAGAACGTTAAGCCGTTGGTCCTGGCTGTCATTCGTGGATCTTTGACAGTCTTTACGCGTAGTCAGAATCCCGAAAAGTCTAACAACCAGTCTTACCAAGTGGTATCGTATTACCAAGTAACTGGGTTGTGGAGGTCAGATAGGCAGTCCCTCCATTAAAATACTGGTATTCAGCTGCATCCCGTTAGACTGGAAGCCGACCCCAATATAGTTGGGAAAAGGCTAGGCAGATGATGATGAGGTAGGTATATACACACATCAAAAGTGTCTAGGGATCAACATATATTTTTGCAATAACTTTTCTCCTGATTGATATTAATTAAAATTTTCTTTAAGGATTCATCAAATAAAGTGTTTTCGTTTGTCACAGTAACGATAAACCAAGTCACCTTTGCATTAATAAAGAAATTTGCCATTTTCCTAATAAAGGGATTTTTGACATTTGAACCACTAACACAAAAGTTCGAAAAAAAGACTGAAATAACAGTTTTCTTTAAAATTTTATTGGGTAACTTAAACAATTAATAATCCGTGTTTCTACCGCGAACACTAACAACACAAGAACATCGGTTTGGCATACTCAAAATGAGTTCATCCAAATCACGCTGTGGAATGGCCGCCCATGTTCGTTGCAACAACAAAAAAAGGTCTTCTTGCGACTGGATACCCTCCATATTCGGCAGAGCTCTTCTCTGTAGCATATCCCATGCATGCTCAATCGGGTTCAAGTCTGGCGACTGAGCAGGCCAGGGCAGGACATTGATGTTAGCTGCGGCGAGAGTCTGTCTTACAACTCTTGCGGTGTGCGGTCGTGCATTATCATGCATTAACTGAAATAAGGGACTGATTTGCACTTGTAGAGGAACGATGACGTCTGATACAATCGTCTCAGCATAAATTTGAGCGTTGAGGTTGCCTCTGATCCAAATCAAGTCAGTTCTTCCGCCGATCCAAATACCCGCCCATACCATGATGGTTCCACCATTATAAGGATGGACTTCCTGGCAGGATTTTAATCGCTGTTGGCGTCCAGGGGTTCTCCAGTGTCGTATACGTCTTGTATCCGGTCTCATAACAAAACGAGACTCATCAGAAAAGCACACGAAACGCCATTGTTCTTCTGCCCAATTTCTGTGTTCAAGAGCCCATTGATATCGAATCCTACGATTGTGCATTGCTATAGGTGGTACCCGTAGCGGTCTTCGGGAATGAAGGTTCACTTCATGCAAGCGGTTTCTGACTGTTTGGTCGCTAATTAAGTTCCCTGAAGAGTGATGAAGCCTCACGGCTAACATCATGGCGGTTATTGTTGGAGCTCTTCGAGTTAAGATTTGAATGTATCGGTCTTGTCTCAGTGTGGTGCAGCGATACCGTCCTCCATGGCGCTCAGCCACGGTACCAGTGCTTCGGTAACGTGTCCAAAGTCGACTGATAACACTCTGACTTGTATTCAGAGCTAAAGCCACAGTACGTTGCCGGGAACCAGCTTCTATCATTCCCACGGCTCTGAGCATTTCTTCCCTGCTTAAATGACGTCGCCGCTCCATAATAACGTTGGTTTTAATCAGTAGTAGGGAAACAGTAGCACTAATAATGTCTTCAATGCGTTGTATGTTTTTATAGGGAAAATATTGACAGCTGATTTTCATCTTTTACTCGAATTTGATTCACAGTTCCTGATTCAAATTATGAAATGCACCAAAAAGGATCCATATAAATTTATAAAATCATAAATTTATTACAAAGCCACATCTCAATCTCAAGAAATCCGCATAAAAATGCTTGATCCCTAGACACTTTTGATGTGTGTAGTAAGTTGGTATATTGAATGATGCAATTAGAAAATCCATTAGTCACGTAACGCAACAGACCTTATAAATATTTTGTAAATCAACTTTTGCGTCTTCATGAAGTCGAAACCTTATGTCGTTAAAACCTCCTGGTTAGGTTGCTTTTGATAGTTACTTACTTTCATATGGAAGTAGGTACCTACTGTAGATTTGTTGACCATGAAGTCGGCGAGATACTTTATTTCCAAACTACCAAAAGAAAACCGTTAAAATCACCTGTGACTTTATCCTTCGGACCCTATCTGAGATAAGGCGACAACTTGACAAATTGGTCGGCCGCTTGCCGTCCCTTTTTTTAGTCGAACATGATTAGTGGGACGACGGCTGAAGCTTTTACTGCCTTATGTGGAAACTCGACACTGTTTGCTGTTCCAGATTATTCCTGGGCCGTATTTTTAGCTGGGTTCTCTTTGTTTGGAGTAAATAGTGGGACTTTTTTCTAAGGGTTATTATAGAGGTCAATCTTCAAAGGCTTTCGGTAAATCTTATTTGCTATCTGTGTTGATACAATATTCTATTTGTCGTGCGTTTTAGTGAGATAGGTGCCATTAGGAGATTTTGAAGAGCATACCTACATATATATAAGTAATTGTGTCTATTAAATTATGTACCTACCAATAATTACTGTATTATTAATGTACCGTGGTACATGATGCCAGGTACCGTGGCATACGTAAGTAGGTAAGTACCTACTTAATGGGGGCTTATCCGAATTTGATTGTCTTAGGATCAATTTTAAATGGCCAAATTATTGTATTTAGGTCTTGAAATAAAATATATGTCATAGATACATCCTTGTTTTAGGAAAATTAATGGTTCAAAATACGATAAAAATCAAAGCTAAGAAAAACGATGAATTCGTTTTTCTTAGTTTTGATTTTTTTATCGTTGATCAACTGCATTTATTTTATACTGTGGCATGAATTTTCCGTGATCTGGTCGGTGGCGCATCGTAAATATGTAGGTACAGACGCCAGCACATCAAGCTACTCGCTGTCAAATTTTTTTAACAGATTTTCAACTTGAAGCATAAGGTTCAAGGTTGATTGAGATATTTGACAGTTTGGGGTAGCTTGATGTGCTGGCGTCTGGACATACATATTTACGATGCGCCACCGACCAGATCACGGAAAATTCATGCCACACATACATTGGGGAAGTGGAGGTAGCAATTCAAAGGCCTACAGGCCCGGAAAACTTCGCCTTAAATTCTATTTGAGCTGTACTGTACCCTAATTGTGTAACACACTTTCAATCGCAATCTGAATAATTTTAAAGGACATTGCTAAACCATTGCTTTAATGTTCGAAAAATTTGTCAGACTCAACAACGTAAATAACGCAATGAATGTTGTTGAACTGTCAACATTAAAGCCATTGCTATTGTTCTTGTGTTATGCAATTACGCAAGGCAGTAAAACTTCCAGACGTTGACTTGGCTAACTAAATATATAAATATATTTATATTTTTTATATATATATATATATTTTTTTTATATATTTAGTTAGCCAACGTCTGGAATTTATATAAAGCCGATGTCAACCATTCTGCCAACGACTGAATTTGAAATGCAAGTGTGATAATTATAAAATAAAATATAATAGAACGATAAAGAATCTGAAGATCTTCCTAGCTTAGTCGAACATCAATCAATGTTATCGTAGGAGTTCTCTAAACGCTGTTCACAAGTCCACAACCCGAATTTTTTTTCAGTTTAAATCAATTAGTCGACCGCTATTCTTCCGACTGCTGTTTGCTGTTGGGGGCATGGCAAATCAGGTTTTAAGTAGGTAAATACTGAACACTAAACACACAAAACACTGTAAAACTGTCTGTCTAAACACTGTTGGTCCCTTAGAGTTTTTTGGTTCTTTAAGAGAAACAGGGTCGATTTTAATCAAAACAAGTTTTTACCCCCGACGCAAAAACGACGGGGTGTTATAAGTTTGACGTGTCTGTGTGTGTCATAAGAACATTTTCGAAATATCTTATTTAAAAAAGATAACTCGAAGTCTCTGTTTCTATGGAAAATAAAAAATCGGTCTAATTTGGCTGTAACACTATTTTTCGAAAATGTTCTTAAGTAACTTTTTAGACCTTTTTATCCTGCTTAAGCGTATGATGTTTCATTAAAATCGGTTTATTAATTTCGAAAAACAAGGGCTTGAGAGTTTGTATGAAATGCCGTACGTCGTTAACGCCCTTAAGGTAAGTTATTAAAAGTGTATTTTTCTCAATATTGGTCAGATATTAATGCCCCTTTGCAGAAGGATATAAATGATATGGTGGTAACCCCCTAGACTACACAAATATCAAGTCAAAACCTTAGCGCTGTGTTTCTGCCCAGTCCCTCTTATTTTACGAGCGATCAAAGTCGTTTTAAGTTTTAATTGCGCAGTTTCGTTGCTCATTGATAATAAAAAAATGTAACAAAACGCTTAAGTGGGCGATCGTTCATAAAGTTATCGAGTTAAAGCCAGCTGACGCCGAAACTCTTAAAACAAATGATATACACGCTCCGTGAGAGCTCTTACAGACGAACGGCATTTTGTCGATGACAGAAGTAACGCTGACTTCATAAGTCGGTGGACGCGGCAAAGACTACCGTCGACGCGCTAGCGGCTGCATCACCAAGACGACTGCAATGGACTTAACTTGGTCAGCGGCAGCCGCCGATGCACCGACTGCAGCCACGGTGCGTCGACAGTTCCGGTTCTGTCAGTCATCAACAAGATGCCGCTCGTATGTAAGCAGCCTAATTAAGTCTAACGAAATAAGGGCAATTTAAACAAGGAGATTTTCTCGACTGACGAGACTCGAGAGCCGAGAAGACTGCGAAACTCACCAGGTCATTATTGCACTTATGTGTTTAAATACCTACACCTACCTACTTACACTCCAAACAAGCGAACATATATGTACAGAGGTTTTTTTGTTATATATTAATACAAAGATTATTCAATATATTTATTTAATTAATTCATTTATGATATATATTTTACGACGAACGAAGACGGTCGTCCATGGCGGCAGCGCCGGAAGCTGTAGTTGCCTCTGTCGGCAGCTGAAGTTGGCTCTGTCGATAGCAAAGTGCAGCTCGTCTGAAAAAGGAGAAAACATGCAGCATTGGATTTAGCTACCCAAAAAAACATTAAACCTATTTAGCTTAGGCAATTATTATTTTATTATTATTATAAGCCTGTGTTGAGACCTAGGTAATTAAATATCTGTTTTTCTATTTCATATAGAGAAAACAATTCAATTACATAAGACAAATAGGTATACCGTCAATTGCAGTAATCACAGGCAAGTTTAACACAAACAAACCAACACATAGCCACAATTGTTTAGCCAACAAATACAACTACAAAATAAAATATTATTCAGGCGTTGTTTTCAAACATCAACATGGCCGCGGGCGCGAACTAACCAAGGGAGAGAAAACTCCGTTAATTTATTCTTGTTTTTTCCTTGAATCCTGTCTATGGGCACCATCTATCTTCATCTGTGAAAAAACATCGCGAGGAAAGACTGACGGCCTTAATGAAGGAACATTCCTGATTTCAGAGAAAAGTGGGTAGACGTAGACTTTCATTAATGGTAAGGGCTTTTTTTATAGAAATAGCAGATGGGTATCTAGATTTCGGGAGGTTTGTTTGTGGCTCTTTTAGAGTCAGTTTAAATATATAGGAACACTAAATATACAAAATATGTTCGCCACCTTAAGTGCTATTTTTGTCTGCTTAGTGCACGATATATTCTACTTTACCAATTCAGCATTATCTACGTATGGTTCGACGTTATGTGGTCAAGTAATAACAGCCGCACGGATCAACGCAGTTTAGTAACTGGGTTGTGGAGGTCAGACAGGCAGTCGCTCTATTTAAAATACTGGTACATATCTGCATCCGGTTAGACTAAAAGCCGACCCCAATATGGTTGGAAAAAGGCTAGGCAGAAGATGAATACCATAGTTACAAGAACGATCAATATTAGGTATCTCTATCCTAAAGAAAAACTCAGTGTTTTCATTCAATACCTAACCTTTGTACAATTTAATATAACATTTCGTATCGAATACCAACAATATAAAATGACATTGGCACTAGATTCTATTAGCTCAAACCGAGTACCTACAATAATACTCGTACAAAATTTCAAAATTCCATAGGTACCAAATTTTGGTACAAATCGTAGTTGTTCCGTCGTCGTGTAACATTTCGTGTGTGTTTCCTTTTTACCCGACTTCAAAAAAAGAGGAGGTTCTCAATTCAACGGTATTTTTTTTTTTTTTTTTTTGTGTTTGTTACGCGATTACTCCGTCAATAGTGGACTGATTTTCATAATTCTTTTTTTGTTTGAAAGGGTATACTCTCGAGGTAGTCCCATTAAGATCAAGTTGGAATCTGATGAGAGGATCCCATAGAAATCGAGGGAAACCCTCAAATTTTATAAGCAAAGCAATAACGATTTGGGTATTTTTTAAAATAGCTTGAGCATTTGGTCTCTGAAATCATCATTTGATAAAGTGGAGCTGATGAAGAAGACCACAGATGGCTATTGGAACTACTCAATGACAAATATTTCACTGGTTGCGATTCGATTACTTTAATATGGGTGTTAAGC
Organism: Mesoligia furuncula; assembly: GCA_916614155.1. Lineage (NCBI taxonomy): Eukaryota > Metazoa > Arthropoda > Insecta > Lepidoptera > Noctuidae > Mesoligia > Mesoligia furuncula. Next base: position 10,273,243 of record OU744792.1, read on the forward strand.
AATTTATGCTCGTCACAATGCGTATGGTGAGTGGTTGTTGGGGAGTTCTCCTGGTAAGAACCAGGAGAACTCCTCAACAATTAACGTCCCAACATCGGGAAAAGCAATATTTTGTAACAAGTGATGAGCAGTTGACATTAGGCTATTGTAACTTAGATAAATTACAAACAGACCCACTAAAAAGTGAAAAATAAAAACTTTTTACAAAAAAAAAAACAACCGACTTCCAAAAAAAACACTACAAATTGAAAAATAACTTTAATTTCGGAAGTCGGTGTCAATAAACGAAAATGCGGAACCAAAGACACCGACTTCCGAAATTAAAGTTATTTTTCAATTTGTAGTGTTTTTTTGGAAGTCGGTTGTTTTTTTTTTTGTAAAAAGTTTTTATTTATTTTTGCTACCAAAGTTTTTTTTTTTTTAGGCTCGTAGCGTGACTTTAGAACTGGGCTATCAAGTGCAAAAATATTTTTTTGAAATCCAACTGTTGGTGCCAGAGATTAAGGCGTCTGAGCAAACAAACTCTTCTGCCTAATTATAGATTAGTAGGTATAGGCATAGAAAAAACAATTATGAAAGCCAACTCGTGCCCCGAGCGAGCGATAATAGCCTAAACACACATGAAATGTACAACGTATTTAATGTATTTAATTGGATAAGGAATAATATTATATTGTTAGGACAGAAGTGAAATCACAATTAAATAGGAGAATTATTTGATATGCTAAAAACTAATCACATGAATTATAAAAATAATTATCAATCATAGCAAAATTACAATCAGAGGAACAAAATCATCACTAATCAAATTAAAGAAATCAACAAGAGATTATTAAGATACCAGATTACACCGAACGGCTGACGGCTGACGGATAGCACTTCTGCACGCAACGCTGTCAAAAACCATAAACCGTCAAACAAAGACCAGAGAGCCTGGCCTGCCGCCTGTGGCAGCCTTCTTTCAGTTAGCGCGTCCCCTGCGTTCCTGGGCCGGGTAGTAGTATCCAACACGGCCATCCTGGTTATGCGTTGTCCTCGACAGCATCAGAAAGGTCCGGCAAGCTTTGCATGGCTGCTCCATGGGTTTCGTCAGCTGGACGGGAAGGCCCAGCGACTGGCTCTGCAGCACGATGAGCGGAAGTGGTCTTCTGTGAAACCAATAAGAAAGACTACCGTCCCTCGGAGAGCACACACATCTGCCTATTCTTTTGCTTGCAGTCAATTCGTCTTACGTGGCCTTTTTCTTTCATTCATCAGACACATAAATTGACTAACTAAGCAGTCTATTGGATACCAAGACGTCATCTTTACTTCTTAAAGTTCCATTCATCACATAGAAACATCATAACGCATGTCGTCGACATCATGCAAGACAGATGACAATGATGATGAAGATGATGATGATGTTCTGTTCTGTAATTGTCGGGGGCAAAGTGGTTTGAATTTGCGTTTAAAGCTACTCCACGGAGAGGAGAGGTTAGCCATTCGTTTAACCAAGTTCTCGCGTCGCCTTTTAAACATCCGGCTACGCGTGACAGGCATTCTTTGTCGCCCAAGCGATTGGCTTTTTGTGCGCGATCCACTGCATCACAGCAAGAGTCTACGTCATGGATAGACGGGTCAAAGTTTAATGGCGTGTGGCAGCCTTCTTTCAGTTAGCGCGTCCCCTGCGCTCCTGGGCCGGGTAGTAGTATCCAACAATATTGTTTAAAATAGTATGGTAAATAACCCATATTTTTTCTGTAGTATGTAAAAGATGTAAATGGTTTATGTGGGTTATCCTTAGGAGATAAGCATATACCATCCCGGACTTTTTCATTAATATGTTTAAGATATACAATTCCGTAGTACATTAATTCGATCTATCTCGTAAGGTTTAGCCAGCGTTTGCAATGCAAGCGCACAAAAATAGGTGTGTTACGACATCATATTACAAATCTTAGAATTTCTCGGTTTTTCTCTTCTACAATATACATATAAAACTTCCCCTTGAATCACTCTATCTATTAAAAAAACCGCATCGAAATCCGTTGCGTAGTTTTAAAGATGCATACATAGGGACAGACAGACAGCAGGAAGCGACTTTGTTTTATACTTTGTAGTGATTCAATCGTCAAAAATGCATAGTCGATCTCTGTACAAAGCAATTTTCCCCTTTAGGGTAAACATCATGAATCTTTAATACAAAGCTTTTTTAATAATTTTTTCAACATAGACCAGGGGCTGACTACATTTTATTTATTACCTACGTCATGTTATGTTTAGGTATTTGAAAAATTATGATCGAAATATGATTAATGAAAACGTTGTTTTACTGAATCATGTATTTATTCAAATAAATTAAAATTATTATGAAATTGTTAAAGGAGGTAGGTAGGTACACATACGAGTAGCAGGGCAGCGGCGAAGCCACGACTGGCGGCGTAGGCACACCTTTAGCAGCGATAAATTTTGTCAGTGTGCGCATACGACGACGCATACGTACGAGCGCGCTCACTTATAAACAGTGTTCGATGCGTTTGTATGAAGATATAATATCCTACTCATTTGTATTTACTCTGGTATAGGTGTGGGATTCTTTTTACCCTCGAGGCATCCTAAAGGTTGAATTGATTTTAATACATGAGGTGACTATCGTCACCATGACGTCATAGTGCTTGGCGGTCGGGTCGATCGATCAGATTAAGATAGACTTGCTGCGGTTGGTCCGTGGATCTTTACATATGAAGACCCCTCCGTGGCTCGGAAATCACGATAAGCGGTTGGTCCCAGCTGTCATTCGTGGATTGTTTGGCAGTCGTTACGGGTCGTCAGAAGCTCAAAAATCTGACAACCAGTCTTACCAAGAGGTATCGCATTACCCAGTAACTGGGGTTGTGGTGGTCAAATAGGCAGTCGCTTCATGTAAAATACTGGTATTACATCGGGTTAGACTGGAAGCCAACCCCATCATAGTTGGGAAAATTCTAAGCAGATGATGAGGTGTCTATCGACTCGTCTAGGTCGCGATGGTTGTAGGCTAGGTTGTTTTATTAAATCACTAGCTGCGCCCCGCAGTTTCATCCGCGTAAATGTCGATCCCGTGGGAATATCGGGATAAAAAGTTACCTATATGTTAATCCAGGGTGTCAGCTCTTATTTTTTACACAACATTTTATCAAAATTGGTCCAGCCGTTTGAGCTTGAAGAAGTAACAAACATAAAATCACACACACACTCACAAACATTCGCCTTTATAATATTAGTGTGATTTATAGATATAGAAGATCTGTTTGACTCTTGTAAATAGTGTGAATCATCATCATCTCTAGCTTTGAAGCTTCTTCTTAGCGTACCAAATCGTAGAGAAAAAATAGAAGAATTCGAAAATAACTTTAATTTCGGAAGTCGGTGTCTATGGTTCCGCATTTTCGTTTATTGACACCGACTTCCGATATTAAAGTTATTTTTCAATTTGTAGTGTTTTGATTTGGAAGTCGGTTGTTTTTTTTTTTGTAAAAATGTTTTTATTTTTCACTTTTTAGTGGGTCAGTTTGTAATTTATCTAAGTTACAATAGCCTAATGCCAACTGTTCATCACCTTTTACAAAATATTGCTTTTCCCGATCGGACGTTATTTGTTGAGGAGTTCTCCCGGTAAGAACCAGGAGAACTCCTCAACAATCACTCATCATACGCATTGTGACGAGCATAAATTGCTTAGCAACCATATTAAAGTAATCGAATCACAACCCGTGAAATATTTGTCATTGAGTTGTTCCGATGGCCATCTGTGGTCTTCATTATCAGCTCCACTTTACCAAATGATGATTTCCGAGAGCAAATGCTCAAGTTACTTTAAAAAATACCCAAATCGCTATAGGTTTGCCTATAAAATTTGAGGGTTTCCCTCGATTTCCATGGGATCCTCTCATGAGATACCAACTTGATGATAATGAGACCACCTCGAGAGTATACCCTTTCAAATAAAAAAAGAACTTTTGCAATCGGTCCAGCCGTCTTCGAGTAATCGGTGAACATACACAAGGTAGCTACTGTAAACTGTTGAGTAGTTCCCTTAACTGTCCTTCGTCTTCATCATCAGACCCTTAATGACAGTCACAACCTATCTAGGTGTAAAGTTCACATCAATACAAATTAATCAAGCCCAAACACAAGGTAACTGCTGTAAATCGTTGAGGAGTCCCCTCGACTGTCTTTCGGCTCCATCATCAGATCGACTCCAGGCCTTCATTAAATTGTAGTGCATTAAAATACTTAATGATAAAATTGACAAACGCACTAGTCGCTCCTACGATTTTCGAATGTTCCCCTCGATTTCACTGGGATGCCATCATCAGATCCTGGTTTCCTTATCATGGGACCACCCTTGGCATATCTCCTTTCCAACAAAAAAAGAATAATCAAAATCGGTTCATAAACGACGAAGTTATCCGCGAACACACATAAAAAAAAATATATATATATATATATACGGTCGAATTGAGAAACCTCCTCCTTTTTTTGAAGTCGGTTAAAAATAGAAGAATTCGAAAATAATTGTATCTTTATCCTTCCATAATTTAAACCAACATAATAAATTATGTTTTATTGTTTTAATTACCTGTAGCACAATTAAAACATGTGGCAACTTTACATGTACAATTGCGTTGCATTTGGTTGACACTCGAGCTGACATTTTCGTAAATGTCATTCAATATCATTTCGTTCGTTTCTGCGTTTCGGGGTACGAGTTATTATTGAATTCTGATTAAATTATTTATAAATATTGGAAACGAAACAAATGTGAAACAACAGTGGTTGAAGCCGACAGCAGACAGCTGTCAACTTGTCAGTTTTTTTTTTTCAACTAAGTAAGCTGTGCCGATGAAAGGGTGCCAAAATAGCGTGCTTTTTGTTATGTTAAAAGTTATTTTATTCTCGTCCACGGGTATGCATAAAAAAATCTAGGTTCTTTTATGCCACTAAGTGTACCACGGTACTTCGTTTAGGCAGATTTTGGTGACCTCCTTTTTCGAATGTATAAAGTAGGTAATGGATTAGCAATATCCTTCAAAATGATTTAGATTGTGATTGTCACTGTGTTACGCAATTAGGATGCGATGCAAAACATATTTAGTATCTTATTGTTTTAGGTATTTAAAATCAAAATATTTGGCATAAAAATTGGATTCTACAGCATGTATTAGAAATGTATTTATTTGCTCTCGGAAATCATCACTTGGTAAAGTGGAGCTGATGATGAAGATCACAGATGGCCATCGGAACTACTCACTGACAAATATTTCACGGGTTGCGATTCGATTACTTTAATATGGTTGCTAAGCAATTTATGCTCGTCACAATTACGTATTGCGAGTGATTGTTGAGGATCTCCTGGTTCTTACCGGGAGAACTCCTCAACAATTAACGTCCCAGCATCGGGAAAAGCAATATTTTGTAAAAGGTGATGAATAGTTGGCATTAGGCTTTTGTAACTCAGATTAATTACAAACTGACCCACTAAAAAGTGAAAAATAAAAACATTTTTACAAAAAAAAAAACAACCGACTTCCAAAAAAAACACTACAAATTGAAAAATAACTTTAATTTCGGAAGTCGGTGTCAATAAACGAAAACGCGGAACCAAAGACACCGACTTCCGAAATTAAAGTTATTTTTCAATTTGTAGTGTTTTTTTTGGAAGTCGGTTGTTTTTTTTTTGTAAAAAGGTTTTTATTTTTCACTTTTTAGTGGGTGATCTTCATCATCAGCTCCACTTTACCAAGTGATGATTTCCGAGAGCAAATGCTCAAGTTACTTTAAAAAATATCCAAATCGCTTTAGCTTTGCCTATAAAATTTGAGGGTTTCCCTCGATTTCCATGGAATTCTCTCATCAGATTCCAACTTGATGATAATGGGACCACCTCGAGAGTATACCCTTTCAAATAAAAAAAAAACTTTTGGAATCGGTCCAGCCGTCTTCGAGTAATCGGTGAACATACATACACAAGGTAGCTACTGTAAACTGTTGAGGAGTTCCCTTAACTGTCCTTCGTCTTCATCATCAGACCCTTAATGACAGTCGCAACCCATCTAGGTGTAAAGTTCACATCAATACAAATTAATCAAGCCCAAACACAAGGTAACTGCTGTAAATCGTTGAGGAGTCCCCTCGACTGTCTTTCGGCTCCATCATCAGATCGACTCCAGACCTTCTTCAAATTGTAGTGCTTTAAAATACTTAATGAAAAAATTAACAAACGCACTAGTCGCTCCTACGATTTTCGAAAGTTCCTCTCGATTTCACTGGGATGCCATCATCAGATCCTGGTTTCCTTATCATGGTATCACCCTTGGCATATCCCCTTTCCAACAAAAAAATAATAATCAAAATCGGTTCATAAACGACGAAGTTATCCGCGAACACAAATAAAACAAAAAAAATATATATATACGGTCGAATTGAGAAACCTCCTCCTTTTTTGAAGTCGGTTAAAAATATAATACACACCCTTGTGTGGAACATCATATAATTAGCAGTCTCATAAATAAATAGCTTAAATTCCTAGATACTCGACTCAAATTTATTGGATTTTTTTGTATAAGTAAGTATATAAAATTACAATCAAAGGACAAATTTTGTGAATCATTTCCAGTTAATTTTGAATACATTTGCAAACATTTAACTCTGCAACATTAACTTCCATTTAAATCGAGCCAACCATAAAACCGACCTAGCAACTGCAACGTTAATTTGATGCTCTCAAAAATGTATTCGAATCCCGCTGCGCTGTAGGTACCTGTACTTTTAACTGAAAAACAAAACTTTCAACAGTGCGACGCCTGACGTGCAAAAACTCACATCTTTTAAAAAGTGATGTTTATATGAAAAATATGCAAATTCGGCAAGCTTAAACTTTTTATTTTGTATAGCAGCTATATTTTTAGGATATGGTAATAGTTTATTTGACTTTGATACTAGCTTCTGCCCAGACTTCATCCGCATATATCCCGTGACTGTGCCCCGTTACTTTGTTTTCGCATACCGTCATTTGTAACTATTTTGGTTTTTGCTCGGCTCCTAAGGAATGTAGCGTGATGTTAAAAATATTATTATTCCTCAAGAATTGGGCTATCAAGGGCAAAAATATTTTTTCAAATCCAACTGGTTTCAGAGATTAGCGCGTTCAAACAAAAAAAAATCAAACATTTCAGGTTTATTATATTCGTTTAAGTATATAAATTGCTAGTACCTAACACTCGCTTTAATAATACAAATTGGGTGTTAATAGCTTGAGCTTTTGATAAAAATGATAATTAACTCGAATAATACACAAAAATAAAAACAAAATATACCTATCTATAATAACGAGCACAAACAGAAATAGTCGATAGCTGCACGTCATGACTATGACAAGAAAGCTTCCACTCAGCATAATGCTTTGTTATGGGGAACCCATAGCACTGTGTTGATAGTGATTACTCGAAAAAGACGCACGGAAACCAATTCAGATACTATACGTAACAAAATAAATTAAAACAAACAGTAGGTACTTAGAATATTTAAAGCAACTAGGATGACTAAATAATAAAAAAAACAATATGAATATTACTATTCAATAATTACAATGTCATTATTTAGATAAAAGCCATGAAAATATTATCAGCCATTGTTTGCGCAAAAAGCTTGCATGAGCGGTCTTTTGTGATCCTTTTACTTACTAATTTAAAATGAACCCGTGCCTAAACCATCAATTCGCTATTATGTCAAAATTATAAAGTTAAATAAAATTAGCAAACCATTGAATATTATTATCATGCGAAAATTGAAGAGAAACTTTTTCAGATACAAATTATACCTACTAACGAAATGATTGAGTGAATATTCGTTCATCTTGAAAACATACTCTTCGGAATTTCATTCACTTAACTCTCTGTTAATTGGAAAGCTCTTTGGCGTTGTTCCAAGGCTATCAAATTTTCCAATATGCCATGAAAATGACTGATTAATTGAATCCAATTCAGCACCTATGTTACATTCTTGTTATAGGTATTCATCACCATTAGCGATGGAAGATCAATATCATTTTTTGATTTTTCAATAATTTAGATATAATATGACTATAAATTACCCCCCTTTGCTATAAGACGTAACGCTAAACCATCTCCTTCTTTTAGTATAACTCCCCATTCCTGCACAAACTCATCCACCCCTTGCACTTGTCCTCCGCTTGCTAGATCCGAAAGCGTTAAATACCTCGGAGTACACATAGACGACGGACTGAGATGGGACCGACAAATTGACGCCGTCACCACCAGAACTTTACGTCTTATACATATATTTAAGTCTCTTAGAGTATCCGCCGACCTAAAAACTCTTAAGATGGTGTACCTTGCACTATGCCAATCAGTGATTGGTTATTGCATAGTTACGTGGGGGGTGGTGCGGCTAAGACTAGATTTCTGAGGGTGGAAAGAGCACAGTGAGCTATACTTAAGGGGAATGCTCCAACCAGCCCGCGAAATTCAAAATTTCTTGCGTTTTTTGCAATTTGCGGGCCAGTGCTAGGTTGTATGTTGATTAAAATATTATTCGCGGCTGTACGACGTATGTAGTTACAGAATTATAATCATCAAAATCACCAATACAACCCTCCAACTTCATAAAGGTGTAAGAACACAAAAAAAACAGAAAAAGTAATTCCTACAGCTTTATGAACTTAGAGCGTTTTATTGATGATTTTGATGATTATAATTCTGTAACTACATATGTCTTACAGCCGCGAATAATATTTTTATCAACATACAACCTAGCACTGGCCTGCAAATTGCAAAAAACGTAAGAAAATTTGAATTTCGCGGGCTGGTTGGAGCATTCACCTTAAAGTCATTACGAAAAAGCCCTACCGGTATCCAACAACTGAACTCTTCTCTGACTGTAAAGTACTTACAGTCCGTCAGCTTTATGTGCTTAAATCCACCCTTAGAAAGCACGCAGGCCTTCCTCCTCATACTACAAACAAACGCACGTACGTTCCACCAACATAAGACCACTTTCGCCAAAATACTAAGTACCCATATCTATAAAACATTAACAAACATCTCAATATTATGAATTTAAATTCACATGCACTAAAATCTAAAGTAACAGAGTGGCTGCTCCTTAAGGACTACTCTTACGGAGTCTTTACTCACCTATCTTGTATAATACACACACACCTACACCCACACACACACACATACATTCACACCTACACACACACACCACTCACACACACTAACACACAACATACAATTCTACTCTTTTATACCATACAGTAGAATGACAGTCCGCTTGAGATATAAGTTTTTGTTGATTATTGACCGTAAACTACCTCTTATAATACAGGTATACCCTAGCTTAAGAGGTAGAGAATATTATTCTGTACAGATTTTGCAACATAAACTATTAATGTACTTTCTATACCAAATATCAAACTGTATTTCAAACTCTGTATGTTTTTAGATAAATAATAGTACATTATGATACATGTGTGCTATGTTGATCATTATGCTCGAGGCGGTATTATTCGCGCGAGCCGCAGGCGAGTGCGATAAAAAAGCCGAGAGTCTAATGATCAATGCACACGCGTTTCATACGACGTTTTTCAACACACTTGCGAGGAGAAAAACAGACTTGTATCGTTAAATATTAACTTGTTTGGAAAATGGCGCGCTAGTTTTGTTTTTCCGCGCGCCGTGCTAGCCAGCACTAGCGATGCGCGCGCAGGTGTAAATAAAAGAAAAAGCACTGAATCTCATTTCTCAAATATATTAGTCTGTGGCACCGACAAAACCTCTAAAGAGCCTATAGAAAAAATATAATAAACACAAAATAATGTGTAGACTAATCGTAGTGTTGTCGTATGTCAAATTGTAGTTTAGTTAGTATGGAATTAGAAAGTACTGTTGGCATAGAGAAATATACATTAGTTCAGTGAGAATCCGCAATAATAGAGCGCCAGTCAGGGACTTTTCCGTTTGGTTTCGGAAGGGACCACGGACAATTTAAGGTGGATAATTAAAATTTTCTTACGTTTTTTTGTAATTCGCAGGTCAGTATCAGGTTGTATCTTGATCAAATATGATTCGCGACTATAATATATATGTATTTACATAATTATAGTCATTAGAATAGAATCTTTCAGGTTAGATTTTTTCCCTAAGAACTTTTCCAAAAGAAAGATGTATTAATGATTCGAATGATTATCATTCTGTAAAGACGTACCTGTTATAGTCGCAAATCATATTTTGGTCAAGACACAACCTGACATAGAACTGCAAAAAACCTAAGAAAATTTGAATTTCGTGAACTACCACTGCGCATTCACCTTAAATTGTCTGTGGTCCCTGCGCATTCACCTTAAGGTAAATAAATATTAGTTAATTTTGGGACCAAGGACAATACAGACTATTTAAAAAAAAAGTGAATTATGAGATTAAAAAAGCGCGCATCTCCTACTAGTAAATAGTTATCTGTGGAAATAAAGCACATGTGGATTAAAGTAAAGAAAAAGCACGCGTTTTTAATACACTGCATTATGGACCTAATAGCGGTTTAATAAGAGCCACTTTACGAGCAAGTGTGTTGAAAAGATTATTATTATTATTAAAAATAAATATATATTAACTTACCTATTTCCTCTTCTTCGTGTTGCTGGCACGACAGTTATTTAAATTTTATTGATCGAAAACTTCACTTCCGCGATGTTATCGCTGGCAGCGTAAAGGTCACTTTGGCTGCTTATTTTGAGGCTTGCCAGATACTAACATCCTATCTATTTTTTTATAGGTAATAAGTAAATAAGTATAAGCCTCTTACATCTTTCTTTTGTCAAGTAGGTAGGTGTTGTAGAGGCTATCTATGTAGCCCTACCTTTAGCAGTACAGGCTGGTTATAATTGCCGGCGTGTTCCATTCGAACGTTCAAACAAGTGTCAAATATTCTCATAAGGTATTTTTGAGAGCAGTGGTGGCCAAGTGGTAACGGCCGCGACTTACGAGTTGTAGGTCGTAGGTTCGAACCCAGACAGGCGCTTTACTTTGTGTAAATTATTTCATCACCACTGCTCTCAAAACGGTGAAGGAAAAACATCGTGAGGAAACCGGCATGTCCTAGAACCAAAAATTCGAAGACATGTGACATCTGCCAATCCGCACTGGGCCCGCGTGGTGGATTACGGCCCACTCCCTCTCACCGAGAGGAGGCCTGTGTCCCAGCAGTGGGAACATTATAGGCTGATTATGGATTTTTGTTTAGTAGTCAATGCTAGATAGAACATGATAATGTAAAGTCTTCCTATAAATATAATATATTCGAGTCAAAGCTACTGCTGTTTAATTATATTATGAAGCTCCCATCTAGAGTTTCACAGTACACACAATCATGCTTACCAGCATGTAACAATAGTCTAAGTTAGTATTCACGCTATTAAATAAATAACAGTAGACCACCAGCATGCAGCGACCGCGCATACCTGGTCATCACCTTGGCGACATCTTCGCAGACTATTCCGACTCACCGAGAACTATGCGGCAACCGGTTCCGACTCACTGGAACCTCGGCTGGCCTAGCAAGCATCGCAAGATACAAGATTCAGCCCACTATCGACTTCCGGTCTCCGGGGGGGAGTGATGTAGCGGTATCTACAACGCCACATGAGAACAACATGTCATACTGACGTCACGCAACATCCTGCATCTCGCAAGCAGAGTTTACCAGGCAACTAGCCTACACACAACGGCCCGACATGAATCACCGGGTAGTTGCCCGCCAGACAACACCCGTCTGGTCGGAGGATCCTCCCTTTTCTAAAGAGTATGAGTGAATTTTACACCCTGTTCCTCATACCTCTACAGGTCAGATGCCGCAGACGCAAAAATCGCGCTCGGTCGTGAAAAAATTACACTGTAGTGATTTTTTGGGATGTTGTTAGGATAGATTCATATCTATCATAACATAACATAAAGAAACACAATATTCATAATAATATAAAACCAAATTTGCAGCTTCGAAAGATCTATGCTAACTGCGTGATGCTCGAAAAACCTTGAAATGTTCGGACTTCTTTCAGTTTTTGACTTACAACTTCTAGAAGATGCATCCTACGGAAAAGTCATCCTATACGAAATTCTAAAGTATTCATTTGAGTGCAACCAGTTTAACATCGTTATCCATTCTAACAACATCCCAAAAAACAGTACCTACAACAGTACAATTTTTGCGACCTACGATATTTTGAATGACTTACCTAAGATACATAAATAATATTTCTGATGGCGATAATAAAAAGCTTCTGATTTATTTTAATAGCTCTAGAAACATTTCAAAGGTCTTGGAAAGCAGTAAAACGACATTTAACACTAAGAAAAGGCGGTCAAAAGCAAGTAAAACATGCCAGATGCTCTGGAGACTAATTTGAAGAAAACTACTTTTGTTCAGAGCCTTCGGAGAAATCGCCGACCAACCTAACTTATCCTATTTCAAGTACTATAACACTTTTTCTTACGAATACCTTTATATTAAACAAAAAAAAAGTATTCGAAAATATATATTACAAAAGTTTGAGCGGGTTTACAATATCTGAACCTGCACTTTATTTTGTTATTTGATACATTGTGGAACACAAGAACATTTATTTAACACTAGCTGCGCCCCGCGGTTTTACCCGCATAAGTGTCGTTTCCGTGAGAATATCTGGATAACAAGTAGCCTATCTGTTAATTCTGGTTACAAACTATCTGTGTGCCAAATTTCATCCAAATCTGTTCAGCCGTTTGAGCGTGAAAAAGTAACAAACATATAAACACACACACACTCACAAACTTTTGCCTTTATAATATTAAAATAATGATAAATGAAAAATGATTTATTTTCTGTAAGTAGGTTTGTACAAACACTTTTATAAGTCAATCATATTTTTTTAAACTAGATGAGGTCGGCGTTTCCTATCTGACTATTCTGGGAAGAAAGGCCGAAACAAACTTAGAAGTCAGTCTCCTATAAAGTCCAGACAAAATCTTGGTCAGATCGTGTGAAGACCATGTAGATTGGAATCTGAAATGGTCTATTAAGGAAAGAACCACACAGATTGAGCGGACCTGTCCAATCAGTGCACATATTTGTCAAAAATCGTTCAGCTCAACTCAGAACTTGCGGAGCTCAACGATTCGACGAACAGTACCAAAGAAAGAACATTTGGGTAGGCCGCGTAAATTACTCAAACTGCCAGATCATGATTAAAAGTTTAAAACTAAGAAGAAAAACAGAAAAAAAATGACCCACATACTCCTCATAGTCCAATAATTTAATACTTTATACAGTAATAACGGTCTTATTCATAATAAGTTATAGAACATCTAAAGGCTTGCTAATGTCTCGTTGTCAAAAATTGTTATTCATAAACGCATTTTAGCACTAAAACGTTCGATAAACCTACTATAAAGTTATGAAACCCAGACCCCTACTATAACAGTACTATAAAAATGGCCGACTCTACATCAGCTGATAGAAAATGACGTTTGACCTACAAATGTAACATGTGCAGTTGTATTTAATTTATGTTGCACTTCTGTTTAACCAATTTAGTTTATTATTATATACTACAATGCAAAATAGAAGCAAGGAAAAATATAACGAAGCACATAAATTATTGCAACTAGAATTACTGTGGGACGCTGTTGCTTTGGGCTGTGGAAACAACGCTTTTCAATGTCTTTTACATGGCATACATGCAAACTAGGAAATGTGAAAACAACCATAGTGGCTGGAGCAGTACCTTACAATATTGCAGTTGACCATGGAGACATGCAGTTAGTAGTAGTTAGGGTAGCAATATCAATGAATATCATACAAAGTCAGATCAAGAAGCCTAGGTGCGAGGGGAAATTCAAATGCTAATTTACAAACTTTTGAGGAAACATTCCGCCGAGATAGCCTCACTTTACCAGGTTAGAGGTACATCTTCCCACTTGTGTCCGGAGACGGATCAGGGACTTCTGTGTGGATAACGAAAGTTTACACCCTGCAGGGAGATGCTCCACTAGGATGCGGCAGTAGGGAGTGGTTGTGAAGCTATGTAGCAAACCATGTTCCTCCTCCTATCCTACCCTATGCATCCCTAAACATGCAGTCAAAGTGACCTCTGCGCTGCCACTGACAACGTTGTGGAAGTGGCAAAGTTTTGGGCCCACAAGATCTGAAATACTGTCGTCCCCGCGACACGAAGAAGATAAAGTGGAGACATTTTAGCGAGTAGTGCATTAATAAAAAGCTTTTATACAGATATCAGTTTAATTGATTTATTTTTATAATACTCTAAACTTTAATTCGGCTTCTAGAACTTGTGCTAGCAGAACAACATTTTTAAAATGTTTCTTTTCATTTGCCATCTATGCTGCCACCTCTTCTCTAGGCCGTTTCAGTTTCTGCTATTTGTAGTGAAGCACCATCCTTCCTACTGTCCTGAAATACAAAATGAATGTTATAATTTTTTCTCTTTATCAAACGAAATTCTTGACATGCTTACTCAGGAACTTTGTAACTTATAAGTAAATGGGATAGGCACCTAATTCGTAAATCATGCCATGCCGCCTTTTTCGCGTTGGTGTCAGTATAAGTGTTTTTATTTTCTATCTTCTTCTTCTTAGTGTGCCCAGAATTCGGCTACTTGTTTGGCGCCATCACTAGCGTCCACCTTCGTTTTATGTTATTGAAACCCTCTCCCTGACCAATTCTTCTAAAAGATCTAAGGAAAAGCAAAAGCAAGCATAAGTATAAGAAATTAAGAATGTTTACAAAACAAAACTTACTTTGAACAAAACTGTTTGAACACATTTTAGTTGTAGGTAACAGTACACACCTCATCGTCCTCCAATCAAAACGAGTATTCACTTCTTTGCCCTTTCTTGGAACTAGTCTACGTTCTTAATTCCATTTCTTTTAAATACAAAAAAATATTCAAAGGTTTTCGCTCTCCTGACAATAAAATAACAATAACAAATTCATAACCATGGTAACGCGGCAAAACTGTGGAAACTGTAGACAATAAATTAGTTTTCCATACGTCATAATGTCTATGATCACAATTATTCGGTGCGTAGGCAGATATTCTCGTTTGACAACTCAATGTGTTGGCCAATTTGTTGGATGACTTCAATAAAGTGGCAACATTTATATTTATATTGAAGTTATAGGACACTTTAGTTATAGAAGGTTTATGAAGCGTTTATGAATACAAAATTTTATCGAACGTTTTAAAGGCTTATCGAGCATTTTAACTAATGAACGTTTTAAACCTTCTATAAGCTTTTTTTATGAATAAGACCGTAAATGTACATGTCATGTTTAAGTAAATAGCACAATTAAAGTGTAAATAAGTGAAATAAAAACAACATTCACTGTCTAAACCTATTGGAGCAGCTCAATCCCAAACCTTTTTGTCCTCAATGTAGTATTTTACAGTATAATAGGCTTTCTGACTTAGTTTTCGCTTTAAAAAAGATTTGAATATATTAAGGCTTAGTTCTTGAATGTGGCTAGGAAGTTTATTATAAAGACGTATACATTGACATCTAAACGAACCACCTATTTTCTTGAGCCTTGTTGTAGGAACAACAAATTTGTGTTTGTTCCTAGTATTTATGTTATGGATATCACTGTATTTTTTAAACAGATTAATATTTTTATGTGCATACAAAAGATTATCATAAATGTACTGAGAAGGCACACTCATTATATTAATCTCTTTAAATTTGTCTCTGAGGACTCCCTACGTCTGGGACTTAATTTATGAATGGAACGAATTGCTCTTTTTTGTAAAATAAAAATTGTCTGAATATCGGCGGCATTTCACCACAACAGAATACCGTAAGACATCACACTATGAAAATAACTAAAGTAAACTAAACGGGCTGTCTCTAAAACAGTTAAATCACGAATTTTCCTAACGGCGTATGCTACAGAGCTAAGCTTTTTTGACAATTTATCTATATGGGGGCCCCATTGAAGCTTGGCATCCAACGTTATGCCTAAGAATACTGTGGTATCTTAGTTAGATAACATAATCAGCCTATAATGTTTGTCGCTGCTAGGACACAGGCTTCATTTGTGTGTGTGTGTGTGTGTGTGTGTAGATACAATTGAAATAAAATAAATTGAATAGGTACCTTGAGAACCAACCTGCTGACTGGCAAATCTGATACCGTGGCGTGATCCGAGCTAATATTCTCGTATAGATCGATAATGCTGACCGGAGAAAATAAAACGAAGGAAAAGAAAAAAAAAAAGTAGAATAATTGTGTATGTGTAGAATAATTTGTGTGTGTACTGAGATTGCAGCCTCTTTTGGTGTAGCCCAAACGAGACTGTAAACTCTGCTGAAGTCAATATTTAATTTGATTTTTGATACATTTTAATGTGAATAAATTGGAAATGTTTTTTTAGTTTTTTTTTTTTAAATTTTGAACTAGAACCTTCCGATTGCTCTTCATTAAACATGAACTATCTGTATACACATATCATTATTCTTCTGCCCTTACCAATTTATTTGGGGTCAGCGCAACATGTCCGTTTCTCCCAAACTTATAAAAAACAAAGACTTAACACAACATCAAAACTCTAAAAATAATCTGCAAACATTCCCTAACAAAATTCAAACCACCAAAACTAGAAAATCAAATAGTCAAACACCCACGTAACATTTTGGTTATACTTCATATCAAGTAGGTATACCTAGTGATTTGGGGACCCAACCAACCAAACATAATAAAACGTTGTTTGCCGGGGGAAATTGAGAGGCAACCGAGTGTACCCTTTTAAGTTAGTTCAAATATCATTGTATCGGTTACGCTTTTAACCCTTCAAGGCGAACGGAGCCCGTCAGTGTCAGGAAAACCTCAGCCCCTCGATTGTAAATAGATACTTATGTAAGGTGTGTTTATTAATATCCTGTAAGAGGTTGGGGGATATGTACCTACGTCATATTCTGTTGTGAAATTTTGAGTTTGTCAATTGTTTGGAACTTTGGAAATCGGTTTGTGGATGAGTTCAACCGTAGGTACCTACGGTTGAACTCATCCACAAACCGATTCCGATCCTTGATTATATAATTAAAGCGTAGGTACACTAATACATAATGTCAAATGTCTGTGCCTTTTGAAGACCTACCTACATAGGCATATGATTTCGGAAAAAGTTGATTGGTGCAGATGATTTCAGTGAGTGAATATTTTAACTACTTAAATCGAAATTTATCTAATCTAATGATTCTCTGCTTAGCTTTAGTTAAATAATTAAGTTGAAAATATGTCGTTTTGACCAAGCGTGGTGGCCAATGCTCGTGCCTTCTCTGTACAAGAATAGGCTTTTGCCCAGCACTGGAACAATAATAGACTGGTATTATTATGATTAAGTAACATTGAATTCTGATGTAGGTTTTGCAACCCAGAATATTTTTTGTGCTAACATGTTTTAAAGTATCTTCATGGGTTATAATTATTTATGACTTCGAGTATCATTCCTTCAAGTCAACAAATCTGCTATTATTCAGCCGATGACATTGATCCCGACTGTAGACTCCCTGTCCTATAGTCGGGATCAATATTATCGGCTGGTGTTTGTACTGCTTGTTGGAAAATAATAACATTTACAATTCAGATGACGGCGGGCCTCCATTTCATTACAACTCTTCGCGCCGAAGCTAAGAGTCAGTGTTTATTTATGTACTTTGTAAGATCGATGTGTTTCCTTTAGATTTGCTAAATTATTTATTGTTTCTTTCTAAAAATAAACTCTGTTTTTCACGTATCCTGACTTACCTGCGGAGTAATTAATTACCCATATAAACTGGCAATTGTGCGAAATGCCTTTCATTTTGATGTTTATCGTTTCACAGGTTCAACAAAATCGTTAGCTCAACGTAAATAACGCAATGAACGTGGCTGAACTATCAAAATGAAAGGCATTGCGATCGGTTGCCTTTTTAAGAGTGTTATGCAATCACTTCGCTGTTGGTATTTCTTAGCCGGATATCCAACACTACACCATACACACACACACTAGATCACTTTTGATTTTTCATTCAGCTTGCCTTGTCTTCAGGGGACAAGCCCATTGATCGAACCAGTTTCCACGGTGAGATTTTTACTGAATCGACCAGCTGATGTCAGAATAAAAATGCATTTTTAAAAACAAGTCTACGTAGAAAATACAATTTCCTTCTGGGTGAAATTACGAGACCCTAAAACTGTAGACCTATTGAATCTTATGAGTACTCGTACAACAGCGGTTATGATTCAAATATCATACGAATTCGCTGCCGTCAAGAGATTACGCTTAGCAAAATTAAAATCAGTTTTAATGATATTTTTTCGACGATCGTCAGGTTTTTTTTTTATTTCCAGCTATGTCATAACAAATATCGGATTTAAATGTGTGGGTTTGAGGATATTATGAATAGAAATCAGTGTCTACAATGAAATATATACCTAGGCGTAAGGTATAAGTACAGTGGCGTGGTTTTTTTTTTTTTTTTTTATTATTTTGATGTTTTATAACAGACAAACTTGTATGAAGATGATGTGGATAGTTTCTACGGTAGCAATTTTATTTTTGCATCAAGACCAATAGTTGAATAGCCTTAAGATATTTGTTTGAGTGTCAGTGTTTGTATATAGGATGTAGGACGATAGTTAATGAAAACATACTCATGGTTTCGAAGAGCTTCTACGCCAAGAACTTCTACGCCAGAGACAGCGTCTGTAAAAAGAAAGAAATAAATAATAAATTTCTTGGCACGAACGGGAGGAGTCACTAACTCCTCCCGTTTGTGCAGAGTAATACAAGGCTGCCAATGATGATGATCTTGAAAAGATCACAGTACCTCAACTCAGCCCATCGGTTCACTCCTGGACATAGGCCTCTCCCAGACTGCGCCATTTTTTTTTTTTTTTTTTTTTTTTCCATCACACCCTGTCCTCCGCCTTCCGCATGCAGTCCGCCCCAGCCACTTTCTTAAGGGTCCACCTAGCCGGTGGGAGTCCCACGCTTCGCTTGCCGATCGATCTCTACTCCAGGACTCGTCTGTTTCACCGGCCATCGGTCCTTCGACAAACATGGCCAGCCCACTGCAACCTTACTGTTTGTTAACTCTGCCGAGTATGTTGATAACTCCGGTTCTTTTCGCGGATAATTAAAATCACAAGTCCACAGAATGACCGTTCCTACTCCAATTTAAAACATCCAATCCAACTACTGCAACGGTCAAATTTAATAGGATACTTCAGATAGTCATCTGCCTAGCCTTTTCCCAACTATATTGGGGTCGGCTTCCAGTCTAACCGGATGCAGCTGAATACCAGTATTTTACATGGAGCGACTGCCTATCTGACCTCCACAACCCAATTACTGGGTAATACGATACCCCTTGGTAAGCCTGGTTGTCAGACTTTCGGGCTTCTGACTACCCGTAACGACTGTCAAAGATCCACGAATGACAGCCGGGACCAACGGCTTAACGTGCTTTCCGGGGCACGGAGGGGTCTCGCTATGTAAAGATGGTCACCCATCCACAGACCAACCGCGGCAAGCGTGGCTTAACCTGATCGATCGACCTGTTCGGCTGTTATTATTTAGCCTAGTGCTATTGCGAATTCAACATTTTGCAAATTCAACAATGTAGTCCAGAAGGCTACAATCTATACCTTATGACCTGAGCCTTTCTATACCCGCTTATACGAGTCTTTAATGCCTCAACCCTATAGATAATGCCAGTAACGACGATACATGACAATGAAATGAAATTCCCACAATTCTAGTTAAAAGAGGTTAGAACAATACGTGACTTGGTAAACGGATAGTGGTAAGAAGGGATAGGATAAAGGATGGCCGGTTCTAAGTGCTAGGCGCTATCGTATTTCCGGCGACTGTCTGCTTGATGTGTAGACTGGCAAATAAATCTAGATTATGTATAGGTTGGTTTACTTATTTTTACCCGACTGCGGCGAAGCCCAAAAGGAGGGTTATGTGTTTGACCTGTATGTATGTATGCCCGTTTCTTTGTTCCCTCGTAACTCCTAAATTAATGAACGGATTTGGATAAATTATACGTCTTTAGATTTTTCTTGATAGCGCGAGTGTCACTGGCTACATTAAAATAAAAAACAAAGTAAAATGGCGGATTTGGGGTGCCATATTGTGAAGTTCGAATATTTTTCTTCTAATACCGTCGAACGGGATAAGAAAATGGAGAGTTTCAAAAGGTGATTACATAAGTTTAAACAACTTATATGGTTAAAAGTAATTCGAGGTAACAAATCGTAAAAAATACGAAATAAAAAAATAAAAATACAATGAAATCTTTCATACCTATTTGTAAACTAAAAAGCTGGAAATAAAAAAAAGTACTGCGTAAAAAGTTAAGTAAAAAAAAAACTGAAAAGCTAATAACAAGCCCATTTTAAATTAAATAAAAGTTGAAAGCAGGTCCGATTCCAATTTTATATTTTCAAACTCAAATGGGTCCTGCCTGCTTACAACTTGGCTTGAGCTAGTGTGGACCAATCCTGTCTATAGGCGTCAAGCTCGTCCCGCCATCTTCTTTTGGATCTGAGGAGCCTAGTGTTTACATAAAATATAACGTGATTTGATGTCGCATAAGTATCTCAAAGAATGCCGAAACAGACATTTTATCTAAATCGTCATAACTTAGTGTGCGGTGGACTTTATTATTACTTTAGTCAAAGAGTCTCATAATTTGACATTACCAAAAACAACATCAAAACGGAGCTCACAACAATAAAGCTCATAATAACAATGGATATGTTAATGAATAGAAACTAATTAAAATAATGAAATGGAATAACAATTGGAGTTCCAAGCGCCCGAGGTGACGGAAAAGATTTGAGAGAGTCGCTTTAAATGTGTGAAAATAGCTTTACAGAGTACGATACGATTAAGATCAGACAACCTAGTAGAAATTATTTTTCAAGTAGGTTGTGGTATTTTTATGTTCGTGGATATTACGATCTATGTTGTGTGAAAGAAGAAAATATAGGTTTACTTTATCTTCGCGCAAGTATAAATTAGCAGCTAGATAAGACTTTCTAAGGCCCTTAGAACACGTCACAGTTTCTTTGCGGGTATAAACTGTGCCGTAGAAAAAACTCGTTTGTCAAAAAGCTTCCATAGCGATCCACATAACACTGACGAACAAGTAGGCACGATTCGTACACGGCGAAAAAACCTTAGTTTTTTCACGGCAAGAAAAACGAGCGTGTATAAAGGGCCTAAGTACTTGGTCAGACTGGAAGTGCGAGCGCGGGGCGGGTGCGGCGCGACAAACTCAAACATATGAACTTCTTTGAGTGTCCATAGTGGGCACGCGGGCGCGGTGTACGGCGCGGGCTGCTCGGCGCGAGGAGCACGCGGGCAACTCACGCTTTAGCTCGTTCATACAAGTGGCCGCAGTGGGGGGTGCGCGGCGCGGGCGCGGGCGGCTCCTCGCGCGGCGACTGGGGTTGTCAAACTACTACTAGTTCGAATTTTTTTTTTTGTGTGTTTGTTACGCGATTACTCCGCCAATTGTGGACCGATTTTCAAAATTCTTATTTTGTTTGAAAGGGTATACTCTCGAGGTGGTCCCATTATCATCAAGTTGGAATCTGATGAGTGGATCCCTTGGAAATCGAGGGAAACCCTCAAATTTTATAGGCAAAGCTATAACGATTTGGGTATTTTTTAAAATAACATGAGCATTTGCTCTCGGAAATCATCATTTCGTCGTTGATACTGCAATACCGCGTAACTAACAGTGGATGATACCGCGGAAGTACAAAAGTATCAAATTTTAGATTTTCCGGCAATGAGCTAACAATGCCGATTGGCTACGGACCACATTCACAGTTCGGCGTATCGCTCATTCACTAAGCGTCCAATCTCAAGGGTTAAAACCGCGTGAGCGAAGCTGTCAAAATAATTTGACCAATACCGCGTATTCTCGCGATCATAACAAGAAGACGTATTGTTTTTGTGTTGTGCTCCGGAAAATAAAAGTTTTTTTATAGTAATACGAAGTTGATCGGTAAGTTTTTAATATTGTTATATTGCTTGTTTTTCAATCAATTTGGTTACTTATTAGAATCTGTAAATTCACTTATTTTACAAGTAAAATTTGCACTAATTGTTGTGATGGTAGTTCCGGGGTTTTGAATTTTTATGTTTTACTTTATGTTTTAGCTAGTTACGCGTATTTTTTGATTTTGTTTTGAAAAATGAATAGGTATTTAACGTAATTAGAAAATACTTTAACTCAAAGTATTTTTAATTCTAGAGTATACCAATAGCGCCTGGTATTTAAATATAATTACAATTTGTGGGTAGCTTTCGAGTGTTTCTCAATATCTATTACTTTTCTTTTAGACGATCATGGAAGAAGAGTCAGGTGTTGATGAGGCTGTAGTATGGAGAGATGCCGACGTCAGCAGTTAGTAATTTTTTGTGTCTTCTATGGTGGATAAAACTGAGACTCAGAGGAATACCAAAGGTACTGAATCTAGACGTTCAAGTTCCAAAGCGTATTATTTTCAAATAGAAGGCAAAAAAGAAAGAGTTTGCTTGATAATATTTATAAATACACTTGGTATAAAGGAATGGACCGTTCGCTATTGGCTTGGTGATGGAGGTAATAAAGAAAACCATACAAATGTGAGCACGTCTTCATTAGTAGCCACTGAGACCAAGCGAGATTCCATTAAAAGCTATCTATCAGTCTTGCCTAAATTACCATCGCATTATTGTCGCAAATTGAGTACAAAGCAATATTTGGAACCTCTAATTCAGTCCAAATCACAGCTTTACAATTTATACGTGGAATTTGCATCCTCATCATCCAAACCGGTTGCTTCAAGGAAGCTTTTATGTGACGTTTTAGCAGAAGAAAACATAGGTTTGTTCCAACCTAAAAAAGACGCTTGTGATCTTTGCTGTGCTTATAAAGAAGGCAACGTCTTAGAAGAAGATTATCAGCGTCATATTGAACTCAAGAACATGGCTCGAGAGGAAAAGAACATGGATAAACAAGCTGCAAAAAATGGAATCATTCACACTTTGACTGCTGATTTACAAGCTGTAAAACTATGTCCATATTTGACGGCTAGTGCTCTCTATTTCAAAACCAAGTTAGCAGTGCATAATTTCACTGTCTACGACCTTGGAACAGACGATGTCACATGCTATTGGTTTGATGAAACCATTTGTGACTTAAAAGCTACCATCTATGCTTCTTTTTTTGTGGATTACGTAACAAATCTGTTAGATGAAGCTGCAAAAGATGTAGTAATATGGACAGATGGTTGCACATCGCAAAATAGAAACAGTATCGTTTCTAATGCGCTACTTAGACTAGCTATGGATAAAAATATTACAATAACACAAAAAAACCTCGAAAGGGGACACACACAGATGGAGGTGGACTCTGTCCATTCTCTCGTTGAAAGTTAAAAAACGTAGAAATTATTATATTTTATTAACGTATTTTTGCCATCGCAGTACGATGCAAGAAAAAAACCCTCTCCATACAGAGTCATTCAACCGGATCATACTTTTTTCAAGGACTACGGGATTAAAGAACATCAAGTATATGACTCCATACGACCTGGCCGTACTGCTGGCGATGATTGTGTGGTGGACCTACGAGTATTATAATAATCCTGTTGGGTCTATTCTGTATAAAAAACATTTCAAAGATGACTTAACCCCATTGCCACGAAGACCACGAAATTCATATCATAGTGTTCCATTGCTGTTTTCATCTAGAGTGCCAATATTAGAAAGCAAATATCTGCACTAACAGCAACTGAAAACGTCATTCCTAGTGACTGTCATCAGTTTTATGATAACTTACCTTATAAAAAAAATAAGTAATTTATTTTATTGTATAATTCGTAAAGACTGTGGTACCTGCCTTGGATGAACCACTTTTTGATGTTTCTATTATTTCATTATCTTGTTTTCATAGACGACTATTTCATTTATTTTTTGACTGACTATATTTTCCACCTTTAATTATTAAATTTGATTTGTAAGCCTTTTGTTTTGTTATGTTTGTAGTAAGATCATATAATTATGCTAATAAGTAACTACCAACTTGTTATGAAAACGTTTTAATGACGAGACTGTTTAAGCTAGTTACTACCAAAGTTAAAATGATAAGAATGTTATTATTTGAGTAAATATAACTTCTTTATAATAATATTAATTCAGTTTATTCTCCCACCAATCCCGCGTAAATGCCAATAAAGCTCAAATAACAAATGAAATATAAAATGAAAAACAGCGTAAGTGTATTTTCTAGCTAAATATTGATCGGAATGAATTAAATATTAAGATATAAGTTAACTAATACACATTTCTAAATAGTTGAAAGTTCAGACACGTATTTGATAAGTACAGCAGAAGTTATTTAGTTTTTTCGTTCTCCTGTAAAATCTGCCACATCGAAGTTACGCGGTTTTCTCTGTTGTTAGTTACGCAGTATTGCAGTATCAGCGACGATTTGGTAAAGTGGAGCTGATGAAGAAGACAACAGATGGCCATTGGAACTACTCAATGACAAATATTTCACGGGTTGCGATTCGATTACTTTATTAAGGTTGCTAAGCAATTTATGCTCGTCACAAAGCGTATGGTGAGTGGTTGTTGAGGAGTTCTCCTGGTTCTTACCAGGAGAACTCTTCAACAATTAACGTCCCAAAATCGGGAAAAACAATATTTTGTAACAAGTGATGAGCAGTTGACATTAGGCTATTGTAACTTAGATAAATTACAAACGGACCCACTAAAAAGTGAAAAATAAAAACTTTTTACAAAAAAAAAAACAACCGACTTCCAAAAAAAACACTACAAATTGAAAAATAACTTTAATTTCGGAAGTCGGTGTCAATAAACGAAAATGCGGAACCAAAGACACCGACTTCCGAAATTAAAGTTATTTTTCAATTTGTAGTGTTTTTTTTGGAAGTCGGTTGTTTTTTTTTGTAAAAAGTTTTTATTCTGGTACAAATAAGTCTTCTTCATCTATTATATTTTGACAAACACTGGACACGACAACACGCAGAACGCAGCCGCATTCCTGCACCCGCGCCGCGCCCCAGTTACCATCACTTAGGGTTTTGGAAACCAACAACTGTCACAGTTGTCAGAGCAATTTCTGTTTTAGTAAACAACTAAGCATCATCAATCTATTGTTCAAGCGTGGTGATTTTTAATTGTCATTGTAGAAGTACAGTCAGGAAAATTGATTAAATTGACACCCTACGTCAATTGGCCGTATTATACCCATTTCATGTAACTGTCAACGAATGTCGGTTGTGTTATGAAAAAACGGACAGTTTTAATTGGTAGTCTGGTTGTTTAAAATTTCATTTCCCTGACTTTACATTGGCCTATGTTCACCAGGTAGCATCCTGCAGGCGACGAAAATAAAATACTAGGTACTTACTAAAAGCTACGCCCTAGAATAGAATAGAATAGAATACTCTTTATTATGTACACCATATAAATTACAGACATATAAATATAGAAACTAAACAAAGGGTGACACAATGGGCGGTCTTATCGCTAAAAGCGATATTTTAAAGATAACCTTTGGATGGTTTAAAAAGGGGAAGAACAGACAAATACTATAGGTAGTCTGTGGTGTACCATTTACATACATAAGTATATTATACTAATCTAAATAAATATATACATATAATAATAAACATGAAACATGAGCAAAGAAAATATTATTATTATTATTAACCATTTATTTCAGGCATCAAGGCCCATATAAAACACATACAATACAATATGAATATAACTTAAAAATACTATAAATATAATTATAATATTATTTATTATTATTTTTATTATATTATTAATATCATACACACATTATATTATTATTACATTATTAATATCATCACTAACAAACTAAAGCACACGAAGTGTCTGCATCGTGTTTCGCTGACTGGTGTCATGTAGCCGGCCACGAAACCGGCGGTGCACAACACCCTTCGGCCAGAACTCTTCCTTAAGGAACTTCTCGAGATGATGTGTCGGAACACGTACCACGAACGACTTGAAGTTCGTGTTGTGACGCGACTCCAACTTCTCGACCCTCAAAGTCCAGCTGGTCTTCACGCGCATGTACTCCACGATCTCCTCAACTAATATAATGATGATGTTTAAGGAGAGAGGAAGTGCTTTTTAACCGTAATTGCGTAACACACTATCAATCACAATCCGAATAGTTTTGAAGGATTTTGCTAATCCATTGCTTCATAATATAATTATGTTCGAAAAATTTGTCTGCTCAACTACGTAAATAACGCAATGAAAGTTGTTGAACTGGCAAAATGAAAATCATTTCTATTGTTACTGTGTTACTGTGTACAGTGCACAGTAGCATTTTGGAATGTATCAATCAGAATTGATACATTCCAAAATCCCCCCGCCGCAAACAAATCGTATCAGTCGTTGTAAACGTCTGACAGAAAAGGAGTGTCATGTGTGCTTCAAACAAATTAATATCAAAATTAATTAAGACCTACATTTACATCATGTGTGAACCCGTATTTACGAATATGAACCGTATCGTGTTATCTTCTCTGGGGCGCGATGTAAGAACAATTATCTACATTTGACTTATCATTCGTGTTACAATAAAGTGTGAATGTCTGTTTCAGAAACTCATTACATTTTATCCCGAATTTATGAATGGTTGAAATGAAAAACGATAAAAAGGTTTTGTGTTTTATTGGATGCTTTGATACTAAAATCAATGTAGGTACAGTCAACAAAAGAGATAGGTATGCAGGATTGTCCGATATATAGTTGAAGTTTAGCAAGAAACCGATGGATGTTCTCGAATAAAATTTTAGTTTATTAATACAAAACAAACGGCTCATTTATCAAATTAAATTTTAGTCGACAACATCCATCGGTTTCTTACTAAACTCTATATCCGAGGATCCACCATACTTATCTCTTTTTGTTGACTGTACATTGACTTTATTTTTATGTGACAAATTCATAAACACTTAATCGGTTCGGGCACGATAGGTCTAAAAACCATTGCTGGATTCAGGTAGGCCACATTGTTAGTGAGTTTGTCCACCGCAGCCGTCATCGGGACGTCACCGAGAACGAGATGATAGCGCCGAAGTTCGCGATACATACATTTACCTTGGCCGCGTGTTCACCGCACGTCTGTCACCCGAGCGTGGTAATCCCGGCCGCCGCGCCGAAGTTTCGAGTAAGTTTCGATGCGACCGCTAGAACCCAGCTCGAGATTGTGACCAACCAATCTCACGGGCAAAACAAAATGCGTTTGATCTTGTCCCCACACTGCTGCTGTCACATCGGCACGTTCACCTGACTTTTGTATTGTCTACCATAACATACTGAACCGCCGAGTTCGGTCGCGGTGGACAAACGATCCCCGACACCGGGACTTCACGTTCTGTTGGAATAATTTCGTGACGTCCCGGTAACGGCTGCAGTAGACAATCGCCTTTACACACAGATAGCCAGTATGATATAACAAGTTTGTAATATAGTTATGTTATCTCAGCGATAGTAGTCATTCACCTTTGACCATCCGGGTAACTGTGAACGATAATATCCAAGCAAGATCAGTTACAGTTGAAACTTGGGTGTGGTTAGTAATATTACTTGTGATCTAGTGAAAAGTTAAAACTTACAATATGGTGAAAGAAAGTAGGTACTAATCCGCTTAAAATTATGTGGTTGTTGCACTTGAAGTAGGTATGGTTAAATACTTCGGCCGCCGAACCCTCGACGCGATTGGGCCGGTCCTGCGAGACTGGCTCGAGCGGTCGCACGGGTTCCTCTCCTTCCGTCTGGTGCAGGTGCTGTCCGGGCACGGTTGCTTCGGATCGTACCTGCACCGTATCGGGCGGGAGGAGACGCCGTCGTGTCACGACTGTGGCGCGGCGGAGGACACGGCGCAGCACACTCTCGAGGTGTGCCCGTCGTGGTCCGGGCCGCGCCGCAGTCTCACCGCGGCGATCGGAATGGACCTTTCGCTCCCCGGCTTGGTCAACGCCATGCTGGGGGATGAGGGGTCCTGGGCGGCAGTCGCCTCCTTCTGCGAACACGTCATGTCCCAGAAGGAGGCGGATGAGCGCGCGCGGGAGGAAGACCCTCTCGCGGCGCCGCTCCGAAGGCGGAGGAGGGGTCGAAGAAGACGTCAGTATGACAATCATCTCCGACTCCTCCCAGGTGGAAGCCAGCAGGCGACGGGTGCGGGGGCACCCTCGCCTGTATTGCACAGGCTTCCACGAGTGCCGGACGGGAATGGCCAGGTGCTCCCGGCCATTCCCGTAGCCCCCCAGCCGGTGGGACATGCGGGGCCCGCCAGATAGGCGGGCATGCGCCGGGGGGGTTGTGGACGCAAAGGCTGAGCCAGATTCCCATGACCCCCCCATCAAGGCGATGAGGGAACACCGCTGAGTTTTAGTGGGTATACTGCCACTCTGGCAGGGAGTCCCACATACTCCGTCTCGTCCCCCGACGAGCGGAGATGCGTAATGTCATTTCTCAGCGACAAAAAAAAAAAAAGGTATGGTTAAATGAAATTTGCTATCAAAATTGAGGTTAGAAAACTATTTCTGCAGAGTGAGATACCCATGGAATAGTGACAATAACCGACACTATTAATTTTCTGTAATAAATTAAAGTGCCTTGCAGAAAATCACATTCTTCAAATCATAAAAAGGACACGAAAGAAAATTCCTCTGGTCAAGACAGTCTGTAAAGAAACGATTTGCTTTGAAAGCATTGACGATAGCTAGTTATTAAAATTGATT
This sequence comes from Mesoligia furuncula, assembly GCA_916614155.1. Classification (NCBI taxonomy): domain Eukaryota; kingdom Metazoa; phylum Arthropoda; class Insecta; order Lepidoptera; family Noctuidae; genus Mesoligia; species Mesoligia furuncula. The sequence continues at coordinate 10,302,135 of OU744792.1, forward strand.
TCTCTTGCAATTCGAAATAACGTTGAAAGTATTTAAAATCTAATCTAACTAGCCTGTACTGTCCCACTGCAGGGCAAAGGCCCCCCTCTCCCTTTTCCACACAATTCTGTCTTTAAGTAACAGAAAGTAAAAAAAGTAAAAAGTGAAAGTAGTGTAGTGTAGTGTGTGTAGTGTGTGTGTGTAGTGTAGTAGTGTAGTATGTAGGAGTGGTAGTGTGTAGTGAAAGTATCTATCAGAAAAATATATATTATGTAATTAACAAAGTTACCACGAGTCAACAAAAGCTTAAATCAGATAAAATACCTAAAAATACTAATTTAGTTGCCTCTTAAACAATTTCTACCATAAACGATAGCGAATCGGACGGTTGTGAATAGCTGTACAGGTCATGGTCTACTCATGTGCCAAATTTCATCCAAATACGTTCAGCCGTTTTTAGTGTGAAAGCGTAACGAACAAACATAATCTACAGGATTACTGGTAAAACATTAACGAGGTCATTGTACTCATCATTACGAACAACTTTTACTATGGGACAAACCTGAAATCGCGAAAAAAAATCAAGGAAAAGGGAAAAGGGAACAGCAGATTTTTTTTTTCGCGACTTCAGGTTGATCCCATAGTAAAAGTTGTTCATAATGATGAGTACAATGACCTCTTAAGAGGTTGTTAATGTTTCACCAATAACCCTGTATACAAAATCAAATCTTTTCCTTTTATAAAATTAATTTAGATAGATATATATTATGTAAGAATATTAACACTACTACTAACACTTAAAACAAAGTAAACAGTGAGAAAGTGTTTTAATTTAATTACAATCCATTCATTGGTCCGCGTTCTACTGTTGTGGAATACGAAAACCATTACGGGTGAATCCATTTCAATTGTAACAATGAAAATGAATCCGATTTCCATAACCTACCGTACGCCGCCGGCCGGCAATGATATTTTGTTCAAGAACAATTATCGACCTAATAGTAGTGCTTTTAAATGGTTTATTAAAATTTTCTTTTCCTCTGCCTAGCCTTTTCCCAACTATGTTGGGGTTGGCTTCCAGTCTAACCGGATGCAGCTGAATACCGACTAAGCGACTGTTTATCTGACCTCCACAACCCAGTTACTGGGTAATACGATACCCCTTGGTAAGACAGGTTGTCAGACTTTCGGGTTTCTGACTACCCGTAACGACTATTAAAGATCCGCCGGGACCAACGGCTTAACATTCTTTCCGAAGCACGGAGGGGCCTCGGTATGTAAAGATGGTCACCCATCCACAGACCAACCGTGGCAAGCGTGGCTAAACCTGATCGATCGACCTGTGCGGCTGTTATTTGTTAAATGTAACACAACAACAGGGCGAATTTGTCCCACCGTGTATTACATTTCAACACGAATTGCTTAATGCATATACCGGGTCAAACAAAATTAGCTAGCGACACTCCGCAAACATGATGGGTATTCATATCATAATACGATGATAAAAAATTAAAAAGATTTGATGTTTTTTTCTTAGGGGTCAACGACCGCTGGTAGTGTTGCTATATTTCAAGTAAATAAATACACTAACAGCGGTCGATGAAACCACAAAAAAAAAACATCAATAGGTAATTACTTTTTATCATGTTTATATTGCATGCATTTTCGACGTTTCATGTTACGTTTCACATTATTTCCATATTATAGGTACACTGTCGGCATCAAAATTGTATTTTGTTTGGCGAGCTATACACATGTTTGGTTCTGTATTACCTAATTGGTGCAACCGGGTGATGAAATCGAATATGTGAAGTAGGTAATTGCTGCGGATCGGATTCGTTGTTTCACAAATAAGTACTATACGAACAAGCGTGTAAGCACGCCTTTATTTATATAATTGTACTTTATTATATGTAAAAAACATTTAACACTACAAAACATTCAAAGGGCGGCCTTATCGTTTTCTGCGATCTCTTCCAGGCAACTTTGCCATTTTTTAGGGTTCCGTAGTCAACTAGGAACCCTTATAGTTTCGCCATGTCTGTCTGTCCGTCCGTCTGTCTGTCTGTCCGTCCTCGCTTAATCTCTGTGACCGTTAGCAATAGAAAGCTGAAATTTTGTAGGAGTACGTATATCAGTTACGCCAACAAAGTGGTAAAAAAAATTTTTGGAAAATATTTTTTTTTTAGGGTCCCCTACATGTGAAGTGGGGATGAATATTTTTTTCATCATCTACCCCATCGTGTGGGGTATCGTTGAATAGGTCTTCTAAAATGGCTTAGGGGTTGCTAAAATTATTTTTCGATTTAATGCTCCATTTACGAAATATTAAAGTTTAAAGTGCAAATTTTTGTTCCAGTAGGGCGTCCCCCCCCCTCTAAAAGCTAAACTACTAGCTTGAAAAATCTGGAAAAATTCTCGATGAAAGTGCATTTCATGAACTTTAAAGGAAAAGTATAACGGTTAAGATAACTTTATTAGTTTAGCAGTAATAGTCGTTGAACTTGGTTGTTGGATAATTTTGTACCAAATACAAAATCCTTAGCATTAATCCTTTAAAGTGACTAAGATGAAGTATTTGCTTGTTTATAATGGGTAAAGACTTGCATTGAAAACCAAAATATGTTTTTTTTTTTACCTATTCAGAATAAAGAACAACAGAATCGTACTACATTGTGATAACGGGCTACTACGGAACCCTACACTGTGCGTGGCCCGACACCCACTTGGCCGGTTTTTCTTTCTTTATACCTGTACTTCATTATGTTGTTATCTTTAGGTATCAAGTAGTTACCGTCAACATTCAGATTTCCAAACATTACAAATCCATAAATCTAGATTTTCATAAATATTTATCCGATTAACAGACGTTGCGTGGTTGTGTTCTTTTCTTTATTATTGACCTGATTACTTACAAACACTTAAAAAACTAATCCGTTTTTCATTTCCATGAAATTCATTCAGCTAAATCCAGGTGCTTGCTATAAAATCCAATTCGCCCATTGGTTAAAATTCGTCCGATCAAACTGAACGCTCCTGGCTCTCGATTGGTGCGATGTCATTAACAAGTTTTATTTGCGCAGCCATCGAAGGAGTGATCGCAGTGGACAGAGCCCTCGACGTAAGCTTCGGGGATGGAAAGTCAATCAGATTTGAGGACTGTTGGCTCAGAGATCATTGCAGGTAACAATGGGATAGAATTAACGAGATTGTTTCTAATAGGAACCGTTTTAAATGTTTACAAAACATTTTTAACGTAAATAACCTACGGAAATTTTAAGCATTTACCAGGAAAAGTACTTGTATGCAGAATAATTATTTTTTAAATCTAATCTTGACGCCAGTCTGAATGGTCTCTAACTAGTTCATTTGTTTATTTGTTTGTTTGCCCTTTATGTATTTGTAATCTTATTTGCAAGCTTTATCTGGCAAGCCATTAATGATCTGCTGCCCTAATTCTGACAGAATTAAAGTAAATAGTTCACTAAATGAGTTACGACGATTAGATCTCTAACAAATCTACTTCAAGCAGAGATGGCCTCAAATTGAATGCTTTTAGAACTCCAGTGTGTTGTACAAACATTGAGGCAACACACTCATTGAGCAAGTACCTACATACACATGGTTCCAAAGAGAACTAAATCCAATCTAAAGTAATTCATTTACTTGTTTCACTATGGGATTTGAAGGGAACACTTCAGGTTTGGACCCGTACTATCAACACTAGCTGTGCCACGCGGTTTCACCCGCCGTTTAATCGCCCGCCCGCGCTATTACTTCGTTTTCGCGTAGCGTTCTTGCTGATTTTTTTCCCTTTTTGCTCAGGTCCTAGGAGTCGTAGCGTGGTGTTAAATAGCCTATAACTTTTCTCAAGAATTGGGCTATCAAATAAAAATAAAAATCAAATAAGACATAGATAGTTTCAGAGATTATCGTGTTCGAACAAAAAAGCTCTTCAGCTTTATTGTATTCAGTATAGATGGAAACTGAAAATTGTTTCAGGTGCTCGTCTTGCTACCATTCAGATACCTTCCAAAGAGCTAATCATATTCTAGACATACCTGATGTTACTATTCTTGCTTTTGAAAATGATACGACGAAAATTGAAGTTACATGTAAGTAGAATTGTGTATGTTTATAAGAGCAATTGAAATACGGATATATCCACTGGCAGTTGTAAATAAAATGGATTATAGATAGTACATTCACGATAATTTATTTAACGTAATTCAGTACCTAAGTCATTGCAATGTAACTCTTACCTCATGGTACCTCAAGTGAGTTTTATATAACCCTCAATCATTTTAATTTTATATATAATACATAAAATTCAAAGTCCTGTCTGACTGATATATCAACGCGCAGCCTAAACCGCTGGTCCTAGAGACATGAAATTAATATTCATTGAAACCCAGAGTAAAATTACCATACCATTTCAATTACAATGAATAAATTAAATTATTTTTATTTCTAGACAACTGAACACAGTTATAAAATAGTAATCGAATAAAATCTTAAGACCTTTCCTATTCAAAATATTTTTTCATTCTTTCCAACAATTTCTATAATTCACAGAGACATTACTCTCAATTACAGGGAGCGATAACCACAAATCGACGTACACAGCCGAATTCCTGTCAAAATTCGACTACAAAACGTGGAAGGAAAGTCGAAAACTCAAGCCAATACTGTGGCGTGGACCCATAGACAACAAAATTCCTAAAGTGCCCGTGGAGGAGTTTCTAACGTCTGTGGAAGGAGCGAAGCGCGTATTTCAGTCACTCCTAGACTATGGCGCCGCGTTGGTAGAAGGGGTAATGAAATATTTCAAATGTTACTGATTTGATAAGTAATTGTATAGTCGCTGTTAATTAGAAATGTCGTTCAACTGTCGGTGGCTGTTTGCAAACGTTTAAGTTAAAGAGGTTTGAATATTATTGTGCAGTTGATAGCAAAGATATTTCCTAAGGATCAAATTAAACATAAACAATAAACAGCCACTGACAGTTGAACGACATTTCTAATTAACAGCGACTATACACTTATTAACTCTTCTATAAGCTGCCTAATAGAAAGTACTGTCACAAAAGTCAGTGACGAATAATAATTACGTTTTCATTCATAAAACACGTTTAAAATTTAAGTCGACCATTCTGTTAATTTGATACATTTACGTATAGCAGCGGTGCATTCAATTTGTAAAGCATTTAAACTACGCTGTAATTTAATTTATTCAGAAGTATTTTTTTCATTCATGTGAACGGTAGGACCTATACAATAAACATACATGTTAATGTTCAAGGAGATATCATTATAGATAACTAGCTTCCGCCCGCGGCTTCGCCCGCAATGTATGTCGATAAAAACTATCCTATGTCCTTTCCCGGGATGCAATCTATCTCTGTCAAATTTTATCGAAATCCGTTCAGTGGTTTAGGCGTAAAAGGTAACATACAGAGTTACTTTCGAATTTATAATATTAGTATGGATTAGATAAACAACAATTTCTATCGAATCAATGTAAATGACAAGAATGGTAAAAATATTCCTTAGGTTTGACTAAGAATGCATTGTGTGAACGAGATGATATGACTAGATAGAAAGTGAACAGTAGATAACTGATAGGATGGCTTTAAAGAGAGAGTTGTGTGAACTACGAACGCGCTATGATGAGATTTAATATAGAGCTGTTACAATCAAGGCAGTAGGTACAGTCAACAAAAGAGATAAGTATACAGGATCGTCGAATATACTTAGTTGAAATTTAGTAAGAAACCGATGGATGTTGACGACTGAAATTTAATTTGATAAATGAGCTGTTTGTTTTCTATTAATAAAACTAAATTTCATTCGAGAGCATCCATCGGTTTCTTACTAAACTTCAACTTTACCCAGCGATCCTGCCTATCCTCCTGATTATCTCTTTTGTTGACTGTACGTGACTAATTTTTAATACCGTGATTACAAACTCATACATTAACAACTCTATGCAATTCCAATAAACTCAAGTCAGTGACGTAGATAACCTGACGGAGAGAAAACTTGTTCCAACCACCTAGTGGTAGGCGCACTACCTACTACAAAGCGCGGCGCCAAAGAATTACCCTCCACAGATGGAGGGTTATTCTTTAGAGCCACGTTCATGCCAATTCTAAAACACTTAGATTACCGAAGCGCATACCTTTTCTGGTTTAACTGTCATCATCATCATCATCATTTCAGCAGAAAGACGTCCACTGCTGGACATAGGCCTCCCCCAAAAGGGGGGGTTTGCCATAATCGCCACGCTTGGCATGCGGGTTGGCGCTCGCAGTATGGTACGGTGGTGGAATGCATAGAGAACGCTGCTGCCCATTCTCCGGTACGCCCCTTAGTCGCCTTTTACGACACCCACGGGAAGTACGGGGTTAGTTAAACCTAGGTTTAATTTCAATATTCTTATTCCGTTGCAGGTCGGTGTGTCCTTAGAAGCTACAGAGGTAGTCTGCAAAGCTCTCGGAGGTGTCCAACATACGATCTTCGGAGGAATGTGGCAGTTCACCACGCGGGCAGACCATGCTGATACGGCATATACCAACCTGCCTTTAGCTGCTCATAATGATAACACGTACTTCACTGAAGCAGCTGGGTTAGTACGGTTGCTAGTTAATTTTCTATTAGTTTAGTGTACTAGGTGGCTGCTGTGCAGACTTTGTGGTTTGTTTTTACCGACTTCAAAAAAAAGGAGGTTATCAATTCGATACGTATGTAAAAAATATTATTGGAATTGCATTATATTCACATATGACAATCTATTAGGACTGCCAAACAAATATACAAAATTTTATAGATGTATGTATGTATGTTTGTCCATGCATTTCTCCGCAACTATTAATCGGATCGTGACCATTTTTTTTATTGGCTTACATTGACTTCAACTTGGGAAAGTGTCAGTGCAAGTTTCATCAAAATCGATTTAGTAATTTTCAAGATATGGACTAATACGTGTAAGTGTGACGGTCTGGCTTATTGATACGAACTCAAACTCAAAGCATTTATTTCAATTAAACCTTGTACAGGCACTTTTGAATTGTCAAAATTAAATAGTCTGTCAGTTAGTCTGAAAGTTGAAGCTAGTTGCCCATTCCAAACGTAGATCTCTATGGAGAAGAACGGGCAAGAAACTCCATGAACACTCTTTTAAATCAAGATATTACTAAATCCTGGGTACATTATTCTTGTTGCTTCTACATGTGAGAACATTGTAAAAAAAGATACAAAAGAAGAAACAATTCAAAATATAAGATTAAAAATGATGACCAGTCTCAACCGACGGCGCCCGTTCACGAACATGACGCGTGGATCAGCACCATCCAGCTCAACCAGTTTGTAGGGAACCGAATGATCCAACACACGCGCAACCATCGGTGAGACATTTAAGTGAGCATGACACGTTCTCAACTGCCACGCTCTTTCAAGTCAACATCAAACAAATTATAATAAACGGAAACATGATTCTTACATTTACACAATTAAAAAAATGCTTCTAAATTATACAAAACTATAGTTTGCAATTTATTTAAGAGGTTAATAGAATTTTACTACCAAACAGTAAGAGAAATTTAATATTGACGTATTCAACAATTTAAAGTAGATTGAATAAAAAACGGAAAACATCTCAAAAATTTCTAGTGCCATATTTACAACAAAACTATTGTACCTACTTATTACAAACAAATATTCTAGTTTTTACTTAAAACTCATAATAACGAAATAAAAAAAATTAAATCGACATAAAACCGACTTCCGAAATTAAAGTTATTTCATAATTTTGAGTTAATTTCTTTTTGAAGTTGATTTAATTTTTTTAAATTACTTTTTGAAATTCATGAAGCACTCATTATAATAACACAAATAAAGTAGGACACACGAGGCTTACCGATACGTTAAAAAAACATTGTGTAGGTAAACATTTTGAAATATTATATTATATCACGTTAAAATATTAAAACTCTTTCCTCAATATTCCCCAGTTACCTCCAAGGGAAAAAAAAACGGGAAATCGAACAGAGCTGCTGCTCACATTCTATGAATAACAATATATTTAAATCCCTTTTTTCTCTTCAGTTCCCGTATTTTGTAACAGTTTTTGTAATTATTATTAACTAGCTGCGCCTCGCGGTTTCACCCGCATAAGTTTCGATCCCGTGGGAATATCGGGGTAAAATGTAATTTATATGTTAATCCAGGGTGTCAGCTACCTCCATACAAAATTTTATCAAAATTGGTCCAGCCGTTTGAGCGTGAAGAAGTAACAAACATATAAACACACACACACACTCACAAACTTTCGCTGTTAATAATAATATTAGTGTGATTGTTCGAACCCCTTATAAATCACTCGTGGAAAAACACGAGTAATGTGTTATATTATTATAATGATTACGAAGGAATCTATTTCCCGAACTATTCGTGAACTGTATTCGACAACAATGAAATGAAGCATAACACAAATAGGCGTGACGACAGTATCAAATAATCAAAGATTTAATGATGTTAGGGGAAAATACTTATAAAAAGGATTTAAAACACTGATTTAGTTTTATTTAAAAACTTGAGGTTAATCGGATTTTCACTAAAATAAAACATTAAAATACTGCAGTCGGCCATTTTGACTGAAACACCAATCACAGCGCATGACGTCATGCCTATATAAACATCACTGGTTTGTTGTGACTACTACCGATTACGCATTTGGTTCGATTTTGTATTAGTTTAAGTGTAATTTATCTACTCCACTCGACTCTGCAACACAAATCTATAACAGGCTTAGTAAAATACAGTCATTCATTTTCATTTTCAAATATCTTTATTTACCGATGAAACATTATACAAAATGTACTTATCCTAAGTTACATTAACTCATTAAAATTTGGGCACTTTATGAGGCTAGTGATTCACCTTTCAAAGCTTATGACAGATAAGTAGTTTTAACTGCTTAGGTACAACATACACTTTATACACAATAACCATGGATACATGATGACAATATACAAATTATTTAGTTATAATTTACTGATTGCAAGGTAACATAAAAATACATAGTAAAATATGGTTAAACGGTATATTTGTCTGTTCTTGAATCAAGTTAACTAAATAAAAGCAACTTAAAGGAATGCCAACATAAGAACGGGGTCTTTTTTTAATTTTTTTTCAAGGTGCACTCTAAAGCATTTAAATGTTCTCTCTTTTTGTCATCCTCTAGCATCTCGCTATAGTCAGATGTAGACTCCATTTGAAGAGATTTTATGGATATTGATGATTCTGTGTGAGTTACGGTGGGAGTATAAGAAGTATCACTATCTGATTTTTCTATTTGTTTGACTATTTTACTCAAAACATTTATACTTGGTCTTTATGGGTTACTATTAACACCATGCTTGATTTCCAATGGTGATTTAGAGACAGAATGTAGAAACGGCTTCAATGGTGATGTCATCTAATTTATCAAACTGACTTTTGTTTGGTTAGCTTTACTTCTGAATGTTTTACATATGAGTACCTACTTGAACTGATTTATCCAACACTCTTGGTGTTAATTGAGGAACTTCTTAAACAATCTGCTGAACTGTAAAACAGATGATTTGTTATTTAAGTGCAAAGTTATAATCATGAACACAAATAGGAGATTACTAGGATCTATGTAGTTTTGAGTGTACCAACAATGTATGTAATAATACTGAGAATAAAGTTAACTTTTTCAATGCTATATTCTAATAAATGAGTTAATAAAATATATACCTGAACTAGCCGATGCAATTTCTTCAGAACTTAATTGTTTTTTATCTATACTTTTCTTTGAATTGCTTTTCACACTCTTCAAGAACCATTATCATTCGTTTCTTAGCAATTCATAGCAATACTTTCTTTTGTGTCAGATGATTGTGTATCCCCATCTGGTTGGCAAATAAATTTTTTGGGCATACATCCTGGTTTTATACGTATTTGTGATACTCCAATAATTTTCCATAACATTTGGCAACTGAAAAAAGAAAAGTAAACAATTAAAATTGATAAAAAGAATGTTAACCAAGACCAAAACAAACATAACCTCAGAATATTAGTTATTTCCAAAGGTTATTTCATAGCCTCAATATTACAACTATTTCACGTGAAACGAACATTTTAAGTTTAAAACCTATCAATACATAATAGTTAACATACTCACATCAAAATGGTCTTCACAGAAACAAAGTGGCGAATTCGTGACTACGTCGTTTGGATTTCGCCGTACGAGCTTTATCCATTGATCTTATTATTTTGTTGTTTGGGACATATATAAACAGCTTGTTGGGTGTGGTTACTGATGTGCTTTTACACTGAGGCACTGCACACTACTTATGAACTTTACAATTCATTTTTATCACACGAAATATGCAATGTTTGTTAACTTGGGTGCGCCAAAGTTCACCTAAATTTTCAACTCCGATAATTGGAAATCCGAAAATGTTCTTCCTAAAATTTTTCATCCTAACAATCACAATTCCTTACTACTCTGTCTCTAATGTTCATAATTCCGAAGCATTCAACTTCATAATACCTGTAGCAATAAACATCTATTATAGGTACTTTTATTTGTTTTCCTATATTTTCTCAACATAACCATCTTTTACACTATTATTCAAAGTCATATCTTTTTTGTTTAAATTTCTTTTTATAGATTTTTTTTTGTTTAGATTTTGTTTATAGCGGTAACCAACATAATATATTACAAAAGTAACACATTTGTAATCACAACTTAGGATGCAAGAGCGAGCGAAGCGAGCTCGGGACTTGGGGCACCCCGACTCGGACAGGTTAGGTTCGAAGGGGATGACGGGGGCTCGAGTGAGCGAGCAAAGCGAGCGAACGAGCCCCCGTCATCCCCTTCGTGTTAGGTTCCTTTAAACCCTGTAGACAGAAATAGGGGCCCCGCGAAGCGGGGCTCCGTCGACTACGCCTAACCACATATTTTTGTAGATAAAAAAAAACTTTGGTATTTCTTTTCTCGGCCACTATGATTTTGCGAACATTGCGGTTTTCAAATTTACACTAAAAAGAGTCTATTCTATCCAAAAAAAAATAGCCACTATCAAAAAGCGCCGGGTGTGGAAGTACAGTGGTTCCATAGACACAACTAAGTATGTAAAGCCTTTGAGTATTAAACCAACTGTAAAGCATACCCCCAAATAATAATCATACTCTCAAATTAAAACTATAAATATCATCTTCTAATATTATGGTAATTATGTTTAGGGATAAAAGCGTTATGATAAAAAACAGTAGGAGTTTAAATATATTTACATTAATGATATTATTAATTACATATTTCGGAAACATAAGTGTTATGAACATCGCCGGTAGCACTACAAATAGTATGAATGAAAACTTTAAGATGTTTTAGGTCCTAAAATGTTTAGGATGAAACATTTTAGGAAGACTGATCATTCGGATTACAAATAATTAGGAAAAACAATTTCGGGTAAAGAACTTTAGGTGAGTCAATATGGACCCTTGTTAACTTTCTTCTGACGACTGCGCGTAGACAACATTGATGTTTACCTACGCGTGACGTCAGATCCGACGCCATGACACTGCGAGCTGTTTTCGCGCCCTATTGAAAAAATATTAGAAAAATGGCTTTAAACTTCGTTAAACTTTAGTTTATTACCGAAATATAGGTGTTTTCGTAAATAGTAAATGTGTACGGAAGAGGATTTGAAAATAATTCGTCATCCCTATTGTTTTGAATAAATAAAAGAAACGAGTACCAAAATAAAAGCAATAAGATAGTAATGAAGGAATCCATACTAATATTATAAATTCGAAAGTAACTCTGTCTGTCTGTATGTTACCTTTTCACGCCTAAAACACTGAACGGATTTCGATAAAATTTTGGCAGAGAGATAGATTGCATAACGGGAAAGGCTAATCTTTATCGACATACCTCCAAGACGAAGCCGCGGGCAGAACCTAGTTATTAATAAAGCTTCTTATTTACACAATTTATTTTGAACAAGCCGACCAACAGAAGTTGTCTCGTCAAAATTTCAAATTTTTTTAGAAAAATCCCATTTAAAAAAGAACACTGGGTTTTTCCGGGAAACTTTTCCAATTTCTCTTTTCATAAAACCTAATTCGGACCATTACGAACATTTTAAAACAAATATGTAATAGCCAACTCGGTTTAGTCGTTCTCAAGTGATGCGCTTACCAACGAACAGCATTTCATTTTTATTTTTTAATATACTAGCTGAGCCCCGCGGTTTTACCCACGTAAATGTCGATCCCGTGGGAATATTGGGATAAAAAGTAACCTATATATTAATCCAGGGTGTCAGTTACCTCCATACAAAATTTTATCAAAATTGGTCCAGTCGTTTGAGCGTAAAGAAGTAACAAACATATAAACACACGCATCAATTTTCGCCTTTATTACAAGCTTTTATTTAGTTTCACCTGTCCCGTTGTCTGTCTGTCGGTCTGTAATCATATCTTGCAAGTTAAATTTGATCCACTTCCCGGCTTCCGATTGAGCTGAAATTTTGCATGCATTTATGAATCGGATGACAATGCAATATTATTATGACATAGAGCTGATCTGATGATGGAACTGGAAGGAGTACCCAGAGAGCCCATCGAGTTTGGGCTCATTTGATTCATCTTGACGAGTACTTTGATACTATATGGAAACCAGGGTCTGATGATGGAGCTTGAAGGTGGCCATATGAACTCCATAATTAAACGACGCAACCCCATCGAGTTTGAGCTCGTTTAATTCGTCTTGACGAGTACTTTGATGCTACATGGTAACCAGGGTCTGATGATGGAGCTGGAATTTGGCCATAGGAACTCCGTAATTAAACGACGCAACCCCATCGAGTTTGGGCTCGTTTGATTCGTCTTGACGAGTATCTTGGTTGTCGTGAATATGCAACTCCAACAAATTTGGGAAAAAAGTTCGTTCCGTTTGTTATGAATGTGGATTATGTCTGATTGATTAGATGGATGCACCAATGCCATCAAGTTGAAATAAGTGGCGCATTCCTCCAAACACCCAAGTCAAGGTGTGGCCATGCCGAGGACTGAGTGGCATCAGGGTGTAACATGATGTCGTGAACGAGATGAACAGACTGAGAAACCTGTCCAGCGATAGCTAAAAAGTAAAAATAAATTAAAGATAAAAAATCTTTTTAAAAACAAGCTTTTATTTAAATGCGCTAAAAAGAATAAAATAAACTTTTCTTTTAAAACTTTTACTATCAACTTATAACGTCTTTACCCAATTTATATGATATAAAAGCTTGTCGCGAGATTTACCTGTGTAGATAAACAAGTAAATTAAATAACATGATCTGATTGATTTTAATTTTTCTAATTTGTAAACTAAGTAAATACCGAGTCATCATCATCATCATCATCTGCCTAGCCTTTTCCCAACTAAGTTGGGGTCGGCTTCCAGTCTAACCGGATTCAGCTGAATACCAGTATTTTACATGGAGCGACTGCCTATCTGACCTCCACAACCCAGTTACTGGGTAATACGATACCCCGTGGTAAAACTGGTTGTCAGAAAAGAGGTGGTTGTAAAAGCTTGTCGCGAGATTTAAGTAGGTACTCGGGTACCTACTTAAATCTCGCGACAAGCTTTTATATCATATAAATTGGGTAATGACGTTATAAGTTGATAGTAAAAGTTTTAAAAGAAAAGTTTATTTTATTCTTTTTAGCGCATTTAAATAAAAGGTTGTTTTTAAAAAGTTTTTTTACTTTTAATTTATAATATTAGTGTAATATTTATTTATGGTTAATTTAAACGATACAATACTAATTATTACGTTGACAAGTGAAGGCGCCAAACAAGTAGCCGAATTCTGGGCCGAATCCGTTTAGATTGCTATCGAGACTCTAAGAAGAATATTTAAAACTAACATAGAACAGTGGCCCGAGGACTCCCCTCGCATACTTTCTCTCACAGAACACTAAACATATACGCATAATTTTACGATTCGTTCTCCAAAGGCCGATCCGCCATTGGATTGTTCGTCGACAGGATGATTAGTTTATTGCCGTTTCCCCGGCAAAGACTTTCACCTACGGACATTTCGCCGACAGAACCTTTCATCTACGTCACTTTTGAAGACAGGCCTTTCCAGCTACAGAATGTTTCACCGACACGACGATAAACCGATATCCCTTTTCACACACACACCAGACCTTTCCATCGACGGAGAATTCGCCGTCAATCTTAAGACAACCGATATTACCCAACAAATAAACATATCTACTTACAGCTTACTATGTCTTTACCAGTCCTTATTAAGAGATCAGGGCTACTTACTCTAGATAATTCGGATAGTCCTACCTTTAAAAAATTTTTATTAAAAATTAAAAAACCCCCGACACAAATGAAAAGGATAAAATAATTTAGAAACCCCCCGACTTAAAGAATTTATGTAACGAGACTAAAACAGATAAATTCATATGGAAGTCGGGGGACCGTTCTGTGGAACACCTTCTATTCTGAGAGGTCCCCCGACTGCTATTTCATGCTTTTTGTAGGGACTCCTTAATTTTTGTATTTAATTTGTTTTATTTTCTTCCGTTTTAAGATTCAGGTAATTTGGTGTTTAATCAGGTTTTTTATCCGTCAAAAATAATTATTAATTTATAGTTGAAGAATATTTTTTAACACTAAACAGATTTTTTTTGTTGTATTATATCCTTTTTCTAGTTCTGCCTCTAGTTATTCAACTTTCGTACAAGTATTTCATAGCTATTAGATATCTTAGGTATTTCAGACCTAGCTTATAAAATGGGACTGCGACACTATCTGATGTAGAAATACGTTTGTTAAGTAGGATAATTCCATTCCTAAAAATGGTCAAACTCAGTGGTCGTAGGTACCAGTCATCGCTCCACTTTCCTCATCAATCTAGGGCTTTGATCAGATTAAAAAATAATTTTCAAGTTATAGTTTTCACTAGCTGTGCCCGCGACTTTATCCGCGTGGAATAGTGACTTTTCAGGCAGCGTCTTTTGAATTACATATACCGTCTACAGACCGGGCATTTGCTGTCCGAACCCTCTGATAACTCAGGCGAATTTCCCTATCAGTGAAAGTCTCAGACTCACGCGATAGTGCTTGAGCTTCACGATCGGCAGTGAGACGTATTTCTCGTTCTTCCTGTGTTTCCTGAGACCGAGCATTTACTGTCCGAACCCTCTGAGAACTCAGACGAATTTCCCTATCAGTGAAAGTCTCAGACTCACGCGATAGTGCATGAACTTCACGATCGGCAGTGAGACGTATTTCCCGTTCGTCCTGTGTCTCCTGGGATCGAGCATTTGTTGTCCGTACTCTCTGGGAGCTCAGGCGGGTTTCCCTGTCAGCAAAAGTCTCAGACTCACGCGATAGCGCGTGAGCTTCGCGATCGACAGATAAACGTGCCTTTCGTTGTTCCCCGTTTTCCCTATTTCGAGTTGTCATCATTCGAGAACGATTTGAACTCAGTCGAGATTCTCGCTGAGTCGAAGTTTCTGCAGCACGAAACCTAGCCTGATGTTCCCGAGTTGCAGAGAGCCTTGCCTCACGACCTTCCTCAGATTCCTGTGATCGAACTAATCTCATTCTTTTAGCATTTCTGCTACATTGGGAGAGGTTGGATCTTCTTCGAGGCATTCCTACAATAAAATAGTACTTACTACTTAACACACAGTTATTTAGTAAACACGTACTATCGTAAACAATTAAATTATAAATACTTACAGTATATTATACAGTCTAAAATTATCACAGCTTAAGTAACAAGTGTTAAGCCGTGTAAACCAAACGTACCTACTAACTTTATAAAACAAAAGAATTGTAAGAAAAAATAATTACTAACCTGAGCTAATGAACTTATACTTAATAAAGAAAATCAAGAAAAGATATGCCTAACCTATACCAAATACTTAAAATATTTATTTATTTATTTATATATACTTTATTGTACACCACAAAAATACATAACATGAAAAACATACACAAACCCTAAATACAAATTAAGATAAGTATACCGAAAATCAGGGAAAGAAATACCTAACCTATAAATAAATGCTTACAATATTTATTTACAAACCCTAAATAAAAATTAAGATAAGTAAATACCCAAAAATCAAGGAACGAAAAGAAAAAGAACCTAACCTACAAACCCTAAAATATAAATAAATGAAATATGCAAACAGTCAATCGAATGCAACTATCTCCAGGATACGTGCGTTCGCTGCGAATAACGGAATCCTTAGAGCAATAGCGCACTAGCGGCTTGGCCGCAGCGGCCAGGTCGCGGCGGCCATCGAGATAGATGCATTAGTATGAAATCGCCATAGAGCACGCGCACCTGGCCGCACGCGGCCAGCAGCCACACCGAGCCGCAGCGGCCAGCGAGATCGAAGCGACGCATTTGCGGCTCGTGTTCAGTCGCTAGCCGCTGCGGCCACTGAGATCAATTGCATTGTAGTTAAATCACCAGTGTGCGCGCACTAGCCGCTAGCCGCTTTCACGTAGCAAGGGATAAACCCAATATTTTTTCCTTTTCTTTTTCCGCTTCTTACTTATAAGATACAAAAGCACTGCTATTTCCTCAACGTCCATTTTGAAGCGCGCTGTATGTGCAACTGACGATCGTAGCCGCGGTTTTGGCCGCGTTGCAAATCGCAACTCCTGCGGTCGGGCTGCGCGACCTGGCCGCGCTGCCAGGTCGCTAGTGCGCTATTGCTCTTATGGCAGCGGCGCGGCCGCGGCTCTCAGCGCGCTTTATATAGCCACGGACGCGCAGGCGCGAGGCGTGTACGTACTCTGATAGAATACCTTAACAAATGTTCGCCGTGATTCTTTAAATTGACATAACTTTTTTATTTATGAACCGATTGACATGAAATAAACAGTAAATATTAAGTGAAGCTTACTACAATGTATTAGTGAAAACCGCATCTAAATCAAATAAGCCGTTTCTGATATTAGCGTGCACAAACACACAGACAAACAGACTAACAGATAAAAAAAAAATTAATTACAATTTCGGGTTCGGCATCGATATAATAACAACCCCTGCTACTTTTTTTAAATATATTTCCATTGTACAGACACCACTTTTCTACAATTTTATTATAATTATGTCTATACACTATACATATAATAAAATTGTAGAAAAGTGTATTTCGTTAGTTAATATTCCTCATTCCCTTTCAATATAATATAGATTTTTTACATTATTCTACTTGTCAAGCCCTTGTATTTGATACCTATATCTATTGAAGGAGTTGTGAAAAAAAAAAAAGTAATTCGCCACTTTGTGTTGGCGGCCATCTTGGATTTCAAATTTATCATAGTGTATAGTATTCTAATATTCAAGCCCGTTCATTTGGTACCCATATTGAGGGAGTTGTAAAATAATATGTAATCCGCCATTTTGTGGCGGCGGTCATCTTGGACCGATTTTCATCAAACATAGCTAAGAACACTCCCAACTAATTCAACCTTTCAAACAAAAAAAAACCAAATCCAAATCGGTTCATCCGTTCGGGAGCTACGATACCACACACACACACACACACACCCCCACACACACATACACACAGACACGTCAAACTTATAACATCTCGTCGTTTTTGCGTCGGGGGTTAAAAACCGGTCAAGAGCGAGGCGGACTCTCGCACCGAGGGTTCCGGACCATCATGTTTTTAATTTTTCATCGGCGAGGCCTATATTCGTCAGAGAATTTTAACACTGTGCACTGTGGTGTAGAATATTGCAGTTTTATGTCAGCGCCATCTCTTGATCGATAGTGGAACTAATGTAACTTTTGTTGGTGATTTCAGAAAAAGTGTGTTATTTAGAGACTTCGTTTTATTTTTCCTGTAATCTTTAACTACATATACTTCTATCACAGAGCAGTGGTGGCCAAGAGAGCAGTGGTGGCCAAGTGGTAACGGCCGCGACTTCCGAGTTTATAGGTCGTAGGTTCGAACCCAGACAGGCGCTTTACTTTGTGTAAATTATTTCATCACCACTGCTCTCAAAACGGTGAGGAAACCGGCATGTCCTAGAACCAAAAATTCGAAGACATGTGACATCTGCCAATCCGCACTGGGCTCGCATGGTGGATTACGGTCCCTCTCACCGAGAGGAGGCCTGTGTCCCAGCAGTGGGAACATTATAGGCTGATTATGGTATACTTCTATCACATAGAATAATTTCAGATTTTTCTCTTTGCAAACTTCGGAGATAAGGGGGAAACGGTATTTATTTTTTTACATTTTTTATCAAAAGTTGAAAACTATGCGGCCTCAAAAAAAGAAAAAAATGTTGGAGAATGTGTAAACTGCGATCTTTCATAAGATACCCCGCATACCCTAGTGGCCCTACTTCAAATTTTTCAGACCCTCTGTCAGTCCCTGTTGCAAAATATATACATATGACGGAGAAGGTATAGTGTGTCTCGTCATTTGCGCAATAGAATAACCGTTTGTACGGTCGCCAGCACATCAACTTACCCCACTTTGGCCTTGAACGCGTTATGAGCAACTACAGCGAGAATCGTGCGAAAGAGACATATAGCTTTTGTCTGTTCTTACTAGTAATGTGTCGTGCTGCAGTGCGTACGTGAAAGTGTGTGCGTATGGTCGTCGTGGTGTGAATAAGATACTGTGCGATAAGAAATAGCGTAGCTATCCGAATCAAATACAGTGTCACAACAGGATGACAGTGGGGCGAGCGTATTTGCTGCAGCGCTTAAACAGTAGGTGTCGTCTCACCAAACTATAAAACATGCAGCGCTAGATCGCTTAAAACGTATAGTTTTCTCGCGACCAAAACGTCATAAGCGCCGGGAATTTCATGGCGCTTACACGTTTCATGCAAGACTAAATAAATGAGTTGTTACCGGTCGGTAACATACCCCGCGTTCCGAATTGCGTCAAAAGCGATTATATCGCGAATCCGACCAAATTTAATAGTCACAAAATATAAGGACTATTGACTACTATTTGTGACGCTGCGCGTTGGTCGGATTCGCGATATAAGTAATCGCTTTTGACGCAATTCGGAAGGCCCCCGGCCTGGCGCAAAAACTGGTTTTGCGGCGTCGCGTCGTCGGTTACACTAAGTAATAATAGTTCTATGGTAGCAGGTTGAATAATTGAATCGAAACGCCCAGCGCAATGCTTAAAATACCTATGAAAGTTTATAGTCAATGATCTTTTACTTAATCCTTAATTTTTGCATATTTGTTGGAAAATTCCTTAGAGTATTAAGTAGTAACTACCTACTCATATTACATTTAAACAGGTAGGTAGTACGGTAAACACCGTTCGTTACACAATGAATTAGCGAAATTTCACGCTCTCGATGAATATTGTTAAGTAGACAAGTAGGTAGGTAAGTAAGTATAATCTCATATCAGAAAAACATTTCCTTTTTTATTAAGGTTCCGTACCCAAAGGGTAAAAACGGGACCCCATTATTAGGGTTCCGTACCCAAAGGGTAAAAAACTGGCCAAGTGCGAGTCGGACTCGCACACGAAGGGTTCCGTACCACAAGGCAAAAACGCCGAAAAAAACATGTTTGTTGTATGGCAGCCCCCTTAAATATTTATTTTATTTTGTTTTTAGTTTTTGTTGTTATAGCGGCAACAGAAATACATAACTTGTGAAAATTTCAACTGTCTAGCTATCGCGGTTCTTGAGATACAGCCTGGTGACAGACAGACAGACAGACGGACAGACGGACAGACAGCGAAGTCTTAGTAATAGGGTTCCGTTTTTACCCTTTAGGTACGGAACCCTAAAAACAAAATAGAATGAATATTTAAGGGGGGCTCCCATATAACAAACGTGTTTCTTTCGGCGTTTTCGCCTTGTGGTACGGAACCCTTCGTGTGCGAGTCCGACTCGCACTTGGCCAGTTTTTAAATTTCAAGCAGGTTTTAATGACCTTTTCCGGGTTTTGTTACCTACTTACTGACGGGCTGGCGGTCACCTGTCTTAGCGCGTTCCTTGCTCTTCTATTCTATTATTGATAGCTGCGCCATGCGCCACAGTTATAAACTTTTGTAGTTATCATCCTTTAACTATTTTTATAATACCTATTATATCTGTTATTGTTCCAAAATAAAAGATTTTTATTTATTTTCACGAAATTAAATGCTGAAAACCCATAACATAGGTAATCTGCTTGAAATTTTGAAAGAAATATGGACACCTACTTCTTACCCCATCACGAACGTGTGTGAAGTTTAGCCAATTAATGATACCTACAAAAAGCCTTTTGTCAGTCCGCCATGTTTAAGATTAACGTTTCGTCCGCAGCATGATCTTATTACAAAAACAATCAGGTTGAACCTTGTAACGAAATTACCAATACCTACCGAAGTTTGCTTTGACATGATGTTCAACCTTATTGCGCTAGTAATAAGATACGATTTCAAAGGTTATGAATTTTCAAATAAAATTCTAATATATTATTATCGTTACTTTACATCCCAAAACCTATACTATAATATTATAAAGCTGATAAGTTTGTTTGAACGCGCTAATCTCAGGAACTGCTGGTTCGAATTGAAAAATTCTTCTCTACTTGATTCACTATAACGTTTTTAGGGTTCCGTACCCAAAGGGTAAAAACGGAACCCTACCTATTACTAAGACTTCGCTGTCTGTCCGTCCGTCCGTCCGCCTGTCTGTCACCAGGCTGTATCTCAAGAACCGCGATAGCTAGACAGTTGAAATTTTCACAAATTATGTATTTCTGTTGCCGCTATAACAACAAATACTAAAAACAAAATAAAATAAATATTTAAGGGGGCTCCCTTAGAACAAACGCGATTTTTTTCCCTGTTTTGCTCGATATCAAAAAGGCAACAGGTAGGCACTTGAAAAATTCACAAAATACTCAGTTGTATTTTTACTTTAATAATAAAATTAAAATAAAATAAATATTTAAGGGGGGCTCCCATACAACAAACGTGTTTTTATAGGCGTTTTTGCCTTGTGGTACGGAACCCTTCGTATGCGAGTCCGACTCGCACTTGGCCTGTTTTTTATCGTAATCAAAGTTCTAAAATAATGCATTATTTGCAAAGGTGTTTTTATAAACATGATATTAATCCTTATCCAAATAAACACGTTACTCATCACAAGTATTTAATTTTGAACAAAATTGCCCTTGACAAATTTGATTTCAATGAATATCTTAGGAAATATCATAGTTTTAAAACAACTCCGCAAGGCGGCCGGTCATGACCTGAAGACGCAGTGACTGCAGTCGAAAGGGCTGTGTGATCTAACCCCAGGGGCCCCATATCAAAATATCTTGGCGGGGTCTTTTGCAAAAAGGACGGTGACGTTTTTTTAAGTAAATAAATATGCCGTCGGGGCCCACTGTATAACAGATACGGCGGTAGCTAACCCCCTGCTTTTGGCACTATAACTACACAACCGATCATCATGAAATTATGCATACCTACCAATCAGAAAAGGACATAGGATAGGTTCCTACAGGAACGCGTGTGAAACCGCGGGAAAAATATTAAAATAAAATGCGGAATAAGAATCAAATCTTTTTATTTTTAAACATTAATATAATTGAAAACATTATAACAAATACCTACCTACTTTAAATTAAAATATACTTACAACAAAAGTTATAAAACCAAACTATACCATAGATTAAGATAATTTATTTGCGTAAAACATGGTATACACAGGTGTTATTAAAGCATATGAGATCATACAGTTTTGCAACAAATGAAAAAAAAATGCACAAATAAACAAAATTGAATTTAAAAACATTATAAATTATGTTCAAAAAAATCCTTAATATTATAGAAATTATTTTCATTCAGCCATCTACCTATATAGTTTAGTTTTGAATAACCTACAATTTAATATTTTTATACATTAGGTAATTTATAATATACCTACAGTCCTACATGCTTCATACTTACATAGGGTCAGCGGGATTGTCCGAAAGGGTTACCGCTGGCCCGGAACATAAAGGGCTAAGGAAGGAACACGGGTGGGTTTTAGTCAGTAAGAGTCTGACACTCCCTTCCGCTCCACCCAGAGCGGGAGGAGTCATTTGATGATTTCCCATCCGCAAAAAAAAAAAAAAAAAGGGCGGCGGCATCTCAATCCGGCGGCGTTTCCTGACTGTGTCCATTGATATCTAAAACAAAGAAAATTTTGTCATTTTCAATACTTACATAGGATTCTTTGTTATGAGAAATTGTAGGAGCTAACTTAACTAATCCCCATTCGCGATTAATTTGCCAAAAATCGTAAACAAAAATGACTTTACAGAAAAATAACTTTAAATCGTACACAAGAAAGTTCAGTTTACGCTACAACTTTAACTTTTTCAATAGTGCTAGTCACTCTGAAATCAACTTAATTGCCATTACAATAAAGGTGATATTTGTTTAACTTGAAATAATATTAATTTGAAAGAACTTTGAATAAACTTTAAATGAGTATGGAACGGTTAAAAAATATTCTTCCAAATATAAACAAACATACACAAATAATCTGTCGAATTGAGAACTTCCACCTTTGTTGAGGTGGGTTGTAAAATATGGTTGTAAAGGACTGAAGATATTTTTATCTAAGTAATAGAGTAATATAATAAGTGATACAACCACTGAGTTTGACTATTTTTATTACGAATGGAATTATCCTACTTAAAAAGCGTAGGTATTTCTACATCAGATAGTATTGCAGTCCCATTTTATAAACTAGATCTGAAATACCTAAGATATCTAATACCTAGCTATGAAATACTTATACGAAAGTTTAATAACTAAAGGAAGAACTAGAAAAAGGATATACTAAAACAAAAAAGGCTGTTTAGTCAAAATTATTCTTCAACTATAAATTAATAATTATTTTTTGACGGATAAAAAACCTGATTAAACACCAAATTACCTGAATCTTAAAACGCAAGAAAATAAAAGAAATGAAATACAAAAATTAAGGAGTCTCTACAAAAAGCATAAAATAAAAAATTAAATAAAATTTTTAAAAAACCCCTGACACAAAAAATAATAAAATTAAATGTAAGTAATTGGAAAAGGATCAAATAATTTAAAAACCCCCAACTTAAGAATCTAGGTAACGAGTCTAAAACAGATAAATTCATTTGGAAGTCGGGGGACCGTTCTGTGGAACACCTTCTCTATGCTAACAGGTCCCCCGACTGCCAAATGAATTTATCTGTTTTAGTCTCGTTACCTAGATTCTTTAAGTTGGGGGTTTTTTAATTATTTGATCCTTTTCCAATTACTTACATTTCATTTTATTACTTTTTTTGTGATGGGGGTTTTTTAAATTTAATTTTTTAATCAATTTTGTTATTCACTTTTTAGGAAAACCATGTTTTATGTTAACTGTGATGATATAAGTTAATGTGATAGGTAAGTGTGATTACTAGTTACTCACGCTGTACGAAATTGAGGTTACTCCACATCGTCTCGTCTGCAGCCGCGTGGCTCTCGCGTAGAGCTGGCAGTTCTATGCTTCCACTTTCTTCCCACTGCCGAAGCCAGAAGTAAACTGTTTATTTCTGGAACGAAACAAATACTTAGCTGTAGTTTATTTGCCCATTATTACTCAATTACTATAGGCAAAGAGACCCTTGATTTTAAGCCATTTTTACATGTAATTTTCTCTTGGGTCTGACACTTAAATATCCCTGTTTTTTATGTTCTTCTCTTTAGAATGTTCCATGAGTAAGGGCTGATTTTTCAATCGACAGATATTTTTTACTATTGGAATAAAATTGACATCTGACAGTTTTTGATTGGAAGAATTGTCAAAAATTCAAAATTATTCCTCCGATAGTAATAAATTGGCTGGCTAAAAAATTAACTGACGTTGGAAAAATCAGCCCTAAATGGAATCAAAAACAATAGTTCATCGAATTATGCTTACGGAGGTATAACTCTGAATTTAAGCTTTCACGAAACAGCGCGCACCCATTATGAAAGAAGATATTATACCTATCCACAAATATAGATCTATCCCTTCTATTAATTCGAAAATTCTATAGAAAAACACCATTGACACATTTTTAACAATACAACCTTTGTTTATTATTATTTAAAATTTATAACTACAAAAAATATTACTCACCGTTATGCCCGTCTGCCGTCAAATATCAATCACATCACATCCACTCAATCGAAGGGCTTATGATGCGCTTCCTTTCAATTTGCGTTAACTGAGGCGGCATTCTTGATTTTGATATTTAACTAAACTTTGATAAAAATAATTAAAACGCACAGTCAAAAATGTCTGCGAACTAGAACTCCCGCCGAGCAGTGTCAACACGACTCCAAGTCAGTCCAAGTGACGTACTGAATAAATGTCAAACGAACGATGTGATGTGACATTCGTTTAACTTCGTGAAGGTTCGGGGAAACTCGGGAGCGGTGGCGGACGCGCAGGGGCGCGTGGGTGTGGCTTATTCCTAGTGAGACATGGTAATTGGCTGCCAATTATTAGTACGTGCAACCATTGGGCAATTTTTGAAACGTTGAAAACTCCACCAATCATACCAAGGATACTTTCTTTCTAACACTGTACGCCTCGTCGTAGTTATAGATATGTATACAGTTTACGTTGACGTGCGGCCGTCTGTACCTACTTCAAATCAGATTATAATTTACGAACAATTGAATCACACTCGCTAATCATCACACACTGTAAGTACACGACACATCCAGATACGCAGCGAGATCGTTACCTGGCCGGCTAATCAAGTTGACCTCCGTTCACTGTCCCTCAAGGAACCTCTCTCCTAGAAGAGTTTCAGTGCTCTTTTCCAATTTCCATCATAAAACTCCTCCCATCCCGGGAAACCCCGGGAAAGTACGTGTGTCTCGTTTAGTCGTTCTGTTGGCTAGGTTTCCTCCGTTCCCTCCAAAACGATGCTACCAACTTAAGTAATACCAAAACCAGTGTTGCCTGCCCAGTCGCGAGCTCACTGAAGCGATTCGCTTGACGTATCCGAATGAGGCGATTTCCGAACTAAGCTCTATTGCTTAAACCGACTTGAACATCAAAACCGAGTGACATCTGTGATCGTGTTCTGACAGCTCGAAACTTCAAATCAAACAGCGCCAACCGCCTCACGCTCCGACTCATATATTTTTATTTCTTTCTTACTTGTAAAATAGTTGGGCAAACGTCATCTAAAACTATACCAAAAAAAGTTGATAGCATTAGTAGTTCTTGAGATATCCAGCTGTGACAGATAGACAGACAGACAAACTGAGTTTCTCCATAAGGGTTCTGTTTTACCGTTTTGGTACGGAACCCTAAAAAGCATTACCTACTTATATATGTAGTTTTAATTACTTACATCCTATTTTTATGAAAATAAAAAAATAACATTATCATATAGGTACCAAACTTATACCGATAATGTACTGCAGTTGCATCTTTTCCTTTATATACTATCTATTACACCGGAAATGATCCATGTAAATATTGCGCTACGATTTATTTATTTTACATACTAGGAACAACCCGTCGCGTGTCCAATTAGCAGACACAATAGAAATTCTATTGTTATCGGTACATACCCTGTACGCGCGACATGCGAAGGGTTAAAAAAGTTGCCAGTGATAATAAAGTAGGCGCTTGCACTTATCGAATAATTTTATACTTACAAAATGCGGGTAGTTTCATATCATCAATAACATTTTTCTTTA
Organism: Mesoligia furuncula; assembly: GCA_916614155.1. Classification (NCBI taxonomy): domain Eukaryota; kingdom Metazoa; phylum Arthropoda; class Insecta; order Lepidoptera; family Noctuidae; genus Mesoligia; species Mesoligia furuncula. The sequence continues at coordinate 10,327,884 of OU744792.1, forward strand.
CTTCTTTCTGGGTGTAGTGTATCTTCGTCTTATCTAAATTAATTATTTAATGATTTTAAAATGAGTGACTGTGAAATTTTGAAGTCTAACCGTGGTAAAGACATTTAAATAATAGGCGTGTTAAGAAGTTTTACTGGCGATGTACGCGAAATCATTCGGCTTCGTGTGACGTGTTGTAACAACTCTACTCACGTCAGATAACACTCATGTTGTAATGTCGCAAAATCATAAACATACAAATTTACCTGATCCTGAAAAACGGCTGGATTTAAAACAGAAGGCAAATTTAAATGAAAAGGCCAATAGCTCGATGGATACACCTGCACACAGAGCATGCACCTGCACAAATCATTCAGCGGTGCATGTAAGATGTACCCAGTACTTCTCCTCCTCATAACATGCCTAATAAGGACGCGATGAGAAAGATGATTCAACGAAAATGGAATAAAAAATTACCGAAATATTCCAAAAGACATCCGACAGGTTGAAATTTCCGAAGAAAATAGTATGATTAATGGTGAACCATTTTTCATGGGTCATTTTATTGAAAATGATTACATTCGTTTTTACACGACAGAAAATTTAAAATTTCTGAGTGAGGCAAATTTTTTGCTAATGGATGGGACCATATATATGCCATAGTCGGAACACCGGAAGGGACGCACAAAATAGTTCCCCTAACATAATTATGGTTTGCTCTCGCATAAATCAGAAAGATGTTACACGATTTTCTTAAGATGAAAGGTTCTGTCGGCAAAATGTCCGTAGGTGAAAGACTCTGCTGGGGAAACGGAAATAAATGAATCATCCTGTCGGCGAACAATCCAATGGCGAATCAGTCTTAGGAGAACGGTTGCGGAATCAAAAAGCTTCCGTTTGTTGGTCGCTTCCAAATTCTGTTTAGCAATTCGTTTACGGGTGCTTAAGCATTCAGCCTCCGTTTCTGTAACAGTATTCTCCCCGAGTAATGGCGGTCTCTTTGTCGTGAATGTCTCGTCCCAATTGTACAAACGGAAAATAACTCCTAAGACGACTACTCACTAATTCTGAAATCCGTCGGCCCTGCCACACATCGTCTGATGTATATTTGGCTTTTTTTTTCTTCGGAGAACAAGGCCCTGTTTTTCCTTGAATAATCCACAAATGAGAATGTTTTTAGAATTTTCTTGCGCGAATTAACGAGATGATGATGGTTTTTTTTAATAGTTGAAATGGTTTTTAGCATAGAATTTGTTACAATGATAAATGAATTCAATAAACTTATTAGTAATTGATTTGTGCAGTGGTTTTTTCATAAAACTCGATTTTCCAAAGCACTTTTCGAATTTTGTTACGCGCCTGACGATGAGCTTGGCTTTTAAAAATATGACGTGAACAATTTAATGCGGGCTAAGGCAACGATTGAAGGCAGCAGAGGCATCTCCGATAAAAGTACATAAAACGTCATTATGTTTAGTTTTTAGGGTTCCGTACCAAAATGGTAAAACGGAACCCTTATGGTGAGAATCTGTCTGTCTGTCACAGCTGGATATTTCAAGAACTACTAATGCTATCAACTTGAAATTTGGAATAGTTTTAGATGACGTTTGCCCAACTATTTTGCAAATAAGAAAGAAATAAAAATATATGTATATTTTTTGCAACAGGGACTGAAAAGGGGTCTAAAAAATTCGAAGTGGGGCTACTAGGACATGTAGGGTATCATAATTATGAAAGGGGGCAGTTTGCACATTCAAAAATTTTTTTTTTCCACATAGTTTTCGACTTTTGATGAAAAATGTTAAAAAAAATACCGTTCCCCCCTTATCTCCGAAGTTTGCAAAGAGAAAAATCTGAAATTATTCTATGTGATAGAAGTATAAGTAAAGATTACTGGAAAAATGAAACGAAGTCCCTAAATAGCGCACTTTTTCAGAAATCTTCAACAAAAGTTACATTAGTTCCACTGTCGGTCAAGAGATGGCGCTGACATAAAACTGCAATATTCTACACCGCAGTGCAGTGTTAAAATTCTCTGACAAATATAGGCCATATTGTATATCACCATGAAAATTTAAAAACATATGATGGTACAGAATAAGCATGCAAAAAAAAAAGATCCTACGGAACCCGGTTTTTTATTAACCTATTGTTAATTTCCAGTCTACAAATCCTACACTGCCTAGAACATAAAAATGGAAAAGGTGGTGAAACGATTCTAGTAGATGGATTCTTCGGTGCACAAGAGCTTAAGAAGAAGAATCCAGAAGATTTCAAGTTTCTCACTACATTCAACTTAGAAGCAGAATACATAGAAGATGGACATTATCACACTTACTCAGCGCCTGTTATTAGGGTTGACAATGAGACACAAGAGCTGGTACAGATTAGGTAAGATACTTTTCTGTTTAATTAAAAAAATGGTCTTTGTTTGCTACATGATTAGGACCGTTAGTTGTAACAACTCCCATATGGTTTTAGATTCAACGTCTACGATCGAGCTCCAATGGCGTTTAGCAACAGTGAAGAGTGCAGGTCATACTATCACTCATTGAGAAGCTTAGCGGAGTACTACCAGAACCCAAGTAACCAGTGGAGGTTTAAACTGAGACCAGGTAAAAACAATAAGATTATATCGTTAGATTCGCCCAACTGCTTTAAAAGACGGTCCTGTTTTGGTTTCGTTGGCATTTGAATAGTATTAGCTCGCTCACTCATACTGAAAATCGTATCTATCTTATCGTTCCAAGCGGGATGTGTGAGCTCACTCTTTTCAGTATAAACACTTATACAGCACTGTGTGACCTAAGCCCGCACTTATGTCACGCCTTTCTGTGACTTAAGTATTCCATTTTTAAACATAAAACCGTGACTTGAGCGTGGTTTATGTCATACGAGCTATAAAATAGTATACGAAACGTGTAATAACTAAAAAAACTACGAAACTAAGTACGAACTAAGTACGGTGAGGGTGAATCTAACGATTAAAATCTTTGAGTAAAAAGTAAGAAAACCAACACAACAAAGAACAAAGAAGTGGTGTAGTAAGTCTTTTCTCGCTACCAGTGTATTGGGAATTAGCACGTAAAAACATGGCCCATGCTAGCATGGGCCATAAAAAACAAATTCAATAGCCATGTTGAGTCTAGACTCAACATGGCTATTGAATTTCACACAAGTCCTAGCTGATGCATCTAAAGGCTCGCCAGGCGGCACGGCACAGCATGAAAATTCAAAGGATTTTTGATCTGATTTTGAATCTTGTTTTTATACCCTTAACCCTCACATTTAGTTGACCTCGGCAGAGGGGGACTGAGTATTCCGCGGAAGGCTTCGGCATACGAATGTTGATGTGTTGTCGTGCCATGCCGTGACGTGCCACATAGTGAGCGCCGATTTTAGTTGTGCAAGCATAACAATAGCAATTTCGTATATCGTTTCACAGGAACAGTCATGATCATGGACAACTTCAGGGTACTGCACGGCAGGACTGGTTTTTCTGGCAGTCGAGTACTTGGTGGCAGTTACGTGGCGCGTTCTGATTGGTTGGACAAAGCACGGGCTTTAGGTCTCATACAATAAATTTATGGTGAACAACTAAAATGGTGTTACAATTATTTTGTGTCTAATTTTCATTAGTAACTAAGAACATTTGGACTTCCTGATGATCCTTAAGTTAAAATTTAAATGTACAGATAGCTAGTTAAGGCATGGCGTCATAAATCACCATTGGCCGTTGCAGCACGTGTGTTTTGGAGCAAATGATCTCAAAGATGATCTCAAATTAAATTGCGAGTATAGACTCGCAATTCAAATACGCATTTCGTCTATTCTCAGGATAGCCTGAGAATAGACGAAATGCGTATTTGACCACTTGCGTTTTTGACGACATTCTAGTAATCCAAATTGACTACCAACATAAATTATTGTCCGTATATTCAAATCACAACTGTCATTATTTTGTTCTAGTAGGTAATAATACATACCTAATGGAAATAATCCTTGAACATATTAAATTAAATAAAAGAAAATATAGAAATAATCCTTGATAATACTTAATAGTTTTTTAATAAAGTTTTAAAATAATTATGAGGTTTTAATGACAGTTGAATAACACGGCAAATTGACGTTGGGTGTCAAGCTTAACAATTCCCTAACCTAACTCAAATAAGTAAGTTAAAAGAAAACAAAACACAATTCAACAAATGTCAGCTGCCTTGATGACAGGAAAACGGAATGGAATCTACATTATTATCGCAGTGGACTCTCATTCCCATCTCTTTGTTTTTTTTTTGACCTTCCAAAGTACAACAAAACGTTGAATTTTAATTTTTGCATACAAATGATTTTGTCTAAGTGCTGGACAATAAACTGAGCCGGTTGTAGGTCTTTCATATTTTCGTCTAGATGTGAATATTCATGAGAACTGCAACGTTGGGATAAATTGCTTCGTATTTCCGTAGTTACTGTTTGTTCTGTGTAGGTAATTATCATTTTTATGGGGGTTAAGATCCTTGGTAAATGCTGAACCGGATCTGTTAATTAGATTTTTACAGTCTAGTGTACAATCTAAATACTACAAACAATTGGAAAGTTATTTAAATAATATACCTACTACCGCACCGCAGTAAAAATATAAGTATACCTAGCAGCAGTGGCAGCGCCCCGCGGTTTCACTTGCATAAGTGTTGATCGATATCTCTCTGCGAAATTTTATCGACATGCGTTCAGACAGACAGACAGAGTTACTTTCGAATTTATAATATTATTAGAATTAGAATGGATTGAACACTACAGTAACCCTACCTACTTGTGAGTCACCCTTGACAGGGCGCTGACATTTAAGAACCATTGTCGCAAAGTTAAGAAAAAAAAGTCGGTTCCCGTCACAATTTGCTCAGGCGCCTAACTTCAACCACCTGGGGTGCTTCACCTCAGGTTCTCCGGACTACTGGCCTAGCACTCTGCTTCTCTGCGGGTAAACATGCGGCACCGTTCCGCCTACGCCAAGGAAGTAGATGTTGCTCTGAATTAAACCTGCCGTACGATTACAGGCTGCCTGCAATCGACCCCGATCAGCGCACTTTATCCCACAGCTGGCATAGCTCCACCACAAGTCCGAAGAGAACTTGAATGCGCAGTGGAGAAATTCAAACAGAAATCTGATACCAGAATCTGGCGCACAGCTACCAACGCAACGGCTAAAAAGCAGACACAGCTTCTTAAAATCGACAGCGTCTCTGTCAGGAAACCCGGCCGACACCCGTTGCAAACTGTGTTCCGATACTCTTCCCGCTCCTACTCACTACCTACCACCAAAGGTGCATCTCCCTGCAGGGTGTAACATTCCGTGGCCCACTTGGAAGTCTCTGAACCGTCTTCGGACACAATTGGGAAGATGTAAGTCTAACCTGGTAAAGTGGGGCTACCTTGACAGAACGGCAGAAGGGTGTGATTGCGGAGCTATGTCACAAACCATGCTCCACCTCCTATCCTGCCCTCTGTGTCCCAAAACATGCAGTCAAAGTGAACTCTGCGCTGCCACCGACAACGCCGTGGAAGTAACAAAGTTTTGGGAAAACAAGATTTAAAATACAGTCGTACCAGCGACACGAAGACAAAGAAGAGTATGGATTTTATATAATACTAGCTGCGCCCAGCGGTTTCACCCGCGTAAGTGTCGATCCCACGGGAATATCGAGATAAAAACTATCCTATGTCCTTCCACGGGATGCAATCAATCTCTCTGCCAAATATTATCGAAATCCGTTCAGCAGTTCAGGCGTGTAACCTACTTTGAAGTAACCGTCACGAGAAGCTATAAATTTTGTAAACACATATTCAGGGGTTCGCAACCTTTGGATCAAATAAAAAAAAACGGTTTTGTAATGACTTTTATTTTTATATAGAGATATAATTATGTTAACTGACACATGAAGAAAAGGGTTCCTTTAGGGTAATTTAATTTTCAAATAATATGATGTGTATATATATATTATTAATACAATATTAAATTATGATATAAAAGTAGTGAAAATTTAATTATGCCCATCAGGGAGAGGACATAATTTTACTAAAGGTCTATCAAGAGTACCTTGAGCAGTTTTGACAGTGGCCGAACGAGGAATCCCATCACGGCCAGGATATAATTTTATTATCTTACCAAGCCGCCATCGTAACGGATGATAACATTCATCTTTAATAATGACTAATTGATTGATGTGAACGGCACGTGAGGATTCATTCCATTTCAAACGTTGCGTCAAATGGGTTAAGTATTCCGAGTGCCATCGTGACCAAAAGTCCTGATGCATTCGTTGCAAAAGTTGCCAACGTGTCACACGGTTAGTTGGTATGTTTGTATAATTTGGTGTTGGTAATGTTGAATCTCTAAATGGTAAATGCACGATATAACGACCGTCAGCATCACGCTTACATGTTGATTGATAAATGTCCTCGCAACGAATATCGTCAGCAGAGGTTGCTTGTTTTGGTTCCGATGGTATGTTGTCGGTATCCCAAAACTTTTGGACTGCAATATCTAAATTGGCATCCATTGATACATGATTGATTGATACTGGAATAGACTCAATGGGATTGGCTGCTTGTGTCCTACCCATGAGAACATACCCAAATACAGTATTAATTGCTGTTGCTGTATGGTTATTGCTATCAATTTTGCCTGGTAACAAAATCTGAGGGAAAATCTCTCCCCCAATTAAGATGTCAACAGGGCGAGATTTATGAAAATCAGGATCAGCTAACTTGAGATTCGATATGTGCTTGAAATCATTGATATCTACTGTATGTGTTGGCATATCACTGCAAATTTTATCCAAAATCACCGCTTCCGCTGTAAATGTTGTATTGGAATTATCCAAAGGACAAATATCTAGAGAGACCTTACTACATGATAAAGCAGGAGCATCCCCTATTCCTGATATTGGAGTGTTACATTTGACTCGACTCAAACCAAGTCTCCGTGCACAAGAATTTGTAATTATATGACTTTGGCTTCCGGGATCTAACAAAGCTCTTATCCGTTGATAAGTGTTATGCCCATCCTTGATTTCTACTTGTACTGTGGCAAGCAAAACAAAAGAAGGAGCAGAGGCTCTGGTGATATTTGATAATGTTGTAACCGGGGTAACGGTATCAGAGGAGCTAGCCTGATTTACAGCAACTTGTGATGAATTTTGTTCATTTGAATTATTAATTTGGTTTGATTGGGTACCCTTTGTAAAATGTAATAGAGTGTTATGACGCTGATTACAAGTTTTACAAGTATGAGTTGATACACATTTAGAAGTGTTATGGTTTGAACGCAGACAATTTAAACAAAGTTTATGTTGCTTTGCAATTTGAAAGCGCTCTTGAGGTGTTTTAGCAACAAACTTGTCACATGAAAACAGATAATGATTTTCTTTGCAAATGATGCAATTAGATAATTTAGGCGTTTGAGCCAAAAGCATAGTGGATGTTTGATTTGTTGAATTATTTTTATTTTTGTTAGAGTTATTATTTAAGTTTGTGTTATTTTTGTTAATATTGGTATTATTGGACAACGCCACTGTTGAAATATTTGTTAAGGATGAACGCTCTAATGCATTACATCTTTCTAATAAAAATGTTTCCAACTGGTTAAACCGTGGAAACTCACACCCACTGCATGAAAGTTCAAAAGCTTCACGAGATTTCTCATCTATTTTTACTAAAAGTGAATGAAATAAAACAAAATCCCAATTGGATGTGGGCAACCCCAATGAGTTTAACATTGAAAGATTTTCAGAAAATGTATCCAAAAGATTTCTGAAGCTTTTAGCAGACGGTGTGGTTATTGGTTTAAGGTTGCATATTTGTTCCCAACATAAAAATGATAAATATCGCTTGTTATTATATCTAGTAACAAGTGCTTGGTAAGCGCTAATGTAATTAGCTTCAGAAATTGGAAAAGCTCTAAGAAGATTAAGTGGTTCCCCTGAAAGGGAACTTACAAGATATTGGAATTTTTCTACTTTTGATATATCTGTCCTGTCATGAACTAATGTGTTAAACAAATCAATAAAACCGGGAAAATCTTTAAACTGACCTGAGAAAGAAGGTAGCTTTATTGCAGGCAACTTTGTAAGTTTCCTGTTTTCTATTGAGGATGTGGGACATTTTACCACATCTGCTTTCTGATCAGGTAAGATTTTACGAATGGTTTGTAACACCTCAAAATACATGTCATCTGCTTGCTCTTGATACATTGTTTGTTTTAACATTTGTTCATCACTGATATCAAGATTTTTGTATTCACACAAAAGTTTTATGTGAGCATCATTAAACGCTTCCATAAGAGATTCTACCCGCGATCCCCATGTTTCTAAACGCGGTAGAAGGCTTGCATCATTGATGCATTTGCGGGCGCAGACAATAGCATCTGTTAATCGCTTGTGCGCAATGTTGCGCTTTGATTCATGATGAGCTGCCATAGCTTCACTCATGATGATTAAGTTTTAATCTAAAATCGTCTGTTAAATATGCTAATGTTATGTTAAAACTATATTTTCGTAACCAAAATAAGATAAAATAAAGTTTTGAATTAGTTCAAAAGTTGTTTGATGACAGGTATAAATTTTGTTATATTATGACAGCAAACATTCACCGAAAATTATGTTAAAACTACCAAATAAAAGTAATTCTCTAAATATGGTAATACTTTAGAGCTGAGCTGACAACACTGAAGATTGAGTAGAAATGGTGAATGAAAGATCGATTATGTTTTGGTACGCTACTAGACACTAGATGTCGCTATTAGCTGTATGCTAAATAACTACTTACCTATGTCCAAATTGTCCAATTTAAAATAAAATGAATGTTTCGAAGGACTTTAAAATGATAAAATACAAAGTTGTAATTTATAAATTCTATGTTATTTATAAATTCCACAACGAAAGAACTCGGAATGTTATTATGTTAAAGAGTATTTATTGCAACGTTACATGTTACGTATGCAAATAAAATTACGTAAAAGATACGCTAAGTGAATGATAATGTTATAAAATGATGTTTTAGTGCTAAATGTTACACTTTAAAACAACGTTTGAAATGTTCAAATTCAAAATTCCGCTCCTGTTGGAACTGACGAACTGAGTACCTACCTACGACCGGTCAAAACTGGTTCAAGATTTCAAACTTCGTGTCGAAGTTGAGAAAACTTTAAAAACTGTTTGATATGATGATTTAGGATGCTTGTTTAATGAGTTATTACATGTTATAACTCAAAATATTATGATACATACATAAAAATCGTGTTTTCTGTGAAATGTAAATGGCAAATATGGACGCCGCACGTGTAATGTTACGACTAAAGTTAGAGGTACATGTATATAAATCCGGCTCGTCAGACCAAAATGTTATTGTTATTGATGAATAAAACCCTTCGATGGAACTGTGGCCATAGGCGAGCCTCTAGTCGTGCATAATCACTTGGAAAACTGGGATTTAAGGAAAGGTACTCACTGGTTTTCCCGGTCGACGGCTTTTCTGTGGCGCCACTCCACTACAGTCCAGGGACGTCCCTGATTTTACACTTAACACTGACACAGAATTGTTGAAGGTCTTTGTAGGTAGGTTTTGTTAGTACATGGTTGATTTATGTTTTATAGCCGGCGGAGGATCGCACGCGCCATTTTTCCGTTGAGTTCTCTTGAGTGAGTTGTTAAGGGATTGATTGAATCCGGAAGGAAATGAATGAACGGAGGAAGGGTTTGGAATTAGGAAGTTGTGTGACTGTGCATTAGTCAATTGAATGTTTTTATTTATTTTGATACTTTAACACATTCCAATACCACAAAACATTAGACAGCGCTTTAAATCGCTAAAATATATCCCGACCAATTGAAATTGCTCGTTAATTTCGTATTACACATAATAAGTTACTTTGAGTTGATTAAATTTGGGATCATTTATTGTTGATTGAATTGTCGCTACGTAACTTAGTAGAAGTTCTTTATTTACAAAATTTATAGCTTCTCGTGACGGGTACTTTTAGGACATAGGCTTAAATTTTATCCCGGTAGTACGTTCCCGTGGGATAACTTTACCACCTACACGCAGGCGAAGCCGCGGGCAAAAGATAGTCTCATTTAATTTCAAGTTGTACAATAGATAAAAGTAAACAACTGTCAAGTGGACCAATATTATCTATTAAGGTTAATCATATTGATTGCTCAAAAGTAGTTAAAAGTACTAAATAAATAAATAGCTGCCGCAGCTACGGTCTCAACATTCATTTTTAGGGTTCCGTACCCAAAGGGTAAAAACGGGACCCTATTACTAAGATTTCGCTATCTGTCCGTCTGTCCGTCTGTCTGTCACCAGGCTGTATCTCAAGAACCGCGATAGCTAGACAGTTGAAATTTTCACAAATTATGTATTTCTGTTGCCGCTATAACAACAAATACTAAAAACAAAATAAAATGAATATTTAAGGGGGGCTCCCATACAAGAAACGTGTTTTTTTCGGCATTTTCGCCTTATGGTACGGAACCCTTCGTGTGCGAGTCCGACTCGCACTTGGCCAGTTTTTTTTTTTAATGTTGCATGCGTACGAGGTTTCAGAAATTAGTTTAAAAAAAATAAACTATTAATAAACTGGAAACAGAGTTTATTGGATTAAAGAACTTATAAATTGTTAAAAAAATGGAAATAGTATGATTTTGGGACCTCCGACCCGTACCGAGTTTCAAGCTGAACTGTCCTTACAAACCGAATGGGAATGCTTCTAAGTTGCAAAATGCTGACTAGGCAAGTCTGGACGGCGGTCAGCCATCAGCCATGCCAGTCGCGGCGCAGGCGTCGAAAGCACGCAAGCACGCGAAAGTTAGAGCTATAAGAAAATTTATGATGCCAAATTGCTTAGTAGTCGAAAGAAAATTAGAATAATTTTTGATTTTATAATTTTGTTTTATGTCCTTATAATGTGATAAATACAAAAAAATATGATTATTAAACAATTTGTGTTTTAAAAATAATAACAGTCACAACAAGAACAACACGTCAACCTAGTCAAATAACCCGCCCCTAACTGTTCCCGGCGCAAAGGTGCCCAAAACGCTTGCTACATTGCCACGTTGGATGGCAATGGCTACCTAACTTTCGTCGTTTTAAATCCCTGAAATATCCCTTAAGTCTTTTACGTTACGCGCGGCTGCTGGCGCTAGAAATGACCGCGCGCTCGCTTGATGGTTAATATTATTCAAATGATAGTCTTTATGAGTTAAACAAAAGATAAAACCGAGTGCATGCAACTGTTTTACATTTAATTATTGTAATCTCTCACGTGCCGATATGACTCTAAACGCTTTGTTTTCGATAAACTGCTTAAGACCGCCAAATGTGTCACCCTATATAAAAATTCTACAGTTATATTTGTAACTTTTATGGTGTACATAACAAAGATTAATCTATCTATCTGAATTCGTGACCTGCGTTACAGAAGAACACAGCGTTAGTCGGTTACATTTACACAAAACTAGAGATCCGCCTTGCTCCGCAAACGTGAACATCTCGAGACTTTTTATTATGTGTAAATATGAATGTATTATACACATAAATCTCACGAAATAAATGCTGTAAATTATGGTTAAATTAAATCGCATCAAAATCTATTAGATAGTTTAGAAGATCTAAGCCGTCACACAGACAGACCCAAAAAATAACGTTTATACTATGGGGCCTACCTAAATATAGCGATAATATACCTACCTATGTTTTAAAGGTGCTATTTTAATAAAAACATTTAACCAAACAATAGTAACTTTTACGTCGCTTCCACTAAAGTGTACCTACTGACCTGTGAAACATTGTACATGACAGCAAAGACCCAGGACGATAATTATGATGTAGGTACTTCACGCTACTACTCCCGGTACTACACGCTTAAACCAAATTTAATAAAATTTTGTTCAGAGGTAGCTGACACCCTGGATTAACATATAGGCTACTTTTTATTTCGATATTCCCACGGGATCGACATTAACGCGGGTGAAACCGCGGGGCGCAGCTAGTTCATCATAAGTTTAGGTATTAAGTAAACCAGGCAGGCTATAAAAACTTTTATCTACACCCACGCTATAAATCCTCTATCAAAGTTTCTGAAACAGCTTATTACCAACAATCATCCAAACGAGTGGTAGAATGTTGTACTAAATTTCATTTTGCAACTCCTTTGCTTTTTCGACCCCTTCCTCAAACAGCCACATGCTCACTAGGTATTCAATTCGTGGTAAGTATCTTTCTGAATTAAAAAAAAAAAACATAGTCATGCACGCGCGTTTAATTACCACAGCGCCGTAATTAAAAAAAAAAACTTATAGGTTATTCGAATTCACGTCGTAACCCGCCATTATTGCTCGATATTAGTTTTGCAAAAATTTGTTACTTTGTTGTTTACAAAAACTGGCCAAGTGCGCACCAGAAGGGTTACGTACCACAAGGCAAAAACGCCGAAAAAAAAACACGTTTGTTGTATGGGAGCCCCCCTTAAATATTTATTGTATTCTGTTTTTAGTATTTTGTTGTTATAGCGGCAACAGAAATACATCATCTGTGAAAATTTCAACTGATCACGGTTCATGAGATACAGCCTGGTGACAGACAGACAGACGGACAGTGGAGTCTTAGTAATAGCGTCCCGTTTTTACCTTTTGGGTACGGAACCCTAAAAATGAGTAATACAAACATTGATACTCAGCTAAACCTTCCATGAATTTACATAACCCTCTTCTTTATGCAAGCACCCTATGCGAACAAAGTCGCATGTCATAGCAATTTTCTCAGAAATATTTATACATGAATAAATTTAAGTAATAATTTTATAGAAGACCAAAAGTTGTCTCCATATAATTGAATTTCACTTTTAATTAACTGAAACTTCTAGATACTTAAATAACTAATACTTTAGGACCTCAAAATTGTAACTGAAATTAATTGTAATAATTTATACTACATTAACTTGACAAGCGAGTTAATTGTATTGCACTCGGTTTTATCCTTTGTTTAACTCATAAAGACTATCATTTGAATAATATTGACCTTCAAGCGAGCGCGCGGTCATTGGTAACACCAGCGGCGGCTGCGCGTAACGTAAAAAACTTAAGGGATATTTCAGGGATTTAAAACATGACGAAACGAGTCACAGTAATATTACAAAGGCGAAAGTTTGTGAGTGTTTTTTGGACTCACCCTTGATAACCCGGGTGATGCTGTAAAAGGCAATTTTGATCTCCAGGAAATGAACAATGTATTTACTTAATGTATTTAATTGGATAAGGAATAATACTGTATTGTTTAAAATAGCTTGGTAAATAACCCATAATATTTTTGTAATATGTAAAAGATAAAAACCGGCCAAGTGCATGTCGGGCCATGCACAGTGTAAGGTTCCGTAGTAGCCCGTTATCACAATGTAGTACGTTTCTGTTGTTCTTTATTCTGAATATTAAAAAAAAATCATATTTTGTTTTTCAATGCAAGTCTTTGCCCGTTATAAACAAGCAACTACTTCATCTTAGTCACTTTAAAGGATTAATGCTAAGGATTTTGTATTTGGTACAAAATTATCCAACACCCAAGTTCAACGACTATTACCGCTAAACTAATAAAGTTATCTTAACCGCTATAGTTTTCCTTTAAAATTCATGAAATGCACTATCATCGTGAATTTTTCCAGATTTTTCAGCCAGCAGTTTAGGTTTTAGAGGGGGAGGGACGCCCTACTGGAACAAAAATTTGCACTTTAACGTTTAATATTTCGTAAATGGAGCATTAAATCGAAAATTATTTTAGCCACCCCTAAGTAATTTTAGAAGACCTATTCAACGATACCCCACACGATGGGGTAGACGATGAAAAAAATATTCATCCCCACTTCACATGTAGGGGAGCTACCCTAAAAAAAAATATTTTCCAAAATTTTATTTTACCACTTTGTCGGCGTAATTGATATACGCACTCCTACAAAATCACAGCTTTCTAGTACTAACAGTCTCTTAGCAAAACCTCGGACAGACAGACAGACAGACAGACGGACATGACGAAACTAAAACCGTCTTATTACAAAACGAGATCTAATTTTAGACCTAGCCTAAACCTTCCAGCCAGTTATTCTATTTTGAACTTTATTCCGGCAAACGTAAAGTTCTTAATGCAAAATTGATAACTTAGACTCAGGTTTAACTTCAGTTTTTGTAATAAGAACTTTAGCTTCGTCGGATTATGGTTCGAAATTTAAAAACGGCTGGATGGTTTAAACCTGGGTCTAAAGATAAATCTTGTTTTGTAATAAGGCCGTAAGGGTTCCTTGTAGGAACTACGGAACCCTAAAACGCGGGGGTAGAGTGGCTGGCGGGGCGGTACCAAGTTCGCCGGGTCAGCTAGTTACCATTAAAAAAAGTTGATATTTGTTTAGCTTGAAATAACATCAATTTGAAACATAAATTTGAATAAACTTTACTTATCAACATCATGTAAGAAGTTAGAATAGAATAGAATAATTAATTATTTGCATAGAAAGTAGGTACAAAAATGCAGATGTTTTTATAATTAGAGATCCCTATACATTCGACCTTAAATTAGGCATGCAAACATTTAGCACAAGTGCTTCATAGTCTAAAATACTGTCAATATGAAAATTCCTATAATATGGTCAATAAAATTAAATAAAGAATTAGAGATGTCAGGATTAATTAGGTACCTAGCTATAAAGTTTTATCATTTAGAAATGTGAAAGTTCTTAGGTTGTTTCTTAGTTTGTCGTGATAGATCACTTTTGGCACTTCATTCATCTACTTACTTTCGGCACTGGTGCGTACTAAAGTAAAAGTGTCTGTTAAGATGATTGATTTGTACTAACACATTGTAGAAAATACTGTGACCGAATATTGCGTAATATACAAGATTCTACATTATACATATTTTTTGCCATGTTGTTTTTATGTAGGTACCTACCTAGTCTTATAATCATTATAAATAATAGCACTAATCATTTATCAGTGATAGCCTTACTACTAATATTAAATAAAATATGGGGAATTTTTAACTGCACCTCTATTTAGAAATTTAAGCAAACAAAATTTCTCCACTATTCAAAATTTCTCCACCTACTGCATATCAAATAAATGACTGTACTACAAATTAACTACACTTCACACTAAACCAACATAATATACAAAAGTAACACATTTGTAATGACAACTTAGGATGCAAGAGCGAGCGAAGCGAGCTCGGGACTTGGGGCACCCCGACTCGGACAGGTTAGATTCGAAGCGGATGACGGGGGCTCGAGCGAGCAAAGCGAGCGAACGAGCCCCCGTCATCCCCTTTGTGTTAGGTTCCTTTAAACCCTGTGGACAGAAATAGGGGCCCCGCGAAGCGCTAACCACGCTCGCGCTCGCGCTCACGCTCTACGCTTAACCACATATTTTTGTAGATAAAAAAAAAACTTTGGGATTTTTTTTCTCGGCCACTATGATTTACTTTTAGTCAACAGATAGTCATTCAGTAAAACAGTTAAGCTTTAAAGATCTAACAGTATAGTATAATTGATTTATTTGATGAGCAAATTTAGTGTGCAATTCAGTATTTTTGGTGGTAATTTCGAATATTTTTATTGAAAAAAGGGGATTTACAGTTAAAGTATTAAAATACCACCCTTAAAGTATCCTCAATTTTACAAAAAAAAACCTTTTAACCAAACCTTTTAAATTAAATGGGTGAGGGGCCCGTGGCTAAATAATTACAGCAGCACAGGTCAATCGATCAGGTTAAGCTACGCTTGCCGCGGTTCTGTCTGTGGATGGGTGACCATTTTTACATACCGAGACATCTCCGTGTCTCGGTCCCGGCTGTCACTCGTGGTATCGTAATTACCCAGTATCTGGGTTGTGGAGGTCGAATAGGCAGTCGCTCCATGTAAAATACTGGTATTGCATCCGGTTAGAATGGAAGCCGACCCCCACATAATTGGGAAAAGGCTAGGTAAATGATGGGTACTAATTGGTTACCCAAGGGGTACATCAGATTGGCAATCAGTATTGCTACCATCTTGTCGTCTGGCTAATATTCTTACCACAGCCTAAGGTGTTCCTAAATAGTACAGACGCCAGCATGTCAAGCTACTACAATCAGTCAAATTTCTTCAATAGATTTTCAACTTTATGTCTAAAGTATAAGGTTCAAAGTTGATCGGGAAAATTTGACAATTTCGGGTAGCTTGATGTGCTGACGTTTGTACATGCTGTTACTATGGGAATACAGAGGAGTAATGGCGTAACATACTAACAATAAGAATGGCTTTCATTTTGACAGTTCAACAACATTCATTGCGTTATTTAGGTACGTTGTTGAGCTGACTGGAACATAATATGAAGCAATGGATTAGCAATATCCTTCAAAATGATTCAGATTGTGCTTGATAATGTTTTACGCAATTAGGGTGCTCGTCTTAAGG
This sequence comes from Mesoligia furuncula, assembly GCA_916614155.1. Lineage (NCBI taxonomy): Eukaryota > Metazoa > Arthropoda > Insecta > Lepidoptera > Noctuidae > Mesoligia > Mesoligia furuncula. The sequence continues at coordinate 10,344,358 of OU744792.1, forward strand.
GGCTTACAGGACCTAAACACAAAAAAACGCAAGTTTTAGAAACAATAAAAGTATTTATGATCGACTACAGTAACCAAAATCAGGAAAATATATGATATTCTTCAGGATATATGCTAGGTAGATAGTGTGTTGAAAACATAATACAACTAATTTGATGCGCTAGAAAAAAAGCATGAAGATACCTCTAAAAACTTTCTTTCAATAAAAACCATACTAATATACATACATACAATCATTCTGATTTTTTGTCTGATTATTGTAAAAGCAACATACATACTAGTGTTTTAATCTTTTAGTCCAAATTATAGATTTTTTGTAATTAAATAATTGCTTCATATTTTGCAATAAATTTGTGTCATTTGTGGATCTTTGACAGTCGTTACGGGTAGTCAGAAACCCGAAATTCTGACAACCAGTCTTACCAAGGGATATCGTATTACCCAGTAACTGGGTTGTGGAGGTCAGATAGGCTGTCGCTCCATGTAAAATACTGGTATTCAGCTGAATCCGGTTAGACTGGAAGCCGACACCAACATAGTTGGGAAAAGGCTAGGCAGATGATGATGATGATTTTGCAATAAATTACCAGCGTTGTGTCATCGCGCTTCACTTTCTTTTCTATGCAGTCCGAGAGTCTCCGCGCTTTAGGTCATGTAAGCCCCTTAATAAAGCATACCAAGATTATGTGGTGTGCTATAATAACGGTCAATATACGTGCCAGTTGGCAGAGTGTCCTATTAGATAAAGTTGTCACGAGTCGTAAGTGTTTGGAACGTCGCAAGTTCGAGGCCTCTGTGTTGTAAATTGTCTAAGTAGGCACCATAGAGTGTGCCACAGATGTTTGGGTAGCCTTTAAAAATCTTGGAAGCTGTTCCGAATAATTTCGGAAGTGTGCTTTCGGAGTTTTTCTGATTACAAAAATAGGCCCTGGTTTTATAACTAGGGTTTGTTAGGGTTTCTTACCAAAATGGTAACAACCGAACCCTTAGGTATGGTACGACTCAGTCAGTCTGTCTGTCTGCCTGTCACAGCTGGATATCTCAAGAACTACTAATGCTATCAACTTGAAATTTGGTATAGTTTTAGATGACATTTGCCCAACTATTTTGCAAATAAGAAAGAAATAAAAATATATATATATTTCTTGCAACAGGTACTGGAAGGGGGTTTGAAAAATTCGAAGTGGGGCTACTAGGACATGTGGGGTATCATATGCAAGAGCGCAGTTTGCACATACTCAAAAAATTTTTCTTTTTTTTTGGCTGCATAGTTTTCGACTATTAAATGAAAAATGTAAAAAAAATACCTTTTCCCCCATTATCTCCGAAGTTTGCAAAGAGAAAAATCTGAAATAAATCTGTGTGATAGAAGTTTATGTAAAGATTACAGGAAAATAAAATGAAGTCTCTAAATAGCACACTTTTTCAGAAATCATCAACAAAAGTAACATTAGTTCCACTTTCGTCAAGAGATGGCGCTGACATAAAACTGCAATATTCTACACCGCAGTACGCAGTGTTAAAATTCTGTAACGATTATAGGCCTCGCCGATGAAAATTTAAAAACATAATACCTATTATGATGGTGGATGGTCTCAAAACGGTGAAGGAAAACATCGTGAGGAAACCGGCATGTCCTAGAACCAAAAATTCGAAGACATGTGACATCTACCAACCCGCACTGGGCCCGCGTGGTAGGTTACAGCCCACTCCCTCTCAAGGAGAGGAGGCCTGTGTCCCAGCAGTGGGAACGTTACAGGCTGATTATGTATGATGGTACGGCACCCTCGGTGCGCGAGTCCGACTCGCTCTTGCCCGGTTTTTTTTTGTAATAAGGATAGAAATTGATAAGTACCAGCACGCGTAGCATGAACACTTCTATCTCTACGAAGAGAAGGCACATTGCTTTCTATACAAAGTGACATTTCTTTTCTTCATTTTTGACATACCGCCTAGAAATCTTTCTACTATCTGTCATTTTGTCTTTAGTTTCTAACGATCTTTGTCTAGTTCCTTTTTTATGTAGACTATTTCAGAAGAAAGTTTTCTATCCCAAATGTCAAAATCACACTGACAACTGTCAGTTGTCTAAGGGATTTAGTAATCGCTAAAGACAGTAGAAAACTTTCTACTCGACGGCCACAAAGTATATACGGTTATCTACAAAATCGCACAAAAAAATAAAAAAAAACTCCTAAAATTCCACTGTCAAAGATCCACGAATGACAGCCGGGACCAATGGCTTAACGTGCTTTCCGAGGCACGGAGGGGTCTCGGTATGTAAAGATGGTCACCCATCCACGGACCAACCACGGCAAGCGTAGCTTAACCTGATCAAACAACTTGTGCGGCTGTTATTATTTGGCCACGGACCCCTCCTTATAATGTGACTTAATATCAGTAAAAATTAAGAATCAAAAACAAAAAAAAATTGTATGACAAAACAAAGAATTCTGAGTCAAATTAAGTAAAACAGTGAATTTCATAAAAAATGCAGTTGACTCTTTCTACTTTGCTGCCGTCGTACTGTCTACACGGAACGTCATCTTTGTCTACTCTTCTGTCGACAAACCGGTGCTCATGCTACGCGTGCTGCAGTGGTTTTAATTGTAATGTAATGTAAGTTTGTGTGTGCGTAGCGCAGTGTATGTGTATGTAAAGGTAAGTAAGTACACGTTGGCCGAGCGCGCTCGGCGAGTGCGCTCGGCAGATTGTCGTTGTGCTGTTCACATGTTGGCGTGTTTCATTCTGCGTCGGTCGCTAGATCAAGATGGACGTTAGGGCGATTGCGGCCGCTGCAATATACTTGTACAACGCTTTCAAATTTTATTTACATGAGCACCAGAGAAGAGTGATTAAAAGAAGATGGCGCAAAAGAAGATGGTGGATGCTAAGTATTCATCGAAACAGAATTCATTCATTGTGATAATAATTAATCAATGAACCTAAATATTTCCTCATTACTCCGTGTTCGTGAAAGAATCGTTGAAACAATTAAGCGTCTTGAAACAATTAAAAGTCTGTGTGGTGCCGGACTTAAAGAATACCACCACCCCTTACTTCCCGTGGGTGTCGTTAAAGGCGACTAAGGGCCGTACCGGAGAATGGGCCGCAGCGTTCTCTATGTATTCCACCATCATACCATACTGCGATCGCCAACCCGCCTGCCAAGCGTGGCGATTATGGCAAACCCTCCCAAAATTGGGGGAGGCTTATGTCCGGCAGTGGACGTCTATCGGCTGAAACGACGACGACGACGACGAATTAAGCGCGACACTACAATCTACTCCAACGTGTAACTATGAACTGAACACTCGGCCAACGTGTGATCGCTGTTTTCGGCTTGCGCCAAATTTCTTTGATTTGTGCATGAAAAACCGACACTAATCGGGTCGTCGGCGAGTGTTGGCCTCAAACGCCAAATAGACACAAAACGGCCCAGTACACGTTGGGCGAACGCACTCGCCGAGCGAGTTCGGCCAACGTGTACTGGAGCCATAAGGATCGTAGCAAGATTTTTTGCCTACCCCCATGGGAAGAAGGATAGTTTATGCAAGTGCAATGTAACTTATATAATGCATTATTATTATAAAATCTAAATAATTTTCCTCTAAAATACTATACAATTTCAGATTGCTTCACTTTCGCATATAACCATCCATCAAAGAATGTAATACATTTACCTTTACGTCCTTGTTTCAAAGTAAATGATCGAGGACGGATGGCATTCAACAGTAGTGCGGAATGCAGATTCCTTTCCTTTGAGCAACCTGGTAATATTACGAAGATAGGTAGAACCAGTAGGAAGGGGCAGATTAAGTGAAACCCGGTGAGAATGCTTCAGAAAAAATACAAGCTTTAAACCTAGTTTAACTTTTTATAAGATTGTTCTTTTATTTTTTGTGAAGCAGGAAATGTTGTGCTAGAGAATTACATAGGATTTTGTGGTTCTTTCTTTTCTCGTTTGGGTAACGTGATTTTCTTGGCGGAATACCTACGGCGACTAGGTACTTAGTTCAAACTTATAGAGGAAAATATTTGTAGTTTTAATTTAAAATTAGTAGGTACCTTTGTGATGAAATGAGGTGTTTTATTCAGCTTCATTTCAGTTTTTGGTGGCCAACTGACTTGGTTAATAGGCAACGCACAGCCGAACCTACGGAAAATGTTTAAAAGATCATAATTGTTCTGTGAGGGTGAGTAGATTGAATTAAGTGTTTTGCCAACACGGCATAGAAGTTTTTACGCGATCGCGGCAAAAGCTATCAATAGATAAAAACAGACTTTACAAGGCTAGACTTTACAGGTGATCGGATGTTAGTGGCCAGCTACCTACGTGTCACATTCCGACTGGCTGGATAAAGGCTTGTTACGACTCATCTCATCCACTGACCGAGCCGCGTTTGAACTTGGAACACAGTGCTTTTTTTTTGTATTCGGAACAAAATTCGAAACCTTACAGCGGTGCTATCCTGTAAAAATCTCACCGTGAAAACTTAGGTGAAGTGAGCGTGGAGTGAGCTGTCAATAGTGTCAATTCCTAGCAAAAAACAAACTCACTTCACCTAAGTTTTCACGGTGAGATTTTTACAGAATCGACCGGCTGGTTTCGAATTTAGAGTGCTTTGCGACGGTTGTTTTTTATCAAGTTCAAAAAAAGAGAAAGTTGCGATGAAAATATTGTAGATGTGAAAAATAGAAGAACTCATTTGGTCTTTAGCCGTGTTATGTTAAAGTATAGCAAACAAATATATAGACCCCTATTTATCTAATCATTATCCACAGCCCGCCTTCACCAACTGTTAGGCTTAGGCCTCTCTTGCGATGGCAACAATATCGTCTGCCCATCTCGTTGCCGGAGGATCGACATCTCGTCTTCCAGTCCTTGGACGCCACTCTGTAACAGCCTTACTCCACCTACCATCACTGCGCCTTGCCAGGTGTCCTGCTCAACTCCATTTGAGTTCCATTGTACGCTTTCCGATATTTAAGTAGACCTTCGTACGTCTTCGTATCTCGACGTTTGGAATTCGGTCTATTAGCCTGATGCGTAGCATGGCTCCATGGCTCTCTGTGTAACTCTCAGCCTATACACAGCCTCCTGCGTGAGCGTCCACCTCTCAACACCGTACGTGATGGTAGGCCGAACACACTAGTTATAGAAGCGGGACTTCAGACATTGTGGAATTTTGGTTGATTTCAGAATATCGTACTAGGCGAGGCTAGAAATAAGCGGTTAGGTATTGATAAATGATAATGATAAATGATTTTATTTTTGTAAGTAGGTTTGTACAAACACTTTTACACGTCAATAAATGCAATATTTAAGATCTAATCAGCAAACGTTTTCAAAGCATTGGCACACAACCAAATATGAGATTACCTATGAGAAAATGATTAATTTGTTGGTTGGATCTAGCAGAAGATTAACATAATATGACAGTTTACAATAGTTTCTGATTTATGATGTACAGTCACCAAAAGAAATAAGTAACCCGTGTCGCCCGACATAGTTGGAGTTTAGTAAGAAACCGGTGAATGTTTTCGAATGAAGTTTAATATGACAAATTAACTGTTTGTTTTCTATTAATTTTATTTTATTTTATTCGAAAACATCCACCGGTTTCTTACTAAACTTCAACAATATCTGACGACCCTGGTTACTTATCTCCTTTGGTGACCGTACTTATTGTTTGACACAATAGTTATTGTAAGGGAAAGTGATTTATGTGCTAGAATAAATACAGCTTAGATATCTAAGCTGTTTATATAAGTTGATGATAGGTAGGTATTATAAAGTTGTATTGAGACCTCACAAGTCGTTATAAATAGAGAGGTTTTGTAGACTACGGGGGATTGAGTAATGATTTCATTAACGCATCGTAACTGACTTCGTTTTATAACAAATACAAGAAATAATTTTAAAAGTTTGCTTTGTTAAAGCATTCTTTTATGCCTGAATGTATCGAGATTCTTTTGAAATAGGTACTTAAATAAAAAATATATTATTATTATTATTATTTTAATTAGGGGAGGCCTATGTCCAGCAGTGGACGTCTATCGGCTGAAACGACGACGACGAGGTACTTAATTTGATAGAAAATGTAGTGAAATAATAAGTGTTAGTTTCATTTCGTTCAACGTATGTTATGTTTGTTAATGAACCAATAATAATTTGAAAGGACGAAAATAACAAATCATTTTTCATTATAACAAGGTGAAATTAAAATTCAAAATGAAATGGCGAAAAAAAAAATTGCTGCTCCATGCCTCCATGCATATACTTTTGCTTATTATCTATGGTTGGTCGCATAATACAAGTCCAATGTTTTATTCTAGAATACGTTTCTCTGAAGCATAAGTTGAATTTCTCTTCACCGGAAGGTCCGCAGAGAGATGCGAAGTTTACGTGTCATCGAATCCGGGCGAAATCCCTCGACAGGATATTAAACTGTCGCCATGGACGTATATTGGGTAGGTCTTTGTGACAGGAGTCAGGTATCAAAGAAAAAATAAAACAATGACCGAATAGATTGATTTTTGTATACGACATATCACATGTAACTATCTACCAAATCTAGGCTATATTCGCCGTAGAACCAATGACCTTTGGGGAAAACATTTTTGCAAGAGCGCCTTTTATTAATACTGACACAACTATTACCTACAACTAAAAGCTACAAATCCGAAACTAAATCTATTACGTCGGTCTCATGATTTTTAAGTGTCTGAGCACCAGATACATTGAAAAAAATTACGTAGGTACAGTCTGCCTCAAAAAGATTTGTAGCTATAATTATGAACCCAATATTTTGAGGCTACAAAATCACATTGATAAGTATTATGGAATATAGTATTCAACTGGACTTTATGTTACGAGCACGTCTCTTACGCCAAAACCAGTTTTAAAGTGAGTTTGGGTGGGTGTGTAAATACTTAAAAAGAAAAGTTAAATAGTGTAGCAATGGTGTAACGGTGGCGCTTGAGGGGTTATCCCCTCAAGCGCCACCGTTACACCATTGGATCGTAAAATTTAATGACTCGAACCGCCGGCGTTACACCATTGGATCCTAACAACTGTCAACACGCATGGTTGTCATTGGACGGTAATATTTTCTATTTATTGGCACTTGCAACACGATCTAGCTGTATCATTCGATTAGTCGATTCATGCTTGACCTATTTTGGTAACATTCAAACAGGAGCGCCAACAAAACGGAAGAAAAAAAAAAAAGAAATAAATTAGTGCTTCTGTGAAGTTCTGTGACGGCCATATTTGTTGTTTTACGAGTGATTCGTGCGGGTGTTTATGTTTTGAAAAAATGTTTTCAAGAAGGAAACAGTGAGTAATCTTATGAGATTTTTAGACAGGATTACTGAGAAATAAGTATAGATTTCGTATGAAGTGATAGTTTATAGAAAAGTTATAAATATGTCGAGAGAAAGTTACGAAACTTTTGTAATGTTCATAATTTGATAGTTATGGCCGCCGTATTTCGTAATGTTTTATGATAAATACTTTTGTTTAGTGTTTGAATTTGAAATACACTTATGTAGTTAGATTATTGTTCCACAAACATATTTTGGCTAATAGCTACGGACATTATTGCGTAATAACATCGTTATCGTATTTCTTCTTCGCCGTCAGTGTATCGTCGGCACCGCGCGGAGCTCGCGCCGAAATTTTGTCGTTGCGTAAACAAATAGTTTTTATGGTTTAGTTATTGTTTATAAGTGGATTGTTGTTAATGTGTGGTGTTTTATCGTTTCTACAGATATTGTGTTATCATAATAAAGTGTTTTTTGGTGAATGTTTGTGTAGATTAGATGTGATGTGAGAAAGTTTGAAGGTTATGTGAGTGAAAATTATCAAAACAAAAACTTAACGCATCGTTGCTAGATAAGGTCAGTTGTGTTTGCATAATGAATGGTATAAGTAGTTAGTGGTAATCTAATAACGAAGCCAGGAAGGTATAACATGTAACGTTTAACTGGCTATGTATTAACGAAATCTGCGTTTTTTCGAAGGCTTGCCCAAAAAGCAACAAGTACTTCCAAATCTGCCGGCGTTTGTGGCAATTGCGCATACAGAGGCCCGGCGTTCAAGAGGATAATAATAAAATTGAATAGGTAACAGTTTATTAATATTAAGTTAGTTGACAAATAACTTTAATTCTTGTCAACATACTTCATTTTTTTGTGACTGACCTAGAAAGGTGCGAAGTTTTCCGTGCTATCGACCCCAGTATTGTGTGTAAGCAAAGCTTCACTAAGCGTCTCTCCACAGGTTATTAAGTGTCTCATTGACGTGGATTAGGCAGGCATGTACGTCATTGTCATAGTATAAAGATGGGAAGTAAGTTATCTTCATACAAACGCACCGCGCGCGGCTTGTATGTGTGCGCCAAAGTATCTATGCGTCGCCCCACGCACACTCTCTACCCGTTTCTCAGGGCGCCAGTCGGGGCTAACACTGCACGAGGTTCGCGCGTCACGGCTTTTCGGCACCGCTAAATGAATGAAAAACGTCTGATAATCGCAGGAGAACGTATTACTGTGTGTTTGGGTGTCTTAATAATTCATCGATTCCAGAATTGTCTCTGTTCAGATAGCTATAAATTGAACAGGAAAGGTAAGCAAGTCACTCATTCTAGCATATAATTTTTACTTGATGATTAGATACCTTACTTATTTTTTGTTGTATTAGTTTTCTATCAGACAGAGGAAGTAGGTAGGCCTACTTTCCCACTAGAATGTATCAGTTATTCCGGTCTGATCCCCTGAACCCCCCCCCCTCCACCCCCCACCTCGATACCCTCCTGGATCGTTAGGTACTTTTGATCTGTCAATTGATTTGCCGCTATTGCTTTGTTTACGTTTAGTCATGTCGGTTTATTTTATCCCTTTTTAGGGTTCCTACGGAACCCTTATAGTTTCGCCATGTCTGTCTGTCCGTCCGTCTGTCTGTCTGTCCGTCCTCGCTTAATCTCTGTGACCATTAGCACTAAAAAGCTGAAATTTTGTAGGAGTACGTATATCAGTTACGCCAACAAAGTGGTAAAATAAAATTTTGGAAAATATTTTTTTTTAGGGTAGCTCCCCTACATGTGAAGTGGGAATGAATATTTTTTTCATCATCTACCCCATCGTGTGGGGTATTGTTGAATAGGTCTTCTAAAATGGCTTAGGGGTTGCTAAAATTATTTTTCGATTTAATGCTCCATTTACGAAATATTAAAGTTTAAAGTGCAAATTTTTGTTCCAGTAAGGCGTCCCCCCCTCTAAAAGCTAAACTACTAGCTTGAAAAATCTGGAAAAATTCTCGATGAAAGTGCATTTTATGAACTTTAAAGGAAAAGTATAGGGGTTAAGATAACTTTATTAGTTTAGCAGTAATAGTCGTTGAACTTGGGTGTTGGATAATTTTGTACCAAATACAAAATCCTTAGCATTAATCCTTTAAAGTGACTAAGATGAAGTAGTTGCTTGTTTATAATGGGTAAAGACTTGCATTGAAAACCAAAATATGTTTTTTTTTTCCTATTCAGAATAAAGAACAACAGAATCGTACTACATTGTGATAACGGGCTACTACGGAACCCTACACTGTGCGTGGCCCGACACGCACTTGGCCGGTTTTTTATAAATAATACTGCTCTGTATATTTTTACTATTTTACTTTTTTATCTTGAATACATTTCTGTACCTATTTGTTAGAAAATCCATTGTTGAACTTTATTGACTAATGATCACTGAATTAGTTATACAGAGATGTTATCTTTGGCAAGGGCCGGGCTTTAAACTACACACATCAAAAGTGTCTAGGGATCAACATATATTTTTGCAATAACTTTTCTCCTGATTGATATTAATTAAAATTTTCTTTAAGGATTCATCAAATAAAGTGTTTTCGTTTGTCACAGTAACGATAAACCAAGTCACCTTTGCATTAATAAAGAAATTTGCCATTTTCCTAATAAAGGGATTTTTGACATTTGAACCACTAACACAAAAGTTCGAAAAAAAGACTGAAATAACAGTTTTCTTTAAAATTTTATTGGAATTTTACAATTAATAATCCGTGTTTCTACCGCGAACACTAACAACACAAGAACATCGGTTTGGCATACTCAAAATGAGTTCATCCAAATCACGCTGTGGAATGGCCGCCCATGTTCGTTGCAACAACAAAAAAAGGTCTTCTTGCGACTGGATACCCTCCATATTCGGCAGAGCTCTTCTCTGTAGCATATCCCATGCATGCTCAATCGGGTTCAAGTCTGGCGACTGAGCAGGCCAGGGCAGGACATTGATGTTAGCTGCGGCGAGAGTCTGTCTTACAACTCTTGCGGTGTGCGGTCGTGCATTATCATGCATTAACTGAAATAAGGGACCGATTTGCACTTGTAGAGGAACGATGACGTCTGATACAATCGTCTCAGCATAAATTTGAGCGTTGAGGTTGCCTCTGATCCAAATCAACTCAGTTCTTCCGCCGATCCAAATACCCGCCCATACCATGATGGTTCCACCACTATAAGGATGGACTTCTTGGCAGGATTTTAATCGCTGTTGGCGTCCAGGGGTTCTCCAGTGTCGTATACGTCTTGTATCCGGTCTCATACCAAAACGAGACTCATCAGAAAAGCACACGAAACGCCATTGTTCTTCTGCCCAATTTCTGTGTTCAAGAGCCCATTGATATCGAATCCTACGATTGTGCATTGCTATAGGTGGTACCCGTAGCGGTCTTCGGGAATGAAGGTTCACTTCATGCAAGCGGTTTCTGACTGTTTGGTCGCTAATTAAGTTCCCTGAAGAGTGATGAAGCCTCACGGCTAACATCATGGCGGTTATTGTTGGAGCTCTTCGAGTTAAGATTTGAATGTATCGGTCTTGTCTCCGTGTGGTGCAGCGATACCGTCCTCCATGGCGCTCAGCCACGGTACCAGTGCTTCGGTAACGTGTCCAAAGTCGACTGATAACACTCTGATTTGTATTCAGAGCTAAAGCCACAGTACGTTACCGGGAACCAGCTTCTATCATTCCCACGGCTCTGAGCATTTCTTCCCTGCTTAAATGACGTCGCCGCTCCATAATAACGTTGGTTTTAATCAGTAGTAGGGAAACAGTAGCACTAATAATGTCTTCAATGCGTTGTATGTTTTTATAGGGAAAACATTGACAGCTGATTTTCATCTTTTACTCGAATTTGATTCACAGTTCCTGATTCAAATTATGAAATGCACCAAAAAGGATCCATATAAATTTATAAAATCATAAATTTATTACAAAGCCACATCTCAATCTCAAGAAATCCGCATAAAAATGCTTGATCCCTAGACACTTTTGATGTGTGTAGTTCATTTCAAATAAACTTGCGATAAAGTTTGTTCACCTCCTTCTACTAATGTATCCCAATATTTCCAAACCATACGAAAAAAATGTATGGGCAGTGTCGGTAACACGATCAAAACATTGACTTACTCCGTGTTTGGTATTATGAAACTCAACCGATGCAATGTTAGCGACAGTTTTGTATGACGAACGATATCTATCGTAAGTTATTTGGACTTTTTGGTACAGGGCGGTTGAATGACATTTATCGCAAGTTTATTTGAAAAATGGTTTAATGAATTGGTGACAGTACTATCAGTAACATACCGTTTACTCGTGCTCATCACCGCCCCGCGCCGTTCGTCTGCTGGTCCATCGCTCTTTCTTTCATCGTGAAAAGTTCCATCATCGATTAGGTAAAACCGACTTCACAAACCCTGCACCCAGACAATACAAGTAAAAAATACAACTTCCCGACCCTTGCCAATTTATAGGCACTGAATTAAAATTTAGTTAAAAGTGACAACCCTGAGACAGTAGGCAATTATATCGCGGATTGGGCCGGAGATAGCGTACTTCCCCTCTTTATACTAAGTCATTGTGATGCGAGTCTCATGTTACCTAAATAAAGGTAAATATTTGGTGACGATTCCCGTTCTGCGTTCGAGGAAATGAGTCCTCGTTGAGATGTTATTGTGTTTACCTTTCATACAATGTTTGTGATTGTTTGTTTGGTAGATACGAAAATAAAGGTAGGTAGTCTGTATAGACTTTCTGAGAAATGCTGTTTCATAATATAGGGCCTGGCTGGCAAAAAATAGGTCTTATTAATAAAAAGTAAGTCTTATAAAGTGGACGACCTACAGAAGATTGCGAAGAAGACTTTTGTATGAGACTCGTACAGACCAGGGAAGCATGGTACAGAAGGGAGGAGGGCTATATTCAGCAGTGAGTGGAACAAGGCTGCCAATGACGGCGATGATGGCTCATCGCCGCAAGGTTGCCTGCTTGTCGGTCTTCTACAGATTGTACTTCGGCGAGTGTGCCAAGAACTCCACGATCTCATTATACCGGCCCCTTCTACCTTCAGACATCCACACGCACTGCAAGTTACCATTCCTGCCTAGTTGCTATTCCACCAATTCGCACTAAGCGTTTTCAAATGTCCTTTATATTGCGCACAGCAAAAGAGTGGAACTCTCTACCTGCGTCTCCCCCGAATCTCTTCAAAGTAAGAGTTAACAGGCTTCTTCTGGGTAAGCTCACTCCATCGTTGACTTTGTCTCTGTTACCTCTGACCTAGACTAGAGTCAAGAGCAAATCCATTCCAAATAAAAAAATTATGATTCAAAAAGTGTTGTTGACGTGCACATCATACAATAGGTACGTATAAAATAAATTCGTCAACATAAAAATACATTACTTTATTTATATTTTCACCTCAGATAAGTGCATTTTTATCAGTGGTGATGAAAAGAGGCACAATAAATAACATTCACAAAAGTTTTAAATTTCCCATGGGCAGGGATTACAAATACCCTTATCTACCCTTTTCTTTTATCCCATAGTTCAGCTTCGTTGATCATAACAACACAGAAACATACAAAAGATTTCCGTTTGACCGCCTTAAAGCATTCACAAAGCATTTGTTTCAAGGTTCGTATGGAAGATCAAAAGCGATGGCGGGTCCGTTGTTTTTCGATTCAAATGGAATTATAAGTAGGTATCTTATGGTAACGTATGGACGGTTCATTCAATTCTCGGAAGTCGTAATAAGAATTATTTTTATTTCAAAGGATTCCATTTCGGGTTGGATAATATAATATCGAATTATTAAAGTCATAAAATCATTTAGGTATGCATGGTGAAATATTTTTGTTTACTTACGCTGCATGGCTTTATTTTAACATTAAAAAAACCGGGTAAGAGCGAGTCGGACTCGCGCACCGAGGGTTCCGTAACATCCGGGTTTATGCATAAGGTTTATGGTTATGAAATTAAATGTTTTTTTTTATTTTTGAGTTGATTGAATGAATGGTAAATTGCGGTTTACGATTTATGACGTATAAAAAAAAAACTACTTACTAGATCTCGTTCAAACCAATTTTCGGTGGTAGTTTACATGGTAATGTACATTATATATTTTTTTTAGTTTTATCATTCTCTTATTTTAGAAGTTACCGGGGGGGGGGGGGGGGGACACACATTTTGGAAGTGTCTCTCGCGCAAACTATTCAGTTTATAAAAAAATGATATTAGAAACCTCAATATCATTTTTGAAGACCTACCCATAGATACCCCACACGTATGGGTTTGATGAAAAAAAAAATTTTGAGTTTCGGTTCTAAGTATGAGGAACCCTAAAATTTATTGTTTTTTTTCTATTTTTGTGTGAAAATCTTAATGCGGTTCTCAGAATACGGTACATCTACTTACCAAGTTTCAACAGTATAGTTCTTATAGTTTCGGAGAAAAGTGGCTGTGACATACGGACGGACAGACAGACAGACAGACGGACAGACAGACAGACAGACAGACATGACGAATCTATAAGGGTTCCGTTTTTGCCATTTGGCTACGGAACCCTAAAAAACCGGGCAAGAGCGAGTCGGACTCGCTCACCGAGGGTTCCGTAACATCCGGGTTTATGCATAAGGTTTATGTTTATGAAATTAAATGTTTTTTTTATATTTGAGTTGGTTGAATAAAAGGTAAATTGCGGTTTACAATTTATGACGTATTAAAAAAAAAACTACTTACTAGACCTCGTTCAAACCAATTTTCGGTGGAAGTTTACATGGTATTGTACATCATAAATTTTTTTTATTTTTATCATTCTCTTATTTTAGAAGTTACAGGGGGGGGGACACACATTTTACCACTTTGGAAGTGTCTGTCGCGCAAACTATTCAGTTTAGAAAAAAATGATATAAGAAACCTCAATATCATTTTTGAAGACCTATCCATAAATACCTCACACGTATGGGTTTGACGAAAAAAATTTTTTTTAGTTTCAGTTCTAAGTATGGGGAACCCCAAAATTTATTGTTTTTTTTTCAATTTTTTTGTGAAAATCTTAATGCGGTTCACAGAATACATCTACTTACCAAGTTTCAACAGTATAGGTCTTATAGTTTCGGAGAAAAGTGGCTGTGACATACGGATGGACAGACAGACAGACAGACGGACAGACAGACAGACAGGCAGACATGACGAATCTATAAGGGTTCCGTTTTTTGCCATTTGGCAACGGAACCCTAAAAACTAGGTACGATGCAAAACAATCCTCCTAAATAAAAAACAAACAAGAAAAAATGTTATATAGAAAATTCTCATATTTCACTTAACCCACTTGTTACGGGCACTAAACCGGGCGGGTATCTTTATGTTCAGCTTATGAAGAATCAATGGGTAACATTAAATCCCTTGGGAGTGTAAGAGGCTAAAGTCGAATGTCGGGTATCATGACCAAGAAGAGTTCCTTATTTTTCTGCTATGGAAGTGCCGTTGTAATGACACTGATTGTGGACCCTACAGAATTTTAAAGTGACAACCACTAAGTATATTGAAGTAAAATGGCTATTAATTCTTGCGTATCAATAAATAAATAACTAAACTGCAGTGCATTTTCTTGGAAACTGCAGTGAAAATAAATTGGGTCTTTCCAATATTGGAAAGACCCAATTTATTTTCAGTTTCTAATGATTTAAGGATAACTTGAAACCCCTTGGTCCAGTCTCCAAGAAAATGGAGTGACTTTTCCTTTTTATACTCGCGAGAAAGATGTTTGGAAGCTAAATTGTAGTATCGGGTATCATGACCAATAAGAGTTCCTTGTTTTCCTATTTAGAGAGAGCTATTGTAATGATATTCATTGTGACTGAAGGATTTTAAGGTGAGAGAGTACCACTGTGTTTAAAAACTCTTCGGTTCTAAAATGCCTAAAATTTTGGGTCTTTAAACAAGTATGTCTATTCTCAACTTTACGAAGCAATATAAAATTTCACATTTCAAAAAACAAGATTGTACCAAACGTCAACCATCAAATAGTTATTTTACGGATATAAGTAGGTTTAAGTACATAAGTTCAAGTACACATTGGGAGCACATTTATGAGCTCTGTATAATATTTTCGCTCTTAAAAACAGAATATAACACTTATTTATGGCTTAAAGTCCTTTAATACTGTTTGATACTTATGGTCCCATCAAAATAGGTTCTCAAATTAGATAGCACTTAGTACACTACGAGACTAAATTCTGTCTCAAAGCACACCTATTTTAACGTGACCTACCTTGGTAACTATGTTATTATAAGCTGGTAGGCACTACGGTGCTTTTTACCCGACTGCGCGACGCAAAGGAGTGGTAATGTGTTCATCAGCCTGTGTATGTATGTATGTATGTTTATATGTTCCTTTGAAGCACTATACAGACCAAACGCCTGGGCCGATTTTTATGATTCACACGTTAATCGATTCCTCTTAGTCCGGCGAGTGTCACTAAAGACATGAAGTTAGTGAAAATTCAATATGGCGACTACTGGACGCCATATTAAATAATTTTTTTTTTTTTTTCAAAACCTATCGAGTGGGGTATCAAAATAAAGGGTTTTAAAAGGTGACTACAAAAATATATACAACATATATAATTAAAAGCAATTCGAAGTGACAAATCGCAAAAAAACACCTACCGATAACTAAATCGTCTGCGAAATCTTTCTTTGTAAACTAAAAAGCTGTAAATAAAAAAAGTTATTTAAAAAAATCAAAAAACCCGACTGCGGTAAAAAAACTTAAGTTGGAAGAAACTGAAAAGCTAAAAACAAGCCCATTTTAAATTAAATAAAAGTTGGAAGCAGGCGGGACCCATTTGAATTTGAAAATACAATAAAAATGTTGTGGGTCCCGCCTGCTTCCAACTTTTATTTAATTTAAAATGGGCTTGTTTTTAGCTTTTCAGTTTCTTCCAACTTAAGTTTTTTTACCGCAGTCGGGTTTTTTGATTTTTTTAAATAACTTTTTTTTTTCAGGAAATGTATTTCTTTGCAGCCGTATCTAGTGCACCTGCTTAAACAAGGCCTTCTTTTTTTTGGGTGGGATATTATCAAATAACTTCTCCCGCTCTGGGCGGTCAGACTTTTACTGACTAAAACCCACCCGTGTTCCTTCAGTTGCCAGCTGTGCCAGGGGCCACGGTATCTCCTTCGAACAACCCGCGACCGAGACAGCGGCCCTAGCGGACCCCATCAGTTATTGCTGACATCTCTTCGAGGCGCGCGTGGAATACAACGCGCCGTCGACCCGCGCCTGATCCGTACCGGACGGCGAGCTGCCCATTGCTCGCCGTCCGCAAGCCCGCGCCTACGGCGGCCAGGAATCGGCTGTCGATTCCCGACGCCCAGGGCGTCTCCTGCGGCGACTGCGGGGCGTGAGGGCACAAAGATTGCCTCTACCTCAGGCGCTCCGTCTCCTCCTTCGCGAGCATTACTGCTTCGCAGAAGGAGGCCACGGCTTCCCATGCACTCTCGCTCCGTACCATGGCCTGAACGCGAAAGATCGCTGCCGCCGATCGCCGCCGTGACACGCGGTGGTGCTCTGCCCAAGCTGGGCAGACCTCCACCATGTCCTCTGGGCGATCCA
Organism: Mesoligia furuncula; assembly: GCA_916614155.1. Lineage (NCBI taxonomy): Eukaryota > Metazoa > Arthropoda > Insecta > Lepidoptera > Noctuidae > Mesoligia > Mesoligia furuncula. Next base: position 10,361,335 of record OU744792.1, read on the forward strand.
CACAATGGCGACACGCTTAAACAAGGCCTTAACTGACCTTCGGGAGCTGCTGCATAATTGCGGAACACACTAACAGTAGCAATGGCTTTCATTTTGACAATTCAACAACATTCGTTGATTTATTTACGTTGTTCAGCAGCAAATTTTTCGAACATAATTATGAAACAACGAAATAGCAATATTCTTCCAAATTTTTCACATTGAGATTGATAGTGGATTATGCAATTTGGGTGCTAAACATACATCTAGAGATTTTAGCTGATCGAACAATTCTTGACTATCCGAGTTCCAATACATTACACAGCCGTGCACTTAAAGCAACATCATCCGAAATACATTTATAACAAGTGAACAGCTACACTTGTGCAACACATTATACTTATCTACTTCCAATTTTACCGTTCTGCATCGCTCGCAGTGACTTTATTCCCGGTCTTACGACGGTTTTATTGGTGCTCTTGCCACGACTCGAGCACAAAACAGAAACGAACAGAAGGCTAGCTGCATACAACTAATGAAAACAGGCGCACTCACACATAGACTCGTACGTGTCCTCCAGATCGTATTTCGGCCCTGGCGGCCATTCTCAACGGAGACTAACCGGCGATATTGTAGTCAGACACAGATGCACTCTTATAGTCCTATGGAACGCCACGTAATTCGACACGACCGGAGACAGATCAAGCGGAGGACCAACGGCTTTACGAGCTTTCCGAGGCACGGGGGTTTCAGACCACCAACTTCCAAACTCCGGGCTGTTACTAAAAAACCCGAGAATCGAACCCAGGACCTCGCGCTCAGCAATCGTGCTTGCGACCACGAAAGTCAAAGGACAGAGATGTCAAATGAATGCAAGAGATGAGTGCGTTTTTATTCGTTGTATAGACCAGCACGCGTCGCATGAACGCCGTAGAAACGGGTTTTGTCGACGGAAGAATAGACAAAATGACAGATTGTAGAAATATTTCTACGCATACTACGCGTCTAAGCATGGCAATGTGTCTATTCTTCCGTCGACAAAACGTCTTCATGCTACGCGTGCAGGCCTTCTGCACCTATCTATTCTGTGGCTCGGGAAGAGAAAATTACAGGAAAAGATAATCTCGGTTTTTATAGCAGCCAAGTATCGGAAGGCTCACTGACGGAATAAAATGACAACTTTTAGAGGGACGTCGAGGTTTTTAATGAGATGGTTGAGTCTATTGTCGGGGTTGTGATAGTTTTTTTTTAAATTGCTTGTAGTCTATGGTCACATATATAGAAGAATATAATATAGAAGTTATTACATTTAATTTAATGGTTGGTTACATGTTGTTTGAAATGTTTTAAAGTAATAATTTTCCAAATCAAGCTGTATAGCTTGATTTGGGAAATTAGCTTCATTCCTTCCTTGCAACTGAACAACAAAATATTGATTTACGACTCACCAGAACTCTAAATAAGTTTGCTAAAAAAGTAAAAGAAAGTAAATAAGCACGATTCAATACCTCCGTAGCCAAAGTTTACACAACTATCTACTTTCGAATCGGGAGATCTATTGATACAACAAAAATCAAACTAAGTTATCATAAAACGCCGAAACTGCGATCCAAATACGAAAACATTGAACAAAACATATCAACCAACATTCAACTAATCACACAACTTTATAAAACAGAAGACGAACAAGCAGGGGATCGAGGAGGGGGTTGGAGGGGGGTTCAGGGGATCGGACCGGAATAACTTTTACATAAAACCCTTTGAAAACAAATGAATGTCGGCAAAACAACTGAAATAATAAAACCACAGCTTCACTGTTGAGGAAAATTTGCTTCTGAATACATCAGACAACGGTAATTTTACCTAGTAGTAATTAAGTTAAGTTACGGCTTGCGACTGTGTAGACCCTGCTTGGAATATTTCGATCACGTTCGGAGCATTGTTCAAGTTTAAATTCTAGTGATGCAAGTCTTCTTTTTTTCTTGTTAAATTCAGAATTGTGGCTTGAATAATTTGGTTTTACTGTTTTGTTTTATAGTTTGTGGTCTTCGCAATTAATTCGGTAGTCTTATTTTAGGTTTAAGAGAATGGACTTAGGTTGTTTTATTTTTTTGTTTTTTTTTCAAGTCACATTTACAACTTATTTATCAGGTCTAGAAGTTAACTAAGTAGATTAGAATAGCATATGATAATATGTTCGTTTTTCGAGTAATAAACTTGTAATGATGTTCCTCAGAATGGTTAGGAGTGGTAGTACTCACAACCGGTGCGCGTATATGACCAGCATAGCTATTCACAACCATCCGATAGGCTATCGTATCGAAAATTACACATTTCGATATTATAACCTGAGTTGTCTTGCCTCCGACAGCAACGAGCTGTCGGAAGAATAGCGATTGTCTATTTATTTAGGGTTGATTTTTCCAACGCCAGGTAATATAATCCAAGGATAAATTTTGAATTTTTGACAATTCTTTCATATCAGACCTGCCAGACGTCAATTGTAATGAATAAAAATATCTGTCGAATGAAAAAATTGCCCTTGAACTCATAAAATTTTCGGGTTTTGGACTTGTGAACTTTAACGATACCATTAATAATAATAATTGCAACAAAATATTGATTTAATTTTGAGGGTTCCGTAGTTCCTAGGGGTTGCATAAATTATTTTTCGATTTAATGCTCCATTTACGAAATATTAAACTTTAAAGTCCAAATTTTTGTTCCAGTCTCCCCCCCTCTAAAACCTAAACTGCTGGCTTGAAAAATCTGAAAAAATTCACGATGATAGTGCTTTTCATGAACTTTAAAGGAAAACTATAGCGGTTAAGATAACTTTATTAGTTTAGCGGTAACAGTCGTTGAACTTGAGTGTTGGATAATTTTGTACCAAATACAAAATCCTTAGCATTAATCCTTTAAAGTGACTAAGATGAAGTAGTTGCTTATTTATAACGGGTAAAGACTTTCATTGCAAAAAAAAATTTTTTTTTTAAATATTTTTTTTAATATTTAGAATAAAGAACAACAGAATCGTACTACTTTGTGATATCGAGCTACTACGGAACCCTAAACTGTGCGTGGCCCGACACGCACTTGGCCGGTTTTAATATATAATTTTTTGTGCACTTGCATAGTGCGAAGGATAGGGATAATCGTCGATTGGTGCCTCATTTCATTAAAAACGTCTAACGGGCCTCTGCGAGTTGGCTTCGGCCCCTCTTACGCCTTCCAAAGGTCCGGGATCCCAGGGTCCCGAGAAATATGAAAAGACATATAATAATAATAAATAAAGGAAATAATAATAAATTTATTGGCATAAAAATGTGTACAGACAAAGTGAAGCCCTGACTCCTGCGCTAGGTAACAACACCTGTGTTACAGGAGCCAGATTAAGCATTGATTGAGATAGAACATTGACTGTTGTTGGCACGGAAGCGTATCGAGTGGTTGTGAATAGCTATGCTGGTCTATGAACGTAAAAGAAGCAGAAGGAGTTAAATAAAATAAATAAAGTTCTTCAGACAGAATTTCGGCCATGCTCTCACTTGCGATCAATCTCAGCGGAGACCAACCTTCGGCGCGGGAGATATTAGGTATAGTGCACACGTGTGCAAAAGCAAAAGGAGTAAGTATGTAAGGATCGTACCATGTGGCGTTCTGTAAATGATAATGATAAATGATAAATGATAAATGATTTTATTTTTGTAAGTAGGTTTGTACAAACACTTTTACACGTCAATCATGTTTTTTTTAAACTAGATGAGGTCGGCGTTTCCTATCTGACTACTCTGAGAAGAAAGGCCGAAACAAACTCAGAGGTCACAGTCTCTTTTAAAGTCCAGACATAATCTTGGTCAGGTTATATGAAGACCATGTAGATCGATGTCTGAGATGGTCTTTTGAGGAAAGAACCACACAGATTGAGAGGACCTGTCCAGTCAGTGCACGCATTTGTCAGAAATCGTGCAGCTCAACTCAAGACTTAAGGAGCTCAACGATTCGACGAACAATACCAAAGAAAGGACATTTGGGTAGGCCACATAAATTACTCAAACTGCCAGACCATGAGAGAAAAAAAAAAAAAAAAACAAGTAATAGAACAGAGAGAAAAATAAAACATAAAAAATTAATAAAATGACCCACATCGTCTTCACATTCACAAATCACAATGTAAAAAAAAAAATTTATATATATAATACTTTACAAAGTAAGTAAATGTCATTGTTTATAAAAAAAAAATCATTAATGTCAATGTGTATATAAAAAAAAAAAAGTCATTCAAAATGCAGAAATTTGAAGCAGCTCAATCCCAAGCCTTTTTGTCCTCAATATAATCTTTAACGGTATAAAAGGCTTTCTGGCACAACTTACGTTTAATGAATGATTTGAATTTATTGAGGCTTAGATCTTGAACGTGGCTTGGTAGCTTATTATAAAAGCGTATACATTGGCATCTGAGCGAGCCACCTATTTTTTTGAGCCTTGTTGTAGGTACAACAAATTTGTGTTTATTTCTAGTATTTATATTATGGATATCACTGTATTTTTTAAACAATTTTATGTTTTTATGGGCATATAAAAGATTTTCATAAATATACTGAGAAGGCAAGGCTGTAGTTTCTGTCTACTGCCATGGGTGAAGGAAAAAGGCGTGAATATATGTAGGTAAACTGCATTCGCGACTTATATGCCAAAAATGTAAACAAATATGAGTTTAAGGAAAAGTAACTTTAATTCCTACACAATAAAGTTCAGTTTACGCTACAACTTTAAACATTTTCAATAGTGCTTGTCATTCTGAAATCAATTAACTTAATTGCCATTACTATAAAGTTGATGGGTATTTGCTTAACTTTAAATAACGTCAATTTGAAACATGACCAAAAATGGTGTAGTTTTTTTCTTCGCGGCCATCGATCAAACGTTATAAATTATTAGATGGCTTATTAGATGGAGAATAATATGAAGAACAAAAGTTAATATGCGGTAACATAACCTAACATCAGTCTGAACCAAGTTATACTTATAGAAAATAAAAAAATTATTTTTTTTACTTATTTATCATCTAAAAGCAGGTTTGTAGCTTAGAGTTTAGGTCTCAAACTAGGATTTTTTATCTTTGCCTGAGCCGACCGTCGCGCGTAGCGTCATCGAAACCATAAACGGGAGAATGAAAAACCAATTCAAACAATTGAGACATACAAATAATAACAGGGCCAGAGTCATCTGTTCGATGAGATAAAGATCGGAAGCGCCTTACATAGCGCATTTGGTAAGCCTCTAACAGAGCAAAAAAAAAATTTAAGAAGTAATAACAAACTTAATTACAAGTGTCACAATGGGCGGTCTTATTGCTTAAAGCGATCTCTTCCAGACAACCTTGGATGGAGAGGAATTATAGCACAAAATAACATGGATAGTGGCTTATCTCTTTCATCTGTTTATTTATATGACTTCATTATTTCGTACATAAAAATTCAAGTTCAAATATAATATCATCTCGGACTGCATTTGTAGAAAAATCGTTTATCAATTCATTTTTGTGATATCATATACCGACTAATATTTCAACGACGGCCGCGGTAAAAAAAATGCACCACTTCCCATAGTGATTTGGTCATTGTCTGAATTGAATAGACTTTAGTGTATGTATATTTTACACGCAGTAATAATCAGATTACACATCTAAGGCAGTGGCAAGAAAATTAACCTTCGTGACATAGTTCAAACAGCTTTTTACCTTACCTTTGAATGGCCCAAATACAATTTCCTCCACAAAATCATAGCCGGAAATAATAATGTCACACACAAAATGGTTACGTGCCCCTGAATACGTACGGAACCCTAAAGGGTACACGAATAAATTGAAGCAATATTTCATACTCAGACGTCTCAGTGAGTGAACGGAATGTAATGCGGAAACTAACTCGGTTCCAGTTTATTTACTTATGCAAAAAAGTTGCTCGCATAGCGCTGTAAGAATATGACGGAAGATGATGTATTTGTGGAGTTTGTAGGTCAAATGAAACTTTGTAATTTTATTGTTGGAATTTTTTTACAGAAATGTTGTATTTGGAGACTTTTTATAGCACTCTATGCTAAATGTAAGGTAACAATTTCAATAAATCTTTATGTAAGATCACGAGTATGTTGTTTTGCATCCATTGACTAATCGGGCGCCCTCAGTAGGGGACTGGTCATCTCTTAGATGCCACGGTTTGTTTTAATTGGTGTATTTCCTTTTTACCCGACTGCGTCAGAAGGAGGGTTATGTTTTTCGAGTGTATGTATGTAGGTATGTATGTATGTATGTATATTTCTTTGGCACGCTCTGTAGCCTAAACGGCTTGATCAATTTCAGCTCGAGAGGTGCCGTTATATTCGTCTTAAATGTGAGAGTGACACTAGGTATATCAAAATTGAAAAAAAAATTAAATGGCCGATTTATTGCGCAATATTATGTCTTCAGAAAATGTTTTTTTTCTCAAATCCTATCAAGTGGGGTATCAAAATAAAGGGTTTTAAAAGGTGATTACAAAAATATATACAACTTATACGGTTAAAAGTAATTCGAAGTGAAAAATCGTAAAAAACACGAACCAAGAACTAAATCGTCTGCGAAATCTTTCACATTTATTTTGTAAACTAAAAAGCTGGAAATAAAAAAGTTATTTAAAAAAATTAAAAACCCGACTGCGGTAAAAAACTGAAAAGATAAAAACAAGCCCATTTTAAATTAAATAAAAGTTGGAAGCAGGCGGGACCCATATCATTTGTATTATATTTTCAAATTCAAATACGTCCCACCTGCTTCCAACTTTTATTTAATTTAAAATGGGCTTGTTTTTAGCTTTTCAGTTTTTTACCGCAGTCGGGTTTTTTATTTTTTTAAATAACTTTTTTTTGTTTTTATTTTTTTTATTGCGGACGCTTTTAACGTGCACGTCTTTCTACATAGTCCTTACATGTATAATTTTAACATGAACGATGTTACCAATTTTGTGAAAATATTTTGATTTAAAAGAGTAGGTATCCGTTCTTCTCCATAGGAGCCTACTACACCATTTTTTTTGCGAATGGGATATTATCAAATGAACCCTCCCGCTCTGGGTGGAGCGGGAGGGAGTCTCAGACTCTTACTGACTAAAACCCACCCGTGTTCCTTCCTTAGCCCTTTATGTTCTGGGCCAGCGGTAACCCTTTCGGACAATCCCGCTGAGCCTACTACACCTTGAAATGGGCAACTAGCTTCATTTTTCGGACTGACTGACCCCTTGACAATTCAAAAGTGCCTGTGTTTCCTAATGCCTATTAGCTAACATTTTTACTTGTTATATCTGTTTCCTCACTCTAACTTACGGAATTATTTGTTTGGTACCGGTTTTGACAACGGTACAGAACCGATTTTGTTTAAAAATACCAATAGTACCTCTAGTACAGGTACTACTCTGGTACCGGTTCGCAAACATACCAGTATTTCAAGGCCTGTTACCGATCAAATTAAATTCAGGATGGCACTTAATTTAGAGCAGTGGTGGCCCAGTGGTAACGGATACGACTTATGAGTTGTAGGTCGTAGGTTCGAACCCAGACAGGCGCTTTACTTTGTGTAAATTATTTCATCACTACTGCTCTCAAAACCGTGAAGGAAAACGTCGTGAGGAAACCAGTATGCCCAAGAACTAGAAACTCGAAGACATTGACATCTACCAACCCACACTGAGCCCGCGTGGTTGAATACGGCCCACTCCCTCTCATAGAGAGGAGGCCTGTGTCCCAGCAGTGGGAACATTATAGGCTGATTATGATACTTAATTTAAGGGTTACAGTTTACGATTACGAGAAAGTTAATTATATTAGTTATTAACAAGTAGGTATGCACAGATTAAGTAGGTATACTTAATCGATTTATTTACGACCTAATAACTATGTAACGAGAACCGTTATTTCTTATCGTGGAAAACAATTCCGCAATCTGATTAAATACTCTTTCTTATCAATTGATCGAGAATTACAGGTAGTGCCATCCACGAAGACGCGCCTCACTCTTCTTAATCGCTAGTTAATTCTGCTAGTGTTTTAGTTTTTTTATACAAACTGATTAACCACTAATAAGTAATCACTATACAGGTCACGGTGCTCAGACCTGGTCACTCACCGAATCACAAAAGTTCCGCCTTGGGGTATGCTAAAGAGCGATGGAACGCAGTATTCTGGGTGTAAAAAGAATAGACCGAGTTCGGAATACCACACTGCGCTCCAAAACGGGTATTATAGACGTGAGCAGAAAGGCTGCCAGGCTAAAATGGGATTGGGCGGGCCACATCAGCCGAATGCAAGACGACCGCTGGGCAAAGCTTTCCACGCAATGGGTACCACAGGACGGACGACGTCGCCGAGGCCGGCCTAGAAAGCGATGGCGAGATGACCTAGATGCACATCAAGAAGGCTGGTTTGAGGTGGCGCACGAAAAAAGAGTCTGGAAGGATATGGGGGAGGCCTTTGCCTAGCAGTGGGACACAATAGGCTAAATATAAATAACTATAAATAAGTAATCACTGTGTATCGACAAAACTAAAACACTAGCGGAATGTTGCACACTTGTACTGTACGCGATTAGGAAGAGGAGTGGAGCGCGTCTTCGTGGATATATATACAGGGTTATTGGTAAATCATTAACACCCTCTTAAGAGGTCATTGTACTCATCATTATAACAACCAAATTTATATTCGTGTAACTCGTCAAAATGTAGGGAACAGCTGATTTTTTTTTCGCGATTACAGGTTGATCCCATAGTAAAAGTTGTTCATAATGATGAGTACAATGACCTCTTAAAAAGGTTGTTAATGTTTAACCAATAACCCTGTATACATACATATAACCTTAGGGGGATAGATATAACCTTAGGGGTTGCTACACGTGTAGGTAAATCGAGCGTCAGCAATGTCAGCTGGATATAGGCAAGGGAGAAAGGGTAAACGTTCACAATTGCTCACGTGTAAAAAAATCGACAGATAACTGATGTGGATACAGCCAGAATTTTTTGTTTAATCATTTTTATATTCTTATGTCATATGAGATTTTTCTGCTGCTCGTCTTGCTAAGCCTTGTGGTAAAATCATAAAACTTGACATTTTAATTATCATGCAAAATCATCATGATATACCACTTTATATACACATTGACATTGATGATGAAAACAATTTCGCAAATGTTTACCAACAATGCCCCCAAATGTCATCCAAGCGCCGTAATATTCTTGTAGCACCATACTATTGCCTACTTCAGCAGTTGCCATTAAATATACAAGACTTTAGACCTTAGATGCGGTCTAGAACTACCGTTAACGAGTAAACGAACTGAAACTAACGAAGCTTCGTACTCCGAGTATCCGCAGGTACCTATCTGGGGCAGCGAAGGATGCAGAACGCAAGGAACCGGAATTGACTCATGCTCTAGCCATGCTCTAGCAATGTAGTATTGATACATCTCTAGTGCTTTTTGTCGGATTAGATTATCTTGCACCCTGCAAGTAGGTACTGCCATACCTACAGGTTCCAAGACAATGTGAAAATCTTCCAAGACAAATTCGTTATCTTTAATTCCACGTGAATCCTATAGGTAGGCAGACCTACCTATAGGATTCAGGTAGAATTAAGAACAATGAATTTTCCTTAAATAGTTCAATAGCTTTTAAAGTAAAACAATTAATTTTCCTTATTATTCTTTGAAGGAAAGTGGAATAAACAAACGTGTAGGCATCCAAGTCTTTTGAATCCAAAATTAAACCTCAAAGATAGTTTGGTCTCAGTATGGATACATCTAAGTTAAATTTTTCTTTAAGAAAATAACAGCCCTGCTAAAATAATTGCGTAACATACTATCAGTAGAAATGGCTTTCATTTTAACAGTTCAACAACATGTATTGCGTTATTTACGTTGTTGAGGAAACAAATTTTTCGTACATATGGAGCAATGGATTAGCAATCCTTTGAAATGATTCTGATTGTGTTTAATAAAGTATCGGCAATTAGGGTGAGCGTCAACGAAGCAAAAGGAGTATGAAATGATCGTAGCTGCGGTGCTATTCTGTAAAAATCTCACCGTGAAAACTTAGGTGAAGTGAGCGTGGAGTGAGCTGTCAATACTGTCAATTCCTAGCAAAAACAAACTCACTTTACCTAAGTTTTCACGGTGAGATTTTTACAGAATCGACCGGCAGGTGGCGTTCTATAGTTTCTGCCTATCTACATGGAAAGAAGACGTCAGTTTATCTATGCATGTATGTAAAATAAAGGAATGGTGTATACAGGGTTATTGGTAAAACATTAACAACCTCTTAAGAGGTCATTGTACTCATCATTTTGAACAACTTTTACTATGGGACAAAACCTGAAATCGCGAAATAAAAATCAGCTGTTCCCTACATTTTGACGAGTTGTACGAACGTAAATTTAGGGAACAGCTGATTTTTTTCGAGATTTCAGATTTGGTCCCATAGTAAAAGTTGTTCATAATGATGAGTACAGTCACGAGCATAATTATGTATACACTAGGCTTTATTCAAAGGCGATTTTCTCCTTTATTTTTGAATTACATTTTATATTATTAGGAACATAGTATTTTCGAACCCATAGGTTTATGTAAACTGTTGTATTTCAACGGTGCATTCGTTATATTGTGAAAAAAACAGCATTTGAAAGTTGCCAAGTGTTGATATATTAGTGCTCGTGACTGTACAATGACCTCTTTAAGAGGTTGTTAATGATTTACCAATCTATAATGGCATTTTAATAACCTCCTATGCAATTATGTATTTCACTTCAACTAGCAAGTTACTAAATAAACACGAAACAAAATAGTACACCCATATTTCCAACATTTTACAAAAAACGAAAAATAAATACAGTGCAGTGCAAAAATAAACAGCACACTTCGAGTCTGAAAGTAAACATTGTTACACTGTAGAGTAGGAAATGGGTCAATATAGTGCTTGTTATAATAACAAGGTGCCTTATGCGTTATTATATTGATTGTGAAGCAGGTGGGAACGATACATACTCACAATAAAATTGCTCACAATTGTCATTCTTTTCCTCATACCTATAAATCATAAATTTATAATACTCTCGTATCACCCGAAATTTTCGCATCCAGAGTCCAATCAACTTGATTTTATATCATACAAAATATCGAATATTGACTCTCTGTCCATTTTTGTAGTAGTTGGTACAACAGTCATAATAAATGAATGAATATTTTGTTTTTTTTTTTAGCTAAAGGCCGATTATTCTTTTTCCTGTTATCTATAATTATGTGGCCACACATTAAGTGATAATCTCGTTGTAAAGTCTTTGTCTAGGAGATATTAACCATCCGTGTCCACAAAGGAGAAGGATATTATCTTTGGCGTATGGTCCACCATATTTACTAGGAACTTTGAGCCCTTTACGAGCTCTTCGTACCGGGATGAGTTAATTAAAGCACGGTTTATCGCACATGATCATTAATTATTATTCCTAGAAAGGATTTACGTCTTTACATTGCATTTACGTCTTTTTCATCTTCCTTCCCGTTTGTCAGCTAGACAGACTCCTACTTATTTTATATTCTAATCTTAAGAGTGTTTACGCCGTACGGCATTTCATACAAACTTTCAAGCCCATGTTTTTCGAAATGAATGAACCGATTTTAATGAAACTTTATACGCATAAGCAAGATACAAGGGTCGAAAAAGTTACTTAAGAACATTTTGGAAATGTCATATTTTAAAAAACATAACTGGAAATCTCTGTTTCTATGGAACATTTGAAATCGGTCTAATTTGGCTCTAATACGATTTTTCGAAAATGTTCATAAGTAACTTTTGAGACCTTTGTATCCTGCTTATGCGTATGAAGTTTCATTAAAATTGGTTCATTCATTTCGAAAAACAAGGGCTTGAAAGTTTGTATGAAGTGCCGTTTGGCGTAATTTCTCTTAAACCAAGGGTTGTTTTTTCAATCGACAGATATTTTTATTCGTGTAATAAAATTGACGTCTGACAGATTTTGTATGGAAGAAATGTCAAAAATTCAAAATTATTCCTCGGATGAAATTATCTGGCGTTGGAAAAATCAGCCCTAAATTAACGTTTGTCTCGTATTTCTTGCCAATAACTTTTAACGGACTCACGGAGGTTGCATGTAAGCACCAAATAGGCTATAATTCCTACAGTACCTACCTACAGTCCTATCACAGTTATGTTACATCACTTTCAACGTCACAGTGATCTTTATTCTCATTTTATTATGGTTCCTGTTGGGTTGCGGCACTGACAAGTCTGTCACCTGTATTGTCGTAACAATAAGGTTGCTTTTAGGTTGCTGCTGTCAGAGATAAAATAACTGCGACCGGACTGTATACCTACTGGGTTTTCTTTATGACATGAGGTTAAAATAGATTTTGATTTTAACCTCATACTATCACTGGCTGGTCACGCATGTATTAGAGTACGTCGGCATCCGCCAAAACCTCTCTGTGGTTTGAAATATATTCTACCTACCACCTCAGGCTAAACGCAACAGTGATTCCAAATTACCTTTAACCTTTAGATTTCTGACATATCATGTTCCCTTTAGCTCTCAAATAACCCTAAGGGTCCGTTCAGTAAACAGTCCATGTCCACAAACGATGTACACTTACAAAATAGCCCCCGTTTCTATTGTGTCAGTTTTGTTTGTGACGTCCGCGTCATTGAGCGGAATTGAATTTACGCTGGAAACAAAAGAGCGCGATTTAGGGCGCGCTATTTACTATCAACTCGTTTGGAAAGCGCGGGAAAACGGTATTGTTTTTTCATCTCTCATACTCGGAAAGTAGTGTTTGATTGATCCGAATAGCGGGTGGAAAACGCTGCTTCCCACCCTTGGGCGAGAATTACTCATAGTAATTGCTTCCCTCCCTAGGGCGGGAATGAAATTTAAAAATAGAACTAAATTTAGTTAGGTAGTCAGCTCAGTCAGACATACGACACCCTTAATTGATTATGTAAATATTTATTATGCTACCCATCAAATCTTATGAAAGTGCGTTAATTAGGAGAGTTGGGTAAAAAGCTCATATGTTAACGCCATTAAATCTTTCATATTTAGCGCACAAGTTAATAGTTTACCTTGAATAAATTCAACATACATAGGTACGATAATCGCCATTTTGATGTCAGTTGTGGTCGAGGCTAAAAAACATAAAATTTGGGGATTTCGAACATCCTGACTTTACCATATGGGGCTGTGAATATACATCATTTAATTATTTGACGAATTTATCCATAGTTTAAGGTAAATAAGTAGTGGTAATGAAGCTTTTTTGATATCTAATGTCGAAGTTTCGCGCCAATCGTGTGTGTTTACATTTTTACTTTTCACAAATTTACACACACATGTAGATAAGATTTAAAATGTGACAAATGTTATTGATAATATTATAAACAACACGAAAATGCCCATGTTTTAACGTAATATTCAAACACAGGTTCAATAATACATATTAATCATTACCACTACTCAATTTGTGTTCAAAATCGCCGACCATTATTGTTTTTTTTATTGCAATGATGTGTGATAGCGATTATTCCGACCAATTTTTTTTTTAAATTTCTATTGACTCGAGTAATTAATATGACGAATGTAATCGATATTTGAAAATAAAATAAAATTATTTTAAGCAATAAATACAATAAGCATTGTTTATAATAATGATTTATGCTTTTCTAATAATCATTTCAATCTCTTCTAATATCATGTCAATATCAGACAGGCCATAGCATAGGTAGGTACCTCATTTACTGAATTTCGCGCCGAAATGCTTCTATAATTGAATTTATATTCGGAATGCGCTCGCTGTTTAAAATTATTTTAATTTATTGGAAAATTATTTATTGTGGATTTTATTTTTGATACTTTCTAATAGTTTACTACAGAATTCCCAGTAAACATTTTTTAGGTAGGCTTACTAGAAGTTTTTTTGAGAATGATGATAATTAATTAATTCTATAGATTGGATATTTTGCAAACACTTAACATTTCAATACATTTTGTTAGTTTAAGAGCGTTTACGCCGTACGGCATTTCATACAAACTTTCAAGCCCTTGTTTTTCGTAATTGATGAACGGATTTTAATGAAACTTCCTAAGCATAAGCAGGATACAAAGGTCTAAAAAGTTAGTAGAGAACATTTTCGAAATGTCTTATATAAAAAAGATAACTGGAAATATCTGTTTCTATGGAAAGTTTAAAATCGGTCTAATTTGGCTGTAACACTATTTTTCGAAAATGTTCTCTACTAACTTTTTAGACCTTTGTATTTTGCTTATACGTACGAAGTTTCATTAAAATCGGTTCATTCACTTCGAAAAAAAAGGGCTTGAAAGTTTGTATGAAATGCCGTTCGGCGTAAACGCTCTTAAAGAGTTTTTATTCAGTTTCTACAATTTTTTTATTGCGAGTATCGATTAGGCTGTATGCAAGTTTTGAATCGAAATAAGAAAGTTGGGTGGACGGTCAGCACTAAAAAGTGTCACGTCGCAACACAATTTTTAGTAATTTTTTTCAAGATTATCGTGTTTTCTAAGTAATTTATGAAAAATGGTTAAAGTAAGAATGCAGACAGAATGATAATAATACGGGCCCTAGTAAGCGGGACGGCCCGCGGTGATGACACAGAATCTACTCATGTGGGTGACGTGGTATGTTCCATACTTCAAATTTAAAAAAGATTAATAAATAGGTACCTATTATTCATGTAATTATTATCAATAAATATTTTAGAAAAAGTACTATTTTTTACTTTCCTCAAATTCGAAATGAAAAGTAGAGTGTTTAACGCGGGTGAAAGTCATCAATTCCCACTCGGACTATAGCCGCCCTCGCTGCGCTCGGGCGTCTAAATGCCTCGTATGGGAATTGATTCCTTCCGACCCTTGTATAACAATCTACTATTTTAACCCCCGACGCAAAAACGACGGGGTGTTATAAGTTTGACGTGTCTGTGTGTGTGTGTGTGTGTGTGTGTGTGTGTGTGTGTGCGGGGGGTGTGTGTGTGTGTGTGTGTGCGGGGGGGTGTGTGTGTGTGTGTGTCTGTCTGTGGCATCGTAGCTCCCGAACGGATGAACCGATTTTGATTTTGTTTTTTTTGTTTGAAAGGTGAATTAGTCGGGAGTGTTCTTAGCTATGTTTGATGAAAATCGGTCCAAGATGGCCGCCGCCACAAAATGACGGATTACATATTTTTTCACAACTCCCTTAATATGGGTATGAAATGAAAGGCCTTGAATAGTAGACTACTATATACTATGATAAA
Source organism: Mesoligia furuncula (assembly GCA_916614155.1). NCBI lineage: Eukaryota > Metazoa > Arthropoda > Insecta > Lepidoptera > Noctuidae > Mesoligia > Mesoligia furuncula. The sequence goes on from OU744792.1 coordinate 10,376,658, forward strand.
TTTCAAATCCAAGATGGCCGCCACCACAAAGTGGCGAATTACATTTTGTTTTCACAACTCCCTCAATATGGGTATCAAATGAAAGGGCTTGACTAGTAGAATACTATACGCTATTACAAATTTCAAATCCAAGATGGCCGCCACCACAAAATGGCGAATTATATATTTTTTTCACAACTCCTTCAATATAGGTATCAAATGCAAGGGCTTGACAAGTAGAATAATGTACACTATATTGAGAGGGAATGAGGAATATTAACTACCTAACGAAATGAAAACTAAAAACTTGAAAATATTTTTTTGTCTGATTAATGCTCTAGAATGATGAGGGAAGTGGAGTGATGACTGGTACCTACGACCACTGAGTTTGGCTATTTTTATTACGAATGGAATTATCCTACTTAAAAAGCGTAGGTATTTCTACATCAGATAGTGTCGCAGTCCCATTTTATAAACTAGATCTGAAATACCTAAGATATCTAATAGGTATGAAATACTTGTACGAAAGTTGAATAACTAAAGGAAGAACTAGAAAAAGGATATAATAAAACAAAAAAATCTGCTTATTCTTAAAAATTATTCTTCAACTATAAATTAATAATTATTTTTTGACGGATAAAAAACCTGATTAAACACCAAATTACCTGAATCTTAAAACGCAAGAAAATAAAAGAAATGAAATACAAAAATTAAGGAGTCCCTACAAAAAGCATGAAATAAAAAATTAAATTTAAAATTTAAAAAACCCCCGACACAAAAAAATAAATAATATTAAATGTAAATAATTGGAAAAGGATCAAATACCTAATTTTAAAACCCCCAACTTAAAGAATCTAGGTAACGAGACTAAAACAGATAAATTCATATGGAAGTCGGGGGACCGTTCTGTTGAACACCTTCTATGCTAAGAGGTCCCCCGACTGCCATATGAATTTATCATATTAAACCTTAACTGATTAATTGTTCAAAATGATGACCATTGTTTTCAATACATAGCTGGATTCGATGTCAACTGCATTCAAAATTTGAAGTTAGAACATAATTTTGTGAAGGTGACTGCCGGCACATACACCCGTGTATTGAGCATCATTTCGAACAAGGTACAGGTAATGTTGGTATGAATACTTTAAAATAAGACGCAGTTTATTAAAATTCAACATCGTAAGATTGCCGCCTTTTCGCTATTCCTCATAGTTTCGGATTTGGCCATCCACGCCCACTTGAAAAAATCACCCTGTATATTTGGCAATGCCACAAAATGCATTTTTTTCTTTTAAGACAATGGAAAAATCCTACATTTATCTAATACAATTACACACACTTAGAAGTAAACAAACGGTTTCGTCCCAACTCTCAATCATTAAAATAAAAGGTAAGTTCTTATGGTCTACTTTATTTATAAATTTCTTCGAATTTTAACTAAACCAAAGTAAGGGCTAATTTTTCAAAAGTCAGATAGTTTTAATCGTGGAATAAAATTGACGTCTGACAGTTCTAGTATGAAAAAACTATCAAAAATTCAAAATTTATTCTCAGGATAAGACTTTTTATAGATATAAAAGTTTGGTGGAAAGCGCCCTAAGGAAAATTGTAATACAGCCCTTCAACTTAGTTACGTTTAGCCACTAACCATCCGCGGTATAATCCATTAATTAAATTGATTGATCACCTAATTTACTCACAAATTAAAGCAACATCAATCACGTGGCAGTCTTCGAGAAGTCATTCTTAGAGCTGATTTTTCCAACACTAGATAACTTTATCGAAGGAATAATTTTGAATTTTTCACAGTTTTTCCATACAGAAACTGTCATGTCAAAAGTCCATTTTATTCCACGATTAAGAAATATCTGTCGATTGAAAAATCAGCCCTTAGTTAAATAAATGTTTGAAACCAAAAGACTAACTAAAACTGAGAACCCAATTCAATCAGTCTAGGTACAGTATGCCTCAATACTGCTTAGGCATGCTATGGTTGAAATTTCTGTGAACATGCTTCGCGCCGTCCCCGCGCCCGCGCCGCAGGCCCGTATTTACATCTGTGTGTGTACACTTGCTAACGTCAAACGAAACAAAACATATCGTCATCGCTTTTTCACACGCGCGGCGTAATTACGAATGACCTTGGTTGGTTCATACCACTGCTAAAATTCACAACTTCATAACAAGTACTGCTAGCGGATAACGTAGCGTATAGGATTAGTAAACACGCAGGCCTGGGTTCGAATCTCGAGATGGAACGTTGATTTATCTTTTCAACAATAATCTTATATTTTTTTATTATTCGATAAATTAATACACGAGAATAATAATGTAATATTTGTTTTATTTGTATTATTATATTGTTATTGAAATATGCGGGGTAAAAATAAAAAAAAAATTTAGTGATTTCAAAAATTTTATTCGTTATAATTTGATAAATAAACTTTTAAAACAGTTTATTTTCTCATAAAGAACAATTTATTGAAGTAAAGCAGGTAATCAGTGAGCTACAACCATTCGACTTAAAATATTGTAACTATCTTAGTAATAAAAAAATATTGTGCTTTAATTGCGGATATATATAGCTTAAGTATTCATTTTCAAAATTAATTTTGAAAAGAAGATTGAAACTATAAACCTCAAAATAATCCTTATTACGGATATGACACAATAATATTTTAATATTACTAAAATCAATTTGTAATTTATAACTTAATACGTTGTATAACCCCCATTATTATCCATGCTATCAAGTAAATGCTGGCGTATAGATCCTGTATTGTTTAAATATATATCTTCATATTTCCTTGCAATGCAACTTCATCTGGTAGGTAACTGGTTGGTTAAAACCACTTGTTTCTTATTCACTGACTATACTCTTCCTTATATCTTTTGACCCTCCGACTCACAGTAGGTAATTTCTCTAAAACAAAAAAGGAATATTGTAAGGCTACTAGCAAAATTATAAAATATTAAGTAGATATACTTATTACTTTTTTAAACAAAATTATTTTGAAAATAGTTCAAATGTTACAAAATGATTATATTATAATTTATACATAATGCTATATTCATCATTCCAAAAAAAAAAAAAACTCTTGGAAATATTATTTTTTTCTTCTATTTAGACCCTATGGTAAATATAAAACGTTTAATAAAATAACTACAAGGATCAGCAGTTAAACTTTAATTAGCTAAATGTTAGATAAAATAATTAAATCATAATACTCACAGTCAGTCCGGTTTCATCAATTATTTGTGATATAATATTAAGTCCACTTTTACGCTGCGCGATAATATCCGCTTTCATCTCAAAGCTTACATTTCAAAATGAACTATTACACAGCTATTATAATAGATTAAACACACGTCACTAACCCACAATATCAAAAACCAACCAAGAACGAACAACATTCTATTAGACGCGGTGAATGAGCCGTAAGTTACCTGCATCTGTCTACCATACCTAATTTATTTATTTAGATTCCTGTGGGTATACTCATAAAGTTTTACGAATTATGTGAACAAGACGAACATGACACGGAACTATATTCAAAAGCGTGATTATTCGAGTAATATGCGGGTGTGTGTGTCAAATTACTCATTAAAAGAAGGTCGTAAGTCAAACTAAACGTTAAGCAATTAGTTTTAAAGTTGCCTATGGACTTTTAGCGTGGATAGTACAATTTGGTAAAATTTGATAATAAAAGCATTCAAGTACCGATATCACATAAAATAATCACAAGAAGTATCACCAAAAATAAACTAATAGTACCTCAGGTTAGAAATTATTATGGCAGGCGAACGGTAAAATTTTTAATACCCACAATAATGAATACAATACCAAAATCTAATAAAAACGAAATAAACTCCAAAAACTATAAGCAAAAATACAAAAAATACTATTACAACTACTTATTGAACTTAGTTTCATAAAATAACTTTTAAATTTAAAACACGAATAAAAATAAATAAAAGCGTAACAACCTGTATAGCAATTTCTTTACTAGAACCGGTCTTCTAATGAGCGGCCCAGTAGCGAGCAAAACAAAACATTACACTTACTGATAGATGTCTACGGATTAGTTAAATACGTGTATATTATTCGTGTACCTATATTATTTGCTTATTGAGTTGTGCATAAAGAAATGGTGTAGGTACATGAATATAATAATATGATGTTATAATAAGTAAATTTAGGTTATACTTACTCAGTAATCATTAAGGAGTGTTCTTATAGCGAATGTGAGTACCAATACAAACCATTTCTGGTTTAATGTTACAATACAAACACAAACTTGTATTAAGATTGTACGCATAAATAAAAAATAAAAAAGGTACCGAATAGAACACGAAGAAAGTCATCTTCTTTTGAAAACGTTTAAGAGGCCAAAAGGTCTTATGTGGCCAAGATTTTATATGTAGAATGCGAGAATTTTAGCAAATATTTTGAAATGCTTGTACTCTTAATGATTATCTACTGGGAAAAAAGGTATTATGGGAACGAATGTGGTCCTTAGCCTTGGTCTAAAGCTTTTCTGAACCTTGTGTATGTACCTTGAACTATTATAATCAGAGTGATCGTATATCTAACCGAATTCGTCAATCTCCTATATTCTGCTACCCGAAAACAATGTATGTCTTATCAAAGGCCCAATAAGCATTCACAAACTTCCAACGATACATTCCACAGGTTATTTGCTTTAAATTTAGTTAACCATAATCCAGTTAGGTATTACGCTAGTAATTGAACCAAACACGTGATCCACGTATTGAATATTCCATTTAAATCGATACCTTCTGTAATTAAAGCGTTGTTTAATCCCCAATTTTTATACTTTGCCAATGAATATTTAATTATTTAGAAATTCAGATGAAACACAATCCTTTAATATTGGTACGCAGGTTATATTCAAACGAATTTAAGGTCTGATAACTTTCACCTCTCAGGTCAGAGCATTGCTAGCATAACACTAAACTAATAACACTAAAGATTATAACAATGAATATGATCACTATTGTTGGAGGGGTAAAGGTTTCGTGGTCAAATTCATGGTCTTCCTTTTAGTTCTGACACTATGTTATTTAGCAAAAAATAATCCTTATGATGAAGCCTTTCGATCGGTATGATAAAGCTACAGGGTAATTTTTTTTCTCGTATAGCGGGTTCGATTTCTGGTTCAAACATGTAATTATTTAAAAATCAATCAAGTTTAAATTGTTTTTTTTTTAAATTAAAGTAATGTCTTCTTTCAGTAAAATGTTCCATGTACCAATATTCAAGGTACTTTCCCTCCATGTGGCATAGCCGTGGGACGCCCTGTATAAAAGTTACACTTAAAAAAATACGTTTGGTCTTGGTTCTTGGACTTTAGAACCAACAACGCACAAACTTTAGCAAATTTGGATCCAACAATAAGTAATTACGTGTATACCTTCCTACGTTTTAATAAGGCCATGTCAAATGTCCATGTAACGCCCACTCTCATGAAGATCGGAAACGCTACACTCGAAGTTATGGACGAGTATGTTTACCTAGGACGTACAGTTCAGTTAGGTAGGTCAACTTCAAGAAAGAGGTCAAACGTCGAATACGGCTGGGGAGCGTTCGGGAAGCTACGCAATATCTTTTCGTCTCATCTATGTAGGAACTGCAGGTAGCAATAATGCTAACATTGCTAAATGTAATGTCCCCCGCGCATGCACTATAGCGGGCACTCAGTCGTCTTCCCCACACCGTAGCAACAACTTGTGTTCTGTATAGGTTATATAAGAAACGTTATATCGCTAATTAATAGTCAATAGACTATACTGGACACTGACATTTTTTTTTCAACCTTCTCCAACCACGATATCAAAGGTTCCAATATAACACCATATAAAATCAAAGCAACTGAAACCTACCTAACTTGGTTCCATACCGCAATGTCTCAAGCCGAAAGTATTTCACCAATTCGTGTTGCCAGTGATGACCTATGGCACTGAAACGTGGTCGCTCACAATAGGCCTTATTAAGAAGGCTTAAAGTCACTCAAAGGGCAATGGAGACGGCTGTGCTTGGAAAGTTCCAAGCACAGTCGTCTCCATTGCCCTTTCATTTTTTTTCTTTCATATTTTGACTATTTTATTTATATACTGGGTTGTGCAGTTGCTCCATGTAAAATACTGGTATTCAGCTGCATCCGGTTAAACTGGAAGCCGACCCCAACATACTTGAGAAAAGGCTAGGCAGATGATGATGCTGCTTTTGACTATATTTTTTTTAAACAAACCAGATTTTATGAAGAAAAATCCCCCGTTCTAGATGGTTTATTTTTTTCAAAGGGTAAATAATTCTTTCCTATTTTGTCTTTTCTCACATTCTTCTTATTAATGCATCTTCTTATCAATGGTAATATGTATAACATAGCCTTAAGATTTATAGTACTGTGGGCTCGGCAGTTTTTCTGGGAATAACAGTAGATGCCAAACTTCAGTGGAGACCACATATATGTGGGATTATAAGGCAAAATATACGAATAAGAGGTTTAGGACTTTATTTTTTAGCACACAAGAAAAAGATCAGCGTTCCACCGTAAGTTCGTCGTGAAAGTGTATATCGCCATTTTTTCTCTTTCTCACTCGCACACATACTTCGCTTTCGTTCATCCGTTGCGTTCCGTTTTAACAATTATAGCTGCATTCATACTTTTAAGATAATACAATATTTTCATCCCACAGTCGGCCATCCTGATTCATGTCTGTCCTCAGACATCCATACAAACATTCATCACTAACTTTCAACTTAAATTTAACTTAACTACTAGTACAGCATTACATCATCAAGGTAACAAAACAACATCATTTGATTTCTATGATAACATCACTTAATATCTAAGTTTTATTTTAAAAGAGAAGGTACGACATAACATCATCAATATTCCTCTATAAACATGTTTACACACTGACATTTCAACATTGCAGTAGGTATAGTACAGATACAGGTCTCTTAATTACATTAAACTAAGCTTATACAATAACAATACATGGTGTTAACAAACATTGCACACAACCTTTCACACACAAACCTGAAACAAGACAAAGTTAAATTAACAAGCAGCTCACCTTTTAGGTTTTGGGGTCTACATCTGGCCATACCTTCATGTAGTCTGCTGAACTAGAGGTCACCCCAGGGCTTTCAGTACTGGGATCGAGCTTTTTCACATCATATCTGTTGTTCCTCTTTACCTTAACAGCTTGATAGGGCCCTAGATATTTGGCTTTCAGCTTCATTCCCGTGCCAAACTGCGTGCGTTTTATTGCCACTAGGTCTCCTTCACTGTACTTCATACTTTCTTTTCTCTTCCTATTGAAATTTCTTATGTTTTCTTCTTGGACTTGTAGAATTTGTTCTTTAGCTTTCTCTCTAAGTTTTTCTCTCTCCTCTGTATAGCTTTCTCTTTCTTCTTCTAAAAGCAGGTCATAAATCTCGATGTCTTCCTTCATTCTCATTTTAGTCCCAATCAATAGTTGAGAGGGTGTAGTATTTATGCTTCGCTGAAAAGTACTATTTAGAGCACGTTGTAATCTACTTACATGCCTGTACCACAGGGCAGGATTTTCTATACACATCTTTGTAAGTACGGAGATTATAGTACGATGAACCCTTTCTACTTGCCCATTTCCTCTAGGCACTCCTGTCGTAGTTTTGATGTGTTGTATGTTTTCATTTTGACAATACTCTTGAAACTCATTGCTCGTATAAGCTGTTCCTCGATCAGTAATAAATCTGGTTGGATTGCCAAAATGCTGTTGGTGAATTTGCAACTTTTCAATCGTTTCTTTACTAGTGGTACTTCTAGTGGGAAATATCCAAGTAAACTTCGTAAATGCGTCTACAATCGTGAGAATATGGTTGTATTGCTTCTTTGTCTCAGTCATTGGACCAATGTGATCCAAATGAAGTGTATGCAGCGGTGACTCTTCTTTTTCAATCGGAGTTAGGAATCCTTCTTGTTTTCCCTCTTTCCGTGTAGCTAATAGACATGGGATGCAACTTGTAATAAACTCTTCAACTTTCTTATCAAGGTTCTTGATAAAATAGTCTTTACTTATTAATTCCATCATTTTTCTTTTTGAAAAATGTCCATTTGCATGAGCCCTTTTTATAATTTCATTTTCCATAGACTTTGGGATCACTAAATGCTTTTCCATTCCTTTGTACAGTAATCCATTATCCATATAATAATCACCATAAGTTCTGACCTGTAAAATCTCTAATATAGCTTTTAGACCATCATCCAACTGTTGTGCTCGTCTGATCTCGTCATGCAGAGTTACTACTGCTACATATGGGTTTCGGCTCAATGCGTCAGTATGCTTCATCCTCGTTCCTGGCCGATGCTCCACCACAAAGTCAAACTCCTGCAGGAGCAATGCCCATCTTGCAACCCTCGTACTCAAATCTTTTTTCTTAAGTGTCATCTGGAAAGCTTGACAATCAGTTACAATTTTAAATCTTATACCATATAAGTAGTGTCTAAATTTTTTCACCCCTTCTATAATAGCCAGACTTTCCAGTTCATAACTGGTGTACTTTTTTTCCGCATCATTTGTTTTACGACTCATGAAGTACACTGGATGTAGTCCACCATCATCATCAGATCTCTGCATGAGTATAGCAGCATAAGCCAGGAGTGATGCGTCTGTATGCATTTCTGTCTCCAATCTTGGATTAAATATTCGTAAAACTGGTTTGGTAGTCAAACGTTCCTTCAAACAATTGAATGCACACCGTAGCTCATCATTGAATTCGAAATTGACATCTTTCTTAAGCAAATCTGTAAGTGGCCGTGCTATAGATGCAAAATTCTGGATATACTTCCTAAAATATGATGCTAACCCAATAAAACTTTGCAATTGCTTAACTGTTTTGGGTTCTGGAAACCTTGTAACAGCATCAATTTTTTCACTAGCAGGCCTTACTTGTCCATTCTCAATTGTATGACCTAAATAAGTTATACTTCGACATATCAGCTGTGCTTTCTTCCAATTTATTTGCAAGCCATATTCAGATGCCACTTTTAAAACTTCTCTTAATCTATTAACGGCTTCCTGTTCACCTTTTGCTGGAATAAGAATATCATCGACAAATATTAGAACAATCCCTTTAGATATTAATTCTCTGAAGATTATGGTCACAAATCTCATGAAGTAGTTTGGACAAACAGACAAACCAAACGGAGCTTTCAAAAACTCGAACTGACCGTGGTGTGTAACAAATGCCGTGTACTTTACCGACTCACTGCTAACATTCAGATGAAAGAATCCATTTTTTAAGTCCAGTACAGTAAATACTTTTGCCTCAGCCAACTTGTCAATGAAATCTTCAATAATCGGTAACGGAAACTCATCTTTTACAATTTTACTATTTAATTTTCTGTAGTCTACACACACCCTTATACTACCATCTTTTTTGCGAACAAGAACTAACGGACTAGCATATTCAGAGTAACTTACACGTACAATTCCTTGCTCAAGCCACTCCGCAACTTGTTCTTCAACTACCACCTGCTCCTTTAGTGATATGCGTCGTGGACGTTGCGCCACCGGGACATCATCTTTCACAATTATTTTCAACTGGATAGGAGCTTCTCTAATTTGGCATGGTTGATAGCTCTCAACCATCTGAACAACCTCTTCTTTAAGGTAAGTATTACTTACGTGACCAACCTCGACACTGCAACTAAAACAATTTATTTCTTTCACCCATTCCACAGGTTTCATCCACACAACACTACCATTCATAACAGTTATAACATTCTTAAGAAATTCGTGACCTATGATTACATCAAAAGGCATACAGTCTTTAGGTACCACGTAGAATAACACATCGTCGTATTTCGTACTGTCGATCACAACATTTGTTTTTATACAACCTAATGACTCCACTTTAGCAAAACCAAGTCCAGCCAGTGTTATGTTATTGTTCACCAGTTTACTGACATTAGCACAAAACTCATACGATACTAAGTTCACATCACTGCCCGAATCAATAAGCGCACTTGTCGTTTTTCCACATAATTCTACGATTTTCATAGGTTTTTCCCGTTGCGCTTGTGGTTGTTTGTTTACACCGCCATCTTTGTCGTCATCTGTTATCTTGTCAGTGTCACTGTCATTCTGTGAGTTTGACATATCATCCGCGTTGTTGAACGATGATTGACCGAACATCCCTTGCTTGCTCACACGTTCGCCGCTCCCGCTCCCACTTGTCGATGCGCCGTTGTGATCTTTTCTATCGCCGGAAACGCCGGAACTACGCCATCTTGATGAACTCGAATCTTCCTTACGGCCGTCTACCGCCATGTATTTTTTATGCGGGCACTTCGGTGAAATATGACCGTATTCATTGCAGTTAAAGCACTTTGGACCTTGTGCCTTCTGCGGACAGTCTTCCGACACATGATCGCCGTCACCGCAGTTAAAGCACCTTTTCACTGGTTTTCCGTGACGTATGTTGCCGCGTTTTTCGTTTCTGTAGGTACTCCTAGAATGTTCCAGTTTCATCTTTTCCTTAACAGTCTCGTATATTTTAAACTTCTCTTTAAGATCAGGATACGTAGTTACACCGTATAGCATGATTTTATTGGTCTCGCGGTCGACTATGCCATCGACGATGTATTTAATGGCCACGTAATCTGGTATCTTTCCTCTTTTCCCCAATTCCTTCATGACTATCATATAGTCGATGCAACTCTCGTCACGTCCTTTCTTTCGTTGGCTCATAAGCTCATGTATTGCTTTAATGTCAACGGTGTCAGAGAACTCTTTACTCAGAGCCGCCTTAAGTTCTTCCCATGTTTTATGAGGGCGTTCAGCTTGCATCCAGAGCAGTGCGGTGCCTGATAGGGATTTCTGTGCCATCAGCAGCTGTTGTAACGGTGTCCAACCACATATTTCTCCATTTTCTTCCACGTCTTGTATCCATCGCGTCACTGGATACGTTTTGTCTTGACCGGTGAATTTAGGTATTAGATCCGAAGTTAGGTACAACATTGAGCTTAGGCCCGTACGTGATTCATCTTTCGTCATTTTCGTATTCATATTATATCTTCGTTAGCGTCAGCTCACCGTTTGCCGATACCGTCGTAATTATCTTCGGTCGCCGTTGATTTTTTGAATATTATTCGTCACCGTTCCCCACGCCACGCGTCGGTTTCCGTCGTTCGTCAACTTCTTAAAACTCGAACCCGTGTCGTTATGTTGCCAATCCCGGACGAGCCCCCAATTTTGTGGGATTATAAGGCAAAATATACGAATAAGAGGTTTAGGACTTTATTTTTTAGCACACAAGAAAAAGATCAGCGTTCCACCGTAAGTTCGTCGTGAAAGTGTATATCGCCATTTTTTCTCTTTCTCACTCGCACACATACTTCGCTTTCGTTCATCCGTTGCGTTCCGTTTTAACAATTATAGCTGCATTCATACTTTTAAGATAATACAATATTTTCATCCCACATATATCAAGTCTAGCAGGAAGGCTCAGTTCGGCTGCCTACGCCGTTAGGAAAGTAAGACAATACACTGACGTTGATACAGCTCGACATTGTTACAACCATAGTATTTGTTGTTATAGCGGCAACAGAAATACATCATCTGTGAAAATTTCGGGTCTCCCTTGTTTCACCAAAAAGAAATTGCCAAATTATCACTTCCCAAACAATTTTCCGCATAATTTCATTTGCCAAATTATTACTTAGCGAAAAATCTCTTCACAAACAATTGTAACCCAAACCTAATGTTTGGCAAGTGAACGTTTAAACAATAACTTGTTTACCAACTAGTACTTTTACCAATTTTTATTTAGTCAAATATTTCAGTTGAAATAACTCATTTTACGCAAAATAACATTTGCCAAATATTTAGTATCGTCAGTTTTCGCAGTTTTAAGGCAGCCATTTCAAGCATAAGATCTAACTTTGAAGACGTTTTATTACAATGGTGTATTTTCCACTTGACAAACAGGTAATAATAATATTAATATTAACTATTCTGGTAGTATTTTTTAAAATAATTAATCTCATCTGTCTAGTTCAGTTTCGGGTAGCCTGTTTTTTTGGACATATTTTTTTTCTATATAATCTAGTCGTTTCTGGCACTAGTTTTAACCTAACCTAACCTAAGCCTTTTTTAAAAATAATTAACCTCGTCAAACTAATTTGGTTCTCGATAGCCTGCTAAAAATAATCTCTTTTTTCCATATTTTTTTCTATATAATTTAGTCGTTTCTGGTACTCGCCGGCCGCTGCCGCGGCACCGCTCGCTTCGCTCGCTCGGCTCGTGCGTTGGAGGTCACAGTTTTAATCTAACCTAAGCATTTTTTTAAAATAATTAACCTCGTCTTACTAATTTGGTTCTCGATAGCCTGCTAAAAATAATCTCTTTTCCATATTTTTTTTATATACAGGCTGTTGATTTGCATCCTAGTCAAATTCAAGGACATAATTATGCTAATGATTCTCGACCCAAATCAACAATAAAATGGGTAGGTATTTTTTTTTCTTATTTACGGAAATCCGTAAGTGTGAACCAGCCGTATTTAAATGCGGCCCGTCTGTTACTAGCCCTATTTCACACACACACATGTAAATGCGCATGAGACTCGATCATTCGATAAATTCGTAGGTAATCAATCCCATCCCCCAATCACGGTGCGGCGATGCGGGTACTACTCTCCCGCGCACCCTAAGCCACGCCCCCGCGGCCCCGGAACAGTGTAATTGAAATCGCCGCAGCGTTGAGATCGGTACATCGTTGAGACGTAGGTACAAAGTGTTCAATTCAAATGATGAGCTGGTGGAGATGGTCAGGTGGGTATGCCATCAGTGGAGACAGCCTACGTGGAGTCATCCGGATGTTCACGGAAATGTTTCCCGATCGGGTACCCCCATCACAGAGCGTCATGCTGGCTGCTATGCACCACACCAGTGTTGCGCATACTGAAGCGTGAACCGTTCCACTACCGCAAGGCACAAGACATTCACCCAGGTGGTAGGTACTTGACCGAAAGTTTTGGTGGCCTGGCCTCCGCGTTCGCCGGACCTGACGCCTCTCTAGACTTTTATTTGTGGGGAGACGTTAAAAGGTTAGTTTACACGGAGGAAGTGACAAGTGTAACAGAATTACGTGCAAGGATCAAGCGCTTTCGACACTTTAAAAACGAATGTGTTAGTGTTACGTAAGCTGAAGGAAAACCAGTACGTACTACATAAGTACGTGGCAACTTTACCTCCGGTAACATAGGTAGGTAATTTATTTATTTGTACATTTTGTAAATACGTTGTTAGCTTAATGAATTTCATTAGTGTAAATAAGTTATTTCAAATTTTTAACTACCTACGCCAATATTACCTAAGAGTCGAAAGTATACCACGTACTTACACTTAACTAGAACGTCTTTCCATTTCCATCAAACGTAGAAAACATTTTTAGACTTAGTAGATCGGTACACCAACAAAGGTAGGATTATTGCCGGTCCTAAGCCCGTTAAGTAGGAAGGAAAATTTCAAATCAACCAATTTAATCCACAAATAAAAACAAAATCACTACGAAAACTTTAGGTGGAAGGATATTATTAATCATCTGATAACAGGTCAGTGGACGTTTCTTTGGCACACTAGTATTACTGTCATTATAAGATTTCCGTATTCCAATGATGCTCAAAAATGAGTTAATTATCAAGCGAAATTTATGACAATAATGTATGTGATTTTCGAAATAAAATTAGGTAAAATTATTGCTACCGGTCATTGCTTGGCGGCGCGATGGCCGGCGCTACCATTTCTGGGAATTACATGGCAGCTGCATGCATTGTCGCTGTGTGCATAGTCGGGTGATTCTGTTTTATTTGTATTGAATTAAGGGTTTAATTCTGAAATTTAATTTATTTAATTCGCAAGTGTGTAAAAAAGCGATGTCCTCTGTGATTGTACTAATTGTAACGAGTAAGCGCGGCGCCGCGCCGCGGCGCCCTAGGCCCGCGCACAGGCCCGCGCGTCTGCGTCTGTCTGCGCCTTTCAGCGCCAGTGCGTCGCGCCGGCGTCAAGCTCGTATCTATCAAAAAGTACTCTGTGTATGTCACCAAGTGACGTGTCAGACAATTTTATTTATTATGGTTTTTTTTATCTTAGTCTGCTAGTGTAAATAATAATTGAAGTGTAATATGTATTTTGTGTAGTGTTTTTTTATTATTTTACTTTTAGGTAAGTGTATATATACGAGTACTTATGTTAAATGCCGGCTGTAGCGATGCCGGAATTAGTGCCAGTCAACCTGCCACATCGCTCGATGCCCAGGTGAGATGTCCCCATTGCTCCCAACCACGCTTCTTTAAAGGCGAACGGGGGCTACGAATACACTATGGCAAGGTTCACAAACCTCATAGTGTACCGTCGTGCCCCCCACCCACATCCCCAACATCAACATCTTCAGACAAAACTTTGTGGAAAACGTTGGCAAAATTCAAAAATTCGACTCCAGTATTAAAGAGAGTTCCCCGGGGCGCGAGGCGGTCTGTTGCATTGAGTTTGGCACGATGTCTCCGTCTTGTGACCCAGGAGAACTCAGAAAGTGCCTGGGAGCAATTACTCACCTTCCCTTATAGGATTTTACATGTCCAAAAAAATTTGACAACTAAAAAAACATTGACAACTCAAATTAAAGAAAACTGCAACAGTTCGACTCTTATTTTGGATCCAAAATTACCTGTTTTCAATAACCTTTCAGGAAGAGGGTTATGTGCACATGTAGAATCCAAATTAAGCGAAGGTGATATCAGGGGAGCGGCCAGGCTACTTTTCAGTAGTGATGTGGTGGCGCCCTACTCTCCAGAAACCCTTTCAGCCCTGGAGAGTAAACATCCAGCGCCTGTGGATGGTCTCACCTTTCCCAACCCCCCCCCTCCCTCTCGTCCCGGATTCAACGGCTTTTAATGTTACTGCCCCCCAGCTGATTGCAGCCGTGAGCTCCTTCCGAAGTGGTTCCGCCGGCGGCCTCGACGGCCTGACTCCTCAGCATTTAAAAGATTTATTGAGTTCAGGCGCCGGGGAAGCTGGTGAGTCGCTTTTGAAGGAGCTTGCGGCTCTAATTAATCTGATGCTCAACGGCGATGTGAATGATGCCGTCGTCGATGTTTTGTACGGGGCCAATTTATGCGCCCTGCGCAAGAGGGACGGCGGCATTCGTCCCATTGCCGTTGGGTGCACCTACAGGCGTACGGCAGCCAAAATATGCTGCAAATTATACGGCGAAATTCTTTCAAACAAATTCCAGCCCCTACAGCTTGGCTTTGGTTCCAAAGGAGGTTGCGAGGCTGCCGTACATGCCCTATCTAGTTTTTTAAATGCCAATAAAGGTGAGGTCATCCTCAAGGTTGACGTTAAGAACGCTTTCAACTCTGTCAACAGGGACACTTTGTTGGCTGAAGTAAAAAAGGAGTTACCAGAAATTTATCGTTTCATGTGGCAGTGCTACAGGCACCCATCAAAATTATTATATAAAGACAACGTTTTGGAATCTGCAGTCGGATGCCAACAAGGTGATCCTCTCGGGCCAGTCATTTTCAGTTTGGCTATCCATCCCATAATACAAAAACTAAATTCAAAATTCAATGTATGGTATTTAGATGATGGAACACTAGGAGGTGACGTAGACACCGTTTTAACAGATCTCCAACTCCTTAAGCAACAATTCCAATCTATCGGCCTTGACCTCAACAACTCAAAATGTGAAATTTACATTTGTGACAATACTGACAGACAATCGACTATACAGAAATTCAATACAATAGCCCCAGACATCAAAGTTTTGGAAAAAAGTTCATTGCACCTCCTAGGTTCCCCAATTTTAGAAAACAGTTTTTCACCATTCGTCGACGAAAAAATTAAACATTTTAACGATATTTCGGATAGGCTTTCTAAAATTAATTTACATTCGGCTTTCACCCTTATCAGATATTGTTGTTTCGGTCCAAATTTTATGTATTTTCTCCGCTCTTCCTCTTTATGGAAGCAGCCACACCTTTTGGACAAAATTGACCATATTATTCGCATTACTTTTATATCCATTTTAAATGTGGCTTTGGACGACCGCGCGTGGCTGCAAGCCTCACTACCCATTCGTTTTGGTGGGCTCGGCGTCCGCAAAATTTCTAGTGTAAGCTTACCAGCGTTCCTATCCTCGGTCCACAGCACAGAAAAGTTAACCACACGAATTTTGATTCCTGCTCAGGTTGACTCTGAAGTGCCGTGTTTGACCGATGCGGTGAACGCCTGGAAAGTGGCTTGCCCGGACACAGTTCTGCCCGAGAACCCGTCTTCCCAGAGACAGTGGGATGAGCCGCTCTGCAGGTTGGTACGGAATAAACTTATTAATACGTCCACCAATACTGCTGAGCGAGCCCGCCTGCTGGCTGTGGGTGAATGGGAGTCGGGCCTCTGGCTTCAGGCGCTACCGTCACCCAACATAGGCACTATGCTGGGTGACACCACATTCCGGCTCGCTACATGTTTGCGTCTGGGCGCTCCTTGCGGAGCTCCACATCGCTGTCAATGCGGTGAAGCAGTCGACTGCCTCGGACACCATGGCTTATCCTGCAGCAAGAGCGCTGGTCGCATGGCACGGCACGCCAGCATTAACGACATCATCCGTCGGGCTCTTGTCACCGCCGGTGTGCCAGCTGTTTTAGAACCCAATGGCTTGACACGCGACGATGGCAAGAGGCCAGATGGAATGACCATAATGCCTTGGAAGTTGGGTAGGCCTTTGGTGTGGGATGCTACCTGTGTCGACACCCTCGCGCCATCCCATCTTCTTAGCACGGTGGGCTGTGCTGGGGCGGCTGCTACAGGAGCAGAAAACCTCAAACGGCGCAAATATAACAACCTTATTGGGAGCTATATGTTTGAGCCGTTTGGGGTTGAAACACTAGGGCCTTGGGGTCCGAGTGCTCATCGAGTATTTCGGGACATCGCAAAGCGGTTGGTTGACTCTTCACGTGACCAGAGGGCTGGCCTATTTTTAGCCCAAAGAATAAGCATTGCCATCCAACGTGGTAATGCTGCCAGCCTTTTGGGCACTTGTGCCATTGACAGCGATGCGGACGAATTTTTTGATGCCCAATGAGCTCCTGTCTTTTTCTTTACCTTTTTTTATACTTGTATATACTTTATATAATATGTATATTTTAGTGTTAAGTTGTAAAATAGTAACATTGTAATTGAAATTTTAAAAACTAATTAATTAGAATTCATTCTGAAATACTGTTAAATTTCTACAACAAAAAAAAAGCAGCGCTTACTAGTTATTGCCCCCTACCGTACTTCAAATGATTATTTATGTCTTTTATGACAACCTCCTGAAATTTGACGAGGATGCAAATCAACAGCTTGTATAATCTGGTCGTTTCACGCCCGCCGGCAAAAAAAGAAAAAAAAATGGATAAAGACGACAGAATTAATCGAATTCTGCAACACAATTCTGAATTCTCCGAAATAAAATTGCTAATGTCCATTGCAAAAAATATTAAATTGTAAGTTACAAATATTTTGTATTAAATAAATGATAATTTTAAATTAAAATTGCATTTTTTATTTATATAATTCCAAAAACATCTTATTTTTGCCTTTATATTTTTTGCCTTATCGAATCATTTGACCAAACGTTTATTTTCTAAAGATTGTTTGCTGTAATAAATCATTTGATTAAAGACCAAATGCCTAAATGACATTATCCTTAATAATATTCTGCCAAGTAAAAATTTTACCAAATGAAAATGTGCGTACTAAAATCATTCCAAACATTGCATTGGTATAAAGAAAGGTTGCCAAAATTTGTTTGGGTAGTGAAATTTTGGCAAAATCTTTTTGGCAAAACGGCAGGATCCCGAAAATTTCAACTGTCTAGCTATCACGGTTCATGAGATACAGCCTGGTGACAGACAGACAAACAGTGGAGACAGTAATAGGGCCCCGTTTTTACCCTTTGGGTACGGAACCCTAAAAAATAACCCTTATGCTCAACTAAACTTTCATAGCTTTTGTAGCATCTAGATAAGTACTCCATTAGCAAGGTAGCCAGATACAAATTTAAATCTTGAAGTGATTGTGAAACTTGTAAATGATACACTCATAAAAATTGCGACGTTAACCCAGATGAATAAACTTTGACATAGGTAAATAAAATGTAATTGTCAAAATACGTCATTCGTTTGACTGATCGGGACGCCAGCGCCATTTGGTGGCGCTTGACAGAGTCTAACCTGAGTTCTTGGGAGTCGATGAGAGCTCGACAAAACAATATGGAGCTTGGACATTGGACATCGTACGGACAACATGATTGTGCTCAGAAACTGTCCCGCGTTCCGTATCTGGTTGTGTCGTGTACCTACAGTGTGCGATTCGCTGGTGTGATTAATTTGGTCGTGAAATTATAATCTGATTTGAACTGCAAACGGTTTTTCTATTGCACAATAACCAACACTACCCATAGTAGGCCCACAGTAATTAAAGTATGGCTGATAAAGAGACACACACACCTACCTTCACACACACACACACCTTACACACATACCTTCTCCGTCATATATTTAAATAAGATTTTAAAACATATATATACACTAGTTTCCTGCTACTTGACATTTTTCCACTTCAATTTTGACACACCACATTACGATTTAAAATTCTAGTGATGCAAATGTTTGAACTGCTATAACGATTTTATTGACTAATTCAACTACCTTTGTCTTATCATAAAAAATAATCAAGTTATCCCTTAGAAGTACCTGTTTTTTTTTTAATCATTATGTGGCATCAAAGCTGAACGTCAACTAACTTTTGGTTATACATCAATCAATTTTGAGTTTCTCTTTCGACAGGCATCTGTGCCGGAGCCAAAACTACCGACTTGCCCATCTTATAATTAGTTTAGGAAAAGTTCTGAGTTTCTGAGCTCTTTTTTCTTTCATAACTTAGATGGGCTTGCTATTACTTTACGTGGGCTTGGATGAGAAGTTTTAGGATGATCTATATTATCATAATAATTTTCTTTTGGAATGTTATCATTTAGGTATCATTGTTAAAACTTAAGTACATTGTTTACTTAGGTACTGTCTATTTTATGAGAAGATTTTAGATAAAAGATACACTTACATTCTAAGCATAACTTTCAGTAGCTTTTAACCTGTAAAAATGTTTGATCTTACTGATACAAATAGTCTTGTAGTGTTGCTTTTAATACCAAGATATGAGTTGCAGATTGCAGCTTCATGATAACTTACAATCATGTAACTAGCAAATTAGCAACTGTGCGCTGTTTTATTTGTTAAGGTATTCAGTATAAATGTTTTATGTTCTTTTTATAAATCAACGATTTATTATTAATATTTATTTATGTTATATAACTAATCGAAAACCCGTGACAAAAATGCAACGTAAAAATGAGAAATTAATAAACTTTTCTTTAAACTAAACTACTATCTTGGAAAGTCTTGCTTTTTTTCTGACATTAACCAAGTATTTATCTTTGTCAGCCAGTCCTAGATTTTTTATGATGATCCTTGATCGTGAAACTTCTTATAACTTATAAAAGCTTTTTATAACAAGTAGCCATTTTATGCCCCGAAAATAGTCAAGACGGCCGCAGCCATAAAATGTGAACTTGTTTTACGATATCGTCACCTTTGAAATTTCACGATCAACGTCTGTTTGAATTTACACCCCTAGCGCTTTCAGGGAATCTAGATTCGGAGGAATATCTGTCATAAAATCATGTAAAGTTGTACGGCTATAAAGTAACTCATCAACATAAAAAACAACCTAGTAATTGTTTTTTATGTTCATGAGTTACTTTCGTCTGTGTGGTGCCGGACTTAAAGAATACCACCACCCTTTACTTCCCGTGGGTGTCGTAAAAGGCGACTAAGGATCGTACCGGAGAATAGGCAGCAGCGTTCTCTATGTATTCCACCATCATACCATACTGCGATCGCCAACCCGCCTGCCAAGCGTGGCGATTATGGCAAACCCTCCCAAAATTGGGGGAGGCCTATGTCCAGCAGTGGACGTCTATCGGCTGAAACGACGAAACGACGATGAGTTACTTTATCGCCCATGAATATAAAAACTATATTGTTGCGCGCCACAATTAATGCCTGGTACATGGTGACAGTGGTTACCACTAGCGCCATCTAGTATCGAGTAGCGGAACTAGTAGTCAAGACCCTTCTAGAAATTTCGATGCGAGAACTTTCTAGAACTTTCCCGTTCTAGGGTTCCGTACCCAAAGGGTAAAAACGGGGCCCTATTACTGTCTCCACTGTCTGTCTGTCTGTCACCAGGCTGTATCTCATGAACCGTGATAGCTAGACAGTTGAAAATTTCGGGATCCTGCCGTTTTGCCAAAAAGATTTTGCCAAAATTTCACTACCCAAGCAAATTTTGGCAACCTTTCTTTATACCAATGCAATGTTTGGAATGATTTTAGTACGCACATTTTCATTTGGTAAAATTTTTACTTGGCAGAATATTATTAAGGATAATGTCATTTAGGCATTTGGTCTTTAATCAAATGATTTATTACAGCAAACAATCTTTAGACAATAAACGTTTGGTCAAATGATTCGATAAGGCAAAAAATACAAAGGCAAAAATAAGATGTTTTTGGAATTATATAAATAAAAAATGCAATTTTAATTTAAAATTATCATTTATTTAATACAAAATATTTGTAACTTACAATTTAATATTTTTTGCAATGGACATTAGCAATTTTATTTCGGAGAATTCAGAATTGTGTTGCAGAATTCGATTAATTCTGTCGTCTTTATCCATTTTTTTTCTTTTTTTGCCGGCGGGCGTGAAACGACCAGATTATACAAGCTGTTGATTTGCATCCTCGTCAAATTTCAGGAGGTTGTCATAAAAGACATAAATAATCATTTGAAGTACGGTAGGGGGCAATAACTAGTAAGCGCTGCTTTTTTTTTGTTGTAGAAATTTAACAGTATTTCAGAATTAAACCCTTAATTCAATACAAATAAAACAGAATCACCCGACTATGCACACAGCGACAATGCATGCAGCTGCCATGTAATTCCCCGAAATGGTAGCGCCGGCCATCGCGCCGCCAAGCAATGACCGGTAGCAATAATTTTACCTAATTTTATTTCGAAAATCACCTACATTATTGTCATAAATTTCGCTTGATAATTAACTCATTTTTGAGCATCATTGGAATACGGAAATCTTATAATGACAGTAATACTAGTGCGCCAAAGAAACGTCCACTGACCTGTTATCAGATGATTAATAATATCCTTCAACCTAAAGTTTTCGTAGTGATTTTGTTTTTATTTGTGGATTAAATTGGTTGATTTGAAATTTTCCTTCCTACTTAACGGGCTTAGGACCGGCAATAATCCTACCTTTGTTGGTGTACCGATCTACTAAGTCTAAAAATGTTTTCTACGTTTGATGGAAATGGAAAGACGTTCTAGTTAAGTGTAAGTACGTGGTATACTTTCGACTCTTAGGTATTATTGGCGTAGGTAGTTAAAAATTTGAAATAACTTATTTACACTAATGAAATTGATTAAGTTAACAACCTATTTACAAAATGTACAAATAAATAAATTACCTACCTATGTTACCGGAGGTAAAGTTGCCACGTACTCAGGTAGTACGTACTGGTTTTTCTTCAGCTTACGTAACACTAACACATTCGTTTTTAAAGTGTCGAAAGCGCTTGATCCTTGCATGTAATTCTGTTACACTTGTCACTTCCTCCGTGTAAACTAACCTTTTAACGTCTCCCCACAAATAAAAGTCTAGAGGGGCGTCAAGTCCGGCGAACGCGGAGGCCAGGCCACCAAAACTTTCGGTCAAGTACCTACCACCTGGGTGAATGTCTTGTGCCTTGCGGTAGTGGAACGGTTCACGCTTCAGTATGCGCAACACTGGTGTGGTGCATAGCAGCCAGCATGACGCTCTGTGATGGGGGTACCCGATCGGGAAACATTTCCGTGAACATCCGGATGACTCCACGTAGGCTGTCTTCACTGATGGCATACCCACCTGACCATCTCCACCAGCTCAACATTTGAATTGAACACTTTGTACCTACGTCTCAACGATGTACCGAGAAGCGGAATTCGCAAAGCGCACGAACGCTGCGGCGATTTCAATTACACTGTTCCGGGGCCGCGGGGGCGTGGCTTAGGGTGCGCGGGAGAGTAGTACCCGCATCGCCGCACCGTGATTGGGGGATGGGATTGATTACCTACGAATTTATCGAATGATCGAGTCTCATGCGCATTTACATGTGTGTGTGTGAAATAGGGCTAGTAACAGACGGGCCGCGTTTAAATACGGCTGGTTCACACTTACGGATTTCCGTAAATAAGAAAAAAAAAAAAAAAATACCTACCCATTTTATTGTTGATTTGGGTCGAGAATCATTACCATAATTATGTCCTTGAATTTGACTAGGATGCAAATCAACAGCCTGTATATAAAAAAAAATATGGAAAAGAGATTATTTTTAGCAGGCTATCGAGAACCAAATTAGTAAGACGAGGTTAATTATTTTAAAAATATGCTTAGGTTAGATTAAAACTGTGACCTGCAACGCACGAGCCGAGCGAGCGAAGCGAGCGGTGCCGCGGCAGCGGCCGGTGAGTGCCAGAAACGACTAAATTATATAGAAAAAAATATGGAAAAAAGAGACTATTTTTAGCAGGCTATCGAGAACCAAATTAGTTTGACGAGGTTAATTATTTAAAAAAAAGGCTTAGGTTAGGTTAGGTTAAAACTAGTGCCAGAAACGACTAGATTATATAGAAAAAAAAATATGTCCAAAAAAACAGGCTACCCGAAACTGAACTAGACAGATGAGATTAATTATTTTAAAAACATGCTACTAACTAAAAAAAAATACTACCAGAATAGTTAATATTATTATTACCTGTTTGTCAAGTGGAAAATACACCCTTGTAATAAAACGTCTTCAAAGTTAGATCTTATGCTTGAAATGGCTGCCTTAAAACTGCGAAAACTGACGATACTAAATATTTGGCAAATGTTATTTTGCGTAAAATGAGTTATTTCAACTGAAATATTTGACTAAATAAAAATTGGTAAAAGTACTAGTTGGTAAACAAGTTATTGTTTAAACGTTCACTTGCCAAACATTAGGTTTGGGTTACAATTGTTTGTGAAGAGATTTTTCGCTAAGTAATAATTTGGCAAATGAAATTATGCGGAAAATTGTTTGGGAAGTGATAATTTGGCAATTTCTTTTTGGTGAAACAAGGGAGACCCGAAATTTTCACAGATGATGTATTTCTGTTGCCGCTATAACAACAAATACTAAAAGCAGAAAAAAATATCTCCATACAAATATACAAACGTGGTTTTTTCGGCGTTTTTGCCTTGTGGTACGGAACCCATCGTGTGCGAGTTCGACTCGCACTTGGCCAGTATTTATTTTATTTTTTTCTACTCGTTTGCGTACTCAACAACATCCAATAGCAGTTCACAGCTAGATAGGTCATCTCGACCCGTTCAACTCGACCTTTCAATAATATTTATCTAAAATAGGGATCCTTGAAGAGTTTTTCTCAGGGATTTTAAAACGAAAGAAATAAACACACCAAGTTCTCTATTTAGCAGTTTTTCAAATTGCACCTAGCATTACTTACATCCAAATTCCTTTATTTGTTCAGCTGAGGCTTACTGTTATTTGAACTTAGGGTTAGCGCACTCTGTTGACTTTGTAGTGTGTCGTGCTAGCAAAAAGTTCTTGGCTTTCCCAGTGTTAGAGGTTTTTGTTGCAAAGATAAAGTTAAACTGATGTGTTAGCGCGCGGTAATGAAATGTTTTAGTACTTGTGGCTGTATATCATATCTTATTATTTAAAACATTGTAATAAAGGTACAAAAATTATACAACGTGCCGCTACAATGGCGACATTAATTTAACACACGGGTAGGGCTAGTACCCATTAACCATATATATTTGTATAGGTTAAAATAATTCGTAAATTGAAAAAAACATTTTTTCAAACAAACAAAATAATATAATAGTAACTAAAATTGGGATCACCCTTGCAAAAATTCATTCATGAAATTACTTACCTACGCTTCGGCCGATCGTACTCGTGGTGATTGGTCCGATTCTTTGTCGGCATTTATCAAAGAAACCGAGCGGCGCGGCGCAAGTGGTAGGTACTAGAGCGGAGGTACTACAGCGGAGGTGCTTAGTCTTATAACTATCATCACATCACTCATCACAGTCATCACTAATCACTGCTTTTATTTTGTCTGTTTTGGGTTAGTCTTCGAAATATTGTAGCACATTTTGTCGTGTAGGCGGTCGGTCTGGGCGTAAAGACCTAGGATCCACTGGCCTGTTTTCGTGGATGCGCTGAAGAGGTCCTACAATAATGTGAGGATTAGTAGGGCATTGTTTTGAATCGCCATATCTCTCGCGATATGTC
This sequence comes from Mesoligia furuncula, assembly GCA_916614155.1. NCBI lineage: Eukaryota > Metazoa > Arthropoda > Insecta > Lepidoptera > Noctuidae > Mesoligia > Mesoligia furuncula. Next base: position 10,401,171 of record OU744792.1, read on the forward strand.
CTTATCGCAAGGGCGGCACTTTGATGACATTCTCCATAAATTAGGATCATGTCCGCATATTCAGCTGCTGTGTAGTTCGGATGTGTATTTGCCATCACGATCACAAGTTTACACAAGCACATAACACAAATAAAACCGTCTCGCGTCCTCCGTACCGTATCACAAGAGATGGAAACGTACCTACTAGATTAGAAAACAAAGCAAAGCGTCTTTATCTAAGTACCATAATCTAATTACTATTCTAATTACACAAAAATAAATAAATAAAACAATAGGTAAGCGTCTTTTCCGCGGAAACATTCACTACAAATCAACAATATTCACGACGTAATTATGCGCACTAGCTTGACGAAGTGTGTCAAGGACACGGGTTCGGCTGACACTAGATTACAAGATAAAAAGCAAAAAAAGAATTTGAGTGCAGTGCGGGGGTGCGGCGGGCGGGAGGGGGCGCGAGCCACCTGCGGCGGCGACTTTTGGGGGCGAGCGACAAAGGCGTGGCAGCGGCGAAAGGAAAGAAATATCCCTTTACGGCGCACCGCCAAAGGGACTTTCAATTCGCCTACTCTTTGCATTTGTTTCATCCTAATAGTATTGCTTATTCGTTTTATTTCATTGATGCGATGTTATGATCCGTGACCCCGGTAAATGACCGCTGTGCGACAGTTCTTCAAGTACAGGTTGCTCTAAAATACTATTTTCTAAAATTTAAAATAAATCGGTAAAAAATAACGTCTAATGGAAATATAATTGCTTCATGAAATTAAAATGTGAAAACGTATAATTATGTGTGTTAAATTAATGTCACCATTGAAGCGCCACGTTGTATAAACATACAAACAAACTCACGCTTTTTTCTCATGGGAACTACAGTCCGGGACGGATGAGGGAGAGAGCCTCCCGTCCCAGCCGTTTAATCAAAATCATCATTCCGCTCTGGGTGGAGCAAATGGGAGTGTCAGACTCTTACTGACTAAAACCCACCCATGTTCCTTCCGTAGCCTTTTATTTTCCGGGCCAGCAGTAACCCTTTCGAACAATTCCTCGATGCTGACATCTCTTTGAGGCGCGCGTGGAACACGTACGCGCCATCCAGCACGGGCCTGGTCCTGATCGGACGGTGAGCTACCCATTACTCTCCGTCCACAGGCCCGCGCCTACGGTGCCGGGAGTCTTCCCGTGGCTCCCGATGCCCGGAACTGAGGTGGCGCGGCGGCTGGGATGAGAGGCTCTCTCCCTCATCCGTCCCGCCACCTTCTTTGCTAGCATGACTGCTTCGCAGAAGGAGGTAACTGCCTTCCACTCCCTCTCGCCCCGGACCATGGCTTGCACAGGGCCGGACGACCCTTATATACTCCTTTTGCTTCGTATACGTTCATACAACTTCACATTTGCCTTGTAAATACTCAATACTCAATATCTTTATTGCTATAAAGGAACAGAGAGTGCACCTGTGTTTGCGCACACACTTGTGCACTATAATATCTCCTGCGTACCTGGCTAATCTCCATTGAGATTTGCCACCGTGACCGAAAACGGGAGGCTATCATCATGAAAAAACTGCTTCAGTGATGTGCAAGTGAAAACAAGTATTGTAATTTTTGTTAAGTGCTGCCTCTTAATGCTGAAGCGACTTTTTGAGACTTTTGCCTTAGATATTTCGTTCCAAGAAGAAGTATCATAAAAAAAAAATACAAACTTAACATTGTACTTGAAAAACATGTTCTCCCATACATCGTTATGGTCAATTATCCAACAGCAAATGTAAGTTTGTAATAACGTGTATGTTTGTGTGTTGTATGTATGTGTATGTTTGTAGCGTGTGTTGTTTGTGTGTTGTGTTTGTTTGGTTGTATAGTATGTTTCTGTTTGGTTGATTTTTTTTAATGATAAAACTATAAAAACAGTTCTTTGAAGTTTTCCTTTGCTTATGCCGTGAGGCCTTGATGACCTTGACCTACTATGTAATTTCATCTTTATTATAATTATATTAGTGTATTGAGAAAGTATCCGAAAGTATCAGATCATGGTCTACCCATGGTGTCAAATTTCATCCAAATCCATACAAAAACAACAAACGTGTCAATTATCATTTTTAAACAAACAAACACAAAAATCAAATCCTTACTCTTTATAATGTTAGTTTAGATTAATTTCAACTTGATACCTCCACACATTCCTAAGAAAAAGGATCTTGACAGACCAACAAACAACGGACAGCCAAGTGATCCGTTTTTACAAGCTTTTAACTTGCCTTGTGAGTTGGTTAGTACGTATTGATCAAATATTGCAAGTTGAATTAAAAACACTTCCTCTCATGCTACGGAGTTGAAATTTTATGCATTATCATCATATAGATTGTGAAGCAGGTGCGAACGATACGTGCTCGAAGACGTGAGGAATGAGGACGTATTGGATTGCTTATGGGGGAATGATTGATTGCTACTCATTTCCAGAAAGAATATGCACAGCGGTAAAACTGCTTTAGAACTCCTTCAAAAGTAGGTAGGTACCTGGGAACGTAAGTGGTTGTGACCATGTTAACACCAAGATATAAAACATATAATTTACATGATGTGTCATAATAGGAACATAAAAAAAGGTGTAAATGATGAAATGAAATGATTTTTTTTTTTTTAAGTAAGTAGGCTTGCACAAGCACTTTTACAAGTCAATCATATTTTTTTTAAACTAGATGAGGTCGGAGTTTCCTATCTGAATAAGAAGAAATGCCGAAACAAACTCAGAGGTCGCAGTCGCTTTTGAAGTCCCGACATAATCTTGGTCAGGTCAGAAGGTAAAGAATACTTGTATACCTACATAACTTAAAGAAAACTTAATCAAAATGTTAAAAAGGTGAACAAAATAGTTAACATTACATATCTGTAACAATGTACATATTGTACAAAATAGTTAACATTACATATCTGTAACAATGTACATATTGTATGGTACATATTTAGTAGCACAACTTCTCTAAAGGTGTGTACGTGGGGTAAGTGTTCATTCATACACACGAGCGGAACGCGTCAACGTAGAGGCAACTGCATCCGTCGACTGGTATCAGAACGAAACCTGCATAAATAAAATTGCTGACAATTGTCAGAAATTCACATTACCCTCGTATCATTGACAATTTTCTCGCATCTGGAGTCCAATCAACTTCATTTTGCATCATACATTACTTTCTGTTCATTTTCATAGTTGTAGATACAACAGGCATACCTAATATATATTTTTTTTTTTTGCGAAAGTTCACATGACTCATCAGACTTGACATCATTTCTTTAGTATTTATAAGGTTTACTAGCAGCGCCCCCGGTTTCACCCGCATTTAATAAGTGTCGATCTCGTGGGAATATCTAGATAAATAGTAGATTGTTATACAAGGGTCGGAAGGAATCAATTCCCATACGAGGCATTTAGACGCCCGAGCGCAGCGAGGGCGGCTATAGTCCGAGTGGGAATTGATGACTTCACCCGCGTTAAACACTCTACTTTTCATTTCGAATTTAAGGAAAGTAAAAAATAGTAGTTTTTCTAAAATATTTATTGTTAATAATTACATGAATAATAGGTACCTAATCATTAGTCTTTTTTAAATTTGAAGGTATGGAACACACCACGTCACCGCCACATGAGTAGATTCTGTGTCACCACCGCAGGCCGTTCCGCTTACTAGGGCCCGTATTATTATAATTCTGTCTGCCTTCTTAATTTTACCATTTTTCATAAATTACTTAGAAAACACGATAATCTTGATAAAAATTACTAAAAATTGTGTTGCGACGTGACACTTTTTAGTGCTGACCCAACTTTCTTATTTCGATTCAAAACTTGCATACAGCCTAATCGATACTCGAAATAAAAAAAATGAAAAAGAATTGTACAAACTGAAAAAACTCTTTAAACTAACAAAATGTATTGAAATGTAAAGTGTTTGCAGATTAACCAATCTATAGAATTAAGTAATTAATTATCATCATTCTCAAAAAAACTTCTGGTAAGCCTACCTAAAAAATGTTTACTGGGAATTCTATAGTAAACTATTAGAAAGTATCAAAAATAAAATCCACAATAAATAATTGTCCAATAAATTAAAATAATTTTAAACAGCTATCGCATTCCGAATATAAATTCAATTATAGAAGCATTTCAGCGCGAAATTCAGTAAATGAGGTACCTATTGGCCTGTCTGTTATTGACATGATATTAGAAGAGATTGAAATGACATTAGAAAAGCATAAATCAATATTATAAACAATGCTTATTGTATTTATTGCTTAAAATAATTTTATTTTATTTTCAAATATCGATTACATTCGTCATATTAATTACTCGAGTCAATCGAAATAAAATAAAAAATTGTTTGGAATAATCGCTTTCACACATCACTGCAATAAAAAAAAACAATAATGGTCGGCAATTTTGAACACAAATTGAGTAGTGGTAATGATTAATACGTATTATTGAACCTGTGTTTGAATATTACGTCAAAACCTGGGCATTTTCGTGTTGTTTATAATATTATCAATAACATTTGTCACATTTTAAATCTCCATTACATTATCTACATCTGTGTGTGTGAAATTTGTGAAAAGTAAAAATGTAAACACATACGATTGGCGCGAAACTTCGACATTAGATATCAAAAAAAGTTCATTACCACTACTGATTTACCTTAAATTATGGATAAATTCGTCAAATAATTAAATGATATATATTCACCGCCCCATTATGGTAAAGTCAGGATGTTCGAAATCCTCAATTTTTATGTTTTTTAGCCTCGACCACAACTGACATCAAAATGGTGATTATCGTACCTATGTATGTTGAATTTATTCAAGGTAAATTATTAACTTGTGCGCTAAATCTGAAAGATTTAATGGCGTTAACATAATATGAGCTTTTTATCCAACTCTCCTAATTAACGCACATTTATAAGATTTGATGGGTAGCATAATAAATATTTACATAATCAATTAATTAAGGGTGTCGTATGTCTGACTAAGTTGACTACCTAACTAAATTTAGTTCTATTTTTAAATTTAATTCCCGCCCTAGGGAGGGAAGCAATTACTATGAGACTTTCCCGCCCAAGGGTGGGAAGCAGCGTTTTCCACCCGCTATTTGGATCAAACAAACACTACTTTCCGAGTATGAGAGATGAAAAACAATTTTATATCCTTTACCGGCACTCAGACTATCTCTATACCAAATTTTATCTAAATAGGTTCAGCGGTTTAAGCGAGAAGAGGTAATAGACAGACAGACAGACACACTTTCGCATTTATAATATTAGTATGGATTATAGACATTAACTTTCCAGAATAAATTCTCTACATGATGGTGAAAACCGCATTATAATCCGTTATGTCGTTTAGGAGAACAACGAAGTCACACAAGCTTGCGGGCGAGTGTCATGTATGTACATAAAGCTTTATAGGCCGACTACACATCCAGCTAAAACCTTTTTGTGGTTTGAAATATATTCTACCTTTGATCTCAGGCCTTAGACGTCAGTGATTCCAAATTGCCCTTTAGATTTCCCAAATATCATGTTCCTTTTAGCTCTCAAATACAAGGTCTTTACAGTAAACAGTCCATGTCCACAAACGATGTATGTACACTAACAAAATAACTCCCGTTTCTATTGTGACAGTTTTATTTGTGACGTCATTGAGCGGAATTGAATTTGCGCTGGAAACAAAAGAGCGCGATTTAGGGCTCGCTATTTACTATCAATTCGTTTGGAAAGCGCGGGAAAACGGTGTTGTTTTTAGAAAATGGCGCTTGTATTTCGAGAAATACATGAAAGTGTGTTGGAATATAAAATAAAATATTTTAAAGTTTAGCAAGCTGATGAGATTGTTCATGTCTTTATATAGAATGATAACCCAATAATAAATGCTGAAAAAATATTTGCTTGGTAACTCAGGGACTTGGACTAAAACTTGGTGATAAAGTACGCCACAAAACGTTTGTTTGTTCTTTTTAGACAAGGGAACAATCTAAATACTGTTTGTCAAATACATTGTAAATTATAAATCTATACATATAATAAAATTGTAGAAAAGTGGTGTCTGTACAATGGAAATATATTAAAAAAAAGTAGCAGGGGTTGTTATTATATCGATGCCGAACCCGAAAATGTAATTAAATTTTTTTTGTCTGTTTATCTGTTTGTCTGTTTGTCTGCTGTGTTTGTGCACGCTAATATCAGAAACGGCTTATTCGATTTAGATGCGGTTTTCACTAATATATTGTAGTAAGCTTCACTTAACATTTAGTGTTTATTTCATGTCAATCGGTTCATAAATAAAAAAGTTATGTCAATTTAAAGAATCACGGCGAACATTTGTTAAGGTATTCTATCAGAGTACGTAAACGCCTCGCGCCTGCGCGTCCGTGGCTATATATACAAGGTGTAACGGAAAGGGGGTATCAACCCTGAAGGAGGTGAATGAAGATGAAAAAAAAAAATTGGACCTCCCATAGTAATAGCACATCAATGATTTACTATTACTATGGGAGGTCCAAATTTTTTTTCATATTTCGACCTATGTTCTTTGGGGAAATTTGTTCAGTTTCATGCACATTCACCTCCTTCAGGGTTGATACCCCCTTTCCGTTACACCTTGTATAAAGCGCGCTGAGAGCCGCGCCGCTGCCATAATTCCGATCCAGCCTGTCCCTTGCTGCCCTCTCCCAGCGACGCCCTAAGCCGAGGTCCGTACCCCACAGGGGGTGCCCTTAGCGTGTAGTCGCTTAGTTTTTAAGTTTATATTATGTAGTCAAGTTGTGTATTATGCCCTGGCTGGAGGCCTTAATTTATTGAGGCATCCACATGAAAGCCAGGTTAAGCAGTCGACAACCCCTCAGGTTGAACTGCGAGATGACCATTTCAAAAGAAAACGCGCCGCTGTCATAAGGATTCAGTTATTCGTAGCGAACGCACGTATCCTGGAGAGTATAGGCGAATAGTTGGATTCGATTATTGCGATTCACTTGAATACTGACTGTTTGCATATTTCATTTATTTATATTTTAGGGTTTGTAGGTTAGGTTCTTTTTCTTAATTTTCTTTAAAATTTTGTAAGTATTTGGTATAGGTTAGGCGGTTCTTTCCTTGATTATTGGGTATTTACTTATCTTAATTTTTATTTAGGGTTTTGTAAATAAATATTGTAAGCATTTATTGTTGGTTAGGCATTTCTTTCCCTGATTTTCGGTATACTTATCTTAATTTGTATTTAGGGTTTGTATATAAATATTATAAGTATTTGGTATAGGTTAGGCATTTCTTTTCTTGATTTTCTTTATTAATTATAAGTTCATTAGCTTAGGTTAGTAATTATTTTTTCTAGCAATTCTTTTGTTTTATAAAGTTAGTACGTTTGTCTGTGTAGAAGAATAGCACCACCCCTTACTTCCCGTGGGTGTCGTAAAAGGCGACTAAGGGTCTCACCGGAGAATGGGCAGCAGCGTTCTCTATGCATTCCACTACCATACCATACTGCGATCGCCAACCCGCCTGCCAAGCGTGGCGATTATGGCAAACCCCCCCCAAAATTGGGGGAGGCCTATGTCCAGCAGTGGACGTCTATCGGCTGAAATGATGATGATAATGACGTTTGGTTTACACGTCTTAACACTTATTACTTAAACTGTGATAATTTTAGACTGTATAATAATCTGTAAGTATTTATAATTTAATTGTTTACAATAGTACGTGTTTACTAAATAACTGTGTGTTAAGTAGTAAGTACTATTTTATTGTAAGAATGCCTCGAAGAAGATCCAACCTCTCCCAATGTAGCAGAAATGCTAAAAGGATGAGATTAGTTCGATCACAGGAATCTGCGGAAGGTCGTGAGGCAAAAGGCTCTCTGCACCAGGCTAGGTTTCGTGCTGCAGAAACTTCGACTCAGCGACTGAGTTCAAATCGTTCTCGAATGATGACAACTCGAAATAGGGAAAACGGGGAACAACGAAAGGCACGTTTATCTGTCGATCGCGAAGCTCACGCGCTATCGCGTGAGTCTGAGATTTTTGCTGTCAGGGAAATCCGCCGAGCTCCCAGAGAGAACGGACAACAAATGCTCGATTCCAGGAGACACAGGACGAACGGGAAATAAATCTCACTGCCGATCGTGAAGCTCATACACTATTGCGTGAGTCTGAGACTTTCACTGATAGGGAAATTCGTCTGAGTTCTCAGAGGGTTCGGACAGCAAATGTTCGGTCTCAGGAAACACAGGAAGAACGAGAAATACGTCTCACTGCCGATCGTGAAGCTCAAGCACTAGAGTCTGAGACTTTCACTGAAATTCGCCTGAGTTCTCAGAGGGTTTGGACAGCAAATGCCCGGTCTGTAGACGGTATATGTAATTCAAAATATGCTGCCCGAAAAGTCACTACTCCACGCGGACGAAGTCGCGGGCACAGCTAGTAATTATAATAATTATAATTGGGCCCGAGTGCCCATTTAGTATTTCGAGACATCGCCAAGCGGTTGGTCGACTCTTCACGTTACCAGACGGCTGGCCTATTTTTTGGCCAAAGAATCAGCATTGCCATACAACGTGGCAATGCTGCCAGTCTTTTGGCCACGTTTCCAGTTGACAGCGATGCGGATGAATTTTTTGATGCCCTTTGATTATTTTCCCTCCTTCTTATATACTTGTACATATTATTATTATTTTAATACTGTTAGCTTTTAAAATTATGTTTCCATAAATAAAAAATATGAACTTGTCTTGATAGAAATTATAATTCAAAAAATAGAATGCGAGAATTTTGGCAAATACTTTTAAAATGCTGGTATTTAAAATGATTATCTACTGGGTATAAAGGTATTTTGGGAATGAATGTGGTCCTTAGCTTTGGTCTAAAGCTTTTCTGAACCCTGTCTAGTTATTCAGTAGCAAAAGCTAATGTACAGACGCTAGCACATGACATCATTTTGAACCATATGCTTTGGCGATAAACTTGAAAATCTATTAAATAAATTTGACAGATTGTAGTAGGTTGATCTGTACCTTCAACTATTATAATCAGAGTGATCGTATATCCAACCAAATTCGTCAATCTCCTATATTCTGCTACCCGAAAACAATGTCTTATCAAAGGCCCATTATGCGTTCACAAACTTCCAACGATACATTCCACAGGTTATTTGCTTTAAATTAACCATAATCGTGTTAGGTATTACGCTACTAATGGAACAAAACATGTGATCCACGTATTGAATATTCCATTTTAAATCGATACCTTCTGAATTAAAGCGTTGTTTAATCCCCAATTTTCATACTTTGCCTATGAATATTTAATTGTTTAGAAATTCAGATGAAACATAATCCTTTAATTTACGCAGATTCTATTCAAACGAATTTACGGTCTGATAACTTTAACCTCTCGGGTCAGAGCATTGATAGCATTATGCTATTAAATTAAGGATACCGTTGACACTCAAGATTATAAGAATGGATATGACCACTATTGTTGGAAGGGTAATAGATCGTATCGTGGTGTCGACCCGTGAGGAATATGGCTGATTATATCAGTTTGTTTAGAATTTAGTCGTAGCCTTTAATAGAATATGATATACGGCTGATAAAGTTTGATAAAACCGGGCAAGAGCGAGTCGGACTCACGCACCGAGGGTTCCGTAACATCTGGGTTTATGCATAAGGTTTATGTTTATGAAATTAAATGTTTTTTTTATTTTTATATTTGAGTTGATTGAATGAAAGGTAAATTGCGGTTTACGATTGATGACGTATTAAAAAAAAAACTACTTACTAGATCTCGTTCAAACCAATTTTCGGTGGAAGTTTACATGGTAAGGTACATCATATATATTTTTTTAGTTTTATCATTCTCTTATTTTAGAAGTTTCAGGGGGGGGGACACACATTTTACCACTTTGGAAATGTCTCGCGCGCAAACTATTCAGTTTAGAAAAAAATGATATTAGAAACCTCAATATCATTTTTGAAGACCTATCCATAGTACCCCACACGTATGGGTTTGATGAAAAAAAATGTTTAAGTTTCAGTTCTAAGTATGGGGAACCCCCAAAATTTATTGTTTTTTTTTCTATTTTTGTGTGAAAATCTTAATGCGGTTCACAGAATACATCTACTTACCAAGTTTCAACAGTATAGTTTTGGAAAAAAGTGGCTGTGACATACGGAAGGACAGACAGACAGACATGACGAATCTATAAGGGTTCCGTTTTTTGCCATTTGGCAACGGAACTCTTAAAAGGGTCTCCATCCGAAAGTTTGTGCAGTCCATTAGGGCCCGTCTCACGTAAAAAGGTTTGGTGAATTTATAGGGGCTTGTGGCTAAGATATAACAGCCACACGGGTCGATCGATCAGGTTAAGCTACGCTTGCCGCGGTTGGTTAGTGGGTGGTTGACCATCTTTACATACCAAACCCCTCCGTGACTCGGAAAGCACGTTAAGCTGATGGTCCCAGAGCTGACATTCGTGGATCTTTGACAGTCGGGTAGTCAGAAGCCCAAAAATCGGACAACCAGTCTTACCAAGGGGTATCGTATTACTCAGTTACTGGGTTGCGGAGGTCCGATAGGCAGTCTCTTCGTGTAAAATACTGATATTCAGCTGCATCCGATTAGACTAGAAGCTGACCCCAACATAGTTGGGAAAAGGCTAAGCAGATGACGACTTTGAAAAGAATATTCTGCCTTTTTTCAGTCACTGACATTTGTTGAGAGGGATAGTGACCGCCGAAGGGGACGGACGTGTCGGGTCCAGCCTTTGTTTATACTTGATGCAACGTGCGTACCACGTGGCTCTAACTGGCGTAACTCTCAGCTTGAAACTCAAATTTGAAATTCGAAACGGTGTATCGCGTGTTGTTTTTGTGGGTGTGTTCCTGGTATACAAGCCAGAAGCTTAAGCCTCCCAACAGAGGAGCTTGGTGACGTCGAGTTTCCTTAGCGGGCCAATTTGGTGAGATCTTTCCGTATATTTCAGGGATCTCCATTAGAAGCTGTATCCGTCTGCGCTTTGTTTTTTTAATTTGGATTTTTAAAGCCACGAGTGAATTTAACATCATTGTAAGCTATAAATAGGCTTTAGGGAAATGTTTTCATATTATATCTAGGAGCGAGGGATACTAAGACACTATTACTTTAGCCTATAATACGGTATCGCTCTAGAATTCGCACTCCACGATTTTCTTCATTTAACATTGTACTAAATTACCAAAACTGCCTTGAACAAGCAACTTATTTCATAGACTGTAAGTCAAGTCTTGTACATAAAGGAGCTGTTTCTCTCGTTTACCCGTATCCCAATTCTGCGCCCACGACTGTATATCTGACACTATGTATGTCAATATGTCTGATCACAATCCATATACCTGGATTCGAACATGTGCGCAAAATTGGACTCGAAGTTAAAAAAGGTTAAGTTAAGAAACAAAAAAGCAAGGCTCATAAATTTGAGGCGTCCCCTATCAGCTCTATTGTTTCTCAAAAACAAACCCACGCACATGTTTGCTGAGAAGGTCTTGCGATACCATAAAAACAAAAGGCTTTCTCTTTAAAAATGGGCATAAGTTTGCGTATGACAAAAGACGGCAATTGTCTAGTTCGAGCTATAGCTATAGCCCATCAAATAAATAATGTAATGGGTTTGTTTTCTTCATAATATCGCTCTTAAATAATATACAAGAATTTCTCCCTAACAGCAATCTCTCCCAGGAACAAAGGATAACAAATACACAATCACGCAGTATAACAAGACGTTCTGAGGTGGAGAGGATATATTAATCGCCGCGTCCGAGTTCTATCTTGTCAATTTGCACGTGCACACGGATACAAGACACACATTAGTGTATTCACCTACCGGCGAACCAGTACCCAGCAACATGCACATCCTCTACAAGTACCAGCACTATGATAGCTGGGCCATGACCGACGACGACCATTACAACAGCAACCCGATTAATCTAATGAAAAATCAAACGACGTCAAAACAACACAACATAATAAGCCTTTACCAATTAACTAAGATGCGGAACTCTCAATTAGGGGCATTCATACAGCCTGCGTACAAGAAACAGGTAAACACTCAGGAGCTCTACAACCAACACAGAAAAACTGCAAAAAAAAAAAAAATCGACAAAAGCGAGATCATCATGCAGGATAACATGGTCAAAGCGCACTCAGAAATCTCAATTGGATCAAATTATCGCCACATGCAACAGAAAAACTCTTCGAACTTATTACAGGCGAATGGGCCGCTAGGGGCACATCCGACCATAAAATAATCTGGGGTCTGCTAACAAACAACAAACAAACCGATACAAGAATTTCAATTATAAACAGTGCCATTATGTCACCCTCAATAGTAAATTCACGAATACAAAATACCAAGACTGCATATCAAAAAACTAAAAGATATGTAGGAATAAACTCAGCGGACAAAACATCGAAATACCCTGGAATACCATAACGGAAGTATTAGCTGCCCAGGAAACTGATTCTGCAGCCAGTTCTCTCCAGAGATCATTGATTAGCTCTTGCTAAACTACAAAAAGCTAAACTTCTACAGAATAGGCAACTAGATAATCCAAATAGGTACAACCTAGTAAAAGAATGTCAGGCAACTCTTCAAAAGGTTAAATATCAGGAAGAGCAAAAATCATGTAGGGCCTGCCTCAATGAATGGGGGAAACCACCCTGCAAAATGCATGCAGATGCTATACTTTTTACAGTAGAAACAAACTTCAAACAAAACGTCGAAAAAGATCTACTTAGATACCGATTACCAAATGGGAGCAAATATTTAAAAAAATCCGAGGGCCATCTTATACCAACAATTAATACAAACAATCCGATAACCAAAGTACAGTGTGATGAACCCATCGCGGATGACGTGATGGAAATCATTAATAAAATGCGAAACGGGTCAGCTCCCGGAACAAACCAAGTGGTAATCGAACTTTACAAAACAATTCCAGAAATATTACAAGAAGCCGTCACCAAACACATGAACAAAGCTTGGACACAGAACGAAGCACCCGACACGTGGCTGGAGACCGTACAAGTACTAATTCCAAAAAAAAAAAACAATAACCCTAAAGATGCGAATGAATATCGCCACATATCGGTTTGCAACACGGGTCAGAATTTATGCATCCTACGCACTTAAAAAAATAGACGAGATAATAACGGAATTGGAGAAACACCAACCGACCTTTTTAAACAATAGATCAACAGACGACCATATATTTACGCTTAAAAGGGTCTTAGACGAAGAACGGCGTGCAGGTAAAAGAATTTATGTACTCGCTCTCGAAAAAAAAAAAAAAAAAAAAGCAGGCCTTTGACAATGTCGACCTCAAGGCACTAAGGGATATATCCAATCACAACGAACAAATAAATCGTTAACCAATAGGGCCATCAAGCATGATACATGGCCTAAAAGTATCGGCACTTACTAAAGCTAACAGGTCAAGACTCAGAAGATATGAGCGAGTTACTTGATTAACCACTCTACCAAGACAAAAGAAAATGCATGAAATCGTAGACGGAAAAACAGTAACCAAACGCATCAAGAACCACAGGATGTGCTACCTCGCAAATGTCTACGGACGCCGCAACCACACCTACTGCATGCAGCAATGCAGTACAAGGTCAAATCCAAGAAGGCCGACCTATTTACACATGGAACGACAATCTAAAACAGGACATGAGGTACTTCGACAAGGGAATCAATTTTTGGACGGATACAGCTGGGAAAAGGCTAGGCAGATGATGATGATGCCAGCTGAAGATAGAAGTAAGATCAAGATCGCTGCTAGTGAAACTTACAAAAACCGGAAACGGATAGTAGCGAAACTTCCGACGAAGACATTGAAAACAGCAACATCTGACACAACAAAACAAGCAATTACATACAAAAGAACCGAGAAAGCAGTAGAAACCCGCCAAAAGACGCACCGAAGAAGCTCGACCTGAACCAACCTGGCGGCAAGGTCGATAAAAGATGCCCATCCATAGATAATAATTACCCATCTCTCCACTAGTCCAATGCTTACTCTAGGATGCATATCCGGTAGGCTCTTAAATCCTTACCTATCCTACGGGCACGTCTTCCTTACCATTACCGCGCCCCCCGGTCTATTCCTTGATATGCAATGGTCGCTGTAGCACCATGAACATGAGGCTACAGGAGCTAGTGCGAATCTTGGGGTTCATTCGATTAATCGAGTCTGGTTTAACCACGCTGGGATCGGTGCAATTCATTCATTCATTCATTCATTTCATTCATTTTTTCAGTCACTGACATTTGTTGTAGGTGAGGTAAGTTTAAATTAAGACCTCGATGTGAACACAAGTAAGGTTCAAACTTAATTAGAAAGTCAAGAAAATTCGTTTTATGTTTGACATGCTAATTCGCGGATAAAGTACTTTCAATTTAAATAAATAAAAAGGTTTTTATAATAATAAAAAATAGGCTGTAATATTTTTAACCATTAATAAACCTTTGCTTAATCATTCTAATTACATCTAGGTTATTATAAAATTTGATTGCTTTATTTGCTACAAATAAATTTAAAACCGTTCAGTCGCCGAATGTAGGTACCTTTCGCAAAATGCACCCTATACGCAAAACGTAGGTACCATTATTAAAATGCACTTTTCTCAAAATGCACCTTTCGCAATACGTACCTTTTTACTACATTAACTCTTTAACAGTGCTACAGGTAAAGCAAATGCAAATTAGGGATTGATATTAAAATTATTCGAAAAGTCGAACTTAATCATTTCTTTTTACTCGTAGGTGAGTACCTACGAGTAAAAAGAAATGATTAAGTTCGACTTTTAAATTTATTCGGTGGATATATGAGTATATATCCACCGAATAAATTTAAAAATAATGTCAAACAGAAGATCTTTACACACATCTTGGTGTCTTTACAAATTGCGAAATAAAATCACCTAATGCCCGGTAAAATTTTATTTTAAATACAAAATAAAATTCGTTTCCTTTCTATGTCATGTATCTAAGCCACATAAGTTATGATACAGAGCGATTGTTTAATTATCTACCTACCTAAATCTTCGAGACGATGTCGATGACGGTGAACAGTACTAGTAAGAAAGAAAGAAAGAAAATAATATTATTTGACCTAGGCTAGTATCTATCTCTATTGCTCTGATCCCATTAATACATGCTTATTTATGCACATCTCGAGAACCGTGGCAACAGAGCTCATTTGACAACGAGAGTAGTACATTTACACAGCCAACAGTTGAAGGAAGTGCATTTAAAGCTATCACCATATCAGGAATAATTCAACGTGTTTAAACATCACTTGAGTAACACTACCGTCTCAGTTATTGTTACTTAGCTGTACATTTAAAGCAATCACAGGAATTTGCATTGAAAGCAGTATCGTTTAACATGAACACTATATCAGTTGTCATTTAAATTGTTGGATCTGTTTTATAGATTTGGGCGATGATTAAATGAAATGTACGTGTAAAATGTGCCTCGGAAAGCCCGCTAAGCCGTTGGTCCCGGCTGACATTCGTAGGTCTTTGACAGTCGTTACGGGTTGTCAGAAGTCTGAAAGTCTGACCACTAGTCTGACCACTAGTCATTGCCCATTAGTCTTACCAAAGAGTATCGTGTTACTCAGCAACTGGGTTGTGGAGATCGAAAGGCAGTCGGATCCATGTAAGCAGCATGCAAATAAAAACAGCTGGAATTAAATTCATATTAATCAATGTAGTTTCACGTCGTTTATATTCAATATTATTGGTGATCGGTTGTTCTTACTTATTATTAAAAAAACCGGTCAAGTGCGAGTCGGACTAGCGCACCGAGGGCTCCGTACAAATTTGTAGGTAAATATGTAAATTGTCTTTTTTTTGTAGTTATTGTAACTACAAATCTACGGTTTTCGGATTTTTTCCTTTACTTGTGCTAGATGACATTGTATAGCTTCTTGCCAAATATCATGATTCTAGGCCAACAGGAAGTAGGTATCCTATAGATTTTGATTTCGGAACATAAATGCCTGTATCTTTTGATTGGGTTGAATTAGAAGTTTGAGATTTTTACTACTTCAAGGGATTGCAGCCCTGAGTATTTGCTATTAATTTCAACTTGATATCTCCACGCGTTCATGAGACTGACGGACAGACGGACGGACAACGGTTTTACCTTTTGAGGTACGGAACCCTAAAAACTGTAGTATTTCATGATACTCATGCCACACAGGCGTCTTCTGCTTATAACAACTAGGTATTGCTCACATCTCAAGTGATTAAAGTCGTAACATTTTGGAATGGGCAACTAGCTTCAACTTTCTGACTAACTGACAGACTATTTAATTTTGACAATTCAAAAGTGCCTGTACAAGGTTTAATTGAAATAAATGCTTTGAGTTTGAGTTGAGTTTGAGTTTGGTAGTCAGAAGCCCGAAAGTCTGACAACCAGTCTTACCAAGGGGTATCGTATTACCCAGTAGCTGGGTTGTGTAGGTCAGATAGGCAGTTGCTTCATGTAAAATACTGGTATTCAGATGCATCCGGTTAGACTGGAAGTCGACCCCAACATAGTTAGGAAAAGGCTAGGCAGATGATGACTGTTTAATGTGATAACCTAATCGTCACTCTGTATAGCATACAGGACATGTTATTGCAATTAGTCAACATGTTAGTTACTTAAACAGGAGACAACATGTTAGTTATTCAAACATATTATTATTACATTAGCTGGAAGTAGGGTTGTCAATTCTCTAAAGATCTTGCAGTTATTTAAGGGGCTTACATTACCTAAAGCGCGGTCACTGTCGGACTGCATAGAAAAAAAGAGAAGCGCGATGACACAATGCTGGTAATTAATTGCAATATATGATGCAATTATTTAATTACAAAAAATCTATGGTTTAAACTAAAAAAATAAAACACTAGTGTTTGTGTTTTGTGCTTGTAGAATAATCTGACAAAAAATCAGAACGATTGTATGTATATTAGTATGGTTTTTATTGTAAAAAGAAACTTTTTAGGGGTATCTACATGGTTTTTTTGGGAACACCCGTCGTCGTCGTCGTTTCAGCCGATAGACGTCCACTGCTGGACATAGGCCTCTCCCAATTTTGGGAGGGTTTGCCATAATCGCCACGCTTGGCAGGCGGGTTGGCGATCGCAGTATGGTATGATGGTGGAATACATAGAGAACGCTGCTGCCCATTCTCCGGTACGATCCTTAGTCGCCTTTTACGACACCCACGGGAAGTAAGGGGTGGTGGTATTCTTTAAGTCCGGCACCACACAGACAGTCCGGCACCACACAGACAGTCAAACCCCAAATATTTCGAAATATTTTATTCCAAATTTCGATGTTCTGATTTTCAAAAGTCCGAATTTCATAATACCTAAGAATTATAATGTCTGTTGGGTATCTTCTTGGGGCCTCTTCAGTAAAACGACGTTGTTGGTATACTGTTAACATTTACTAGGTAATTTACTTTTTACAAAATTTTAACTTTCAAGAGAAATGTTCGTATGGCATGACGTATAACTATGTGATTTTGTACTACGTGCGCACTCCGCGGCGGTCTTGATGGTCTCTGGCAATCAGGCGAGTCGTTGGCGCGGCGCTCGCTGTCCCGCTCACACCAGTACGTTTGTAGCGGCGGCAACAATCTCCCGGCCCTTGAAGGCCTAGGGGGCTTCAAGCACTTCTGTGTCCTCGTCCAGAAGAGGACATAGTCTGGTGATTGCGCGGCGAATGGTTCCCCTTGTGGTTTCCACGTCCGCAACCCTGCTGCAGCCATCTGTCCCAGGATAGAATTGCTTGATCCTACCAAGCGGCCATTTGAGTGGTGGACTGTGCTCTTCCTTAATCAGCACAAGTTGTCCTGGTTGCATATTAGGCCTTTTTGTAAGCCATTTTGTGCGCTGCTGAAGTTCGCAAATGTATTCACGGCTCCACCGTGACCAAAAGTGCTGACGCATTTGCTCGATTTTGGCGTAGCGATGCAGTAGGTGAGTCTTGACTTCCCGTAAGTCTGGAGCCGGCAGTGACGTCAGTGGTCTTCCGATGAGGAAGTGCCCTGGGGACAATGGGGAGAGGTCGTGAGGATCGGATGACAGTGGATAGAGAGGTCGAGAATTTAATATTGCCTCGACCTGGACGAACACAGTAGTGAGTTCTTCAGCAATTAAGTGTATATTTCCCACTATGCGTTTGATGTGGAACTTAGCCGACTTTATAGCGGCCTCATAAAGCCCACCGTAGTTTGGCGAGTAAGCGGGTGAGAATCTGAATTGTATACCTTCACTAGAAAAATTGTCTGATACAGAATCACTTAATTCGGTAAGAAACTTTCCTAACTCTTTACTAGCTCCTACAAAGTTTCTACCATTATCGGAAAATATCTCGAGAGGTTTTCCTCTTCTTGAAATAAATCGTCTAAAGGCTAAAATGAAACTTTGAGTGCTTAAATCACCCGCAAGTTCTAAATGAACTGCCTTTGTTTTAAAACATATGAATAAACATAAATAAGCTTTAAGCAACCTTGCACCGCGGCCCCTTTTATTTATAATATAAAAGGGACCAGCATAATCTGTTCCTACAATCTGGAATGGATACCCTGGTGTTATACGCTGAGATGGTAAACCTCCCATGATCTGGCCAGCAACTTCTCCTTTCACACGTCTACATGTTACGCATTTTCGGTACGTCTGCCGTGCTAAATGTCTTCCTCCTACTGGCCAATACATTTCGCGTACGCTTGAAAGTAGTAGCTGCGGGCCTGCATGTAATAACTGTAAATGATAATGTTCAAATAAAAGTTTTGTTAGGTAGTGTTTTGAATCAACAATCACGGGATGTTTTTTATTGTTATCATATGTAGAATTATCTAACCTGCCTCCCACGCGCATAACACCATCTGCATCAAGATATTGATTTAAACTTAGAATTTTTGACTTAATATTAATTGTTGTGCCCTTTTTTAAAGAATTTATTTCATTTTCAAATGACCTGCATTGTGCAAGGGAAATTAATTTGATGTCAGCTGTTTGCAATTCCATCACTGTTAATGAACCTTGCCTCTTATTATTAGAATGTTTACAATTATGTATAAATAGTAACACGAAAGCAACTGTTCTTCTTAGTTTGTTGAACTTTGAAAATCTTTCAATGTCTATAATTTCTTTGTCAGATTGCTTTAATGTTACGGTTGCTACCTTAATCTCTGGTAAGTCCAAGCCTAACTTGAACGATTGAGAAGGCCAATCTGTTTCATCGTGCAGCAGGAAGGACGGCCCATTCCACCATAACTTGGCTTCAGGCAATTCCTCTGGTAAAATACCTCGTGATGCTAGGTCTGCCGGGTTCAGAGCAGACGGAACATATTTCCATACTCCACGACGAGACAAATCAGTAATTTCTGAGATACGATTCGAGACAAAAGTTTTTAATTTCGCAGGTGTAGTTGTTTTTAACCATGACAATACTATTTGTGAATCAGTCCAATATACATACCTACTAACATTGCAACGTAAAGCTTTCGTGACCGTATCACAGAGGCGACTCCCGAGTAGGGCACCACATAATTCTAATCTAGGTATCGTAATTGCTTTTAGAGGTGAAACTTTAGCTTTAGCGCATAGGAGCTTGACCGAAACTACACCGTTATTGTCGATACTGCGAATGTATATACAGGCGGCATACGCCTTTATAGATGCATCGCAAAATACATGAATTTCTATGTGGTTTGGGTTATCACACATACCATAACGTTCAATTTCGAATAGGGACAGTGTACGAAAACCCTTAAACATTTTTTGCCATAAATTTCTTATATTGATAGGTACATCATCATCCCAATGTAATTTTAACCACCAAAGTTCTTGTAATAAACTCTTCAATAATATTGTGCAGACACTAAAAACCCCAAGTGGGTCAAATATACTTGCTACGATTGATAAAATGATACGTTTCGTACACATTAGGATCATTATTCTGTTGCTTACAATCAGGTAAATTTATCATCAATCTGTCCGTTGACGGATTCCACTTTATTCCTAGTGTGCTACATTCTTTAGTAAATTCAACATTGCTTTGTCCGTGAAACATTTTATCATCATTAAAAAGGTAAGTATAATTAGATTTAATTTTACGTAGATTCATTTGAGCTGTATTTAATGTGTTCTTTATTGATTCTAATATGTATTTTAACTTTTCAGGATCCTGATGACCAGTACACAGATCGTCGACGTAAAAATCGTGTTTTATTATATTGGTTATGAGTTCATCATCACAGGAATCAGCCACTTCGAATAAACATCTGACACTTAAAAATGGTGCCGAAGATGTTCCGTACGTGACTGTATTTAACTGTAAGTATTGCAACGGTTCGTTTTCATTATTTCTCCAAAGGATCATCTGTAAATGTCTATGTTTTTCTTCGAGTACTATTTGGCGATACATCTTTTCAATATCTCCTATTAATACGAACCTATGCTGACGAAAGCGAACGAGAATTGAAAAGATGTTTTCCTGAATCGTAGGCCCTACCATTAAGATATCATTAAGTGAAAGACCTGAAGTAGTTTTTGCCGAAGCATCAAAAACAACACGGCATTTTGTTGTTTCACTTTTATCCCGTAAAACTGGATGGTGAGGTAAATAATTCGCCACTTCAGGTTTTTCAATCTCCGACAAATGGCCCAAGTCTTTATATTCTTGAATGAATTCACAATATTGTTGTTTGACATGAGGTTGCCGTCGGAACCGTTTCTCCAACTGGATTAACCGTTTGAATGACATTGTAAATGAATCACCTAAGTCCAGTGGATCGCCCTTCAACGGCAAACTCACGCAAAATTTACCGTTATTTAACCTATGAGTATTTTTTACAAAATGATCTTCGCACAATGTTTCTTCTTGATTCCAGGGTAACTTAGAGGGTAATTCCTCAAGTTCCCAAAATTTACGTAACTGATTTCTTATTTCTTGACTAAAATTACAATTTATGTTATTACCTTTGTCGTAACTGGCACACATCGTCGGACCAACCACTAACCATCCTAACAACGAATTGTTTAACATTGGTTTGTGTGTCCGAGCTTTATTTGACCTGCTATAATCAGATCCCAAAAAACGTCTGCCCCTAGTAATAATTCAACTTGAGAGGGACGATAAAATGTCGGATCTGCCAATTGTATGTTTTGTGGAATATCAAAGTTTGTGATATCCACTTCCTCAGAAGGTAAATTTTTAGAAATTTGATTAATTGTTAAACAGTTTACTTTCTTTGTAAACTGTTTAAGCTTCAGTGTAATTGTACACCTTTCCATTGTATTGAAACACATGTTATTGATGCCTGTTACATTAACCGATGGTACCTTTTGACTCAGAAGGCCTAACCTATTTTTTAATGAACTAATTATAAAAGATGACTGACTACCTGAGTCCAATAAGGCTCGTACATCATGGCACTGATTCGTTCTCTCATCCACGATTTTAACAACTGCTGTTGATAACAAGACCTGACTTGTTACACAGGAGGATAATGAAACCGAATGTGCATTCTTGCTATCATTGCTTGGATCGTTAGTGTTTGTTACCTCACTAACTTCATTGATTTGAACAACATTATTTGCCGTAACTGGCTTAGACTTATGTAACAATGTATGATGTCTACGACCGCACTCTCGACATGGGCCTAATCGACATTGACTTGCAAAATGACCGCCACGAAAACAGTTTGCACACAACTTCAACTTTAAAACTTCAGTATAACGTAATTCAGGAGACATATCAAGAAACTTCTTGCATGCATAGATACGATGTTCACCACTACACAATAAACATTTAATTTTTGATGCATTCTGAGTACCCGACTCAGAAGCAGAAGCCACAAATGATTTTTGGTGTTTATCTAATTTTTTGTTTGTTTCAGGTTTTTTAGACGCAGAACTGGTTCGGGGTAAGGATTCTAAAACGTCAGCCCTTTTCCGCAAGAACTCCTTAAACTCCTGTAACGTAGGTGAACGTCGACGGTCCTTAACTTCTTCCCATTTACGCAATGTTACCGAATCTAATTTGTATGCGAACATATGAACAATTAATGAATCCCAATTATCAGTGGGCTCCCCCAATGTGTTAAGAGCTCGTAAATGCTTTGTGATGTGATCTACTAAGTTTCTAAGTAATTCAACGGATTCTTTAGGCAATGATTCAATACTTAATAAATCCTGAAAATGATTAGTAATAAGTTGACCTTTGTTATCAAATCTTTCACATATAAGTTGCCAAGCAACATCATAATTATCATTAGAAATTTCCAAAGATTTGATAACAACCGAAGCACTACCCTGCAATGATGAACGTAAATAATGAAATTTATTGATACCACTTATTTTTGTATTATCATGTATCAATGATTTAAAAGTGTCTCGGAACTCGAGCCACTTGCTATAATCTCCATCGAAAACAGGCAGTTGAATCATAGGTAACTTAACATTTATGTTATCATGACTACACGAATTTACTTTAGTTTTAGAAAAGTTATCATCAGCGTCACTAAACTGTTCTTGATTCAGCTGCACTGTTTCTTGAGCTAAAGTAATCAAAGAATAAAACTGGTTTTCCATTTCAGAACGCTCAACAAGTTGCACATCACTATCATCCGATAAAACTTCTATTCTACTCTGAATTGTATCAAACTCGTTAAATAAAACCTCAAACTTTGATAATCGTAAACCTAATTCCTTAATGTGTTTTTGTGTCACATTTTTTAAATTCTGAAATTCATTCAAATAGTTTTTAAAATGAGTAATCCTTCCTTTAATCGTGCTACGTTTCTTAGATAAATCCTTAAATTCTGTTTCAGATATTTTCGATGACAAAATAAATGAAAACAATATAAATACCGTTAGTCCCGCAAACCTGATTCCCACTCGCTAACTCGTAGTTGTGAACCACAGGTAGATCACGCGTTATCAATAACCGACCGGGTGATCCTTTGTCTTCGCTCGATGTTTGCGCGCTCGCGCTGGCGCTCGAAACCTCTGGAAAGTTCGGTCGGCTAATTACTCACACTGCACTACAATTTTTTATTATGGGACCTACCTTTGTTCACAATTAGTATGTAGGTAGGTAAATGGAATGCAATAATATTAACTTATTCAATCATGGACTTATTCACACTTAAATTTGTCATCATTAGAACTCGCAACACCTTATGAAAATGGAGTCAGCACAAATAAAGCCACAGCGATAGCACGGGCGATAGCTAGTTTGCACTGGATAGGCAGTATCACTGGATAGGCAGCATGAACATAAGATGGTTTAAAATTTACTGTTAAGCCCAAGCCTTGGCAAATTAAATAGGTGAAGGATATAATAGGACTGTGGAAAAGATAATGGATGGATCGGGCACTCCCCTGGAATTGCGTCCTTGTAGATGGAGTCAACCTGCTGTCTCGCCCTGGATCCTCTTGCTCAGCTCGTTCTTCCACGTCACGCGTCCGCGCGACGTCCTGTCACGGTCGCCAAATTTTATGTTGGGTATCTTCTTGGGGCCTCTTCAGTAAAACGACGTTGTTGGTATACTGTTAACATTTACTAGGTAATTTACTTTTTACAAAATTTTAACTTTCAAGAGAAATGTTCGTATGGCATGACGTATAACTATGTGATTTTGTACTACGTGCGCACTCCGCGGCGGTCTTGATGGTCTCTGGCAATCAGGCGAGTCGTTGGCGCGGCGCTCGCTGTCCCGCTCACACCAGTACGTTTGTAGCGGCGGCAACAATGTCTATTATTAAAAATCACGAAATTTATCTTACCGAAAGTCATAAATGCGATTTGTTTGTTTTCCGATTTTCATATGTTCGAAGAATCAAATGCTCGATGGGTTCTCGGTCCGAAAAACGTCATTCCGACTTTCAATTTTCCGAATAACCTGTTATAATTGGTACCCCCTTTCTTCTCCTAAAATTGTTTGTCCGAAAATCATTATCCATAACACGTTTGCTATAAACTTCAATAACCATAATGTTAAAAAATTCGAAATTTTGTTTTACATAATTATCTTCTAAATCTATACTGTCATAATATCGAGTACTATAATAATTGAATCTCCTAATTTTGCATGAAATAAAGTCATATGTCCTAAGTATTGTATTATAATATAATGTGTATTATTCCGAATGTTCATTTATAATAAAATTGTTAGCTCTAAAACATTTGCTAAAAATTAGGTTTTAGTAACAGAAACGAATCGCTGTAAATCCGACTCCACGCAGTCTTGTCTGCCCTACCCCTAGAGTGTAATTTAAAATCGCGTAGGCGCGTAGGGGCCGCCTCGCGCCTACGCGCCTACGCGATTTGCGCCGGAGCCGTGACAGAAACCATGCCTGCTGTATGTTGCAAGCTCGCTTGCATGCTGCATGCTTGCTGCATGCTTGCTGGCATGCTACATGCTGCGTATTTGCTTCCATGCTGCATGCTGCGTGTTTGCTTCCATGCTGCATGCTTGCTGCATGCTGCGTTTCCTTCCATGCTCCATGCTGAATGCTTGCTTGCATGCTGCATGCAGCGTGTTTGCTTCCATGCTTGCTGCATGCTTGCTGGCATGCTGCATGCTGCGTGTTTGCTTCCATGCTGCATGCATGTTACTTTAAACCCTTTACACAGAAATAGGGGCCCCGCGAAGCGGGGCTCCGTCGACACTAGGATGCAAGAGCGAGCGAATGACAATACAAATACTTTTACCGTGCATCGAAGTCAAGTAGTGTAGCAGTGAAAATCTTTCGCGGTAACGTGCATCGAAGTGTCTTTCGATTAACGGGTGTCGCAATTTTGTAGCATCGTATTAGCATTTTTCGATATTTTGTGCGTCAATATTTCGTATTCTACTCGTATATTTGCCTTGCTATTCACTTTTACAAGGCGTTTTTATTTCGGAATTCTAATTAATCGGAATTCGTATTTTTGATGTTTCGAATTATCATTAATTCGGACTTTTTGTTATTCGATGTATTGAAACTCGGTATTTTGAAAATAGTAATTTTAAACGTTAGGAATATTGAAATTTCGGAATTCTAAAAATAGGTTGAATGATAAATCGGAGTTGTTATATTAGGAATTTTGAACCATTCGGAATTATGAAAATCGGTATTTTGAAATTCGTATTTGTGACTGTGGGAATAAAGTTTTTCGTATTTATGTAGTCTACCCGGTTTTTTTTCTATTGTATCAAATTTGTTGTATTATGTTTTCAACACACTATGTACCTAGCATATATCCTGAAGAATATCATATATTTTTCTGATTTTGTTTACTGTAGTCGATCATACATATATGTACTTGCATTGTTTCTAAAACTTGCGTTTTTTTGCGTTTAGGTCCTGTTATCCCCTTAACAGTACAGGGTAGCAGGGACATCGAGACGTAACCCGCCACCAATGGATTCAGCACATGATTCTATCACACTACATTGATATTTTTCACCCGATATTAAAAAAAATTGCCGAGTGGTCCGTGGCTAAATAATAGCCGCACAGGTCGTTCGATCAGGTTAAGCTAGGCTTCCCGCGGTTGGTCTATGCATGGGTGACCATCTTTGCATACCGAGACCCCTCTGTGCCTCGGAAAGCACGTTAAGCCATTGGTCCCGGCTGTCATTCGTGGATCTGTGACAGTAGTTACGGGTAGTCAGAAGCCCGAAAGTCTGACAATCAGTCTTACCAATTGGTATCGTATTACCCAGTAACTGGGTTGCGGAGGTCAGATAGGCAGTCGCTCCATGTAAAATACTGGTATTCAACTGCATCCGGTTAGACTGGAAGCCGACCCCAACATAGTTGGGAAAAGGCTAGGCAGATGATGAGTTTTGCAATACATTATACAGGATCAAATAAGTTCTGGCCGAAGGGTGTTGTGTACCGCCGCCGCCGGTCTCGTAGCCGGCTACATGACACCAGTCATCGAAACACGACGCAAACACTTCGTGTGCTTTAGTTTGTTCGTTTTTTAGTGTAATTATAATGTTGTATGTATTTGTATGTATTTGTTTGAGTCGCGATTTGGCCGCGTATCGATGCGGACGTGTTGCTGACGCTTTGTTAGTGTAAACCGTGTAGCGCGGCGCAAGCCGTCGCTCGTAATTATTTTGTCGCGATGAGTAGTCAACTGGTGGCGAATGAATTGCTGGCGTTCCTGCAGCAGAAACTGGACGTGATGGACGAGGTATCCATCGAGGTAATCCAGATCTGCTCAACCAACTTCAGCGAGGAAGATATAGCTGCTTCCAAGCTGCTACTGTTCAGGTCGGTAAACAAAGCTGACCAGATGGTGTCCCGCCGGCGTGACGGGACTAAGAAAAGCCTGCAGGATATTATCACGCTGTTGAAGGAGACCGACCCTGACGACGTGCCGACGTTTGTGGCAAAGGACTTAAACAAGCTTCTCCCCGTCACATTCGACCACGTCGACGTTACGAGCCAATTGAAAGACATCGTTTTTCTTAAGGCCAGCCTAATGGATGTGCAGAAGAGATTGGATGCATTCCAAAACACCGTTGCTGATTTGCGTAATGGAATAATAGAGTTGCGTAAAGCCGTAGCGGTAAACTAGGTCACCATCGAGTGCATCTAATATCAACACGCGTCGCGAAGCGTGCCTCAATTTATCGGGGGCAAGTTTCGCGTCAGCTGTTATGTCTTCGTCGTCGCCGAACAATGCTGAGTGTGTAGAGCGTGCGTCATGCGCGCCCCGCAACCCTGTACACGTCCCTGCGGCTGCTCCTCGTGTCGCCGCTCGAGTTACCCGACCCGCTGACACAATGTCCGTGTCTAAGGCGCCTGCGGGAGTTAATTACCTCCCTAACGCTCTTGCAAAGAAGCCCGTGCCTGAAAAGGCATCGAACCGGGCTGATGATGATGGTTTTGTGACGGAGCAGAGGAAAAAGCGCCGTCAAAGAACCAACAAGAACCGTCAACCTCAACTTCAAGGCATTCGTGGTGCGAGTACCTACATGCTACCTGCACCTCGTCATGGCAGAGGACTTTTGGCCGCAAGGGGTTTGTTCCGTCGCTTCCGCGGACAAGTGCCACACGATCGCAAAAAGACAGTGCTCGAGTGAAGTGTTTTACTAACATAGTTTTAAGTTTATACACTAACACACATTGTATTATTATAATATATATGTTAGTCTGTAAGGTATTTATCTATGGGCCAAAGTAGCCTGAAAATAAAGGTATTATTGTTATAATAATAATCGTCGTTTCAGCCGATAGACGTCCACTGCTGGACATAGGCCTCCCCCAATTTTGGGGGGGGTTTGCCATAATCGCCACGCTTAGCAGGCGGGTTGGCGATCGCAGTATGGTATGACGGTGGAATAAATAGAGAACGCTGCTGCCCATTTTCCGGTAAGACCCTTAGTCGCCTTTTACGACACCCACGGGAAGTAAGGGGTGGTGCAATTCTTTAAGTCCGGCACCACACAGACAATAATAATAATAATTATTATTAATAGTATTTTTAAGATATATTAATATTGTATTGTATGTGTTTTATATGGGCCTTGATGCATGAAATAAATGGATAATAATAATGATAAATAAAACTTACTAGCGAAACTCCGCAGACGAAATGAGGAAAAAACTCTTAATTTCAAGTACCAGCTGACCACGGGGTTAACGGCCGCTTGTAATGTAGTTCCCTGAAATCATGAGTTCAGAAAATCTTTTGCTGTTGTCATCATTTGATATCGATACCCGTCACGTCTACGGAGTTTCGCTATTGTCTAATTAGACACTGTATCAAAAAAAAGAAAAGTGGCAGTCCGGGAGTGCCGACAGAAGTGAAAACTTGAACAATTACGTGTGTATTTTTTTAATCGTCTTTTAAACGAAACACGCGCGGTGTCGGTTACGGTAACAGTGTCGCGAGTTCAATGGTCTTTTCCTCTTTTCCCATTTCAAAAAATGCCCAACGCGGTTAAAGAAGTTTTCACTTCAAAAATATAGAACGGTGTACTTTTTATGTCAGCGGTTTAATAAACTTTCTAAATATCAAACAATAGTAACCTGTAGCTAAGTAACCATGGGCTAGATGCCGCACAAACGCAGACACGCCTACGTACCTACCTCTAACCAAATGACGTCAGTATTCTACCAACACAGACCCGACAACGATTGTACAAACTAGAACTGTTCCTACAGAGTGGCATAACTATACCGTTTGGGCCCATGGCAAATTGAAGGGGAGGGCCCTCCCTCAATGTAAAGAAGCTCTACAAATGTTATAGTTTTTTTTTACTAGCACTTTTCCGCGACTTCTTCCGCGTAGATTTCATATTTTCCCCTACAACATTTAACACCTGACTGC
Source organism: Mesoligia furuncula (assembly GCA_916614155.1). NCBI lineage: Eukaryota > Metazoa > Arthropoda > Insecta > Lepidoptera > Noctuidae > Mesoligia > Mesoligia furuncula. The sequence continues at coordinate 10,429,582 of OU744792.1, forward strand.
TTCATTGGTCTAGTGGTCGCAAACGCTGAGCATGAGGTCCTGTCCAAAAAATTAGACAAACAATGGGAAAAGGTACATAATGTTCGAAACCTGAATGATGTCCTTTGTTGCACATTTTAAAAAAAAAAGCTTGCATTTATAAACTTATGTTAGGATCCTCCTGTGCTCATCAGGGGCCCCCTCTGGCTGGGGGCCCGTAGCATTTTGCCCCAATGCCACCCAGTTACGCCACTGTACCTACATTAGGCTGGCTTTCCATCAGAGATGTAAGCTGCGTAGCGATGGATGTGAATGCTATCAACCAATAGGTTCATTTGATTTTCACAGTGTAGTTTTGCTTAGCTCTGGTAGAAAACGGTTCCATAACGCTAAATTTGAAGGCCGCAAAGATCCGCTTGATGTGAGAAACTCAGGACTGGTTGATTTGGCGATGCTTGAGGAGGTCTGTATCGATCAGTCATTGTCATCATTTCAGTCTTTCGGATGAGATGATGGCAAATTTCTCTACAAACCCCAAAAAACCCACTCTGCTACACCATTTACCTCTGGTGGAAATAGACAGCTTACACGGCTCATATATACTCATACACACACTCTCACTCCCACACGCACATACATACCTACACCCTACACTCTCATAATTATATCGTTTGCATATTTCCTACATAAAAAAATAAATAAAATCTTTTTTGCAGTATTTCTATTAATAAATTAAATATGTTTTATTAATTGACTTAATAATTAATGATTTAATACTACTGTGATAGAATGTGTGTATAGAATTATAATCATTAGTATCTTTAAATTTAAAAATAAATGACGTTTGTTAATCGCACTAAAACTCGAGAACGTCTGGACCGATTTGGCTAATTTTGGTTTTGAAATATTCGTAGAAGTCCAAGGAAGGTTTAACATTTGAGAAAATATGAAAAACTTGTAAGGAAAATAGTAAAAGCAACAATTTTATTATCCCATACAAACTGTTCGTACCTGCCAAACAAGGCGCGTCCAGAAATTAAATAAACGGATGTAATAAGATTGACAGTTTGATTTATTCAATTGTTTGGTCTGTCCTTTACTCTTTTATTTTATTTCTTTTTTAGTTTATTATCAAGACATACATTGTTTTATGTAGCTTGATATATCTTTCTAAGTTTATACACAAAATAAATTTGTGAATGCACGCGCACTATAAATATTTGACAACAAACAAATAATAAAATTATGTCATTTCTTTCCTTTGTGACTTTATGAAAGTACTGCCATTTACCATTTTTTGTAGTTAAGTGTAATAGTGAAATAGTTTAGTGTATTTACAATGCCAAGGAGAAGACGACCTGGGACCTAAAAAGGCCACTTTGGAGAATCATAAAAGGATGACATTATGAATTATAAAATGGCGAAGACAGTCCGTGTTTTCCTTTTTTTCGCTGCACTACGTAGGTACAATCAAAGAGATTGGGATTGGATTTGGATAGGATTGATTGGTATTTTAGCACAGACAAAAAAAATAACTGAAAAACGCTTCACCAATGGGAATTGATACGATTAACTTGACAGTTAATCGCCATTCTGTTATCCTTTTATGATTCTACCAAAGTGGCCTTTTTAGGCCCCCTGACTTAGAAGTGAATCAAATGTGCGATCACATTATTTATTTCGGAGGCGGTACGAAGTTTGCCGGGTCAGCTAGTCGACAATACAAATCCTTGAGTTAGAATTGGCCTAAAAAGGCATGATTTCATGAAATAGTCATTCAATACACAACAAACAACAAATTTGAGAGTTGTATTAATGATTTTTATGATTATTTTTCTATAAATAAATATTCGTTACGGCCGCAAATCATATTTAGGTCAACATAAAACCTGATACTGACCTGCAAATTGCTTAAGAAAGTTTGAATTTCGCACCACCTCGCACATCTTCGGTGGCAAGGCAGCCTTAAGGGCAGGTGTGTCAAATCGCCTCCATGAATATAATATGGAGCCAGTGCAAATATTTGACCAGTCGAAGAGGGCTGTAATAGTGGCACAGGCTGTACATTAAATCTAATGGAACTACTAAGTGCAACGTTACAAGTATTGGACGGTTTAAGGATTTATGTTCGAGGATTATAGGGATTTTCTTTCTAATGTGTTGTGATTTAGTTTTTCGTCTTTGCTTTATTCTCTGATAAAGTATTTTAACCGAAGTCTGAGGTAGCTATCTAACTACTGAATGTATATTATAGTGAATAGTTGTTAACATTGTATTACATGAAAATAAATATTATTTTGATTTGGTTTCATATATTTTAATTAAAAAATTATAGATGCTAATGAAACAGACTATTTTATATTAAGTGATTGATAAATACAACAACAAATACTTACTAATGAATAAAATAAATAAACATAATTTATCTAGATGAGAGTTTTCTTATTCGCTATTTGTAACGTATAGATACTTTGTAATAACACTCTATTATTTTTTTAAATACTTACCTACTCTTTGTAAAGGACATCATTATTTTCGTACAGAAATGAAATGAAGGTCAGATAGGCAATCGCCCCATATAAAATTCTGGTTCTCAGCTGCATCCAGTTAGACTGTAAGCTGACCTATGTTTAGTTGGAAAAAGGCTAGGCAGATGATGATATTGTTTGCCTTAATCTGGATCAATTTTATTTTATTTTTTCTAATGTGTATGTTTGTGTAGTAAATTAAGCATGAAATTTTTCAATAATTATCATTGCTTTTACTAAAATCCGTAACAAAAACATAAGTATTTCCCACGGATTGGTATTGCCAATAAAAACATAATGAGTAGCACTTAACACGGGTGTTAAAGTCAATTAAACGAAAACAGTACAAAACAGCGCGCTTATTAGGATAATTAGACAGACAATATTTCACAGCTATTTAGCGCTAGAATTTCCTGATAATTACTTTGGAAAATTATCTGGGTTTTATCTCTGTGATAGCATCACCTTAATGGTATTTTCATGACTTTGTAAATGCTGCAAGAATATGTAAAGCGTTTCACGTTTTTCAGAAAAAATCTTGATAGTGCATTTTAACTGGTTCGTTTTATAGTGGGAAAAGCTTTTGCATTATGTATCCTATTACGTATCCTACTACGATTTATAAGTAAAACTTAAGATTTACCAATATTTCGGCTTTTACAATAGCTTAAACAGAACCATAAATAGTGGACGAGTTTTTGAGTATCATCATGTGCACCCGATATTGTCTACAGACAATAAAATATGAATTTCTATGCAGAAATCGAACTCGCAATTCGTAGTGTCGAAGCAATCTCAAAGCCACTGCGCCAACCACCTTCAATAGTTAAAAACAGCAACAATTTTAAGAAAAATATACTACAAATTTTTCGCTTTCTCAAAGATTGTATCTTTTGAACTCCCTTGTGGTCTGAACTCCCTCAAAAGTTTCTGAAACAACGTGTTTTCATCCCTTTTCCTACTAAACTTAGCTATAAAAACTTTTCTCCACCAACATTATGTTTAGGAATTATTTTTCTTGGAAAACAACTTTGTGTGTAATGAGGCTTGTATCTTCAAGTTGGGGTAATTAGTAGACTCGTAATGTCTTCAGACTTTCTTTGGAAGGAAATATTAAAGGCATCCTTTATTTTTCTTATCATTTCACGCCTAGATATGCGCAATGGTTCAGCAATTGTCTTTTGCAAAAAAATAAAAAATAAATGCAAGTTTAATTTTTTTACAAAAAAGAAAATTTCTTTTGCCTATAGTTGTTTGTGTAGGTGTAGTTATAGGTGTTTGTTTATGGGTTTCTTTAAGTTGAGAACACTGTATTTATTAGGTAAGGGCAGGGAAATTGACCCCTTTATTTATTAGTCCTTACTTTAGTTGCATAAAGTTAAGTAGTGATTAGCGACTGTAGAACCGTACATTTTTCACGTTTAAACGTCACTCCTCCTTAGTAATAAACGTAATAAATCAGGTGAATAGTTACACACCGATTTCTCTCTTTCAGTCATTTGACTTTCGAAAGAAGAGAGAGGGTTTATTATTAAGGGGGTAATTGTATAACAAATTGACTACGTACTTAAATTGTCCGTATATTTATAATTTCATCACCATTGTTCTCAAAATGGTGAAGGAAAACATCGTGAGGAAACCGGAATGTCCTAAAGCCAAAAATTCGAATACTTGTGACATCCACCAACCCACTGTGAGCCAACGTGGTGGATTATGGCCCACTCCTTCTCACAGAGAGGAGGTCTGTGTACCAGAAGTGGGAACAGTATAGGCTGATTGCGCTGTAAAGGCAGTAGGTACATCATTTCAAGTAATGAGCGTGCCTCAGTAGGTACTCCATATTAATTATTGAGTAAATCAATGTAGGGCATGTACTGGCATGTAGGAGAGTGTCTGAGCCTACAAACATGATTTATGACCACTAATTAAGTGTAGGCATTATCACAAGTCCAGCAGGAAGATCGACCTAACTGAGTTACGATGTTAAGGTTATTGTGTGAGGAAAGAGTTTTGAGAAGTTCATGTAAATCTAGGTTCAATAAATCAATACGTTTAGCTTTTTTTTTAAGTGCTACGGTTTTTCATTCAGATTTTTATAAACAGCGATAAATGCACCGGAATTTTTCGACGCCATATTTTAGTTTGATAACAGTTTTAGTTAATTTAGGATATCTATCATGTTGCGGAAGGATCGTACGTTCCCGCTATTGGAGGTCGCATAAATGTATGAACTGGCCTGTGTGAATAATCTCATTTAAAAACACATACGAAATGCAATTCAGAAAAACACAGTCGTATCGTATCGGATTACATCGGGTCTTATTCGTTGTATGAAACATAGGGATAAACTGCATATGAAAGCCAAATCTAATCCTGACAATGCAGTATTGCAACTTTCGTACAAAAGGTATCGAAATTTTTGTAATGATCTCCTTAAAAAAATTAAAAGCAACTACGACAAAGTGGCATTGGAAAAGGCTGGAACAAAAAGTAAACAGATCTGGAAATATATTAAAGACGCAACGTATACAACTAAACAATATGAGTCATCTTCAGGTTTATTACAAGCACACTCGTCACCGCTAGATTCCGCTAACATAGCAAATAATTTCTTTGTTAATGTTGGAAAGTGTCTGGCAGAAAAAAATCTGGATCCGTCCCAAAACCCAACGAGCACCCCTTTGACCTGCAACACTACTTTAACATCCTTTGCGCTGCTAGATACTGACGAGACTGAGGTAGAAAGTATAATTATGACCTTGAAAGAAGACTGTGCAGTTGGCTGGGATAACATATCGACAAAAATTATCAAAAAATTCAAGGACCTTTTGGTACGACCACTGACTTATATTTTCCGCATTTGTTTATCAACAGGTCATTTCCCTGAGTGTCTCAAAAAAACTGTATCCCTGTCTATAAATCAAGCAGCAAAGAGCAAGTGACGAATTATAGACCTATTTCTTTACTGCCTTCCATGTCAAAAATATTAGAAAAAATCATAAACAAAAGGTTGTTGAAATATTTGGAACATAAATCAATTCTGTCTGAGCGGAAGTTTGGATTTAGGCCTAAAGTTTCAACTGCTGATGCGGTACACCATCTGACTGACTATCTAGCGCAAGAACTTGACAAGGGTAACCACACAGTGGGAATTTTCCTGGACCTCGCCAAAGCTTTTGACACAGTTTCCATTCCAATCCTGTTGCGCAAGCTTGAGCTCATAGGTGTAAGAGGCACCCAGCTGAGATTATTCAAAAGTTATTTAGAAGATCGTTCCCAGTGCGTAAAGATTGGCAATGTTCTCAGCGCTGTTCAAAAAAACACATTTTTTGGTGTTCCTCAAGGAAGTATTTTAGGGCCCACTCTGTTTTTGATCTACATAAATGACCTTTGCAATCTAAAGCTAGAGCATGGCACTATTATAACTTACGCTGACGACACTGCTCTACTTTTTTCGGCTGACTCAGAAAATGAAGTCTACAATCTTGCGCAACACGGATTCAACATTGTAAATAAATGGCTTCAAATTAACTCACTAACCCTAAACGCAGATAAGACTAATTACATTAAGTTTTCGATGCGCAAGCAAATATCGAAAATCCCCTCCGCGTTGCATGCTCATTGTTGCCCAGTCCCTGCAGATAGCCAGTGTAAGTGTTACCCTAATATTAAAAAAACAGATAAAATAAAGTACCTGGGTATTATAATAGATGAAACCCTTTCCTTCAAACCACATATGGAAGCTCTAAATAATAGAATTCGTAAACTGATATACGTATTCAAAAAGATACGATTTATTGCAGATCCAAAAATAATTAGGCAAGTATACTTTGCTCTTTGTCAGTCAATTTTGACTTACTGTATTACTTCATGGGGTGGGCGAGTAAAACTTTGTTATTACCCATTGAAAGAGCTCAAAGAGCTATTCTCAAGGTGGCTACATGCCGCCCTTTTCTTTTCCCCACTAACATCCTATATAAAGCTTGTAAAGTACTTACAGTTCGACAGTTATTTATAATGAGCACTATACTAAAACAACATGCAGCGCTTCCATACAGCACTGAATTTACAAAAAGGAGACGGAAAGATATAGTTTGCCCTCAAAAAAGTACAAAACACGCTTTTACAGCCAAATTTTATATGTACCTCGGACCGCTTCTCTATAATAGGCTGAATGATAAAGAAAACATCTACTCCTTAAATCATAGTAACTGCAAGAAAATCCTTATGAAGGCTCTTCAAACTATGTCCTATGAAGATACAGAGAAGTTATTACTTGTGCTAAAGTAAATATAAAGTAAATATAATTTTATACACCTTTTTACATATACAGGGTGTTTGGTGCATCGTTTGCCAAATGGAATTGGCCGAAAGGAGAGGTCATTTGCTATCTCTTAAGGCCCAGTAACTCATTCTTTTTTACACCGGTTTTTTTATTATGACTTTTTAATTTTTATTTAGGAAAATACAAGAACTCTGCATTTAAGCTTACATTTTTTTTTAATTTATGAGTATAGCCTTCAAATTTTATTTTAATTCTTATGTTTACTCTTGTATGGTTCTACGAAATTCAAAATTACTTGCTAATAACATCTAGTTCCTTTTTAATAACTCACAAAGTTTTTGAAAAAAGGAAAAATACACTTAACACTCAACTTTAAATTGCTGTAAAAAATAAACTAAAAGCGATCGGGATCTTCGAATTGTTTCAAAAAGTTCTCTAGTTTGTCCCCTTTCCAACGGTGTGCAATATACCAAAAAAAAAAAACTTTTAATGACTTCAGTAATTCACTAAATGTGTTATCGAGACACATCAGGCTGATATTCGATATTACGGTAAGAACACTAGTTTTCACATAAATAACATTCTTTGAGTAGGTGGATAGTGTTATCTCACTCTTATGCAGTCTCTTGTCTCTTTCTAGGGTTCTAACTTTCCTCGAACTTGAAACAAAAAATGTCCAGTTTTGTCGTTTTTTATTACACTCGGACGTGGATGATCCGAACTTTTTAAAAAGAATTTCTACAAATAGACAAACCCTAATTATTAGGTCAGCTACCAATTTTCAGTGAAATCTGTCTTTTGTTTTTTATCAAAACGATTATCCCGCTCACTGGAGATTAATCATGGATTGGGAGGGATGGCCCTATTCCTTGGCCTGTGTTCCACAGATCTGACTCCGTTAGATTTTTACATCTGGGGATGGCCCAAAGAACTTGTTTACTCCACGGAAGTTGAGACTAGGGATGATTTAATCCAACGCATTGAAATACGAAGAATTACGTTTACATACCACTACAGTCGAGATAAGACGAAGATGTCGCGCGTGTGTACGCAATAGTGGAGGACAATTTGAACAAAATTTATAATTAGGTACTTATTAAATAAAAGTTTATTTTTTATTTCAAGTTCGAGGAAAGTTAGAACCCTAGAAATAGACAAGAGACTGCATAAGAGTGAGATAACACTATCCACCTACTCAAAGAATGTTATTTATGTGAAAACTAGTGTTCTTACCGTAATATCGAATATCAGCCTGATGTGTCTCGATTAAACATTTAGCGAATTACTGAAGTTATTAAAAGTTTTTTTTGGTATATTGCACACCATTGGAAAAAGGACAAACTAAAGAACTTTTTGAAAGAATTCGAAGATCCCGATCGCTTTTAGTTTACTTTTTACAGCAATTTAAAGTTGAGTGTTAAGTGTATTTTTCCTTTTTAGGGTTCCGTACCTAAAGGGTAAAAACGGAACCCTATTACTAAGACTTCGCTGTCTGTGCGTCTGTCCGTCTGTCCGTCTGTCCGTCTGTCCGTCTGTCCGTCTGTCCGTCTGTCTGTCTGTCTGTCACCAGGCTGTATCTCAAGAACCGCAATAGCTAGACAGTTGAAATTTTCACAAATTATGTATTTCTGTTGCCTCTATAACAACAAATACTAAAAACAAAATAAAATAAATATTTAAGGGGGGCTCCCATACAACAAACGCGATTTTTTTGCCCTTTTTTGCTCGATATCAAAAATGGCAACAGGTAGGCACTTGAAATATTCACAAAATACTCAGTTGTATTTTAACTTCAATAATAAATAATAAAATTAAAATAAAATAAATATTTAAGGGGGGCTCCCATACAACAAACATATTTTTTTCGGCGTTTTTGGCTTGTGGTACGGAACCCTTCGTGTGCGAGTCCGACTCGCACTTGGCCAGTTTTTTCAAAAACTTTGTGAGTTATTAAAAATGAACTAGATGTTATTAGCAAGTAATTTTGAATTTCATAGAACCATACAAGAGTAAACATAAGAATTAAAATAAAATTTGAAGGCTATACTCATAAATTAAAAAAAAATGTAAGCTTAAATGCAGAGTTCTTGTATTTTCCTAAATAAAAATTAAAAAGTCATAATAAAAAAACCGGTGTAACAAAGAATGAGTTACTGGGCCTTAAGAGATAGCAAATGACCTCTCCTTTCGGCCAATTCCATTTGGCAAACGATGCACCAAACACCCTGTATACCAATAAGATAAATATTATAAGTATGTGATTATTTAATCAATTAATGTTACCTCCAGTCGCCTGAAACACAGGATTACCTAGTTCAGGCTCAAATCATGGATGAACTCTATATAGATTTAAGAAAAACTGTATTTAAAGTTAGTCTTCATATTTTTTGAATAAATTTAGTTATTATATTATTATTATTATTTACACATGGTCTGTCACATATTTAAAATAAGCATAGTTACGGGTTGATTATGTTCTGTACATTGTCACTTGTGTGTAAAATATGGACCACGAATGAGTATATAGTACCTATCTCACCACTGCTGCTAAGAGCACTTATTGCTACTGTTTTCCAATAGGTTATGGGCCCAGAGCAGCCCAGAACTAGAGCCGGAACTAGAGCTATAGCTAGAGCCAGTGCTAGAGCTTAATTAATGAGTTGAGTGGTTTGAATATTAAATAAAATTGTGTGCCTGTAAAACTTACGAAATCGCAGTTATGTCAGCTGAAGTTGACATAAGTGGTATTAAGAAGCTGAAAGGATCGTCCGACTAACCAAACTGGAAATTCTTGGGAGAATAAAAACTGGTGGGGAGTAATTTCTACAGATGTAGTAAATACTGACGTAGACCGGCAGGCACGAACGACAATATGCTTGTTGTTAGAACCAGTGCTTTACCTACGTCTACAATGCGAAGACTGCGAATGAAGCCTCCAGGCTTCATTAACCTTTGTCTTCATACTCTTTCTGTAAGCAGTTCCAACTGCTGCGTATGAAGACAAAGGTTGGGGAAGACGTATACGTATTCAGCGAGAGCTTTTCAATTAGAGAGAATAAGAGTAAGTTAGAGAATTTCGTTTATAAGGAAAGCTACATATCCAAAATTACATTCCTGACACAACAATTGTCAGATATTGATGCTCAAATCCCTGTTGATAGGATCATATCGATTTTGCTGGGTGGATTGACCACTGAGTACAGCCCGCTCATTATGGTTGTAGATAATAGTGGACAAGAGATCACGTTAGAGCAAATAAAAATGAAATTGTTACAAGAAGGAAGTAGACACAGTAAGTTGAACACAGCACGAACAAGCCTTAGTTGCACGTAAAGTACAGAACGATGCAAGATCGAACACTTAAACTAACGGTCTCAAGCAGAAGTTCGTCTACAAGTGTTTTAAGTGCCATAAGAAAGGACACAGGGAATATGAAGGAGGCGATAAACAAAGATAAATAGTATTTAGATAGTGGGTGCTCAAATCAAGAAAATTGTTGTCTTATTCACCTGAAAAGGGTAACATGAAGATCGCAGTAGCAAACGGCGAGAAATTATTGGTATAAGGACGAGGAAATGCTAAGCCACGAGTCAGCAAAAACGAAAAATTAATTTTAGTAAATGTTTTACGTTTCTGATTTATCCATGAACCTAATTTCGGTGAGCGATTTGACCAAGAAAAATTATTCCATGAATTTTGACAAAGCAGGTTGCATGATTCATAATAAGAATCGAGTTGTTGCAAGATGTAAAGAGGTCGACGGAATTTATGAGTTGACAGAAAATAAAAACGTCGCAAATGTGACACTGTCAAAACAAAATGAAAATATTTCATATATTTGGCATAAAAGATTACCTAATTTTTCGCGTAATTATATGAATAAAATGAAAGTTTTAGTAAGCAGCATGGAATTTAAGAGTACCGATTTATGCAAGCCGTGTATTCCATGTATCGAAGGAAAGACATGCAAAAGTCCCTTCATAAACCAAGGAACGAGAGCGAACGTGGTCTTACAGCTTTTACAGTTGGTTTTTAGCGATGTTTGTGGACCAATCGAGGAGCCGTCGTTCGGGGGTTCGAGGTATTTTCTTCTTTTTATCGACGATTATACTCGGAAGAGTCATGTTTATTTTTTGAAGAAAAAGTGAAACTTTCGATAAGTTCCGTGAGAGATGAGACAAGTAAATCTATTAAATGTCAGATCTGACAACGGCGCAGAGTAATGTAATGGTAAATTTAAATCTTTTTTGAAGTCTGCAGATATTCTTAAGACACCAGACAACAGCTGGTCGATTCTGTAAAAATCTCACCGTGAAAACTTAGGTGAAGTGAGTTTGTTTTTGCTAGGAATTGACACTACTGACAGCTCACTCCGCGCTCACTTTACCTAAGTTTTCACGGTGAGACTTTTAGAGAATAGCACCGCAGTACCTTATACGCCGGAACAAAGTTCTGTTGCAGAAAGAGCGAATCGGACTATAATGGAAAAGGCAAGAACATTACTGTCAGAATCGAATTTGAGCAAGAAGTATTGGGCCGAGGCTGTAAATACTGTTGTTTATCTAAAGAACAGAAGCCCCACAAAAGCATTGAAAAATGCTGTACCAGAGAAGCTTTGGACTGGAAAAGATGTGGATGTCAGTTATTTGAAAATCTTTGGTTGTTTGGCGTATAGATTGATACCAAAATGAAAGAGATGCAAACTGGACATGAAGACAGAACCGATGATTTTTATTGGATATCTAGATAATCAGAAGGGTTATCGTCTGACGAATCCTAAGACAGGTGAAGTGACAACTGCGAGAGATGTAAACTTTCTGGAAAACGTCTTTCTCCAAAAAGACAACGTGGATTCTGTTCCTTCCAGTTTACCCAACGGATCTACAAGCAAATCTGAACCCTTGGAGGCAAACAATAATGTGTACCGTGATGCTGTTGATGAGAACGTAGAAGTATCGGAGGAGATAGAACCTGAACCTGTACAACAAGAGCAAGTACCTGATGATGTATTAACTGAAGAGAAACTGACAATACCTGAATCAGAAAGAAAGTATCCTGTAAGGGAACGCAGACAAGGATCAATCGGTACGGATGCAAATGTTATGTATGCCAAGGAGAGCAATCTTGATGGTGATTCATTGACTATTAATGAAGCATTGGCAAGAGAAGCAGTCATACTAGCGAAGGAGGTGGCTGGACGGTTCAGGGAGAGAGCCTCCCGTCTCAGCCGCCGCGGGGGACGCCCCCGGCGTCGGGAGCCGCGTGACGACTCCCGGCCACCGTAGGCGCGGGCCTGCGGGCGGAGAGTAATGGGTAGCTCACCGTCCGATCAGGACCAGGCCCGTGCCGGACGGCGCGTACGTGTTCCACGCGCGCCTCAAAGAGATGTCAGCATTGAGGAGAGGCCCCTTAGGGCCGAAGCCTGCCGGGCCAGCGGGATTGTCCGAAAGTTACCGCTGCCGCTGCCCGGAACATAAAGGGCTAAGGAAGAAACACGGGTGGGTTTTAGTCAGTAAGAGTCTGACACTCCCTTCCGCTCAACCCAGAGCGGGAGGAGTCATTTGATGATTTCCCATCCATAAAAAAAAAAGCGTTGGCAAGACCCGATGATGAACTCATGTCACTAAAGAAGAACCAGACTTGGACGTTGATGGACTTTCAAGCTGATAAGAAGCCTATTCAATGCAAATGGGTGTTTAAAATCAAAAGAGATAGCGACGGCAAGGTATCTAAGTACAAGGCTAGACTAGTAGCAAAAGGTTTCACACAGGTGGTGTAGACTATACTGAGACTTATTCTTGTAGTTGGAATTTAAAGAAAGATTATTGTTCTCACTAGCTGTTAAATACGATTGGTTTATTGACCAATGGGATGTCACGACTGCCTTTTTGTATGGCAAGATTAAAGAGGACATTTACATGCTCCAACCGAAAGGAGCAGTAGTCAAAGGTCAAGATACCAAGGTAAGTAAGCTGCAGCGTTCTTTGTGTTATGGATTGAAACAAGCTTCGAAAGCTTGGTTCAAGGAATTGGACTAAGAGATGTTGAACTTAGGCATTTTACAATCAAAAATAGAACCGTGTTTGTATCAAAAGCAACTTAAAAACATTATGAAGTTAATTGTCGTTATTTACTTAGATGACCTTTTAATTTTTGGAATTTGTGAACAATAAAAGCAAAAATTAAAAACCGGTTTGCTTGAAAAGTTTAAAGTGAAAGATTTAGGCGCGGCTAGGCATGTTTTAGGCATGAGGCTGAGGAGAGACAAAGATATTATTCGTCTAGATCAGCAACAATTAATTTCGGAAATTTTGAATGACTTTAACATGACAGACGTTAAGCCAGTTTCAACCCCAATGGAAGTCGGTATGAAGTTAGAAAGATCGACAAATTCCCATAGCAATCTGCCATATCAGAGCTTGATAGGGTGTCTAAACTATTTGGCCTGTAATACGCGACCAGACATAGCACGTGCGGTAAGTGTGCTTTCACAATTTAGTTCGTGTTATGATGAAATACACTTTAAATGTGCGAAGCGGGTCTTAAGGTATTTGAAGGGTACGTCTAATTTTTGTCTCAGTTTTAGAAAGTCGAGAGATTTAGAGTTACGAGGCTATGTTGATGCAGATTGGGGAGGGGCACTTGATAGAAAGTCTTTCACAGGACTAATTTTCAAGTTAGGTAAAAATATATTGTCATTAGAGAGTTGGAAGCAAGCGACAGTATCCTTGTCCTCCACAGAGGAAGAGTATGTAGGATTGAGTCAAACTTCGAAGGAAGTTTGACTCAATCCTACATATCTCTTTATTTACTTAGTTTATTGAACAGTTTGACAGCTGTGGATAATAAAGCGGTACCTAGTAATTTATATTTTTATGGCAAACCCCCCCCCCCCAAAATTGGGGGAGGCCTATGTCCAGCAGTGGACTTCTATCGGCTGAAATGATGATGATGATGAATTTATAATAACAATCAGTCGGCGCATAAAATTGCAGCTAACAAAATGTTGCATAATAGAACAAAAATAAATAATAATAATAAACATAATAGTACTGACAAGTACAGAAGTGATCATACGCATGTGTAATAGATTAAGGGGGCGTATTGGAGGTCGCATAATTATATGTATGCACGGGCCTGTGTGAATAATCTGATTTACACTTGGTCTGTCACCTATTTAAAATAAGCATAGTTACGGTTTGTTTATGTTCTGTACATTGTCACTTGTGTGTAAAATATGGACCACGAATGAATATAATAACTATCTCACCACTGCTGCTCTTATTATTGCTACTGTTTTCCAACACCCGCGACCCCCGGCCTATAGGTGTGAGATGGAATACCGGGGTGGTTTTTAGTCAGTAAGAGTCTGATAGACCTCTCCGCCCCCCCAGGGCGGAGGACATCTATGAGGATTTTCCACTCAGGTACAAAAAAGATGTTATCTGTCATATTTGTATAACATTATATAGCATCACGCATATAATCCACGAAAGGTTAGGCAGAGGTACATCTATTGGCTACCCACATTTCGCCAGTTGTCATAGTTGGTTGGTGGGTGGTTGATTGGTGGGTAGTTGGTTGGTTTGGTGGTGGTTAGTTGGTAGTGGGTTGGAGGTGGTGGTGGTGGTTGGTCGGTGGTGGTGGTTGGTTGGTGGTGGTGGTTGGTTGGTGGTGGTGGTTGGTTGGTGGTGGTGGTTGGTTGGTGGTGGTGGTTGGTTGGTGGTGGTTGGTTGGTGGTGGTAGGTGTTGGTTGGTTGGTGTTGGTTGGTGGTGGTTGTTGGTGGTGGTTGGTGGTTTATTGGTTGGTTGGTGGTGGCTAGGTTGGTGGTGATAGATAATTGGTTGGTGGTTGTTTGTTAGTTGGTTGGTTGTTTGTTGGTATGGTAGTTGTTCTTTTTAATTCTAATAAATTAATTGACACTCCTATATCGATTTAAATCCTTCCGGCAATTTGTAGAAGGAATTCTTAATAAGTTTTAAATGTGATTATTTCTTGAGTGATGAAGAGGCACTTTTGATAACAAGAGAGACCGTAAAATCACCGTCTGTGGTTAATTACTTTCGAACATACTGTGGCTTCACATTTCCCTCTCCATTGACTCACCTATTATGTCAAAAGAATACACGGTCACGTGAGAGAAGCCGCGTGTGCAGCTAATACATAAAAAAACACGTTTAAAAATTCCCAAAGAGCAGTAGGTCAGAATAACCACTATGTGGAGCCCTGACACAGCTAGAAGTCGTCGTAGCTGACCCCGTAGAAGATGGTGGGACAAGCTGGAGAAAACAAACGTGAGGACAAGAGTGGTCACTTTAGCCCTGGATCGAAAGAGCTGGAAGTCATGGGTGGACGCCCTTGCCCAGCAGTGGGATGAAGCAAGCTCACAGTAATAATCATTATCCTTGGGTTTTTTAAATCTCGTACTGAATAATAGTATTGGCAAAATGCAACGCACACAACACCACGAACAGTTGCATAATAAGTAAAATTATACATTCAGTGGACGATTCAATAGTGTCAATTACAACACCTATCGTTTTCCCACAATTACTGCATATTCTACCACAAATGTGAATCGCTATTCACAGAAGCGAAAATTACGTGAATTCATACGTCATCGCAGTTGGTTCGCTGTACAATACGCTCGATTGAAATAGATTTTGATTGGTCACCAACGGATGTGCACTATTCATAATATTTCGTTGGTACAAGACTATTGTGACGTCTGATGGACTTAAGCTGCTTTTTGGTACCGTTTAAAATCGTTATTTGTATAAATACCTAATAGGCCTAAAATGTTTCCACTGCTGGGACACAGGCCTCCTCATTGTGAGAGGCAATGGGCCGTAATCCACCACTCTGGCCCAGTGTGGTTTGGTAGATGTCATATGTCTTCGTATTTTTGGTTCTAGGGCATGCCGCATGCCTGTTTCCTCACGAATGTATGCTTTCACCGTTTTGAGAGAGATGGTGATGAAATAAATTATTCATTTTGGGCTTAAACCGTTCGCTATGGTGGAATTTATGAGAGATCTACCTATGGTGTTCAAATAATTTTTGTAAGTCATTATTTACAAAAGCGTCGTCAAGTAGGTAGACATGACTTTCTTTCTCAGATTATTCACATAAAAGATCATTGAAGTAAATTGCAATCAATTTGCAATAACAAAATTGGACACGGTTTTAATTTTTCAGAAACCAATGAATAATTATTGTTTCGAATGTTGTTCCAATAATAACAATACGCTTAGTAAGCATTACTAATAACATCTTTACATACCGACAACTTATTTCAGTGAGCAAAACAAACATCAAAGACTACAGTGAATTGTTTCTAAAAAATCCGTTTTGGTAAACAACCACACATTTTTGTCGTAAACTAAGATGAACGTCATGACTTTTGATTGTAACCCTAAGATATTTAAAACATTAAACACTTCTTTGAATTATCCATGCAAAATTAACACATTCAACTCAAAATCTAAATGTCCGTACGCCACTCCTATTGTTTTCTAAATATGACAAGTAAAGACACACACTTTACCTAACCCTTCCAACGGACAAAATGAACAATGTATCAAAATTTTAATAAGCAGTCTGGTTCAGATCCTAACTCATCATTTCAGCTGAAAGACGTCACCGACCGGTGCTAGCTATCTCATTCTTAATAGACCTATTGTTCCTTAAATAAGACGTCTATTATCGTGAATGGTTCAGTCCCGCCGGTGTTTTGTGCGCCTTCATTATACGACAGACAATGAGTTTGTAGTGATATCTACAACGCCTAATGCGAAAAACACGTCATACTGACGTCACGCAAAATCCTGCATCGCGCAAGCAGAGTTTACCGCGCAACTAGTATAATATACAACGGCCCGACGTGAATTATCGGGCAGTTGCCCGCCAGACACAACCCCCGACCGGTCGGTGGATCCTCCCTTTTCTATAGAGGATGAGTGAATTTTACTCCCTGTTCCTCACACCTCTATAAGTCGATTAAATGAGTGATTTGAGGAACTTCATTAAACCATTTCTTATTATTAATTTATTTCGAAAGCAGCGGATTATGTTTTGAGAGCAGTGGTGGCCCATTGGTAACGGCCGTGACTTACGAGTTGTAGGTTGTAGGTTCGAACCTAAAGGAAAATATCGTGAGGAAACTGGCACATCGTACACCTATGTGAATCAAAAATTTAAGACATGTGACGTCTACCAACCCGAACTGCGACTGGATTATGGCCCACTCCCCCTCACAGAGAGGAGGCCTGTGTCCCAGCAGTCGGAACATTATAGGATGATTATGCTATGCTAGTTTATTTCATAAACATTAAAATGGTTAATTACAATATATAACGCAACTAACTAGTTATAGGAATATACACTAGGTACTAAATTAAATGACTAACTACATTATCTAAATATACAAATAAACACAAAAATGCTTTTGTTTTTTGATCACTTAGGCGTCATAGTACTAGTCCGCATGCATCGCTGTCATCCGGAAACCATTTCTTGAATTTAATGATACAAATGTGTCTCTATTTATACCCGACTACGGCGAAGCAAAAAGGGGAGTTATGATTTTGACCGGTATCATGTATGTATGTATGTATGTTCATCTGTTCCCTCATAACTTCAAAAGTAGGTACTTATAATAATTTGACAAATGGGGTATCGTTAGAAGCGTCTTGACCGTTCGCTGGTTATAGGCTATGTGACGTCAGACTAAATTCAATATGGCACCCTCTGGAGGACATAAAGTAATGAATTTAAAAATATATATTTTGGGATGGTGCCTTGTTGGGTATCAAATAAAAAGGCTTAATTAGCACATTTCAAAAATATAAATATTACTGAAATAATCCCCAAAATAATTAAATAAAAAATAAGTTTAAAAACTCAAACCCATTCATTTCGAAAAATAACTTGCTTGAAAGTTTGTATGAAATGCCATACGGCGTAAACGCTCTTAAGTTAAGTAGTGATTAGTGAATGTTTAACCATATTTCGACGTATGAACGTCATTTAACTTTAATCATCGTTTATAAATATACCTCTAACTTTCTAGTTTCCGGCTCACTGGTAAATAATATATTGTAACCTAGCTAAAGGTAATATTTTAAGCTACTCATGTCGTTGAAACTTGCTGTTAAACTGTGACCCTGCTTACTGTATTAGCTGGACAATAAATATTTTCTATAATGATTGTAGCCAAATGAGCTCAAGTAAAGTAATCCATACAATGCTTAAGAAAACCATTCACACTTTTGTTTATCTAATCTCGAAACTGAAATCACTAATGAGATAACATTCTTTAATCAAAAACACTACATTACCTAGTAACAATGCACATTTCCACGACCATGTCGCGCTCACACTTGACCGCCTTATTTAGTGTCCCATCCAATTGTTCTCGTTGTTCTCTATCGGTATTCCACTCTACTTGTTTATGGACAGTTACCAAGAGCAGACGTACATAACGCGGAGCAATGTTTACAAAATCATTCGTTTTCTTACTACTGATGGTCGTAGTATACGAATCAAAGTGTGAGAGAAGAACAAGGAAAGTTTTTGAAGCCAAGGAATGTGATCTTGGTCATTTGGTTGAAGAAATTGCATCCTATGAAGCCGTTGTTAAGAAAGTAATAGACTACACAGTCTCGGGAGCATTCAAAGGGAAGACCTACGACGAGTGAGTATTGTTGTACTATAATATTGGTGCCGCTGTTAGAATGGATCTTTGCAGGATTTCATTGGGATCTCTTTATCAAGATTTATATTGCTTACTCGTGTAGCAATTTTATTTTGATTTCAAACTCGTGAAAGACATGTAAAGAAAAATTAAATAGAAATTGCATGCATGATGATGATAATCTAATGACACTTATAGATAAAAGTCAGGTGTCAAATTCATATTCAAAATTGCAGTATTCATTATTTTTATGACCTTGGACTTGGGGAATCACGGTCACGTGGCCGTTGACGTTCATTCCTTACTGACGTATTCCTCTTTTTTTCCACTGGTTAATGATACTAGTCCAAATATTATTTTACGATATAATATTCATCTACCGCTATCATATGTCCCTATGATTGTTTTTTGTCGTAATCATATTAAACGTCCCACAAAGTGGACCGCGGTTTGTAAGCCGCTGGACGTCCAGTTGTGGACGTCTTTCTGCTGAAATGATGATGATGATGATATTAAACGTTAATCGTTTGTAAACGTTAATTTTAGCAATATTTTGGAAGTTATTTTACTATTAATGTTTTAATTTACTTCGTTACAACAATGCGTGTAAGATGTTTCCTGAAGTAGTCTTTATTTGAATTATTCTTCATTATTATGTGACCTTGGTTTTACAGTCTTGGTTTCACAGATCTGCTGCAATAAATTGCAGCAGATCTGCATTACCTGCTTTGTTCTAAGGTTACTATTATTAGTCTTTTTTAATAAGAAAAATGTGCATGGCACATTAGCTTTTTACGTCTTCTTCACGTTCCCCTGCATACCTGTAACAACATTCTTTTAATACTTATCTCTTTTGTTGACTGAACCTATCTAGGTACAGTTAACAAAAGAAATAAGTATACTTACTAGTACTGAAATGTAATTTGATAAATGAGCTGTTCGTTTTCTATTAATAAAATTAAATTTTTTTCGAGAACATCCATGGTTTCTTACTAAACTTCAAGTATATCCGACGATCCAGCATACTTATCTCTTTTGTTGACTGTACATAGAAACAACCAAATTCATGGTATATAACAGCACATTTCAAATTGTAACTGCTTTGATGAGTGTTGTCAATCATTCAATAAGAAAATAAATAATCAAATCCTACAAGACGCCATGATCCGTTAGGGAACCTATAATAATCCGAATGGTTATTATATGTTCCCTAACAACAAGCAACACCTTTACAAATAACTGGTTATTCACATTTACTATCTATTCCATCTTAGCACTTAGGTAGGTACTACTATGGTCCAAAATGATACTATCAAGTGGAATTTCACGTACATTTAGATAAGATATTAACGAAATCCACAAGAAATACTTTCAAGCCTCTTGAGTTAAATGTTAACTGTCTATCAAACGTAAACATACGTAATCGTATAGACATTTCAGACATTCGACCATCAATTCGATAAGATACCCAGATAGATATACTATAAAAGAGCTCTCGCTATATCGAAACATCTCAATGTCTCAGAGACATTGGAAGAAAAATGAATTTCGATCGGATTCTATTCGTAACCCTTTTTATTATCGTTTCGAATGAAGCCAAGGTTCTGAACAAAAATTCAAATACATGCCAGGATACATTGGGGGATGAATTGATTGAAGAGATATGGGCTTACGAAAATGTTAAGGATGAGATTCTAAGATATGTTCTCGACGGTGATTTTAAAGGCAAAACTTATGATGAGTAAGTATTCACGCATGTTAGGAATGAAACAAGAGAAGATGTTGACTGCGATGTAATTTTTATAAGGTGCTTTTTGTGGTTAATATAGTAATTTTGCAATTACAGATTGGCGAAATTCGTGGACAAATTTGGTGCGCGACCGTCGGGAACACAAGTCCTTGAAAAATCTATTGATTACATGATCGATTTATCTCATAAGGAAGGTTTAAATGATGTTGTTACTGAAGATGTTGAGGTGAGTTAAAATATTTTTATTAATAAGATCATTTCACAATATTGCTCGAATATAACATTTTATCTATGCCATAATAATATGTGAACAAAAAAAATGATGAACGTATAGTGTTGTAATTATTGTGTAATTTTGTTCGTAAATGTGTATTAATAATAATAATACTTTATTGATGCAAGTCCTTACAATTATGCTTAATACCTAGCTAAAGTTCCAAATAATTAAAGGCGCACAAATATTGAAACCCTGACTCCTAAACTAGGAATACCTGTTTCAATCTTGTTCTTTTTACAATTGTTTAATTAATTATTCCGGTTTATTAATTGTATGTAAACTTACTAAGTTAAAACTTAACGTAACTTAACTTCATAGCAGCTGACAGCAGGTATAAGATAATTACATTCTAAACAGATTATTATGTTTCAGGTTCCGCGTTGGGAAAGAGGCGCAGAAACAATTACTATGCTAGAACCCAGAATGAAGAAGATTTCGGTCTTGGGTCTCGGTAATAGTGTCAGCACACCTATCAATGGACTCACAGCTGAGGTGGTAGTAATATCTAATTTCACACAGTTGGATAATACACCAGCCGAACAGATCAAGGGCAAAATTGTTCTTTATGTGCCGATTTTTACGACTTACGGTGAAACTGTGAAATACAGGACGCAAGGAGCAAGTAAAGCATCAGCTAAAGGAGCCATTGCATCTCTAGTGAGGTCTATTACTCCCTTTTCAATCAACGCTCCACATACAGGTTCTCAAACCTACGCCGATGGTGTTGAACCAATTCCAACGGCAGCAATTACTTTGGAAGATGCTGATCTGATCACAAGAATGAATAGCCGAGGTGAGAAAGTGAAACTGCATATTCTAATGTATTCAACACTACAAACTAAGACATCAAGGAACACACTCGTTGATTTAAAGGGATCAAAGGACCCGGAAAAGCTCGTCATAGTATCGGGACATATCGACAGCTGGGATGTTGGCCAAGGAGCTATGGATGACGGAGGTGGCATTTTCATCAGCTGGGCCGCTCCAGTGATTCTAAAGCGACTGAACTTGATTCCAAAGCGAACCATCAGAGCTATATTTTGGACAGCTGAAGAACTTGGACTGGTGGGTGCATTTGCATATAAGAAAGCGCACGAGCATGAGAGTCACAATATTAACTTCATAATGGAATCTGATGAAGGAACATTCGCGCCTGTGGGACTGGTTGTGGGCGGCAATGAAAAAACGCGTTGTATTGTGGCGGAAGTGTTGAAGCTGTTTAAATCAATTAATGCATCGACTCTATTAGAAAGTGATAGTCCAGGATCTGATATTTCTATTTTTACCGGTAATGGTATACCTGGAGCTAGTCTTCACAATGACGATGCGAAATATTTCTGGTTCCACCACACTGAAGGAGATACTATGAATGTTGAAACTCCAGAGAACCTTGATCTTGGAGCTGCATTCTGGGCAGCCGTTGCTTATATCATCGCTGATCTCTCTGTTGATATTCCACGATAAGATTTCTTTTAAAAGAAAAATGATCTTTCTTTTACAATATTTAATTTTAAAAATTCATTGAGTTTATTTAAGTTTCGTGATATTAAACTATGATTACATAAAACGTGGATTTCGATTTATTAAGTAGGTGTCCAGTTTTATCATAACATTTCATGTTTAGATAAAACAATCACATTGGAGAAAAGATACGATTTTTTAGACAAAAATCGTACCTTATCTCCAATAAGCATCAAAAAACGTGTCAAATAATTTTTCCTTTCAATGTAGTACAATATTTACACTCAAATAAAAGAGACAGAGGAAACCTAATCTTCTAAATATCCTTCAATCAATTTGTATTTTGGAAATGTTCTACTCAAACTCAAAGCATTTATTTCAATTAAACCATTTTGAAATTGGCACTTTTAAATTGTCAAATAATCGGTCAGAAAGTTGAAGCTAGTTGCCCCTTCCAAAACGTAGATCTCTATGGAGAAAACCGGGTAATAAATTCCAAGGACACTCTTACACTCCATAGAAACGCTCTCGCCTGTTTGTTAATGACCATAAAGCAATGATGTTTTACAGAATAATTAATACTAACTAGGGTCATACCCACTCTAGTATGTCCCTAGTTAGTATTTATTATGAGTTGTGTATGTGTTTTCCTTTTTGATGATACATTATTTTCATAAGCTAGAACCCTCAAAAAATGCCGATTTAAACCGCTCTGTCAACAAAGGCCTAGTGTACTTTGACAACTATTAAAGTCACAGTATATATCCTTCTTATTTAGTTTATGAAATATCTTTTAAATTGGTCCAATATAGGAGGAGGAAAAAGTCGAGAGCCAAACCTCGAATTATGACTTTTTACTTAGGCTTTTTCAAAAGACGGAGAGTCTTTTGAAAAAGCCTAAGTAAAAAGACCGCATTTCCTCTTAAATTAAGATATCACAAAATAAATATATTATATTTAGGTATAGATATTTTTCTAGAAGTGCCGCCCTTAAATCAATGAGCATGAATCCTTTATCTACGGTTCATTTTCTTTTAGGATCGAGCTCTTGGGAACGGTAAACGGGATACGGTATATTATAAAGATATTTTCTATGCTACAGCAAAAGAGAATTTTCTTTTGCGAAGCGATCCACCTTTCGATAAAGGTCTTAAATTATGTTATCGTGTCTCAGCCGTTGTAATAAAAATAAAGCAAGTAAGCTTCCCGACAAAATGTTGTATCGAGCGTGTAAGGTAGGAACTGATTTTATGAGAATAAAAAATGATGATGTTACTTTTTGTGAAAAAGAAAACTGTATTACAAGAGAGGAAAGAGTCTGCTTATATTTCGACGAAACAATCTTTTCCTAATCAATCATCGATATGAACATGCAAAATAACATAAACATATATTGCTTTTTAGACTTTTATCCGCATTCAGCGGGTGTTAGTTATTTATTTGATCAAAACACAATATCTTTAAAATCAATGGAATCTCGTAACTTCCATTAAATATGACATCCTAATAGGAAACCTCAACATTGAAAGTCGATAAATAATGTATAACTTCGCGAATCTGTTAATTGAAAATGTAACAAAATTACAGACATCAAAATGTTGGCCGCGCGTTTTGTAAATAAAATGTTTTAATGAATTTACGGACAAAAGATTCCATCTATTTTGCAAGATATTATTTATTTTTATTATTTCGTGGCGGGTCGTTTTGTTGGAAATGTATGACTTTGTCAAGCTACCTAATTATATGTTTTATTAATAAAGGACGATCAAATTTTTTGACATGAATCTGTATTTTGGTCGCAATACATGTTTTTGGAGTTTTGCAACAACTTAGAATAGAATAGAATATTCTATTTATATTCGTGCCAATTCTTCACTTTATCATAGAGTAAGTTTTGAGTTCATTAGCGCTTCCAGTTTAAGTTAGTTAACTGGTATAAACGACGCGAGTGCTCGGAGCGCTTCCGTTCATTCGTCGATCATTATTGAAGGAGGCTACGCAGATCCAGTTGCCTAGTTTCTGATTTGGCTCAGCTTTATATCCACCCCGCATCAATATATCTTCGTGCAACAATATACCCCATAAACGCTTCTCCAATAGGATTACTAACAAGTGGTTGAATACGCATTTCGTCATCTCTCAGGATAGACTCTACATCATACAAATTATAGATATAAATGTAGAAATACCAAACAACCAACTTAGCTACCATTCTACTTAAAAATACAAGAAATAGAAGACTCTTTACAAAATAAATAAAAAGCCATTTGCAGCTTAAACATACCTCAATCAAATTGTGTCAAGAACAGTAAATTATTTTGTTGGGTGTCGTCTGATATAGTGCATAGTGTTGTTGAGAACGTCTTTTACAACAACAATAAAATGCTCTGTTTGTATTTTTATATAGAGGCTATTTTTGAGATGGGGCAGTAAGGACAGGTAGGTATCTGAGCCGTTCAAGCTACAGGAAAACGGTCATCATTAACAGATTTTGAAAAAAAATTACAGTCAGCAGGAAAATGGAGGCTTTCAAAAAAAAAAAACCAATCGATCCTGTTTCTTAGAAGAATCACAAATGAGTTTTGAGTACAGTCAGCTTCACAGTTGGTATTGACATCAAACCTATATAAGTTTTTGTAATGTAACGTAAATGGCGTGTTGGTCTAATGGTTAACACTGCAGCTTGGCAATGCGATGGTCACGAGTTCAAATCCGCGCATGAGAAGATTTTTTTTTTTCTTTATTTTAATTATTTATTTACCCTTTTTTTTAGTTTCTTTAATAGGTGATTTTCGTTAATTATTATTTAAGAAATCAAATGGAGGTTTGTAATAAAAGCTAGGCATTTTCATAAACAATATTCATTTATTTTTCTAATTACATTTCTAGGAATTCATAGAATCTACTTCCTGGTTGAGTATATAGTTTTCTATCTGTGTTAAATTGGGGTTATTTACTTAGAATATTAACTAAACACAAAATAGCACCTACCTACCCTGGAGGAAGTTTAGAACATTTAAAATTAGATAACGGTTCGTTTATAGATATTTTTAGAAACATAACTACAATAATTTTTATTTATTTAAAGTTGTGAAAACAATTTTTTTTTATACTCTGTATGATCTTATCGGAAAAAAGCCTGGTTAAAAATGAAATGTTGTCATTTGTGCCCGTGAATTACAGAGAAAGAACCAACATGCTAAACTATAACAGTATAGCAATATACATCTTTCTCTTTTATCACATTTTCTGATAACCCTTATTTAACACAACATTAGAAAAATATGTCAGTTCAGATGGTGCATCGTTAACACATTACAAGACTACGTCTTGTAAACAAAACAATAATAAAGGTTGATAATAATAAAGGTTTGTTTGTTTTTGATTAACTACGAGATAATGATCCCACAAATATTGGGAATTATTAACACTTGCTCGTATTTGTTCCAATGCAATTTTATCTCATAAGTTACACAATCAATCTGCCGAGTAAATTGCCTATTAATAACGTCACTGTCTGTCAGTCTTCTTGAAATCAGCACTGAACGCGTAGTTTTGAAGAGTGCCACTGAGTGAACTTTCACAATATTACGTTGTCGCTCCGATTCATTAGTCTAAGCAATTGGGACTTGGCAATCACATTTAACATCACCCGTCGCTTGATAACTTTATATCCATCTAGGAACTATTTTTCTCTGTAATGAAAATAATAATATTAGAAATACATAAAAAAATCCAACTTGTAAATAATAATGCAACATGATTGCATCAATAAATAGGTATTATGTGTAAGTAGTAACGTAAATCTTACCGTTATGCCCATATCTCGTGCTATTTTTTTTATTCGTTATTCCTGTTGCCAGAGAACAACAATTTTAGCCTTCAAAAAGTATTTAATTGAACCATACCATCGGTTAATAAAATAAAATGCTCAAAAACTTAATAAATTGGATATTAATATTACGACGAAGATAATTACACACAAGCGGATCGGCTCGAAAACGAAACCATTTGAAAAGTAATTATACCCTCAGTCACAGTTTAGTAAATAAGGCGAAGAAGTATTCTAAAATTACGATAGTGCAACTATTAACACATTCTATTATTCAACCAAACAAGAAATCTATGCTAATTTCAACCTTATCTTTTAGTTAATTGAGAAGTTGCTTATTGCATTTTGTAAAACAAGACGGTAAGGTGCTAGTATTAAATATAACACGGAAGTTGAAATTTAAACCTTAATACCTAGAAGATTAGACCGTTAATAACCTTGTTCGATAAAAGTGGTAATGCTATTCAAATTTTCGTTGAGGTTGATAACTGAGCCAATAGCCTAGTGGTGTAAGGCACGGTCTAAATGATCTGCTGGCGCCTGGTGATCGGGTTCGTATCTTAATCGCACGCAAAGTGTCTTTTTGTAAGTTATTCTTGGTATACGGTTCGGCCTGAAGGAAGCCGAAAAAATACCATATAAAATTATTAAAAACTTGCAAGTAATATTTGAGGCGGATCGGTGGATGCGCTCGGGGAGAGATGGGTGCGACGGCGGGGGAGGGAGCTGCTCAAGGCTCACGTGACGCGCCCGCCGCCGCTCGAGCGATGAGCGACGGCGGGGCCGAGCGTGCTCGGGCGATAATCTTTAAGTCTTGGGGGGTTCGATTTTTCTGACGCTGGCTGTACTAGAAAAGTTATAAATAGCAAAAAAAAAGAAGAAAAGAAGCAAAGAAAAAAACTTACCTACTTTTTTCTATGACGGACTATCCGTAAGTATTCCTGAAAAGTGCCATTTCAGTGATTGGTTGAGTGTAAGATAGTAAGTATATAAAAAATATTAATCGATCTATAGGGTGCAATAAAGTAGGCGCCGGTTCTGTTCCACCTGGCTCACTTTGGGCTGTCAACTGCGCGTTTAACTTCATGAATTGCTACAACCTACTCTTTTTCCACGATTAACGATTCGAGTAAATATCAGTATTATTGCTCGTAGAGACATAAGAGATGCAGAAGAATATCTGTTTGGCGGAGAAGATACGTCTCTCTCTGGTTATCATCAGCCATATTTTAATTACTGTGGGCGTACTATGGGTAGTGTTAGTTATTGCGCAATAAAAAGACCGTTTACAGTTATTGTAACTGTCTAGACTCTGTCAAGCGTCACCTGGTACTGGCGTCCCGAAAGGAATGACTGACATACTTCCGACATTATATTCTTATTATATCCAAAGATTATAAGATAGATCAGGCAAATCTACAAAGCGAGCATGGAGACACCACGGTGGCTGGTGCTAGAGGGGATTGGTTGCTTGAAGAAATAAATAACTCGTTATTATTAAAACATTGTGTTTTATTCGAAAAGAGTAAAAGCATATTTACATACGTACATCAATCAGTCGGAATTTTTACTTTTAACAAATTCAAACATATATGTCATAGACGTTTGTTGATGGACAGCATCACGACTTCCAACACCTTCTCCTGATGTTCGCTCATGTTGCTGAGACTCGCGTCTATACATGCATTAATCTTGCACAGTGTCTTTCGAACTTTACTTTTGACAGTAGTTTTGTCATTACGTCAGCTAACTGTATCTCTGTTGGACAGTAGCTGATATTTATCAGTCCGTTCACGAAGTGTTCGTGAATAAAATGGTATCGCACATCTATGTGCTTCGACCTTTTGTTGAAGGATCCAGATTTTACCAGTTGAATCGAACTTTGGTTATCAACGTGCAGATTTATTTTTATGTCCATATCGGTTATTTCCTTCAACAGAGATTTCAGATGCAATGCCTCTTTGCAACAGTCTGCTGCGGCTATGTACTCGGTTTCGGTCGACGATAACGCCACTATAGGCTGTCTCTTAGACGCCCATGCGATTGGTCCATCGGCTATCATAAGCACTGAGCCAGAAGTGCTTCTTCGCGTCAATGGATCTCCAGCATAGTCAGAGTCGCTGAAAGCATCGATATTCTCTGTCAGTCTGTTTCGTTTGAACAAAATGACTTTGTCTTTGGTTCCCACCAAATATTTGAATATTTTCTTCAGTTTATTGACATCTTCTCTAGTGGGATTTTCGACCTTCCTGCTAACTTGATTAACCGCTTGTGCGATGTCTGGTCTAGTTCTGGTAGACAGGTACAGTAAACTTCCCACTGCCTCCCTATAGGGATATTCCTTCTCCTGGGCAGTTTCCTGTATCGACTCTGAAACGCTACTTGCGGGCGTGTCACAAGGTTTGGCATTTATCATATTATATTTTTCGAGTACGTCATTTATATAAGATCTCTGAGTAAGGATTATTCCTTCCTTTGAGTTTCTTATTTCCATACCCAGATATGTACCTGGATTATGATTCTTTTTCATTTCAAATTTAGTTTCAAGTTTCTTCAAAATTACTTCGATCTTTTGCTTGTCTTTTCCTATGACAAGTCCGTCATCGACAAATAATCCGAATATTATTGACTTATCTTCGTTTACGAAAACGCATCGATCGGTTTTTATCGTCTTGAAACCCAAATCAAACATCACTTGGGTAAAAGTTTTGTTCCATGTGAATGGAGCTTGTTTTAAGCCATGCAACGACTTTTTCAGCCGGCAAACTACTTCAGTAGTATCGCAGTCAGTTTTATAGCCAACAGGTAATTTCATGTAAACTTCATCAGTCAACTCTCCGTACAAGAATGCCGTCTTGACGTCAAATGTCATGAAGTGGTAAGATTTGGATGCGGCAACGGCTAATAAAGTTTTTAAGGCAGATTGACTGACGACTGGGCTATATATATCTTCAAAATCGAGGTTTTCTTTTTGCTCGCAGCCACGTACGACTAATCTGGCCTTCATCTTCATGTCATCTTTAATCCGAAATACCCATTTGTTAGACAAAATTTTGTGTCCTTTGGCTTCTGACCTGTCAACTAGTACCCAGGTATTATTTCTCTGTAGTGAATCCATTTCAGACTGTATCGCCTTCTCCCAATTTTGTCTGTCGGTGCCCGTCACTGCATCTTTATATGTAAGAAATGAACAGTCATAGTCATCATTACTTTTTGATGTAAACATTGTCACACAACGACTTAGCTCGTAGTCTTTGGTCCATGCTGGTGGTCTCACTTCTCTTTGTGGTGTGCCACTTGAGGAAGGTGGGTCACATGGATCTTGACTGGAGCTGGAAGAAGGAAGATTAGTAGGTTCCTGAAAAAGTAAGTTATTATTAATTTTGTTTTTAATTTCAGGTACTTCAATCTTAATTAATTCTGTTTCTGGTTCTTGAGTAAGTTCTTCGTTTTTCTCAGCAGTAGTATCGCCATAATGCATCTTTTCGATTACCTTTACGTCTCTGCTGATAACAACATCATTCTTTTCCGGTAGGTAGATTCTTAAACCTTTAGCTTTATTTGCATATCCCAAAAATACTCCTTCTGTCGCTTTGGCTAAGAATTTTCCTTTTCAGTTCTTGTTCATTACAAATGCTCTGTTTCCGAACACGTGTAGGTGGTTTGCCGACGGTGTTCTTCCTACCCACTTCTCGTAGTTTTCTTTAAGAGCTTTTGCAGGACTTCTATTTATCAAATAGTTTGCAGTATTCACGGCTTCTGCCCATAGATTTGCAGGAATGTTAGAATCTATCATCAGACATCTTGCTTTATCCATCAGCGATCGATTTTTCCTTTCACTCATGCCATTTTGCTGAGGTGTATAGGGAGCAGATAGTCTTCGGCTTATACCGTTATCTTTCAGAAATTTGTCAAACGCTTTCGACCTATATTCGCCTCCATTGTCAGACTGAAGGTTTTGAATTTTCTTTTTATGAAACAGTTCAACATAGTTTTTATACTCCTTGAATTTTTCGATTACTTCGCTCTTTTGTTTTAAGAAGTAAACACAGCAGTATTTTGTATAGTCGTCAATAATTGTAACGAAATACTTTGATTCGGCCATCGATTCATGCTCAAAAGGGCCACATACGTCACTGTGAATTATCTGGAGCACTTCAGTAGAGATTATTTGTTCATGGCTTTGGAATGGTAGAGTGGTAAATTTACCCTTGATACAAGTCTCACAGGTAGGTACCCAAAGTTTTTTCTTTAAAGTCGAGTCCTCGCATCATTCTATTTTTAACCATTTCCTTTAGGTCTCTTTCATTGACATGACCTAACTTCTTGTGCCATTTCATAATTTCGCTTTCAGCATTTGTCGTTAAATTTGCTGTCTCTTCCGGTTCATCGAATTCAATGAAGTATAGTCCATTTCTTCTTCTAGCTGTTAAGCTAACTCTTCCGTCTTTTAAGAGACTGGCTTGTTCCTTGTCAAATAAAACTTTAAAGCCATGATCTGTAATTTTGCTTACTGACATCAAGTTGTTTGACAAATCAGGTACATATAATGTGTCAGTTATATTGTGTTTGCAATCGTTTTTAAAGAGTTCAGCTTGTCCTTTCCCTTTAACTTCGGTCGTATGCTTCTCTGAAGCTAGTCTTAGAGATTAAATTAGAGAGTATACTTTTGTCACTCGTCATATGTGACGTACAGCCACTATCCAGACACCATAAATTGCTTTTAGTTTTCAACGTTCCTGTTGTTAAATAGATATTATGCGTCTCTTCTTGACCTTTAGTTTTATTAGGGTTATTGGGTCTCTTTTTTTTAACCAACAAGCTTCTGTGGAATGCCCTTTCTTCTTACAATTGTTGCAATATAGTACTCTTTTCTTTGTCTTTACATATAATGCTTCTGAAGTCTGAGGTTCGCTTGCTTCGCTTTTCCTTCTTGCTTCGTATTCTTCTATGATTTTTACTTTTAGGATGTCAGGACTTGGTAAAGCATCTCTCGACTCAATAGCCGTTCTGAAGCTTTCGAAATTTGTAGGTAAACTGTATAACATCATAATGCTTAATAATTCTGAATGAATTTTGACATCTATGTCTTCTAATTTACCCACTACGTCCATAAAATTATTGAGATGGTCCCTCGCATCTTCTTCTGTAGTCATTTTCTTCAATACTAGTTGCTTTAATAGCGTAGCTTTTCTCGCGGGCCCTGTACTTTGATATACATACTTTAGTTTATCCCATACCTCCTTGGATGTTTTACATCCCTTAATTTGTTTAAGTTCTGGTGGAGATATAAGTAGAAGTAGCTCTGACCTTGCCTTTAAGTCTTCCTTTAGGAATGCATTCTTTTGTTCGGCAGTCGCAGTTGCCGCTAACGTTTTTTCACTACTAGCGTACTCCTACAGATCGTATCTTATGAGAATCGCCTGTGCTTGTAACCAGGTACGGTATCGTAATTCGATTTTTTCAGCGGTTCTATGCTTCTTTGACTTGAGCTCATTTTTAAACATTTATTTTCTCATTTACTCACGGTTTTGATCATTTTTCTTCCATTTGCCACTTATTATAACCGCGCTCTGCTACCACTGATAGAGGGGATTGGCGGTTTGAAGAAATAAATAACTCGTTGATTATTATAACATTGTGTTTTATTGTAAAAGAGTAAAAGCATATTTACATGACAC
The DNA here is from genome assembly GCA_916614155.1 of Mesoligia furuncula. Taxonomy (NCBI): domain Eukaryota; kingdom Metazoa; phylum Arthropoda; class Insecta; order Lepidoptera; family Noctuidae; genus Mesoligia; species Mesoligia furuncula. The sequence continues at coordinate 10,461,071 of OU744792.1, forward strand.
CGTACATCAATCAGTCGGAATTTTTACTTTTAACAAATTCAAACATATGTCATAGACGTTTGTTGGTGGACAGCATCACGACTTCCAACAGCTGGTGCTAGAATCGGCACTTTCAATACCTTCCATACAAATCAAACTTGTCACAGTTTACTCGCACTACTACACAAATGCTTTTCTTTACTTGCTCTTTGGCGGAATTTTAGAGGGTGACACTTAACATATTATTATCCTCTGTTACCTCTGTATGACTTATACCGTTATTAATTCACTTGTTAAATTTGATCGGGCAAAATATAACAGTTTAAAAACATTGCATTTTTGATGGTGGTGATTTGGTTTGTTTTTGGAAGACGTCTCTGAGTGTGGAAATTGTGACTTTATTGTTTTATTGTATTCCCCACCTGTAAAAATAAATGGAAGTGGTAACAGTAAATATATAAAATGTCATACAGAAACTGACGGCTTTGAAAGAAAGAAAGAAAAAAGTGACGGACACACGTTCGTGAAACACAAAATTAACAAAATAAAAATAATGTTTCAACAACAATAGTAATGTGCCTCACGGCTGCGCCAAAAAGGTTCATTTCAACATTAATGCCATAAAAATGCTGTCTGGCCCTGGTTGTCTAATGAACCTTTAGGGAAAAATGAAGCGGAGTACACACAGTTTCAAAATACCTAATACTAATACCTAACGAATAGCGAAGATGCATCGAAAGTGCTTTAAGGCACCGAAAGTGCGCTCAAAGCACTTTCGGTGCCATGAATTTTATTACTTACTGCCCTCTCTAGATATTACGATTACGTGTTGTGATCAAATTAAGCTTATTTTATAATACTGAAAAATGATGATGATGGAGATTTCCATGTTTTTTTTTGTGAATTGTCTGTAGATAATTATAGGTACTTTGGCTGACAGCATTCATCATGCATGACCACAATGCTCACACATCCTACAGTGTCATTGTCTACTGGCCTGGCGACATCTTTAGCTAAACTCATCCCGTACTAACTAGAGCTCTCAATAAAATGCACTAGTTTAAAATCTACCCTCATTCAAAAACGCTTTATTAGCATTTTAAGTTAACCAAAAAAAAAAACAAAGAAATGTAACAATAGGAAACCAAGAAACTTAAGACTTTACCTGGCAATTTTATTGTGAACAATAAAAAGTGTAATTATAAACACAAACAACTCCCGAAACGTAATAAAGAATGGAAAAACTTCAAGAAACGGTTTCTTTTAAGTTTGTTTTATGTTTTCACTAGTGATGCTCCGGTGGCCCGCTTGTTTCTTTTGGAAGATTTTATTTTTATGATAATTTGTTTTTCTTCATTTCACAATGAATCTGTCAAAATATGTTGTAACACTTAAAGTTATGTTTTATTATAATTTTAAACATAACTCGCGAAATGTGGGTGTATAGGTACAGACGCCACCACATCAAGCTTCTACAATCTGTCAAATTTTTTAAATAGATTTTCAACTTTATCGCAGAAGCATAAGGTTCAAAGTTGATTGGGACAATTTCTTTCGGGTAGCTTGATGAGCTGGCGTCTGTACGTCGCCTCCACCAAATCCTTCGGAGAAAAATAGCGGTGTTGTTTATGTTAAAATTTTATATTTCACGTCACGTCTGGATTCTCTTTTGGAAAATGGAAAGGATAAATATTGAAGTGGACGTTTTCCAGTTTTCTTTACTTGAAAAATAATACGTAATTTTTCACATAAAAAATTAGATTTATGTTGAGGGAAGTCAGATGTAAAATATTAAAATTAGGTTAGTTATTCCTTTTTAGGAAATCTATGTTCGTAGCAATCTATGTTCGTACGAAGAATTGCCAAACTTAAGTGACAGTGGGCAGGGCACATTGCTCGCGGAACAGATGGCCTATGGGCCGAAAGGTTCTGGAGTGGCGACCGCGTACCGGAAGTCGTAGCGTTGGAAGGCCTCCCACAAAGTGGTCCGACGACCTAGTGACGGCCGCAGGAACCCGTCGGATGCGAGAAGCCCGGTCGAAGTGGAGGTGCTTTGGGGGAGGCCTATGTCCAAGACGTCTTTCGGCTGAAATGATGATGATGATGTTCGTACTATAATTAATTTAGTAAGTACACACTATCATAATCCGTTTCAGTTCTCCTTCATTAACCCGTGTAAAAAGATGAATATTATTAATGAGCCAAACCTTATCTTTAATTTCCTCCGCCTTCTTACATAGTTGTACGTAGTGCAAGGAACCTTTAATGGGATACGGAACCAACTAATAGTACCTAACTAGAAGCCACATCTGTTTTCGAATCGGACCGTAAAGTCTAATATACGACACTGAAAGAACACTACAAAGATGTGAAGTAAAATGTTTGAAAGTTGTAGTAGGTATTGAGCAACTAGCTTGGCAACTAGTTTCATCTTTCTGAATGACCGAACCCTTTTTTTTTGCGGATGGGAAATCATCAAATGACCCCTCCCGCTCTGGGTGGCCTAAAACCCACCAGTGTTCCTTCCGGGCCAGCGGTAACCCTTTCGGACTTCGGATCATCTTTCGGCTTCGGCCCTAAGGGTCCCCGATGCTGACATCTCTTTGAGGCGCGCGTGGAACACGTAAGCGCCGTCCGGCACGGGCCTGGTCCTGATCGGACGGTGAGCACTGACCGACCCCTTGACAATTCAAAAGTAAAAGTAATTGGTTTAATTGAAATAAAAGCTTTGAGTTCGAGTTGCAACCTAGCATACTAGGTTGCTGCTCAACCTAGCATACTAGGTTGCTGCTCAACCTTATAAATATAAAAGTAATTTTCGGTGGGTAGATTGTGTGATAGATGGTTTTAATAATTATGTGTGATGTCAAAAAATGGTAGATTCTGAGATGATGGCTGATAGAAATGTACGATAGAGGATGAAATCCTGCGCAAACATCAAATAAATTAGAATTCAAAATTATGATAATATTGCATACTATTACTTTTTACCACATAAGTAAAACTGTTTTAAAACCCCTAAACTGCAGCTTCAGCGAACATTTATTTTCTCTCTCGCTAACCAAAAACCTAGATTCGGAATTTTAGAGCTTCGGTAATTAGATAGAGCAACCTTGTCGGTTTAAGCACAGTTTAACTTTTATTTACTACGGCGTTCCGCTGTTTTAGTTTTAAAACGCCGCAATACGGGGTTAGTTTGCGATATTTTAATTTAATTAAGTTACTTTGTTTTAAATAAGAGCTTTTGATGGAAATAATAATAAAATAATAAATTTTATTTATTTCCAAAAAGGTTACAGATTTAATTTACTAGTTACTATTTAATGACTTAAAGACATTAGTGTTAGGAGGTAAGTAGGTATAGGTCTACCAGAATCTCATGGCAAAAAAAAAAACTTTGTGGTTTTCATACATTGCCAATGTTGTCAAATGTATAAAAACCACAAAGTTTTTTTGTTTTTTTTTTGCCATGAGATTCTGTTAGACCCAAACAGAGCAATAATCTACGCTGCAGAAATCTGTAAACAGTAATTGGTGGTGACTCCTGCCTCTTAAACTAGGGTTATCTGTATCTTAAGAGACAGTGTTCGGCGGTGTGGTAGATTTAATAAGATTTATACCACTTGCGAAAATATTATTTGTAGGAGCCTTTTAGTTTATTTCAAAACGTATAGTTGAAGGTATGTCTATGTATCTGATCTATCATAGACACATTTGACACTATAGTTATTTTGCCAAAACCATTCAAAGTAGGAAATGTGTTCAGTCTGTTTTATTATCAAAAAAACAAATATAATGCAATCGCACAAAAAAAAAAATTGGTTTAGATATTTGGATACTAAATCTAGTTTTTTGAACGGCAAAAATATTTGATACAGCCAGTGCCAGATTAGCCTTTAAATAAACCAATTAACTGTTTAGGGCATTGCTTCTAACAGTAACTAAAAACTTATCACCAATGCCTGCATTACAAATCCGCGGACAAACATTATTCTTTTGGATATGAAGAATAAATTCAACCCGTATTTTCACGGATTCAAAGCCCCAGGAGCTCTTTTGTGGGCAAAAATATGTTTCTTATTCAAAAGGTCACTGGTAGATGCCACTTGTTACAAAACTCAAGGGCAATGGGGTTTTTCCGTTATAAATTTACCCACGTAAATAATATGGAAACGTATTTTTTTAATTAGCCTGTCTTGTGCTAAGAAGAATAGCTTAAGTTCTGTTGTTTCAAATTGATTTATGGCTGGTAATAAATAAGGGACAGAAGACATAATGTAGGAAAGAAGGCTGCCAGGCTCAAACAGGATTGGGCGGGTCACATCAGCCGCAAGCATGATAACCGCTGGGCAAAAGTCTCCACACAATAGGTTCCCGAAGATGGAAGGCCCACAAAGAAATGGAAAAATGACTTGGACGCGAACCTCGAGGCCTAAATCGAGGTGGCGCGGGAAAAGAGTTTCTGGAAGGATTTGGGGGAAGCCTTTCCCCAGTAGCGGGACTGAATAGGCTAAAAAAAGACTTCCTTCTTGGTCTAGTGGTGTCGCAACCCCAACTGCAGAGCAATAACAGCCCGTGTTTAGATTCGTGCCCATTCAGCCACGGCAACCAATCTAAGCGCGAGCGGATAACCAGCCTTCGGCGCGGGAGATACAGTGCTCAAGTGTGTGCGCAGACACAAGTGTACTCTCTCTTCCCTTACTCTCATTTTGTCCGATGGGATGGCAATCCGACCTCCTTCCTTCTTCTGCCAGACCCGGGAATCGAACCCTGGTTCCCATACTCAGCAGTCGCGCTTGCATCCACGACACCAACGGGGCAGTCGGTGCCAGTTAATGACAATGGGCTCGTCTCGTCTTACAAGGTCTTCCCCTTTTACTTTAATATGTATACACCTCTCTGTCAATTACAGCTTAGGCGTGATGTAATGTTCTTTTAGTGAAATTATTGCGTTGTTTATTTCGAAGAATTAGTACTTAACCTTAACCTTAAACCGGGACCATTGAAGGAAAGGGAACCATAAACCGGCAATCTGTTCTATCAACAAAAAATTACATCACATCGCATTCGGGCACGTGGACCGGCGACTTGAAACTAGAAAGGTCTCGTGAGATAAACGACATGGAAAACTTCAGGGAAGCGTGCACTGTGTAGCGATGCGTAGAACCGTTGACAAAAAATTACTGTTAAACAATGACTGTTGTTAGTGACACTACCTTTGTGACCTTTGAATGACATCTATATTGAACGGAACAACGTAGTTAGGTTATTGGTTTTCAATGTCTTTTTCAATGTTGAGGGAATAGCACGCTACGTATTCTGGTATCGCAGTTGCTACAACAAAACTAACTTTACGGTCTATCACAGTTATTTTGCTTCTGACAGCAGCAATTTTATTGTAACAGTAATATCAGATCACTGTGATTTTAACCTGTGAGTAGACTGTAGACAGAATCATGCCGTCTTATTACAAATCGAAAACTAACTTTAGTTCTGGCCTAAACCTTTGAGCCAGTATTTGTATTTCGAACTTTATTTCGATTTCTTAGATTCTTAATATTAAAATGACAACTTAGCACCGAACTAAGCAGCCATTTTTGTATAAAGAGTTGCATTTCTATAACAATTAGGTTCTTAATACAATAACTGGCTCGGAGGTTTAAATCTGATCTAAAGAAAAACCTTGTTTTGAAATTAGGAGCTTAACTTAAATATCGTGACGGCCTAGTGGTTGAGACCTTGCCTCTCATGGAGATTGTGGCAAAATCATACCCGGACAATAGTGCCAATGTGACTTTTTCCATTCATTATGTAATTTCCGAGCTTATCTGGGATATTACTGACATCGGTAAAGGATAAAAATCAGAGGAAACCTGCACCCTAATTATGTAACACTATCAACCTCGATTCGAATCATTTTTACGGATATTGCTAATCCATTGCTTCTTAAGTTTGAAAAATCTGTCTGCTCAACAACGTAAACAACGCAATGAATGTTGTTGAACTGTCAAAATGAAACCCATTGCTACTGATAGTATGTTACGCAATTACCAGATGGACTATAGTTAATATAAGTCTAAAATCGCCAATAGTCTTGAGCCAGCGTGGTGATCAATGCTCGTGCCTTCTCTGGAGATTTTTGCTCTGCAGTGGGATACTAATAGACTGGTATTACTTGACCAAAAGCGCGGTCACTGTCGGACTGCATAGAAAGGAAAGAGAAGCGCGATGACACAATGCTGGTAATTTATTGCAAAATATGAAGCAATTATCTATTTAAAAAAAATCTATTGTTTGGACTAAAAAACATACTTGACGGCGCTTCGACGTTTTGAGAGTGTCGAGAAACGTCGCGGGTTGACGTTTCTTCACTCTGACGCAACTCCGGGCTCTTTTGCAGGCAGCTGTTAGACGAGGCAGGATCCGCTTGCATCGTGCTCAAGCAAAACCTGTTCGGTGGAGCGTCGCTGTATTTTAATTTGTTGGAAAGTGTTGATTATGGCTCTGTTAATATTTTGTTACAATAATAATCGTTTCGTTGATCTTCTTCAATACGTGGTTTTGATTCTCATCGCCCGCCATCTCACGATAGCTCGGCACCACAATGGACCTGGAAATGACTGATGATGGCCATGTGCCGTTATACTTTAGTATGTTGTTTGTAATATAACCTGACAAAAAATCAGAACGATTGTATGTATATTCGTATTTTTCATTGAAAATATAAAGATTGTGCTTAGAGGTATCTTCATGATTTTTTTCACTATCTACCTAGCATATATCCTGAAGAATATCATATATTTTTCTGATTTCGTTTACTGTAGTCAATCATATAATTTTATTGCTTCTAAAACTTGCGTTTTTTGCGTTTAAGTCCTGTAATCCCCTTAAATGTTTTGTAAAAAACTTTATCATTCCAAGCAATTACTTTTTTAAGATAAGAAAGTGTTGTAATTAGGTATTAACATTCCAACTGGCTCAGCTACTCCATTGTCTTATTTATTCCCACTAATTAATTCCGGCCATTTTAATTATCGTGAGAATCATAGCCGTTTGTCGTAGAGATTTAGTGAGGAATTCACGAATGCTTCCTTGAACTAAACTGACATTTAATTGGAGGATTGTTTAAATATCTTTGTGCTAATTTTACATGATAAGGGATGATCACGCCTTGTATGCCCGAAGGGTTGGCAGAGATGCGAAATGTGGGTGTACTACCCATATTTCACCAGTCATGTCTAGTTAGACATGACCTGTTACATGGGGAGTTCCCCATGTAACAGGGATAAATTATTAATCATCTTTTAAACAAAACACGCGTGGTGTCGCTTACGGTATCAGTGGCGCGAGTTCAATGGTTTTTCCCATCTCAAGAAATGCCCAACGCGCATAAATAAGTTTTCACTTCAAAAACAAAACTAAGTAATTATAAATATTAACAAAAACTAAGTAATTTAAAAAGGGATATTTCAGCTGACCTTTTCGCCCCAAGAAAGTAAGTAGTCTACAAGCTGGTTATTGGAGTCTCTGGTTCAAAGTTTGATTACTTAAGTTAGGTTGAACATGATAGACAGCAGAATGGCGCTATCATTATACTAATAATATTGTATAAATGGTAAATGATTTTATTTCTGTAAGTAAATTTGTACAAACACTTTTACACGTCAATCATATTTTTTATTAAAAACTAGATGAGGTCGGCGTTTCTTATCTGACTGCTCTGAGCAGAAAGGCCGAAATAAAGTCAGCCACAGTCTCTTTTAAAGTCCAGACATAATTTTGATCAGATCATGTGAAGGCCATGAGGATTGGTGTCGGAAATGGTCTTTTGAGGAAAGAACCATACAGATTGAGTGGAGGGGGCGAGCCTATTGCCAGGAACTGAGCACAAGTCCAGACTAAAGGCTGAATGAGGGATTCCAAATAGAAAAACCCAATAACACTTTGTCCGACCTGGGAATCGATCCCAGGACCTCATGCTCAGCAGTAGCACTGCGGCCACTTGACACAAACAGCAGTCCGGGATGATTATTATTTTTCTTTGTGCATGCTGTACCAGTACAGCGTCCTTATAATTGTTTGCTGCACCGGACGACGTCAATACGTGGGCGCCGGCTGTCGCTGAAAACCAGCGCTGTGGCTCTGTCTTGCATAGGGTCGCAGCATAATGTTGAGTGATAGCCGTTTTGCGTTTATGTGACGCATGTTTCCCCCAACCCTTTCTTTTTTTTTGTGTTTATGTTCTTTATTGCGTCATGTTCACCGCAAATAAACGTATTTTCTTTCTTTCCTTTCTTATTATGTGTGGGAAGAATTTTGCTTGGCTACGGACAGGGTCGCTGTCTATATTTGCCATTTTGAAACTTATTACCGAATGCTGTTAGGTTCAATTTCTTTTCAATGTCGATAATGATCTACCATTCTCAAAACGGTGAAGGAAGAACCAATTCGTCGTATTCCTACAACCAACAAATTCGAAGACAGGACTCATTGTGAGAGGGACCATCTACCACGCGGGCCTAGTTCGGGTCGGTAGATGTATCTGACATCCACTGCTGCTGTTTTGTGCTGTGCTGAACTGTGTGAACATATTGCCACCAATGGAATCGCCAATAATGAACACACCCAGCCTTGTACTTTGCTATAGCAAAATTCATTCCGCAACAGCATCAGGAACTGTCTACACAAATGATGACGCCTCCACATTCTCCTCTTAGAAGTGGGTTTGTTGGAATAACCCTTATAATTTGTTATTATATTAAGTGATTATGATATTATAATAAGGATGGTACCAAAAAATTTAATAATACGGTAACCAGCAAGAAAGCGGCCAAGTGCGTCTCAGACTCGCACACGAAGGGTTCCGTACCACCGTACAATATTTAACACTACATATTTATGTTAAACTTTATGTTTTAATTTTAGTTTATTCTTATTATTTATTGTTATAGCCAGCAGTACCGACACACTCTGTGAAAATTTGCAGACTGACAGACGGACAGCGGAGCCTTAGAGCGGTTCTGCACTAATTGGGAACGTTCTAAGAGCGTGTGTTACCGCTGGCGGGCACCGCGCGTGCCCCCGCGACGGTTTCCGTCGCACGGAGGCGGGCCCCGTTCCGTGGGTGCGGGGCGCGCCTCCCCGTGACGGACGCCCGCGCAGATCCCCGCGACGGAGCACTTTTGTATGAAACCGCGCGGGCGCCCGCTTAACGCAGTTTCAGGCTTTAATTCGGACGGATAGAGGTCGGATCTAGTGCGCAACCCCTCATACAAATAGGACTATGGTCACTTCGGACCGGCATTTCTCGGATTCGGATCGGACGTAGTGCAGAACCGCTGTTAGTAATAGGGTCCCGTTGTCACCCTTTTGGTACGGAAGTATTAAAAACAAAGCTCTCTTTACCTATTCTAAAACTCTATCGAAAATAAATATCTTACAGAAATCTATTAAAGGTATCGTCATTTTAATTTCTCAGCGATTTTTCTATCCAGCTAATTCCCTGTCTAGCTTCGAAAGCAGGTTACCTATATTTCATCCCGGAAAGGCGAGAAGTTAGTTCCACATGAGTGAAACAGCGGCTAACCTATTACGTTTTATTTCCAACCATAGCCGCAATTGTCCAATATTGGAGATTTAATAGTCGCATCGCCGTTTCGTTCCGACACCTTGACGGTAATATTGTTCCAGATTTTAAGTGACTTTTATTTGAGCTTTTCGTGAATTCTGTGAAGTCCTTACTACGAGTTTTAAAGGTAAAACTGGAATAATTAAATTATTCTTGCATGCTAAACCTATGTTTGTCTGTAAATGCAGTTCTCTCGATCCAGGGCTAAAGTGGACTACTGGACGTTTATTTTCTCCAACACGTCCTGCCATCTTCTACGGGGTATGCCGCGACGCCTCCTAGCTGTGTCAGTGCTTCACGTCTGTAAATGCACATTATTTTTTGTAAGTAAAAGATCGCAAAGCTCGTGCAAAGATCGTTTAAGACTGTGTAAAGAGAAATTACTGGTCACAACTAACAACGAGAGTTAAGCTGGATTTTCGTATTTGTTTTTTTTACAATGTTATGAAAAACTTCCTCAACAACGTGACAACATGAACCTCAAATCTCACATTTCATAATTCAAAACAAATCCATACTAATATTATAAATTCGAAAGTAACTCTGTCTGTCTGTCTGTATGTTACCTTTTCACGCTAAAACCGCTGAACCGATTTAGAAGAAATTTGGTATAGCGACAGTTTGAGTCCCGGGGAAGGACATAGGGTAGTTTTTATCCCGATATTCCTACTGGATCGACACTTATGCGGGTGAAACCGCGGGGCGCTGCTAGTTTCTCATAAATCTACATGGGTACTTATGAAACGTTAAAAGTTAGGTGCACCTCGGTTCCAATCAGTCGTTTCCTATGGAGAAGAGTCGGCAAGAAACACCACGGTTGCTCTTTTGAAAATAATTGGCTTTACAATGGTTTCAAATTAAACTGTTACGGTGCGGCCGACGAGAGAATGTGTTCTTGACACATGTCAGTTTCGAACAAACGAGTACGTGTTTTGCGAATTTGATGCTTAGTCGTTACAAGAATTGTCGCACTGAGAGGTGTCAGGAACGTATCTTCTCGACAGTCAGACAGTAGGTATGGGGTTCTCACATAAATCGAAAATAATAAATCTATAAGCAATGAAAAGAAAATAATAAATAAAAACAAAAAAATCTTATCTAAACCAAATGATGATGATTCGAGTAACAATAGTAGCTAAATTGTCAGGGTATAGAATAGACAACGTTTCTTTTGTTCGCTGACGCCAGGCGGCGAACGATAAGAAGTTATACGGGTGTGCTTCAGCGTTTTAATTGATATCGTCTCACCGAGGCCGAGAGCCAAAAGCCGAATGCCGACAGCCGAATGCCGACGCCGATTGCTGACTTGGCGCAGCGGCGATTAAGAATATAATTATTTATCTTACTGCATTGGAGCGTTAAACTTATCTTGTTCAACACTCAATTTTGTGTTGTAGTGTAATATTATTAAGCTACTTCGTTTATTTAGATAAAATACTTGTTTCGTTTAAATACAATGTTTTCTGCGTAGATTTTTGAGACAGGATTGTTTTGAAATGGAAACACAATTTGCTTATTTTCTTGAAAAGCAATTATGTGCTTTCTAAATATTCAGGCCTTATTTAGAAACTAACATTCTTAGAAATTTGATAGATTGTAGTAGTTTGATTTGCTGGCGTCTGAACATACTACTTTTACCTCGTTTACGTTCATACATCAGAAGGTCAATTCTACTATTAACGTGCAATGTGAAAAACATGACACCGGAATGCGATGACATTGTGAATAGACCAAAAAATGGTATTCTGCTCATCTTAAAATTCGGTTTGTTCACATTCCGGTCGCAATATCATGGCAGTATAGTCTCATAGTGGTCAACTTTGTTCTCGTTTACGAAATTAAACATATTTTCATATTGGTTCATTGTACGCAGACGATATTGTGATCAACCTTATTTTCTGATTTGTTTAATGTCTTTATTAGTTTGCTTGATTAAGTGTATGCTCATAGTATTTTCATTTCCCGTTTGTTATTAAATATCTTTGAAAATACAAAATCATTAAAATAAATAATCGGCTAGAAAGCTAACATGGAACGTACCTAGTGGTAATCGCCACGCGCAAGCGCGATGCGAATTATAGGAGTTTTTAGGCCGCATTTCGAATTAAGCGCTTTATACACTATTCAATTTGTAGGAAAGAAAGGCGTTAAAAAAATTTGAATACATTCCATTCCTACAAAATATTACGTACATTTGAATACATTTGTACAGCATGATAATTAAATAATGATTTAAGTCAAACAATTATACACTTACTTTGTATTAAAAACGATCTTACTCGCACGAAATACTTGTTATAAACACACGATATTCAGTTTGATGTTGACAATAGTTTAGTTAGATTGATCTCAAGGCGGGAGAAACTAAAGGTGCGTTCAGAGTTGGGATGTAATCGATTTGAGCGTGCGTAGAGTGTGCTTAAAAACTAAAGACTAACTAGAGCGACTAGTTAGTCTTTAGTTTTTAAGCACACTCAAATCGATTACATCCCAACTCTGAACGCACCCTTAGTTTCTCCCGCCTTGAGATCAATCTAACTAAACTATTGTCAACATCAAACTGAATATCGTGTGTTTATAACAAGTATTTCGTGCGAGTAAGATCGTTTTTAATACAAAGTAAGTGTATAATTGTTTGACTTAAATCATTATTTAATTATCATGCTGTACAAATGTATTCAAATGTACGTAATATTTTGTAGGAATGGAAAGACGTGCAGCTAGTGTCAGATACAATGGAACAAACTGCTCAACTTTCTAGAGTCAAAGTGGAAGCGCTGTCGGTGTTGAGCGATCACTGAGCCGATCGATTTTCGAGATCACTGCAGCCCCATGTTCTGTCCAGACTCGTGCGTCAGCGCCAAACCCTAGCCCTGCCGATGCTACAACAGTGCTCGAACTCGGCAAGCAAAATACCGCAGTGAGTGGATTTTTCTAACCCTACAGCTATTCATAATCGGCCCCTAAGACGACCCCACTGACCGTTAAGACATGATGACTATTGATAACGATTAAGAATGGTATTTTTATTTCGTTTTTTGGGTCGCCCTCTGGCTGCACTAGATGAGGCTCGGAGAGTTTTACCTCAGGTGGAGATGCAACATGGCACAGCTGATACAGCAAATTAATAGTGCAGAACCTTGGGAGGCTTGCTGATGCAGTTGAAAGACTATTTATTGGTGTCCCATATAGGTCTATAGACTATTTCATCACTGTAAAACATTACCTGTACATACATAATTTAAATATACATTGCTAAAAGAACAATACTTCAAAGGTTATTTAGAGCAAAACGTTCAACATCCTGTATTCACGCGGGCCGTCGCACGTAACCAGCTATACACGGTTCGTGCAAATAACACCTACGGCGAACGGACATCTTCTTACCTAGTTCCTCGGTTAATTAACAGCCTACCTTCCGATTTGCGCAGTGACATAACGCCAAGAAATATTAAGTTAAAACTTAAGTCCCACTACCTACAACACATTGAATGCTCAATGTGACATGCAGCTAACGTAGTAACTAGCATATCACCTGAGATGAAGTTACCAAATTCCGAAATCGGGTATTAAGTTAATTATTGTTTACCTTGATTTGTTTTTTAGTACGATGTAGCATTACATGTAGCATTAAGTACAAACCTTAGTGGCTATTCTGCCGAAATAAATGTAATTGATTTTGAAATGGTAATAATAATAAAAAAAAAAGGTAAAGTATGAATTTTTTGTACATGCAATAAAAAAATCAAGTCATTCATATAATATAATTATAAAGAAATACAAAGGAAAACTTACTATATTATAACATTTAAATAACACAAAAACTTTGCATAAAGGGAAAAAGGTATCGGGCTCTGTGTCCACTTGTGATATCTTCAATGTTGATTTTTTAAGGGATAGCCTGCCCCACCAGAAACATAATTATTTTATTATTATAATAGAACTCAAATTAAACAATGACGGGAGTCAGAAGCCCGTGGGTCTGACAACCAGTCTTACCAAGGGGTATCGTATTACCCAGTAACTAACTGGGTTGTGGAGGTCAGATAGGCAGTCGCTCCATGTAAAATACTGGTATTCAGCTGCATCCGGTTAGACTGGAAGCGAACCCCAACATAGTACATAGTTGGGAAAAGGCTAGACAGATGATGATGATGATTTGACTTACTAAAAGCCACAAATTTTCCTTTTCAGCCTGGTGGAGTTGTTCCAAGTGGGTCTTAAGCGGATGGTGATTCTATAAAAAGGAGACATGGTTTGCCCCTCCGCAGCTAGCATCAACACTAATTAGTTGCAAACCTAAATGAATGAATGAATAAAAGCCTAATTAATTATTATGTTTGTATGCGTTTTTTAATTGTTAATTTATTAAAGTATTTTTCATATCACTATTGTTTTATTTTAGTAAAATGTATACTAAGGTATCCTCTTCTAGGGTCCTCTTATAATTTATATACTAGTTAACACGATTGAAGTAAATATCACATCTTTAAATCCCTGAAGGGTTAGGCAGAGGTGTACCTATTGTACCTACACCTAAAATGTGAATAGAAGATTGTATATATTTCACCGAGGCCAGGGGTATAGAGTACCTAAAACCTCTATAATAATAGATGTATAGGCCATACAAATAAAAGATGGTTTATAACTTCGACAAGTGGACTGTAATTATTGATAAGTAAAATAGTACATAGGATAGTGCACCCCGACAATATTGAGTAAGCGAGCGGACGCGCAACGTGGAGCCTGAATCAGGGATGAAATCGTTCTGTCATTGGAGCGCGGCGGCGCGGCCGCCACCGACGCGCGCCGGCCCGCTCTCATTGGTGCTGCTCTGCGGGCGGCGGGAGGTGGAGGTGGCTTGGCGCGGGACTGGAACGCGACTCCGAATTATGTGTGTCATAGACATTCTGCCGGGCCACAAATGAGAGGGCATATCCGATTGAATGATCGTCTGATGGTGCCTGAGCTGGTTTGGATGTCAGCCACCCTTGTGACTCCGTCAGGCCCCGGATGGAGCTGTGTTACTCGTCCAAGGATCCAACGGGCAGGTGGGAGAGCGTCGTCTTTCACGACGACCAAGGTGCCTTCTGTCAGCTGTCCCGATGACTTCTTCCATTTAGTTCTGACCTGTAGCTGAGAGATGTACTCTTTGTAAAATCGTGTCCAAAAATGTTGACGCAGGAACTCTATGCGCTTGTATCTGGGTAGATGCATTGGACTGCAGTCAGTCACTGGTGGATGTGGCAATACAGATAATGATCGACCAATTAAGAAATGGAATGGAGTTAGGGCAGTGAGGTCAGACGGGTCAGAGGAGAGAGGCGTCAAAGGCCTTGAATTTAAGATGCCTTCAATTTGGCATAAAACTGTGTACATTTCGTCATATGTGATATGAGCTAAGCCTAAAACTCGCCTAAGGTGATGTTTTGTTGATTTGACTGTGCTTTTCCATAGACCACCAAAATGTGGGGAGTATGGGGGAATAAAGTGAAAAGTAATGCCTTGTTCTGCTGCACTGTCGCTGATTGAGTTCCGATTCCTTGCTAAAAAACCTGTGATAACATTAGATGCTCCTACAAAGTTAGTGCCATTGTCTGAATATATGTGTGTAGGTTTCCCTCTACGGCTGATGAACCTATTTAGTGCTGCTAAATAAGCTTCTTTTGTCAAATCGGTAACCAATTCCAGATGAACAGCTTTTACTGCAAAGCATACAAATATGCATATGTATGACTTTATTAATTGACTACCACGCCCCTTACGGTTACTGATCATGATTGGTCCGGCGTAATCTACACCGACATTACTGAATGGGAATTCTGAGTGCATGCGGGGCTCTGGTAGGTTGCCCATGATTGGGGCAATGTTTTTTCCCTGAAAACGTTTGCAAGTTATGCAGGATTGAACTGTTTTTCTGGCTAGATTGCGGCCACTGATAGGCCAGTAGGTTTCACGTATGTGAGCGAGTAGTAGCTGTGGACCAGCATGGAGAAGTGTTCTGTGATAAGTAAAGAAAATGATTTTGCTAATGTGATGATTACCATGCAAAAGTAATGGAAATTTTTGTCATGGTGAAATCGCGAATTAGCGAGCCTGCCGCCCACGCGAATGACTCCGCTGGCCTGATCAAAAAACGGATTTAATGAAATTAATTTGTTCTTTGCTGGTAATGCAGTATTTGTTGAAAGTAATTCATATTCATTAGGAAATGAATTTATTTGTGAAATTTTAACTAACTTTAATTTTGCCTGATTTAGCTCTTCAGTTGTTAATGAAATAAAATTGTTTGAAGCTGAATTACTTTTCTGTGTTTAATTTTTGCAATTGTGTATGAACCGCACTATGTATGCAGTTACGCGTGTTAATTTTGTGAAATTAGAGTAATTATGAATGAATGAATCGTTTTCTATCTGTGTGTAACACTGATTTGTGTTTTTGTGGTTCTGGGGTTTTGTTTCTGGCAGGTCAGAGTAACTGCTGATATGCCCAGGTGAAGTAGGCCAGCTGCTGTCATCATCCCTGAGAAAGTCTGGACCAGAAAACCACATGTCTGAATGTATGAGGATTGATGCTGGGACACCACGAGATATGAGATCTGCAGGGTTTTGCTTTGTAGGCACATATCGCCATGTATGTTGATCTGTAATGGTTTGTATTTCATTAATTCTGTGACTTACAAATGCGTTGAGTTTGTGTGGTGGTAACTTTATCCATGATAAAACAATCATTGAGTCACTCCAAAAGAAACAGTCTGAAACAATGTGTGAATTACGGAGAGACTCATTGACATTTTTGTGAAGGCGAACAGCTGTGAGTGCTGCACAAAGTTCTAAACGTGGAATTGTTAATATTTTTAGTGGGGCCACCCTGCACTTAGCTGTTAGTAGTTGTACATTCACCTCACCATTTGTAGTATGTGTGCGCACATAGGCACAGGCGCCATAGGCATTCTGAGAGGCGTCACAGAATATGTGTAGCTGTATGTGTTTAGCTGAATCACAGAAAACTCTTCTCGGTATGACTAATTGTTTCAAAGCTGATAATGATTGTACGAAATTTTTCCATAGAATTTCTATGTCATGAGGGACACTGTTATCCCATTGCAAGTTTAGTGACCACATTTTTTGCATTATTATTTTAGCTTGTAAGACTGAAGGACTTATGAGGCCCAAAGGGTCAAATATTTGGCCAATCATGGACAATATTTTCCGTTTTGTAATATTGTTATTTACCGAGTTTTCTGTGTTTGTTGAGTATGTGATTGTATCTTGATTTGGGTTCCAGTATATACCTAATGTTTTTGATGGTTCTTTTGCACCTAAATTGATGGTGCTGTGTGGTAAATCTGATAATAGGTTTGCTTTCTGTAAAATGTCTGGATCGTTAGACTGCCACTTTCTGAGTGGAAATTGTGCTAATTTTAGAGCTGCATTTACTGACATTGCTATTTCTATCAAACGGGATTTCTTATCAGATCCTGTTAGCAGATCATCACAGTAGAAATCTCGCATGATTATTTCTGATACCTCCTTGTCATGTTGGCAGTCCAACCCGACCTGTCTGATACAACGTGTAGCGAGGTAGGGTGCTGAAGCTGTCCCATAAGTCACTGTATTTAATGTATATGTATGTAGCGGTTCTGATTCATAGAAACGAAATACTATTTGTTGTAATGATCGTTGTTTTTCTATAACTTCAATTTGCCGATACATTTTTTCAATGTCGGCTGATATTATGTATTTGTGTTGTCTAAATCTTATAAGAATTGAAATTAAATCATCTTGTACTACTGGTCCTATTACTTGTATATCATTAAGTGATATTTTATTAGATGTTCGTGCCGATGCATCAAAAACTGCTCTGAATTTTGTTGTAGTACTGGTGTTACGTATTATACCATGATGTGGTATGTAGTATGAATGTGTCTGAATGTTTCTGTTTGTGTTTTTGGTCATGTGACCTAGGTCAAGATATTCTTGCATGAAATTTAAATACTGTTGTTTGTATGTTGGGTCTGATTTGAATCTTTTTTCTATGTTTAGAAAGCGATTCTTTGCCTGATTGTATGAGTGGCCTAAACATTCTGGCGATTGTTTAAACGGTATGGTGACCACAAATCTGCCATCATCTTTGCGAGTTGTGGTTGATGTGAATGTTTCTTCACATGTCTGTTGAGTAGTCTGAGATATTTCTGAAGGAATAGAAATGGTTTCTAATTCCCAAAATCTGTTTATGTTGTCTGAGATCTGATTGACAAAGAATGATGAGTTCTGATTTTTGTTCTGAGTTTGAGTGTCTGAGATGCAGCCTGATATCAACCAACCTAAATCTGTTTCTTGTAGGACTGGTTGCTGTTTACCTAATGGTATTTTTCCAGTACCTATGACTTGCCAGAATATGTCTGCGCCCAGCAACAAATCAATAGGGGCTGGAATATTAAAGTCTGGGTCTGCTAGTTGTATGCCACTGGGTATCAGAATTGTATTTCTGTGTATGTATGTATGTGGCACTGAGTTAGAAATCTGATCAATTACAAGACACATTGTGTTAGTGCTGTAATTGTTGTGTGCTGATTGGATCTGAATGTTAGTATTATCTGTAATGTTTGTGCACTGATTGTTGATACTTGTGACAGTGGTGTCAATAGCATGGATGGGTAAGCCTAATTTTGAACACAGGCGCCTGGTAATATAGCTTGAGGTGCTGCCATTATCCATTAGTGCTCGTGCTGTGTGTGGTTTTCCCTGTTTGTCCAATATGTTGACTTGCGCGGTTGACAGTAATACTGTTTTGTTCTGTGTGCAACTGGTGAATGTGACTGATGATGACTTTGGTGCTTCTAAATGTAAAAGTGTATTATGCTTCTGTTTACAGTACTTACATGATCCTCCTTTGCATGACTTGATGTCATGATCTGGGTGTAAACAGTTAGAACATATTTTTGATTTTTCAACCTCCTTAATTCTTTGTTCTATAGGCATTTGTCTAAATTTTTCACAAGAAAATAATAGATGGTGCTGTTTACAAACCGAACATGTAGGTACCATTTGTTTGTGATGTTTTGTGAATGATTTTTTGTTTTGTCCCTCTTGAGTATCTGATCTGTTTGTATTGTTGATATTTTTTGTTTCTTCTAAAGTTTCTAATAAATCTGCACGATTTTTTAAAAACTTGTTCAGGCACTCAAGTGTGGGCATGTCTGTGAGCGTATTTTTATGTTCTTCCCAATATCTCAATGTGTTGGAGTCTAATTTACTTGATACTAAATATATTATTAATGTATCCCAATAGTCTGTTTTTTCACCTAGTGTGGCTAATGCTCTGAGGTTTTTCTGTATAGTATCAATTAATTGTCTTAAGCACCCTGAAGATTCTTTTTGAATGTGATTTATATTGAATAATGCATGAACATGATTGCCTACCAGTTGTCGTTTGTTGTCATAGCGTTCACACAAAAGTTTCCACGCAACCTCAAAGTTGTCACCTGTCATTTCTATGGACTTGATAACTAATGATGCACTACCTGACAGTGAGGAACGTAAGTAATGAAACTTTTGTATGCTGTCTAGTGTTTTGTGTCTGTTGATAAGTGACTCAAATGTTTCCCTGTACTCGCGCCAATCATGATGGTTGCCTGAGAAGTGTGGTAAGTCAATGGTTGGTAACTTAATAAATGATTTGATTCCACCTGAATGGTCCTTGTCTGATTCTGGATTGGTTACTGGTTTGTTATTCAGCTGAATCAGCTGAGAAGCTTGTGCCACGAGTAACTGGTAGTTGTTCTCGAACTGTTCGCTCTCTGGATCTGGCTCATCGGTGATTTCTGAAATATCCATATTTAACTCTATTAATGTCTGAATGTCATGAAATGTTTTGTGTATTGATTTGAATTTTGAAAGTCTGTTTTCTAATTCAATTACTTGGATATCTGTTAATGACTGATTAGTCTGAATAAGTTGGATATAGTTTTTGAATAAAGTAAGTTTCCTTTTAATGATGCCACGTTGTTTTATTAAATCTGCCACCTCGGTTTTAGCACCTTTAGTGGCCATGTTTATGAAGGTTATAAGGCACACAACTTAATCCCTAAAGGAAAAGGAAAATTGTTTGTACGAGTGTAATGTTATCACAAGTGTTCGTGCTTAGAAATGTGTGATACTCAAATCAGCATGCAGTGCAGAAAACGGCGGAAGCTGGGCGGTGCAAAGCGTAGGGCTCAGAGCTAACACGTGGCGGGCGCGGGCGCGCACATGCGGCGAGCAACCACCTAGTGGGCCACGTGGCAAGGGCGTTGGCTGGGAATTCGCGCTGCTCAGCACTGCTCAGCGGCACGGCAAGCAATTGAGATGTGATCCTGAGGCTGTGATGTGAAGAACGGCGGGGCTGTGATGATCACGTTGCACGTGGCTGTGTCGAGGACGAAGTCTGTTCTGCGACGATCGCGTTGTACTCGGTTGCACGCTGCTGGGTCTGAGTTCTGTATTCTGCAATGGCGACGATGAAAGTCTGTTTTTCTGCGATGATCACGTTGAACTTGGATGCACGCTGCTGGGTCCGAGTTCTTTGTTCTGTAATGGCGGCGGCGACCGAGACGCGACGCCGCGACGCGCAGACGATTTCTTGATTTTAGAGTGCACTATTCCTGCTCGACGGACCATGTATAGGCCATACAAATAAAAGATGGTTTATAACTTCGACAAGTGGACTGTAATTATTGATAAGTAAAATAGTACATAGGATAGTGCACCCCGACAATATTGAGTAAGCGAGCGGACGCGCAACGTGGAGCCTGAATCAGGGATGAAATCGTTCTGTCATTGGAGCGCGGCGGCGCGGCCGCCACCGACGCGCGCCGGCCCGCTCTCATTGGTGCTGCTCTGCGGGCGGCGGGAGGTGGAGGTGGCTTGGCGCGGGACTGGAACGCGACTCCGAATTATGTGTGTCATAGACAATAGATGATAGGGTCTATCTGGAACTAATAAGTTAAAAGACACGACTTTTATCATAAATTCACAATAATTGTACTTGTCTTGGTGTACGGCTCCAGCTCATGGATGAGGTCGCGACACACACTTTTATTTAGCCTGTCTATGCAGGTCTATGCCAACAAATTCGAGATCCAGCATTTCGAACGCTATGTCCATTTTCAGATGAATTGCGTGCTATGAATTGTATGCAAACAATAATTATGAATTGTCAGTTTGTGACCTTGTGTTATCTAAATTTAGATTAACTAAAACTAGCAAGTCATTTCTTGTAAACAGCATCCGTTTTTATAACGAGTTGCCAAAGCCGGTTACAGAACTTAGCGATGGAAAGTTCAAAACCCTCATCAAACATGTCCTTATCAAAAAAGCATATTATAAGATTAAAGACTACGTTGAAGACAAGCTAGTCTGGCAATAATTCCTTCTGCACATGTGGCTTCCCTGGCTTCTCATTAATGGCATAACTATGTAAATGTCTATTAACTGCTCTCAAATTACGATGTTTAATTTTTATTTTATTATTATTATTATTTTACATACTTTTTGACATAATTTCTTTATTATTTGACATTATATACTTTTTGACATAATTTCTTCATTATTTGACATTATATACAGACACTTGAAATTTTTCACCTCTTTATTAGTGGTTTTAATGAGAATCATAACACTTGGTTTTAGTAGGTTTTTATTATTATTTTTGTTTTTTTATTATCTATCCTTTTGATAGATTCTTATTTTGTAAATGTGAGGACTTTGTAGGGCTTATAGACTTTAGATCTGTAGACCATTTTCTATTTTATCAAGTACTTGGTACTTGTTGACAGGCCTGCGCTGTCCTCCCATACCTACTGTAATCTGGAAACATTGTAAAAGCCAATTATTTTTAAAAAGAGTAACCATGGAGTTTCTCGCCGGTTCTTCTCCATAGGGAACGACCAATTGGAACCGTGCACCTAGCTTCTGACGTTTCATAAGTGCCCACGTAGGTTTATGTGAAATAAAACATTTTGATTTTGATTGATCATTTCACGACTTTTAATATAATTCACAATGAATTCCTTTTATGATTCTCCCAAAGTGGCCTTTTTAGGCCCCCTGGTTAGGACACATTTGAGTGAGTTTATATCGAATCTTACTGAACTCAATACAAAAAGGCGCGAAATGTAAATATTATACGCTCATAATTATGCAGAAGCTAAAATTATTTGTCACAGTCCGGTCTACAAATAATCTCATGCTTAGGTACGTCAGTTTTGACATTTTAATTTTTAGTGGAATACGAATAAATTTTTAAATGTCATGTTGAAACGATAGCAGAATACCGTTTTGGTACATTTTTTGTTATCGGTCTAGTCGCAATCTCATTGCAGTAAACGTTACGTTTGACTTACTTTTTGGTTTAGTAGAATACCTTTTGTGACATTTTGTAACTTTTGAGGCACTGCGACTTGAATTTGAACGTTTTTTGTTACGAGAATTGGTCTTCTGGTCATACATGCACGCCGTTTGCGATTACGTACCACGCACCTGAGTTTTCTGACGAACATCTCCAGTAAGGTCACTATAAATGTCCTCCTAGGTGGTAGCACTATACCTACCTAGTTTGTCTGTTGAGTAGCATTCTAGCTTTCCCATAGGTAAGCAGCTGGACTGGATGATAGCTGGGACAGACTGGAAGTGGAAGGCGGTGGACAGGGTGTTGTGGCGCTGCCGGGTAGAGGCCTATTGTCCAGCAGTGGAAAACTGGAAAGTGATAGACTGAGTTGATTGAAGGAGCTAGTCAAAGGTCAACGAAGTAATTTGTAATAACATTACCTTAAAACTGTTAAAAATGAGTTAATTCGGGGAAAAACCCGGAAAGCAAAAAACCAAGTCTTGGCCACAAGCCAGGATAATCCTAGGAAAGAAAAGACGATTTATTAATCTTTCTACTACGATATAATTGCTTCCCTCATTAAAAAGAAATTATACTTTCACAGAACTAATAAAAAAAAATCTACTTATAAAAATAAGGACTACATTATTGCAGAACTATTTATACAGGGTTATTGGTAAAACATTAACAACCTCTTAAGAGGTTACTAAAGGTTACTGTTACTCATCATTATGAACAACTTTTACTATGAGACCAAACCTGAAATCGCGAAAAAAAATCAGCTGTTCCCTACATTTATGTTCGTATAACTCGTCAAAATGTAGGGAACGGCTGATTTTTTTTTCGCGATTTCAGGTTTGATCGAAAAAAGCCTCCAGGTACACAGGGCGTGACAGCTTACATATTTATGTTTACATTAAAATTAGCTTCTATCACGTTTCCATCAACTCAGCCTATCGCAGTCCACTTCTGGACACTGACTGTCAAACAACGCATATGATTTTGCTATAAAATTGTTTCTGAATACATAGATACAAAGTCACAGAAAAAGTGATCACCCCATTTCACGCTAACGATCTGGCAAATGAGTATTTAATTCTTGTTCAGAAAAGCGATTTCCATACACACAGCGCGAACAGATAACCAAGGGAAGTTTCAATGTTTGTAAACTTTACAACTCTAGATATAAAGTTTGCCGACACCAATAAAACCGTGCATTCATTGGAAACAGAGCTTAGGAGAAGTTGCTACTACTACTACTACTGTTGGACTACTTTTGGAAAAAATATTCCATGTTTTTAAAATAAAATTAATTTGAAATTAGAATTCTTAGCCGAACAAAAATGATTTTGATTTGAAATGGCCAGTACTGCAGAACGGCAATTTCATAGGTAAAGACCTATTAATAATAATATCCTCCCGACCAACGTTCGGTCACGGCGGCCAATTTCAACGTAGATTAGCCAGGTACGCAAGCAATTCACAAGTGTGTTCGCAAACACAGGTGCAGTCCCCCTTCACGCAATTCATCATCATAATTCGACAATACGGCAATCTGACAGGACCGGGGAGAGATCAGGTGCAGGAACAACGTGCTCTTCAAGGTAGAGGCACAAGAGCACGGGGGTATCACACCACCAACTTCCAAATTCCGAGCTGCTACTGAGAAATATCTAATGGAAAAACCCAATAACACTTAGCGCGACCTGGATATCGAATCCAGGACCCTACGCCCAGCAGTCAACCTGCTACCACGAGACCAAAACGGCAGATCCCAATGAATACGGGGCATAACGCTGACAATGAAAATTTCAAACAACCGACCGAAGGTTCGCCGCAAACTATAAATATTTCATAAGGCCGTTCATTCGATTCCTAAATACAAAAGCGAACTCCACTTGAATCGAGATTTACTCAAATCGTGACTGGAACAATATTCTTGATAGAAAACATCTTCCGAATTTATATTCGATTGTGCATTAAGGAGGCGGAACACTTCCCTTATTTCATATTCTGGGAAATGAATAAAAGATAGGCCTTTATCGAGTTCCTGGTCGATAGACAGGACCTGGTTCAAAAGATTTGACGAAAGGTCTTCATTAATAGGTACAGATTTTGAAGCTCTTAATAATGGTTATTTGTATTCCGTTGTGACAGTGTTGATTCCTACTTAGCCGTGTGATTTTATGACTGGCAGTTTCGTCTTAAGGTTCAAGGTTTTTCGGGCAGTGAAGAAGTTGGTGTCGTTACGTAATGATCAAATTAACTCTGTGTGTAAATTTTTATTTTAGTGTTCTCATTATTACTAATAATAAAGCTGAAGAGTTTGTTTGTACGCGCTAATGTCTGGAACTAGCCGAATTTGAAAAAATATTTTTGCATTATAGTCTAATTTTTGAGTTAACATCACGCTAAGATTTTTTTTTGTTTTTGCTTAGCTCCTAAGGCTAAGCAAAAACAAAATCAGTAAACAGTAATAGACGCGCGGGTAGACGATGCGCGGGGTGGGTCGGGAGAACAAGAAATTTCACGCGGACGAAGTCACGGACAGAAGCTCTTAACTAATGCTATTACTAATTTTGTTTTATTGCTACTGAAAAATATTCCATTCTTTTCAATATATTTTTATTATTGGTTTTATCCGTTGTCCCAATTTATGAAAGCTCAGACAGGTACCTACGTATACACTTACATGAGGCCTTTAAATTATTCATGCGAATTACAATTATGTAATTTTATTCCGAGGAAATAAAATTTTCGATCAAAATGAAGCTTCGAAGTTGAAAGCGATATTAATCTCATTACCTACATTGTTGTACAAGATAAAATATTTTTAAATCTTTCAGTGTCGTCCACTGACCTAAACTATACAACTTGTTTATTAGAGGTCAGTGGTGTCGTCTCATTACTCAAGTTTATTTTGCCAAATCCCCAAAATACCGTACATCTTACGGAGTATCTTTTTTTTACAATTTTGTTAATGTATCAAACTAGTTACTTTGGGTAAGCTCTTAAAACGCAAAAAAATACTTTTACTAAAAAAATAAGAAAGGTGGGGCATTCAAATGAATGCCAAAGTCACTCCTAAGCATTTGAAACTCTTAAATTTAATAAACTCTCATTCGGCATACCTGTAGCCAATTACCCTTTTGGAAATTAATTTCATTCATTAAAACATTTTTGGCTAACAACCTAACTAAACTGAGGACTATACGAAAAGTTATCGGACATTTCCGACTCGAGGGGATTTACAACTTTACAGCCAAAGGTCAGGTTCAAAGCACTTAATACGATGGACCTGACAAGTGAAATGAATGTTTCTGCTCCATTATTTTAACGTCACGGTTATAATGGGGGGTTAAGCGGAGCGCAACTTTTATCGGGATGGACAGTTTTTATAGAGGTGTCCACAATTGTATCAGTTTTTCGGATGACATTTTTATCCATGTGATTGACAAAGGCTTATCGAAGGCATTGTAAATACTCTGGGGTTTATTATTTTATAAACGCTGCTTAAAGTTAAGCAATGATCAGCGACTGTTTAACCATAAATTTTTGACGTTTAAACGTCAGTTAACTTTAAGCAACGTTTAGAAATAAAATAGGTATATATATATCTTTAAAAACCGTAGTTGGTAAGTTATATTATCGGGTCATAATATGTGATATGCAGATCTTCTAGTACGCTGACCTGGATTTAACCGGTCATGGGATAGATAGGCTTAAGTCATCACGCATCGGATGATTGCGGCGAGTGTTATCTAGACAGGCGTAGGAAATGGTGGCTTAATGTCTACTGTCTTAATGTTTGTAAGGACGGGCTTACACGACTAAAGTAATACAACAACAAGATACATGTGGAAAGATTAAGAGATATTAGCTAAGCAATCGTGCAATATAGCATAAGAAACTACTTCAAAACCATATCAAAAAGTCGAGAGGTGTCGTGGGACTCCTGGTTCGAACGAAGTTATAATGGGATTATTTGGTGCACATAATATGGTGAATCAGATCTAGACCAAAATGTCACACCTTTGTTACGTAAAAAAAAGTGTCGTAACTGTCAAAATGTTACACTTTTTTTCAGTCTAGTTCTCATTCGTCAAGTGTGCAGAGAAGGAACTTCATTTCAAAAACAAAACCAACAACTTGGGAGCTATATGTTTGAGCCGTTTGGGGTTGAAACACTAGGACCTTGTGGTCCGAGTGCTGATGGAATATTTCGGAACATCGCCAAGCGGTTGGTTGACTCTACGCGCGACCAGAGGGCTGGCCTACTTTTAGCCCAAAGAATAAGCATTGCCATCCAACGTGGTAATGCTGCCAGCCTTTTGGGCACTTATCCCATTGACAGCGATGCGGAAGAATTTTTTGATGCCCAATGAGCTCCTGCTTTTTCTTTTTTTCCTTTTTTTATTATATATTTGTATATAATATATATTTTAATGTTAAATTGTAAAATAGGTTAAGTGTGTTATAAAATAAATAAAATGTCTTACTTAATCTTGAAACTACACACAAATCCAAAGTCTCAAGGTTCCCAGTAATCTTTACTAGCACTAGAGCTAAGAGACGTTGACAGTTAGTCCAATTCACTTATTTAGTGTACAGAAGTCTTAGTTAATTATAGTGAATATTGAGAGGATCTCGCGCACAGATGCGTGTCTCAAGTTATTGTAGTTTTACTTTAGAGCCGATGTTTGTAGAACACGACACTTAAGCTTTCCTCATTGGCGAAACATACAAGGGAATATGACCCGTGTGACTATCAAGCTTAAGAGGGTTTTGCCTTGAGGTTTTCAAGCTCATAAGAGTATGTGTGTGGTTGATTGTAAATACGTATTGGGACGATAAATTAAAACGTGATCTGCCACGTATAAATAACCGAAATACACTCCGAGCAATTTATTTCGTTTAACTCTTGCCCCCGGTTTGCTAAGCAATGGAATTGGAGAAACATTTCGGATGCTCAGTTGTCTGTGAACTGCGCCGTGGTATTTTGGATGTTACAGGGTTGTACTGATGTGGTTAACAGATGCTGATTTAATTAAATGCCTTTTTATGTGCTAGGCCTTTGTGTAAAAAATACTTTCGGTTCAGAAGATTTTTTTCTGTAAGTAAAATATGTATCTATTTTGTGTGACCGCGTTGTTCTTTCAAACTACGCAATGGATTGTAACTCCTTCGAAAAGACGTGACACGCGATAAAATCGCGCGCGACACAAAGGCACCGCAAGTCGCGCAACGAGCGGTGCCTTTGTGTCGCGCGCGATTATATTGCGTGTCGCGCGTGTTTGTAGGAGCCTTAATGCGGTTTTCGCCATCATTTAGAGAATTTATTTCGGAAGGTTTATGTGTATGATATATTAATATTTAACTAATAATTATTTTAATAAAGAAATCTACAAAAAGTGTGAGGCAGGGGCAGTGTATAAGTAATTGTATATTGATACTTGTTTAAACTAAACCTATTATGCGTATTAAATACTCATTATGAAATTAGTTATGGCAAAACAAAATGTTTTTCATCCAGCAAGATTTGTAATTAAAAAGAAAATGTGCAAAATAAGCAATTGAAAAATTATAACAATAATCTAATTTCATGAGATACTAAAAACCGAGTTTAATCCAATACAGATTCACATCACGAAAAGATTATAGGTTTCGAATAATACGAGCGCATTTAAAAAGTAATCAAGTTGGCAATCTTTGTGCTTAATCGAAAAAAACTATTTATAAGATCAAAACCTTTTTTGCATACAAATTTTTAGACATGGATTTGATAAAAGGAGGGCTTCTGGCTAAGTTATAACAGTCGCACGGGTCGATCGATCAGGTTAAGCTACGCTTGCCACGGTTAGTCCGTGGATGGGTGACCACCTTTACATACCAAGACCCGTCCATGTCTCGAAAAGTACGTTAATCTGTTGGTCCCGGCTGTCCATGGATCTTTGACAGTCGTTACGGGTCGTCAGAAGCCCGAAAGTCTGACAACTAGTCTTACCAAGGGGTTCGTATTACCCAGGTAACTGGGTTGTGGAGGTCAGGTAGGCAGTCGCTCCATATAAAATACTGGTACTCAGCTACATCCGCTTAGACTAGAAGTCGACCCCAACATAGTTGGGAAAAGGCCAGGCAGATGACGCTGATGGATTTGATAAAAGGAGATAAAAATGCTACTTTTATTTATTAAAAGTAACAATCTTCTATCAATTATGATATTGTATTAGCTCGCCCCCTGTTACATAGGGCTTAGACATAACTGGCAAAATATGGGTGTACTATACAGAGTAACAGCCTGGTAGGGACATCGATGCGCACCCTGTTACCACGGGTTCAGAAACAATCAACCACAAACATATTCTCATAAGCTTGAAAACCTCAAGCCAAAATCCTCTTAAGCCCCGACAGTCACAGCGGTCTTATTCCCTTGTATATTTCGCCAATGAGTAAACCTTAAGTGTCGTGTTGTACAAACATCGGCTCTAAAGTAAAACTACAATCACTCGAGACACGCATCTGTGCGCGAGATCTTCAAGTACATGATTCTGAACCTGCGTTGAAATTTATCGTCGGTTATTAAAAAAAAATAAAAAAATGCTCTTCAAACATTTTGAGCGCGTGTGTTGCACTTTTCTATGAAACAGCTTATTTGTTTTTTTGATGGCCGACGAAATATTTCTACAGTTGGGAGTTTAGAATCATGTGCTGAGTTCAAGCTTACAGTTTGCTCCTCAAGCTCTCTGCCAGCTTGTATGTAAGTTCACCTCAGCCTAGCCTTTCTGGGAATTCCGGCGTGATGATACGTTATTGTATTAGCTATTGATCGAAGAGAGACATGCTCTCTCATAACACAATTTACTTCAGCTATATTTGAGGAAACCAAAAATAAAGTTTGTACTAAACCTAATCGTAAACCACGCAGTGATGTTTCTAAACGAAAACGTTTAGCTTGGAATCTGAACGCTTTATTTTTGATCACTGACCTCTATAATACAACTTGTATTATAGAGGTCAGTGTTTTTGATGCATCAGTGTGGGTTCCTTTGGAACGTTCACAATTACACTCATCTCATCATCTGCCAACCTTTTTCCCAAACTATGTTGGGTCGGCTTTCAGTCAAATCGGATGCAGCTGGATGCCAGTATTTTAGGAGCAACTACTTATCTGACCTCCACACCCGAATTACTGGGTAACACTATACCCCTTGGTAAAACTGGTAAAAATCCGATAATGTACCTTTTCATTTCTTAAAAATAACTAGCTCAAATCTTTATTTTACTTAACATAACATTACGCCCACCATCCTCGAAGGATAAGGCAGAGGAAATAATGATTACATATGAATTAATTCATTTGATAACCCTACAGACACCTACAATCCCTCTCCGGAGAGTTGCGAGAGTTAAATTGGTCGTCATTTAACCCTCGCCACTCTCCGGGGAGGAATTATCCCATCTGCCATTTTTACGATACCTCAAACCAATAGCAACATCAATTTCCTATGATTTCGTTCTCATATTTGATTTGAATAATATAGAATAATGTAACATATTATGACTGCACGACTGTTTTCTTCAAAAGGTTTATAGGAGGAGATGAAAATACACCCATTTTTCCAATTAATTTTGCTCATGTTCCATAAAACAAGGGACAAGCTTACTGCCATCATCTGAGCTTTAATCTAGCTTCTGGTTGCTACTGAGAAATTCCTAATGGATAAAATCAATAACACTTAGTTCGACCTGAGGATCGAACCTGTAGCGGCATCTACACCGCCACATGTGAACTACGCATCACACTGACATCACGCAAAATCCTGCATCGCGCAAGCAGAGTTTACCGCGCGACTAACATATAAATACAACAGCCCGACATGTATCATCGGGCAGTTGTCCACCAGACAACACCCATCTGGTCGCAGGATCCTTGCTTTTCTATGGAGGATGAGTGAACTTTACATCCTGTTCCTGATACCTCCATAAACCCATAGACCCCATATTCCGCACTCGAGCTTGCGACGAATAATAGACTAACGAGGCAGTCGCAAATTATATTTCTATACGGCTATTTTTATTTGCCTATTACTTGTGGGGATTGGCGCTGATCGCCGAAATACAGGATTTTGCCTTTAGTTTTGTTTTATTCACTTGTAAAAAGAAAATGTAGCATAATCAGCCTATAATGTTCCCACTGCTAGGACACCGGCCTCCTATTGGTGAGAAGGAGTGGGCCGTAATCCACCATACGGGCCCAGTGCGTGTTGGTAGATATCACATGTCTTCGATTTTTTTATCCTAGGACATTCCGGTTTCCTCACGATGTTTTCCTTCACCGTTATGAGAGCAGAGGTGATGAAATAATTATACAAAGTAAAGCACCTCTCTAGGTTTGAACCTACGACCTCTCGTAAGTCGCGGCCGTTACCATTGGGCCACCACTGCTCTCGATAAAAGGAAACATAAAAAATATAAAGTAAGATCAACATCATCATCTGCCTAGCCTTTTCCCAACTATGTTGGGGTTGGCTTCCAGTCTAACCGGATGCGGCTAAATACCAGTATTTTACATGGAGCGACTGCCTATCTGACCTCCACAACCCAGTGACTGGGTAATACGATACCCCTTTTGGTAAGACTGGTTGTCAGACTTTCGGGCTTCTGACTACCCGTAATGACTGTCAAAGATCCACGAATGACAGGCGGGACCAACGGCTTAACAAGCTTTCCAAGACACTGAGGGATCTCGGTATGTAAAGATGATTACCCATCCACAGACCAACCACAAAAAGATAGAAAGAAAGATAAAACAAAATATAGCTTACGAGACATTTGTACCTATTTAAACAATTATTGAAATAAACTAAACAAATCATCAAAAAAAAAACGTAAATTATCATATACAAATGATATAAAATATAAAATTTTAACAACTTTCGTATATTAATAATCCAATCTTGACTCTAATATTCCTCTGGCTTGTTAGGTATCTGATTTTCATTTTATCGTTAACCCTTTTGCATAAAGTCGGCACCATCGGCACACTTGAGTTCACTCGCCTCGGGATGTATTTAATAATATGCAAAATAGATTTATGTGAATGTCAGCGGTTTTACTGCAAGAAATGCAGTTTTTTTGTTTTATAAATGGAACTTAACATTTTGCATTGGCTAGAAATATTTGTTTTATTAGGGTTCCGTATAAAAACGGAACCCTATTACTAAGACTTCGCTGTCTGTCCGTCTGTCCGTCTGTCCGTCTGTCCGTCTGTCCGTCTGTCCGTCTGTCCGTCTGTCCGTCTGTCCGTCTGTCTGTCACCAGGCTGTATCTCAAGAACCGCGATAGCTAGACAGTTGAAATTTTCACAAGTTATGTATTTCTGTTGCCGCTATAACAACAAATACTAAAAACAAAATAAAATTAATATTTAAGGGGGGCTCCCATACAACAAACGCGATTTTTTTGCCTTTTTTTGCTCGATATCAAAAATGGCAACAGGTAGGCACTTGAAATATTCACAAAATACTCAGTTGTATTTTAACTTTAATAATAAATAATAAAATTAAAATAAAATAAATATTTAAGGGGGGCTCCCATACAACAAACATGTTTTTTTCGGCGTTTTTGCCTTGTGGTACGGAACCCTTCGTGTGCGAGTCCGACTCGCACTTGGCCAGTTTTTACATAAACATTTTACTAAAGAAGTTTTTATGTGTGTGTCATGGTTTTCTATTTTGTTACCTAACTTTTTCATCCATAATGAAATCTAAAGTGCCATATTTTTTTTATCCGAATGATAGCTTGCCCGAACTTAATTTCACATAATATCGAATGCCATAAAATTGAAATCCTTGAATACAATATGCCCTAAATTTGGAAATAATTTTTGAAATATTTATTTTTTTAAATAATATACAAAAGACCTAAAACCGTTATCAATAAAAGTTACAAGTCATAAATTCAAATTACCTAATGTTTATTTATCCTAATAATGGTTTTAATACAAATTTGTATTACATGCATGCAACATGCAAGCAAGCATGCAAGCAAGCATGCAAGCAAGCATGCAGCATGCAAGCAAGCAAGCATGCAGCATGCAAACGAGCATGCAGCATGCAAACGAGCATGCAACATGCAGCAGGCATGGTTTCTGTCACGGCTCCGGCGCTGCGGGTCTCCGCCGGTCACTCACGCTTACGCGATTCTAAATTACACTCTAGGGGTAGGGCAGACAAGACTGCGATTCGTTTTTGTCAGTAAATCCTAATTTTTAGCGGGTAGTAATAAAAGCTCCGATAAAAAATAAGAATTGTCCTTACTCAAAATATTAAATCCTAACCTAAAATACTAACTTTCCGATTACTTTTGTCCGAATAAAAATGACGAAACGACCCTCATTCGGTCGTTTCGTCATTTTTACTGAAATCTTCGAAAAATAAACATAGCTGTTTATTGCTATATTATTTTTTTACCCGATTAAATTACGTTCTACTGAAAACTATGAGTCTCTAATCAATCACTCTAATCAATTCACATATCCCTAGGTAAAGGTATTTGTTTTCTTATACGCTCGCTCTTGCATTCTATGTTGACGGAGCCCCACTTCGCGGGACTCCTATTTCTATATAAAGGGTTTAAAGTAACCTAGCCAAACCGAAACTCGCGGTGCCCTTCGCTCGCTCTTGCATCCTATGTCGACGTGAGCCCCACCCTCTTTCTGTGTAAAGGGTTTAAAGTAACCTAACCAAACCGAACCTTGGGGTGCCCTTCGCTCGCTCTCGCATCCTATGTCGACGTTGCCCCGCTTCGCAGGGCTCCTATTTCTGAGTAAAGGGTTTAAAGTAACCTAACCAAACCGAACGTCGGGGTGCCCTTAGCTCGCTCTTGCATTCTATGTCGACGTGAGCCCCGCTTCGCAGGGCTCCTATTTCTGAGTAAAGGGTTTAAAGTAACCTAACCAAACCGAACGTCGGGGTGCCCTTAGCTCGCTCTTGCATTCTATGTCGACGTGAGCCCCGCGCTTTTTCTGTGTAAAGGGTTTAAAGTAACCTAACCAAACCGAACCTCGGGGTGCCCTTCGCTCGTTCACAAATATGTTTTCGGAAACTTAGTATTTTTTTCGGATGTTTAGTATTTTTGTTTGGAAATTAATTTATTATTTGATAGTACAGATTATTTTTCGTAGAATTGTAATTTGAATAAGCTCATTTTTGTTAGTTAAATAAAACAAAAATCTGTTAATTTTGTGTTAATTTTTAACACAACATTAACTGAAATTTTAGCTGTGTCAAAATTAATTATTTTAACACAGATTAGTTAGTATTACATTCAACCATAGATCGCCGGAAGTTAATTTGTTTTTCGGATGCAATATTATTTCCCATTTTTAGCAAATGTTTTAGGACTAACAATTTTATTATAAATGAACATTCGAATTATACACATTATATAATACAATACTTAGGGCATATGAATTTATTTCATGCAAAATTAGGAAATACAATTATTAAAGAACTCAAGATTATGACAGAAAACTTTTAGAAGTAAAGATAATTATGTAAAACAAAATTTAGAATTTTTGAACATAGTTACTGAAGTTTATAGCAAACGTGTTATGGATAATGATTTTCTGACAAACAATTTTAGGAGAAGAAAGGGAGTACCGTGTGTCATCTGTTCATAATATTATGTTGAGCAAAAATTATATATACGGGTAGATAGGTTACCTACCTAACATTCGATGTTCAAAAACAGCACAATGTCATTCTATTAGATGACATGCAGAAGTTGGACGGCATGTCGTAGTTATCGGAAGCGAAAAGGAGACAAGATGATACGTATCTTGTCTCCTTTTCGCTAATTAGCCAAGTTATTCAACGTGACGTGCCACTTGCAGATTACTACCTCTTTTTCCTTAATATATAATCGGGTTGTATCTACTTACATAACAATAATATCGTAATACGTTTTCTCATAAATTGTATTTATTCTGAAAATCGAGGAATATGATTCTAACTACAAGGGTCGTTACTCGTTAGCTTCCCTAACTAAATATTCAAACTTAAAGCAAAAGTGAGGTTGTATTGATTTGGCATTGGCAATGACATTGGTTCTCTGTGTTAAAGAAAAGTAGATAACTATCATAAATTGCTAACGAACCAAAACTATAGACTGAAGTTATAAAAATAAAACTGCAAAGTAAGGCGACACGCAAAACTAAGCGTAGGTACAGTAAAAAATAAAACTTTATGTGCTACGAGCGTAGCGGCGTAGTACTTTCGTAGCGGTGTCTACGGGCCTACAGCGTAGAAGTGCCAGTGTACTCGCGTCGACGTTGCAAGAAGCACGTCGCGTCGCGCTCTCCGAACGAACATTTAATACGAAAGTAAACAAATAAAATGTGATTATAAACTTTGTTATAACATGATAGTAAGTGACTTGACAATTGTTGAAGATACATCACACAGTCAAAGGTAAAAGTTTACACAAGTTTTCACTTTTTTACGATAACCTCTAGAATTAGTTACAAGAAATTAAATTTCTAAGTAATCAACTTGAATTGTTTTAAGGGTCAAACCGGTGACAGGTGTGATATTTAAAAGCTATGTCCAAGAAGTGAAATCAATAAAGTTAATTATATACAATCAACGTATACAATCGTTTAGAAACTTTGTTTCCAATAAATTGTTAAGTTATATTGAACTTGAAATGTTACAAATAGAAATATCGAAGCGATTTTTTATCAGAAAAACGGGACGAAAATAAATTATTATTCATTTGTTTTAATAGTAAAGGCAGTTTTTTTTTTCAATCTTATTGCTACGAACACATTTGCTTAGAGTATGTCTGCCTTAACTGAAAATGATTAATATTTGAATTAGGTATACGAAAATAGCCACAGGTGTCTGCTTATTAACTAAATTGTTCCATATACACAAACACAACTACTTTACTGATGGAAATCTATTTTCTTTGATGTGTTCGATTTTGCACCTAGCTCAGCAGAAGACTAAGAAAAACAGTATTATGGAAAAATAATCAAAATGTATCAGAAAATCATTATTTTATGATTGAATGATTTTTTTTATTTATATTAAATTATATCTACACATTACACTAAATGAATCAATAATCATAATTAATTTATGTACATAAAAGTTATCACATAAAAGCTTCATCGCATTAACTCGTAATTTGATTGTTATTCACGGTACTAATCATAATTAAAATGGCTAAGCTAATGGAATCCAAATATTTTGTTAAACAATGAATGCGTCATTCTGTAGTTTTATTACTGTCGTTAAAACAACACGATTAACAATTATGATGATTATTATTAACAGTAGATAATTTTAATTTTAAAAGATGTAGCCTGAAGTTCTGAGTTGAGCTACACTATAACTGACATATGCTTGCACTGACTGGACTGGTCTACTCAAAGCTGTGTGGTACTTTCCTCAAAATACCGTTTCAGACATCAATCTGCATGGTCTTCACATGATCTGACCAAAATTATGTCTCGACTTTAAAAGAGACTGTGACATCTGAGTTTGTTACGGCCTTTCTTCTCAGAGTAGTCAGATAGATAACGCCGACCTCATCTAGCTTATTTATTTGAAATAATATGACGTGTTAAAGTAATTCCGATATTCCATTTACAGAATAAACGAATTCACAATGTCATGTTCGTGAACGGGCGCCGTCAGTACCGACAGGTCATCTCTTTGTTACTATAGCTTATTTTAATTTAATATTTGAATTGTTATTTTTTTCGATCTTTTCAATACGGACTTTTAACGTATAATTTTTAATATGAATGATGTAACCAAGACTTTGTAACCATATTATTTTGATTTAAAAGAGTGTACATGGGGTTTCTTGCCCGTTCTTCTCCATAGGTACTACGCTTTGGGCAACTAGCTTCAACTTACTGACTGACCGCTTGACAATTCAAAAATGCCAGTAACTGTTTTTTTTTTGGAACAAATGCTTTGAGTTTGAGTCATTTCATTTCTTTTTTGTGATCTGTTAAACAAATATTTCTAGTGTAGACACCAGTCTCTCACAAATAATTTAGTTTGTGAGAGACTGGCTTCTGAACCAGCTTATGCTAGTTTTTAGGCTGATCTAAATTAATATGATGCCATTGTTTGTGAAGAGAAAATAAATTAAGATCAAGAGCGGGCCCAATCAGCAATATTTTATTTTTTATTTTTTTAGTTCGATGTTTTTCTTCTGTACGTGTCGATTTCATTCAAATGACCAAAATGTAGCCACCTGACCAGTTCTATCATTGACTTCGTTAAAATCCTGGAAGGTGCAAGTAGTTGAGCACGATAGGCAGATAAGTAGGTGAGGTCGTGGAGCCCTGTCTGCCCCACATTGGCACTATGTTTGGGATGGGTCGAAACCATATGGTAATATTCTTTTCATCTCTCATACTCGGAAAGTAGTGTTTGTTTGATCCGAATAGCGGGTGGAAAACGCTGCTTCCAACCCTTGGGCGGGAAAGTCTCATAGTAATTGCTTCCCTCCCTAGGGCGGGAATGAAATTTAAAAATAGAACTAAATTTAGTTAGATAGTCAGCTTAGTCAGACATACGACACCCTTAATTGATTATGTAAATATTTATTATGCTACCCATCAAATCTTATGAATGTGCGTTAATTAGGAGAGTTGGATAAAAAGGTCATATGTTAACGCCATTAAATCTTTCAGATTTAGCGCACAAGTTAATAATTTACCTTGAATAAATTCAACATACATAGGTACGATAATCACCATTTTGATGTCAGTTGTGGTCGAGGCTAAAAAAACATAAAAATTGGGGATTTCGAACATCCTGACTTTACCATAATGGGGCTGTGAATATACATCATTTAATTATTTGACGAATTTATCCATAGTTTAAGGTAAATAAGTAGTGGTAATGAACTTTTTTTGATATCTAATGTCGAAGTTTCGCGCCAATCGTATGTGTTTACATTTTTACTTTTCACAAATTTCACACACACAGATGTAGATAAGATTTAAAATGTGACAAGTGTTATTGATAATATTATAAACAACACGAAAATGCCCAGGTTTTAACGTAATATTTAAACACAGGTTCAATAATACGTATAAATCATTACCACTAGGTACTCAATTTGTGTTCAAAATCGCCGACCATTATTGTTTTTTTTTTATTGCAGTGATGTGTGAAAGCGATTATTCCAAACAATTTTTTTTTTAAATTTCGATTGACTCGAGTAATTATATGACGAATGTAATCGATATTTGAAAATAAAATAAAATTATTTTAAGCAATAAATACAATAAGCATTGTTTATAATAATGATTTATGCTTTTCTAATATCATTTCAATCTCTTCTAATATCATGTCTATAACAGACAGGCAAATAGGTACCCCATTTACTGAATTTCGCGCCGAAATGCTTCTATAATTGAATCCGGAATCCTATCCTATCTTATATATTTGATCCGGAATGCGACCGCTGTTTAAAATTATTTTAATTTATTGGACAATTATTTATTGTGGATTTTATTTTTGATACTTTCTAATAGTTTACTACAGAATTCCCAGTAAACATTTTTTAGGTAGACTTACCAGAAGTTTTTTTGAGAATGATGATAATTAATTAATTCTATAGGTTGGTTATTCTGCAAACACTTTACATTTCAATACATTTTGTTAGTTTAAAGAGTTTTCATTCAGTTTCTACATTTTTTTTATTGCGAGTAGGTATCGATTAGGCTGTATGCAAGTTTTGAATCGAAATAAGAAAGTTGGGTCAGCACTAAAAAGTGTCACGTCGCAACACAATTTTTAGTAATTTTTATCAAGATTATCGTGTTTTCTAAGTAATTTATGAAAAATGGTAAAAGTAAGAATGCAGACAGAATGATAATAGTACGGGCCCTAGTAAGCGGAACGGCCTGCGGTGGTGACACAGAATCTACTCATGTGGCGGTGACGTGGTGTGTTCCATACACACCACGTCACCGCCGTGGTGACACAGAATCTACTCATGTGGCGGTGACGTGGTGTGTATGGAACACACCACGTCACCGCCACATGAGTAGATTCTGTAAACATTTTTTAGGTAGACTTACCAGAAGTTTTTTTGAGAATGATGATAATTAATTAATTCTATAGGTTGGTTATTCTGCAAACACTTTACATTTCAATACATTTTGTTAGTTTAAAGAGTTTTCATTCAGTTTCTACATTTTTTTTATTGCGAGTAGGTATCGATTAGGCTGTATGCAAGTTTTGAATCGAAATAAGAAAGTTGGGTCAGCACTAAAAAGTGTCACGTCGCAACACAATTTTTAGTAATTTTTATCAAGATTATCGTGTTTTCTAAGTAATTTATGAAAAATGGTAAAAGTAAGAATGCAGACAGAATGATAATAATACGGGCCCTAGTAAGCGGAACGGCCTGCGGTGGTGACACAGAATCTACTCATGTGGCGGTGACGTGGTGTGTTCCATACTTCAAATTTAAAAAAGACTAATGAATAGGTACCTATTATTCATGTAATTATTATCAATAAATATTTTAGAAAAACTACTATTTTGTACTTTCCTTAAATTCGAAATGAAAAGTAGAGTGTTTAACGCGGGTGAAGTCATCAATTCCCACTCGGACTATAGCCGCCCTCGCTGCGCTCGGGCGTCTAAATACCTCGTATGGGAATTGATTCCTTCCGACCCTTGTATAACAATCTACTATTTTACAGCGGTCAACAACTCCAAGCATACGCCAAGCGTAGGTATATATAATTTAATTTACATGCGTAACAATTTTAAAGCCTTAACTGGTCCATATTTTATTTGAAGAATTATGATTGCAATAAATAATTCACATTGAAATGTTGAAAGAAAACGTGGAGTTTCCTCTGGGCTATTCATTCTTTGTTGTTTTTTCTTTTCATTTGATCTGATTACGGACTTTATTGCTAAGATTATTTTTGTTGTAACAAATTGTAACATAAATTTTTCCTAATTATATCTACCGTTGCTTTGTTGAGATTTGAATGTCCGCATTTTGGTGCTAAACAGTTGTCATAACAATTATTATAATGATTAAGACAACTTCCAACTGTCATCAGTCAGTAATACCTGAAAATTCTTTATGAAAACCTTAAACCAATCGCTCTACCTGACATTGGTTCTCATCTACTCAGTAAAAGTAAAAAAAAAAAAAGTAAAGTATTGTTTTTTTTTTGTTATGTATTTTCTGGTGTACAATAAAGTACTTAGTACTTTTATTTATTATTTATATATATATCGGAGAAGGTATAGTGTGTCTCGTTATTATCAGCCATATTTGAACTAGTGTGGGCTACTGTGGGTAAGTGTTGGATAATGCGCAATAGAAAAACGGTTTGCAGTTCAAATCAGATTATAATTTCACAAACAATTTAATCACGCTAGCAAATTACACACTAGGTAGGTACACGACACAACCAGATACGGAACGCGGGACAGTTTCTGAGCACATGTTGTTCGTACGATGTCCAATGTCCAAGAGAGCTTCACATCGTTCTTGCCGAGCTGTCTTCGAGCGTCGACCCCCCCACGAACTCGTGCTAGACTCTGTCAAGCGCCACCAGATAGCGCTGGCGTTCCGAATAGTCGTTGTCGTCACACCGTTTCCGCCTCGCTGTCAAGTCAGCTCCCGTACTAATGATGTCTCCGACACGGCCATCCTGCTTCCACACGTCCTCGTGTGTTAATCTGTCAACAAACATACCCGCAAAGTATCACATAGCTCGGCCCCTCCTGACCAAATATGGTACAGGCAAAAACACAATGAAATTCCAACAAACTAAAAAAAAATTGCAGAGATCAGAGCATTACTCATTACTTGATTCTCAAATCTCAAGATCACAAACTAAATAATCAACTAAGCCAATAAAACATCCTTAGAGCATCACAAAACACAAAGCAGGAATCTTATTCGTGGCCTGTGGCTTTTCACTAAGCCCAACAAACCTCACGTTTGTTTCTATGAATTCCTCTGAATTCCGAGTCCCACGGACTCTATGGTCTCTACAAGACCCGACCTCCGCCAGAGACACCCGCGCACCGCGTATCCACGGACTACTAAAAGCAGATACCGACTTCTAACGGACTACGGCTACGAAATGACTACTGGTACGGTCCCGACCAGCCGACCTAAGATTCACCACTATCACGCGACTTAATCTCTACTCTGTTTCATCAACAAGGCTTTATTTGGCTTTCCTCAAATTAGTCAGTAATACTCTGATTTTCTGGCATTTTTAGCAACCTCCCATAGGAAGACTGATGGATCAAAATTAAAAGAGACTCGACTCTATAAAATCTGTTTTATTTTACGATCAATTTGCAATAAGCATTCAAATTAGAAACCAAAAATTAGGCTAATCTAAGTATTTAAACTGTCTAGTTTCGAGATTACCGAGACCAAGTACAACGATTCCACACTACGTTAGTCAAAGAAAACAAAACCTCAGGTATCCCATTCACGGTCCCACACATTTGTCACACACGCACTTCCCGCAGGAATGCCGAGTCGACCTTGACTCTACGGTCTTGGCTTCAACGCTAGACCCGACCATACTACCCAGAGCTACCGCGTATACCACGTACTCACGATACTCTGGTACGGTCTCCGACCCAATGAACTGAGAACCTGAGTACACAAACTAAAGTGATGCCAACTCATCATCCATTTCGTCTACAATCTCAATTGGTACTTGGCGCTCGGGCATCTTCCGAACACGGTCATAGAGCGTATTGTAAGTACGCCCCTAAGACGACCCACTGACCCAAACTAACATCAACCAGAGCCATGTACCATCGTAATTCACATTACAACAATAATCTTTTTCACTAAGAGCCTTAGATACCTGGAATCCCACACACGAGTAAACCACTCTAACGCCACGGCTCTCCGGCCGACTAGCAATCGCATTGCTCTCACACATCCAGCGCATGGATCCGTATGCATCACCCTGTGACTACACACAACTTTACTACGGCCGTTAGAGAACCCCTACTCGCGTGGCTCCCACTACATAGGCTTGCTCATTGCTCATCACCACTGTGATCACCATCTACTTCGACTGGTACATGACCTACTGGCATCATTCTTAACCTAACGTGAGCGTATTTAAAATTGCATTGTAAACTAGATTGGGCTATACCTAACAAAGTAACAATGTAATCATTTTTGCTGTAGTTAACCAGAGACGCTCTCAGTACCGGAGTCAAAACAAAATGAAAACAACTCACCAGATTCGGTAGACAACAGATCTGTAGCCGGCTCAACGACACAGACATCCACCCGCAGCCACTGCTTCCCTGACAGAAGTCGCGAAACCTCTTGCACGGAAAGCGCCATCCCTGATCAGCGACCACTCGTACAGGAGATCCAGAGTGTAGCGCTGTCTGACACTGCCATCTTGCTTGCACACGTCGTTGTGCGTCAACCTGTAACCACAAAAAAAAAACCGACAGCAGTGCATGTTCTACTCGGCCAATTCTGACCACATTGTTATCGAAACGATTACTTAAACATTTTGTAAAAACAATAGCAATCATCGCCAAAAAAAGATTCCTTTAAGCCTTAGTAATAATTGGTCAGGAACTATATCAACTTAGATCACATACAACGCTCATGGCCCTGCTGCCGCAGCAGCTAGTGACACTCATGCCACCCATATCGTCATCACCTCAAGTGATACGACCAACACACATCACTTCACATAGAGTCTACGACTCCCAGGTCATTACAAGACCAACATAACAATAGTCTCCTTTGAGACCCTGGTCCCCGCTGCACCACCAGCTGCCCATCGCTCCCTGAACAACTCACAAGTGAATTGCAGTTACGACTACAGACAAGTGCGTACAGTGCGACCTGGCCATGGTATGTGCTCTAACTACTCGGTGAACTCTCGTCACCGTCTTCTACGTTTAACTCGTTAGGAACACTACTTAGAGGCATCTTTCGTACGCGATCGTGAGCATACTAGTAAGTACGGTTAGAATTTAAAACTTTTAACGTATGGGGAGGTGATCCCCAATCCAAAATATCAACTAACTTAAGTGGACCTCTGAACTTCCGATCTAACTTAGTCTTATAATCTGATTTCACTCTTCGTTTTCTAATAACACAAAATAGCCTATCCAAAATTTTGTTATAGCTGCCTTTGTCCTGTCATAATATTACTTTGCAAGTAGATGTCGGGTAGAACATGTAATAAAATCTCAAGTTGTTGCTCGCTAATCGCAACGCTACATATGATTTGTTCTGTGCTGAATACACGCGTTTGACCAATACCAGTCAACGCAACAACATTATTAACTCGTTTGCCACTTATTTTGGCTACACAACTCGCTTTTACTCACGAGCATTCAGCACTAGAATCGTAAACAAAACAATACAGCTCACCTTTATTTTCTAACGTGCCTGAGAGTAGCTGTACGACGCAAACGTCCACTCGCTGCTGCTGCTTGCAGCACGCGGTCCACCTCCACCATCTGCCTGGCTGCCACTGCTCGTGCACCGTGCCGCGGTCCATGACATGTCGCGACTTGTCCTGGGTTCCCTCAATTGCAGCACACGAAGGGCTTCACCGACGGCTGCAGGCTGCTTGACTCGATTCTTCAAGTCACCCCCGTCACTGGCAGCTCCACGCCACGTCCTTAGTTCCCTTTGTGCGCCTTAATGACGGCCACACACAACAAGTTGACCTCCTTGCAGTGAATTTTCAGCAAAAAAAATCAGCTATCGTACTGTATGCTGTTACGTTTGCACACGACGCGTCCTACCGCCGTGTGTTCTTAATACGAAAACAGGATACGACGGACTCAAACGCCGGTTACAGACACACTTTTTTTTTTTCTTTAAACGTGGCGGTAGGGCGCAACTGGCGCGTCACTGTGCAAAGGTATTTCTGCATACAGCCTATGCCCAAAACAACATGTACTATGATCGCGTATATCCGTATCTGGTTTATCTGGGTCGAACTTGGACAGATCCACACGATTATTTAATAAGCGTTCGCATGTTTGCACTTTGTTTATCAAATGTCAACGGTCACTTTAATTTTAAGCGTTCTGATTTTGCGCATGAACCAACACGAATCCCAGTTCTGATATCGGAGAAGGTATAGTGTGTCTCGTTATTATCAGCCATATTTGAACTAGTGTGGGCTACTGTGGGTAAGTGTTGGATAATGCGCAATAGAAAAACGGTTTGCAGTTCAAATCAGATTATAATTTCACAAACAATTTAATCACGCTAGCAAATTACACACTAGGTAGGTACACGACACAACCAGATACGGAACGCGGGACAGTTTCTGAGCACATGTTGTTCGTACGATGTCCAATGTCCAAGAGAGCTTCACATCGTTCTTGCCGAGCTGTCTTCGAGCGTCGACCCCCCCACGAACTCGTGCTAGACTCTGTCAAGCGCCACCAGATAGCGCTGGCGTTCCGAATAGTCGTTGTCGTCACACCGTTTCCGCCTCGCTGTCAAGTCAGCTCCCGTACTAATGATGTCTCCGACATATATATAAATAATAAATAAAAGTCTTAAATTCATTCAGTCACTGACAGAGAATTTTTTCC
Source organism: Mesoligia furuncula (assembly GCA_916614155.1). NCBI lineage: Eukaryota > Metazoa > Arthropoda > Insecta > Lepidoptera > Noctuidae > Mesoligia > Mesoligia furuncula. Next base: position 10,504,682 of record OU744792.1, read on the forward strand.
TGAACGTCGCTTCCCATAAAGTCGCTTTCCGTTTTACTTCGATTCCCAGTACGTGGCTCCTCGCTTCACAGTGGTTCCCGGCAAGCCGCGCCGAATTTATGAATAGAATTGGTACAGTTCAGAGCAGAATTTTCAGTTTATTTTCTAACAGGTTTAAATAGGGGACGAAAGTTTGTATGAAAATTCGTCATTAGTACTGATCCCATCGGGATTGACAGGGCTTATATTATATCAATCTGCCCATCCTATTCCCAACTATGATTGGGTCGGCTTCCAGTCTTACCGGATGTAGCTGAATACCAGTATTTTAGATGTGGCGATTTTCTATGTAACCTCTGGTCACCCATCCATGAACCGACCGCGGCAAGCGTGTCTTAACCTTCGGTCGACCCGTGCGGCTATCATTATTTAGCCACGAGGGCTTGATAATACATATATATACAGGGTTATTGGTAAAACATTAACAACCTCTTAAGTGGTCATTGTACTCATCTTCATGAACAACTTTTACTGCTGATCCCTAAATTTTGACGACTTATCGAATATAAATGTAGAGAACAGCTGATTTTTATTCGCGATTTCAGGTTTGATCCCATAATAAAAGTTGTTAATAATGATGAATACAATGACCTCTTAAGAGGTTGTTAATGTTTTACCAATAACCCTGTATATATTTTTTTAATATTGTTACTAAATAATAATAATATTTTTTTATTATCTATATATATGTTACCGGCCAAACCCGATTTTAGGATGAACTAGTTTCGCCTAGGCCATATCAGTTCTCTCTACACGGGTTGCATGGTTGCGGTCGGTCGATAGGCAACGTAGGATGCAAGAGCGAGCGAAGGGCACCCCGAGGTTAGGTTTTGTTAGGTTACTTTAAACCCTTTACACAGAAATAGGAGCCCCGCGAAGCGGGGCTTCGTCGACATAGGATGCAAGAGCGAGCGAATGAGAACTGGTTTGGCCTAGGCGAAACTAGTTCATCCTAAAATCGGGTTTGGCCGGAAACATATATATAAATATAATAAAACAGTAAAAAAACTGTCTGTACATTGAATATATTAAAAAAAGTTGAGGGGGTTTAGAAACAGTTATAGGGCACGAATAAAAAAAAAGGCTGTCTGTTTATCTGTGTCTGTTTGTTTGTACACGCTAATCCTCTGAACTACTGGACGGGTTTGAATGATTTTTTTTGTTGTATAGGTATTATGTCTGAGCAACATATAGGCTATAATTTATCTTAAAAACTTGAACACCTGATGCAGAACCGCAACAGACCAGCTAAACTATAAGAGATACAAAAATGGTACCATAGCTAAAATTGTTCCACGTGATGAGCATTTTCTGCTGAGAGATTAAATTTGAAGATCTGGAACACCTGATGTGGAACTCCAAGAGCCCAGCTACACCATAACACATAGGAACGACGTCGAAGCAAAAGTTGTTTGGTCTGTGAGCATTTCCTGTTGACTTATAAAAATCGAAGATCAGAAACATCTGATGTGGATATCAAAGCTATCACTAATTTCACTGTATAATAATAAAATAACATAAGCTGGGAGGACCTCCACGCTGTGAAGGCGGTAACAGTTTAGGACTGATTTTTGATGACAATGGTATATCATTGAAAATTTGACTCTACTGGCCAAAACTCCCATTTATTATTTTATTTTATCGAATAAATATGCCTTCGGGCTTATGTTATTTGAGTGTTTAATTTCCTTTTCCATTTATTTTCGTGACACAGTAGCATACCCGGTAACGCAGGGGAGCAGTCACTTAGATTTTAATTGATCAGGTATCTTCACAATAAAACTATAACCATACCTAGAAACAGGTTAAATCTTTTCCAATGTTCCAAAGGAGCTAAAAGATTGAGGATCATAAGATCCCAAGAATCTACCGAAGAGCGTCAGGAGAGACTTGATGCTGTTCGAGATCATCAGGCTGCAACTCGCTCCGTGGAAACCTCTTCGGATCGCGAAGCTCGCCTGCGTTCTCAGCGTATTTACGCATCTACATCCAGGTCTCTAGAGACCAGTGAAGAATATGATGCGCGACTGACCGCTGATCGTGAACGTCACGCATTGTCTCGTGAATCCGAGACGTTCACGGATAGAGAATTGCGCTTGAGTTCTCAGCGTATCTACGCATCTGCTTCTAGGTTTCTAGAGACGAGTGCGGAACGTGATGCGTGACTGTCCGCTGATCGTGAGCGACATGTATTGTCTCGCGAATCGGAAACGTTTACCGATACTGAATCACGCTTGAGTTCTCAGCGTATTTGCACATGTACTAACAGGCCTTTTGAAACGAGTGATGAACGTGATGCGCGACTAACTGCTGATCGAGATTATCATATATTGTCCCGAACACGCACACAAGAAAATATTCATAATCAGTTAGAAAGTAAGAGAGAAAGAATTTCTGGAGTACGGCATGAAGAGACAGAAGAAGAGCGCAACGAACGTTTCTCAATTCACTTACAGCGAGTGGTCTCCCTGCACATAAAATAAGACTTAAAGTCGGTATTCCCATAATGCTGACGCGAAATTTAACTCCGCCAAAACTGTGCAACGGAACCCGTCTTATTATCAACGCTTTGCAACGTAATATAATTATTGTTGCTACAATCCTTACTGCGTGTGGTGCCGGTGAGACTGTGTTCATACCGCGCATACCACTCATCCCCAACAATTTCCCCTTTCAATTTAAGCGCACACAGTTCCCTGTGACTACAGGCTTTGCCATGACAATAAACAAGTCACAAGGGCGGCACGCTTAAAGCCGCTGGTGTTGACCTGACAACCGGCTGTTTTTCTCATGGCCAACTTTTAGGTTGCTTTTTCAAGGGTATAAAGATTTTTTTTAAAGTTATTTGCATTTAATTCAGTGTACCCTTGGGATCCGCTGCGGAATTACGGGAAAATATTTTTTTTTGTTGTATAGGTATTAAGTCTGGGCAAAACATAGGCTATAATTTATTTTGGAAAATGGTACACCTGATGCAGAACCGCAACAGACCAGCTAAAGACCAGCTAAAGTATAAGAGATATAAAAACATAACCCTCCTTCTGACGCAGTCGGGTAAAAATGGCGCCATAGCAAAAATGATTCCACGTGAAGAGCATTTTCTGCTGTGAGAATAAATTTGAAGATCTGGAGCACCTGTTGTGGAACTCCAAAGCCCAGCGACACTATAACATATTTAAACAAGGTTACTTTTCAAAGATTATCCAAATTTTTACATGGTGTTCTACCCATGAATATAAACAACTTTCACTATAGGACCAACTCTGAAATCACGAAAAAAAATCAGCTGTTTCATACATTTTGGTCAAGTAGGTACTGAAGTTTTGTATGAAACAGCAGATTTTTTTTTCGTTATTTCAGAGTTGGTCCCATAGTGAAAGTTGTTTATATTCATGCGTAGAACACCATGTAAAAATTTGGATGGTGTTTGAAAAGTAACACTGTATAGGAATGACGTCTTAGCAAAAGTTGTTTAGTCTAATGAGCATTTCCTGTTGACTTTTCCTGTTGACTTACAAAAATGAAAGAACTGGAACGTCTTGAATCGTCTCGCGCATCTCGTTGTTTTCCAGTCCCCGGGCTCTTAGAATTCGACATCAGACGTTTCAGATCTTCGATTTTGACGACCCCGTTGTTGCTGGCATAAGCAACAGGATCCGCGTACAAAGTCGCGGGCAGAAGCTAGTTATTAATAAATAAAAATAATATTTTTTTATTATTATTAATAAATAATAATAAAATATTAGGAACAATTTAGGTATAACTTAACAAAAAGACACGAAGATAGCAGCTGCAAAAGTTAAAGTACTGTGTCGCGGCTATCAACGCCCAACACAACCACATGGATGACATTTTGTTTGAAACTTTCAACATTATGCGAGAGTTTCATAACAAATTAGGACTTACAATAAAATTCTTAGGAATGGACACTATCGAAGCTTGACATTTACTGTACTTAGTAGAGCATTTCCTTATAACCCAAAAGTACTGTCATAAATTAAAAGACAATTTAAGATGTATTGATTATTGTAAAGTTTAGCTCTCTATAATATACGTACTTTACGTCGTTCATGTGTGATACTATTAAGTTTTCACCCGTGAAAACCGCGAGCTGCGTTATATGGCAATATGAAATATACTTTTCTATTTCAAGTGTGTTTTCTAATAACACTAATATTATAAAGGCAAAAGTTTGTGAGTGTAGGGGTGTATTTGTGTGTGTGTGTTTATATGTTCGTTACTTCTTCACGCTCAAACGGCTTTACCAATTTTGATAAAACTTTGTATGGAGGTAGCTGACACTTACGCGGGTGAAACCGCGGGGCGCAGCTAGTAAACTATAAACAACATACAATGGGCAGAATTAGTGTCAAAACCACGGATATATATGGTCAAAACTCATTAGTTATGCACTTATATGAATATTTAACTCGTCCCCAATGACTCCGGTAGTCATTGGGGACGAGTTAAATATTCATATAAGTGCAGTATGGCGATCACAGATGCACGTTTTGACGGTTTTGATGGACGACTAAATAACACTCGCCAGTATTTTATGTATGAACTAGCTACCCGCCTGCTTCGCACGGTTTTTACGACCAGACAATATCCAAATATCGAGTTTCCTTTATTTTAAGTAAGTGTAAGAGAAAATGCGGTCGGAGAGACTTTTGAAAGAGCCACTGTAAAGAGTCTTAGTTCGAGGTTTAGCTCTCACCTATTTCCTCCTCCAATATTATTTGCAAGTTTTTAATCATTTTATATGGTATTTTTTCGGCTACCTTCTGGCCGAGCCGTATACTAAGAATAACTTACAAAAAGACACTTTGCGTGCGATTAAGATACGAACCCGCATCACCAGGCGCCAGCAGATCATCTTGACCGTACCTGATACCACTAGGCTATTAATCGAACAAGGTTATTAACGGTCTAATCTTCTAGATATTAAGGTTTAAATTTCAACTTCCGTGTTATATTTAATACTACTTAGCACCTGGAAGACAATGTGTCGTTTCCTCTAGGGCTATTCATTATTTCTTAATATTTTTTTTTAAATTTGAGCTTACTACGAATTTTATTGCTAAGATTTTTTTTTCTACCAGATTATAACATTAATTTATTCCCATAATAATTATACCTACTGTTCTTGAGATTTGAAAGTACTTATTTTGGTGCTAAGGAAATAATATATTTGTTGGGTCTGGGTTATTTGCTGTAGGGTCTTACCAAGAGCTCTAATTAATTATTGCTTTGATCAACAATATTATCACTGTTCCAATCATAAACAATTTGGCACAAAACAGTACCTACGCTTGTGGTTCACCAAGGTCGCTTTGTCTTATATTTGCAAATTATCATATACATTATTACAAAGCAAATAATTCCATTCTGGGCCATGTCTCACAAACTTAACAAACTAAGCCTAATTTATTTAAACAATACACTAATTGCTTACAAATACGTAGGTTGTTCGAAATTGTTGTTAAATTGCTACTTATCTATCTGAAATTGGAATAATTGTATTCAGTACCTGACTAAAACACAATTACACAAAATAATCAAATGGAGTTAGGCGATAACTAAACTTTCATACTCTGTTAATTTCTGAATGTTTTCTTTTTTAGGGTTCCGTTGCCAAATGGCAAAAAACGGAACCCTTATAGATTCGTCATGTCTGTCTGTCTGTCTGTCTGTCTGTCTGTCCGTCCGTATGTCACAGCCACTTTTCTCCGAAACTATAAGTACTATACTGTTGAAACTTGGTAAGTAGATGTATTCTGTGAACCGCATTAAGATTTTCACACAAAAATAGAAAAAAAAAACAATAAATTTTTCCCCATACTTAGAACTGAAACTAAAAAATTTTTTTTTCGTCAAACCCATACGTGTGGGGTATCTATAGATAAGGTCTTCAAAAATGATATTGAGGTTTCTAACATATTTTTTTTCTAAACCAAATAGTTTGCGCGAGAGACACTTCCAAAGTGGTAAAATGTGTGTGTCCCCACCTGTAACTTCTAAAATAAAAGAACGATAAAACTAAAATAATTATATGATGTACATTACCATGTAAACTACCACTGAAAATTGGTTTGAACGAGATCTAGTAAGTAGTTTTTTTTTAATACGTCATAAATCGAAAACCGCAATTTACCATTCATTCAATCAAGTCAAAAATAAAAAAAACATTTAATTTCATAAACATAAACCTTATGTATAAACCCGGATGTTACGGAACCCTCGGTGCGCGAGTCCGACTCGCTCTTGCCCGGTTTTTTTTTGTTGTTATCTTTTTTATAACGGACGCTTTTACACATCTTTCTACATCATTATCACATGTATAATTTCAACATGAATGATGTTACCAATATTCTGTAACAATTTTAAGATTTAAAGAAGTGTCAGTGGAGTTTCTTGCCAGTTTTTCTCCATAGGTGCCTACTATGCTTTGGAATGGGCAACTAGCTTCAACTATCTGACTTACCGACCCCTTGACAATTCAAAAGTGCCTGTGGTTCATTTGAAATAAATGCTTTAACTTTTGAGTTTTACATCATTTCTGGAACGAGAATAAGCGTAAGGCTCGCAGCACACTAAGTGAGTCCCGCTCAGTTTCCAGATTTATTTTCGGGCGAAGCGGGATTTTGAAGCACTTTGAGTATAGAAAGCGGGATTCTTTCGTCGAAAGCGGGACAAAAGAATAAAACGTGATTAATTGTCCGACTGTTGACAGAATGCGTTCCTTACACGTATCATTGCGACAATTCTAGTTGCTAATAAAGATCAAATTCGCAAAACACGCATTTGTTTGTGTCTGACAGGTATTAAGAACGCATTCTCTCGACGGCCGCACTGTAGATTAGTTATTTTTACTACTTATTATTTTATTTGAGTTTCAAATTAAGTTTACAATTATGATAAATATGTAGTCGTAGAAAATTTATTTGAATGAAAATATGTTACTTTGTGCTGAGTGCGTGTACGAAAACGCCACTATGTCAGTCTGACTCCAGGACCCGACCTCGAAACCACCTTCTGCAGCGAAGTGTGAGACAGGGAGACGTCATCTCTCCGAAACTGTTCACCGCTGCACTGGAGGATGTCTTCAAGGTTCTGACTGGAAAGGGGCTGGCATTAACATCAATGGCGAGTAAATAACTCACCTTCGGTTTGCCGACGATATCGTAGTCATGGCTGAGATCATGGAAGACCCCAGTACAATGCTCTATGATCTCAGTAGAGCCTCCGAAAGAGTGAGTCTTAAAATGAACATGGATAAAACAAAGGTCATGTCAAATGCCCATGTAACACCTACTCTCATAAAGATCGGAGACGCTACACTCGAAGTTGTGAACGAGTATGTTTACCTAAGACAAACTGTCCAGTTAGATAGGTCCAACTTCGAGAAAGAGGTCAATCGTCGAATCCGACTCGGCTGGGCAGCGTTCGGGATTGTACGCATGATCTTCTCGTCCCACATACCGCAGTGTCTCAAAACAAAAGTCTTTGACCAGTACATGTTGATAGTGATGACTTATGGCACTGAAACGTGGTCGCTCACAATGGGCCTTATTAAGAGGGTTAATAGTCACCCAAAGGGCAATGGAGAGGGCTATGCTTGGAGTTTCCCTGCGTGATCAAATCAGAAATGAGAATATCCGCAGTAGAACCAAGGTAACCGACACCAAAGAATTGCCAAACTTAAGTGGCAGTGGGCAGGGCACATTGCTCGCAGAACAGATGGCCGATGGGGCCAAAAGGTTCTGGAGTAGCGACCGCGTACCGGAAGACGTAGCATTGGAAGGCCTCCCACAAGGTGGTCCGACGACGAACCCGTTGAATGCGAGAAGCACAAAACCGGTCGAAGTGGAGGTGCTTTGGGGAGGCCTATGTCCAGCAGTGGACGTCTTCCGGCTGAAATGATGATGATGATGATGTGACTTTACTATTCAAATAATAAAAATAATTGTCTGGTTTATCCCGTAAGGCAGTTATGTCTTCAGAGGAATATAATATCATATAAATAAGTAATACAAAAGGGAAAGGGGGTGATTACCGAGAGGACGACTAATAGAGAAGTATGAAAAAAAAGACATGTTGCACTGACCCCAAATAAATTGGGATAAGGGCAGGAGAAGGATTGGGATAAGTAATATAATAATGTACCCTTAAGAATAACCTATTTAGTTTTCTATCCCCGAAAAGCGTGACCGAGCCAATCCCGCGCGAGACATTTAACTTTAGGCTAAAAATCGGGACGTCCCGCCGAATTCGGGACGTCTGGAAACGCCGATCCCGATATACATTTATTTACAAAAATAATACGTCTTTTCGACGTATCAGCATAATCAGCCTATGATGTTCCCACTGCTGGGACACAGGCGTCCTCTCTATGAGATCGAGTGAACCATAATCGCCGTTTTATAATTATAATTCTACATTTATAATTAAATATTAAATTTATAATTACAATTATAATTATGAAAAGGATACCTTTTCATAATTATAATTCTACAACGTATAGGATACCTTACATGGGTCATTACGGTTCAGGCATTAAAAAAGACTAGTTCTGTTTTCTCGGTCGTTAACATTTGTACAAAATACACAGGTCCACTCACGTGGGAGAATATTTGTATACGTTTGTCAGAAATTGCAGTTTGGAAAGTTATTTTATGCATTGGTGTGTGTGTGTATGAGTGGCGAAGACTCCCGTTACAGTGGCGGCCCAGTGGTAACGGGAGTCTTCGGTCAGGTGGAACCGATCGCTTCTGGACCCGCGGGTCCAGTTGACCACATCATTTATTTTAGCCCCAACATACGAGTTGTAGGTCGTGGGTTCGAACCCAGCTAGACGTTTTAATCTGTGTAAATAATTTCATCACCACTGCTCTCAAAACGGTGAAGGAAAACATCGTGAGGAAACCGACATGTCCCAGAATCAAAAATTCGAAGACATGTGACATCTACCAACCCGCGTGGTAGATTACGGCCCACTCCCTCTCACAGAGAGGAGACCTGTGTCCCATCAGTGGGATCATTATAGGCTGATTATGTTATGTTTTTATGATTATGTGTGTGTGTGTGTGTGTGCATATGTGAGCAAATTTTTGTACATTTTATGTGAGACTAATAAGCAAGCCCTGATAATATCGTTCATAAAATGAGGGCGATAATCCCAAATTAAAACTCTGGCCTAACTAACTGGCTTTCATTTTGCCTAAATTATCTTCAGCACACCTCATTTATAAATTATTTTGAGGTAAAAGACACAGTCCCAAAAAAATGGGTCTTTCATTTAAAAAAGGGTTCTCTGAAACTTTAGTTAAGGTCGTTACATCTGTGTTATCTTGTACAAGGACAGGTTTACAACACTGAACCACTGCATTCCAGTGCTTTTATTTTGAGAAGATAGGAATTTTTCAAGTTTTTTTTTCTTTGGAAACTTAATATTTAAGTAGAAAATGTAAGATCTGATTATTATTTGTTTGGATATTTTTTACATCTGAGCCTGTACCTAAAGTTGTGTCCAGGGCTGGCGAATGCGCCACTCGCGAGCCGCTTGCGAACTGCGCGCGAGGTTTTCGCGTGTGGTTACAGCCTACGTTTGGTTCAAGCCGTTCTAGTGCAACTTCGGCATGGCACGAGTGAGGCGCTCGTGCAGCACGCACGCACCTCGTGCGCACATAGCTTCTTTCGCGCTTGAACTATGAGCCTCAGTTGTGAATTTGCTTGCGCCGCTCGAGTACGGCGCGTAGCATGCGCGCGAGCGGCATGCGGACGGCGCAGGGGCTATGTACGAACATGAAGTGCACGCGCGCAGTTCGCAAGCGGCTCGCGAGCGGCGCATTCGCCAGGTCTGGACACACCTTTAGTGGTAAAATGTTAGTAACTTTTTAACTAGGTATGTATTCGACCTCGTAAATGCTTTATGACCCTTATAAGGTTGAATCTCAATTGCACTTCTTACAACGAAATAGTAGATTGTTTGCCAAAGGAGCAAACAACTATTTTGAAGGTGAAAGTGTTTCTTTGTATCCAGAGCGGAGAGAAGGATTCTAAGTACGTCACTCGAGCTTAAAATAGTGTTGTTCTCAAGGTGGACACTCTACTTTTTATAACCCTCTAAGAAAAAATAAGTAAGTGCAACTTATGAATAAGAATAGTACGTTTATTTATTTACTTACAATTACTTGAGGAAGACATACAATTTTTTTGTAAAACAAAGTAAAATCAAAATTTAAGAAAATAATTACGAACGAAAGCAGAATGCTTTTCGCGCGTTTTTTATTCTTTCACAATTATTTTTTTAAATTTGGTACCGTGCGCGTTTTTCTTTACTTATCATACAGCCTGATACTTGTTCATACAATGTTTGTGATGGACCTGTTTGGTGATTGGAACTTTTACTAACAATATTCACATCCAAATTCAAATCACTTTTAGTCCATAGGGATTAAAGAGCTATTTTAGACCCTGTTTACCAAGAATACACTAGCTCTATGCGGAGTTTCATACAAACTTTCAAACTCTTGTTTTTCAAAATGAATGAACCGATTTTAATGTAACTTCATACGTATAAGCAGGCCACAAAGGTCTAAAAAGTTACTTAAGAACATTTTCGAAATATCTTATTTAAAAAAAGATAACTGGAAATCTCTGTTTCTATGGAATATTTAAAATCGGTCTAATTTGGCTTTATCACTATTTTTCAAAAATGTTCTTAACTTATTTTTCAGACCTTTGTATCCTGCTTATGTGAATGAAGTTTCATTAAAATCGGTTCATTGATTTCGAAAAACAAGGGCTTGAAAGTTTGTATGAAACGCCGTACGGAGTAAACGTTCTCAAGAGCTCGACTATACCAACAAGAAGATAGATTATAGGTAGGGACTTCTTCCTTTAATTATTAAAGACGTAAATCCTAGGTAAGTACCTACTATTAATTTTAATGCGCCTCCAGTTCTCTTGATACATTGAGTTGATCAATGTTGAGCATTTACGTTGTCAAATTAAATAAGATTATTGCCATCATTCTGGATGTCTGCCTCCTCCTGCTGCTACTCTACGGGACCATACGATTGTAACGACACGTCATTTGAGAAAATAGGTGAAACGTTTAAGCTTATCGGATGTTATGCACATACATAGATACCTACTAATGATATAGATTTGATAAGCCAACGGTGTGGTTCAAAAGATGTAGTAACAAAGATTAGATGATTTGTTTGATCATGTTGATAGGTCGAATGAAAGGCGACTAACAAGGCAGATATGAGTGGAAACGCTGGGAGGGGACGACCAGGAAGAATATAATGAGGAGTACCTTATTGATGATGTTCTTCAGGCAGGTCAAGTGCGTAGTACTTGCAACCGGCGAAGCTTATGACCAGTTGTATGAACGTAAATGAAGTAAAAGGAGTATGTAAGGATCGTAGTTGGTGTCATTCTGTAGTTTCTTCTTACCCCCTAGGAAGGAGGTGTGAGTGAGTCTATGTAATCTCCATTCGCGATTCATTTGCTAAAAATGTAAACAAATATAAGTTTATGGAAAAATAACTTTAAATCCTACACAATAAAGTCCAGTTTACGCTACAACTTCAAGCATTTTTATAACTTTTTCAATAATGCTAGTTACTTTGAAATCAACTTAATTACTATTAAGATAAAGTTGATATTTGTTTAACATGAAATAATATTAATTTGAAACATAAGTTTGAATAGACTTTATGTGTGTACGTTTATACATACTTACGTTTTAAAGTCACGTAGGTAGATTGGAGACAAGCAAGACAATTTTGTTTGAAAAGAGTTCAGCGTATTAATTATGAGCTGTGCTTCTGGCGTTCTGAATGTTAATTGTGAAATATAGTTACAAGCCGCATTAGCTGATGATTAATGTTATTCATTTATGTTATTCATTAATATGTTATTCATTAATTTCATTCATTTCGCTTTACGTGACGCGAGACAAAGCGGACGTGTGTTTTGTATTGATTGTAATGAAATAAACAATTACGCCAAATAAATATAATTATTTGCGCCGTCAGTATAAAAGTAAAGTGTGTCGCGTGTGACTTGTACGTTTTTACCGACTTTTCATGTGCAAGATGATCTAAATATTTTTTATAAACAATAAATAAATTGTTTCTGGTAGTATGTCTAACCCAGTATCAAGCCCATTTGGTCGTAGCCAATTACTACCGAGAAGTCCCCCACCGACGCCCACTGAACCATTACCCCCGAGCGACCCAAATCCACCAGCACCCGCGGAGAATGAATTGCCGGTTGAAGTCATCAGTACGCCGGAGATCCAAAAGTGGGTAGGATCTATTGACGCCCTACTGAACGAAGTTTGCAGTATTGTTGGTGAAGGAAAAATGAACTCGGACCAGAAGCTTCGTGTCTCCACTCTATGCAGGAGGGTCTCAAGTGGAACTTCTCAGATGGCCATCTTATACCAAGCGCTGAAGCAGAAAACGATACTGGCCCATACCACAATCCAGCACCTTCAGGTTCACCAGAACGTTTTGGACTCATTACAGCAATTCAAAGAGGTCGTACAAACTAAGCTGAGCCCCTCGGAAAATTCTTCGTATGCTAGCATGGTGAAGAAAGGATCTGATAACTTCGTCCGTCCTGCAAACTTGAGTTCAGTCGCCATCTATCCCAGTGATAAGACCCAAACAAGTGACGACACCAAGTCACTTGTCCAAAAGATAATCTCTCCCGAACAACTTAAGCTTCATGTTCGTGGCCTGAGAAAAGTGAAAAATGGGGGCGTTCTGATTAGCACCGAAAACAAAGGCGATATTGACAAACTTAAGAAATCGGAAAAGTTAGTATCATCAGGCCTTACAATAGAAGAACCGACTAAACGCCGGCCGCGGGTCGCTGTCATTGGTGTCCCCGTAGCCCTTACCGAGAAGGAGGTACTGGACTGTATTTACGAGCAAAACCTCTCCGACAAGTTGCCGAATATCACCCGTGAGTCCTTCCTCGAGAGCATCAAATTGAGCCATAAATCGGGTAAGAAAGACCTTCCTACATGTAACTACATTTTGGAACTACCTGCTAGCATCCGCAAAATTATAATAAACCAAAGCCGAATTTTTATTAATTGGACATCATGCCCTGTGAGAGATTTCACGATCGTCACCAGGTGCTTCAATTGCCAGCAGTTCGGACACGCAGCCAAGTTTTGCCGAGAAACTAGTCCTACTTGCACCCACTGTGGAGAGTCTGGACACGCCTTCAAGGAATGCAGCAGCAAATCTTCTCCGCCTCAATGTGCGACGTGCAAACGCTTCAAGAGGAAATGTGACCATCCAACTGGAGATATTAATTGCCCGGCGCGCAAATATGCAGAGATGAACTATATTAACTCGATAGACTATGAAGGCGCCTAAGAGCGCTACCGACTTTTTTATTTAGTAAGCACTTATACACGTAGTTTATCTTCTATTTGTATTTCTATTTAGTTTGTAACGATCATGACAAATCAGCTAATTTGTGATCTGGATAGTTTTTCTGTATCTGAATCCAAAGTCTGTAATGTTGAGGACTGTAAACACCTCGTCCCTTCTGGTGACAATACGTTAACTCTGCTCACACAGAATATTCGCAGCATAAATCGAAACATCAGCGGGTTTGAAGTGCTATTACAGAACCTTGACTTATGCTGTGATGTTATTGTCCTAACAGAATGTTGGTTGTCAAAACAGACAGTCAACTTACCATCTCTTGACGGTTATTATTCTTACAAAACGGAGAGAAATATAAACCAAAACGATGGATTAGTAGTTTATATAAAAAATAATCTACGTACAATTAAAGAAGAACCGGTATCCCAAGATAGTAATTGCTTAATAATTAAACATTTTCCCGATACAGTAGTCATGGCTATTTATAGGCCTCCTTCTCAAAATATGGACAGATTTTTAGAATCACTTGACACAAACTTAAAAAACTTATCATCTTTTAAAAACATAATACTTGTGGGCGATATTAACATTAACATTGCTTCCGGGAAATCCGATACCCATGTACATAATTATCTGAATATTTGCTCATTTCATGGACTATTGCCAGCTCACTATCACCCCACGCATCAGAGCGGCTCATGCTTAGACCATATCATTCTAAAATCGAACAATCCATCCAAAACATTGGTTACTAATTCTTCGCTTACCGATCACCAAGCTGTTTTACTAACATTACAATTAAGTTCACCTAGAATAAATTGCATGCGTAGCTACACTAAAGTGAATATGACAAACCTCGAAAATGACATACGCGGTATTAATTTTGACCTAGTTTATAATTCAAACGATGCAAATAGTTCTTTAAAGTATTTCATAACTTCGCTACAACTTGCAATAAGGAAAAACACATTTACTAAAACATTGCCCAGAAAGTATAGTTGTATTAAACCCTGGATTACACCCGGCCTCGTTCGTTGTATAAGACATAGAAACAAACTTCACCTAAAATTGAAACGTGCACCTGATAACGACATACTTTCTGTTACATATAAAAGGTATCGTAACTTCTGTAATAATCTTTTGAAAAAACTCAAAAATCAGTATGATAAAAATGAATTACAGAAGGCGGGGAAAAATAGTAAACTTGTTTGGAAATTTATAAAAACTAACACATTTAGATCAAAAAATCCCGAACATCCGCTTGATTTACTATGTACAGAGATAAATCCATCAGAAGCAGTGAATAAAGTAAACAATTTTTTTGCTAATGTTGGAAAAAACTTGGCTGAAAAATCTATACATTCTATCAATTTTTCCCCTCAAAACCCGACTACGGGTACATCATCCTGTACAATAAATTCTTTTGTTTTACTAGATACCGACGTTAACGAAGTTGTAAGATTAATAGACGGGTTAAAGGATGCATGTGCTACTGGGTGGGATGACATACCCAATAATATACTTAAAAGATTTAGATACCTACTTGCCCCTCCATTAACCCACATTTTTCAGCTATGTTTATCTCAAGGAATATTCCCCAAACTGCTAAAAAAAGCTGTGGTCACACCTGTATTCAAGTCTGGAGACAAAAACTGTGTGAACAACTACAGACCCATTTCAGTGCTAACAGGCCTCTCAAAAATCTTGGAAAAAATCATTAACAGTAGATTGATAAAATATTTGGAAGATAACAGACTACTTTCAGATAATCAATTTGGTTTTAGGCCCAATAGATCAACTAGCCAAGCAGTACACAAATTAACTAATTATATTACTACCGATCTAGATTCTGGTATGCACACAATTGGGATCTTTCTAGACCTTGCCAAGGCCTTCGACACTATTTCATGTACTTTACTTTTGCACAAGCTTGAAACACTTGGGATAAGAGGAACACAACATCTACTTTTTGCGGATTATCTCAGCGATCGTCACCAGTGTGTAAAAATAGGTCAGTGTACAAGTTCTGAACTTAAAAATAGTTGTTTTGGAATTCCACAAGGCAGCATTTTGGGCCCCACGTTATTTTTAATCTACATAAATGAACTGTGCAGCCTGCCACTCCAAAATGGAGTCATAACGTCTTATGCGGATGACACTGCCCTATTTTTCTCGGCTAAATCAAGAGCGGAAGTCTATGAATATGCTCAAAATGGTTTTAACATTGTCTCTAATTGGCTCCATAATAATCTCCTAACATTAAACGCAGATAAAACAAAATACATTTTATTTACAATGAGAAATACTAACATACCGCTTACTAATCTGAACATTTACGCACACAATTGTAGCACGTACGCTGTCGCTGACACTGCATGTTCTTGTCCCACTTTAGCTAAGGCCGACCATTTGAAATACCTAGGTGTCACTATTGACTCCAATCTAAATTTCCGTAAACATATCGATTTACTTTGTACCAGAGTGCGCAAATTAATATATGTTTTTAAGAACTTACGGAACATAGCCGACTTTAAATTAATTAAACAGGTTTATTTAGCTTTGTGTCAATCCATACTTACCTATTGCATAACTTCCTGGGGGGGTGCTGCAAAAACAATTTTACTCCCTCTAGAGCGCGCCCAAAGAGCAATTCTAAAGGTTGCTACCTTTCGCCCATTTAGGTTTCCTACGCACCAACTCTACAAAGCATGTAATGTACTAACAGTAAGGCAACTATTCATTCTAAGCATAGTACAACACCAGCACACTGCACTTCCTTTTGTCCCAGTACCTTCCGACAAGAGAAGGAAAGACTTGGTTTGCATAAAGCCTCAAACCAGACATGCGTTTGCTAATCGTTTTTATGTATTCTTAGGACCTTTCCTGTATAATAGACTGAACAAGTTATTAAGCTTCTATAGCGTAAGCTATAAAAAATGTAGTACAATGTTATCAGAATACTTAGCGTTACTCAATTACACAGACACAGAAAAACTTCTAGAAATTTTGTCATGATCATAATTTGTTTCTCTTGTAAGTATTTACTTTTGTATGTTTACATAGACTTAGTATTAGGTAGTAATGTACAAATGTGCTTTTTCTCATATCATAATTTGTTTCTCTTGTAAGTATTTACTTTTGTATGTTTACATAGACTTAGTATTAGGTAGTAATGTACAAATGTGCTTTTTCTCATAATTTTTATTTAATTATTTTTATATCAGTTTTATTTAAAAATTACCGCTCCAATTTAATAGAAATGTAAAGGGATTGCCTGAAACACAGGTTTGTATAAACCTAGTTCGGGTAGGTCGCTACCTAAAACTCTAATTCCGAACCATCACTACTTGCACTTGTAATAAAAAAATAAATATTTTAGTTTTACTTTAGTTTTAGGCACTATAACTAATTGTACGGAAAATTTTCTAATCTTGGCTAAATGTACACCTTTTGTAAACGTTTTTATTAAATAAATAAATTATTATTATTAAATTATTATTTCATTGAAAAAAAAAACATTGTACGAGTAACTACCTATTCGAACTGCTCCTAAGAAAATATTGTTAGTACGCGTTAAAAGTGCTCTAAAGTGTCGTTAAGTGTGCTGATCGTGTGAACAATATCAATAATAATAATCTAACTACAATTAATAAGTGACTTAGTGCTTTGTGTATCAAGTCTAGACCGAAATAGTATCAAAATAGTTATTCATCTACCGTCAGGAGTAATTCACCAGTCCCTCATAATAAAACGCGTAAGCGCCGCAGATTGCACGGCGCATACGACGTTCTTCTCGCGAGCTCGCAGTGAGTCCGCTCGTTGCGTTTCGAAGGGCCTTTATTAGAGTGCACTCTTACTAACTAAGATTGAAGGGGTCTTTAATAGTGTGCTGCCTTGGAGTCTGGGTACGTAAACAATATTACATATACACTATAATGTTTCACTCACCAAATAAAAGCCAATCGACTCCGGATCTGCATACGGAACAGGATTCTGATTCTGGTACCGTTACTAATGTCACGCAAAGAAAACGGAAACAACCTGATTGCGAGTTGACGCTGGCTATTGCTGATTTATCTGCCGAGTTTAGAAAAACTATAGGCGACCTGCGCGCTGTCATAAATACCCAGTTCTCAAACATAAATGTGAATATTGCTAATCTGAGAGATGAGTTTAATATCCTATCAACAACTTCTTCACAAATACAAACTGAACTGAAGGAACTACGAACAGAATATTCTACGGCAAAATTAGATATATCGAGTCTAAATGCAAAACATGATGATCTGTCTCAGGTTGTGACAGAGCTAAAGTCTACAGTAAACTTTAACTCGGCTAACTGCATCGACAATGTGAAGCGTATAGCTGATCTGGAGATGAGTGTCAGGAACTCTGCGTCGACGTCGGTGGCTCTGCTTGAAAGTAAAATAGATGTGCTAGAACAGCAGGCGAGGCAGTGTAACATTGAGCTGGGGAACATTCCTGAAAAACGAGGTGAAAACCTAATTTCTGTGCTGGAGTCAATTGCGTCAGCAATTAATATACCGATAGCAAAAAATGATGTAGTTGCGATTCACCGTGTTCCTCATGCGCACGCGCAGAATAATCGTCCTAAGAACATCATAGTGAAGTTTGTGTCCCGCTTGCTTCGCGATAATCTACTAAGTGCGTACCGTCTATCCAAGGGGCTGACATCCGATCGCATTGGCCTCTCCGGAACGCCATGTCGTATATACGTAAATGAGCACTTAACACTTCGAAATAAGGATTTGTTTCGCAAATGTCGTGAGGCAGCCAAAGCTAATAAATTTAAATACGTATGGATCAGAAATGCGACCGTCTTGGTCAAGGAAACGGATGATTCGGCCACTTTTGCTATTCGTACGGAAGCCGACATATCTAGCAAAATCACAACAAAAAACTATTCCGAGAATATCGCTGATAATTAAACCTTCCATAGATAGTGCATTAAGTGTTATTATTACGGAAGCATTTTCTGTTATTGTCATTTATCGAAATATGCTGTCTTCTCCAGGTTCACCTTTCCTTTATTTTATTTGTCTCGTATGTAATTATGTAAAAGTAACACTTTTATCAATCAATCTGTCCTATGCTAAAAAAAAATTGTCCACTAATTGTTTTATGGTGCTGCTGCCGATCCATAAATTGTTGCTGTATTACTATAATTATATCTATACATGTATCTATTCCTTTATGGCCATTACAGACGCCTCATTGAATGTACTGCTTTTGCTTGCTCTATTTAGAATGTGTCGTTGTTTTATAATCTTACCAATATTTTTTTTTTTAATAATTAATACTATTGAATTGACTCATTTAATTAATGGCTAATAATCTTATATCTATATATTACCAAAACTGTCGAGGGATCAGGACGAAGCTGAACACATTGTATTTGAATATTTTGGCGAATGCTTACGACATTATTGTTTTCACCGAGACCTGGCTGACACCTGATATCTCAGATAACGAATTTATTGACCAACGTTACCTTGTATTTAGATGCGATCGTGATCGTATTGTTACCCAAAAAAAGACGGTGGTGGCGTCCTCATAGCTGTCTCTCGAGAATTAAAACCGTCTTGCCTCACATTATCGCCCCCTTTAACTTTACCTGAGCATAAAATAATTAAAATCCCTTCGTGCCGTGATAACTATAGTTTAATATGTGCTACTTATATACCGCCGAGCACGACGGAAGAAATATATATACATTTTCTTGATTCTCTCTCGGCTCTGTTTGATGATCCTCGTGTGGACAATATTATTTTAACAGGCGACTTTAACATGCCTCAACTTAACTGGGTTAAAAGAACTTCATTCATGGAATGTGCTACAAATACTCCCTCTAACGTAACTCGTCAACTCTTAAACATTTGCTCGCAACTAAATATTAAACAATATAATAATTTAACAAATTGTAACGGTCGTATATTGGATTTGTTTTTCAGTAATGCACATTCTTTAACGTTTACTTCTGATGTCCCTCTCCTGCCCATCGATGCTTATCATCCTGCCTTTTACGTCCATGTACCGTTTGTACATACACCAAGTATCTCGAAATGCAAAATTCCGAATCCGCTCAATTATTACAAAGCTGACTACTGCGAGATAAATAAGGATATTAGTAATGTTGACTGGAGTGGTTTACTTGAAGGGTTGATACCTGAGGAAGCTGTGTCTGCTTTCTATGAAAAAATATTCGAAATAATTAGATCACATACACCCACTCGCAGGCTGAGGAATTTTAATTTTCCCATCTGGTTCACACGTTCACTCATACGTACCTTCAAAAATAAATCTTATGCTTGGATAAAGTGGAAGAAACGCGGCAATATAAGCGACTATGAAAAGTATTCTGTCATTAGAACAAGGTTCAAAAAAGAAGCAGATAGATGCTATAAAAGATACATGAAGTCAGTTGAAGATAATATTGCCACCAATATCAAGGCTTTCTGGTCGTACATCTCCAACCGTAAAACTGCAAATAGAATTCCTGGCACGATACACTACAAACAAAATTTAGCCAGTGATCCTATTGCAATTAGTAATTTATTCTCTTCTTTTTTCCATTCTGTGTACGAACCCTCCACTTTTAACTCTGATTCATGGGTACCTCCACCTACAAGTGCTGATCATGATGTTAACTTATCTAAATTGTATTTCCCCTTAGAAAATATTCGCAGAGAACTAAAAATGTTGGATTCGACTAAAGGACCTGGTCCAGACGGTATACCTGCGTTATTTTTGAAAAATACCTACAGTACAGTATGCTATCCCGTATTTATATTATTTAACAAATGTATTTCGTGTGGAGTCTTTCCGGATGTATGGAAACGCGCAAATATCGTACCAGTACACAAAGGTGGTTCTAAAAGTGATGTAGAGATGTATCGTCCAATTTCCATATTATCTGCATTGTCTAAACTCTTTGAAAGGCTTGTCCATGCTGAGATTTATCCAGTTATTCGTCATATGCTAATAAAGGAGCAGCATGGCTTCGTCAAAGATAGGTCTTGTGTAAGCAATCTCTTAATATTCACAACACAACTTTTTGAAAATATTGATAACAGACAACAGACAGACGCGGTATACACTGACTTTCAAAAGGCATTCGATAAAGTGGATCACAGATTGCTGCTGAATAAAATTGCGTACAATGGTATCAGAGGGGATCTCCTCCGTTGGTTTGTCTCATATATAACCAATAGAACCCAAAAGGTTGTGATCAATGGCTTCGAGTCTAATTGTATTCAAGTTACATCAGGAGTTCCTCAAGGCTCAATTTTAGGACCTTTATTATTTATACTATTCATAAATGACATAAGATATTGCTTTCAAAATTCTAAATTTCTATTATACGCTGACGACTTAAAAGTTTTTAAACAAATTTCAAATGAACAAGACTGTGTTGAATTCCAACGTGATCTTGATCGTTTCTCAGACTATTGCTCTTATAATAAACTCTACCTTAGCTTGCCTAAGTGTCATAGTATAACGTTCACTAAAAAGAAAAATATCATACATTTCAATTATAAACTTGCTAATAGTGTTATTAATAAAGTTAGCAATCTTCGTGATCTTGGTGTGCAGCTGGACTCAAAACTTCATCTTGATATTCATGTAGAAAAAATTGTCAATAAGGCATATCAGATGTTTGGATTTGTAATGAGAGCATCCAGAGATTTCCATCGTCCCTCCACCTTCTTGCATCTGTATAAGTCCATAATTAGGCCGCAATTAGAATACGCAGTTCCGATCTGGAATCCCTACTATGCGAAATATGTCGAAATTATCGAATTAGTCCAACGCAAGTACCTTCGTGCTATGCAATTTAGATGTTTTCGAAAGAAAAAATCTTACCAATCACTTCTTAAACAATACGACCTGCTTACTTTACAGTCAAGACGCGTTCTCCTTGAGACAATGACGTTATTCAGTGTATGCCGAAACAAGTTTGATTGCCCTGACTTGGTGTCTGGTTTGTGTTACCTGGTTCCTCGAACAGTACATGGACGGGAGGTACGCACCAGGCGACTGTTTGCTACTAGCTTTTGTAGATCCAATGCTGGTAAGCGTTCGCCGCTATACCGCTTAGTCGATACATACAATGCGCGTTTTGGTGCAATAGACATACTATTCCTAAGCAGATACAAATTCAAAAATGATATAATTAAAATTCTTAAGGATCGGCAGTAGGCTCCATAGGTTTTACACAATGTAGGTATCATTGTTAATAGGATGGGGACCTGTACGTGATTTTATTATTTTTATTTTTTTATTTTTTTTTCTGTTTGTTACAACTTATACCTATAGAATATATTTTTTTTCTTTTTTTTTTGGTTTATCTTTATCTTTTTTTTAATTTGTCTTTTTTTTTTACATCTTTCTCTGTCATGTAGCAGGCCTAACTCAATAGTTAGCCCTGCTACATAACCGCTTGTTTCTTGTTTTTTTGTTTTTTATATGCTACAGTAATCTGTGGAAAATGTTGTGGGTAGTATATTTGTTAAGCTTAATTTTAAGACAACACTGTTTATACTTAATATACTACTGTTTGTTTTCCCAAATGTAATAAATAAATAAAAATAATAAATAAATTAATGTTATTCATGCTCACATTTTCGTTTCTCATGAATGAAAAATGATAGCATTATGAATACTCCACATCTATTTTAAGATTAACCACATGCGATCAAAGATTTAGGTACCCACGTCGAGGGTCATCTGACCAAAATGCGTAAAATATTTATCCTGAATTTATTTATTCAACGAAAGGCTTGTGACCTTTTGCAGACATCAATAACGCTATAAATACTTATATTCCTAACGATACCCTCATGGAATAAAGCCTGAACTTTACATATGAAAGCGTCAAAGGCTCTAACAGGAACGTGAAACTGCTGAAAGTCGCATTGTTATCAAACTCATGCAAAGCTTTGGCGCGCTTTCAGAAAAAACGTATCAAACGAGGCAAAAAGAATTTGCGGAATAAAGAGGATTTATGCTTATTCAGTAACTAGCTGTGACCGGCTTTACCCTTGCGTGAAGCCCTATTCCAGATGCTAGCGTTCGCGGTGTTGAGTGAGCGTGAGCAAATACAATCAGACAGAAAAGTTCGTGGTGTTGTGTATTCATAATTATAGTTTTATAGGAGGGCTAACACAGGAGGGGCTTGTGGCTAAATAATAACAGCCACACAGGTTAAGATACGCTTGCTGCGGTTGGTCTGTGGATGGGTGACCATCTTTACATACCGAGATCCCTCCGTGTCCCCGAAAGCAAGTTAAAAAAAAAAAAAAAGCCGTTGGTGAGAAGCCCGAAAGTCTGACAACCAGTTTTACCAAGTGGTCTCGTATTACCTAGTAACTGGATTGTGGAGATCAGATTGGCAGTCGATCCAAGTAAAATTCTGGTATTCAGCTGCATCCGGTTAGACTGGAAACCGACCCCAACATAGTTGGGAAAAGGCTAGGCAGATGATGAGGAGGGCTAACGTAGGGTCCCGCCAATATATATAAAATTACCAGAAGATTGAGAGTAAACAGCGTGCAGCTTTAATGACGACATTAATTTAAGGGGCTTACAGGACCTAAACACAAAAAACGCAAGTTTTAGAAACAATAAAAGTATATGATTGACTACAGTAAACAAAATCAGAAAAATATATTATATTCTTCGGGATATATGCTAGGTAGATAGTGTGTTGAAACCAGAATACATCTAATTTGATAGGTACGATAGAAAAAAATTATGAAGATACCTCTATAAACTTTCTTTTTACAATAAAATACATACTAATATACATACAATCATTCTGATTTTTTGTCAGATTATTCTACAAGCAACATACTAAAATAGGTACTAGTGTTTTAATTTTTTAGTCGAAACAACAGATTTTAATTAAATAATTGCTTCATATTTTGCAATAAATTATCAGCGTTGTGTCATCGCGCTTCTCTTTCTTTTCTATGCAGTCCGACAGTGACTGCGCTTTAGGTCATGTAAGCCCCTTAACACACGTGTACGATTTCGCGTTATGCAACCTGTACTTAAAGAACAGTAGCGCAGGGATCATTTTCCGGGGTCACGGATTACAACATCGGATCAATGAAATTAAAACGTATAACATACAAAGAGAAGCCGAATTTAAGGAAAGAGACAGCCCTTTTATTTATTTTTTATCCCAAATAAATCGTCAAATAACTTCTCTCGCTCTTGGCGGAGCGAGAGAGCGGGCATGTCAGACCTTTACTGACTAAAACCCACCCGTGTCCCTTCAGTTGCCTATGCCAGTGGCCACGGTAACTCTTTCGAATAACCCGCGACGCTGGCAGGAAAGAGAGAGCCCTTTTTTTGGCGAGTAGCGCAGGCGATTTACGAATAATTTTAGGTTGTTAAAATTTTTTTGATTACTGGCTACACTAGCCCTAAGTCACCATTGTAGCGGCACGTTGTATATTGCTAGTATTATACACAGTTTCCATCTTCAAAGAAATCAAAGAGTAATATCATATTATTATGTCCTTAAGGAAATAGTACTTCGTTTATTATTTTCACACAGCCTACAGTGGCCTACATTCAAGTGTGACCCAATCGTTATTTTATTCTTAAATCCACTCAAACTCCAGGTAGCTAATTCCCAACGGGCCTTTTCTAAGGGAAATAAATAAAATATACACTGTCCCGTTACCAAGTAAAAGATTTGGGTTACTACAGGTAAAGAACCAAAAGAAAGCAAACACTTTGCTTAGAAAAACTTTCGTAATTTTAGTTTCAATTGATTTATACGTCAGTCAAGTGCGTAGAGTTTTGTTTACTTTTATTTTTATCTACTTATGTAAAACTAGCTTCTGCCCGCGACTTCGTTTGCGTGAAATTTCTTGACCACCCCGTCACATCGCATCACCTACCCGCAGTATCACTTCGTTTTCGTATAGCGATCTTTCTGACTTTTTCCCTTTTGCTCGGTTCCTAAGAATCATAGCATGATGTTAAATAGCCTATAGCCTTTCTCAAGAATTAGGCTATCAAATACAAAACGAATATTTTTCAAATCCAACTGACTGGGAGAGATTAGCACGTTCAAACAAATAAACTTTATCTATACATATAATAAATCTGTAGAAGGGTCAATTCTGTACATTGAAAATATTGAAAAAATAAATAGCGGGGGGTGTTGCTGGATCGATACCAAACCCAAATATGTGATTAAAAAAATTTTTGTCTGTCTGTCTGTCTGTCTGTCTGTCTGTCTGTCTGTATATGCAGGCATCACGTGAAAACTAACGGTTCGATTTCGATGAAACTTGGTATAATTATACCTTATTATCCTGGGCATAAAATAGGATACTTTTTATCCTGGAAAAATACGTAGAAAAAAAAATCTTATTTTTCGGTTTTATTCATAGACGTTGTTCTGTAGAACCGCGAACACACGTTGCATTACTTACCCGTAGTGGATAATTTTCCATTTCAATTTAAGAGAATACAGTTTCCTGTAGCTTTGTGTTACGCCATGACAATAAATAAGGCTCAAGGTCAGACCCTAGGAGTTGCTGGCGTAGATCTTACCGCGAGTTGTTTTTCACACGGGCAACTTTACATAGCTCTTTCCCATGTGAGCAGTCCAAGAAATCTTCATGTTCATATTCCGGACGAGCTCACTAACAATGTTGTGTATGCTGAAGCTCTCAATTAACTTTCTGTCGCATTGTCACGACCACTTTTTTATTATTGCAAACTTTTCGTCATTGTCAGTAATTCACTGCTACATGCTACTTATCAAGGTCGGAATTACTATGAAAAAAATACTTACTACAGAACGCGAGCTCAACAGCAGTAGCTCAATAGAGGGATCTCCTTAATTATTATAGGCTTAGCCGTATTTGGGTCCAATAGATATTTATAAGATGTCATTGTCAGAGTTACTCAAAATGGAGAATTAAACCATCCACGCGAAGACCGACATCCGCGCGGACGGAGTCGCGGGCGGAAGCTAGTTATTAATATACTCGTAGATGTAAGCTACGGCTGGTAGAAAAATCTATGAATGGATCTTTTAATTTCATTTTATGAGCTGGATCGATTTTCACGGAAAGTTCAGATAGTGTAGTGTTAATTCTCCACATTTTTAGGGTTCCGTACCCAAAGGGTAAAAACGGGACCCTATTACTAAGACTCCACTGTCCGTCTGTCCGTCTGTCACCATGCTGTATCTCATGAACCGTGATAGCTAGATAGTTGAATTTTTAACAGATGATGTATTTCTGTTGCCGCTATAACAAAAAATACTAAAAACAAAATAAAATAAATATTTAAGGGGGGCTTCCTTACAACAGACGTGTTTTTTTCGGCGTTTTTGCCTTGTGGTACGGAACCCTTCGTGTGCGAGTCCGAACCGCACTTGGCCAGTTTTTTTAAATAAACTATATGAGAGAGATATGAGACTGATCTCATGGGAATGACTTAACGCTCGATTGATGTTATGTACGTGAGTACTCAGTACATACATGGATTAATACTTATTAAATTCCCAAAGGTGTCTTAAATCAATACCTAGTATGTATAAAAATAATATAGATAATTATTTGCAAAGATTCGAATTACCTACAAATTGCCAAAATTGGGTTTCAAAAATAATCAATTGGACTACGGATTTCCGGATCCGAGGGTGATTAAACCAGAGTTACGCCTTTTGCATAATGTAGCTAAAGCGAAACAACACGAAAAAGTAGCGTTACCGAAACTCGGTTTTGCATATTTTTCAATGACACGTCACATGCAGCACGCGAACTTAATTATTCCGAATAAAAAAACAAAAGAAGTTAGAAAGAATTTGTCTTTTAGCATTACATTCTTCATTCTTTTGTTGTCACTTTCCTTGAAGCGTGCTAAATGCGTTTAAGGACCTTTTTCGGGTGTCAAATACAATAAAATAGCGGAGGGCCTGAACAAAATTGATTTCTATCGGAATTATGTCTTCCTCGTTTGTCCGTCGCATTCTGTTCCGGGTTTGATAGGCGTTATTACGTCAAATGATTCAACGATTTCTGGGTGAAATATCTTTTTGTTTAATTTTCACGTGGAATGGACATTGTGGGGACTGGTCGCTGTTTTGTGATTTGGCTATCACTGACAATAGTAGGTACTATTTGTTAATAGTATTTTTTCAAAACCTTGTAACGACTTAAAAAAAAACTGCTCAAGTGTGAGTCAGGCTCGCGCGCCAAGGGTTCCGTATAAATTTGTCGGTATGTAAATAGTTTATCACGGGATTTTTTTTTTTGTAATGTGACTACAAAGGACAATGCCGTGGGACCGTACCAACTTGCGAGGGAGCGTGTCACAACCAAATTTAATTCATAAAATTACTCCTATTTTTAAATTTAGATTTACGTTTTTGTTATAAAAAGATTCCCGGATTTCGGACACAAAACAATAAGTATTTTTTTTACTTTGCACATATTTTCTCTTAAGTCACTGCCATTGCACTTAATTTAACCTATAATAACTTTAAGATATACTTATTGTGATTATTGCCTGTTGTAGTTGCCTTGTGAATAAATAAATAAATAAATTTCCGAATGTTGCTACTACGTAAAAAATACCTGGTACCTGCCAACAAACATTTAAATGAAGAAGATAATTTGTAAGTACCAACCAACACCGATTTACTATTTACTTATAATACTTTTTAGGTATATTTTTATGTGTCAAAAAAACTTTAGGTCACGCGTAGCGTGGTATTAATTTAAATTATTATTTTGGAATACATTTTAAGCATTTAATGAAAAGAGGCCGTCCTTTTTTTCTTTGTGACGTATTGCCTTTTTCTTCTGTTGCGCCGTCACGTTAGACGTTACCTTCAATATTGGTTTCATCTGAACTATTGAAATATAATTAAAATCCTTATTAACGAAAACGTGCAGATGCATTTCCATAACGTAATCTTTGTGTGATAATCCTTAGCGATGTCTCCATCATTCATCGTAATCTCAAAATATTAAGTAGGTAAATGGCAAATAAATATAAATTGCGGGAATCCATATAAAAAGTAGTTAGCAATATAGGAAGGGCATTAAATTCTCCTCATAATACACTAGGTTTGGTTGTGACAGCGGACTTTTTTCATTTGGTGCAGGGCGCCCTATATTTGACGGCATTCTCCTTTACGGTTTTCGGATTTTTCCCTTTATTTGTGCTACATGACATTGCTTCTTGCCAAATTTCATGGTCAACGGGAAGTAGGTTCCCTATCCATTTGCATAAAATTTTAAGACCTAATATAACTTAGCATAATTTTGTTTGGCACAATTATATTTTCGCATAATATAATTACGCATAACAGCTTACGCATAATTTTTCTAAGCATAATTTCTCTAACCATAATAATGATTAAGCATAATATTCTAAAGCATAAATGTATTAAGCATAAAGTTTTAAAGCATAACTTTTTTAAGCATAATATCCTATAGCATAAATTTGCCCGAAGAGGATATACCAATTTATTTCGACGATTGGAAAAAAGCCATATCTCCTGAATCAGGTGATATATAACATATTAATATAATATACCTAACGTATTGAACAATTTTGTGGGTTTTTTCCGCTGTAGGAAGCATGAAGCAAGCAAGCATACAGCATGCAATCAAGCATACAGCATGCAAGCAAGCATGCAGCAAACAAGCAAGCATGCAGCATGCAAGTTAGCATGCAGCATGCAAGCAAGCATGCAGCATGCAGCATTCAAGCGAGCATGCAACATGCAGCAGGCAGGGTTTCTGTCACGGCTCCGGCGCTGCGGGCCTCCGGCGGCCCCACGCGTTCTAATCGTCGCAGACGGCTTTCGCTCACCACCGCAGCTTCGGCTTGTTGGCCGGCTTCGCCGGCCAGCCTCAGCCGCGGCGGCTCGCTCGCAGCCGCCTGCTCCTCAGCCCGCGGGCCGCCTCGCCCCTACGCGCCTACGCGATTTTAAATTACACTCTAGGGGTAGGACAAACAAGACTACGTGAAGTCGGTTTTGCAGCAATTCGGTTCTGTCACTAACTTTTGTTGCACAGCATATTAAATTGAATTAATTGTATGCCTAAATATTATTATGCTAATAGTCATTAGGCCTACTAACGTTATGCGAATCAAATTTATGCCAAAACAAATTAGTCTTTAAGATGATTATGCCAACATAAAATGTATGCCTAAAAAAATTATGCCGAAGTATTATTATGCCAAAACAAATTGTGCCAAAATCGTTATGCCGAAGTATATTAGGACAAAGAACATTATGCGAAAAGAAGGGATCCCCGGGAAGTACCCTATAGGTTTTGATTCCGGAACATAAACGCCCGTATCTTTTGATTGCGTTGACTTAGAAGTTAGATTTTTTCACTGCTTCAAGGGATTGTCGCACTGAGTATTTGATATTGATTTCAACTTGATAACTCCACGCGCTCCTCAGAAAAAGGGTCTTGGCCGACGGACAGACGGACAACGAAGTGATCTTATAAGGGTTTCGTTTTTCCTTTTGAGGTACGGAACCCTAAAAAACGGCTCTAACATAATTATGATAATGGCGCTTATAATTTTGTCACTCTCTTTTTTGTACCTCTGTCTAAACCTTCAGGGATTACAGGTCTGATATTATATTAAGGTAAACAGGGGTTACTTTGAATAGCGGGATGACTTTGATCAAAACTTCAATTTCATATATCAAAAAATCAAAATCAAAATGTTTTATTTCACATAAACCTACATGGGCACTTATGAAACGTCAGAAGCTAGGTGCACGGTTCCAATTGGTCGTTTCCTATGGAGAAGAACCGGCAAGAAACTCCATGGTTACTCTTTTAAAAAATAATTGGCTTTTACAATGTTTCCAGATTACAGTAGGTATGGGAGGACAGCGCAGGCCTGTCAACAAGTACTTGATACAATAGAAAATGGTCTACAGATCTAAAGTCTACAAGGCAAGGACACGGTGGAGGTCTGCCCCGCTTGGGCGGAGCACCGCTGTGTCCTCGTAGAGGCGATCGGCAGCGACGGCGACCTCTCGCGTCCGGCCCTGGTGCAAGCCATGGTCCGGGGCGAGAGGGAATGGGAGGCAGTCACCTCCTTCTGCGAAGCAGTCATGCTAGCGAAGGAGGTGGCGGAACGGCTCAGGGAGAGAGCCTCCCGTCCCAGCCGCCGCGGGAGACGCTCCGGGCGTCGGGAGCCGCGTGACGACTCCCGGCCACCGTAGGCGCGGGCCTGCGGGCGGAGAGTAATGGGTAGCTCACCGCCCGATCAGGACCAGGCCCGTGCCGGACGGCGCGTACGTGTTCCACGCGCGCCTCAAAGAGATGTCAGCATCGAGGAGGGGCCCCTTAGGGCCGAAGCCTGCCGGCTCAGCGGGATTGTCCGAAAGGGTTACCGCTGGCCCGGAACATAAAGGGCTAAGGAAGGAACACGGGTGGGTTTTAGTCAGTAAGAGTCTGACACTCCCTTCCGCTCCACCCAGAGCGGGAGGAGTCATTTGATGATTTCCCATCCTCAAAAAAAAAAAAAAAAAGGCCTGTCAACAAGTACCAAGTACTTGATAAAATAGAAAATGGTCTACAGATCTAAAGTTTATAAGGCCTACAAAGTCCTCACATTTACAAAATAAGAATCTATCAAAAGGATAGATAATAAAAAAAGAAAAATAATAATAAAAACCTACTAAAACCAATTGTTATGATTCTCATTAAAACCACTAATAAAGAGGTGAAAAATTTCAAGTGTCTGTATATAATGTCAATTAATAAAGAAATTATGTCAAAAAGTATATGTATAATGTCAAATAATAAAGAAATTATGTCAAAAAGTATGTAAAAAAAAAAAAAAAAAAAAAAATTAAACATCGTAATTTGAGAGCAGTTAATAGACATTTACATAGTTATGCCGTTAATGAGAAGCCAGGGAAGCCACATGTGCAGAAGGAATTATTGCCAGACTAGCTTGTCTTCAACGTAGTCTTTAATCTTATAATATGCTTTTTTGATAAAGACACGTTTGATGAGGGTTTTGAACTTTCCATCGCTAAGTTCTGTAACCGGCTTTGGCAACTTGTTATAAAACGGATGCTGTTTACAAGAAATGACTTGCTAGTTTTAGTTAATCTAAATTTAGGTTACACAATTTCATTTTTACTACGTGTATTTATATTATGGAAATCGCTTCTTATTTTGAGAGTCCTAAGTTTTTGCGAACATACAAAATACTTTCTAAAATATAAACAGAAGGCAGAGTTAGTATATCAATTTCTTTGAATTTGTTTCTAAGAGACTCGCGAGGACCCATTTTATAGATTGCGCGGATTGCCCTCTTCTGTAAAATGAAAATTGAATCTACGTCAGCTGCCGATCCCCACAGCAGAACACCATAAGACATAATACATATAATATATATAAAATCGCGAATTGCTTAAAACACATGAACATTGAAGAACTGTTGAATCATTTCTTGAGGACACGTTGGGAATCCACCAACCATTTATATTGAAATATGTAATTATATTGTTATTCTCTATTTATAGCTACATAATTGTGCTGCAAAACTTCATGTGAACTTAATCATTGTGACGGTATAATGAAATTTCTAGATAAACTCCAGTATGTGGCCTATTATCGATTAACCAATACAGTGATTATTGTTTTTCTAACGTCAAAATTAATGCAATAACTTGAGTTTTTTTAATGCGGGGTGTCATTGATAGGGTATATGGTGTGAGATTGATCGAATGATACCGCGAATATATGAAATGAAACTTGGTTACGTAAATACGAAAATTATTCACAACCGCGAATAGAAGAAGCGCTTAGTCAAATAGTGGAAGAAAGTTTAAGCATTCTTTTTTAGTTTTAAATAAAAGTTATTTATTAGATCAAAGTTACCCCATACGACAAAAATGACAATAATTATTTTTCCCGTTGGCAGATTTTGATTTTAAAAATTGTATTGGCATTATAATTGGGGTAACTTTGTAACAACGCAATAAAATTGCCTATTTTATTGCGTAATTCCAAACTTATCAAAGTAACCCCATTCTACGTATAACTTTGATCAGACAGTTTTTATTTTTTTCTCAAAATCTAGCCATATTTTTTCATTTATTATTACAGAAATCGCGAGTTTAAACAAAACCGATTATTAGACCGATTATATATTTTTTTACAACAAGAGATTTAAAAGATATGGACCTTGAAAGTTCAATATTGATCAAAGTAACCCCGGTTTACGTATGTGTGTATCATTTTTAGGGTTCCGTAGTTCCTACAAGGAACCCTTATAGTTTCGTCAAGTCCGTCTGTCTGTCTGTCTTTCCGAGGTTTTGCTAAGAGACTTTTAGTGCTAGAAAGCTGTAATTTTGTAGAAGTGCGTATATTAATTACGCCGACAAAGTGGTAAAATAAAAATTTTGAAAATATTTTTTTTAGGGTAGCTCTCCTACACGTGAAGTGGGGATGAATATTTTTTTTCGTCGTCAACCTCATTGTGTGGGGTATCGTTGAATAGGTCTTCTAAAATGACTTGGGGGTTGCTAAAATAATTTTTCGATTTAATGCACCGTTTACGAAATATTAAACTTTAAAATGCAATTTTTTGTTTCAGTTCGTCCCCCCCCCCCCTCTAAAACCTAAACTTGAAAATTCTGGAAAAATTCACAACGATAGTGCCTTTCATGAACTTTAAAGGAAAATTATAGCGGTTAAGATAACTTTATAAGTTTAGCAGTATTAGTCGTTGAACTTGGGTGTTGGATAATTTTGTACCAAATACAACATCCTTAGCATTAATCTTTTAAAGTGACTAAGATGAAGTAGTTGCTTGTTTATAACGGGTAAAGACTTGCATTGAAAAAGAAAATATGTTTTTTTTTATGTTCAGGATAAAGAACAAGAGAATCGTACTACCTACATTGTGATAACGGGCTACTACGGAACCCTACACTGTGCGTGGCCCGACACGCACTTGACCGGTTTTTTTTTACTGTTTCTTTTTGCTAAGCAATGATGAAAAATAATACAAATTCTAAATGAAATAGTCTTTACTTACATCTAAGGCATCTTCTACTAGTTCTATTGAACTTAGGCATGCCATTTCAAAGATAGCTCTAATCGTAAAAGTAAACGCTCCTAGGACGTTTTTCTTCAACTCATCCACCCAACTTTCGCCAAACCATTAATTTAACTAGTGAAGCCATTTACGAAGCGTTTTCCGTTTCGGTTTCGCCTTTCAAAAACTTTTCTCTTATAACAATTAATTTGTTTTACGGAGTTAACGTGGGTGATTGTTTAATTAACTTTAAAACTATTCTATTAAGGCGTTCTTATGCCTTAGGGCGAATTTCACCAAACTTTTATGCCTAGAATAAGTCTTATCCTGAGAATAAATTTTACCAGTACTTCTGACAGTTTTTCCAAACTAGATCTGTCAGACGTCAATTTTATTCCACGGACTTCGGATATCGGACTTTGGTAAAATTTGCCCTTAATAGAATAGTCTTAATATGAACCTGGAAATATCCGAATATAGAAAGCTACAGTTGGATACGGACCGTGGAATGATCGAAAAAAGACTACAAAGAGAAAATTGCCTCAATATCGACGTAAAGGAGGGATTGGTGACAGCGGCTAGCTGTTATTAAAAGAAAGAAAGACGCTGCTACTTATTCATGAAATTTGATATTTAAGTCATCTCCTATAAAGGTTATAGAAACAAAAATTTTAACCATACGTACAATCTTCGGAAAATGCTACCTACACTGAAAAAAAGAATTTCTTACTACACCACTGTAAAGTAATTTCATTAAGATTTACTGACTAAAGTCAGTAAATCAGACATAAAGTCAGTAAAGTCTTCTTATTGCATAAATGCAGTAAGAAGACTTTACTGACTTTATGTTTGTGAAACAATAAAAGAAAACAGTAACGTTTAATGAGTGTACATAACATTTACTGAAAAAACGTTAAAGTTAAAACGTTAAAGTTTGCTGTCATGACGGACGGTAACATTTGCCTGAAGCTTTAACTGTTTTCGGATCAGTTAAAAATACTATTTTGACCGTTGGGCTCACATGGAACTGTTTAAAGCAGTTCAGTACATAATAGTAAAGATAAACAATGTCAATATAAATATCGATTAACTATAATTACAATTTAATTATGAAGTACTTCGATAGTTATTTATATTATACCTACACCAGTCTTCTGCAGACATTGCCCATAGACTGTCCATTGTACATTCAAATATTCAAAATTTTATTTAAAATTCACTTTTTTGTTTTCAAGTACTTGTATTTTGTATTATGTTGTATTGTATTGTTATCAACAGATGAAAGCGTGGAGTGCACACGAGCAGGACACATCGCTGTCATGCTGTCGGACGCTGCACGTCAAACACGCTGCCTACGCTAGTGCCCTCTACACCCTGGTAAGTAAGCTATTTAGCCTCCCTTATAGTTCAATAATTTATGCCTCGTGCGTGTCAATGAAAACTATGGCCACAACAAAACAGTGAAATCGTCTTAATATGTAGTAAACCTCGCAATTACTTTGTCACCCTAAGGTATTTCACTTGTACGTAATAAGACGATAAGGTCTATTTGTCTATGTGACAGTTAGATATTTTAACCTTAGCGTAGTTTCGATTTTCTGGGAAATTTTATGAAAAGTTATTTAAGCAATTAATTTTGAGGACGACTATACCGTAAAACCTTGACAGCGACAGACAAGACTGTTTCGATTATCTCTGCGCAGTTGGTATCAGTGTAGTTGATAATTTGGGTTGCACATTACAAGCCCGACAGAAAAGCGGCATCAAATTCAAACTCAAAGCATTTATTTCAATTAAGCCACTTACAGGCACTTTTGAATTGTCAAGAAGTCGGTTAATCAGAAAATATGAAGCTAGTTGCCCATTCCAAAGCGTAGGTACCTATGGAGAAGAACGGGCAAGAAACTCCATGGACACTTTCATAAATCATATTTTTATAAAAATATTAGTTACATCATTAATGTTGAATTTATAATTATATATGAGAACGATGTAAATAAGACAAAAAGACATGTCCAAGAGCCAAAAAATCGAAGAAATATAACATCTAACAACCCGCACCGGACCCGCGTGGTGGGTTTCGGCCCACTCCCTCTCACAGACAGGAGGCCTGTGTCCCAGCAGTGGCAACATTATAGACAATAACATAATATGTTGATAATATGTTATTACGAGCCCAAACAAGCTAAGTAAGTTTCACTAGAAGGCGATTCACATATATAGAGAAACGACTTTATTCGAACTCTTGCACTCCCGCCTTTCAATTAGCTTGAGCCTTTAGTTCCTTAGTCTATTTGATTTGGAAATTCAAAGAACGACGGAAGACGGAATTTGATTCTTAGATAACTGTACGAAAACATCAAAACTTCTTTTCTTATTTGCATGAATAATATTCATTCACATGTTATTCACACCATCATCTGCCTAGCCTTTTCCCAAATATGTTGGGGTCGGCTTCCAGTCTAACCGGATGCTGCTGAATACCAGTATTTTACATGAAGCGACTGCCTATCTGAACTCTTCAACCCAGTTACTGGGTAATACCCTTTGGTAAGACTGGTTGTCAGACTTTCGGGCTTCTGACAATCCGTTACGACTACCAAAGATCTACGAATGACAGCTGGAACCAACTCAAACTCAAAGCATTTATTTCAATTTAACCAATTACAGGCACTTTTGAATTGTCAAGGGGTCGGTCAGTCATAAAGATGAAGCCCATTCCAAAGCGTAGGTACCTACCTATGGATAAGAACGGGCAAGAAACTCCATGGACACTCTTTTAAATCAAAATAACAAGGTTATAAAGTCTTGTTTACATCATTCATGTTAAAAATTATGCATATGAAAACGATGCAGAACGTTAAAAGCGTCCGTAATGAAAAGACGAGAAAAAAAAACAATTCAAATATTAAATTAAATTAAAATATGCCATGGCAGCAAAGAGATGACCAGTCCCTACTGACGGCGCCCGTTCACGAAGATTACGCATACGTATTAGCACCATTCAGCTCAACCATTTTGAAGGAACAATTTACCACCATTTTTTATTTTTTATTTGAAATTGGTTTGCTCTTGACTCTAGTCTAGGTCAGAGGTGACAGAGACAAAGTCGACGATGGAGTGAGCTTACCCAGAAGAAGCCTGTTCATTCTTACTTTGAAGAGATTCGGGTTGTATGCGCTCGGAAATGAAAACTTTGAACCATTTTTTCACGCGCCACCATCAGCGATAGATTTGAGTGTGCATGACATACTCTCAGCCGCCAGGGCACATTCAAGACAATGAAAGGCGTACCCAGTAAATGGAAGCTATAGAGTATGTACATAGTACTCACACATGTGCTATGCAATTATACAATACTAGGAGATTGAATTTATATAATGCAAAAATAGTATTTTAAAATCTTCAGCAGCTCCACTCCAATGCTAATCAATTTATTTGTGCGTCCTTAGGCGCATCCACACATGCTGCCGACTTATGCCGCCGGGTTTGCCGCCGGCTTTACCGGCAACTGCTTAACGCATGTTCCGAGGCACGGAGGGGTCTTGATATGTAAAGACGGTCACCCATCACAGAGCAACCGCGGCACATGTAGCTTAACCTGATCGATCGACCAGTTCGGCTATTATTACTTAGCCACAGCCATAGCTAACAATTTCAATAAACAACGAATAGTACAAAAATCACAGTAAAGTTGTTATTTTATATCTTGTTTTCTTGATACGTGTCCTTACTTAGGTTAACAGGTGAATATTGTCTGCCATCCACTTGCCATTTGTTACAATGAACGAAATTTATGACTCCCGAGGGTAAAGATCCTCTTAACCGGAGTACAAAACTTGGCTAAATGCATTACGCACCGCGACGGGATTGGACACAGTGATATTTATTCTCACTTACCTAATAATACATTAATTATTAAAACTACTAAGCAATCTATATGAAGTTTCTTAGACACGAAATCTTCCTACAAAATACAGTACTTACGAGTACATAAATGTCTTTGTCTGATCGTCAACGTTTGTTACTTCTTCACGCTCAAACGGCTGGACCAATTTTGATAAAATTTGGTATGTAGGTAGCTGATACCCTGGATTAATATATAGGCTTATTATCCCGATATTCCCACGGGATCGAAACTTATGCGGGTGAAACCGCGGGGCGCAGCAGTGGATAATAATTATTTTCAGGCTTAGAACGGGTGTAAAAATATCCTTAAAGAAGCAAAGAGTCACTTGTTCTTCCCGTTATTGTGATATTGTTTTTGTACTGGACCATACCTGTGAGAACCTTCGGTTTCGGAGAGATTGAAGGTCAAACTTCCAACTTTTTTGACATTTTTATAGAAAACAATTTTTAAATGCAAATTTTTATTCCCTACTTAAGGCGAAAGCGCCAGGGTAGCCCGCGAAATTCATTTTTTTTACGTTTTTAGGGTTCCGTTGCCAAATGGCAAAAAACGGAACCCTTATAGATTCGTCATGTCTGTCTGTCTGTCTGTCTGTCCGTCCGTATGTCACAGCCACTTTTCTCCGAAACTATAAGAACTATACTGTTGAAACTTGGTAAGTAGATGTATTCTGTGAACCGCATTATGATTTTCACACAAAAATAGAAAAAAAACAATAAATTTTGGAGTTCCCCATACTTAGAACTAAAACTAAAAAAATTTTTTTTTCGTCGTCGGTACCCATACGTGTGGGGTATCTATGGATAGGTCTTCAAAAATGATATTGAGGTTTCTCATATCATTTTTTTCTAAACTGAATAGTTTGCGCGAGAGACACTTCCAAAAAAAAAAATTAATTACATAAACATAAACCTTATGCATAAACCCGGATGTTACGGAACCCTCGGTGCGCGAGTCCGACTCGCTCTTGCCCGGTTTTTTTGCAATGCTGGTCAGTATTAAGTTGTACGTTGATTAAAATACAGGGTCCCATTAAAATACATGGACAAATTTTAACACAGCGCTCAGTACGTCTAACTAAACATATCCAAGCAAAAAAACATCGATTAAAGTGATTTTATATTGACCTAAAATAATAAATTGCCGGCACATTAGTGTATTTTCGTTAGCTGATTTTATTTTTCTTGTGAGTATCTATGCGTTTTTCTTTTATATTTTTTTACCATCGTCCTTATTTTGGTGGTCTGAATGATTCGTAAAAGTTTGTCCACCTATTTTAATGGGACCTTATATTATTCGCGGCCGTAACAAATATGTATTTATAGAATTATAATCATTAAAGTCATCAACACAACTCTGTAAGACCAAGTAATCCCCAAGAATGACTATTTCATGAAAACTTGACATTTGAGGATTATAGTAACTTAACAAGTTGTATTACTGATTGTAATGATTATAATTCTGTAAATACATATTTGTTAAGACCGCGAATCATATTTTAATCAACGTACAACTTAATACTGACCAGGAAATTGCAAAAAAACGTAAGAAAAGTTGAATTTCGCGGGCTACCTTAGCGCTTCCCCCTTCACTTCAAATATTCCCATGATCTTTGTACCCTTGCATACACCCATAACACTACCGTAAATGGAGAATTTTCAGACCAAAAATAAAAGTCGTTTCCCAGCAATTATTTTTTGCAGAAAGTTACTCAGTTTGATGTACAGATTGCGTACATGACGGCTTCGTGAAATGGTCTTTTTGTTAAATAATAACAGCCGCACAGGTCGATCGATTAGGTTAAGCTACGCTTGCCGCGGTTGGTCTGTGGATGGGTGACCATCTTTACATACCGTGACCCCCCTCCGTGCCTCGAAAAGCATGTTAAGCCGTTGGTCCCGGCTGTCATTTGTGAATCTTTGACAGTCGTTACGGGTATCAGTCTTACCAAGGGGCATCGTATTACCCAGTAACTGGGTTGTGGAGGTCAGATAGGCAGTCGCTCGATGTACAATACTGGTATTCAGCTGCATCCGGTTATACTGGAAGCCGACCCCAACATAGTTGTGAAAAAGGCTAGGCAGGTGATATTAATGCGTTGATTTAGTGTTACTGCCTCGTTCGTCTAGAAGTCGCAAGCACTAATGTTGAGGATGAGGTCCAGGGTTCAATTCCCAAGCCAAGTCAAAGTGTTATTAGGTTTTTACACTGGGAGCTTTTCAGTAGCAGCCCGGAGCCCAGATTTGTGCTCGGTTGATGGCAATAGCCTTGCCATGTATTAAGTACTGCAGAGGGTTTGCTTTAGGGTTTTGCTTTAGGCTATAGGGGCTACACATAAAGCCTCTACATCAGCTACGATGTAGAGGCTTTATGTGTAGCCCCTATAGCCTAAGCTACATCGTAGCTGATGTAGAGGCTTTATGTGTAGCCCTGGTAAGACAGGCTGGTCATAACAATATAATATGAATACTTAGGTTAAGGTATGTATCTATATGTCTTTGTTACCTGAAAATAAATGGTTTATTATTATTATTATAATTGTACCGATGTTCCATTCGAAGATTCAAACGAACGTGTCAAATATTTTAATATGGTGTTTTTGGTTGAATAGATAAGATCGTTATATTTGCCTTGAAACTGTAAAGTCGATTTAACAATATAATAGTTTCAAGTCTACGGTCTTTTAATTATATACTAGGAACTGTGGAGGTCTAGTGTAAACCTTCACAGTACCTACCTACATTGGACTTAAAAATTACTGGTGAAAAATAAAAAAATAGGTACACCTCTACCTTACTCTTCAGGGAGTACATGGTGTGCTGTTATGTCATATTAATTCATGCAAGACGCACGTATAAAATACTTCAATCTAACATAATATCCGCCCACGTGTGTCTTGCCTCGGTAAGACAATTATGTACCCACAAGACAAAAGACGATCATGACATTTTCTTAGTATATAACTCCGTGCGATATTTTCTTTTCTTTTTTCCCGTGTACCCGACGGTCTATCCGATTTTACGTTATCGTGTTACTACTTATAGGGATTTGAAAATTGTCAGCGATTTCTTTTCATTTGATCGATGAGTTTTATATGTTTTTGTCTTATAATTGAGTTTGAGCTGTCCGTCAAATGTATTTTGGGGTATGAATGTTGCTATGGGGCACCAAGATTGTAGTGGAACCATACTTCTCCAAAATTAGGCCACTATATTTGCAAGCTTTTGGTAAAAAAGCCTGAATGTAAGAAATATTTGCGAATATTTTGCTCAACTTTTTTAAGACAACTGGGAAGTTGGCAAATTCCTGTATCCCGAGTAGATTCTAAGCAAACACGAAAGCACACACTTTCCTTAGTCGTAGAAACAGAACAGAAAATTGCAACAAAATTAAAATAGCAACGTCAGCTATAAGATTAGTACCTACAAATGGAACAGTGCAAATTCTATAATCAAAATGCAGATTTTCGCCCCTATATACGCTGAAACAATTCGCCTACACACGAACACGCAGACCGCATAATAGTCTTAATATTACATGCCGCAAAGCAAAGCAAGTCCCATCCCAATTGCGAAATGTGACGGTGGAATCAGCCTGTTGCTTTTACTTTGGCCTGCGGGCGAACGTGCCTGCTATTTATATAGGACATAATACGTCTTAATATCTGACGTACGTGAGATGAGAATTTGATGTACAAAATGTATAAGGTAAAGGTTTAATGGGTTTAATGGTTTAAGGTAAAGGTTTAAAAACCTTTACATTAGTAAAGGTTTTTAAATATAACGCGGTTGAAGAACGGCTCGTTTGAAAGAAAAATAGGTTTATTCCGGTTCTGGGGACACTAAGCACAACATCCGTTGTTTTGGTCGAAGTTGTGACCGTTTCCTACTCCATATCATATTCGAACATAAGATTAGTTCAGGGTCCAAAGTTAGAATGAATGGCATTACTATTTGACATCTGTTTAATCCCGATGTGTTTTTGCCCGTCCGAAAAAGTTAAATAAAGTGTAGAATTCATTCCGAAGTATCGTATTATGTTCGGGTGGACCCGTATCTTCGTTGACGGGCTTAAAGAGTAGGCTACATTTGTGCTGTCCTAGCGTTATAAAGTCTTTACTGTGTCCGTACTGAGATCTTGATTTTGAGAAATCTTCTACTGCGTGACAGTTGGAGATTTCTTCATGAAAGTATTTAACTTTACGTTACGCTCTTCTTCTTCAGCCTTTCGCCACCCAATGGTGAGTATAGGCATCCTACAACGCACACCACTCTTCTCTGTCTCTAACCTATCTAAGCCAGAGATGAAAAATCAATTTAAAATTATCGGTTAACTGTATTGAAAATGAGGTGGACCAACAATCTTTTTTTTTTGTGTTTTTTTTTGTCGCTGAGAAATGACATTACGCATCTCCGTTCGTCGGGGGACGAGATGGGGTATGTGGGACTCCCTGCCAGAATGGCAGTATACCCACTAAAACTCAGCGGTGTTCCCTCATCGCCTTGATGGGGGGGGTCATGGGAATCCGGCTCAGCCTTTGCGTCCACAACCCCCCGGCGCACGGGCGGGCCCCGCATGGCATGGAATGGCCGGGAATACCTGGCCGTTCCCGTCCGGCACTGGTGGAAGCCTGTGCATTACAGGCGATGGTGCCCCCGCACCCGTCGCCTGCTGGCTTCCACCTGGGAGGAGTCGGAGATGATTGTCATACTGACGTCTTCTTCGACCCCTCCTCCGCCTTCGGAGCGGCGCCGCGAGAGGGTCTTCCTCTCGCGCGCGCTCCGCCGCCTCCTTCTGCGACATGACGTGTTCGCAGAAAGAGGCGACTGCAGCCCAGGACCCCTCATCCCCCAGCATGGCGTTGACCAAGCCGGGGAGCGAGAGGTCCGTGCCGATCGCCGCGGTGGGACTGCGGCGCGGCTCGGTCCACGACGGGCACACCTCGAGCGTGTGCTGCGCCGTGTCCTCCGCCGTGCCACAGTCGTGACACGACGGCGTCTCCTCCCTCCCGATGCGGTGCAGGTACGATCCGAAGCAACCGTGTCCGGACAGCGGCGGCGAGGTCCCGCGTCCAGTGGTCGACTATGGCGTCCTTCGCCTCCCGCCGGACGGCCTCCCGCTCTTCCGGTGCTGGGCGTTCTCCTCTCGCCCCCCGCCCCGCCGTCCATTCATATACTCTGGCGAGCACCCACGCCTCGAGTTCCCAAGGCGGGGTGCCGGCCAGAGGAGAAGTCCTACGACTGGCCCCTGTGGAACGCCGGCCTCGACTGCATACCGCCGGACTTGGCCAGCCCTGTTCACGAGGACGATCGCCCGATCCTCCAGGTAGCTGGCCAGTAGACGCCGCATGTATTGAG
Organism: Mesoligia furuncula; assembly: GCA_916614155.1. Taxonomy (NCBI): domain Eukaryota; kingdom Metazoa; phylum Arthropoda; class Insecta; order Lepidoptera; family Noctuidae; genus Mesoligia; species Mesoligia furuncula. Next base: position 10,546,504 of record OU744792.1, read on the forward strand.
GCACCCCGTAAAATCGAAGCGCCTCTAAGATGGTGCTGTGGGGAACAGAGTTGAAGGCGTTGGCTATGTCGAATGACACCGCCAACAACCCGTCCCCCGCCTCCATCGCCTCCTTCACCTGGCCCTTAAGGCGGGCCAGCGCGTCCACTGTGGAACGCTCAGCCCGAAAACCGAACTGAGCGTCCGTCAAGTCCGGCCCCACATTCCGCAGGTGGCCCTTTAGGCGAGCAGCGATTATCCCCTCGAACATTTTGCCGACCTCATTGAGCAGGACGATGGGTCGGTATGCCGAGGGTGAGGCTGCATGGCGGCCCTCCTTGCAAAGGAGGCACAACTGCCCCCCTCCTTCCACGGTTTTGGGAATCTCCCAGACGCAAGACATGCGCTAAAGAGGTCCCGAAACCGCTACTCCATTTGAGTGGCGGCAATTGCCACCACCCTCGCCGGGAGTGGACCAACAACCTGGTCAACTTGACCAGGTCGTCGGTCACCTCAAAAAAAAAAAATTAATTGGTTTTTACTTTTTAATCGAGAATGTAATCTAACGTGTACCTAATTATAAAATAAAGTCACTTTTCGTGTTGCGCGTGTGACCACGTTGTTCTCCTAAACATTGCGCAACGTATTTTGGAGCGGTTTTCAAAATCATGTAGAGAATTTATCATGCAGAAGGCAGCAAATTTTTTTGTCAAGTCGTAAAAACCGAGCGAAGCAGGGGCGGGTCGCTAGTAAACAAATAATAACTTCCCTTCGATCATTTCAAACAAAGAACCCAATTCTTTTTCTACAAAACGCAAAGATTATTCCACATCCCCACGGCTTACTTGGTATTAATTCTTCGGAAGAAAGAAATATTCCCATTGCTACATAAAAGTGGGCATAATCAGCCTGTTGCTTTCCTAAGGCCGGCGCGAACGTGCCTGCTATTTACGACGGGAAATTCTTAATATACAGCGTGTATCTGAAATGTGTGGCCATATTTAAGGGGGTGGCACCGTAGGCGCGGCCCTGCGGACGGAGAGTACTGGGTAGCTCACCGTCCGATCAGGACCAGGCCCGTGCCGGACGGCGCGTACGTGCTCCATGCGCGCCTCAAAGAGATGTCAGCATAAATTGAAGAGACCCCTTAGGGCCGAAGCCTGTCGGGTCAGCGGGATTGTCCGAAAGTTACCGCTGGCCCGGAACATAAAGGGCTAAGGAAGGAACACGGGTGGGTTTTAGTCAGTAAGAGTCTGACACTCCCTTCCGCTCCGACCAGAGCGGGACTCATTTGATGAATTCCAAACCAAAAAAAAAAACAGGCTGTGGTATAGACCATCAAACTGAAACATTGAACGTGAAAGTTGTTCAATTTGATGGTCTATAGTCTATACCATACATAAAAAATTAAAAAGAAAAATAATAATAATAATAAATATGACTAAACATTTCTCATACACCCTGTATGGAATCGTACGTGAGATGAGTTGCATAACGGCTACCCTTATAATGTATGTCATGGCAGCTTTGAAGAATGTTCGGCGTGTGATGATAACTGTAATTGTTAGGAAATGCTTTGTATGTTTAGGGTCTGACGATGTTTGTATTGGGAATATTAGGAAATAGGTATCTAATAGGATTGAGAGTTGAAATAGTTTTCAGGCACTTTTGATGGTCCATGGCAAAATGCTGTGTATTCCAGCTAAGCAATTTAGAATCAAGTTTTCTATAGCAGTTTTTTAAAGTTTTGTGTTAGGAATATGTGTATTACCATAGATATATGAAATTCTATGTGTATTACAAATTACTTTTTCTCTATTTTTGGAGTTACAGATTTTATAAAGGATAACATAACATCACGCCCGTATCTATATGCCTATCCTCGAAAGAATAGCTAAAGTTGCAGTGAACTCTTGAAGGACTAATTCTGGCGAGCGCTCACCAGTCCGCCGTATGGTTGACTCATATAATAATACTTTTGAAAATATTGACATCTTTAATTGTTCAATGAGTAGATTCAAAAGCCTCACCCGCTCCACTTTATTAAATAAAACCCATGAGTGTACCCTCTCTGAAAATCTTCAAACTCACTAATGTCTTACTTTATTTAACATGTCATTTTTGTCTAAATTGAAACTTCCTTACTACTCATTATACAATTAATAAATGCACGTACTGCTACTAAATCTAGCGATTACTCTTTTTTTTTTTTTTTACACTAATTTGTCTACCTGTGGACAGCGTTGTGGGTTATATTATCACTAAAATTGTTTTTGTTAAATTAGTTGTAAGTTCTTATAATGTAACTGTTTGCTGTTCCTTTAAATAAAAAATAAAATAAAATAAAAAGTACATTTACAAAATAAATTACCTTTTTAGTGTTCCGTACCGCAAAAGGAAAAACGGAACCCTTATAAGAGCACTTCGTTGTCTGTCCGTCTGTCAAGACCCTTTTTCTCAGGAATGCGTAGAGTTACCAAATTTAAATTAATATTGAATACTTAGGGCTGCAATCCCTTAAAGTAGTGAAAACTCAACCTTTTAAGTACGTAATCAAAAGATATGCCGCATATTTTGACATTCGCAAGGGAAACAAAACCTATAGGGTAATTCCCGTTGACCTACAATCATGAAATTTGGCAAGAAGCAATATCATCTAGCACAAGTAAAGTAAAAAAAAACCATGATATATTATTGACATACCTACAAATTTGTACGGGACCCTCGATGCGCGAGTCCGACTCGCAATTGACCGGTTTTTTACGGTACCTACTAAACCTAACGGTTAATATTTTGACGAATTGTTTATTTTACATCAAACAAGATTGGCAAAATCATCATCTGCCTTCTCCCAACTATGTTGGGGTCGGCTTTCAGTCTAACCGGATGCAGTTGAAACATGGGCAAAAAAAAAACACGAAAAAAATCAGGCTATCCAAAGCCGAGCAAACGGGTTTGAGTTTGTCTTAAATATGTTTCTTACACGTGTAACCTACATATGCATTGATTTGTGTTAGAAGCACAAACGTTTTAATTGATTTCACTACCCAAATAAACTCATAAAAGGTACCTAATAGCTTTCGAAAATGAGCTTGTCCGTGTAAGTACGGTCAGGCCTCCGTCACTCCATGTACTTGTGCGCTATATTTACCTACCGCCCGGGCGAGCAGTCTCTGGCCGTTTGCGACTTTGCGGACCAAATTCAGTGCGGTTTTCGCAAGCGAAGCATACGCACGTTGTTCAATTTTAATCGTTCCATTCGTTTTACACGTGCCTACGATGCCGTCTGGTGCCTTATGTGCAGTAGATGGGTGCAAACCAAGTAAAAGAAGGGATAAACACCTAACGTTTTTCCATTTACCTGTCAATGAAGATGTCATGTCATGTTTTAGATGTATATTGCAGTCAGCACCAATTTATAAAAAAAATATTTTATAAACGATACAATTTTAAACTACCACCTATAGTCAGAAGATATTCACAGTTCTCAATAAAATAAACACAAATAGTTATGTTAATTTAATTTTATCGAAGAGGCAGCCCTGCGATTGCTGTGGGATCGCGCGGTGAGAAGCAATCACAACTGTACGCTTGAGCATTTAGGCACATTTTAGCATGCAGCGGTTGCTGACGTGACGGAGTAGGCTATTATAGCAGTAGGTATTGGAAATTTTCTACTGAGTGAAGTATCTGTTACGTAGTAACTATTTAGTAATCTGTGGTACGGTCAGCAACAAAAGTCAATTAACACTTCAGTTTTTTAGAGCAAAATATTTGTTCAAAATTGCTGCAAAAGTACAATGCAATTTCGAACAAACATTTTGCTCAATAACTGAGATTAAAAAAACTGAAGTGTTAATATTTTGCTCAATAACTGAGATTAAAAAAACTGAAGTGTTAATCGACTTTTGTTGCTGACTGTACTACTATTTACGTCGTACGTCGTACGTACTATTTACTATATACCTAATTATTTACGTCGCCAACAGCGTTGCTGTGATTCAGATTAGAGTATAGTAACATAAAATCACGCATAATTGTGGCACATTTCGCCACATATGAGGCTATGGCGATGGCTACATATCCCATGAATGAGGCTATGGTACTTACCCATTGCAGAAGTCTATTGGCGGCGGTGAACTCTTACCATAATGTGTACAGACAGCATTATTGACATAGTGACATATGAACCCGATACAAAATACGAATATGTGGTTACTGTACAAACTCATTTTGTATTTGTACAACTACACGGGTAACCGCGAATACCCGCTACTACTCCTCGCAATAGACAGAATTGTGTGGAAAAAGGAGACCTTTGCCCTGCAGGGCCCTATTACTCGAAACTATTAGTTTACTAGTATATTAGTTATTAGTGTAAAAATTACAAGTCCTAATATTTCCTGTTTCTCAAAAACAGGTACTGGACTAATAACTAATAGTAGCAGACTAATGAAAAATATTAGGCTGGCTTGGCTGAATACACGTCATAATATATTATATACCCATGCCTCTTTACTTGATTAATAAAACATGTTAGTCTTTTAAGTTAATATTAGTTTTTAATTAGTTTTCTCAGTTGTTAATTATATATTTTAAATTTCTAAGCACCTTTCTAGCCTGAAACACAGGTCCTACCTAGTTCAGGCAAATGAGCAACTGTGTTCTTTATAATTTTTAAGATAAGTTATTGTAAATCTGCATCATTTTTATAAATAAACGATATTATATATTACTAGCTTCTGCCCGCGACATCGTCCGCGTGAAATTCGTACTTTCCTCTTATAATTTCGAAAATGTATGTTTATGATTTTTATCATTTATTTAGATATAAATAAGTATTCTGATATCTGATCTTATATTATATATAAGATCAGATTTTTCAAATAAACTGTATCCCAGCTTTTTACCCCCCCCAGGAGAGTAATTTTAAAAAATCATTTGGGATGTGTTCATAACTTGACTCAAAGACCCATACCCATTTTCGAGTTAATGGAAGCAAGCAGAAGAATTTTCCACCTTCGCAGGAGTCAATTTTTGTAAACCCTAAATCACTTTTTTAAAAGTATTTTTTGTTTTAGTAGTACCGAGTTTCGAGTTAATCCGACAGCGGGTTAAATATTTTTCTAATCCATCAACTTTGTCACCCCCCAAATCCTCTGTGAGGGATTTTTTAAACTTAAAGTGACAATCTTTATTACTTACTGACCCAAATATTGCCAAGTTTCTAATTTATTAATTCTATCCCCATAGGGGTGGAATTTCGAAACATAATCTAGATTATTTAGACCAATTTTCCAGTTAATCAAGCCTCGTAATAAAATTCTGCCCTGTGAAATTGACTACCCCTCTTCACCCCATTAGCGGTAGATTTTCAAAAACCCTGAACCACTTTATTATATATTTTGGTCTTAGATAGGTATAGGTACTGAGTTTCGAGTTAATTGGACCGCGCATTAAAAATTTTCCATACTAAATTTGACACCCCCAATCTCCCCTTTGGGTTAGTTTAGAATTCCAAAAAACTTCGAACTTTATAATTATTTGTTAATTAACTTTTCACCCCGTTAGGGGTAAATTTTCGAAAAACGATGATACAGGTTATGCTTTATTTTCGGTCTTAAGTATAAATACAGAGTTTCGAGTTAATCGGACCACGCGTTAAAATTATTCCATACAAACTTTGACACCTCCCAATCCCCCTTCAGGGGGTAGTTTAGAAAAAAAAAACGACGGGTTGCAGTCCGGGAGTGCCGGCAGAAGTGAAAACTTGAATATTAACGTTGTGCATTTTTGATATTTTGGTTGTTGGTAACTCTGACTTTGACTCTGGCTCTGACTCTGACTGTCTGTCTGTAATTTGATCCTGTAAACTTGTTTTAAATTTTTGATATTTTGGATTCTTACGAATTTTCGATCAGGGTCACGTGTCATCTTACGATCTGGGTCACGTCTATAGCTGGGCAATCAACCCGGGCTTAAGTATTCGTGCCAAGTTTCATGGTTATTAACTCGAGGAATAAGATTTTTCATACAAACAAAATCCCCTCTTTTCACCCCTTAAAGGTTAAATTTCTAAAAAACCTTTAGTGGATATCTACTCTGAACAAAGAATACACCCTCCAAAATTAATTTCTCTACCCAGCGGTACCGACCAGCGTTTTAAGCTGTGCGTTGATATATCAGTCAGTCAGGACAAAATTTCATCCCCCTTTTCACCCCCTTAATGGATGAAATTCTCACAACACCGTTGTGTTAGCTTCCAATCATAAGCCTAGATAATAAATTTAGTGATTTTTACGTCGAAAATGAATGACTTTCTATACACAACTTCATCCCCCTTTTTAACCCTTCGGGGGTTGAATTATCAAAAACGCTGAGACACGTCTAAATTAATTTTCAATTGTGAGCCTAAATACAAAATTAGAAGAACCTAACTTCAAAACTGTCGGACTTTCATATAAACTTCCATCCCCTATTTTAACCCTTTAGGGGTTGAATTCCTAAAAATCCATTCTTAGTTTCTTGTCTCTTCACAAAGAACACACCTTCTAAGTTTCAAGTCTCTAGGTCCAGCGGTTTGGGCTGTGCGTTGATATATCAGTCAGTCAGTCAGTCAGTCAGTGAGTCAGGACTTTCAATTTTATATATTTAGATATAGAAAATCAAGAAAAGAAATGCCTAACCTATACCAAATACTTATAATATTTTAATACAAACCCTAAATACAAATTAAGATAAGAATACAGAAAATCAGGGAAAGAAATGCCTAACCTATACCAAATACTTACAATATTTATTTACAAAATTTTAAAGAAAATTAAGAAAAAGAACCTAACCTACAAACCCTAAAATATAAATAAATGAAATATGCAAACAGTCAGTATTCAAGTGAATCGCAATAATCGAAAGCAACTATTCGCCTATACCTACTCTCCAGGATACGTGCGTTCGCTACGAATAACTGAATCCTTATGGCAGCGGCACGTTTTTTTTTTTTTCGACTATGGCATCTCGTAGTTGACCTTGAGAGGTCGTGACTACTTAACCGGACTATCCTGTGGTTGCCTTAAGTAAACTCAAAGCCTCCAGCCAGGGGCAATTATCTACTAAGTATACTAAGCGACTACACGCTAAGGGCACCCCCTGTGGGGTACGAACCACGGCTTAGGGCGTCACTGAGGAGAGGGCAGCAATATGGGACAGGCTGGATCAGATTATTATTTAAGCTTGATGAGATCGGCTTTTCCTATCTGACTACTCTGAGAAGAAATGCCGAAACAAACTCAGGCGCGCTTTATATACCACGGACGCGCAGGCGCGAGGCGTGTACGTACTCTGATAGAATACCTTAACAAATGTTCGCCGTGATTCTTTAAATTGACATAACTTTTTTATTTATGAACCGATTGACATGAAATAAACACTAAATGTTAAGTGAAGCTTACTACAATATATTAGTGAAAACCGCATCTAAATCGAATAAGCCGTTTCTGATATTAGCGTGCACAAACACACAGACAAACAGACAAACAGACAAAAAAAAAGTTAATTACAGTTTCGGGTTCGGCATCGATAAAATAACAACCCCTGCTACTTTTTTTTTATATATTTCCATTGTACAGACACCACTTTTCTACAATTTTATTATATGTATAGATTATATTATACTTCTTAAAAAAATACGGAAAAAGTTCCCGCCACTTTTGGATTCGTTTGATTTTGTCTTTTGCACACTGGCGGTAAAAGCGGATTGTTTTATTTAAAGTAAATTATTTTATTAAATGGGGGCCCGTGGCTAAATAATAATAGCCGCACAGGTCGATCGATCAGGTTAGGCTACGCTTGCCGTGGTTGGTCTGTGGATGGGTGACCATCTTTACTTACCGTGACCCCTCCGTACCTCGGAAAGCACGTTAAGCCGTTGGACCCGGCTGCCATTCGTGGATCTTTGACAGTAGTTACGGGTAGTCAAAAGCCCGAAAGTCTGACAACCAGTCTTATCGAGGGGTATCGTATTACCCAGTAACTGGGTTGTGGTGGCCAGATAGGCAGTCGCTTCATGTAAAATACTGGTCCGGTTAGACTGGAAGCCGTCCCCAACATAGTTGGGAAAAGGCTAAGCAGATGATGACGATGTATTTTATTAAATTCAATTTACCATGGATCTCAAGCTAATGGTTTTGAGAAGTGTAGGTATTAGAGGCAAAATAATTATTATGTTTGGGGGTTTCTCAAACGTTTTGTCTATATTTCGTAAGAGTTTCTGGTTAAAAAGACTCGACGACGGCGAATTATTATTGTATCTCCTTCATTGTCGGAAGTGTCCGAATACGACCACATTTTATAAAAAATTGTTTGGTAATAAATAATATTAATATTTTGTCTAATAATTTTGGCTAATATTTTTTACAAGCCTTCTGAGACTAGTAGCTTTATCAGTGTAATTTACAAGAGTATTTAATAAAAAAAAAAATTATGAAACCAAATTGAATTTACTCTTGTAATTTTGGCTAATATTTATTAGTTGGCAACTAGTAACTAATATTTTACTACCGTAGCTTCGAGAAACGCACGCTAGTAAACTTGTAAAAAATATTCGTTCATGGACTCATAATATTATTCAAATAAGTTACGAGAAACAAGGCCCAGGGGGACAATACAGGCTAGTTAGATTCGATAGATATAGATAGTCGTGGTACCTACCAATTTGTAAGCCAACAACTTGCAATGTAAACAACTGTCACAGGAAGTTTTATAACATCATCTACATACACCAAGTGGATTGAATATGTACTATTGAAGCTAAATAAAAAATAAACTAAGCAAAAGGTTATACAATTATATGGGACCACGTCGCAAGCTTCCTCTACCAAATATATATCACAGACGGATTTTAGAATCCGCTGTTTTCCAAAACCGCTAGTGGTTTTACAAAACAACTCCGTTATGTAAAACAACTGAACAACATTCAGCGGTTTTCCATAATTACTGAACTTGAACACGCAGAATTTCATAAATGTTTTGCATTTACCAATGCAGCGGGTCAACGATTAGTGGTTTTGTAAAATAGCGCGAAATGAGGCATCAGATTGTAGATTTCAGTTCAAAATTTTGTCGCTAGTGGCTCTTTGTGTCGTAGTAACAATAAAGGCGTCCGAAACAAAAACAAATAAAACGAGTAATACGAGTTAAAATTACCGTAACTCATGTGTAAACAGTGATTTTAAGGACAATATTAATTAAAAGTTACCAGAGTTTTATAAAAGCACTCATTGTGACTGCAGAAAGCCACTCTGCATTACGTCTAAACGTCGTATCAGTTTTGTAAAACGTAGAGCAATGACAATCCAGCTGAACGTTGTTCAATTGTTTTACATAACGGAGCTGTTTTGTAATACAACTAGCGGTTTTGGAAAACAGCGATTTGTACAATCCATCTGCGACATATATACAAGGTGACTTGTAATTTGACGTATTCCTTCCAGGGCATGATGGTGTGACCCATTTGCAAGAGTTAAGCATTCCATAAAGCCTAGGCGAAAATGTATGTAGAGAAAAAACAATTTTATGCATTTTTTATTTATGATCGAGCATAACTTCTTTGTCTATGAACTGATTTTAATAGGTAATATTTTCTAATAATTCTGTATACAGGGTAAAACAGACGAAAAATGCAAACACTACTAGCGACACATTCAAAAGTTCGTTCTTTGGTATGTATATACCTAAGCCAGAAAATTGATCGCTACGTATACAAGGATAATATTTTTGTTATTTTTATTTGACGACTATTTTATAAACATCTCTTGTGTGTCTTGATCCTGAAGCGTCTTTGTCCAAGTCATTAAATAAAATACGTGTTTCTTAGTATATTTATGACGCAGAAGAAAGATGCGATACATTGTATTTGAGGGTAGCAGTTAGACAATGATTACAAAGGGTTTACGTAACTAAGCCAATTCGTTACAAAAATGTGTGTCAAAATGTATAGGTACGTGCCAGTATTGGCTTCTTTTACACATGCATATATCTTATACATATATATATCTATCATCTTCTGGGCACGCTCGTTCCATCATAGACCTCATCCATCGCTTTCCATCAGGCGTGAACGCGGTCAAGAGCGGGCTCATTAAGTAATAAAAAAAAACATATAATAACATGGTAATGAAGTCAAAATTGTTGTGTGTTGAATATTTAAAAAAACCGGGCAAGAGCGAGTCGGACTCGCGCACCGAGGGTTCCGTAGCATCCGGGGTTATGCATAAGGTTTATGAAATTAAATGTTTTTTTAATTTTTATATTTGAGTTGATTGAATGAATGGTAAATTACGGTTTACGATTTATAACGCATTAAAAAAAAACTTCTTACTAGATCTCGTTCAAACCAATTTTTCGTGGAAGTTTACATGGTAATGTACATCATATATATTTTTTTAGTTTTATCATTCTCTTATTTTAGAAGTTACAGGGGGGGCGACACACATTTTACAACTTTGGAAGTGTCTCTCGCGCAAACTATTCAGTTTAGAAAAAGATTATATTAGAAACCTCAATATCATTTTTGAAGACCTATCCATAAATACCCCACAAGAATGGGTTTGATGAAAAAAAAAAATTTGAGTTTCGGTTCGGGTATGGGGAACCCTAAAATGTATTGTTTTTTTTTTCTATTTTTGTGTGAAAATCTTAATGCGGTTCACAGAATACATTTACTTACTAAGTTTCAACAGTATAGTTCTTATAGTTTCGGAGAAAAGTGGCTGTGACATACGGACGGTCTGGACAGACAGACATGACGAATCTATAAGGGTTCCGTTTTTTGCCATTTGACTACGGAACCCTAAAAAAGAAGTAAATGCTACCCTGAGCGCTAATTCTCGTAATTTTAAGCGCGTTCACAGTCTGATCTTAGTCTCAATGTGGCAGAAAATACCTCTCAATACCTCTGATTTCCCTGCATTTTTGACAAGTTTTTGACATTGATTGTCGCTTGTGAATGCGATTAGATTTTGAACGGTTTTAATTACGGTAATAATTGCCCTTCAGGTGCGAGTCTGATTCCGAAAATAAAGTGTTCAGCGTTTTTATCCGTTTGTCTGTTTGTCAGGATGTATGTTTCGGATTGGCGCAAAAACGGCTGAACGGATTTAGATGAGAACACAGATAGTTTATAAACTCTATTAACACATGGGGTACTTAAGGTACTTTTAATCCCGGTAGTACGTTTCCGTGGAATATTTTCCGAGATCCACGCGGTTGAAGCAACTAGCTTCATATTATCTGACTGACCGACTTCTTGACAATTCAAAAGTGCCTGTAAATGGTTTCATTGAAATAAATGCTTAGAGTTTGAGTTTTGAGGCTAAAGCTAGTAGTTAATAAAAGAAGCCATGCAAGAACTATTATGAGACTTACAAAATATATACAAAACTGCATGAGTGTCATAATAATAACTACGCTACAACATTTCCCCTCATATATTTGACACAGTCATAACTCTAGGGATTGCCCCTTGTCTCTTGCAGTTATGTCCCTGTATAGTTTACAGTATCAGTTACAGAAACTTGGTAACAATTCCAACGTAAGTAAATTATAACTCAAGTTTGTTCTCAGTTAGCAACATCGCTCGCTACAGATTAGGATGAATACTAGACAAATCGTTGTAATATTATGTTTATTATTTGTGGAGACCGCGCATCGGCAAGTGTAGTGTGGGACGCCCCAGCTGAGGATGGACGGACGACCTAAAGAAAGAAGGCTGGGACGGACTGGATGCGGAAGGCGGAGGACAGGGTGTTGTGGCGCAGCCTGGAAGAGGCCTATGTCCAGCAGTGGACTGCAATAGGCTGAGTTGATTGATTGATTTGACTGTCTAGTCTTAATCCCAATCTGTACTACCGTGTAAGTCTTGCTACTTAGTAATCTAAGTTACCAAGTTGAACATATATTAGGGTTAAAATTCTGTGCTACTAAGTTATTTATTCAAATATTCCATTTGCGTGAGTGTACCCTCTGCGTACCCCTTCGGGGGCTATAAGCGGTATGTTACCTGAGACTAGAGATGCCGATGCATTCCATCAGTTTCTACGACAAATCTTTTACAGTTCAAGCAGTACGGTTATGGAATAACTTTCCCGTGTCGGTAAGGCGTGCTCAATCTTTGTCCACTTTTAAAATTATGGTTAAAAAGCACTTCCTCCCTCCTTAAACATCATCATTATATCTTCTTTGCTCATGTTTCATGTTTATTATTGTATGTATATATTTATATATATTAGTATAATATACTTTATGTATGTAATTGGTACACCACAGACTACCTACAGTATTTGTCTGTCCTTTCCCTTTTTAATCCATCCAAAGGCTGTCTTTAAAAGACAGCTTTTAGCGATAAGACCGCCCATTGTGTCACCCTTTGTACAGTTTCTAAATTTATATGTCTGTAATTTATATGGTGTACATAATAAAGAGTATTCTATTCTATGTTTTATAGAATTAATTAAAATTGCTGTATAATTTGACTTCTATAATTATTATATCTTTTCCTTATTGCCATTTAAGATAAAACTACAATATTATTCCAAATAAAATCGACAAGGGTAGGTACTACTAAAACCTAAATAAAATTCCCTCGCGTCAAGTTTTTAGGATGACGTATTCCACAATGGGCGCCGCTTAATGACACCTGAGTGAATGCACCTGACACACAGCAGCACATTCACCCAGGTCTTTAAGTGGTTTTAATTCTCTAAGTCAATGCTTTTAGTGCACGGTAAAACTCTAGTGAGTTTATGTTGGCACCAACTCAAATGTATAAAATGTATGTTCACCTACTAATTAATAAATAAAAAAATAAAAATAACGTGTGGCTAAGACTATTATTAAGTTAACGTTTAATGTTTCATTAAAACCATCCAATTTATTGAAAACTCATATCCACTTACAGAAGACATTAAAGGTTTTAGAAACCACATTTACCTTCGTAAAGTACCTACATCTTTACCCGCGTTTAACAAGGGTCGCAGTGCACGTAGGGTTGGTGCCTATCGTTAACTTTAATCTGCACCATATGGGACACCATTCATTACGCGCCGACGGCTGGGTTAATGACGACCAAGTTCAGTCGGTACGCAATGGATTGCGAACATAAATCAGTAATCGCGCACGATTTAACAGATGGCAATTAGGTAGGAGTTGAAATGTGACCTCCATTCGAGGCAGAGGTTATTTCTGATTTGGTATGTGTGGGGGTGTGTTTATGTGTTTGGGGATAGATTATATTGATACTACTGCCATCTCTTAGGAAGTTATTGAAATACGTTGACACTAGCCGAAGTTTCAAAGGTAAAACACAAGTAAAATGGTCAGCAAAACATTTTAATATCAAAAACATAGATCCGAGGACTAACAACTTTGAATTCACCCACGGTGCTGTTTTGTAACACATCTCACCGTATGAACTTAGGTGAAGTGAGGTATCTATGGTGTCAATCACTGGCATCAAATGGAATGACAGTTCACTTTAAACTTACTTTACCAAAGTTTTCGCGGTGAGATTTCTACAGAATAAATCGACTGGACACATGCTGTTTTCACTCGTATCTCAATATTTTTTCTGAAGTGCATACCAGCACGCAAAGCAATCAAAACACGACTGAAGTCAGCAGCGTGTTTCACACTGGTGCCCATACACACGAGCACACGAGCCGACTGCAGTCGCTGACGACAATATGATCGTGTATTTGAGCACCGTACTCGAGAATGACACGAGCGGCACGTTGTCGACACATGAAACGTTTATTTTTCTCTTGACTGTACTTACCTGTCAAAAAGAGTAACCTAGATAAAATCGATAAGACAGAGATTAAAACATTACCGCTGGCCCGGAACATAAAGGGCTAAGGAAGGGACATGGGTGGGTTTGAGTCAGTAAGAGTCTGACACTCCCTTCCACTCCAGCCAGAGCGGGACTGCATCCCACCCTAAAAAAAAAAAAGAAAAAGACGAACTATCAGGGTATCGAGGAGGGGTGGGTTCAGGGGATCAGACCCGAATAAATCGTCTGCCGTTGACGCTAATCGCTAGTATCTCGTGTGTATGCAGATGCAACTAATGACGTAAGCGTTATCTTATCGACCGCACAATCTTATACCACCTTAACTTATGTTAGAGTGTGTGACATCAAAAATGTTAAGTATTCTCCATTGTTTTTATTCATTCTCATAAGTTGTAGACCTTTTAAAATTCATGCAGAGCTTAATAAAGTAAGACCCATGTAAACAGACTCGTCAAACACACATTGCACGATGACCTATTTAAAAAAAGGTATAAAGTATATTTTAATATATTCCTCCCACACGAAAAATAAAGCTGCACTATTCAAACATTTCACGATTTTAATAAAACTTTCGTGCTCGGATTAATTAGTCAGTCGCTATATTTACGTACACTCGCCATTAGGGATCGCATGTATTGACGCGAAGCTGTTATTATTTTTCGTAATATTAATGCTTATAATTATGTTCTATGTGTGAAAGTGGGCAGACCGGCTGAATTACTGGAAGTAAGTAATATTAAACAAAATTAAGGTCTGGTTAATTTATAAACAAAACATAGAAAGGAAACAAAGCCTATATAAAGTTAGGAAAAACAAATTGCTAATATACAGACGCCAGCACATCAAGCTACTACAATCTGTCAAATTTCTTTAATAGATTTTCAACTTTATTGCTAAAGAATAAGGTTCAAAACTGATTGGTAAAAATTGACAGTTTCGGGTAGCTTGATGTGCTGGCGACTGTACTTAAACTTTCCGTATATTTAAATCACCATTTTAATTCTTTGACAGGTGTATGAAATGGCCACATGGAAAATTGACTTCTTGGGGTGTCAATTTGCTAAACAACTTATTTCTCTGACTGGACATCCTACATATACATAACATTGATATTGTATGTGTATCTGACGGTCAAATAGTTATAGTAGCTTAGCGCCGAAATTTGAAAATCCAACAGCATGTTTTTTTGAGGCGCTGAAATGCGCTCTGTTGGATTCTCAATGCTCGGCTAAACACCGAGAGTTCAAAATCCAATGCGGGATAAAATCCCGGCGCGATATTTTTACGCCGTGCGTACGTGGCCTAGTATATAACTATTTCGTTTGTTCCCTGGTTGTAATATTCTTCGTTGATTCTTTTTAACCAACTATCTAAATACCTAAGTTTTTTTAAAAATTAGGACTGATTTTTCCAACGCCAGATAATTTTACCGAGGTATAATTTTGAATTTTTGACAGTTCTTCCATACAAAAACTGTCAGACGTCAATTTTATTCCACGACTAAAAATTATCTGTCGATTGAACAATCAGCCCTTAGTCGATGATTTTGGTGCACGGTAAAACTCTAATGAGTTTATATGTTGATGTACTACTGAATAAATAAAAAGGAAACTACAATCTTATACGAAAAATAATCAAATTACAAAAGTGTTAAGTGATTCCATAATACCTAATGCATTTTTTTATATAAACGTGGAAAGAGTATGTAAGTATTATTAAAGAAGAAAAAGAGAAATTTCAACATACTCGTAGCACAATTATGAAAAAAGTCTTGCGTAATTATTTTAATAAAAATACGTACATTTTCAACGTTTAATAATAATAGAAGGTCCCAGGAAATTCATAATATTATGCGACGTGCAGGTTCCTGAGAATGTTTTCCTCGGTAATACGTGGCAAATACTTATGTACAATATCTGGAGCGCTCCGAGGTGCTTACATGCCACCTTAGGTGACAGCTACCGAAGAGGTTTGAACACATCAAGTACCGCATAAATCTACACTAATTTTATAAAGAGGAAATATTTGTTTGTTTGTATTGAATAGGATCCGAAACTACTAGACTGATATGATAAATTATTATTGTGTTGGATAGTCCATTTATCGAGGAAGGTTATAGGCTATATAACATCACGCTACGAACAATAGAAGCAGAACATCAATGACAAATGTTGCCAAAACGGGAAAAAATATTCCTTTTGAGAGCTTCCCTTGCGTACGCTGCGTAAACGGTTAAAGTTACGCAAAATTCATTTATCACGGAATTGTTTCCCTTTAAAAGTTTTAAGTGTGAGTCAACCTTTTAATAATAATATAATAATTCATTTATTTCGGGTAACTAGGCCCATAGAACACATTTTACAAGACAATTCACACTAATAATATAATAGAATAAAATAATAATAAAATTCATAATAAATGTCAAAAAATAAAATCAAAATAAAATAGGATAGCATTAAAATAAAAATTATAAAATTACCATATTCTAAACATACAAAAACACACTAACAAGATTAATAACGCCTAAGATTAATAATGCCTGCTAAACGGCCTCACCTGAACATGCCTGCTGCAACAATGCAGCATATAAGGGCAGTCCAGCCTGTCAGCAATCATCGCCAGGACTGCGTTGGAGCTGGCCCGAACTCTGCGCACCAGAGAGATGCTCCGCCTGCGCATTGTTGCGTAAAAACAGGAGGTGCGCTCCTCAGCGAACATGCCCGAGGCGCTGCAGAACCGAGGCAGCCCCACCACAATCCTAAATGCATTATTGTAGAGAACGCGGAGGTCGCTATAGCACTTCTTTGTGTAACGAGCCCACAAACTGCAGGTGTAAAGGGATGTACAATAAGCTCTAAATAGTGTGACTTTTACCCTCCTTGAACATCTAGCAAACCTGCGGGCTATCATGTTGGCTCGTACTGAGAGCGACCTCCGCTCTCTCTCAATATCCTCATTATCACTTAGGTCAGGCGTAAGAATATGTCCCAAATACACACATCAAAAGTGTCTAGGGATCAAGCATTTTTATGCGGATTTCTTGAGATTGAGATGTGGCTTTGTAATAAATTTATGATTTTATAAATTTATATGGATCCTTTTTGGTGCATTTCATAATTTGAATCAGGAACTGTGAATCAAATTCGAGTAAAAGATGAAAATCAGCTGTCAATATTTTCCCTATAAAAACATACAACGCATTGAAGACATTATTAGTGCTACTGTTTCCCTACTACTGATTAAAACCAACGTTATTATGGAGCGGCGACGTCATTTAAGCAGGGAAGAAATGCTCAGAGCCGTGGGAATGATAGAAGCTGGTTCCCGGCAACGTACTGTGGCTTTAGCTCTGAATACAAGTCAGAGTGTTATCAGTCGACTTTGGACACGTTACCGAAGCACTGGTACCGTGGCTGAGCGCCATGGAGGACGGTATCGCTGCACCACACGGAGACAAGACCGATACATTCAAATCTTAACTCGAAGAGCTCCAACAATAACCGCCATGATGTTAGCCGTGAGGCTTCATCACTCTTCAGGGAACTTAATTAGCGACCAAACAGTCAGAAACCGCTTGCATGAAGTGAACCTTCATTCCCGAAGACCGCTACGGGTACCACCTATAGCAATGCACAATCGTAGGATTCGATATCAATGGGCTCTTGAACACAGAAATTGGGCAGAAGAACAATGGCGTTTCGTGTGCTTTTCTGATGAGTCTCGTTTTGGTATGAGACCGGATACAAGACGTATACGACACTGGAGAACCCCTGGACGCCAACAGCGATTAAAATCCTGCCAGGAAGTCCATCCTTATAGTGGTGGAACCATCATGGTATGGGCGGGTATTTGGATCGGCGGAAGAACTGAGTTGATTTGGATCAGAGGCAACCTCAACGCTCAAATTTATGCTGAGACGATTGTATCAGACGTCATCGTTCCTCTACAAGTGCAAATCGGTCCCTTATTTCAGTTAATGCATGATAATGCACGACCGCACACCGCAAGAGTTGTAAGACAGACTCTCGCCGCAGCTAACATCAATGTCCTGCCCTGGCCTGCTCAGTCGCCAGACTTGAACCCGATTGAGCATGCATGGGATATGCTACAGAGAAGAGCTCTGCCGAATATGGAGGGTATCCAGTCGCAAGAAGACCTTTTTTTGTTGTTGCAACGAACATGGGCGGCCATTCCACAGCGTGATTTGGATGAACTCATTTTGAGTATGCCAAACCGATGTTCTTGTGTTGTTAGTGTTCGCGGTAGAAACACGGATTATTAATTGTTTAAGTTACCCAATAAAATTTTAAAGAAAACTGTTATTTCAGTCTTTTTTTCGAACTTTTGTGTTAGTGGTTCAAATGTGAAAAATCCCTTTATTAGGAAAATGGCAAATTTCTTTATTAATGCAAAGGTGACTTGGTTTATCGTTACTGTGACAAACGAAAACACTTTATTTGATGAATCCTTAAAGAAAATTTTAATTAATATCAATCAGGAGAAAAGTTATTGCAAAAATATATGTTGATCCCTAGACACTTTTGATGTGTGTATTTAAATTTATTCACCCTCTTCAGAGGTGTCCCGTTAAGTCTAACAGACGGAACATTCTGGGGACTTACTGCACCAACTCCAAAAACCATTAACTGGCTTTTTGCCACATTATATCGCAAACCATGATCACGAGCATAGTCTTCACATATATTTAACAACCTCCTCAGTCCACATACCGACGCACTCAGCAACACCATGTCGTCTGCATAACTGAGATTATTCACAGATACTCCACCAATATGGCAGCCGACATGGCAGTTGCTGAGCGCGACGATCAGGTCATTCATATACACGTTGAATAGCGTGGGAGATGTCAACCCGCCCTGCCTGACACCACATTCAAGTTCATATAGCTCTGACATCACCCCCCCCCATCTCACACAATTCTTTTGATGCCCATACCAGAACCGAAATATGCTGGTAATTTCATTCGGTAAGTTAATCTGGTCTAACTTGCTCCACAGGACATCGTATTGGACTAAATCGAAAGCCTTGGAGAGGTCCAGGAAGCATGCGTATACCGGCGTGTTTCTCTTCGTATAATAGTTGACGGTGTGCTTAAGGCACAGTATCGCGCTCTCCGTTGATAGCTGCGGACGAAACCCGAACTGGTTGTCGTGGAGAGTTACGTAATTGTTCAACTGTACATTAAGCAGACCATCAAAAACTTTAGCCGCTGTGGTAGCTAGAGAGATAGGCCTGTAGTTATTGGTATCGGCTAAGTCACCCGTCTTATTTTTAACTACCGGCACTACCACGGTTTTCATAAAATCATCCGGCAAATAGCTGTGGCTTACACACAGGGAGTAAAACATTGCTAATACTCGCGAGATGTGAGGTCCAGCATGCAGGAAGTGCTCAATACTGAGTCCATCGTGACCCGGTGATTTTCCTCGAGTCATGTGCCTTATGACACTCGCTACCTCTTTCGCACTAAATCTCGTTCCGACAACATGACCACTCCTATCAGTATTGAGCACCTCACTGTCTGGACCACGCGGCGATTTCACAGCAAAATGCTCTTTAAAAAGATCAGCAATACCCTTAGGATCACTCACCCCGCCGACGCTCGCAGAAAGTCCAGGTCGAACGTTGATTTTTGCAGTGCTCTGCCAGAAGCCACGGAAGTCGCCTTCACGGTGTTTATTGGCGAGGGCATCCATTCTAATCTGATCTTGGTGATCTTGACACCACTTCAATCTTGATTTGAATACCCTTCTGCTATCACACATATCATTATAGACAGAACCGGACCTAGGCCTACCGCACAAGTCCCATTCCATAAACTTAGACCTGGCGTCCCTATGAGCCCCGGCGACGTGTTTGTTCCACCCAATTACTCGTGAGGTTCTCGCACGCCTCCTGGCCCCCTCTCGGCCCTCCTCCGTTGACACCGTTGCCGCAGTGCGGAGGGCAGTGATGATGTCAGAGTACAGCCTATCCAGAATACGCTCGTGACCGGAGTCGTTACAATAATAATCAGCACAACAAGTAAATTCGGCTGGGAAATCAATTAGTGCTAACAATTGATTACTCTCATTCATGTATTTCACAATCTGCTCGTCACTTCCTTGACCCCAGATCACATATTTTTCCGATTCTATCGTTTGAGATACCTTAGGTGTCAATAAATTTAAGTTACACTCAATTATGAGCGGTAAATGATCAGAAACCATAGAATCATATTGCACTAGTTAAGGATGCTCATCCTGTAGATATATGCTTCGTCAGCTCAAACAGAGCATAGCAACAAGTTGAAGGGATCTGACTCAGCACTTACCTTACACATGTATAAAATATTGCAAAATACAATCGAATGTTCTAGAATAAATTATGCTGATGCACTAACTTACTTCCTGCGCAATATGTTATATGACGCCCTTTGTTTCCACTAACTTTAGAAGTAATATTTTATTTTTAAGAGGATTCTGTTCTCAGACTTCGCGCTGTAAACACTGTAATTCGGTTCTTTTATTAAATAAATCTATTTTTTTATTAAAACCGTTTATCCATTCCTTGACTGGCGCAGCCGGTAAGTGACCTTGTCGTTTGGGTCCTCTGTGCCATCGCGAATCGAATTTTCGGGCGCCGAGAAGACTCCAACGTTCGTTTCAACGATTCAACGGGTCAACGAACCAAATAAATTCGTCAAGAGAAGCCACGGTGCAGAGCAAGTCGAGCGAATCCACCGATCACAGAAGGAGAGCGGAAAAGCTGCGGGTCATGTGAGTAAATCTCTTCACTGTCCTCTAAACTTTCCTTTAAATTTTCCTGGTGATCTTTATATGTGTCTTGTGTACTTAAAGGGATTAGAAAACGCCCATCTGGCACGTAGCACATTATAGTAGTAGATAAAGTGATAAAAATTTCACGTTAGCTTAGCAAACATTTTAGTTGTGTTTTATTTTTAAAAAAATGGAAGGAATAGTAGTCATACCTCCGGGAGTTCTGAAAATAATCCCTGTATTCAGTGGCGAGACAAGGCTGTTATCGTTATTTATCCGCAAAACTGAATATATTATTAATTTATATCGGGGGAACGAAGTACAAAACGAATATCTTTTTAATGTGATAACTAGTAGATTAAGTGGGGAAGCTGCAAATTTAATTGGGGAACGAGATTCGATACACTCTTGGGCAGAATTAAAACAGGTTTTGGAGGATCATTTCGGGGATCCCAGGACAGAAGACTGTCTAGTCCTTGAACTAGAGAGCTTAAAAATAAATAGAGGCGAAAGTCATTTAGATTTTTGTCACCGAATACAACAATTAAGAAGCATTTTAATTGCAAAAATCAATGAGTCTGTTGAAGATGCAGCTGTGAGGTTATCTAAGCAACATATTTACACAAATCTTTCTATGAATGTTTTCTTGTTTAATTTACCGAAATATTTAGTTAGGTTCGTGCGACTAAAAAATGTTTCGACACTGGAAGATGCATTAAAAGCCGTTTTAGAGGAGCAATATTTCCAAGAAGTTTACGACCAGAAACAGTCGCGGAACCCTAAGTTTAATCAAAACTCACAGGGACGAAACAGTTATAACAATAATTTTAATTCACAAGCGTCGCCAAGTGCAAGCACTAGTGCACCAAATATGCAACGTTCTAACAATATTACTACCAATCGTAATTCATCGAATAACGTAGCGCAGACGCAAAATAGAAATAACGTTCGTAATAACAATTTTTCAAATAGTTCATTCCCATCTAGAAACAATAACAGATACCAAAACAATCCGTTCTATAATAATTATAATTCATTGGAACAAGCGAGGCCGCAGATCCCAGGCCGGCAAACTGCTGACAACGCACAGCATGGCTCGCAACAGGTGCAGCCGGCGACAGCGTCCGGATCAGGTTGCGATACCGACGTGACCATGAGAACGGCCAGTTCAAGACGTGTTAATTACACTGATTATGATGACAATGAAAATAATGTGTTACCAAGTACTTATAATGAGAATGAACAAGTAGGAAATTTTTGCATAAAGGCCTCTATACACCAGAGCGAATTAAATTAAATTGTAGTATTTTAAATCTTCCGCATATACGTATACCAGAACTTAATGCAATTTTTATGATCGATACCGGAAGTCAACGTTCATTTTTAAACCCAAAGTTAGCGAATCAATATTTTTGCGACTTTAAGCATAACGAAAACTTTAAAGTAGTTAGCACCCACGCTAGTAGTAAACATAACGAGGTTGTGTACATACCTTTACCTAGGACATTTAGAAGTTATGAGTGGCACAAATTCTATATTTATTGTGTGGACGACAAATATGATGGCTTAATTGGAAGTGATTTATTGATGCAACTTCATGCGAATATTGATATGAAAAATAGAAAGTTATTTACTAAGGATACTTGCATACCGATTAATTATAACCCGCCAATGCGTGAATTTTATGTGTTACCCCCGCGTAGCGAATTAAGGGTCACACTTCCAGTTAATTTGTTACACGGCGAGGCCATAATAAACTTTACCCAATTTACGGATGGAGTTAGAATGCCGACGGCTTTAGTTAACTGTGTACATGGCTATGCGACAACAGTCATTCAGAATTCTAGATCCGAGCAGATGGAATTGTTAGTGACTAGCCCGTTTAAGGTCGAACCATACTTAGGAAATACTTTAGAACATGATAGGGTTAACTTGAATTTTACTGACAAGGATAGTCATAGGTTAGATCAGCTGTTAACGGATAATCTCTCTAAGTTAAGAGTCGATCATATGAATGAGGAGGAGAAACAATCTGTAATTAATATTTGCAAAGAGTTTAAAGATATCTTTTATTGCGAGGACGTACCTCTTTCGTTCACAAATGAGGTAAAGCATAACATTAGAACTAAAAACGAGGACCCAATACATATTAAAGCTCATAGGTTACCACCTACACAAACGGTAGAAATTAGGAATCAGATAGAGAAAATGCTCAAAGATAATGTTATCCAAAAATCGTTTTCACCTTGGAGTGCACCGGTTCATTTGGTACCAAAAAAATTAGATAATTCTGGTAAACAAAAATGGAGGATGGTCATCGATTATAGACGCCTCAATGAAATCACAATAGATGATAAATACCCTTTACCTAATATCAATGATCTTTTTGATATGTTAGGTAAGAGTATGTACTTCACTACCTTAGATTTAGCAAGTGGGTACCATCAAATAGAGGTAGAAAAGGAAGACAGAGCAAAGACAGGTTTTAGTACACCTTTTGGACATTATGAATTTAATCGGATGCCGTTTGGCCTAAAAACGGCACCGGCAACATTCCAGCGCGCAATGGACAACGTCTTAAGAGGCTTACAAGGTATCCATTGCCTCGTATACCTTGATGACGTCATAATTTTTGCGAGAAGTATTCAGGAACATAATGAAAAACTTAGGGCAGTTTTTGAAAGATTTCGTGAAACTAATTTAAAGGTGCAGTTAGATAAATCCCAATTCTTAAGGAAGGAAGTACTTTATTTAGGCCACACAATAACCAGTGAAGGTTTAAAACCTAATAATGATAAAATAGAAGCAGTGTTAAAGTATCCTATACCCAAAACGACGACTGAAATCAAAAGTTTTCTTGGTCTCATAGGTTATTATAGAAAATTTATTAGGGATTTCGCGAAAATAACTAGACCACTTACAGTTTGTTTGAAAAAAGGTAAAATTATAGATTTAAATGAGGAATATATAGAAAGTTTTGAAACATGCAAGAAACTTCTCACAAATGCTCCATTATTACAATTTCCGGATTTTAATAAACCATTTATTCTGACCACGGATGCATCAAACTTTGCAATAGGGGCAGTACTTTCGCAGGGCACCATAGGCTCGGACAAACCAGTAGCCTATGCTAGCAGAACTCTAAGCGATACCGAGTCGAGATATAGCACAATAGAAAAAGAGCTTTTGGCAGTTATATGGGCAGTAAAACACTTTAGACCGTATTTATGGGGTAAAAAGTTTTACATCTATACGGACCATAGACCCTTGGCCTGGCTCTATTCGCTTAACGAACCAAATAGTAAGCTAACTAGATGGCGCCTTAGACTTGAGGAGTATGACTTCGAAATTAATTATAAGAAAGGGTCACAGAACTCTAATGCAGACGCATTGTCTCGAGTAAAAATAAATAGCTTAAGTGCAGGTAATAATAATATTGTAGTTACCTTAAATGGTAGCAAAATTAGGGAGATAAAGGTTAATATATTAGATAACGATAGTGAGTCTATGCAAGTAAATGTAGACGAAGAGGAAGCTGTTAGAAAATTAGAGGATAATAATGAAATCGAAGAAATAATCTGCATATCAGAGTCGGACTCTGATGAAGTAAAGTTAAGCGTAGATAAAAAGGAGGCTCCTGTCTTTGATATATCTGAATCAGACGACGGAGCTACTGCTCATTCAATATCAAATAGGGAACATGAAGGTATACCAATTTTAAATGAAGCAGTAGATACCAAACCTAGACAAATACTTGTCTATATTTGGTATAAAAATGATATTCATGTAAAAGACATTTCTAATAGCAGCCAAAGAATAATTGAGGTACACATGCCAGCTGTTAATAATGAACAATTAGTTAAGCAGTTTTTGAAAGAGTATGTAGATTTCAAGCAGAAATATTTCATTTATTTTGAAACAGAAGTATTTAGAAAAGTATTTAATAATGTAGTGACAGCGTTATATAAAAAAGGTTCGCAAAATCTAATAGAATGTACAGAGAGAGTAGTTAATGTCACAAACGAAGAAGAGCAAAGAGAGATTATTATAAAGTATCATGAGGGAAAAACTGTTCATCGGGGTATTCGAGAAACACTCACAAAGTTGAGAAGACATTATTGGTGGTCTAACATGAAGGACACAATTTCTGCCATTATTAATGCATGCGAACAATGCAAAAAAATGAAATATGACAGGAAACCAATAAAACCTCTAATACAACTTACTCAAACACAGAGCATGCCATTTGAAGAAGTTTTCATGGACCTTTTGTACATAGAAAATAATTATTACTTAACCATAGTAGATGCTTTTAGTAAATTAGCGCAAGCTTTTAATGTACCCAATAGAAGTACACCAGAAATTGTTAAGGCATTAATAAAATATTTTAGTATCTATGGGTTACCAAAAAAAATAAGTAGTGACCCCGGTACCGAATTTAATAATAACCTTGTTAAAGAACTACTGAGCCTATACAAAATTGAAATGCATGTAGGGACACCAAATAACCCTAACTCAATGGCTGTAGTGGAACGTTTCCACTCAACAATACTTGAAATTTATAGGTTAGCAAAATATGAAAAAAGCGATCAAGATGCAGCATCGGTAATGACTTACGCCATTATGGCATACAATAACACCATTCATAGTGCGACAAATTTCACACCTTTTGAAATGGTATTTGGACATACGGAGTCAGGAAATGCATTTGATATAGATAGAGATAAAAATCTTTTACAGAAACTAGTTCAGGATCATAGAAAAAGACTTAAAATTTTATACGAATATGTTAGCGATAAAATTAAGGAAAATAAATATAAAGTCGCAGAGAGGAAAGGCGGTGAAAACCCACCGGAAATAAGGGAAGGTGACGAAGTTTTTATGAAAACTACTAGGAATAGGAAAGCTAAAGAAGTGCCACGATATGAGAAAGCGAACGTTATAGGGAAAGTAGATAGGAATATTGTACCGGTAAAACTGAGAAAAAGAAATACGAAAGTGGCAATAAAAAACGTAAAACGCCCTCCACAGGTGGTGGCAAGCAATCCTGACGCTCCTGGCCCTAGCGGAATCAGCAAGCAGCATAAACCTCCAGGATATGACTCAGAATCCTGGAATAGCGCCGATACGGATAAGTGCAGCAGTGATTCAGAATAGTCACTGGACTATTTTTAAGACGTTAGATCTAGAAACTATAGTTAGGTACTTAGATAATAATATTGAACAATATTTTAGATTAAGAGATATGATTTACACACAGAATGAATCGCGTAGTGAACTTTTAGGATTAGTCTTTCAAATAGAATCCTATATGGAACTTACTAAAGATAGATTGAAACAAATAATGCCTAGTAAAAGGTTCAGAAGGGGCCTAATAAACCCGTTAGGTTCTATTGTTAAATTAATTTCAGGCAATCTAGATAATGATGACGCCATGAGATACAATTCGGAGATTAGACAGCTTAAAAATAAGGAACATTCAGTAGAAAGAAAATTGACACTTATGCAAAAAGCCTTCGATAAATTAGTTAATATTTCAGATAACTTAAAATACAACTTAATTCAATTGAATATTAGAACCTCACAACTACAAGCATTACAGTATAATCAGTCTAAAATACATAATATAGTAAGTCAAATGAATAGTCTATATCAAATCTTAAATAACTTTCGTACTATTCATAATGTAATTCAAGAGACTGAAACGGCAATAGCTTTCAGCAGAATACATATACTTCATCAATCAATAATTAATTCTACAGAACTTTTTCATATTTTATTAGAAATAGAGAAACATTATAGATTAGTATATACGGTAGGTAAGGACAACCTTACAAAGTTAGAAAGTACTTTAGTTCTTAAATCTTTCTCTGATAATAAGAAGTTAGTTTTTGTGTTAGAAGTTCCCTTATTAGACACGGTCACATATAATTATTACAAGATTATTCCTATACCTATATACAATCCTAGTTCATTAAAAACCTCTATCATAATTCCTAAGTATCCCTACCTTATGGTGAATGGATTGAAATACAGACCCGTGTCTATCCCGTGCGAGCAGATTGAAGATGATCGAGTACTCTGTAAGGAAGATAATATCGTACAATACGCTGATACAACGTGTATAGAACAAATAATGCTACTTAAAAACTATTCTGCGTGTCATAAGAATTTTATCCAAATAGAAGATGCAAGAAGCTACATCATAGCCGACGGAATATGGTTACTTTTCACGAAGAAAAAGTTAGTACTTACCGAAAACTGCAACAATGAAGTCATGAAGTACAACCTGAAGGGAACATTTCTGTTATTCCCTAATCGAAACTGTGAGACACAAATTGGAGACAAAATCATCAGTAAGGTAGCTGAAACAAGGACACTCCAGGCCAGTTTGCTGTTGAGACCTGTAACTTTGCCTGAGCTGCAACATGAAATCAAGATGGAAGACAGCCAAGTAGATCTTCGCGGCGTGGACCTCAATGACATCAAGGACATTTTAAACAGTGCAAAATATAACAGTGAAAGTGTTAATGAAAGTGAAATTTTGGTAACTCAAGACATAAGTGTATGGACAATAAGTATTATAGTAATAATGTCTGTATTTTCACTAGCATTTTTGGTTGTTAAATTCAAAGTCTTTAAGAAAATGATTGTGTTACGACGAAATCATCTGGACCCAAAAGATTTGCCTCCAGCTGATTTCTCTCTAAGGGGGGGAGGAGTTAAGGATGCTCATCCTGTAGATATATGCTTCGTCAGCTCAAACAGAGCATAGCAACAAGTTGAAGGGATCTGACTCAGCACTTACCTTACACATGTATAAAATATTGCAAAATACAATCGAATGTTCTAGAATAAATTATGCTGATGCACTAACTTACTTCCTGCGCAATATGTTATATGACGCCCTTTGTTTCCACTAACTTTAGAAGTAATATTTTATTTTTAAGAGGATTCTGTTCTCAGACTTCGCGCTGTAAACACTGTAATTCGGTTCTTTTATTAAATAAATCTATTTTTTTATTAAAACCGTTTATCCATTCCTTGACTCACTCGCACACTAGTTCCACATTGCCTGGCTGCTTGCGTCACTACGCAGTGATCCAGCCAGCTACATGTACCATATACTTGACTAATGTACGAATAATTATCCGAGTCTACCCCCAGTACATCTACGTCAATACACGTCAAAAATTGCTCATCGCAACAGTTTATTAATTCCTTAAAAAACAATTCACGAGGGTCCGCATTAAAATCTCCTAAAATAAACACCGACTCAATGCCGTGAGTAAGCACTAAAGCACATAGTTCACTTAAACAGTCTCTAAATAGATCGAGATTATCAGTGGAATTTGTCGGCATATAAATACTTATCACTAGCAATACCCTGTCACACGTCATAATTTTAACGGCACAAATACGCGGATTATCACACGGCAACACGGATACATTCGAAAACACACTATTCCGCCATAATATTGCCACTCCGCCGTAAGGGCGCCCGCGCAGTATGCCCGTCGACGTATTCACCGCTGACTTCCCAGTATATCCAAAACCGCTATCTATAGTGCTAATAAATGGTATATCGTGTGGTAACAACCAGGTTTCTTGTAGGCACACTATATCGCACGTACGGCATAGACTCCTGACGTCATCGATGGAACGCTTCACGTTCTTGCAGTTGTAGGTAGCGAAGCGATACGGAGCGCTATTCATTCCGTAGCTCATTTAGGCCGGTAACAGCCCGGGGACTGTTCGATCTTTTATGTTTGAAATTAACAAAGCGTCTAAATATTATACCCGCGGGCCATAGTTGTTCGTCCAAATATAACGACACATTGCATTCAGATGTTAAAAATGTATATGCTTTGTGCCCCCTTTGCGTCTTCATATTAATTCTTTCTAAAACAACAACTTCTTTGGTTTTATTGCGAATATAATCGATTATGTCACACTCAGTCGTGTCGAGATGGACGTTCGTGATAAAAATCGGGATTTTCTTATCTGCCGCCTTAAAATTACATTCTAAGTCTCGAGCTACACCCGACTTTCCAACAAACCGATATTTAGGTTGTTTATTTCGTTGTACATACTGCCAACCCTCGTTACTACAAGTAGGAGACATTGTAGGCACTTGCCGCTGCCGCTGTGGTTCGCCCTCCCGCCACCGGTCTGCCGGTGTGTTGCGAACCTTATCTGCGAGCCAAGACACTTGTGTTATCGCTTGCGCTGGGCTATGAGGTGACGTCACCACGGCCGTCTCGCCGCTCGCTGTACTCGGACCGCGACGCGGCAAGGCAGGCAGGCGCTCGCCTCCCGCGTCGCAGCACCCGCTAGCGCCCGCGCAGGATACCTCGTTCGTTACCGATTGTTGGGGCTCGCTTGATTTAGGCGCCGCGGTTTCGTCTACACAGACATCTACCCTCATTTCTCTTTAAGTTGGTGAGGGCGATTTGGTGTCAACAGATATATGGTTGTGTCCAATCTGAGACTCATTGAATGCTGACGTATGACAATCGTGCGACAGTCCCATGGGTCCACTGTTGAGCCACGCACCGCGTTTTGTGTTCACTTTAAAAGCCGAGGTAGGCGGCAAAGAATCGGTCTTCAAACGACATATTTCTCTCTTTAGCTCATTCATATCATCCTGTGTAACGTATGATGATTTAATGCAATCGATTTCACTTTTCATTAACACCATATCCTTGAGTAACTTCGTGCAGTCTAGATGGTCAAAGGTGACTGGAGGTAATTTGTCTAGATCTTTTGCTACGAAAATTGGAATAACGTCGGGATCAGTAGACTTAAAAAGATTGATAATGTCGTTCAGGTCTCGTTTTTCTTTGCCCGCATTTTTACGGTTTATTTTGCGCTTTTCTGTAGGGATCGCTTCAAAAAGCAACGATTTCGCAATTTTGATTTCACCGGCCTCGAAAGCCGACATACATACACGAACTAACGTATCTTCATCAATTACGGACACCTTGTTTTGCACATATGAGAGTAACTCATTGACTATCAGATTACACTGTGTACATTTTACAATGTTCGACATTTTTGCGACTTTTCGCTACGCAGTACGCAGTCCATAACACGCCCGCCACTGATGGATGCGCGCGATAAACTGAGGTTGACTCACTATAACCTTTTTTATGGTAATCAAATTTGTTCTAAAATTATTTTAGAACAAAGGAGATGGAAAACGGTGGGCCCAAATGTAATGAGTAGAAGATGAAAAATCACCTCAATCCGCAAATACAATCTGGAAGCGGAGAAATATGAGAAAGATAGTTTTCACTAAATAATTAACTCAAAGTAATTAAATGCACTATTATATGCTATTGCATATAATTACAGTCATATTAATAAATAAAATATCAATTAATTACTGAAAAACCAATATGAATGATTATAAGTTTCATATCGATTAAAATCAGTCTTCTATTTTTAGTCTATGTATTTATGTCACTCGCGCACTGACTGGCATGACAGCTGACTGACATTGACACTAGACAGTTGCTTTTAGTCTATCAAAAAGTACTCTGTGTCAGGTGCCGACTGCTCTTTTTTGCTCACTAGTTTCGTGTTTTCAGATGCGTTTTGAGTGCTTTCTCGATTATTCTTCATTTTTCACGACCACTGCTTTGTATTTTACGGATTCCGACCCTGCCTACCTTGTACGACCCTTGCTTTCTCACTGGACACCGAAGATCACTCACGTTTGACTTGGAATTGTTATTTTGGATTTTACCGCCGCCGGCTTGTGGATTGGATATTGTTCAAACTATGGATCGCTGTGTGAGGTTGTGGGGTAACAACTGGTCACTGCAATACACTGGGCCGACGACCCTTACACGATGAAACAATTCTTGGATTGCTGCGCTTTTATATTGTGCATAATATGGTACCTTAGCTAGGCTAGGTACTAAGGTCATATAGTACCACCTGTACAATTCCTAGACGACATTTTAATTATAATAGAAGACGTATAAAACACTATATTAAATGATTTTTTATTTTATTTTAGCAGACAATCATCCTTTCCTTAACTCCATACCTACCTACTTATGACTTGAAGTCATTAACGTTCATTCGTATGATTTTTCAAACATTTTCTACTAAATATAATAACTATTTGTAAAAAAGAACATATTTTGCACTTCAAGAATCAGCTGTTAGTTAATTATTGTAACATAACCTCACTTTTACTTAATCTCATATATCTCTGTTCTCAGATTGACAAAATCCGCAGAGTTTTCAGCGAAAGGTTGATAATATTTAAGCTATTAATTGACACTACTTTCATCTTTTTACACCCAGGTCCAAGATTCTATGTAATCGTTTCAGTCTCCTTTGATTATTTGCGAAGGTGTTTTTATAAACATGATATTAATCAATATCCAAAAAGAACGGGTTATTCATCACAAGTATTTCATTTTGAACAAAATTGCCCTTGACATTATTTGATTTCAATGAATATCTTAGGAGATATCACAGTTTTAAAATAATACTAATAATAAAGCTGAAGAGTTTGTTTGAAACATAGATATCCGATTTGAAAGCTCTAATCTCTGGAAGTGTCGGTCGAATTTATAAAAATCTTTTTGCATGTGATAGCCCAATTCTTGAAGAAGGCTGTTAAACATCACGCTAGGTCCCTTAGGAGTTGAGAAAAAATAAAAAAGTCAGAAGTTTTCGCCAAGCAAAAACGAAGTAATAGCGCAGGTACGCGATGCGATGCGACAGGGAGGGTGGGTTGGGGAAACAAAAAAATTCACGCGTACGAAGTCGCGGGCAGAAGCTACAAATTATAAATATCGTAAACATTAATTTTCGAAAACTACCTTTCAAGGGGAGGTGGAGAGGGTGTTAATTTTTTTTGAGGAAAGTACGAAACCCACGCGGACGAAGTCGCGGGCAAAGTGCTAGTAAACAATATTTGCAGAATATTTGGTACTTCATTTAGTACATTTTTAAACATGCATAAATTCACTTTTAAAGTTCGACTACTGTTTTCTTTTGTTTATAATTTATAAACAAAAGAAAAAGAGAGAGTTATTTATAATTTATAAATAACTAGCTGCGCTCCGCGGTTACACCCGCATAAGTTTCGATTTCGTGGGAATATCGGGATAAAAAGTAATCTATATGTTAATCCAGGGTATCAGCTACCTTTATACCGAATTTCATCAAAATTGGTTTAGCCGTTTGAGCGTGAAGAAGTAACAAACATAATTATAAACACACACGTACACTCACAAACTTTCGCCTTTATAATATTAGTGTGAGTTTGCGGTCGTGGGATCGGCTGATGGATTGTGGATGGCTGTGGGATTTCCCGGGCCCCTCGACTCTGGAAGAAACCGTGGGGTTTTAGTCTTTAATCGGTAGGAGTCCAACATAACCCACCGTCTTTCCTAAATGGAGGGTATCCTTGAGGATTTCCCCACGAAATCGAAAAAATAAATGTACAACCAAAACCATTTTTAGGGTTCCGTAGCCAAATGGCAAAAACGGAACCCTTATAGATTCGTCATGTCTGTTTGTCTGTCTGTCTGTCCGTCCGTATGTCACGGCCACTTTTCTCCGAAACTATAAGAACTATACTACACTATACTATACTATACTGTTGAAACTTGGTAAGTAGATGTATTCTGTGAACCGCATTAAGATTTTCACACAAAAATAGAAAAAAAAACAATACATTTTAGGGTTCCCCATACTTAGAACCGAAACTCAATTTTTTTTTTTCATCAAACCCATACGTGTGGGGTATCTATGGGTAGGTCTTCAAAAATGATATTGAGGTTTCTAATATAATATTTTTCTAAACTGAATAGTTTGCGCGAGAGACACTTCCAAAGTGGTAAAATGTGTGCCCCCCTTTCTGTAACTTCTAAAATAAGAGAATGATAAAACTAAAAAAAATATATGATGTACATTACCATGTAAACTACCACCGAAAATTGGTTTGAACGAGACCTAGTAAGTAGTTTTTTTTAATACGTCATAAATCGTAAACCACAATTTACCATTCATTCAATCAACTCAAAAATAAAAAAAACATTAAACTTCATAAACATTTATGTTTATGAAATTAAATGTTTTTTATTTTATGCATAATCCCGGATGTTACGGAACCCTCGGTGCGCAAGTCCGACTCGCTCTTGCCCGGTTTTTTTTTTATAAACACAGTGTCGTTTTGTTGACATTTTTTTCTTTGTTTTTTTTTTTTTTTTGCTTTCGATGTTCCGAAAGCAAGAGCCAGAAGAAGGGTCAAGCGACTTCTGCGTCGATTTGAAAGATCTTTACTTGAAACATAAAGCATAGTTCCAAAATTAACTTTATTCTACGCACGGATACCGAATTCTACGTAACATTATTTTCGTTGTTTATTTTGATATTTGTATTTCACGAATTCCGAACAACCGTTATTCTCTCTTTATAGGTAGGTAGATACGTAAATTAATTGTTCCAGGGAAATTCAGCTTACACGTGTTTCCATTTCTACATACCTATAGCAGGAAAACACTCCAAAACGACCATACCCACAAAAAATCTCTCAAAAAATTAATTACTGAAAAATCCATTAGTAAATTAAAACACAAAATTAATCCCCTCTGAAAACATATTACGAGGCGTAATCGCCATTCGCGTAACACGTACAGCGAAATATCCATAATTTATTATTGAACGTGGACGAGGATTGCCGGTTCTCTCGCTTCACATACCTCGATGTTGACAATACCAGTAAATTCAATTTGATACAAAATATTGGTAGTTATAAAGCGCAGGTCACACCGTAACCTAAGCTAAGCTCAGTTTAGTTCACAAAGCATGTACAGTGATTGCGTAACACACAATATACCAAAGCCATTCATTTTGACAATTGAACAACATTCATTGCAATGCATTGAGCAGTGGTAGGCCAGTGGTAACGGTCGCGATTTACGAATTGGGTCATAGGTTCGAACCTAGACAGGCGCTTTACTTTGTGTAAGTGGGAACATTATAGGCTGATTATGTTATTGGCGTTGTCAAGGAGACAAATTGTTCAAACATCACCTTTTAAAAGGATTATCATTTTCCATCATAATCATTCGGATTGTGATATAGGTAAAATGTGTTGCGTAATTGGTGTGCAGTACAGGGACGTATTTTCATCTCTTCAGTCGACGAACTAAAGAGGTAAGCTAAGCGAGCTAGTCTTTACTACAGGAACTATGTGGACAAATAAAACCGACGATAACTGTATCACCCTTCTGCCTTTAACAATACCCTTCGTTTTTTTGAATGAACTCAGATATTTTGGTAGAAAATGCCTCAGGCATTAAGTCCGCCTTTGTACAGTATTTCTTTTACTAGTGCATAAAGTTTTAATAAATAAATAAATAAATATTTTAACTCGCATAGTTGGTTTCCTGCTGTACTATGTGCGCTGTGGTAAAGTTCGCGGCTGACCACTTTTCAAACTAATTTCTGAGGGCATAAGTAAGGACAGTGGTAAGCCTACCTTTTTGAGTGTAAAGGCAGAGAAACTAATTTTTTATTAGGCGAATAAAAATATTATATTCGAATCACAACAGTCACATTTGACAGTGGTATAAAATGACTATAACACGGTTAAATTGACGTATTACGTACGAAGTATTTACCTATTTAACTCGACATAATGTATGGATCAACTGTTTTTTTTTCACAATTTCAGGGTTGGTCCCATAGTAAAAGTTGTTCATAATGATGAGTACTATGACTTCTTTTAAGGATTAAAACGATCTAAATTTAAGGGTGTATATTATAAGCTTAGCTAAGTTAGTCTAGGTGCCAGTGTGACTTGCGCTTAATGAAATGGAACCAATTGGCATTTTGCTACTAGAGGTGGACGTTCACAATTCAAACAATTGAGTAATTAATATCCCTGTCATTCTATAAAAGATAATTTTCAATAGTGGAGATTTTGTGTGAAATTCGTTGTTTTATTCAATATTATTCGTTAAGTGTTGCTTTTCCTGGAAATAGGTAAAATCGGATTTTTGTGGTTATCCTTGTTTTAGCCCGTTAGGTATGACTGGGATGGGATACATGACGTTTAAACAGAATAGGAGATAAACGATGGTAATCATTGTTTCCGGAATGCGTTGGGACACTAAATACCCTCCTTCAGTGGCAATAGTTATGGACCTGGGCCTGGCATTTCGTGAGTAGTCTGTCCCGCTACTTAACTGGCTGACTATTCCGTATTCTATTTCTTGTTCCCAATTGTTGTTATTTCCACTCAAGCAAATGACTTACAATATTAAAAATAGTCTTATAACTAAGAAGTAGTAGTGTAAACTGAAGTTTATGTGTGGGTTTTAAAGTTATTTTTCCAATATCACCTTTTTGTTTACATGTAAGGAAACTAAATTGCAAACATAGGGTAGTTAATATTTTTTATCGTGACATTAGTTATTGTCCTACAGTTCATGTCGGATAACAGAATTCTATAATTAAAACTCCTCGACACTGGTGACTGTAATAATTCCAATCCAGCCTGTCCCTTGCTGCCCTGTCCAAGCGACGCCGTAAGCGGAGGTCTGTACCCCACAGGGGGTGCCCTTAGCGTGTAGTCGCTTAGTTTTTAAGTTTTTTTAAGTTCTGGCTAGAGGCCTTAATTTATTGAGGCAACCACAGGCAAGTCCAGTTAACCAGACGACAACCTACTAGCCGGGTTGAACTGCGAGATGCCAACAATAAAAAAGGTGGCTGTAAAATGCGTTGCATTCGTTGATCGGGGTGCGTTCTCAAAGAGTCCACAAGTATTCACCTACAATCTGTGAAGAAGGGTAGCAAGTATTTATATCGCGCACATAAATCCTAACTACTTTGTAATAATATTGTACTAATCTGTACTTTCTTTATACGCTAGTAGGTACTACGAAAAAGTCTTAAAACGTTATAAAGCAGTAGGACAAACTGCACTTTATGGGTAAGTTTTAAAGAATTTTTTCCAATAACACATTTTTGTTTTCATGTTTGGAATCTAAACTGCGAACACAGTAATATTATTTTTCGTTGCATTTGCTGTGGTCCTACAGTTTGTGTTAGCATGAGAGTATTTATATTTAGAAAGTATCGAAACTGATGGCTGCGGTTGTATATATCTTTTCAATAACAATACAAATCATTTGAATTTGATACACAGTATTTGGGCAGCAATAATTATTTGTGAAACGTGTTCAGAGCAAATTTTCGTTGGAGCATAGCCAAAAGTGGGTGAATTTGATTTGGCTCTGTTGAATGCAACGTTAGATATTAAGGTCAGCGCATGTCATTTGGTGGTGGAACGATAGTAATTGTTTTTAGTTATAAACACGTTGTTCGCAACAAATTGTTTGCGTCATGGATGACATTTTGACAAGTGATACGAACATAAATGTAGGGAACAGCTGATTTTTTTTCCGCGATTTCAGGTTTGAATGACATCTTAAGAGGTTGTTAATGTTTTACCAACAACCCTGTATATATTATGATTTATGTGGCTAGCTATATTTATATGACAAGAATGAGAAATCACACTAATATTATAATGGCGAATGTTTGTGAGTGTGTGGGGGTGTGTTTATATGTTTGTTTCTTCTTCACGCTCAACCAGCTGGAACAATTTTGATAAAATTTTCCATGGAGATAGCTGACACCCCGGATTAACACATAGGCTATAGGTTATTTTTATCCCGATATTCTCACGGGATCGACATTTACGCGGGTGAAACCGCGGAGCGCGGCTAGTGAGTACATAAAATGAAGTTTGAAAATGGCACCGGTAACTGAAAAGTTGAAGTATATGACGCGGAGGAATGAGGAAAATTTCGTGAGGTTTTGAGCATGAATGTAGGGGAAGACCAAAGAAACGATAGATGGACTGTGTAAATGATGACAAGGTAAGTAAGGGGTGACTATCGAGATGATGACTAATAGAGAAGTAGGTATGGAAGAAAAAAACATCAATCAACAAATCAACTCAGCCTATCGCAGTCCACTGCTGGACATAGGCCTCTCCCAGACTGCGCCACAGCACCCTGTCCTCCGCCTTCCGCATCCAGTCTACCCCAGCCTCTTTCTTTAGGTCGTCCGTCCATCTAGCTGGGGGGCGTCCCAAACTACGCTTGCCGATACGCGGTCTCCACTCCAGGACTCGTCTGCTCCACCGGCCATCGGTCCTTCGACAGACATGGCCAGCCTACTGCCATTTCAGTTTGCTTAGTCTGCAAGCTATGTCGGTAACTCCGGTTCAGAAAAAGACATGTTGCGCCGAAAATAAATTGGGATAAGGGCAGGAGAATAATGATGATAATTTATGTGGTGTAGTGGTTAAATAATAATAGCCGCATGGGTCGATCGAAGGTTAAGTTACGCTTGCCAAGGTCGGTCAGTGGATAGATGAGCAACTATTATTTGCATATCGAAAAACCCCTCAATGCCTCAGGAAGCGTGCTAAACCATTGGTCCCGGCTGTCATTTGTAGGTCTTAAACAGTCGATAGACACGGGCAGACAGAAGCCCGAAAGTCTGATAACCAGTCTTACCAACAGGTATCGTGTTACCCAGTTACCCAGGTTGTCAAGGTCAGGTAGGCATTCGCTCCATATAAAAAATAGTGGTTTTCAGCTGCATCTGATTAGACTGGAAACCGACACCAACACAGTTGGGCTTATCCCAGCTATGTTGGTGTCGGCTTCCAGGGCAGGCAGATTTGATTGAGTTATAAACACGTTTTTCAGGACAACATATTTGCGTCATGGGTGATGCCATTGTCGTTAGCGAGATAGCTGTGAATGATTGATATTTTGCCGTCATAGAAATCCGTATACAACCTGTCCGGTTGGCTATATTTATGATGATATACATGGTGCATGTGTGTAATATAAAGGGAAGAATAACGTCCTTACCTGCGGCAGATTATATATATCTACGATATATAAGTTTTGCCAGTAGGTCCTATTGTTATAGAAAGTTAAAATTCTTAGTACAAAGTCGGTCAGCTATCAATGTTACAAAACCAAAATGACTTTGATTGAGACGTTGCAGTATTCATAGGCAACTCTGACCTACTTATATGTGCAAGATAATCCAGCAAAAACCAGCATAATTTATTTACACAAACAATAAATACATCTAAGGCTTCACACACTGCGCGGTTAAGGGACTACATGACCTAAAGCGCGGTCACTGTCAGACTGCACAGAAAATAAAGAGAAGCGCGATGACGCAACATATGAAGCAATCATCTATTTACAAAAAATCTATTTTTTGAACTAAGAAATTAAAACACTAGTGCATTAGTATGTTGCTTGTAGAATACTCTGACAAAAAATCAGAATGATTGTATGTATACTCGTATGCTTTTTATTGTGAAAAGAAAGTTTTTAAAGGTATCTTCATAATTTTTATCTATCGTATCTAGTTAGTTACTCTCTCTCTCTTAACTAGTTATATTATGTTTTCAACACACTGTCTACCTAGCATATTATCATCATCATCATCATTTCAGCCGAAAGACGTCCACTGCTGGACATAGGCCTCCCCCAAAAGGGGGGGTTTGCCATATTCGCCACGCTTGGCAGGCGGGTTGGCGATCGCAGTGTAGTATGGTGGTGGAATGCATAGAGAACGCTGCTGCCCATTCTCCGGTAAGACCCTTAGTCGCCTTTTACGACACCCACGGGAAGTATGGGGTGGTGTAATTCTTTAAGTCCGGCACCACACAGACTGAACGACGTGCAGAGTTGTGTACCTAGCATATTATATCCTGAAGAATATCATATATTTTTCTGATTTTGTTTACTCTAGTCGATCATATACTTTTAGGCATTATAAAACTTGCGTTTTTTTGCGTTTAGGTCCTGTAGTCTCCTTAAAGGGCGCGGGTAACCACAGAATCCGTTACAGTTTCCCGCGCAGAATTGCGGTTGGCCGCACAACTATGAGTACGATGTGAGTTCTCAGTTTCTGTCACATTGTTACGTTACGTTTGTGTTCTATCTGGTGTAGCACCAATTTCTGTTATGGAGAAGATAATTAGGTATCTAATAATGTCTTCACTAACTGTAGGGCAATACTCTACGTAAGTAACCTAGTAGTAGTACGTAAGTCCGCCTCTGTACATTTATGTGCTTGAAGTATTAAATAAATAAATAAATAAATCTGCACTAATTACACTAATAATAAAGCTGAAAAGTTTGATTGTTGGAAGGCGCTAATCTCTGGAACCTGTCGGATTGAAAAACATCTTTTTGCATTTGGTAGTCCAATTTCTGAGGAAGGCTATAGGCTCTTTAACATTACGCCAGATCTCTTCGGAGCTGAGCAAAAATACAAAAGTCAGAAAGAACGCTAAGCGAACACGAAGTATTAGCACGGGCATGGCAGGCGATGAGACGGGATGGGTCGGAGAACAAGAAATTTCGCGAAGTCGAAGTCGCGGGCAGAAGCTAGTCTATCTGTGAAAAAATCAGCTGATCCATACATTTATGTTAGCCTATCTCGACATAATGTATGGATCAACAGATTTTTTTTTCACGATTTCAGGGTTGGTCCCATAGTAAACGTTGTTCATAGTGAGTACAATTACCCCTCTTAAGGAATAAAACGATCAAAATGTAAAGGTGTATACCTAAATTAAAATGGAATGCTGCGCTGGTAAGCGCGTCACTTGAGAACAGCTGAACCGATTTGGATTTTTTTTTAAATGCTCGCAACAGTCCAAATTAGGTTTAAATGTAAAGACAAAATTGAAAAGTTTCCCGGTTTTTTTTTTAATTCGGGAAAAACTAAAAGTCGTTTCTCTATAGGATTTTTGTATGAATTATTAGACTTTGAACAGGAGAGAGAACGTCTGCCGTGTCAGCTCAAAGACAAATCAATAAGTTAGTAGCATTGGAGACGTTCCTTGAAAATCTTGTAACCTTGTCTTTTAAACAAAGACAGATTTTTTGCAGATGTAAGTTGATATTTACAGTTTTTCAGATAAATTACCAACAATTGGACCCTGCTATGCAGAAAAGATCCAAGCAATGTTTTATTACTTTTGAATAAATTCAGTCAGTCAGTCAGTTCAGTCAGTGCGGTGCCGGACTAGTCTGTGTGGTACCGGACTTAAAGAATAACACTACCCCATACTTCCCGTGGGTGTCGTAAAGGGCGACTAAGGGTCGTACCGGAGAATGGGCAGCAGCGTTCTCTATGCATTCCACCACCATACTGCGATCGCCTAACCGCCTGCCAAGCGTGGCAATTATGACCAGTTTTATGGAGAAGGAAGGCCTCTTTATGATGAATTCCTTCTTCAGAAAACGTGAGCATAGAAAGTGGACCTGGCAGAGCCCGGGTGAAGCAACTAAAAATGAGATTGACTTCATTATGTCGACGAAGAAGCAAGTATTCAATGACGTCTCTGTAATCAACGCGGTGAAAACCGGAAGTGATCACCGCATGGTAAGAGGCATATTGAACTTGAATATCAAGCTGGAAAGATCGAGACTGATGAAGTCTATGCTAGGCCCAGCACCGATCCAGGTCCGAAACCCCTAGAGCATCCAGCTCGAACTTCAGAATCGTTTCGAATGCCTGAAGAGCTCCGTGGAACGATAGGTTCGTGGAAACTGTCCATACGGTCGGGTCTAAGATCTTCAAGACCCGTCGTATGAATTCAAAAAGAGGCTCTCTGATCCTACTTTACGGCTCATGAAGGAGAGGCGCGAGATGATCCTGCAGTCTTCAGATGATGTGCTAAATTACCGGCAACTCAATAGACGGATCTCTAAGTCCTTGAAAAGCGATCTTCGCCGCTTTAATGCAGACCGTATTAAGGTCGCGATAGAGCAAAATAAAGGCTCTAAGGTCTTTGCTAGAGATCTGTCTATTGGGCAGAGCCAGCTTACGCAACTGAAGACCGATGATGGCAGGATCGTATCCGCTAAACCTGAGCTGTTGAGAGAGATCGAGAGGTTCTATGGACAGTTATACACGTCAACAAGTAACCCCGTTACGAATCTGGCAAACGACCCAAAAGCTAGATTGACCCGACACTATACCGAAGACATCCCGGACGCCAGCCTGTACGAGATTAGGATGGCTCTGAAGCAGCTCAAAAACAACAAGGCGCCGGGTGATGACGGAATTACTGCCGAGCTCCTGAAGGCAGGCGGAAAACCCGTTCTTAAGGCCCTTCGGAAGCTGTTTGGTTCCATCGTACTCGAGGGTAAAGCACCACAGGCATGGAACAGAGGTGTGGTGATACTTTTCTTTAAGAAGGGCGACAATGCCCTTCTTAAGAATTATAGGCCCATCTCACTTCTGAGCCATGGCCACAAGCTGTTTTACTTGTATACTAAAAACAGTGATATTCACAATGTTAACTTTAGAAATAAGGACAAACTACGCGCTCCCTTTCACCGGCTTCATAAGGTTCATAACTCATTTGTTGGGCTTAGTGTAACCTTTTATAACAAGCTACCTTCTTCATTACTAGATTTGCCTTTTAATACATTTAAAGCTCAAATAAAATCTAACCTTTGTTCAAAGGCATACTATTCCATCAACGATTACTTAAACGATAAGAATAGTTGGTCGCCCTGATTAACTCAAGACACTGTTTATGTTCTTTTTCCAGAATTAGTTTACTGACAAGTTATAAGAGTTCATATAATTGTTTTTTATAATTTTTTAAAATTCTATTAACCTCTTAAATAAATTGCAAACAAAAAAAATTAAATTAATAAATTGTTTTGTATAATTTAGAAGCATTTTTTTAATTTTGTAAATATAAGAACCATGTTTCCGTTTTAAATAATGATTTTTTTTTTGATGTTGACTTGAAAGAGCATGGCAGTTGAGAACTTGTCATGCTCACTTAAATGTCTCACCGATGGTGGCGCGTGTGTTGGATCATTCAGTTCCCTACAAACTGGTTGAGCTGGATGGTGCTGATCCACGCGTCATTTTCGTGAACGGGCGCCGTCGGTTGAGACTGGTCATCTCTTAACTGCCAATGCTTATTTTTAATCTTATATTTTGAATTGTTTCTGCTTTGTGTCTTTTTTTTTACATTGTTCTCACATATAGAAGCAACAAGAATAATGTATCCATGGAGTGTCCATGGAGTTTCTTGCCCGTTCTTCTCCATAGAGATCTACGTTTTGGAATGGGCAACTAGCTTCAACTTTCGGACTAACTGACAGACTATTTAATTTTGACAATTCAAAAGTGCCTGTACAAGGTGTAATTGAAATAAATGCTTTGAATTTTTTCGAGTCATCACGAACCGTCTCGCGCGCAGGTTTGGTGACTTCCAGCCTCCCGAACAAGCCGGATTCCGTAAAGGCTTTAGCACCGTAGACCACATACATACGCTGCGACAGGTTATACAGGAGACCGAAGAGTACAACCTGCCTCTCTGCTTAGCGTTTGTGGATTACGAGAAAGCATTTGATTCGATCGAGACATGGGCTGTGCTGCAGTCTCTTTAACGGTGCCAGATCGACTATCGGTACATCGTGGTGCTGAAGTGTCTGTACGAAAACACCACTATGTCAGTCCGACTCCAGGATCAGACCTCAAAACCTATCCTTCTGCAGCGAGGTGTGAGACAGGGAAACGTTATCTCTCCGAAACTGTTCACCGCTGCACTGGAGGATGTCTTCAAGGTTCTGGACTGGAAAGGGACATTAACATCAACGGCGAGTACATAACTCACCTTTGGTTTGCCGACAATATTGTAGTCATGGCTGAGACTATGGAGGACCTCAGTACAATGCTCGATGACCTCAGTAGAGCCTCCGAAAGAGTGGGTCTTAAAATGAACGTTGACAAAACGAAGGTCATGTCAAATGCCCATGTAACACCCACTCTCATAAAGATCGGAGACGCTACACTCGAAGTCGTGGACGATTATGTTTGCTTAGGACAAACTGTCCAGTTAGGTAGGTCTAACTTCGAGAAAGAGGTCAATCGTCGAATCCGACTCGGCTGGGCAGCGTTCGGGAAGCTACGCAATATCTTCTCGTTCCACATACCGCAGTGTCTAAAGACGAAAGTCTTTGACCAGTGCGTGTTGCCAGTAATGACTTATGGCACTGAAACGTGGTCGCTCACAATGGGCCTTATATGAAGGCTAAAAGTCACCCAAAGGGCAATGTAGAGGGCTTTGCTTAGAGTTTCCCTGCGTGATCGAATCAGGATTGAGGAGATCCGCAGGAGAACCAAGGTAACCGACATAGCCCGAAGAATTGCCAAACTTAAATTGCAGTGGGCAGGGCACATTGCTCGCAGAACAGATGGCCGATGGGGCTGAAAGGTTCTTCTGGAGTGGCGACCGCGTACCGGAATACGTAGCGTTGGAAGGCCTCCCAAAAGATGGCCCGACGACCTTGTAGAGGCCGCATGAACCCGTTGGATGCGAGAAGCACAAAACAGGTCGAAGTGGAGGTGCTTGGCCTATGTCCAACAGTAGACGTCTTTCGGCCGAAATGATGATGATGATGAAATTCAATCAGAGAATAAATAAATCGTATGATACAGTACCTATTTGGCAGTTAGTACTCTATTAGACCATGACATATACATTATTTTGAATGTAGTTTATAGTGCATTTTCATATGAAGTATATCTGTAATTCCTGAAAAACTGTGCGTGGATCTTTTATGCAAAATACAATTTTACAATATAAATATTGGTTTAATGTTTGGTTCATTTCAGAAGGAGAAGGAATTAAAATCTGTACCTATATATAAACAGTTTAATGACAAAGAATAATTCAAATTGTTGTTAAATACGCATTGAGATAAAAAAATATAATAAAAGAAATAATGCGCACCTGGTCACTTTTCCAATTTATGTAATATCGCTTTCCTCCGCTTCATGCTCTAACCCAAAATCAGCTTCGAAGCAAAAACCATCTATATCGTCTTCTACATTATTATCACCCGTTAGATTTTTGTAGAATGTGTGAGCATCACGTGGAATTAAATGCATAAGGCTTTTGATATCGCTCAATTTCGCAGCTGATACCTATAGGTTTACCATTTGGCCAAAGCATATTTATCATATCTCTGGAAATTAAGCGTTGTCTTCCACGTTGTCGTCGTAAGCCAGGATATTTTTTCACCAGTAATAGATTTTTTCTATTGGTGATTGTATTTTCAAGATTTGCTGATCCAAGAAAAAATTGGGCTTCCATTCTGTGGACTTGAAGAGGTTTATTTTTTTTGCAGGTTTCATTGTGTTCATATAATCTTCAGGTAGATAAACTCTTTGTTGGTATTTCAGAGCACATTCTATTCTCCCGAAATATGTGTCGTTAGGCAAGAAGCTGTGTCCAGACTCTAAAAGTCTAATAAAAATTTGTTGTAATGTTGGTTGATCATTTAAAAAAGCTTTAAGCATAAGGCTGAGCTTAATATTCCTATTTTCGCCGCCGCAGGAATCGCTCCACAAAATAAAAGTTGTTCATTATGATGAGTACAATCTCCCATTTTGATTTTTTTTCTATTTCACAAATTCTATAGATAAAATATTTTCATTTAGACCCTTA
The DNA here is from genome assembly GCA_916614155.1 of Mesoligia furuncula. Classification (NCBI taxonomy): domain Eukaryota; kingdom Metazoa; phylum Arthropoda; class Insecta; order Lepidoptera; family Noctuidae; genus Mesoligia; species Mesoligia furuncula. The sequence goes on from OU744792.1 coordinate 10,590,674, forward strand.
AAAATTAATTTAATAACCCGTAATTGCGTTCCCATTTTCCCCAGTACCACTACATTACAAATAATTACATTAAGCGAGTTGTTCGCACAGGTTAATGTTTCTCTACTCTCAGTTACACGGCCCTCACGAGAAATGTCAAGGTCGATTATTACCTTACTCACGACTTCGTCTGCGTGAAATTTTGGCCCTCGACCCACAGCGTCGCATTCGCCCGCCCGCGCTATTACTTTATTTTCTGACTTATTTTATTTTTCTCGGCTCCTAAGGTTGTAGCGCGTTATTGAACAGTCTTTAACCTTACTCGAGAATTGGGCTACCAAATGCTGAAAGAATTTTTCAAATTCAACTAGAGGTTGTAGAGATTAGCGTGTTCAACAAATAAACAAAAAAAAAAACGAACAAACTCTTTATTATTAGTATAGATCAGGGTAAAATGCGAATCTGGCACGTGTACAACTGTACACGCAAGTCAAACGTTCAACTTCATCATTATCGTCATCCGACTGTCCTCATCCCAATATAGTTTGGGGTCGGAGCACTACGATTTTCACTTCCATTCATTTCATTTTTTTTTCTCTTCATTTTCTTCATTCGTCGCCTTTACCCCCCGCTCTAGCAGCATCATTTTTCACACAACCAATCCATCGCATCGTAACGTAAAAGCCAATTACTACATCATGTCATATTAGCTATTATTCTATAATTACTACATCATGTCATATTAGCAATTATTCTATAATTACTAAATCATGTCATAAGTTTTATTTTTTATTACTTTAATTTGTTAATCATTTTAATTGGGTTTAAAATATTATTATATTAATTGAATTGAATAACGAATGTGTTTATGTACAGTATGCATCAATACTGCTTAGGCATGCTATGGTTGAAATTTCTGTGAACATGCTTCGCGCCGTCCCCGCGCCCGCGCCGCAGGCCCGTATTTACATCTGTGTGTGTACACTTGCTAACGTCAAACGAAACAAAACATATCGTCATCGCTTTTTCACACGCGCGGCGTAATTACGTATGACCTTGGTTGGTTCATACCACTGCTAAAATTCACAACTTCATAACAAGTACTGCTAGCGGATAACGTAGCGTATAGGATTAGTAAACACGCAGGCCTGGGTTCGAATCTCGAGATGGAACTTTGATTTATCTTTTTAACAATAATCTTATCTTTTTTTATTATTCGATAAATTAATACATGAGAATAATAATGTAATATTTGTTTTATTTGTATTATTATATTGTTATTGAAATATGCGGGGTAAAAATAAAAAAAAATTAAGTGATTTCAAAAATTTTATTCGTTATTATTTGATAAATAAACTTTTAAAACAGTTTATTTTCTCATAAAGAACAATTTATTGAAGTAAAACAGGTAATCAGTGAGCTACGACCATTAGACTTAAAATATTGTAACTATCTTAGTAATAAAATAATATTGTGCTTTAATTGCGGATATAGCTTAAGTATTCATTTTCAAAATTCATTTTGAAAAGAAGATTGAAACTATAAACCTCAAAATAATCCTTATTACGGATATGACACAATAATATTTTAATATTACTAAAATCAATTTGTAATTTATAACTTAATACGTTGTATAACCCCCATTATTATCCATGCTATCAAGTAAACGCTGGCGTATGGATACTGTAATGTTTAAACATATATCTTCATTTTTCCTTGCAATGCAACTTCATCTGGTAGGCAACTAGTTGGTTAAAACCACTTGTTTCTTATTCACTGACTATATTCTTCCTTATATCTTTTGACCCTCCGACTCACAGTAGGTAATTTCTCTAAAACAAAAAAGGAATATTGTAAGGCTACTAGCAAAATTATAAAATATTAAGTAGATACTTATTACTTTTTTAAACAAAAATATTTTGAAAATAGTTCAAATGTTACACAATGATTAAGTATATTATAATTTATACATAATGCTATATTCATCATTCCAAAAGTAAATAAATAAGCTCTTGGAAAAAATTTTTTTTTCTTCTATTTAGACCCTATGGTAAATATAAAACGTTTAATAAAATAACTACAAGGATCAGCAGTTAAACTTTAATTAGCTAAATGTTAGATAAAATAATTAAATCATAATACTCACAGTCAGTCCGGTTTCATCAATTATTTGTGATATAATATTAAGTCCACTTTTACGCTGCGCGATAATATCCGCTTTCATCTCAAAGCTTACATTTCAAAATGAACTATTACACAGCTATTATAATAGATTAAACACACGTCACTAACCCACAATATCAAAAACCAACCAAGAACGAACAACATTCTATTAGACGCGGTGAATGAGTCGTAAGTTACCTGCATCTGTCTACCATACCTAATTTATTTATTTAGATTTCTGTGGGTATACTCATAAAGTTTTACGAATTATGTGAACAAGACGAACATGACACGGAACTATATTCAAAAGCGTGATTATTCGAGTAATATGCGGGTGTGTGTGTCAAATTACTCATTAAAAGAAGGTCGTAAGTCAAACTAAACGTTAAGCAATTAGTTTTAAACTTGCCTATGGACTTTTGGCGTGGATAGTACCTATTAATTTGATATTGTTATAATTTAGTTTTATTTATTAAATTTGAATGTTTTGTTATTAGTAATTAATTAGAAATGATAATTCGGATATTGTACGCCATTGACAGCCAGACAGCGTTCATTTTTGTTAACCCTATAAGCCTAATCTACGTCTGCGAGGCGCACACGAAACCGAATATCGTTTGTCCCTTTCTAACGGCTGAAGCTAGCGAGTAGTGCTCTTTGGCCAACTCAGTAGCCACCGGGAGCTAGCGAACGGTGCCCGTATCGTTAAGGTAAGTCCCGCCATTTTCGATTTATCGAAGTATTGCACGCCTGCGAGGCGTATGTTTAGGCTTTGCGTAACTTTTAACTAGGTTTGTGTGATTTTACTTTTGTTTGTTTTTCGTATATTATATGTCTATTTTCGACGTTGTTTCAGATATTATAATGTCACGGTCTCGAAGATTAGACGGAGACGATATTTTAGCAATCCTAAACGAGGAAGATGATCCTTCTTTGGAAGATTCAGATTCCGAAGTTGAGGATGAACAGATTATCGACGACGTTCAAAGCGAAGATGAAATCAGCCAAAAAAACTGAAATACTGCGCTTTTTGTTCCTATAAAAAAAAGAGAATGTCCAAATTGGTTTGTTATAAATGTAAAAAATCTGTGTGTGGCGAGCACAAGGTTGATATTTGTGTAGACTGCTCTAAGTCTGGTTAGTTTTAATGTGTGCTCTGACTGATTAGTTTTTAATGTTTGCTCTAAGACTAACTAATTAGCGTTAAAAAAAGAAAATTTTCTATGAAAAAAAATATGTTTCTGTTGATTTTGAAGAAGTTGATTTTTTTTGTTCCAATTTATTCACCTAATTTTATTTTTGTATTAAATAACTGTGATTGTAGTAATTATTCATAACAGTGTTGTTTTATTTTTAGCTTATATACCACATTTAAATTTCCACTACAAAATAACCCAAAATAAGGCTATTTTTAAATAAAAAATTTGAATTATATGTGTACGCCTCTGTGACGTATGTTAAGGCTTTGTGTACTTCTGAAATAGATTAGGCTTCTAGGGTTAATATTGACGTATCCAGCCTAGATTTTTTTACCTAAGTTCTAAAAATTAAAATATTTTAATTTATTTCTTGAAATATCTTTCACAACCAGCCAGTTCCACTGCCTGGGCCACCACTGACTCATCATGATCAGTCTATAATGTTCGGAACTGCTGGGCCACAGGCCTCCTCTCTGTGAGAGGGAGTGGACCGTGATACACCACGTGGGCCTAATGCGGGTTGGTAGAAGTCACATGTCTTCTAATTTTTGGTTCTAGGACATGCCGGTGTCCACACGATATTTTCTTTCACCGTTTTGAGAGCAGTGGTGATAAAATAATTTACGCATTGTTACTTATTAAGTTATTGTAAATTATGATATTACACCTATTTTAATACAGTCCACTTCTTTTATTATAAAGTGCCGATTGAGCCCAATCATTGATCCGGCTCGAAGGACCAATGATTGGGCTCAATCGGGACTTTATAATAAAGGAAGTGGACTGTATTAAAATAGGTGTAATACCATAATTTACAATAACTCTCGAGCGCGTCTGTGAGCCGAGTTGAGTGAAGGGCGCGCAGCGGCCGTCGCGTACCGGGTTCGGTACCCCGACGCCCCGCGCCGTCCCCTCGGTCAATCACGCGCATATAATATGATGCGCCGACAAATGTTGAGAAGATTAAATTATCTATATACAGGCTGTTGATTTGCATCCTAGTCAAATTCAAGGACGTAATTATGCTAATGATTCTCGACCCAAATCAACAATAAAATGGGTAGGTTTTTTTTTTTTTTTCTTATTTACGGAAATCCGTAAGTGTGAACCAGCCGTATTTAAACGCGGCCCGTCTGTTACTAGCCCTATAACCGCGCTTTCACAGACACACACAAGTAAATGCGCATGAGAATCTATCATTCGATAAATTCGTAGGTAATCAATCCCATCCCCCAATCACGATGCGGCGAAGCGGGTACTTAGTCTCCCGCGCACCCTAAGCCACGCCCCCGCGGCCCCGGAACTAACAGTGTAATTGAAATCGCCGCAGCGTTCGTGCGCTTTGCGAATTCCGCTTCTCGGTAAATCGTTGAGACGTAGAAAGTGTTCAATTCAAATGTCGTGCTGGTGGAGATGGTCAGGTGGGTATGCCAACAGTGGAGACAGCCTACGTGGAGTCATCCGGATGTTTCCCGATCGGGAACTCCCGTCACAGAGCGTCATGCTGGCTGCTATGCACCACACCAGTGTTGCGCATACTGAAGCGTGAACTGCAACACCCGTTCCACTACCCCAAGGCACAAGACATTCACCCAGGTGATAATGCCGTGCGGATTACATTTTGTCGTTTTCGACACTTTAAAAACGAATGTGTTAGTGTTGTTAAGCTGAAGGAAAACCAGTACGTACTACCTAAGTACGTGGCAACTTTACCTCCGATAACATAGGTAGGTAATTTATTTATTTGTACATTTTGTAAATACGTTGTTAGCTTAATCAATTTCATTAGTGTAAATAAGTTATTTCAAATTTTTAACTACCAACGCCAATAATACCTAAGAGTCGAAAGTATACCACGTACTTACACTTAACTAGCACGTCTTTCCATTTCATCAAACGTAGAAAACATCATTTTTAGACTTAGTAGATCGGTACACTAACTAAGGTAGGTATTATTGCCGGCCCTAAGCCCGTTATGTAGGAAGGAAAGTTTCAAATCAACCAATTTAATCCACAAATAAAAACGAAATCACTACGAAAACTTTAGGTTGAAGGATATTATTAATCATCTGATAACAGGTCAGTGAACTTTTCTTTGGCGCACTAGTATTACTGTCATTAGTAAGATTTCCGTCTTCCAATGATGCTCAAAAATGAGTTAATTATCAAGCGAAATTTATGACAATAATGTAGGTGATTTTCGAAATAAAATTAGGTAAAATTATTGCTACCGGTCGGGTCATTGCTACGCGGCGCGACGGCGCGCTACCATTTCGGGGAAAAACAGCTGCATGCATTGTCGCTGTGTGCGTAGTCGGGTGATTCTGTTTTATTTGTATTGAATTAAGGGTGTAATTCTGAAATACTGTTAAATTTCAACAACAAAAAAAAAGCAGCGCTTACTAGTTATTGCCCCATAACGTACTTCAATTGATTATTTATGTATTTTATGACAACCTCCTGAACTTTGACGAGGATGCAAATAAACATAATCTATATAAATAAAATTCAAAGTCCTGACTGACTGATTGACTGACTGATATATCAACGCACAGCCCAAACCGCTGGACCTAGAGACTTGAAACTTAGAAGGTGTGTTCTTTGTGAAGAGTAAGTATGCACTAAGAAATGATTTTTAGGAATTCAACCCCTAAAGGGTTAAAATAGGGGATGGAAGTTTATATGAAAGTCTGACAGTTTTGAAGTTAGGATCTTCTAATTTTGTATTTAGGCTGACAATTGAAAATAAATTTATACGTGTCTCAGCGTTTTTGATAATTCCACCCCCGAAGGCTTAAAAAGGGGGATGAAGTTGTGTATAGAAAGTCATTAATTTTCGACGTAAAAATCACTAAATTTATTATCTAGGCTTATGATTGGAAGCTAACACAACGGTGTTGTTAGAATTTCATCCATTAAGGGGGTAAATAGGGGGATAAAATTTTGTCCTGACTGACTGATATATCAACACACAGCCTAAAACGTTGGTCGGTACCTCTGGGTAGAGAAATTAATTTTGTGGGGTGTGTTCTTTGTGAAGAGTAGATATCCACTAAGACGGGGTTTTTGGAAATTTAACCTTTAAGGGGTGAAAAGAGGGGATTTTGTTTGTATGAAAAATCTTATTCCTTGAGTTAATAACCATGAAACTGGGCACGAATATTATCTAAAAAAATAATAAAGTTTGGCTTTTTTTTCTAAGCTACCCCCTGAAGGGGGATTGGGGGGTGTCAAAGTTTGTATGGAAATATTTTAACGCGTGGTCCGATTAATTCGAAACTCAGTATTTATACTTAAGACCGAAAATAAAGAATAACGTGTATCACCGTTTTTGAAAATTTACCCTTAACGGGGTGAAAAGTTAATTTTATAGGGGAAGTCTTTACTGCGTGGCTTGATTAACTCGAAAATTGGATAAACAATCTTTGAGTTGAGTAATGAACACATCCCAAACAATTTTACGAAATTCCACCCCTGTGGGGGTGAAAAACGGGGATACAGTTTATAAGAAAAATCTTATTCATTTGGTTAATAAACTTGGCAAGAATACTTGCCTAAGCAAGTAATAAAGTTTATCATTATTCGTTTATCAAAACACCCCCCCCCTTGTATTGGGGTGTTAAAGTTTGTGTGGAAGAATTTTAACGCGCGGTCCGATTTACTCGAAACTCAGTATTAATACTTTTGGCAGAAAATAATTAATAAAAACTGCCGCACAGATCGATCGATCAGGTTACGCAGGCTACGCTTGCCGCAGTTGGTCTGTGGATAGGTGTCCATCTTTACATACCGTGACCTCTCCGTGCCTCGGAAAGCACGCTAAGCCGTTGGTCCCGGCTGTCATTCGTGGATCTTTGACAGTCGTTAGGGGTGGTCAGAAGCCCAAAAGTTTGACAACCAGTCTTATCAAGGGGTATCGTATTTGGGTTGTGGAGGTCAGATGTAAAATACTGGTACTCAGCTGCATCCCGTTGGACTGGAAGCCGGCCCCAACATTATCGGGAAAAGGCTAGGTAGATGAAGAATCAATAGTAAGTGTATGGGGTTTTCGAAAATTATTGACCTCTGACGGGACAAAAAGTGGTAATTCGATTTATAAGGGGATTTTAATGAGTGCCTTGATAACTCAAAAAATGGTACAAATAAATTTGGACTTGAAACTTGGCACAAATAATTATAAAGTTCGATTTTTTTTGGAATTCTAAACTAACCCAAAGGGGAGATTGGGGGTGTCAAATTCAGTATGGAAAAAATTTAATGCGCGGTCCAATTAACTCGAAACTCAGTACCTATCTAAGACCAAAATAAATAATAAAGTGGTTCAGGGTTTTTCAAAAATCTACCGCTAATGGGGTGAAGAGGGGTAGTCAATTTCACAGGGCAGAATTTTATTAAGAAGCTTGATTAACTGGAAAATTGGTATAAATAATCTAGATTATGTTTCGAAATTCCACCCCTATGGGGATAGAAAGAGGGGATACAGTTTATATGAAAAATCTTATTCATTTGGTTAATAAATTAGAAACTTGGCAATATTTGGGTCAGTAAATAATAAAGATTGTCACTTTTAGTTTTAAAAATCCCTCACAGAGGATTTGGGGGGTGACAAAGTTGATGGATTAGAAAAATATTTACCCCGCTGTCGGATTAACTCGAAACTCAGTACTACTAAAACAAAAAATACTTTAAAAAAGTGAATTAGGGTTTTTCAAAAATTGACTCCTACGAAGGTGGAAAATTCTACTGCTTGCTTCCATTAACTCGAAAATGGGTATGGGTCTTTGAGTCAAGTTATGAACACATCCCAAACGATTTATCAATATTACTCTGGGGGGGTAAAAAGCTGGGATAGTTTATTTGAAAAATCTGATCCATTTGAGCTATAAACAAAAAAATTGGCCCGAATACTTAAAAATCTGATCCATTTGAGCTATAAACAAAAAAATTGGCCCGAATACTTATTTATATCTAAATAAATTATAAAAATCATAAACATACATTTTCGAAATTATAAGAGGAAAGTACGAACTTCACGCGGACGAAGTCGCGGGCAGAAGCTAGTTAGGAATATTGAGATTAGCCAGTAGTATTTAAAACAGTTATTATTTTCGACAAAGTTACTTTACGTTACGTGTCCTGTCTGCAGGGCTAGCATGGCCGGAGACATTTTATCCACGGGGAGAAGAGAAAATACTATTCCCCTCTGTCAATTTTGTCCACCCTCCGAGCATGGCGACATGGGTGGATAAACTATTCACGGTGGCAGTAAGCACGAGACATTTTTATAGTACAATTAATTATATTTTCTCCAAGAGATATACTTAAACCCACCATCTAAAGACGAGGACAAATTTCTCCTTTTGTTATGTCAAAATATCTGTAATTTTTCTCTTCCACTAGTCGCCATGCTATAGACGGGGGGTGAGTATCCACGTCTGATGTCAAAAAGTGATATAATTCTCTTTCCCCCTGTTGCCGTGCTTTAGCAGGTGGATAAGATAATTTTATCCCTTGTCAGTGGAAATAACAAGTATAATAGAAAAGTTTTATCCCCAGCCCATGCTAGCCCTGCTGGTGTAGCACCAACTTATTTTATAGAGTAGACTAGCTTCTGCCCGCGACTTCGTCCGCGTGAAATTCGTACTTTCCTCTTATAATTTCGAAAATGTATGTTTATGACTTTTATCATTTATTTATAAATAAGTATTAGGGCCAATTTTTTAGTTTAGAGCTCAAAGGGATCAGATTTTTCAAATAAACTGTATCCCAGCTTTTTACCCCCCCAGGAGAGTAATTTTGAAAAATCGTTTGGGATGTGTTCATAACTTGACTCAAAGACCCATACCCATTTTCGAGTTAATGGAAGCAAGCAGTAGAATTTTCCACCTTCGTAGGAGTCAATTTTTGAAAAACCCTAAATCACTTTTTTTTTAAGTATTTTTTGTTTTAGTACCTACCTAGTACCGAGTTTCGAGTTAATCCGACAGCGGGTTAACTATTTTTCTAATCCATCAACTTTGTCACCCCCCAAATCCTCTGTGAGGAATTAAAAAGAAAATTTAAACTAAAAGTGACAATCTTTATTATTTACTGACCCAAATATTGCCAAGTTTCTAATTTATTAACCAAATGGATAAGATTTTTCATATAAACTGTATCCCCTCTTTCTATCCCCATAGGGAATTTCGAAACATAATCTAGATTATTTATACCAATTTTCCAGTTAATCAAGCCTCGTAATAAAATTCTGCCCTGTGAAATTGACTTCACCCCATTAGCGGTAGATTTTCTAAAAACCCTGAACCACTTTATTATTTACTATCTAAATAGGTACTGAGTTTCGAGTTAATTGGACCGCGCATTAAAATTTTTCCATACTAAATTTGACACCCCCAATCTCCCCTTTGGGTTAGTTTAGAATTCCAAAAAAAATCGAACTTTATAATTATTTGTGCCAAGTTTCAAGTCCAAATTTATTTGTACCATTTTTTTTGAGTTTATCAAGGCACTCATTAAAATCCCCTTGTTTTTTTTTTGGATGGGAAATCATCAAATGACTCCTCCGTGTTCCTTCCTTAGCCCTTTATGTTCCGGGCCAGCGGTAACCCTTTCGGACAATCCCGCTGACCCGGCAGGCTTCGGCCCTAAGAGGGCCTCCTCGATGCTGACATCTCTTTGAGGCGCGCGTGGAACATGCACGCGCCGTCCGGCACGGGCCTGGTCCTGATCGGACGGTGAGCTACCCATTACTCTCCGCCTGACCTTTGACACTGGTCTGACATTTAGAGATCACATCTCCTCTCTTGCCAAGGAATCTTTTAGGCGCCTGGGTTTAGAATTCCAAAAAAAATCGAACTTTATTATTTGTGCCAAGTTTCAAGTCCAAATTTATTTGTACCATTTTTTTTGAGCTTATCAAGGCACTCATTAAAATTCCCTTATAAATATAATTACCACTTTTTGTCCCGTCAGGGGTCAATAATTTTCGAAAACCCCATACACTTACTATTGATTCTTCATCTGCCTAACCTTTTCCCAACTATGTTGGGGTCGGCTTCCAGTCCAACGGGATGCAGCTGAGTACCAGTATTTTATATGAAGCGACTGCCTATCTGACCTCCACAACCCAAATACGATACCCCTTGATAAGACTGGTTGTCAAACTTTCGGGCTTCTGACCACCCCTAGCGACTGTCAAAGATCCACGAATGACAGCCGGGACCAACGGCTTAGCGTACTTTCCGAGGCACGGAGAGGTCACGGTATGTAGAGATGGACACCTATCCACAGACCAACCGCGGCAAGCGTAGCCTGCGTAACCTGATCGATCGATATGTGCGGCTGTTATTATTGATTATTTTCTGTCAAAAGTATTAATACTGAGTTTCGAGTAAATCGGTCCGCGCGTTAAAATTCTTCCACACAAACTTTAACAAACGTGTTTTGATAAACGAATAATGATAAACTTTATTACTTGCTTAGGCAAGTATTCTTGCCAAGTTTATTAACCAAATGAATAAGATTTTTCTTATAAACTGTATCCCCGTTTTTCACCCCCACATGGGTGGAATTTCGTAAAATTGTTTGGGATGTGTTCATTACTCGACTCAAAGATTGTTTATCCAATTTTCGAGTTAATCAAGCCACGCAGTAAAGACTTCCCCTATAAAATTAACTTTTCACCCCGTTAAGGGTAAATTTTCGAAAACGGTGATACACGTTATTCTTTATTTTCGGTCTTAAGTATAAATACTGAGTTTCGAATTAATCGGACCACGCGTTAAAATATTTCCATACAAACTTTGACACCTCCCAATCCCCCTTCAGGGGGTAGCTTAGAAAAAAAAGCCAAACTTTATTATTTTTTTAGATAATATTCGTGCCCAGTTTCATGGTTATTAACTCAAGGAATAAGATTTTTCATACAAACAAAATCCCCTCTTTTCACCCCTTAAAGGTTAAATTTCCAAAAACCCCGTCTTAGTGGATATCTACTCTTCACAAAGAACACACCCCACAAAATTAATTTCTCTACCCAGAGGTACCGACCAGCGTTTTAGGCTGTGTGTTGATATATCAGTCAGTCAGGACAAAATTTTATCCCCCTATTTACCCCCTTAATGGATGAAATTCTAACAACACCGTTGTGTTAGCTTCCAATCATAAGCCTAGATAATAAATTTAGTGATTTTTACGTCGAAAATTAATGACTTTCTATACACAACTTCATCCCCCTTTTTAAGCCTTCGGGGGTGGAATTATCAAAAACGCTGAGACACGTATAAATTTATTTTCAATTGTCAGCCTAAATACAAAATTAGAAGATCCTAACTTCAAAACTGTCAGACTTTCATATAAACTTCCATCCCCTATTTTAACACTTTAGGGGTTGCATTCCTAAAAATCATTTCTTAGTGCATACTTACTCTTCACAAAGAACACACCTTCTAAGTTTCAAGTCTCTAGGTCCAGCGGTTTGGGCTGTGCGTTGATATATCAGTCAGTCAATCAGTCAGTCAGGACTTTGAATTTTATATATATAGATATGGTTTCCTTTTCTTCTTTTTACTGACAAGTATTTGTTTTTTTAAACATGATAACTTACTTCAAATAATATCTCCTACACAACACTATGTTACTGATTTCTATACCAAAAATTACCAAGTTTCCTTTAATTTCAACAATAACAATTTGCTAATCCGCCATATTCCAGTCACAATCTAGTTTTATTTCAAGTTAACTCAGTCCCGAAAGTCAACTTACTAGAGCAAGTTTAAGCTGCGAAAGCAATTTGTCTTAGTCCAGTCTTTTTGCCTTGAAAATAAAATTAGTTAGGCCTAACTAATCTACATACTTCAGTCGAAGTGGAGGTGCTTGGGGGAGGCCTATGTTCAGCAGTGGACATCTTTCGGCTGAAATTATGATGATGATGAATCCACATACAAACTATACCTACACATTAAGTACAAAATATCCAAACACTGTACCTAGCAATAAACTAAAATACCTCCACATCGTTGTATGGCAATGCTTAGCCTCGGGCCAAGGTTTTGCCAGTTACGGGAAGTGTCAACTAACCTTTTAGAGATTTCTTTGATGTCCTATTCCGAACCCATGGCTCGAAGGTTTCAACCTCAAACGTCTCGAAAATATTGTAGGTATATTCCGACAAGGTTATTATATTAGGCCTTGGTTAAATTTTGGCAAAATGTGTTTTTTGATCAATTGTTTGTCTTTGAATTGTCAAATAATTAACTATTAGTTGACCCAGTTGTTGAGGATGGCTATGTATGATGCTCATAAAAATGGAAACATGATCACTTTTTTTGCATATATTTTTCACACAGACAGTGACAGCAGACAAAAACATAAGAATACATTTTATAAAAAAAAGGAAAGAAATATTATTATAAAAAATGTTGGTTGCTGGTCGTCAACACTAGTTGACCATTAGTTACTATTTTGTAACAATTGGTCGAGTTAACTACGGATCGAAAAACCGGCCCTAAGCAGACTATATAAGTTATCACTTTACAAACTATTATTTCTGTAAATAACTCATTTGACAAATAAAATTGAAGGGCAACACAACATAAAACATCAAAACATCATTTGAAAAACTAATATTTTTATAATCATGTCAATCGTTAAAACGACGCAAAGCATAAATAACGTTTGACAAAATGCACTGCTGGATAATTACTTAATTTCATCATCATCATCATTTCAGCCGAAAGACGTCCACTGCTGGACATAGGCCTCCCCCAAGCACCTCCACTTCGACCGGTCCTGTGCTTCCCGCATCCAACGGGTTCCTGCGGCCTTCACAAGGTCATCGGTCCACCGTGTGGGAGGCCTTCCAACGCTACGTCTTCCGGTACGCGGTCGCCACTCCAGAACCTTTCGGCCCCATCGGTCATCTGTTCTGCGAGCAAAGTGCCCTGCCCACTGCCACTTAAGTTTGGCAATTCTTCGGGCTATGTCGGTTACTTAATTTATTTGAGAATTTTTTCTTAAGTATTAATTAGTCCAATAGCGAGCGAAGCGAGCTTGGGACTTAGGGGACCCCGACTCAGACAGGTTAGGTTCGAAGGGGATGATGGAGGCTAAAGTGAGCAAGCGAACGAGCCCGCATCATCTCCTTCGTGTTAGGTTCCTTTAAACCCTGTAGACAGAAATAGGTGCCCCGCGAAGAGGGGCTCCGACGACTACGTCTTAATATTACATTACATTCGGCATTACATTGGAGCAATAATCAATAAAGTGAAATAGTGTCAACAACCGTTGGGAGTTATTTATTAGGGTATACTCCAAAGAACATTATTTGTAAATATCATTATGCGTTTATAATATAATGCTTTATAGAATTATGCTTCCTTATTATTATGCCAATAGTATTTATGGAAATGAACATTATGGCAAATCATTTATGCTTATTGATATTATGCGTAGTGATAATTATGCTGAATTTCGTTATAATAATAATAATAATATATAACAACAGACCTGATATAACACTAGTTGATAAAGTAAGCAAACACACATTTATAATAGATATAGCAGTCCCAAATACTAACAACATTCAAAAAACTATCACAGAAAAAATCAGAAAGTATACAGAATTACAAGAGGAAATTACCAAAGTTTGGAAAATGAATAGAGTCACTATAGTCCCAATAGTAATATCAACAACAGGTGTTATCCCAAAACAAATATTCAATAGTTTTAATGCAATAAATCTATCTAAATACACATACATAACACTTCAAAAAGCTGCCATATTAAACACTTGCCGCATAGTAAGAAAATTTTTACAACTAGACTTGGACAACAATTTCACTGCAGTACAGAGCAATTTACCTTCTTAAAATAATAACTAGAATCTCACCTTGGTTCACACCCGTGAGATTCTGAAAATACCAGGTACTAACCTGAGAAAATTTAATTTAAAAACCAAAATAATAATAATACTTTATTTTTCAGACCATGGTGCCCATTTTGTTAGTAACAATGTTCTTATAGACTAGTGTTAGTAATACTTAAAACTATCCACAACACAAGACATTTGAAAAGAAAGAAAGGGTATCCACATTTTGTTAGTTACAAGACAGAACTTAAGAAACTAGTGTTAGTAAAACATCATTAGATTTTTTTCCCGATGTGACGCCCCGCAAACTGAGCATGTATGACATGACATTATTTGCAAGCATGTAATTGCACCCATCTCTCGAGAAGCGGGGAGTCCCATCGGTCAGCTAATACGCACAGAATGCTATTGGTACTGGATCGCAGCCGTTCAAGCATGGAGGCGCTACGCTTACGCATTATTGCGGCAAAGCTGTCAATATTAGCCTCCGCAAACATGCCTGACGCACTGCAGTACCGTGGCAGTCCCATCAGCACCCTGTACGCATTATTATATTGGACTCGCAGGTCGTCATATGCCCGCCGCGTATAGCCGACCCATAAGCTGCACGTGTAGAAAGACTGGCAGTATGCTTTGAAAAGCGTCTTCTTTACCTCATCACTACAGCGTGCAAACCTACGGGCCAACATATTACAACGGACAGCCAACGACCTGCGCTCCCTTTCGATGTCCACATTATCTCGCATATCATCGGTGACCCAGTGGCCCAAATACTTGAACTTTTCAGTTTTATTTATTAAAGCACCACACAAGTGAATGTCTGGTACAACCTCATAACATTTATTGCCCGCTTTGAACACCATAAATTCACTCTTAGTTGGATTGTATTTGAGCCCATGGGTCACAGCGTATGACTCACAAATATGAAGCATTTTCCTCAACGCACTGATGCCAATGTAAATTGTGACAATATATTTTATGCTTATCATTAGTAAAACTACTAACATAGTAACTAAGTCATCATTATCATTAGTAACTAAGTGGTAACGACCACATCTTACGAGTTGTAGGTCGTAGGTTCGAACCCTGACAGGCGCTTTACATTGTGTAAATTATTTCATCACCACTGCTCTCAAAACGGTGAAGGAAAACATCGTGAGGAAACCGGCATGTCCTAGAACCAAAAATTTAAAGACATGTGACATAGACCAATCCGCACTGGACCCGTGCGGTGGATGACGGCCCATTCCATCTTATCGAGAGGAATCCTATATCCCAGCAGTGGGAACATTATAGGCTTCATTTATCTCATGAAAATATTAATTGACAACGTTTCGAGCCCATTCAGATTTCCTTGTAGCTGTCCAACCGTTGAAAAGGCTTGTTCCCATATCCGGCCCGTTATAGGACGTTGACTTTCTGTGACTAATTAAAAACAAAAAAAAAACAATACTTTTTTTTATTTAGGGTATCTTTTTATTTGATTTTGTGAGTTTTCGTAAATGACGGGCGGAATTCAGATCATTAAATTTGCTTTTCGTTGCCACAATGATCTGTTTTGTAAATGTAGTTATTGTTAAATGTTTTATTATAATTCCAACACTCCACTTTTGATGAGTTCTCACGCCTTCTGCACCCAGAAAAAAGTTTATCTGTCTGTGTAGTCATAAGTGCATGAAGCATTCAATTTACGAAATCGTTAACGGCGTCCCGTCCTCGGCGTATCTCAAATATGTATATTTTAAAACGCTAATTTCATACACACTATTTGGTTACCGCTGTTTCCGTAGACGGCTGCAGTGGCACACAAAAATAAATGGTATTACAGAACCAAACCAGACTCCTGTAAAGATGTACAAAAGCCACAGTACCTAAACATGCAGGTACTTACAAAAGTAATCCTCAAACAAAACTAACATGTAAACAAACCACAGCCAACTTTGTTTCGTATTAATTTGTAACGGCGTAAAAGGTTTAATGTTATAGAATGACCAGACCTACTCGTGATAAAGTTACACGATATTCGGAAATATTGAGCGCCAGCTGGTGTGTAGGGACGTTCACATCTATACACGAGTATAATAAACGAAACCACATCGAAATTGGGTCAGTGTTTCTGGAGTTACAAAGTAGAAAACATGTTTTATGAAGGGTTGTGTTGTGTGTGAATTAATTGTTTTTGTAATGGTTTATTAATTACTTCTAACTGCCAAAAGATGCTTGAAGTAATCAACAATGTTGCCTAGGCCATGAATACGACCTCGTAATTTTCGTTACGTATACACAACTTATTTGAAGATTAGGGGCATAAGGAACATATTGCTGCCTCCACAAAAATTGGCATGTTGTATAAACCAATTTTGTTTGAAGATTTTGGGTGTAAGATCGTTCGAAAAGTAATGTTGCTCTTTACGTCCTTTAAAAATTTCAAATAAAAATATAGTTGTGCTATACGACCTACATTTTATTATAAAATAAGGAGACCTAAGAGATCTGCTTCATCAGTTTTAAGCTTTATAAGCTTAAAACTGCTATATAATCTGCTACATCAGTTTTAAGCTTTATAAGCTTAAAACTGATGTAAACTGATGTGTTCTAAGCTTTATAAGCTTAAAACTGATGTAGCAGATTATATAACAAAGACACCTGATTACATTGCATAAAAACTGAAAAAATTAAATTAGAAATGACGAAGAAAAAGAAAATTAAATGATCTCATTACAAATTTAAGAACTTTTAGTATCTTTTTGTTTTTTTTTTAATAGAAAAGTGAAATAAACGATTTTTATTTCTCATCATAATTTTAGTTTCTATTATCCTCTTTTTATTTCTATTCAAAACTCAATTAGAAGATTAAATATAGCCACTCTCATAACAAACCAAGAGCAATTAAGATTAGATTTAGATTTAAAAAAATATTTTAGTTTCTTAGACAGAACAGATGAAGATGACGTTCAAACGCAATACACTAACATAAAAAAACAGCACTAAAAAGGTCAGTAATAAAACAAAAACGAACAAATACAAAGAGAGTTTTAGTAACCAAATGAAGCAGTTAATTGAAGAGAGACAACAACTTGCTATATACACCAGAACACAAAGCGGTAGACCGACTTGTTAAACGCAGTATTCGTAAAGACTTAAGAAACCGTAACACACACACCTCATAAAGATTGCTTTAGAACAAAACACCTCACTAAAATCCACCAAACAAAGAATATCAAGCAAAGGACGACCTACAATTGCGTGTTTAAAATTTTGAACATTTGTACAGACAAATGTTCAAAATTTTGCCTCTGTCATTCTGTTTCATACAGTCGGTTTCGCGATTCATAAAAAACTCTGTTGTTTTATAAGAATCGCGAAACCGACTGTACAAACTAACGCAACTGCATATTCGTGCTCTGATAACATTCCACCTTTCACAGGCTGGGAAGTTCATAAGGCACTGTGGAGCATGAAGTTTAGTAAGAGCCCAGGCGACGACGGCACCACCACGTAACCACTGCAGCCTTAAAAATAAGAGAGCCTGTCCTTCTTCCGCATGTTACCAATTTTTTCAACAGTATTTTAAAAACTGGAATTCTACTTCGCACGTTTTGCCATTCTTTGATTATTCTTCTCCTCAAAAAGGGTGACAAAAAAGACATAGACAATTAGCGGACATGCCGGATTTCGTTGCGGTCTTTCTAATACTGACCACCTCCACTCCATCAACCAGGTTCTCGAGAAACATACAGAGTTCCAGCTCCCACTTTATATTACATTTAAAGATTACTCAAAAGCTTTTGATAGCATCAGCCATACCTCAATTCCGATTATTCATTCCTCAATTTCAACGCCTTACAAAATCAAGAAATAAACACCACGTACATCTTTTGATAGAAACAGCATCCCAGCTATTAAAATCAATTCTAAGACAGGACCGTCTTTCCAGTTCAATAAAGGAGTTAAACAGGAGACCCGCTGTCTCCGAAATTATTTACGGCCGTTCTGGAGGAAGTCTTCAGAAAGCTAGCAGCAAGCTCGGCAGGAAGGGGCATTATGGTTGGAAAAAAGAGATTATCCAACTCCGTTTTGCCGACGATATTGTCCTTTTTTCGTCTTCAATCTCCGAGCTTACTCAGATGCTAGAAGATCTCAGCACGGCAAGCCTAGAGGTCAGACTTCAAATGAATATGTTAAAGACCAAGTTGATGATGAATAGCGTGCATCACAGGATCACCGTGCCGGGTGGGGAGCTTTAATATGTTGATGAGTAACTCTATCTTGGTCAAATAGCCTCTTTCAGGCAAGACTAAACAAAGAAGTTGCAAGACACACCGAAAATGCCTGGAAGAGCTATTGGGCCATGAAATATCAAGTAAAGGGCAATCTTCCACTGTCACTTCAAGAGAAGACTCATCGACATGTGTATTCTTCCCATCCTCACGTATTATGGTTCTCAAACATGGTCTTTGATAATTCAGCAGAGGTCCACGCTCAAGTTTTGCCAGAGAGCTGCTCTGGACAGAGGGATGTGGAAAGAGAGTAGGTACTCGGGAGATCTTTGTCCAGCAGCATAACGGCAAAAAAAAAAATTCTAAATAATTATGAAAACTTAATGAATGTATCCGAGACGATAAATTCCCACTACCAAACATTACCGAAATATTAGACTCTCTTTCAGGAAGTATTTGTTTTACCCATTTAGATCTTCATCAAAGTTTTTACCAAGTAAATTTAAAACCAGAGAGTAGGGATATCACCAGTTTTTCGACTAGTGAAGGTCAATATCGTATGAAGCGCCTTCCTATGGGTCTCAAAATATCACCAAATGCGTTTTCTAGAGCCATGTCAGTTGCCTTGTCAGGACTAACATTTGAGAAATGTTTCGTTTACTGTGACGATCTTATTGTATTCGGTAGGACAGTAGATATACATAATAAGAACCTTATGGATGTTTTCGATCGTTTAAGGAAAATGAACCTTAAGCTAAACCCAGCAAAGTGCGAATTTATGAAAACTCAATTACTCTATTTAGGTCACGAAGTTTCAGCTAATGGTGTATTACCAGATCCACAAAAAATTACTGTAGTTAAAAACTACCCAGTACCAAAAAATGCCGAAGAGGTCAGGCGATTCGTTGCATTTTGCAACTATTATAGAAAATTCATTCGATCATTTGCAGAAATTACGGTACCACTAAATAAATTATGTAGAAAGAACGAAATTTTTGTATGGACAAGTGAGTGTCAAAATAGTTTTGACATTCTCAAAGAAAAGTTAATAAATCCACCAATTTTGCAATACCCCGATTTTTCTAAAGAAAATGAATTCATACTTCAAACGGACGCATCTAATATGGCAATAGGATCAGTCTTATGCAACAGTGACCTAAGACCAGTAGCTTACGCCAGTAGACCACTAAATAAAGCAGAGATAAATTATCCTACGATACAAAAAGAACTTTTGGCAGTGGTGTGGAGTATAAAATATTTTAGACCTTACTTATATGGAAGAAAATTTACTATTCTAACGGATCATAAACCACTCATCTATCTATTTGGCATGAAAGATCCATCTACACGACTTTTAAAGTTTAGATTACTATTAGAAGAATACGATTACGATATTAAATACATAAAAGGTACAGAGAATAATATTGCTGATGCATTGAGTAGGGTTACCATAAGTTCTTACGAATTAAAAACCTTAAATGAAAAAAGTATAAATATGGTAATGACAAGGGCACAACGAGCGAGAATAAACTCGGAGTGCAAAGCAATACCTACCTCGAGTGACAATGGTTCTCTTAATATAGCTGACGAACCGAGGTTTGGCCAACCAAGGATAGCAGAGATATTAAGAAAACCTAAAGAAGCTGTAGAATTAACATTTTTAAAAGGTAAAGAACTAAACAAGAAAAATATAGATTATGAAAACGAATGTTTTGTTTATGTTGAAAAAGAATCAACTCTATTTATCAATCTCGATTATATGTCGCATTTCTCGCGAGTCGAATTTGCGGATTTATTGAGTGAAACTTGTAGAAAAATCAATATTAAAGAACTATGCATAGTAAAAGATAAAAATAATGTTGAATTTATTAAAGAGTTGATCAATGAAATAAAAAGAAGACCACAGTGGACCGGTCCACAAATAAATATTATAAGAGGAATAAAAAGAGTCCTAGAAAATGACGAAAAGACATACATACTACATGACTATCATTTGCTGCCAACAAGTGGGCATGCAGGAGTAAGACGTATGATAAATAATATAAAGAGTAAGTATTTTTGGCCAGGCATGGAGAACGACGTACGATACTACGTTTCCAAGTGTAAAAAATGCCAAACTAGTAAGTATTCTAGAAATATAATGGAACCAATGGTCATAACTACAACGGCAACAAGTGCTTTCCAAAAGGTATTTTTAGATTTAGTTGGCCCTTTAGATAAGGATTTAGAAGGTAACGTTTATATTTTAAGTTTACAATGTGAGCTCAGTAAGTATGTCGAAGCGTATCCATTACAGAGAAAAGATACGGTAAGTGTAGCTAGATCATTCGTAAACAATTTTATACTTAGGTATGGTTTACCCACAACCATTGCTACCGATCGAGGTACGGAATTTATGTCGGAAACAATGTCAGAGGTTTGTAAACTGCTACAAATTAATAAAATAAATTCGACTGCATATCACCATCAGTCGATAGGTGCTTTAGAAAATACCCATAAGCATCTTGCAGCATTTTTACGTACTCAGTGTGACGGACATCCAGAAACATGGAGTCAATGGTTGAATTTTTGGTGTTTTTCATACAACACTACCGTCCACACGGAAACAAAATACACACCCTATGAGTTAGTTTTCGGAAAAACATGCAACTTACCTAGTAATCTTACCAATGAAGTAGTAGAACCGCTTTACAATCCAGATAACTATGCATTAGAACTTAAATATAGGTTACAGTTAGCTCATAAGGAAGTTAGGAATAATTTAATTATAAGAAAAACTCAAAGGAAATTAGCATATGATAGAAAATGTAATCCTATTTCGTATAAACCAGGTGATTTAATACTAATAAAAAATGAAACAGGTACAAAATTAGACAAGTTATATAATGGACCTTATACTGTGTTAAGCGATAACGAACCTAATGTCGTTATTCATAAAGGCGATAAATTAGAGACAATTCATAAAAATAGAACAAAGAGATTTGTAACTTAAGTAGTACCTACCTATATTTAATCGGTTTGTTTACATTTAAGTGATATTATGTTATGACAGTGACACACTCTACACTTAGTGATAATATACTTACATTGTTTAGATTATTAATAAATCATTCTTAAACTTTCGCGATTGTTTATGATAATGTTGTTTATGTTTAGAATAAGTACCTACATGTTAAGATAATGTTTGTTTTGCATTATATAAGGATCGTAACACTGCTTTAGAGTATAGGCAAATAAAATGTAAAAAAAAAAAAAAAAAAAAAAGAACATTTAATATGTTATTTTTTTTTTGTAACAACCCCTATGATGTGGTATGTAATATGATGTGCAAGTTTGCAGTAATAGCGAGTAAGTAGTTTACGTAGAATAGCGAATAAGTATTATGTTAAAAACAGTTAATAAAAGGATCGCACGACATACGGACGTTTCTTTATAAACTCCACCTAACCCTCAGCCCAATCCTACACGGGCCTCGACTGGAGGCGTTCTTAAGCGCATGTTTGGAGAGAGGCCAGTTTCCACGCCGTTGGAAGACGGGGAAGCTGGTCCTCATTCGGAAGCCAGGGCGCCCTGCGGACTCTCCGTCCGCATTCCGGCCCATCGTGCTGCTCGACGAGGTCGGCAAGCTCTTTGAGAGAGTGATTGCGGGCCGCCTCGTCGGGCACCTGGTGAGGACGGGGCCGGATCTTGCGGACAGCCAGTTCGGTTTCCGCAAGGGGCGCTCGACGGTGGACGCCATCATGCGCGTGAGAGCCCTCACGACGGGGGACGCGGTGTCCCGGGGTGGGGTCGTCGTGGCGGTGTCACTCGACATCGCCAACGCGTTTAACACCCTGCCCTGGAGCACCATTGTGGAGGCACTCCGGTATCACCGGGTGCCGCCCTACCTCCGTCGAATAGTCGAGGCGTATCTGACGGAAAGAGCCGTCAGCTACCCCGGTCGCGATGGGGAGTGGAACCGGCGAGAGATGTCGTGCGGTGTCCCACAGGGATCGGTCCTGGGGCCGCCTCTGTGGAACATCGGGTACGACTGGGTGCTGCGCGCCGACCTCCCTGATGGCGTCAGCGTGGTTTGCTACGCTGACGACACGCTGGTCCTGGCGCAGGGGAGGTCGCATCAGGCGGCGGCCGACGCGATGACACGCGGGGTTGCGATAGTTGTGGAGAGGATCCGGCAGTTGGGTCTCGAGGTGGCATTGCACAAGTCCGAGGCCATGTCGTTTCATGGGCCCCGGAACGCGCCGCCATCGGGATCCCAACTAACGGTAGGAGGGGTTCACATCGGCGTCGGGATGACGATGAAATACCTGGGTCTCGTCCTCGACAGCCGGTGGAACTTCGTGGAGCATTTCCGACGTTTGGCCCCCAAACTGGAACGGGCCGGGGCCGCCTTCAAGCGGCTCTTGCCCAACCTGGGGGGGCCAAACGCCTCCTGCCGGAGGCTTTACGCGGGGGTCGTGCGGTCCATGGCCATATACGGGGCCCCGGTGTGGGCGCGTTCACTGCGGCGGCGAGCCGCCCACTACCTGAACGCGCCCCAGAAGGTGGTAGCCATAAGGGCTATCCGGGGCTACCGCACGATCTCTGGCGAGGCGGCAAGCCTCCTTGCCGGACTGCCGCCATGGGATCTGGAGGCGATAGTCCTCGCGCGCCTGTATGAGTGGCGCGCGGAGGCACTACGCCGGGGGGAGGATCCGCTTCCGCGGCAAATCGCTGCGGAGCGGACGGATCTCCGGCGCGATCTCATGGCGGCATGGAAAGAGCGACTGTCGCAACCCAGCGCAGGGCACGCCGCGATAGCGGCGATAAGACCCCTCTTTGAGGAGTGGCTAGAGAGGCGCCACGGCGCCCTCACCTTTCGCCTGACGCAGGTCCTCACCGGAAACGGAAGCTTCGGGAGGTTCCTGCACATCATCAGGCGGGAGGAAACGCCCGGGTGTCACCATTGCCAGGATCGCCCAGAGGACACGGTGGAGCACACGGTGGAGGTCTGCCCCGCTTGGGCGGAGCACCGCCGTGTCCTCGTAGAGGCGATTGGCAGCGACGGCGACCTCTCGCGTCCGGCCCTGGTGCAAGCCATGGTCCGGGGCGAGAGGGAGTGGGAGGCAGTCACCTCCTTCTGCGAAGCAGTCATGCTAGCGAAGGAGGTGGCGGAACGGCTCAGGGAGAGAGCCTCCCGTCCCAGCCGCCGCGGGAGACGCTCCGGGCGTCGGGAGCCGCGTGACGACTCCCGGCCACCGTAGGCGCGGGCCTGCGGGCGGAGAGTAATGGGTAGCTCACCGCCCGATCAGGACCAGGCCCGTGCCGGACGGCGCGTACGTGTTCCACGCGCGCCTCAAAGAGATGTCAGCATCGAGGAGGGGCCCCTTAGGGCCGAAGCCTGCCGGGTCAGCGGGATTGTCCGAAAGGGTTACCGCTGGCCCGGAACATAAAGGGCTAAGGAAGGAACACGGGTGGGTTTTAGTCAGTAAGAGTCTGACACTCCCTTCCGCTCCACCCAGAGCGGGAGGAGTCATTTGATGATTTCCCATCCTCAAAAAAAAAAAAAAAAAAGGGTGTTTGGTGCATCGTTTGCCAAATGGAATTGGCCGAAAGGAGAGGTCATTTGCTATCTCTTAAGGCCCAGTAACTCATTCCTTATTACACCGGTTTTTTTATTATGACCTTTTAATTTTTATTTAGAAAAATACAAGAACTCTGCATTGAAGCTTAAATTAAAAAAAAAGCTATGGGTATAGCCTTCAAATTTCATTTCAATTCTTATGTTTACTCTTGTATGGTTCTATGAAATACAAAATTACTTGCTAATTACATCTAGTTCCTTTTTATTAACTCACAAAGTTTTTGAAAAAAGGAAAAATATACCTAACACTCAACTTTAAATTGCTGTAAAAAAAAAACTAAAAGCGATCGGGATCTTCGATTTTTTTTTAAAGTTTTCTAGTTTGTCCTCTTTCCAACGGTGTGCAATATACCAAAGAAAACTTTTAATAACTTCAGTAATTCGCTAAATATGTAATAGAGACACATCAGGCTGATATTCGATATTACGGTAAGAACACTAGTTTTCATATAAATAACATTCTTTAAGTATGTGGATAGTTTTATCTCACTCTTATGCAGTCTCTTATCTCTTTCCAGACTTCTAACTTTCCTCGAACTGGAAATAAAAAATAAACTTTTATTTAATAAGTACCTAATTATAAATTTTGTTCAAATTGTCTTCCACTATTGCGTACACACGCGCGAAATATCCGTTTTATCTCGACTGTAGTGGTGTGTAAACGTATTTCTGCTTTGATAGTGACTTACAACCGTACGCGCTAATATGGAATGCAAACCCCTTTAGGTCTACTGCGTACCTCACCGATGTTCTAGGTAACGGCATTGACGTCACTCTGCCAGACGTCATGTTATCCCGCACGGATAGTACTTTATACAAATATTTTAAAAAAAATGCCCCTTGGGAGAAAGTAATGCATTCTTACGCGTATTTTGTTTGTTGTAGGTCTCGAGAATCAAGACTATGATAACCGTGTCCAGTTTTGTCGTTTTTTATTACACTCGGACGTGGATGATCCAAACTTTTAAAAAAGAATTTCTACAAACAGACTTACCCTAATTAATATTAGAGTACCTAAGTCTGTTTGTAGAAATTGGTAGCCGAGCTAATCCTCGGCTACCAATTTTCAGTGAAGACCTGTCTTTTGTTTTTCATCAAGACGGTTGTCCCGCTCATTGGAGATTAACCGTCAGGGAGTACTTACTTGCATGTTGCATTCCCAGACTCAGGGATGGCCCTATTCCTTGGGCTCCACGTTCCCCAGACCTGACTCCGTTAGATTTTTAAGTCTGGGGACTGCCCAAAGAACTTGTTTACGCCACGGAAGTTAAGACTAGGGATGATTTAGTCCAATGCATTGAGGCGGCTTTCATCACTATCAAAGCAGAAATACGTTTACACACTACCACAGTCGAGATAAGACGAATATTTCGCGCGTGTGTATGCAATAGTGGAGGACAATTTGAATAAAATTTTTAATTAGGTACTTATTAAATAAAAGTTTATTTTTTATTACAAGTTCGAGGAAAGTTAGAACCCTAGAAACAGATAAGAGACTGCGTACGAGTGAGATAACACTATCCACCTACTTAAAGAATGTTATTTATGTGAAAACTAGTGTTCTTACCGTAATATCAAATATCAGCCTGATGTGTCTCGATTACACATTTAGCGAATTACTGAAGTTATTAAAAGTTTTTTTTGGTATATTGCACACGGTTGGAAAGGGGACAAACTAGAGAACTTTTTAAAAGAATTCGAAGATCCTGATCACTTTTAGTTTTTTTTTTACAGCAATTTAAAATTGAGTGTTAAGTATATTTTTCCTTTTTTCAAAAACTTTGTGAGTTATTAAAAAGGAACTAGATGTTATTAGCAAGTAATTTTGTATTTCATAGAACCATACAAGAATAAACATAAGAATTGAAATGAAATTTGAAGGCTATATCCATAGCTTTTTTTTAATTTAAGCTTCAATGCAGAGTTCTTGTATTTTTCTAAATAAAAATTAAAAAGTCATAATAAAAAAACCGGTGTGATAAGGAATGAGTTACTGGGCCTTAAGAGATAGCAAATGACCTCTCCTTTCGGCCAATTCCATTTGGCAAACGATGCACCAAACACCCTGTATAACATTTTATTGGGCTTATTTATTAGCAATACGTGTGCTGGAAACCGCAATGAAATTTAAAACTAAACTCTTAAATCCGTTAGTTTGCCGCTTCCATTAAATTAAGTCCATTTATATGCTCCTCGTTTCCCGACCGTTACGATGATATTCAATGACGATTTTATGAAAATTTCTCTACGAACTGAAAACACTTCTTAGAACTGGCACGATTTTGAAGTCCCTACGGTTTTGGCAAATGAGATTATAATACCAGAGTTCAACTACTGTAGGGCAAAGGCCCCATTCTGATAAACAGAAGGATAGGAGGAAGGAGGAGGAGGAAGTGGTGATTGATCGCCTCGCTAGCTCATTGCCTGATGCCGATTTTTGACCAAGTGCAGCCTTTGAATACATGCCTTGGCTGACTTTGCAGACCCACGACACGGCGACAAATCACTTCTGGTCCAGATATGTACTCAATAAGTAAAGGCCGAGGTTGAAAAAAACACCACATAACATACAATCATGACATCACGCCTGTAATCCCTAATGGGTTAGGCAGAGGTGTACTTAAACAGTTCACTCACATTTCGCGTTGTGCATCCACCAACCGGCACTGGGCCTGCGTGGTGGTTTATGGTACACTCCCTCTCACAGAGAGGAGGCAATTGTCCCAACAGTGGCAACATTATAGGCTGATAATGTTATGTTTATCCACTATCGACCGAGCACAAATCCAGACTCTTTGATTATTCACCAAAAAATAGTAACCTCCTAGACCAAAGGATAGTAGATACTGCAACGAGACTGGTGGCGGTTCATCTACGTCGACTGTCGCACCACAAAATATGTCATCCTCATCACATACGTCTCAAAATGTGACACGTTGTTGTCGATCGACGGTAGTCTGGTTGTACCCATACATCGTTTGTCCACCCGCCACCGTCAAAGGGACGTCAACAAGAGACGACATTTTTCGAACCGATCGTGACGTGACCTCCCGGTGACGGCGGCGTGCGATGGACACGCGGCCATAGTAAATGTATGTCTATTGTCTATGTATGTATCGCTACTTCGGCACCGTCATCTCGTTCTCGTTGAAGTCCCGTAAACATGGCGGTAGACAAACGGCCTTTTAGTCTTAAAAACGTCATATTTACACCCAAGCCCACAAGAAAACACGACACGACATCAAATAATATGCAGTTAACTCATCCGGGGGACCGGGGCTAATTAACTGTTTGTGTTATCTCGTAGCACACAATTAACGCCCTCATCTAAGTGTAAACAGTAGGATTAAATTATATGTGTTCTAAATGTTCCTTTCCGCTAAATAGCAATTGTTTAACAGCGTTAATTGAAACAAAAGTTCTGGGAATATGTCCGGACATTTGATTCAGCATAGAACCATCTAAGTGATGATAACAATACCGAGAACGGATATGATTGTAGCACAATTTAATAATAGTGACACAGCAAAACGCTATTTCTTATCACATTATATCGTATAGTTTACAAGCCACAATGGAATAAATACCTCAATTAGCTAGATACATAGAGTACCTATATAATTATTTTTAACTGTAGGTACGCTGATAGTAAAAACAGTAGCACGAACATGTAGTCCTCACCATTCCTCACTCATGTACTCTATGATATCCTTCGTAACAATAAAGTTACGAGTCGTAACTATTTCCACATTCATATTTCCACATTTCCCCAAATAGGCTCCCAAAATTGTCGACGACTGTCAGACTCTTACTGACTAAAACCCACCCGTGTTCCTTCCTTAGCCCTTTATGTTCCAGGCCAGCGGTAACCCTTTCGGACAATCCCGCTGACCCGGCAGCCTTTGGCCCCTCTTCCTCGATGCTGACATCTCTTTGATTCGCGCGGCAACAAGCAGCTGATAGGATATATTTCCCTTCGGCAAAAATTACAAGCTTTCATCCCCTATTTAATCTCTTTATGTCATGAATTTTCAAAAATCCCTTCTCAGGTATGTGTATAAGGAATACACATAAGTACCTGAGAGAAGATTTTTGAAAATTCAAAATTCAAACAGCTCTTTTCAAAATTTTAAGCTTTAAGACCCAGCGATAGGCTGTACATTGTCTGTCAGTGAATAAATTCAAGATTTTTATTATGTCGAAGAATACCAACACAGGCATGAAAACATGGCTACCATTGACAGTGTTATCGCTAAAAGCAATTTGCCACGGACAACCCGCACACAAAAAATACACTAGAAAGATAATGTACACACTGAGTACATACCAATTCAGTGTGTACATTATCTTTATCATCTGTACCATCTTATCACCGTGACTGATTAACA
Organism: Mesoligia furuncula; assembly: GCA_916614155.1. Lineage (NCBI taxonomy): Eukaryota > Metazoa > Arthropoda > Insecta > Lepidoptera > Noctuidae > Mesoligia > Mesoligia furuncula. The sequence continues at coordinate 10,619,113 of OU744792.1, forward strand.
ATTTAATCAGACACGGTGATAAGGTGGTTGCACGACAGAATTTATACTGTGACAGAAGCAACAAAGTCTCATTGAGAAACAAATGAATGAGAATCGAACTAACGGCAGAAGTGAACCAACATGGCCACAGGCCAGCTACGGGGCCTAAATATATACGTAAGTATTTATGGTAAACAAGACTTATGTTGTATCATCGATTCAAAAAGAAGAACTGTACAGGGTGACCAAGACATCGACGCACAAACTGTATCCATGAATTCAGCACATGATTCTAGATCTCTAGCGTAGACAGATACGTGAGTTATCAAAAAAAAACTGCTGTTTCATAGACAAGTGTCTACCTACCAATACCTACGCGGTCAAAATGTATGGAAAAGCAATTTCAGAATCATGTACCTACTGAATCCATGTTAACAGGCACCCTGTATACTGACTGTATCAGAAATGTGATGGAGAAGGTGGACCGATGACATGTGCATTTAGCCGTAGGAATCCGCTGGATACGAGAAGATGTCGAAGTGGCGATGTTCGAGAGAAGCCTATGTCCTGCAGTGGACGTCTCTCGGATTAAATGATGAAGAGAGGGGTACAGATCTTCAAACTGAACAACTTTCTCCATGGTACCAACATTGTAATCGCAAAAAAATTAACAACTGTCCCATAGTAAACTTCAATATAACCTTAAAATAATATAATATAAAATAATATAACATTTTCGTGATACATCCTGTATGATTCAGGCATTACTACAGTAATATGTTCTAAGATCATGCACCTACGTAGGTATATTATATTATGGACAAACACCCACCAAATTGATGCATATAATGTGCAAATGCGTGTATGCGACAGGCTGTGCAAACCACTAATTGTTCTAACACAATTAGGGGCTACCGTTCCAAGTCAGGAATTTAGGCATAGTGTCGAACTGCAGCGAGCATACAACGAGCGACCATAAACGGTTAGTGTGTTGAGCTCAGCATTGGAGAGACGAATAATGTATGAATATGTTCAAACTAGACTAAATTACAATGGATTGCATGTATGTAACCCAACTTAGAAAACTTAACAAAATGATAGTTTTAGCGTGGTGATTATGTAAGTGTGACTTTTTTGAACATTTTAACCAAACATATTACATGGGACTTAAACATAAACTAGTGGCGAAATGTGGGTGTAGTGTACTACTATAATTGCGTTCACGATTTATTTGCCAAAATGTAAACAAATATGAATTAATGGAAAAATAACTTTAATTCCTACCTACACAATAACCTTCAGTTTACGCTACAGCTTCAAACATTTTTATAACTTTTTCAATAGGGCTAGGCACTCTGAAATCAACTTAAATGTCATTGAAATAAAGTTGAAATTTGTTTAAGTTGAAATAGGGTTGGGTGTAAAGCACTGCGCACTTTTACTAGAGGTACACCTCTGCTTAACCATTCGGGGATTACAGGTGTGTTGATATTTATGTTTTTTTATGTAATAAAACTATATGTTGGATAAAGCAAAGAATCACGCGTAAACGCCCACTTCCAATACAATTCTACGAGAAAAATATTACGAGCTCATTATCAACATACTATTTCTACTGTCCTATACAGTCAAAACAGTGGTCAGATAGCTATATCTCACTACAAGTGCTTGTGAAAAACGGTTCTAAAATATTAAACTGAAGCAAATGGATCAATGCAGCGACCGAGGCGAACGGCAGGTCATTTATTATGCATAATCGTGATCTTCAAACTAAGGGTTACTGCAACGTTATAGTTATGGCTTTCTGCAATATATATACGAGTACTGAACCATTTGAGAAGTTTTATTAGAAGGAAAAACGCCCAGGATAGGGTGTCTCTCTTATTAAATTTTAAACTCTATACTTATTTGGACTGGGACACATGTAGTGATGTGCCTGGTGGCAATATTGCCACTGCCGGTAATATTCCCAATGTTGCCACTACCGGTAAAATACCAATATTGCCAGCAACATTGGCAAGATTTCCAATGTTGCCTGTCAAGTAATACCAATATATTTTATTTATCATTGTTTAGTTATATTTGTGTAGTATATCGATCATAAAATATTGTCAAAAATGCTGGCATTATTGGCAATTTTACCCAAAACAATATTTTATTATTGTACACAATGTAGATTATGGCCTTTAAATGCTAATTTTAAATAAGTAAGTATTGCACATAGATTCCATAGTTAATTTGACATATAATTAAGCAATATTCCCAAATATTTCCTCTCCCCGCAATATTCCTGGCAATATTGCCACCAATATTCCCACTTCGGGCAATATTGCCGGGAACGGCACATCTCTAGACACATGACGATATATTTTTATTCTCTGTATTAATCATTCGATCAAAGAGGACTTTTATTATAAATCACACTGCTTTAACGATAATACAATTTTTTCAACGATGGGTGAAATATAATATCTCTTATAGGGCATAGTATCTACAGTGGCAAAAGCATTTTGCGACGATAGACATTCCATAGATTAAAAATGTCTGCCCTAATCACATCATGCTACATACGAAAGACAAAATATACATAAATATTGTGTGGAACAAAATATTACCCAACATAAATAAGAAGATTATACAGAAATCTTAGTAAACGCTATGAATAGAAATGAGAAAGTTGGCATTGACTGTGTTATAAACACACTGTTCTGAATTAATTTTAGGATGACACAATGAATTGTAAAGAAATGGAGTACCTATTAGACTACATAAAAAAGATAGCTTGATCTCTGCGACATATTATTATGTCAAACTGACATTCCTAGGGTTGTCAGGATATAATGAATTGTCAATAGAAATTATCGACGTTTCTTACTATTATCGATGCTAATGTAACATATAATTGGGTTTAATTTAATTACAAACGTTACTAAATTAAACGAATATTTTAATATAAAATACATTTATTCTCTTAAAGGAGTACACCCCAAATCCATATCTGAATCAGTTTCTGAATAGCTAGAACAATCTTGTAAATTTATTATAAACTCTTGTTCGCAAATATTATCAAATCGGACATCCCGCTCCCAATTTTCTTCCATTAGTTTTCTGCATTTGGTTACCACAAATTAAGTTTTATTTAAAATATCGATATTTTATAGAGAAGAGCGGAGGCTTGTGTCCCAGCAGTGGCAACATTATAGGCTGATTATGATAGAGAAGAGCGGGCAAGAAACCCACCCTCACGATTACTCGTTTAAAAATAATTGGCTTTTACAATGTTTTCAAATTACAGTGATAATAGATATTAGGGGACAGTTTAGGCCTGTCAACAAGCACCAGGTACTTATTAAAATAGAAAAAAAGCTAAATTCTCTTTATTTATTTTTTTGTTTACTTTTGATCAACCATCCATTATTCAAGATAATAAAATTTATAAGTTAGAATTGTAAAATTATTTCTGAACTTATCGAGAATCCTGTATCTATATGGCTCTACTGAATCTATGACCAATAGCTTTCATTTGTTAATCATTATATAGATTTAGTTTTGTCTGACACTCTCAATGCTCGCGCAGGAAAAGAGATGTTTGATTTTGGGCTACCACCATGTACACTACGTAGATAAATAGGAAAAAATAGAGGATTTTCGTAAAAATACAAACAAATTAATTTGAAGAAAAGTACAGGTGTACACAAATGATTATTTGGGAAGTTTTTTGATAAGATAACCCTAGCCATGACAGTTGTGTTTGACATAACGTTTGACAACTTTGACAGTTTTAAGTTTCGTCACGTGACGTCTTTCTATGACAGTTTCACTTTGTCTTTGGATTGTTGTGTTCGCGGATGTGTTTCGGAGTTTTTAGTGATTGTTTGTGTTTTGTATGTTTTGAATTTTGAATGTTAGTCAAAACGCAAGTATTTTCGGAATTCGTGTTTTGTTTTTTTTCGCAGATATTACGATACATCAATAAATGTCATTGTCATAGTGATATTTCACATATTGCTGATCTACCATTTTTATTTTGTATTGCTCTCCTTGACCGAGTTAATTTTAATGTACATTAAAACGAAGTCAAATTATAGAAAATGAACATTAAAAAACGGTTACTATATTGTATAGCGATATTCACATTTAGTGTACATAGTGCTAGCCCAGGCTCCATATATTTTTGGAACATCTCCTTTAACATTTTAAATTTAGGCAACCATGGATTCACCAAACTTTTTGACAAGGCAACCTAATATGGTTGGATTGGAAATAAAATAAGCTTTCATTTGATATGTAATTAGATTAAATAACTTATGAGGGTACATTTATAACGCTTACTTACCTGTTTAAACCTGGCAATTCCATGACTGCGCAGAGAGAAAAGTCGGCCACCTTTATTTTTTCAATTCCTTGGGGTATTTTCTCTCAGCTGATGCTCGACTTCCATAAATAACTAATCGAGGAAGTTGATCAAACAAAATAAATTAAACATTTTATTGTTTAACACGTGATTTAGCTAGGCAACTTATTTGCGATGTATCAATGTACACATTATCTAGCATATATTCTTTATTATCATTAAATAACAGATGAGGGTATTTATTTCTTATACCGTATCTCGCACTATTTGCCCAACCCTTGGGGAAATACAACCGCGATGTTATGTAATATTTAGGAAGGTAATCAAAAATGGAACCTCACTATCCATCAAAGACTATATAACCACTTCTCTTTGCTATCCATCAAAGTGGGCCGTTGTTGTATTCCGAAAGTTAACAGACACTAATGGCTTGTCAATTATGGAAAACAAACTTTTTGCTTTAGTAAGTAGTTCTTCGGAAAATTCAACAATTCCTTGCCGCTCCCAGTTGTACGGGATACGGGACCACGCCATTTTATATTGAACTAAAATTATGCCAAGCCTTCCTACGCCGAAAGGGTACTGGATCTCGACTTTGCTATTTGGCTAATTTAAATACCCCTTTAAAAAAACCTCTTAAAGAAAATAAACGATTTATTTATACAGACTTTATTTTACACCACCAAAATACATAACAATAATAAAAACCGGCCAAGTGCGTGTCGGGTCACGCACAGTGTAGGGTTCCGTAGTAGCCCGTTATCACAATGTAGTACGATTCTGTTGTTCTTTATTCTGAATAGGTAAAAAAAAAACATATTTTGGTTTTCAATGCAAGTCTTTACCTATATAAACAAGCAACTACTTCATCTTAGTCACTTTAAAGGATTAATGGTAAGGATTTTGTATTTGGTACAAAATTATCCAACACCCAAGTTCAACGACTATTACTGCTAAACTAATAAAGTTATCTTAACCCCTATACTTTTCCTTTAAAGTTCATGAAATGCAGTATCATCGAGAATTTTTCCAGATTTTTCAAGTCAGTAGTTTAGCTTTTAGAGGGGGGGGGACGCCCTACTGGAACAAAAATTTGCACTTTAAACTTTAATATTTCGTAAATGGAGCATTAAATCGAAAAATAATTTTAGCAACCCCTAAGCCATTTTAGAAGACCTATTCAACGATACCCCACACGATGGGGTAGATGATGAAAAAAATATTCATCCGCACTTCACATGTAGGGGAGCTACCCTAAAAAAAAATATTTTCCAAAATTTTATTTTACCACTTTGTCGGCGTAACTGATATACGTACTCCTACAAAATTTCAGCTCTCTAGTTTTAACGGTCACAGAGATTAAGCGAGGACGGACAGACAGACGGACAGACAGACATGGCGAAACTATAAGGGTTCCTAGTTGACTACGGAACCCTAAAAAGCACTTCCTCTCTCCATAAACATCATCATTATATTTTCTTTGCTCCTGTTTCATGTTTATTATTATATCTTTATTAAGATTATTTATTATACTTTATGTATGTATTTACTGTATTATGTAAATGGTACACCACAGACTACCTACAGTATTTGTCTCTCCTTCCTCTTTTTAATCCATCTGTACGAGTCAGGTATCGTACATGGCACGCGCGCATTGCAGGGATCAGCACTTTTCCGTCGCCTTGCACAAATTATAGTGTAACGCGACAGTACACGATCAGCGTTCATAATCAGCTGTACTCATTCACATAGCATTCATATAGCATTAGTTACGTGGTAGTTAAATATACTCAATAAACCATCATCTTTGGCTATCCGTGACTATCATTCAGATTAACATCCAAGGTGTGTGCGACCCATTCAGCAGCGCATACATCTTTTTGCGCCAACTTACAGTCGGACTCCGAGACGCAGCCTCCGGCGCCGCAGGCGCGTAGACAGCACGCGACCCCCGTCGTCGATCCGACGCCACGCATTCACATCAAAAAGATGTATGCGCTGCTGAATGGGTCGCACACACCTTGGATGTTAATCTGAATGATAGTCACGGATAGCCAAAGATGATGGTTTATTGAGTATATTTAACTACCACGTAACTAATGCTATATGAATGCTATGTGAATGAGTACAGCTGATTATGAACGCTGATCGTGTACTGTCGCGTTACACTATAATTTGTGCAAGGCGACGGAAAAGTGCTGATCCCTGCAATGCGCGCGTGCCATGTACGATACCTGACTCGTACATATTCCCGGGCGAGAGAGATGTGAATGGATGATGAGAATGAGTTTACAGAGTGCTTAAATGCTAAACTTATAAATTTCACCCAAGTTACAATACATAAATTAAATCTATTCTTAGCCGTAACTTGAATTAGTCACTGTCACCAGACACTGGTGTGACGAAAGCAGGAGGTGTCCTCTTGTGGCGTTTGATGCTGCTGAGTAAGCTAGCAAAGCTTTTTAATTCAGCCGCCTCTTCTCGTGGCTGTTTCGAGTCTCTAATGCGTGGCGTCGGATCGACGACGGGGGTCGCGTGCTGTCTACGCGCCTGCGGCGCCGGAGGCTGCGTCTCGGAGTCCGACTGTAAGTTGGCGCTCCTCTGCCGACGACGACAAATCCACCGACCCATATAAACTGCGGCTACTAGTACAGCGCCCGACAACAACACGTAGATTGCTGTGTATTGATGGATATCGTGGCTTGAAATTCCCGAGTTCAAGACGTTTTCTGATTTCATCTGCTCGATCTGTTCTTTGATGTGCCGCAATGAGCTTTCGTGATCAGTGATGTTGATTTCAACTTGTGGCAAGGTGACGTTGATGATGTGGTTGATAGGTGCGATTTGCTGTGATTGCAGGTCAACCGTAGTTTTCATTTCTGAATATCCCAGTTTGTGTGAAAAGACGGTGAAGTCTTGACCTTTAATTACGCAATCTGAATCCAGTGCTATGACCCCGGCCTTAGCGATTTGTATTGCGGTAATCTGATACTCGCATATGACACGAAGTGCACACTGCCCGCAACAATAATAAAGGTAAGTATTTATTTTGTTCAATTCCATCCAATTATTGCGGCATGCTGCTATGTTTGTAAGACATCTGTTTGTGCCCATATCTTTGATACACATGCTGTCTTCTGACTTAAACTGGAAAATGGGTTTTCTGGAGTGACAGAGGCGACTAGACTCGTCGTACTGCACACATTGTTGTATGTCTCTCGCCGTCATCGTTAGATAGGTGTCTTTGCGTAAGTTAATCGCGATGTAATCTGATATCGGCATGACGGCGACTGTAGTGTTACCATGTTGTTGTGGTATTGCTATGAGTTGATATAGGTCATAACTCTCTCTGTTTACCAGTGGTATTCTAATTTCAAATATGAGGTACTGCTGTGTTACCCTTGTTTTGACCTTCAGAAGGTGGTAAATTTTTGGTAGTTCAGTCTGTATGTTTTCTATCGGTAAGGATAACTCTCGCGATAATTGTCCTGAGATTATGCTGAGTTGATCTCGTAATTGCTTCGGCGATAGCAAATGGACGCTGAACATTCCATGATGGATGTCTGTTATTGTGTCGATTATTGTATCTTGTATAGATTTTAGCTTCGTGAGCATATTTGTAGCTATGACGGTGGACAGTGCTAGTTCGTTCATCACTTCTTGTTCTTGTAAGTTTTTGTTCAACATATTGGTGGCCTTTGTAAGATTGTTTAAATGTTGATTGATGGCCTTGTGTTGCCGATTGATTGACTCTTCAGTTCTCTTGAGTAAATTATATTCTGCTTCTACTACTGAAGTCTGGTTCTTCCACAAGAGTGCCAAGTGATTTTCATTTTCTTGTATAAGAGAAATATCTTGCTTGTATTGATCGGCGAAACGTTGGTCTAAAACTCCAAATAAGCTGTTGGCAACATAACCCACACCGTCGATGAGGCCTCGCCGCCGTCGTGTGCGTTCTTCAAAGTGCTGATTCAGTAACATTCCATTATAGTACTTCAGTTCGTCATGAGAGTGACGTAGCTGCAGTAGGATGATGTCACATAGAACTTTGTTTGTTTCTCTTTCACAGACGCTGTTTATTTGTTTGAGGTATTTGTCGAAGGTTGCCGAGCCGTCCCAATAAGGGTTCATGTCGTAATACACGATGAGTTTCCATTCGTCGCGAATTAACTGCATGTTTGAGATTCGGTCAAAATAGAGTGCTTTGTGTATTGTTGTCAACGTATATGGAGATGCTAACTGTTCGTGGCCAACGACGGATGTCATGAAGAGAAATAGTGTAACGAGAGTTGCTATCAGATTAGACGTCATTCCAGGTCGTCGTTTTGATTGGCTGTCTGACATTTTCCCTGTCTGCTCGTTTTCTGTAGTTGATTTGGGTTCAGATACCAACACTGAAAGTTTTATCACTGGGCGCTTGAGATACCCATTTTTTGTTTTCAGGGTAACAACCCTGACCAGTCCATCGGTACCGGGATGTAGCTCGGTGACTCTGCCCAGAGCCCATCTTCCCGCGGGGAGGTTAGGCTCGTGAATGATGACCACGTCATCTACTCGAACGTTGTCGTGAGGTCTTCTCCATTTACTCCTTGTTGAGAGTATCGCAAGATATTCGGATTGCCACCTTTTCCAAATATCTTCGAAAATTTTCTGTGTTCGCTTCCACCTTGTTCTTTCATCTTGCTCGGTGTCTATAATAGTCAATATGGGGCCGCTGCTTAAAAAGTGTGAAGGAGTCAGATAATTTAAATCATCTGGGTCCTCTGTAAGTGTGCACAGCGGCCGACTGTTGAGACATTCTTCGAGTTGAGCCAGTAAAGTACTGTATTCCTCGAACGTGAGTTTTTGCTCACCAACGACACGCCGAAGATGATGCTTCAGACTTTTTACCGCTGCTTCCCAAAGGCCTCCTGCGCTTGGCCAGGCGGGGGCATTAAAATGCCATTGTATTCCCAACTCGTTGATCTCTGTATAAAACTCGTCGTTGAATGTCTTGCGTAGTTCTCTCAGTTCTAGCTGCAGTGCTTTGTTGGCCCCAACAAAATTGGTACCATTGTCGCTGTAGATATGATGTGGTTTACCCCGACGTGAAGACATGCGTTTTAGAGCAGCTAAGAATGCAGATGAGGTTAAGTCTGATACTAGTTCGAGGTGCACAGCTTTCGTCACCATGCACACGAACACTGCGATGTACCCCTTGCTTGTCTTGACTCCTCGCCCTTTATTGAGTTTCACGTCAACGTATCCTGTGAAGTCAACGCCGGTGTGCTGAAAGGGACGCGAAGGATTGCTCCGTGATTCAGGTAAATCCCCCATCATTTGCTTTTGTATGACGGCTTTATGCTTCTTACAAGTAATGCATGCCTGTAATCGCTTCTTTACAGCTCTGTTTCCGCCTAATATCCAGTAGTTTTGTCTGATCCGCGCGAGCGTCGTCCGAGCCCCCGCATGAAACGTGCTTCGGTGGGCTTGATCGACAATAAGGTCAGTAACGTGGCTACTGTGAGGTATGATTAATGGATGCTTCATATTTTCGTCAATATTCGCATGCTTGAGTCTGCCTCCCACTCTCAAAAGACCATCCTTGTCCAAAAACGGGTTGAGGCACAAAGTTTTGCTTTTGTTATGTACTTGCTCCTGTTTTCGCAACATGTTAATTTCCTCCGAAAATTCCGTTTCTTGTACATATTTTATAATCCTATGTTTTGCGGTTTCCAGTTCATTTCCGGTCAAGTAAGCAGTGCGCTCGCTGTGACGTCGTGTGATACGTAGCACCCATGCAAACACCCGCATTGCGCGTGTCAAATTACTGTTTCTTTGTAGTATGGATTGTATTACGTCATCGCTATGAGGTTGACGAATAGTGACGTTGCTTTGTTTTGATTTTCGTTCCTCTTGATCCGTGACGTAGACGCACTTCTCTGCTTCTGATGACTCATCGAATCCCGGAAGAAATTGCGGGCCGCTCCACCACAGATTATGTTGCTTTAATTGCTCTGTTGTGATGCCACGGCTCGCACAATCAGCTGGGTTGTCAGCTGATTTTATGTAATGCCAGTTGTCAGATGGTACTACTTCTTTGATTTGTTTGACTCTGTTCGCTACGAATGGTGTCCAGCGATTGACGTTGCCTTGAATCCAGCCGAGAACTGCAGTGGAGTCACTCCAACCAAAAACTTTGATTTTGCGGCCGTTGAGGGCTTGCTGTACTTTTCGCATAAGTGTTGTAAGTAAATGCGCCCCACTCAGCTCTAGACGTGGTAAAGTGAGCTTCTTGTTCTCTGGCACAAGTCTTGTTTTGGCAGCGACGAGTGTAATGTTGGTATCAAGTTTACAGTACACGACACATGCATATGCTTTTATTGAAGCATCGCAGAAGCCGTGCAGTTGAATTGTGCTTTGCTCTTCTATCTGATACCATCTTTGAATTCTAAACTGGTTGATGATTTGTAGTTCTGCTTTAATTTGTTCCCACTCGGTGCTTATTTCAACCGGAAGCAGATCATCCCACTGAATGTTAGAGAGCCAAACTCGCTTGAATAATAGTTTTAATTTGGTTGTAATCGGAGCTAACCAACCGAGTGGATCAAATATCTTTGAGATATCTGATAGTAATGTACGTTTTGTATGTTGCTCTGTTGGTTTTGTTTTGCTTATTTTTAGCTCGAACGAGAATGTATCTTCATTGGGGTTCCATTTCAGTCCGAGCGTCTTTGTTGATTCTGCTTGCTTGAAATCAAATGATGGTTGATTTGAGGACGCTCTGCTGACGTTTTGAAGTAATTCTTCGTTGTTCGCTGACCATTTCCGTAAGTTGAAACCTCCCGACCGTAGTAACCGGATCAAATCGCCTTGCAGTTGTTTGGCTGACGATAACGTGAAGCTTCCACTTACAAGGTCATCCATATAGAATTCTTCTTGCAACGCTTGTGCTGCCCTGCTGTGCTGATACTTGTGGCCTTCATCAGCTGCCAACTGTTTCAACGTCATCATAGCTAAGAATGGAGCTGCTTTCATGCCGTAAGTGACTGTCGTGAGCTGATATTCACGTAAACGTTGGTCAGGACAATTCCTCCAAAGTATCTTCTGATAGGCTTGGTGTTCAGTGTTGCAAAGTATCTGTCGATACATTTTTTCTATATCCGCCGTATACGCGAACTGATACTGTCTCCATCGCAAGATTAATGACATGAGGTCTTGCTGTAAATTTGGGCCACGCTTCATGAGGTCGTTCAAAGTATGGCCCGTGGATGTTTTCGCCGATGCGTTGAATACTACTCTTAACGCCGTAGTTGTGGAATCGGCGCGCTGAACACAATGGTGAGGTAAATAGCAAGTCGGTGTCACGTTACTAGTACACTCGACCATATGATTCAATGCTTGATATTCATGAATGAACTGTCTGTATGCTTCTGCTAATTGTGGCTGTTTGCTGAATTTTCTCTCAAGTTGCCTGAATTGTGCCAAAGCCATGGGTTTTGTAGCTCCTAGCTTTTCTTGAAAGTTTGGTTCGAACGGTAGCTCAACAATGTAACGACCTTCTTCGTCGCGAGTTGTTGTGTTCTTGTAGTGCTGCAAACAATCCAGATCATCCTGTGTCATTCCCGTGTTTTCGGCTATGTCTTCCACTGTCCAAAATTGTTGAATATCTTCAATGTTATTCGTCACAACGTTGCATTGAAATGTTGTTTGCACGTTTCCACATAAAATCCAGCCCAAACGTGTTTGCTGTGCGACTGGCTGTGATTTGGTGTGCCTGATGATACCTTCTTGGATTATGTCTGAGTATATCTCAGCCCCGAGTAGAACGTCGACAGGACGACTCTGATGAAAATCTGGATCAGCCAATGGGATATCTTCTAGAAATGTCCATGATTTTGGTTTTGTGAATGATTTGTTAGGCAAATTGTTTATCAAATTGCGCATAATGAAGACATCGGTGTCAAATGTATAATCACCGTGAATGGCACTGCACGTGATTCGTATAACACCTTTGCAATTATTTTCTTTCGCCCCGACACCGAATATGACACCTTTGCAGCGGCCACGCGGTAAACGTAGTTTTTGTGCTGCTTTTTCCGTTATCAGGGATGTTTGTGAACCCTGATCAAGGAGTGCTCTTAAAGTTATCAGGGACCCATCATATGCTTGCACTTTGATTAATGCTGTGGTAAGCAGCGTTTCTGTTACATCTTCTTGCGACACGTGGTTGCTGCTGTTGCCTGTTGTTTTCTTGCTATCAGTGGCAGCTGTCGTTTGTTGCACTGAGTTGCTGTTTGATTTCTGTCCACCCCATTTGCCGTAAGCGTCGTGAAGCAGTGTATTATGATCTGAGTTGCAGACGCGGCATGTTTTTCTTGACCCACATTCCTTGCTATTCGTATGTACATTTAGACAGTTTTTACATAAATTGTATTTTGCAACTGCTTTCCGCTTTGCGTCAGGCTGTAATTCGAGAAATGTTTTGCACGAAAACAACTTGTGCTCTTGATTGCAATGTGGACAGTTTGTTGGACTTTCATTGTCTTTTGTCAATGAATTTGATTTATACTTATTATTTTTGTTCTGATTAGCGCTGAATGCTTTATACGAATGAAATTTCTTGTTATTCTGTGCAGGCTCCGACTGAGATGATTTTGCTGTTTCTGGTTTGCGACGAGATGATTCCCATGATGTAAATTTTCCTTCTAGAAAATCGAGAAAATCTGCCAGTTTGGGTAGCTCGCGCGGCTCCGCCAGTGACTCTAAGTAGTCGTTATGAGTCACCGTATCCAACTTTTGTGAAAGCATATGAACCAATATTGGGTCCCACGATGACGTGTCTACACCAAGGTTCTTGATTGCATTGATACATTCTTTCGTCGTATCGTGGAGTTTTTTGACTGATGCTGCCGATAAATGTTGAGTGATAGGAACACCGAGCAATGAATTGAGATGTGACGTGAAGATCAGTTTTCTGTTGTTGTATCTGCGGTTGAGGATCTCCCATGCAGTCTCATAATTTTCCGAGCTGATTGATAGGTGCTGAATGAGTTTCTCGGCGTCGCCTTTCACTTTGCTTTTGAGAAACTGCATCCTCTGTGCGTTAGAAAGAGACGGACTAGAATGGATGGTCTCAACAAACAAATCTTTGAATGATGTCCAGTGTTCGTAGCTACCACTAAATGCTGGAATTTCGATCTTCGGCGTCGACCTTTCTCGATGAGTAACCGACCACATTTTTGAGTTGATGGTTGCTTTCATATGGTTGTAGACGAGCTCGCACGTGTTGTAAGACATCTCATATTGTACGTCGGCTTCATTGGGCAAACTGTCAAGCTCCCAATAAAGTGAATCAACTGCTTTCCACCTTGACTCTAACACCTTTAAGGCGTCTTCACACTGCCAATTTTCTTTGAGGAGGTCCACATTGATGTTTGATGCGGTTCTTTGGAACGCTTTGATATTGCTCCTTTGTTTGCGTAGCATCTCGTCTGTTTTGCTATTACTTGCAATCTCAGCTATTTCAGGCACCTTTATTGAAAGGGGTGATTGGTTACCTAGTCCAGCTCCACCTGCGCCTTGCTCTTGAAGGAGTTTTGGCTCCAATGACTGCGAGGAGGTTGACGGTGCCTGCTCAAAAGTGAAGGCTGACGGCTTTAACACGGGTGACGCTGGTTTTTGTTCTTGAGTTAAATACTTGATAAAGAATTCCCTAGTGCTTCTGTAGAATTGTCTTGTCTGTTCATGGGAATCCTGCACAAAGTATTGATGAGAAGGATCCTCGCGCTCGCGAATCTTCTCATGGTTGTTTTGAAATTCAGCCCAATACTTGTCGAGAAGGTCTACTTTCTTCTGCACACTGTCGGGAGTCTTACGGCTTCCTCCGTCTTTTTTGAAATTGATCAGAAGTTTTTGCATCGCCTCCATGACTTGATATTGAGTTTGAATAACTCCCTCCATGATGGAAAAAATTAATACTTTGAGTCACCAACCTGTTTCTGACGATACTGCCGATGTGCTTCGGTGATCTCTTGTATTTGCTGCCGCTGGTGTAATTATCTCCGCGGTCCGTATCCTCTGTCCAAGTGATGCTTCCGTTGTTGAGCTGGGCAGATGCTGCTTCTGGTCGGCCAGCCCAACCGAATCGCCACCACACAAAGAACGCGGAACACTTATAATCCTGAGGCTCGAAGGACCAAAAAGATGTATGCGCTGCTGAATGGGTCGCACACACCTTGGATGTTAATCTGAATGATAGTCACGGATAGCCAAAGATGATGGTTTATTGAGTATATTTAACTACCACGTAACTAATGCTATATGAATGCTATGTGAATGAGTACAGCTGATTATGAACGCTGATCGTGTACTGTCGCGTTACACTATAATTTGTGCAAGGCGACGGAAAAGTGCTGATCCCTGCAATGCGCGCGTGCCATGTACGATACCTGACTCGTACACCATCCAAAGGTTGACTTTAAAAGATCGCTCTTAGCGATAAGATCGCCCATTTGTGAAAATTCTATATTTATGTCTGTAATTTATATGGTGTACATAATAGAGTATTCTATTCTATTTTATATCAATTTCAAGCAAAAGTGAACACAAAGTTTTGAATCTTCCGATCGTGAGTCTCACGTCCAACTTAGTTTAGTTTCGTAGGTATAAGTGGTGGGTATTGGCGTAAGTTTCAATGCCATCGAGCCAACAGATGTCATCTCTGAACTTCGTGCTGGTGACGTTAGAATTGCACGCTAAGGTAGGTACGTGCGTTGCGAACACTAGGCAACCCCGCCGCCCTCACCCCCGTCCCCACCTAAGGCGCGGCCAACTAGTTCCGCGCGGACTATAATACAGTTAAAATTACTGCTATTACCGAATAATGAATTGCTACCGTTAATAACAAAAAGGTACGCCTAACGTCATTAATAACATATCAATGGCGTAAACCTATATTATTCATTGGCAGGCCGATAACAATCCCATTCACCATTTTCATTTTTAACCCCCGACGCAAAAACGACGGGGTGTTATAAGTTTGACGTGTCTGTGTGTGTGTGTGTGTGTGTCTGTCTGTGGCATCGTAGCTCCCGAACGGATGAACCGATTTTGATTTTGTTTTTCTTGTTTGAAAGGTTAATTAGTCGGGAGTGTTCTTAGCTATGTTTGATGAAAATCGGTCCAAGATGGCCGCCGCCACAAAATGGCGGATTACATATTTTTTACCCGACTGCGGCGAAGCCCAAAAGGAGGGTTATGTGTTTGACCTGTATGTATGTATGTATGTATGTATGTATGTCCGTTTCTTTGTTCCCTCGTAACTTCGAAACGAATGAACGGATTTTGATAAATTATACGTCTTTAGATTTGTCTTGGTAGCGCGAGTGTCACTGGGTATATGAAAATTGAAAAAATATAAAATAGCCGATTTTTGGCGCAATATTATGTCTTCAAAAAAAATTATTTTTCTCGAAACCTATCGAGTGGGGTATCAAAATAAAGGGTTTTTAAAGGTGATTACAAAAATATATACAACTTATACGGTTAAAAGTAATTCGAAGTGACAAATCGTAATAAACACGTACCAAGAGCTAAATCGTCTGCGAAATCTTTCACATTTATTTTGTCAACTAAAAAGCTGGAAATAAAAAAAGTTATTTAAAAAAATAAAAACCCGACTGCGGTAAAAAAACTGAAAAGCTAAAATCAAGCCCATTTTAAATTAAATAAAAGTTGGAAGCAGGCGGGACCCATATCATTTTTATTATATTTTCAAATTCAAATGGGTCCCGCCTGCTTCCAACTTTTATTTAATTTAAAATGGGCTTGTTTTTAGCTTTTCAGTTTTTTTACCGCAGTCGGGTTTTTATTTTTTTAAATAACTTTTTTTTCACAACTACCTTAATATGGATATCAATTGAATAGTAGAATACTATACACTATGATAAATTTCAAATCCAAGATGGCCGCCACCACAAAGTGGCGAATTACATTTTTTTTCACAACTGCCTCAATATGGGTATTAAATGAAAGGGCTTGACTAGTAGAATACTTTACGCTATTACAAATTTCAAATCCAAGATGGCCGCCACCACAAAATGGCGAATTATATTATTTTTTCACAACTCCTTCAATATAGGTATCAAATGCAAGGGCTTCACAAGTAGAATAATGTACACTATATTGAAAGGGAATAAGGAATATGAACTAACGAAATGAAAACTAAAAACTTGAAAATATTTTTTTGTCTGATCAATGCTCTAGAATGATGAGGAAAGTGGAGTGATGACTGGTACCTACGACCACTGAGTTTGACTATTTTTATTACGAATGGAATTATCCTACGTAAAAAGCGTAGGTATTTCTACATCAGATAGTGTCGCAGTCCCATTTTATAAACTAGATCTGAAATACCTAAGATATCTAATAGCTATGAAATACTTGTACGAAAGTTGAATAACTAAAGGAAGAACTAGAAAAAGGATATAATAAAACAAAAAAAAAATATTTGGTCTTAAAAATTATTCTTCAACTATAAATCAATAATAATTTTTTGACGGATAAAAAACCTGATTAAACACCAAATTACCTGAATCTTAAAACGCAAGAAAATAAATGAAATACAAAAATTAAGGAGTCCCTACAAAAAGCATGAAATAAAAAATTAAATTAAAAATTTAAAAAACCCCCGACACAAAAAAATAATAAAATTAAATGTAAGTAATTGGAAAAGGATCAAATAATTTAAAAACCCCCAACTTAAAGAATCTAGGTAACGAGACTAAAACAGATCAATTCATATGGAAGTCGGGGGACCGTTCTGTGGAACACCTTCTATTCTAAGAGGTCCCCCGACTTCCATATGAATTGATCTGTTTTAGTCTCGTTACCTAGATTCTTTAAGTTGGGGGTTTTTAAATTATTTGATCCTTTTCCAATTACTTACATTTAATTTTATTATTTTTTTGTGTCGGGGGTTTTTTAAATTTTTAATTTAATTTTTTATTGATAGGTACATTATAAAATATTGATACAATATAAAACAAGAATTTAAGACACCCCCGCATTGCATTTATTATGTGTTATGAATATGATGCCAGTAACAAAACATTGTTGAGCAACATGTTTTTGTGTAGCTGAAAACATGTTTTTAGGCAACCCTGCATTTAGAGGTTAGGACGGCTTAGGCCGCACCAAGTAATAACAAAACTAGTATAAGCTGGCCTCTTATTCTATTGAAACTCCGCACAGCCAAGCCAGAGCGGGGTAATTGCGTAACATACTAACAATTGCAAAGCCTTTAATTTGGACAAGGCGACCAAATTATTGCGTTTTATACGTTGTCGAGCAGATTAATTTTTCACCCTTATGTAGCAATGAATTAGAAAAAGGAAATTGCCCATTTCTCTACTGACCGACGTTGCGCATGAAACAATTTTGTATGCTACCATAAATTGGATATAAAAGAGGGTAATGTCGTACTTTCATAGGAAATTAAAATTATCCATGTATTTGGTGGGGTTTTTGTTGTACTTTGATTTTCTGCTCAGTTTTGAGGTTAGTTTTGTAACAAATCTTCCACCAAAAAAACAGTATTTTACAACAATATGATTTGATTCACATAAAACAACAGAAAATAGTTCCAATAAATCAATGAATGATCCCAATTAAATAATATTACAAAGGTAGGTCATGCTAAATGTAGGTTTTGATAGGAAATAGAAAATAAAAATGCTTGAATAGTTTTATTGGTCCATATTATCATCTATTCATAAAATATGTCGTCTAAAAGCGGAGCCGGTGGCTCAACAGACCTAAATGGAGCCCAACTAAGATACCACAAAATGGTCATAATGAGAGCACAGCATCCCATTGTCTGATTACCCACGAAACAATTGCAATAATAGCTAACCTACTGAGTTACTTGTAGCCCTATTAACTAAAATGTAAGCGTAACCTTTCTGCTGACATGTCGTGACTTAATTCTTGCCCTTACTAAATACGTGTCCGTTCCCAGTACCAACGGCAAGTCAACCTCAATGTCGTTTGCTAGTTCAATTTCGCATATTTCGTGCTTACTGACATGCTCCTAATATTACGACTAACATCTAAAAATAAATATAATAGATATTTCATATTCAGTAAAGAAATTGATCTTAGCATTAGTTTAATAGAAAATACACATATTGTATTAGTTTAATAGAAAATACACATATAGCTACAGACGGGCAAAAGCCACAAACAAAATCAAATCAAACTAAGGGCTGATTTTTCCAACGCCAGGTAACTTTATTGGAGGAATAATTTTGAAATTTTGACAGTTCTTCCATACAAAACCTGTCAGACGTCAATTTTATTCCACGAATAAAAATTATCGGTCGATTGAAAAATCAGCCCTAAGAAAAGTATAACTGGTGGTTCTTAATTCTCATCTCATCATCTTCTTCGTAGCGTGTCGATAGCAATCTGAATGGACTCGGTCCAAAATTCAGCTACTTGTTTGCCGGCATCACCAGCGTCCATCAGTGCCGTCCATCAGTGCAGAAATCTGAAGACTCAACTGGACACGATGTTAACGCAATGATAAGTTATTTTTTAGCACAACAAACTCAACAACTAAAACAATGTTCGCTGCGGTCGAAGTAACGTTACATCGAACAAACAAACTTCGAAGAAACAAGGGTTCGATGTAAGGTTATCGATATTAAGAAACAGCGAACAAAAAAGGTGTAGTAAAAACATAACTTCGTATTATCAAGGCATCGATGTATAATCATCGATGTAACTATTTTCGGGGAATAGTATTTCGAACTCGCATAGGGAACCCGTCGGCAGGTCGGCCGACATGAGATGCTTTGTTTGACAAGTAATTATTGACAGTGAGTGATACTTTTGACACTTTTGGCAGTTCACCTTTCACATTGCCCATGATAGTGTTACCAACAGTTAATCACCCTGACCATGTGATTTGTCAATAATAGAAATAGTTTTAATTAGTAAAGTAATGTAACTATACTAACAAGTATGGACAAATAATTAGTCTGAAATAAATGGAGAGGCGTGGCGTGGCGTGGCGTTCTCTATGTATTCCATCATACCATACTGCGATCGCCAACCCGCCTGCCAAGCGTGGCGATTATGGCAAACCCTCCCAAAATTGGGGGAGGCCTATGTCCAGCAGTGGACGTCTATCGGCTGAAACGACGAAATAGAGAGGACAAATGATAAAAAAACACTTTTACATATTTTTTTTTAACTAGATGAGAAGGGCGTTTCCTATCTAACAACTTTGAGAAAAAAGGCCGAAAGAAACTCAGAGGTCACAATCTCTTTTAAAGCCCAGACATAATCTTGGTCAGATCATGTGAAGACCATGTATAGGTGTCTGAAATGTTCTTTTGAGAAAAGAACCACACAGATTGAGTGGACCTGTCCAGTTAGTGCATCCATTTGTCAGTAAACGTGCAGCTCAACGCAGAACTTAAGGAGCTCAACGATTCGACGAACAATACCAAAGAAAGGACATTTGGGTAGGCCGTAAAAATTATTCCAACCGCCAGGTCATGACTAAAACGCAATCAATGACCCAGGAAGAATATTATAGTTGAAATTATTTTTAAAACTCAGCGTCTGTCTTTATATTAGTATAAAGACAGACGCTTAACGCTTAACGGTCTTAACGCTTAGGCGTTAAGACCGATTCTGGGGAGGTTCTTGAAATTGGCAACACTGCTTTTACTAAAATACTCCATTTAAAAAAGTATGCAATAAAATCGAATGAATAACTAATTAAATACAAAATATTAACCTCACATACGATTTCGATCAACTGAACTCAGAAAAGATAAAAAAAAAATATAAGTATATTTTTATGGCCATACTCTATAGCTTTAAAGCGGTTCTGGTTATGGGCAATTTCCTCCTTCAAAATCCTTTAGTTTGTATGTAACGCAATTGGAGTGCGATCAATGTCAAAGTGTTTCTACTGACGTGTGACCTTGTTGCAGTAACGTGTTTTTATTTGTGTATACTGTATACGTATAGTAAGTAATACGTATACACAAATAAAAACACGTTACTGCAACAAAGTTGCGTAGCTTTTGTTTTATAACATCACGCTTGTATTCCATGAAAGGTTAGGCAGAGGCGTATCTACCTAGTACACCCACATTTCGTCAGTTACGTGTAGGTCACATGTAATAGGGGGTGAGCCTATTGCCATCAACCGGGCACAAACCCAGGGCCTCAAGTCTGCTATTACAATAGTGTCAGAAGGGTCTATCATTGATTTCATAATTGTTGATTTTGACAAGTTTGTTAATCTACTAATATAGAAGCGTCATTATGACTTTCCAATGGTCAACTACTGACACTCCATTGAAAGAAATGGCATATAATGGTAATCTCGTACGTAACGTCAAATGAATGACTGATTTAGGCGGTAATCTGCTAAAATTTTGACAGTTCCTTTGATCAGTGACCTACCAGTAGAACGTCATTGTGCAATAATTGCTTTTAATTCGTTTATATATATTATTATGTTCTGTGCCATTGACTGACCAATGATCGACCATTATGAATTTAGCAGATTCCGAACTTTTAGCAAAATGACAAAGGGATCGTGTTGGAATGACGAATTTATAAAAATAGCAGACTTGGACCCCTGACTGCGCTACTGTGAAACTAAACTCCAGATGGAAAAACCCACCAACAAATTGCCCGAACTGGGAATCAAACCCAGGACAGCGCTTGCCACCACTAGACCAACGAGCCTACTGTACATTTAGGCAAATGTTTCCAACAACACAAAAACACGTTACTGTAAACAATGTTGCAGAACTTTTTATAAAACTGGGCTTATAATCTCGCTGAATCAGCCGATTAAATACAATGGCAGTTACGAACCGCTGCTGAACAAAGCAATCATAAATTATGAGCTATCGTTATTCTGAACGTTATTTATGTTCATTATTGAGAGAATTATCGTATTAATTTGGACGATATTCCGTGGAGCGATAACAGACAGTCTGTTATCGCTCCACGGAATATCGTCCAAATTCAAAAAGTAAGTTATCATTATCTGCCTAGCCTTTTCCTAACTACCTATGTTGGGGTCAGCCTCCAATCTAACCGGATGCAGCTGAATACCAGTTTTTTACATGGAGCGGTTGCCTATCTCACCTCCACTACCTAGTTACTGGGTAATACGATACCCCTTGGTAAGACTGATTGTCAGACTTTCGGGCTTCTGATAAATGAAAGTAAGTATCGTCATATAAGGTCATGAACTCATGAACGTTATAGCTGGCGTCATTATGACCATTACCTACTAATGAATGGTCATTGGGAAATTGGGACCGTGATAACGTTTATTAGACAGATTGTTATTTTGATGATAGGCCTTATATCATTGCCCTTCTCCTGATTAGAGTCGTGTCAACTTATTTCTTACCAGCGCTGCGACATTTCAAAAATAGATTGCATCATGCTGAGATAGGAGCCTTTTGGCCTCATAAAGGACTTTTGTTTCATTTTTCTATTTGTTACTTTAAAAAAAGTATAATTTGTTGTTGTTTTTTATTTTTGACTGTGTTTAGTTTGTGATGTTCCTGTACAAGTCGCAATAAATACTTTTCTTTCTTTCTTTCTTTACATCGAATTTGATTGCCACATCTAGGTATTACAAAAATTGCAAGGTCTATGTTGGTGATGGTGTGTTTTATTTGCTGTTATTTTTTTAAGTACGTATTGCATGTTTATTTGAAATAATTAAACGAAAATACCTTTTTCCTGGGTGCTGCGTTTTTACGTATAATTTTTACCATTTTCAATTTAATATTGTGGTCGTTTGGTGCGCGGATCAGACCGGAATCCTCGCGCTATCGTGTTATTATTAAGTACACGTAGGGTTCTTTTAGGTAAAATTATTTGATAAGTATATATTTATGCATTTCAAACTTCTATAAAAATTATGGACCGTCCGTAACGCATATTATGCCATAGACGGTCATTATTGTTGTTATGTTTTTAGCGAAACCAAAGCGACACAGTTTTTTTCAACGAAGGTATTTCGGTACTATCCCTCGTGATATTTCAACGAAATCAAAATTAGTGCCGTCTGTGGCGTGTGACTCGATTTGTGGGCCTAGTTCCTAGCAGCTGGAAACTAGAGGAGTTACTAAACAATACAAACAAACAATATAATAAAACAAAACAATACAATTATACTGGCTATAGATTATATTATTATCGTAATACTGTATTACTATAATAATACAATCTGTAGCCAGCAGATGGCCGATGGGGCCGAAAGTTTCTGGAGTGGCGACCGCAGACCGGAAGACGTAGCGTTGGCCTTCCACAAGGTGGACCGACGACCTTGTGAAGGCCGCAGGATTTCGTTGGATGCGAGAAGCACAGAACCAGTCGAAGTGGAAGGTCTTAGGGGAGGTCCTATGTCTATTAGTGGACGTCTTTCGGCTGAAATGATTACGACGATGATAGCCAGCAGAGCTGAGCTCAGCAGCTGTGGGCTGTCTATTTGGATACTATGCTATAGCAATCTATAACCACAAACTATAGTTTGTGGCTATACACCGTGTTCTTCATGTTATCCATAAACTTTGTCAGATGCTTCTATAGCTTTTACAAATTAAATATGGATAATACAAAGGAAGTAGTACTTAAAAAGACGTTAGAAAGATATTTGTAATTTAATTTAATGAAATTTAATTGAGTTACGCAGTAAGAAAGGGTCTTAACTTAGTTTTGACAAGTTTCAGTCAGCCAAATCTTATGAATGAAAATACGTTGTTTCCAATTCGGATAAAGAGACATGCATATCGGGTGATTTACGCAAGGTATTTAGTTTGTATGAAAATTAACAAAAAATAAGATTTCATTAATGTGTCCATAATGAAAAATGCTTATTTCCACATGGTCTGAACATCTGGTCGAGGTTTATGGCCGGAACACGGTGTATATTGCTATAGCTACAAGTTATAGCATAGTACCCAAATAGACAGCTCACTACTAAAACCCCGTTATTACCTATGCCCTCCACAAATGAGTAGATAAAATAATTTTCTTACTTACTATCTACTGCTCTTATCTTACTGCTCTTATATTACTTATATTACTTATCTTATATCTTATATTACTGCTCTTATACCTCCATCCATTTGAGAGGAATGGAAGCTTTATTTGTTCTCTTTCAAACATTCGTTTCTAGAACCGTACCTGCCAAGTCTAAGTGGTTCTATCTTATGTGAACTAGAATATCGGTTTAATTGTAGAATCTTGAATTTCCAGATAAACTAGAGTAATAGTGTTTGGTAATGGTAGACAATAAAC